>OX465185.1:12511739-15011739 GCA_949987655.1 Polymixis flavicincta | reverse complement strand
ATTTTCAGAATAGTTCTGAACTGAACTTTTCAATTACATTTCAATTTAAGATCGAATCTATTGAAGTTTGAGTTTCTCGAACTTAATCGGTGTTACAAACTTTGAAATTTAAAATCTTTGTAGATCCTAATTCGAGATGTTTTTACAGTTTCATTAATTAAATTACGTGCAATAAGGATATCTGATTGAAACTATTCTTGGTATAATTCTTAAATACAATATATAATATAATACAACTAACTGTTTATACTAGGTACCAAATTAAAAGCCTAGGATACTATAGAAATAAGTACAGAAACGAAAAGCTCACTTACACGTCGAAGATCCTTGTTTTATGTAAAATGATGACAAATTGCCATTCGGTTCCTTCGTAACATATTATTCCATCACAATAACACAGCAGGCTTACCCTGTTGCTTTCTATTTCTACGAAGACTAGACAGTGCTTTTGTCATTACAAAGTGACATTTCGTTTCTCTATTTTTGATGGTGCTGATGCATACGTCATGTCCGTGAACGGGCGCCGCCAGTAGGGACTGGTCATCTCTTAGCTCCCACGGCTTATTTTAATTGTTATTTTATTTTAATTACGGACGCTTTTAATTTGCACTTTTTACATCGTTCTCACATTGATAATTTCAACATAATGATGTAACCAACTTTTTGTAACAAAGTCTTGATTTTAAAAGAGTGTCCATGGAGTTTCTTGTCCGTTCTTCTCCATAGGTACCTACGCTTTGGAATGGGCAACTAGCTTCATCTTTCTAACTCACCGACCTTGACAATTCAAAAGTGCCTGTAATTGGTTTATTTGAAATAAATGCTTTGAGTTTGAGTTTGAGTTTGACATAGCACCGTAGATATCCTTCTACAATCTGTCATTTTGGCTTTTGTTTCTAACGATTTTTGTTTAGGTCCTTATAAATGTATACTAAGTCAGAAGAATATTTCTTCCCAAACAGTCAAAATCACACTGACAACAAACTTACTACTCGACGGCCACAAAGTACACAATACGAATGTCTACAAAATCATGATTCGTTCAGAACTCATAACTTAAGGAAGACTTTTAATGAAAAACAGCTATCTTCTCCTATTGTACATCATTTAGTTAATAGTCATGTCTATTCTTCCGATTTTTTTTTTATATTTGTTCTAATTTCTGGGTATTTGTCTGCGATTGAGTTTCAAAGACAACTTGACGAAAATATCACGATATATACAAAGCCTCTACCTACGTCTGCATGTATATGGGGGTATTGTAATCAAGAATGATACCTACTTACCAAGTGACTATATTTAATTATTTTTTTACAAGCCACTTAAGTAGCTTTTTTTCTCTAGCCTATCTTAGGAACATAATCAACAATTGAGCAATTCAGACCAGAACTTCGAAAAAATGCTACCAATTGACATAAAATAATAATTGATTTTTTTTCAGTTCTTTAAAAAGAAATATGAGACAATCCACACGCGCGTAGGTATGTTACATGGCTTACCAGATCTGCATATTAGATTGTTTCGTGTTTTTGTTAACGGATTCGTTGTTAGCCGTCGGACAGTCGGCGCACCGCCGCGCCGCGCCCCGCGGACAGCCGGCGGGTGCAGGGCGGCGAAGTGATCGCGAATCAAACTTTTACAGGCACCGTCCGCCGTCCCGATTATACTTTGCCTTAATTAAATCGATCGTCGCGGGACAAGCTAACAACAACCTCATTCTTAAGGCGAATGCTCGAGTGTAGTTTTAAATACACCACAAAGTTCGAATTTTCTTAGCATTTTCGCGAATTGCTGCTCACTTTTTCATGTTATTATCTTCTTTTTTGTTCAACCAAAACTACCCAATTATTACAGCTATAAATATTGAGGATTTCAATAATCATTAACAATAAATAAGTTTATTAGTCTATTAATTTTGCGTACATATTAATAATATTTTCAAACGTCAAAAACAGAGTCCCAGCTACCGGTAAAATACCGTCGCAAATCATATTTTCATAAATAAACATAAGAACTAATAAATAATCATTTGTAAAAAAAGCAACTCTTGAACATCCCCTACATTTGAACCATCGATAATTGCTTGCTCTTTGACCTTTACCTCCGCGCAACATTTGACATCGAGCTATAAATAACTGTCTGTATGTAAGTCTTACACGCCTTTGCTATCTCCTTCAGAGATGTTACACGTTAGTGGAGTTGTTGTCACCTAAGTTACTCATTGATAATAAGGCGTTATAGTATATGACAATTAGCTTCACATAATTAGTAACTGATATTTAATCGTGTAATTTGGTTCGATTTTGGTAATAATATGTTATATTACTGACTTGCTGAAGCCCAATAAATAAATTATTAGTTTTATTTGTCTGTAAACTGAGTACCTAGCGATGTAGCAGGCAGAGAATAATCTTCACCCTGTAGATTCCCGCAACAATAGAGAAAATGGTCTCAGGAAGAGATGTAGCATGTTTGTAATCGGCTTTCTTTGCCCTCATTCTTAACGGTCACCTTTAGACGCAACTTCACAGTGTCTTTAAACATACTCACAAATAAATACATATTCGTCCTCTATATCGTCCTTATCAGCTTATAATGTTAAACGTTTATTATATCAAAAGAAATATTGCCCAGCCTTTACTTGATTTACTTAAAGTTAATTGAATAGGTAGGTACTCCGAGTCAAAACTATCGTAAAATGTTTGTGATAAAAAAAAATGGAGTATTTGTGGCATAATTCAGTTTTGAGCTTTTAGGGTACATTAAAATCTCTTTTTAATGGGTCTTTAGATTGTAGACAGACGTGGGTGGGTACTGTAAGATAAATACTTTAAGTGGAAAACTGTATAAGTATTTGTTTTGAAGTCGAGATTGTCTTACAACGTTTACAGTTTCTGTATCGGGTACCAGGCGAGCATGGGCGGGCTGGGAGCTGCGAGGGATGGGGAGCCCTGTCGTACACGCGCCGCCGGCATACATATCTGCACGCAGTTGCATAGTTACACTGCACCGGTGAAGGTTGCGCTCGTTTACACCGCCCCGTGCGTCTGTGTATATCATGCCTACATGTAGCGGTTACGACTTTACGAGTCAAGCTTTTGAGGCTTTACGTAATTTGTGGGTGAATTTGATTCAGGCTTCCGTTTTCATTTTAAAGGGTGAGATTTAAAAAACAACTTCATTATTGTTTGCAAACTTAGTGCAAGTCGTTTTTTTTTTTGCGTTTTCGTTGAAATTATCGAAACCATGATTTTATGCGCATGATTTCAATGTAACCATTCTTTTTTATTTCTGTGCCTCGTTGGTCTAGTAGTCGCAAGAAGGCTGAGTATGTGGTCCTGGGTTCGATTCCCATGTTGGGGAAATAGTTATCGGGGCTTTCTATCTGGAATTACTCAGTAGAAGACCGGAGTGATAGAGACCGGAGGCATAGAGCAGCGGTGGCTCAGTGGTAACTGACGCGACTTACGAGATGTAGGTCGTAGGTTCGAACCCAGACAGGCGCTTTACTTTTGTAAAATATTTCATTAACACTGCTCTCAAACCGGTGAAGGAAAATATCCTGAGGCATGTCCAGCATGTCCTAGAACCAAAAATTCGAAGAAATGTGACATCTACCAACCCGCACTGGGCCCGCGTGGTGGATTACGGCCCGCTCCCTTTCACAGAGAGGAAGCCTGTGTCCCAGCAGTGGGAACGTTATAGGCTGATTATGATGATGATGATGATGATGATGATGATGAGACCGGAGTCCGGATTTGTGCCCCGTTGATGGCAATAAGCTCGCCCCATTTAACATGGGACTTAAACATAACTCGCGAAATGTGGTTGTACTAGGTATAGGTACACCTCTGTCCTCTTCATAACTCTTCGGGGAATATAGGCTTGATGTTCGTGTTATTACTGTGCCATCTATGTTCTATGTTATTGTTATTGGGTTTGGTTTCCACACTTAGTCCTTCAAGGGGACCATTGTGCGTGAGCCATAGCGGCCGTCGTTTGCTATTCCAGTCAGCCCGCCTCCCTTCAGAAGTTGGCTATAACTCCTGGTCTGTTGAGAATATCCGTGTAAAATTTGGGAGCTCGAGGGTTTCTGTTCCAATCTGGGCAACGCCTGTGCTATCGAAAAGCACATGCGCAATGTTTTCCTCAGCCTCCATGCAAGCCCTGCACAGCATGGGGGCTGTCCGTTATGCCTATTGTGTAGAAGTGTTTGTTTAGCGGGCAGTGTCCCGTGATGTTCCCAATCACCAGACGCAGATTCTTTCTGTCCAGGCGTTACAGACGTCTGATTATCCTGCCATCCAAAGATGGCATTGCTTCCCTTGACTACCTGCAGCCTGGGGTCACCAGCTCTCCGCTTGTGTGTGGATGTATTCCTGAAGCCTGCGTAGTTGGTTGAAGGGGATGGGCACGATGGGCTCGGGTCCACAGACTGACGCGCTGGATGCCCTTCTGGCCAGTTCGTCAGCAGCATCGTTGCCACTTTCTCCGTTATCGTTGCCTAGTGATCCACTGTGTCGTTTTATCCACTGCAGTGACACAGTGTTGCAGTTGGGAACTGTTACTCGTTCATTTTGACATTGTATTTTTTCCCTTGGGATTGGAGAACCGAAGCACTGTCGGAGAGTATACGGATGTGGGTGTTCGAAACTCTCCTAGCTTCTATAGCGTATGACGCTGTGTTACTGTGCCATATCTTTATGTCTAAAGAATGACTCGTTAGTTCTGACCATACATAGAACAGCATTTGTAAGCAGCAAATCAATACATCTTAAATATTCTCCAAGGCCATTTCCCTGCACGTGTAATGGTGACAGAGAGGCCGCATACATGAACTATAGATACTTCCCTAGATTCAATTTATATTTGCTATAACTTTAAAGGAACATTTATCCAATATTTCCGAAGCAAATTGATATAAACGTTTTATGAAGCGAAGAGAGAGAACTTACTGGAAGTTTATAAAGTTACAGAGAAAACTTTGTTTCGTAGGCGCTAAGGGTGGATATTACCTATCGGTTCCTACAACTGGTTAGATGCAATTTGCTGCTCTAATGTAAACTGAAATCTGCCATTATTTTACTAATTTAATTTGTATTCATCTTAACAATCGACAGAACAGCGTAGCTATTCACAACCATACGATAGGCTGTCGAATCGAAAATGGCATGTTTTCAATGACTAATTTGCCTTTCCCCGACGGCAATAGTTGTCGGAATAATATGGGTCGTCTATTTAAATTAAAATGAGAACATTTTAAGCCTCAAGAGGACTTTTTTGATAACATTGATTGATGTTCGATTGGGTACGGGAGTGTATCGAATCGAACGGTTGTAAATAGTTCTGCTTTTAGATGAAACTTTAAAATCATAGTAGTAATAACAAAACAGGAATCTATGTCTATTTCCAACATAACTTGATAAGCAGATAATGACTTTCAGGAATTGCCAATAAGAACCGCACTACATAAATAGCAGTTATTACCAATAATTCATAATCTAAGTAACGCCTTGCCACATTACTTGGCCAGTTGCCTTAAAAAGTGGTCATAAACAATTCACTTATTCAGTTATAGATACGTCAAATTACCGTCGTAGTAGAAACACGCTAATTGCTCACACGTGTTAACTACATACGACACTAAAATAATATGGAGATATTGATATTGGCATTATATTACGTATATTATATTATCATTGAAAACATTGATAATGACATTACTGTGGTGGTAACAACTAAGGCTCATTCAATCTAAAACGGCTTTCATCCATGAGTAATTCCTTACTTTTCTATGTTACCTAAGATAAATGCGAAAGTAACACTGTTTATTTATTTATTTATTTATTTATTTATTCTTTATGCACACACATGTACAGAGGCGGACTTAATGCCATAGGCATTTTCTACCAGTCGACCTTTGGGTGATGCAGAGACAAACAGTGGTAGGTGCAATAAATGAGAAGAAATTAAGTGCATAAAACTATTTAAACTATAAATATAATATATATACCTAACTATATATAAATATAAGCACAAATAAATATACATAAATAAACTAATTAACTAAAAACAAATGAGTAAAACAATGAGAAAACATTACCGTTGTAATGATACTGCCAACTTTTTGCGAAACTACTCGCGAACCTTAATTTTGAAGGACAAACGGTTGGTTGCCATCCTGATTTCTTGGGGGAGCGCATTCCACAGAGAGATAGACTGGACGAAGAAAGAAGAGTGAATGAAGTCTGTGCGGTGAGTGGGACATTGAAGAAGACGATTATGGGATGAGCGTAAATTTCTATTGTGGTTTGATTTCTATTGTGGTTATCTACGTGTTCCCTCGATACAATTTGGCACACATGTAGATCAGTCCTAGGTTAAGACATAGGATGCTTTATTATTTCGGTTGTAGTATTCCGTGAGAATGCTAAGAGAGATTGTTACTCGAATGGATGGAATAAGAAATGAATAGGTACATAAAACTGTCTGAAAGTGGTTCCAGTATAACTGAAAAGATGTATAGAATCCGGTTGTCATGGTATGGGTAGGTGATATGGAGGAATGAGGAAAATGTCATTAGGAAAGTTTTGAGTATGAATGTTGATGGCTATAAAAGTACGGGAAAACCAAAGACACATGTGTGGACTGTGTCAATGATGATATAGTTAGAAAGGGGGTGACTACCCAGATGACCACTCGAAGAAAAAAAGGATTCGTAGTGTCGACCCCAAATAAATTGAGATTAATGAGAATTTCAGGAGAATAATGGTTGGTATTCCGTTGGATACTTTCCGATCTAAACGCGGGCGAAGCCGCGAGCAAATAGGTAATAGGTAAAACAGGCTGTTGTCCGCAACTCCACGTCAAAGCGCGTAGTTTGCGTACTGGTGGGAGAATCAGTTATTCCATCCACCCCAACTTCTTGAAAAAGGCCAGCAACGCCTTGTTGTTGCTGATAATCTCACGTAGGGTACCTGGGTTGCCGAAGTATTTTGCCCTGTAATTAGCGACCACCGGGCAGTTTAACACCACATGAGCCGCTGTCTCCCAGCCACGAGCAAAAGTTAATTTAAAATAAATTAAGTGTAGATAGAAAGGTATTATGTGGTGATTTTTATGAGACTCATCCATAAGCGTTATAATACAAAAAATTCGAAGACCGTAGCTATCAAATGGACACATATCTGAAGGAGCTCCGGGATCTACAGTGGGCTTCCCTTCTATGCTACGCAGAGAAATCTCATCGCGTAGGAAACTATTATTCTTTGCGTAAATATCGCTTAGGCTGGTATGCCAGCATATTTCAACTAACAAGGGGCTGTAACATAACAAGGGGCTTCCCAAACTGGTTATTTTTAAGATGATGTGGGGTCTATGAGACCACAATTAGAGAATGTTGGAGAAATATGTGAGGAGAAGCTCAATGACGCATTTTTTTCTTTTTATATATACTTTATTGTACACCACAAAAAATACATTACAAAAAAAACAAAGTACACTACAAAATATACAATGGGCGGCCTTATCGCTTTCCGCGATCTCTTCCAGGCAACCTTAAAAATAAATAAAACAGCTAAAGGCATGTTGACATGGGCAGCTATCGGTATTAGACCAAATACGTAGGTTTGTATGAAATCTTTTTGTAGATAAACGAATGATGATTCGAATAAAATGCTACTGCTAACTGCTTAATTATTTATTGTTGAACGGATGTCTGACAGGTCAGCTTTTCTCATTAATTCTCGTTTATTTACGGGCGATGGCAGTATGGTGTTCGAGCTATTTTTAGGGTTCCGTAGTCAAACGAACCCATATAGTTTCGACATGACCGTCTGTTTGTCAAAGCCTTTTTACTGGCAGATAATAAGGGCTATGAAATTAAAATGTCTAAGAAGCAATTAAATGAAGCTATAATAGAAGCAGTAACGTATTTACCTTTAATATTTTTGCGTTACTGAAATCTTTTAAGAATTTATTCATCATTACCGAAATGATTATTCCAAAAATAATTACTGTGCAGTAGGTACTATGAACACTTTTCAATAAAACTATTGATCTGTTTACAAAATGTTATTTTATTAGAGTAACTAACAACTTTAACTTTCACCTTGAGTCTACGACATTGAAGGTACGAACAACTTAACCGTAGTGACGACGGAACCCGAGACGACCTACGCGAAGTCTTACTCTTTGTCCGGTTTTTTTAAGTTGTCAATCGAGTTAACTTAATTAAGTACCTGTGCATTGTACAGTAGACATTGATTAAGATTTTAACGGCTCTTTATTAATTGTAACCACGGATAGTAGTTAATTAGAGCACAGTGTTTGTCTTAACTGAACTGTTGAATTTTTATAACTATCGTTTTTAAATCGTTGGGAATGTCCTTATCGCCGATGTGGGCAACAAGACTGCTATACTGAAGTGGGATTAGGTGATCCATGTAGGTATGTAGGATGCATTAAGACAGATGAGCCAGAAGACTGACGTCGTCGAGCGAGGAAGGCCTAGAAAATGCTGGAGTGATGACTTAAAGTTTTTATGGGAGATGGCAACACAGTGAAGACTGGAAAGCTATGGGGGACACCTTTGCCCAGCAGTGGGATAGTACAGGTTAAATAGAAAAAAAAACCATAAATGTATCCTTTTTTATAGATTCAATCCTCAGCGAAAATGCTAATGGTTATATGTCTGTTTCCAAAAGAGTACATTTTCCATTGTGGCCGTCCTCAGCACATACTGAGAGGTTCCGAGATGTCTAGTGGACCATATCAGTTTGAAGTCTGGACTTCGTCTAGAACTAAAAACAGTTCGAAGCAAAAGCGGGTCGCTATTACATACTCGTACATATTAAAATGTGTCTATTCATGTAACCGCGTTGTTCTTGTAACCTACGTGACAAATTTTGATGCATTTTTTATCATAATGAAGAGAATTTATGCCGGAAGGTGTAGAGAACACATAATAAAGAAATCTTGATGTTTTATCAAGTCGTAAAAGCCGTACAAAGTAGGGTCGAGTCGCTAGTATAGTTACATAAAAAAACAGATCACACATCACTTGAGATCGGATAATCGGATGCGTATTTACCTAAAGTTTATTTTTAGTTATGAAAGTATGGAAGTGGCTCCCTAAATTAAATTTTTTGTAAAAAATATCCCGGGATTCCAGGAACACCGGAATTTATAAAGCTTTCTAGTCAGGTGTATAGTAATGGAAGCGACTTCTAAATTATTGGGATTGTATTCAAATGCACATTTTTATTTATAATTAACCCCGATGCAAGTAATACTTGTGTATGTAGAGTGAAAGTCTGTAAGAGAAGGGTTGGTGTGAGTTACTTATAACATTTTTTTTACATGAAATTAAGATTTTTTCGATAAAAAAGCGCGTTCTGTGTTAGCCAACACCTCAGCTTTAGGTGAATATGCATCCGAATATCCGATCTCTGCACATCACTCATGTATTCCACGAAGCGTAAGGTTTGTATAGTTCCAGCCCGTCACATGCTGCCTTCTTCCAGCGACGCCCTAAGCTGAGGTCCGTACCCCATAGCCCTTAGCGTGCACTCGCATAGTTTTAAGTCTTTATGCCGTGATTGGAGGCCTTAATTTATTAAGGCAGCCACAGGGAAGTCCGGTTAACCAGCCGAAAACTTTCTAGGTTGACTAGCGAGATGTACCTATTTCCCAAAAAATATATCCGTGAGTGTTGTTTTGTAACAGACAGATAAGCGATAGCGTCTGCTCTGAACGGTGAGAAGATCTTATCCAAGAGTAGGCTTAGATACTCTCAGTAATCACCCAGTAACCCGTCCATTAATCGTAATTGAAATAATAGCATAGATCAGTAATTGAAGAGGGTTATGTAGCGGTCAGACGGACACATACCTCGATAAGTCCTCGAGCCGCGAGTGTACTCAAGATTGGAAATCAATGATTAAGTTACGAGATTAAGACTTTAATGTTTAAATGCCTATTCGTTTAGAAGGTACTACCTACCTAAGAAATTGCATACCTACCTACATATTATTAAAAGAAGATTTGAAATAGAAACAATAGTTACATTCGGTTCCTTCTACAACGCTACAAGGACAAATACGAATCATACTCTGAATAAATATTAGCTTCGCGGTACTTTATGTATTTAAATGGACAGGGATACTTATGATGTTGGCTGCTTTGAATAGTTTCCGTATCCTAAAGCTTGTAATAGGGAGGTACTTACTAGAATATTAAGTGCATTGAATAAAAATGTATTATTGTTAAATCCAGCAATAGAATATCTTTGATTTTTAGGTCAAAAATCTGCAATAAAAGCGTAAGCTAAGTGAAAAAATCTGCCACTCAACAATTCTATTGCAACGAAAGCTTGATAAGTATTTCGTCTAAAAAATATCTTCAATCGATAAAGCAGTTATAGCTATGGAATGTACGTATTGTAAGTGCCATGAATGGCTTTATTTTAGTGAGTGATGATTATGTGAATCACGGTCCGAACTTCAAATAATTTACTTAGATTTCTGTTTCATTCTTCAGGACTAGTTCAAAACTATCTGTCTCAAGGTGTAAGAAATTCAAAAGCTCTATAGGTACTCAAGTTGAAAGCCAAAGTACCGGCCGGTAAAGCCACGCGCGACCGTCATAGCGGCGTCGACCGTCGATTGTTTCAATTTTCCCGCCGCATACTTCCCGCCAAGTAAGGAAACTTTCACAAACATCCCCTCGGTAAGGACCACGATATTAACCGCAAATTCTTGCTCGTAAACACGGATATTGTTAAGATAATAGAGCTAAACTTCCTGCATAATTGAAATATTTTGTTTTAAAAGAGTGTCCGTGTCGTTTCTTGCCCGTTCTTCTCCATAAGAACCTACTACGCTTTGGAATGGGCAACTAGCTTCAACTTTCTGACTGACCAACTCCTTGACAGTTCAAAAGTGCCTATAATTGTTTTTATTTTTATTAATAAAGGAACAAACAATATGAACAGAAAAATCACAAAAACCTCAATAGGTTTGTCCGGATGTTGAAGCACTTATCAGCAATCTTAAAACCAATACTAACAGAATAATCATTATCTTATTAATTATTGGTACACATAATTATGTAGTTTATAAAAATTACAATTAAACATTGTAAACAGCGCGGTTTAGGCATTCCGTCGATGCTAATTACATTGAATGAAATTTAAACTGGATAATTGAAGTAAATGCTTTGAATTTGAGTTATTTGTAGAATAATAAACTCTATTCCTTTCGAAATAAAAGCAACCGTCATTGATCCGGGTGAGCAACAAAAAAACAGGTTCACGTCACAAAATGTGACTACTGTGTCTAACCATTCTCATTGAAAAATTACAGTATTCAATGGCGAAATGATCTACAGGCATTCATCTTTAAGATTCCCTAGACATGTTCTTATAAACCCTAAGTTATCCACATTTGTCATTAGTAGGTACTTAGTAGACAGCAATTATAAGTCAAATTTACCTAATTTGCATAGATGTTCGACATTTATTCACAACTAGCCCGTGGCTTCGCCTGCTTGGTATGTCGATAAAAGTCGTCTTTCCACAGCATACAAAGTATCACCATACCAAATTTCATCAAATTCGGTCCAGCCGTTTCGGAGATTAGACGGAACAGACAGACAGAAAAAATAATGTTTATTTTTGTGCAATAAGTACCTACATTGTATGCGTTTCTTAAATAGGTGATTTTGACATCACAAATATTAAAAAAAATGAAATATCTGCTTCTACTTATAAGGACAATTACTAATACTTGGTAGTTATTTTATTACGCTAGAGTTACCTAAAGTTTTATAATATGTACTATATATACACCTAAGTTACAAGGCCACCAGATGCATTTTAGAAAAGTTATTATTTTTACAGCAATCCACTTTAATTATCTCTGAGCTTACAAATGCAGTTGCAAGAAAAAAATTCAAAGCTATGTCAATGGACACCGTCGTGAAAACATCTTTATATCTTAATTATTGCAAATATGTACATCAGCACAATTTGTAATACGTAGAATCTTTCTAAGAGTAACCAGAATGTTACGAAATGCTTGCAGCTAATTCCGCAAATATAAATCTAGATTAGATGTTTCTTATATTTATTCCTATACTTAGTAACCGGAGGTTGCGTTAACTTAAGTCTTAATAGACTTACCAAACAGTTGCAATACATGTAATGAAGTTTTTATTCTGGGAATAGGATACTGGGACCACTAATTACACGTCATATGAAAAAAAAGTCGACATTTCCTATCTGTCTACCGCTGACAAAAAATGGCGAAACAAATTCAGGGATCAAAGTCTCTTTCTAAAGTCTAGACATGATCTTGTTCAGATTATGTGAGGACCATACGATTTGACTACCAATTCCAAAGGATTTGGGTAGGCCGCATGAAGTAATACTCAACTTGCCAGACTATCATCAAAACTAACTGAGAAGGAACTTAATAGAAAGAGAGAGACTTTTTCCTCACGTGAAGATTTCTACCAAGCAACTCTTACCGCAAACCGCAATTAGGAACTTTCTAAAAAAAAAATATCCAATAGTCCTCACGTTCATTAAATACACAAGTATACCAAAGGTGATAACTACTAAATAATTATGATCATAACAAGGGCTGGCCTTTCTTGTAGTGCATTTTTAACTCCAGTTTACACAAACGTCGTGCATGTTCCGTATGGTGCCGGACGTAAAGAATAGCACGATCCCATTTCAACCCGTGGGTGTCTTTGAAGGCGACTAAAGGACTTACCAGAGAATTGGCAGCAGCGTTCTCTATGTATTTTACCACGATACTGCGATCGCAAACCCGCCTGCCAAGCGTGGAGATTATGACAAACTCCCCTTTTGGGGGAGGCCTATGTCCAGTAGTGGACGTATTTCGGTTGAAAAGATGATGATGACATAAACATCATGCATGGGTCTTAGCTATGATATATTCATGAAGCTTCGTTCAGAACTAGAGCAATTCACACTTACGTATGAGTCGTTTGAAATCGGTGTCACTGTGCATTATAAAAACACAACCAAACACTTTGTAACTAGTTTTGATTCCCAAGCACCTCGCAAGCTGATAGTATGGTTATAAATATAAATGGAGGACATTAAACAAACGTATAGTAATTTAGTCTTACAGACTAAAGGAAATGCCTAGGTATGGCCTACTTTGGAATGCAGATCAATAATTAAAATAAATATTTATATAATGAACAGTATTTCGACACAATTTTGGCCTCTGTTAGTAAGTCATCTAGCGGTATTGGTTGCATAACGGCAGTATCGGCCTTTATCTCAAAAGTTTGAAGTATTTTACACGTTTATGTATCATGGAACGGTATCCTAGAAACAGGTGATTGCATTGCAGTGTAAAAGCATAAACGGTATTAGTTTTGATTCACAGAGCAGAAAAAATATGTCAAATTGATAGAAATTTCAATATGCACTAAAAATATGCAATATTTTTAAATTGATAAGCAGGTAGGTAAGTATAGTACAACGATGTGATAAATTATTTTATTTCTGTCAGTAAGTTTGTGCAAACACTTTTACACTTCAATCATATTTTAAAACTAGATGTGGTCGGCGTTTCCTATATGACTATATACTCGGAGAAGAAAGGCAGAAACAAACACAGAAGTCCATACATAATCTTGGTCAGCTCATGTGAAGACCATGGGTGTCCGAAATGGTATTTTGAGAACCACACATAATTGACTGAACCTGTCCAATCAGTGCACGCATCTGTCAGTTATCGTCAACTCAGAAAATGTTTGTTGAACAATCACGTCACTGACTGGGACATTTGACTATGCAATTCTCAAAACTTCTAGTTTTGTTGGTACAGCATGGCTAAAAATCATTTTTTTTATTGTTGGTATGGTAATTTAATTAATCAGCCGTAGACACAAGACTTTCTTAATTAATCATAGAAGTTGAGAATCCTTAAATAATTATAAAATTCAAGCGATATCTAAATATTTTTAAACAATACAGCTTTGAAATGGTGGTTCGACTAAACAGGGCAGCAGGAACTTAGACGCCAAACTGTAACCATGGATTCAGCACATGATTCTAGCACATTTTTCGCCGGTCATAAAATATCTGCTGTTTCGTTGAAAACGAAAAAAAATCTAACAATTTATTAAATAATCGACCGAAAATTTCTACGCTAGGGATTTACAATTATGTGTTGATTTCATGATTTCAGTTTGCGGGCCAATCCCGTTTTGGATATTGGTACAATACAGGGCAGTAGTACCCTGTATTGTACCAATATCCAAAACGTCAATTATTTACATACGTACTATCTCGAAGCATAAACATAAAACTTGTTTTTTGCCTTTCTTAATGTGACATATTTATAGGACGTTTAACTTACTCTAACCTATATAAATATCCTGCAAAACATCTACGCCGACCTCATCTGGGTAAAAAAAAATATGATTGACGTGTAAAAGTGTTTGTAAAAACCTACTTACAGAAATAATCATCATTTACCACAATAGTACTGCTGCTATCAAAGTCTCAACCACTGGACCATCTTTACTTATCGAAAGAGGAGTCAAACAGAGACCCGCTGTCCCCTAAACTATTCACTGCCACCCTTGAAGAGGTTTTCAAAAACCTGTCGGGCATCTGGGCTGATAAACGAATAGTTGTCGGTGAAAAAAGGTTGACCAACCTACGTTTTGCCGACGATATTATTTTGTTTTCATCTTCGGCAGCTGAATTAGGCGAAATGTTTAATGAATTAAAAAGGCAAGCCTTGAAATTGGTCTTCGAATGAACATGTCAAAGACCAAACTCAGGACCAATAGCGTCAAACAAAAACAGTATGTGGAGATTGCACATGGCCCAGAATGTTTACCTCGTCCAAATAGTCTCTTTCCAGGCGAGACAAGAACAAGAAGTTGCTCGCCGTTCCGAAAACGCCTGGAAGAGCTATTGGTTGATGAAGGCCCTTATAAAAGGAGATCTTCCGATTTGCCATAAATGCAAAGTAATGGATATGTATATTCTCCCTATCCTTACATACGGCTCTCAAACCTGGTCTTTGACAGTTCAGCATAGGACCCAGCTCGAAGTTAGCCGGTGAGCGCAGTATCCTCGGAGTTTGACTTACCGACCAGATACGGAACAGGATACTGCGCTCTAAAACACAAATCGCAGACGTCACCCAAAAATCAGCTAAGCTCAAATGGGACTGGGTTTTTTTTTTTTTTTTTTTTTTTGGGTGGGACATCATCAAATAACTTCTCCCGCTCTGGGTGGAGCAGGAGGGCGTGTCAGACTTTTATTGACTAAAACCCACCCGTGTTCCTTCAGTAGCCCTTAAGCCAGGGGCTGTGGTGTCTCTTTCGAACAAACCCGCACCCCTGGCAGGCATCGACCCTTGCGGGTCCCATCACTATTTGTGCTGACATCTCTTTGAGGCGCGCGTGGAACACAACGCGCCGTCGACTTGGGCTTGGTCCTTACCGGACAGCGAGCTACCCATTACTCGCCGTCCGCAAGCCCATGCCTACGGTGGCCGGAAATCGGCCTGGGATTCCCGACGCCCAGGGCGTCTCCGTATCCTGCGGCGGCTAGGGTCGCGAGGGCGCATATGCTGCCTCTCCCTCACGTGCGCCGCCTCCCTCTTCGCGAGCATCACTGCTTCGCTGAAGGAGGTGACGGCTCCCCATGCCCTCTCGCTCCGTACCATGGCCTGGACCAGGGCAGGACGCGAGAGATCGCCGCCGCCGATCGCCTCCACGAGGACACGGCGGTGCTCCGCCCAAGCAGGGCAGACCGCCACCGTGTGCTCCACCGTGTCCTCAGGGCGATCTTCGCAGTGGAAACACCCGGGCGTTTCCTCCCGCCCTATCCGAAACAGGAACCTCCCGAAACAACCGTGTCCGGTGAGGACCTGCGTCAGGCGGAAGGTGAGGACGCCATGCCGCCTCTCAAACCACTCCTCAAAGAGGGGACTTACCGCCGCAATCGTGGCGTGCCCAGCACTGGGTTGCGACAATCGCTCTCTCCATGTCACCATGAGATCCCGCCGGAGCTCTGTCGTTTGGCCTCCTCGCGCCACTCCCATATTTGCGCGAGGACCTTTGCCTCCAGATCCCATGGCGGTAATCCGGCAAGGAGGCCCGCCGCCTCGCCGGAGATTGTGCGATATCCTCGGATCATTCTGATCGCCATGACCCTATGGGACGCCCTCAGCTTGCGAGCTGGTTGGCGCCTCAATGTAGGCGCCCACACCGGCGCCCCGTATAGGGCCATGGACCGCACGATCCCCGCGTAGAGCCTCCGGCAGGAGGCGTTTGGCCCCCCTAGATTGGGCAAGAGCCGCTTCAACGCAGCCCCGGCCCGCTCCAGTCTGGGAGCCAAACGGCGGAAATGCTCCGCGAAGTTCCACCGGCTGTCGAGGACGAGTCCCAGGTACTTCATCGTCGACTCGACGCCGATGTGAACCCCTCCCACCGTTATCTGGGAACCCGTCGGTGGCGCATTCCGAGGACCATGAAACCACATGGCCTCGGACTTGTGCAATGCCACCTCGAGTCCCAGTTGCCGGATCCTATCGACGATTGTCGCAACCCCTTGTGTAGCTAAGTCAGCCGCCGCCTGGTACGACCTCCCTTGCGCCAGGACCAGCGTGTCGTCAGCGTAGCAGACTACACTGACGCCGCCGGGGAGGTCGGCGCGCAGCACCCAGTCGTACCCGATGTCCCACAGATACGGCCCCAGGACCGATCCCTGTGGGACACCGCACGACATCTCTCGCCGGTTCCACTCTCCGAGGTGACCGGGGTAGATGACGGCCCTGTCCGTCAAATAGGCCTCGACCACACGACAGAGGTAGGTCGGCATCCGGTGATACCGGAGTGCCTCCCTTATGCAACTCCAGGGCAGGGTGTTGAAGGCATTGGCGATGTCTAATGACACCGCCAAGACGACCCCACCCCGGGCCACAGCATCCCCCGTCGTGAGGGCTCGCACGCGCATGATGGCATCCACCGTGGAGCGCCCCCTGCGGAAACCAAACTGGCTCTCCGCCAAATCCGGCCCCACCCGCACCAGCCGCCCGACGAGGCGGTCTGCAATTACTCTCTCAAAGAGCTTGCCCACCTCGTCGAGCAGCACAATGGGCCGGTAAGCGGACGGAGAGTCCGCTGGGCGCCCCGGCTTCTTAATGAGGACCAGTTTCCCCGTCTTCCAGCGAAGTGGGAACTGGCCCTCCTCCAAGCATGCGCTTAGGAGCCCTCTTAGTCGAGGCCCGAGAGCCTGCAAGGCCAGGACCCAGGCTTTGCCGGGCAAGCCGTCGGGTCCTGGGGCGGTATTCTTGGCATTCAGCCTACGTACCGCCACTCTCAGGTCTACCTCGGTCACCTCTGGAGAGTCGTCGTCGTCGTCGGTGTGGTCCGCATCGGGCACCGCAGGAGGCGGAGCCATAGGCGGGGGAGCGTGCTCCCCTCGCGAGGGGAACAGAGCGCTCACCACGCCCTGCACGAGCTGAGGCCGGAGACTCTGCGTCAGCGGGGGAGCCCACGGGCGGATCTTGTCCCGCACCGTTTTGTAGGGGCGTCCCCACGGGTCTCTGTTCAGAGTCTCCAGCGACTCCTCGCGGGCCACTACTCTGGCCCGCAGGATCTCGTCTCGCAGGGCGGTCTTCGCCACTCTGTACCCCTCGTACAGCTCCGCCTCAATGGCTACCGTATCCGGAGGGCGGATATGGAGCCTGCGGTGCCTGGAGTAAAGGTGTCGCGCAGCAACACACGCCTCGCGCAGTGCTGTCAACTGCGGCGACCACCAGTACACCTGGCGTGAAGCACGACCTGGCTGGACCCGGGGCATTGCCACGTCACATACGTCGGACATGGTCTCCCGGAACCACTCGGCCTCGTCGTTTATCTCGGCAGGCCTGTCCGGTGATGACACCCAGGCCTGCACGATCGAGGCTTCCAGGAGAAGCTCCCGGTCCAGCTGCTTCAACGCCCAACGCGGACCACACGAGGCCTGTCGGACCGGCGCGCTCGAGGTCTGGGCGGAGACGTCAAACCGGATGTACCGGTGGTCGGAATACGTCTCCACCCCCTCCATGACGCGCCAGTCGATGACACGCGGTGACAGAGCGGGGCTGGCGAACGAAATGTCCACCACCGACTCACCCCGCATCCGCACACACGTGGCGACAGAACCCCGGTTTAGGACGACCAGGTCTGCTTCCAGAGCCCAGTCCTCCACCATCCTGCCCCGCACGTTCGTCAACCGGGAACCCCAAGCCAAGCTCTTGGCATTGAAGTCCCCGAGGACGAGCACGGGGAGGGAACGAAACCCGACGACGACGTCTCTCAACTCCGCAAGGGAGTTGTGGAACTCGGCGAGAGTTCGGCTCGGGGAGAAGTACACCCCTACCACGACAATCTCCCCGAACCGTGCTGCCACGCAACCCCTTCCCCTCTTGACACCCTCGAGGGTCGGGGTACCGGCGGCGGCCGACGAAATGAGGGTCACTGAGCCGCTCAGATCCTTCACCCAGTCATCCCTGGGCGGGACAAAGTACGGCTCAGCGACCACGGCGATGTTAATCGACCACTGCGCCATGCTCTGGATCAACAGATCCTGAGCGGCGGCGCAGTGGTTGATATTCGCCTGGAGGAGGCGTAATGGAGCCGTCACTGACACTCCATATTAGCCTCCTCCGGGGCCCCCTGTGAAGGCCCTGCCGCGGTGCCAACGGCAGCGACGACGACGTTAGAGGCGACAGCGGCGGCGGCAGTGGCGGCGGCTGCGGCGGTGACGGCGGTGGCAGAGGGCTTGCCCCTGCGCTGGGCCCTGGCTTCGGCGGGTGGAGCGCAGGCCTTGCTCCCAGCCCGGTGTTCGGCCGGCTTGCCAGCTGCCGCACATAAATAGCAGTGCGGCTTGGGTGCGACGCACGAGCCGGCCTTGTGACCGGGCTGACCGCAGCGGAAGCAGTGACTGCTGCGGTCCACCTCCGAGGTGCACCGCACTCCCACGTGGTGGCCCACGTGGCAGCGGAAGCACCTCAGGGGTCTGGGTTCCAGCAGTTTGACCTGCGCGGATACCCAGCCCACCAGAAGCCTACGGCCCTCCTCGGTGATCTTCCGGGCCGCCGACACGGGGCAGCTCACCGTAATAGTGTGCATTCCCGTGTTGTCTGGACGGATGGTGCCTGCCCTCACCTGCTCGGCAGAGCACCCCCCAGTCCTGACGACGGCGGCCACCACCTCGCCCTCCGTCATGGAGTCGTCCAGGCCCAAGATGCGCATGTCGGCGCACTTGGTGGGCCTGGACACCCGGGCCTCGTCCGCATCTAAGGACGCTCTGAGCTTTTCGGCTAGAGCGTCAGCGGTCGGGCCACTAGCCGTACCGGGGAGCTCCAGCATCCGGGCTCCGGTCGCAGTGACCCTCACCCGGATGCCGTTTGTGACACCTATGTCCGCCAGGTTCACCGCCGCCCTTGCCTTCGATAGCAAGTCCCGGTAGGACACGCCCTTCTTCTCCGCTTCCGGCTGTAGTGTAATCACTACAGCGGCGGACTTCGGGGCGCGTAGCCTAGCCGCGGCGGATCGCTTTTTGCGCCGCTGCCGCCTCTCCTTCCGTTTGGCCGCCCTAGCAGCCTTACCCGCCTTCTTCTTCTCCCCGGCCACTTCCCATTCGGCGTCAGCCACGGGAGATGGGGGAGGCGGGGCCGACCGTCCCGGTACCACGGCTGGGGCCGTCGCCACCTGAGCAGCCACCCCGCCCTTTTTGGGCTTGGACGGCACCGGTTTTGCCGAGGTGCGACCCGACTGCGGAGCTGACTTGGCCGTGGCAGTCGACCAATGGGACTGGGTTGGACACGTTTGCCGCATGTCCCTGAAAACGTCCAACGGCATCGCGGAAGACCCAGGCGTAGATGATGGGACGAAGTTGATGTTTACATGAGGGATTAGTTCATTTTGGCTCAGGATCGAGTTGAGTCGAAAAACAAAGGGAGGCCTTTGTCCTGCAGTGGGTCAATACAGCCTGATTATTTATTATTTTTTAAACTCGTTCTTCAAACTAAACGAAAAAGGCTGTTATCAAATTATAGACTGGTTATTCCACCAATCCTAGATTGTGATACTTTCATTAATAATTTTTTGTCACCAGTACTAGGACATGTAGCCAACAATTTAACCGCCTTGACTCAGTAATTAGTTCTTATTATATCTATTAGGAAGTTAGATCGCATACAGTCCCAGTAGATGTTCCACCGAGATGTTATAGGGAACAAGTACCTACCTATGTAACCAGGAAAACGTCACAACAACTCTACATTAAAAGCCTCCAATTCATTTTCTGATTAATTGGAACTGTGAGAATTATACAAGTTGATTGGAATATTAAAATGTTACGAAACTAAATTATTTTAACGAAATGCAACATTATTTTAATTTATTAACACAAAAACATTATTCGGTCGCATTTATGCTACTCAAAACAAAATACGGTCTACCGTAAATTAATTTAGAAAATTGTCTAAAATAATAAATAATTAGGTAAGCATTAGTGAAGTAAGCACCACACTTTGTTCTTGACAAGTTTAAAGGTCAATGTTTCGAGCGTCAATTTTAGCGTTGAATTCAAGAAGATAGACAAAAAAAATTAAATGCTTAAAAAACCATTTGTTGCATAAATGTTACTTGTTTATCGTGATAACTATGCTTGGTTTTCATCGTCATACGGACATGGAAATCGCAGCAAGAGCTGTTGCCATGCATTGAGGGGTTGGCTCTCAGAGATCTGTAGCAAAACGTCTCGGTGTGTCACGACGAGCTATCTGAAAAGTGAACATTTCCAGGAGCCCGGGAGTGTAGCAAAGAGGCCTGGATCAGGAAGAATTAGAGCCACAACTTCCCAGGAAGACCGTAACCGTAACCGGGCCTAACAAAAGTCCCCGTTACGGTATCTACTCGTACCACAATCAGTGATCAAACCGTTTGTCTTTCGTCATCATCTCCACGAAAGTAGTCAACGTTTCCGAGTGCATGCTATTCGACTCAAACTGACAAGGCCCCGTCGAGGTGCGCTCGCGAGCATTTAAACTATAGCCAATGAATAACTGGAGTAGAGTTTTGGAGGTTAAGTTTGTAGTGCAAGTATTTTGTTCGACCCTTTTTTATGTTGAAAACCTGTGCGGGGTACGGGCCTCGGTTTAGGGTCATCACTGGTAGAGGGCAGCAAATGACAGAATTACATCTTTTCCTTTCAACAGAATCGGACTAAATTTCATTCGCCAACCCATTTACCATAGCTATTATTATCCTGATCTATCCCCCAAAATTGATATCTACCCTCCCCATGTAATATTCATTGCTAATATTCTATTCGATACTCAATTATGTTCTACAGTCTAATTATATACGTGTAACATGCAGTGAACCGACAATATCGTGATACATCGGTTACAGTAACGAGCTTTGATTGAACAGCTTTGTTCAAAGGTCCGATTCTATCCCCACTTAGTTTTACAACTTTACTTAAACCTTCCGACTCCCGACACTTAAGAGGAATCCCGTTTATTTCTGTTGACTTCGTTTCCCGCCAAAGTGAATTTAGGAAAGTATCTCTAAACGTTAGGAGGTAAACTTGAAGTTGGAGCATTTTGTTCGTGAGGTAAATCTCGGCCGCTTGTGTTCCTATCGCTTGTTACAATGATCACATAAGGAGTATTATCTTCTCGGTTAAAGTACATTGCTTTGCATCTTTTACGACAATGTTATATTCAAGATATTTTATTTTTCTAGTTTAGTTTAAAGATTTACTTTCTAATGCTGTATTGAGCTTCTTTGTAAATTCCTTCAAGCAAACCTGAAGGCAATTTTAAGAAGGATGTTTCAGTGGAAACTCAGTGAATAATCAGTATTTATTTATTATTCCATGAATAAAATAATAGGTCACATGTTTTGGTCTATTTGTGTAAAATGTCTTCAATAATGTAAGTACTCATTAGTTACCTGTGGGTACGTGGAAGTCTATCCACGTAACATGAACGTGACAGTTGATCCAACTGTGAAATGAGATTGACATATGAACGCGCCAAACACGAATTCAAATTATGATAATAATTATGAATAGCTATGAAAATTGAGTTTGAGCTGGCGAGAACCGGATACATAATGCATGTAAATGAAATTATTTCAAATCAAATCGTAATAGTATAATTTATTCAAACAAGGCTAAAAATAATTTATAGTTTCTGAACGTCAACCAATACTTAAATGGTATTCCTCAAAAAAAGGAAGCCCATTCATTAAATTGAAGTGAATATTCCGTTTGTCTTATTAACATAATCGAAAAAATATCAACACAAAAGCTTGTATAAACTAAAAAGAGCACACATTAATAAATAATCTCATATGAAGCTAATGTAGGTCTCGGAAAATATTTTATTCCTTTTCAATAATCCTTAGAATGCGAACAAACACTGAGCACACGTGAAAGGGATTAATAAAATCCTCTGCAACACCTAAAACATAAATAGTAAGAATAAGTTGATAATATGGTAAAACACGATATATGTAAAGAAAATAAAAAAATGTGGGCACTAAGCTTACTTGGTACCTTTGTAGAGTTTGAACAAGAAACATACATAAAACTTGCAAAAGCTTCTTTGTTACAATAGCTAACGTGGAGTTTTAGGAAATTATTCAATTCTTGAATATTTATTCAAGAATTGAATAATTATTCAAGAATTGAATAATTAAACATATTTATAAACAATAGCCAAACATATTTATCCAATAGCCAATAGCTAAACATATTCATGTTTAGCTATTGGCTATTTTTTTTTTCTTTCTTGTAAAGGCGTACACTACTAAAATATTTGGATCTCTGAAACTGAAGTAAAATTATCATTATTTTTTGCTCTTGTACATTTTGTATTTGAAATCTTCCTTTTAGTACTGGTTATTGTGTAGAATCTTAGAAACTTAGCTCTTTTATTGTAGGTAATAGAATTGTTTGGGCGTGCAACGCAGGCGTCTGGACGCGCGTACGTGCTCGTTAGTCTGCAATCTAACTGTCGGAACGCCTGCGCACACGCTCATATTAACACGTCCGCACAACTAACTTACCGTGGTACCCCTTCTGTTAACATGCGCAAGCATCTTTAAATCTCGTTGCCGCAGAGGATTTTCTATCATATGTCAGTATTGGTTTTTTTAAAGTTTTAGAACAATTTTTGCAGAACCCTGCAGCAGTACAAAGCATAGAATAATAATACATTATGGTACAAGTGTGTAACGTCCTCGGCTCTCTTAAGACCCTCGCCTGACGGCTCGGGTCTCAATGGCGCCTCAGCGATAATCACCAATACACACGTGTATCATACGACGTTTTTCAACACACTTGCGAAGAAAATAATACTAAATCATCATCATCATCATCATCCATCATCATCATCCATCGTCATCCATCATCATCCATCGTCATCCATCATCATCTATCATCATCCATTATCACTCATCATCATCCATCATCACTCATCATCACCCATCATCATCCAGCATCATCCATCACCCATCATCATCCAGCATCATCCATCATCATCATCCATCATCATCCATCGTCATCCATCATCATCCATCATCATCATCCATCATCATCCATCGTCATCCATCATCATCCATCATCATCCATCGTCATCCATCGTCATCCATCATCATCTATCATCATCCATCATCACTCATCATCACCCATCATCATCCAGCATCATCCATCATCATCATTCATCATCATCCATCATCATCCATCGTCATCCATCATCATCCATCATCATCATCCATCATCATCCAGCATCATCCATCATCATCCATCATCATCCAGCATCATCATCATCATCGTTTTTAAGAACAAAGGAACTCAAACAAAAAACAACCTATAACTCACTAAGAACAAAGCAACTCAACCAATTCTATAACTCACTAGTGAATAATAGTAATGAAAAAGTCACAGTTTGATAATAGGTGTCATTATGTGCCTAACTGTAGTGAAATTAGAGCCAGTTTATGAGCAAGTGTGTTGAAAAATAAATATTTTATAAACCCACTTCAAATAGTTGTAATTTCGAAGAATCCAAGACTTTACAACACTGTTTTCGCCGACAAAAGATTTCGAATGAAAGCTAAAGTCAAGAAATTGCCGGTAACTAGGTAAACAAAAGCTGGATCCAAGTCGAACCTAGGCAACCTAGCTAAATACTTCAAGGGAGCTATTGGCAAATAAACTTAAGCCTGTCCTTAATCGGGAATTGCGAAGACTGGGTCAGGTCCAATTAGATGTATGTGTGTATAATTGTAGTAAACCCTCTAATGCTAGCCTGGAAAACAAAAATAAAGAGCTAGTTGAAATTTTTCGATCTAATCATCAGTAAAATACAAAATTTCGTTTACAATGCCGTCGTAAGTTGTTGTCATTTGGACCGTGTTACATCAAACTGTACCTACGGGTAAAACGAACTTTATAGCTTATACAATTTGCACTAAGTTTTTTGGAACGAAGTTTTTTAACGCGGCTTGCGGAAGGAGTAAACTTGTTTTCATGGTTTTTGAGGGTGCTGAAGTCGATAGTGAGGAAAAAATTAAAACCCAAGATAGCGACAACTTTATGGCAGCTTCTAAAAACTGAAACTAGATATCTCTATTTTTTTTTTTTTAATATTAAAAACGCAGTTTCTTTCGCTTTCTCTCTTCCTACTAAGTACAGGTGTGTGTGCGTGCGTGATTCGCTTAAGGAACTTCGTTCCTAACGGGGACCCCGACAGTAACGTTTTTTTTTTTTTTTTTAAAGTTAAAATAACATAAGTCCCACTGCTTTTGAATGTCGTGTGTTATAGGTAACACACGACATTCAAAAGCAGTGGGATTTTTTGAGGAATAACTAGGTAGGCCTAGTTAGGTACTCAATCCTTGAATACAAATAATAACCCAGCATTAAACTGCAAATAAAATAAGTGAAAACTGTTATAACGTACTGGATAAACAGTTTTCTGTTTGATTCCAAAAAGTTCATCCGCGTACGGAAAACAAAAATGAAACAACTTTTGATCAAATTAAGTGCGGCACGGTGTAAAAGGTGCGGCGTACGAGTATGTCAAGCTGACGTAAAAAATAGCTAGTTAGTGCAGTTTACACAAACAGCGGGCTTGTTAACTGTAACTTGTTAATTTTGTTGCGGTACGGTGTAAACGTTTGTCACAATTGCTGCTTGTCTACGTGAACAACAAATGACAATTCAGCGGGCAACCCCGACGTAAAGGATACCACGAAACAACTAAATTGCTATCGGTACAACATACGAATGAAGCTTCGTTAGTCAATTTATTATTTGAAATGAAGTCCAAACTAGATATAGGAAACAATTTCAGCTTTTAGTAACAGTTAGTCACTTTTGTCACCTACTTCTTGGTAAATAAAATTCAAGTTTCTTCTGCTGCTCGAGAAGTGGAAGGAATTCGTTTGAATCCGACGATAAACTCCGACAAACGAGAGCTAGTGAAATATAAACTGATACCAGTACCTACATAAACTCGTGAAATAGGAATTCTGTTTTTTTTTGCATTATAATAACCAGATAGTGGTGGCGTAGTGATGGACCAGTAATAGGTAACGGCCACGACTTAGGAGTATTAGGTCGTAGATACGAACCCAAGCAGCACTTTACTTTGTCTAAATAAATTATTTCAAAACCACTGCTCTCAAAACGGTAAAAAAAAACATTAAAAGGAAATCAACATGTCATAGTACCATAGATTCGAAGACATCTGACATCTACCAACCTCCAAGAGCTCGAAGATCCCAGAGGAGGCCTGTGTCCCAGCAGTGGTCACATATAATGTTCTGCTGATTATGCTAACCAAATAGAAAAATAGCCTTTGGTTGGCAGGTACCTGGGTGCAATAATAAAGCATATTATTTCAATTATATTATCATCTAAATGTAAAACAGCACGTGAACAATTGGATTTTTACCAAAACAAAAATCATGCTCTTTTTTTTAAATCTCAGAAAATCTACGTACAATGTACTTGGCTGCAGCCCAGTTACAATGATTATAAATTATTTACGCGCTGCGTGCCAGGGCGGCGACGTAGTGTTATTAGAAAAAAAAACATTGAATAAATTAATGTGTCTCTTTAAACACATACCTACTGTACGTACTCGATACACGCAGAACATTTGGGAAAACAGAATATCGTTTTAACACAAAGTGTTACTTTACTTAAAAACATCTAAATTTTCACTTTTCCTTAGTAAATATATACTAAAGATGGGCCGACTATGACTGGCCGTACAATGGACGACTAATCGGCCGACTAGTCAGGCCGATCATTGCTTTCGGTTGAGTTCGGGTAACACCGGTAATGTCCGTGACTACGCTTTCGGGTCGTAGGTGCTCTTAGGCTCGTCGGTTCGCGCCACCCGACGACTAGGCGGAATTGTCAGGACATGTTTTTATTTGCTTTGCATTAATTATTCTATAATTGTTTAAGTACGAGCCGGCATTTCTTCCTATCTTATTCTAGATTGCACTGAAAGTAAACTGTAAAACTGATTCTATAATAAAAATAATTTCAGTAAAGATTTCAATTTCATTTCAATCACCGTCTTTTAATTTGTAAGCAAATTAATACGATAAAAAAATGGGCCGACTAGTCGCCGACTAATCGCCGACTACAAATATGGCCGACTAGTCGGCTTTCCCGACTAGTCGGTACATCACTAGGACATACATACATGTGTACATACATAATCTCATGCCTTTTTCCCATGGGGTAGGCAGAAACTACAGAAAGCCGCCTGATACGATCCTAACATACTCCTTTTGCCTCGTTTACTTTTATACTCCAAGTCATACACGCACGTCGGTTGCGAGTACTACGCACCTGACCTTTGGCGGCCCCGTCCAGGCCACGGAAGGGAAGAGCGCTGCTCAGAAGCACCGGCACTCCTCCTCTACCGCAGCCCGTAACCCTCAGCCGCGATGCCTCCCATTCGACATCGCGGCCCACCTCAGTTGCGGTGCACCTCACCGCAACCTACTTTTTGGCCGCTACGTCAATGGCTTGAAGGCAAAAGCCCTGACGAGCGGCCCCACCTTTGGGTTCCTCTTGGCGTCACCGTGCCCGGAATCCACGGTTACTGAGCCCCCCCGCAACGACAATGCGGGAACCCACTCGGGGGGGATACCTACACGGTCAAAATGTATGAAACAGCAGATTTTTTTTTAGGGTCTAGAATGATATGCTAAATTCATGGTTACAGTTTGCGCACAGGTTAAAAACTTATCCTGTATTATTTTCCTAAGTAGTTTGATTGAAACGTGCCACTAGGTACCATAATGTTTATTGAATGCCACCATCCATTTTACACAGCTCTAAATAATAATGTCGCAAAGATAAAAAAACTTTTTTTTTTTTCATGTTGGTAACACTTTTATCTTTTGATTTCTATTTTTATAGCAAGTGTTGATGTAGCGTACCTATCTATATTTTGCGAATAGATATTTATAACTTGCTTCCGCCCGTGGCGACGCCTGCATGGTATGTCTATAAAAAATAGCCTTTCCTAGTTTAAAATATCCTCATACTAAATTTCATCAGAATTGGTCCAGCCATTTTGGAGATTAACCGCAACAAATAGACAGGGAGAAAAAAAAAGTTATTGTTTTTGTTTTAAGTATTTTTATACTCTTAACAAACTGTCACTCAATTTTTATTCATTTGTAAATGATTTGTATGTGAGTTCAGATAAATATTATGCAGATAATTGATTCCTGAAAGAGCCGCAGACCTTGACACAGGGCCGGAACAGCAACAGGATTTGAAAATCAGGTCAACGTAAACTATTCCTGTTAGACAGCAATTTTTCTTCATTCGCTCCAGTGTCCTGTTTACTAACCTATTTTAGTTTTCGCGGTCAAGGCTGGCGTATAGAGAGCTAAAAATTATAACTATAGGGTGACTGGTAATTAGTGACCGATATTTAATCACATGATTGTACTCATCATAACAAACAACATTCCCAAAGAACCGATTTTTTTATCAATGTTATTGACCCCAATTTTATTACCCAGTTGAATATTGAGTACCTAACACGAATAATACACCATCTCATCATCAGCTGTAACTTAATTTAGTTACCTAAAGACAAACAAAAAAATTTTCCATGATAACGCGCACACGATCCGTACGGTTGACAAAAGAATAACATGCATGCATGTATGCAGGTAAAAGTGGATTATTTTGTTTGTAGCTAACTAAATTAAATTACAGCTGATGGTGTACTATTCTTGTTAGGTACTTAATATTCGATTGGGGTGATTGTGAACATGCGTTAGTTCAATTTAAAAAGTTTGTTACGATGAGTACAATCACGTGTTTAAATATCGGTCACTAATTACCAGTCACCCTATATGTTCAATGAACTGCATCGTTATACTTACTCATAAATTAAATTCGAACGGTGTCGATGTATGATCCCCGGGTGATTTGTTTTAAAAGCAAGAGAGTTGGGTTTCAAATTATGTGCAGTCAGTGAGTTTTATAGTCAACTTTTGAGAATAGCACCACTGATAGCGTAACTACCTAACAATAAAAAAAAAAACAATTAGAAGCAAAGAACGAAGATTTTCAAAAGAAAAAGTTCCAAATCTTTAGTACCGCTGTAACGAAATAATCGTAGCCAGTAAGACGCACTCGGTAACTTAATCCATAACAGAACAAAAAACAAATAAACAAGTTAGTTTTGAAGTAAACCACGCTATCTGAGTTTGAAATCGAATAGTGGAAACTTATCAACGCTAGGGAGCGCATTCCTGTAACAGGGGGTGAGAATCGCAGAGGGGTGGTATAAAATTGAAAGTTCTAGGGCAGGGGGGGCCAGGGCAATTACACAGATTGCGCTCTGAAGGATTGCGTCCGGTTGGAAATTAGCTAATAAACTGGTGTTGATATAGATTTTACATGAACACCAAACGATTACTAACAATCATAAAGATCTCATTTCTCCGAGTTCTTCACAACTACATAAAAAGCCTTATATATTTCTCTTAAATGTACAATGTTTATCAATCGTTTTTATTTATATTATTTTTATTTGAGAACCCTTCACGTGAAGGCCTCGTCTAGAGAATTCCAGCTTTCTCTGTCTTTCGCTATGTCCATCTAGTGTGATCCAGCTTACGCACATTGTCGTCCTCACAGCGAATGTGTGGTCTTCCTCGTTTACGTTTTCCAACCGGTCCATCCAAGAAGTCTTTTTGGCCCATTTGTTGAAATGGAGTCTTGCAACACACCCGGCCCTACTACATAGTATATCTAATTTATTTTAATAATTGATGATTTAAAATGAATTATGTCACATAAAATTTCCTGCAAAACCTCAGCACCCACTAATTCCTTGAAGATATTATAGATTCGCTATTTCTAGCCATTCTATTTCAGTAATAACAACCTATTCATGCTCTATACGTCTCTCTTAAATGCTAGTTTCTGATACAAAAATGCTCGGTTAACTTCAATTTCAAGTTGAAAACTTATGGAAAATTAGGTGGACCAGAGCGAATAGAAAACCTGTGGAGAAAACTTTGAATCAAGTTATTAATTGAGTGTCACGGCATCGGCTTACATTACTTAATAAATCCAGGAACGAAGCTAGGAAGTCGTTAACTGCGCTTTGCCTTTAGAAAGAAAGTCGAGACCTCCACTCACAGGTTCTCATTTCAGCTCAAGTCTGGGGTCCTTTTGTGACTGCGTTCACGTTCTCGTGTGTTGTAAAGACTCCTAAAAAGAAAAAAAAATCTCCTTACCTCAATAATAAGCTTCTATTTCTTTGATGTTTTGATGTTGTTTATGATTTGGTAAAATATAATACCAAATTAGTTAAAAGTATCGATGTGTTGCATTTTTTCCCACTAAATTCGTTTTCCAGTCTACCAAGTTTGTAAATTGTCTGCACACATTGACAGGGCGTACTGTATACACGGCAGGGCTGTATGTGTGAGTGCGGCACGTGTAACGGAGGCTGCTCGCGATTCTGCGCCCCTGGTAGTTCGCTCCCTACGCTGTAAACGATCTAGTTTGCGAGAACTTTGAAGCGGAAAATTTATCTGACAGTTAAGCGAAGTGTGTACACAGCACATAAATTCTCCTGGAATTAAATTGAGGTGAACTTATTGGTGATCTAGTCACACGCCATCTTCAACAATTAAAATTAGAGTTTATTAATGTAGGTAGAAGCTAATTTATTGGAAAGTTGACGGTCTCTAATTGTTTGGTTACTACGAAAGTGCATGCAAGTGGTAAGTTTGTAATATAGTTATGTTACTTGCTAAGTTGCTAGAGGTAGGTATATTGTTACTTAATGTTTGAACTTCAAACCTTAGACAAACAGTGTTTGCACCTATATAATAAAGTGTAGGTGGGTAATAAAAGCAACCTTTCCAGTCACCAAGTTTTTAGAAAAAATATATGATCATTTTCACAGGCCAATAAATAGCTTCCCTATTTATAATAAGCAGAGGATTAAATTGCAATCATTAATGCAAGTTTTAAGCCATTTTGTAACCTATGCACATTAAACTTTTATTAATAAAAACAAATAAGACTGAACACATCGACATCGAAAAACCGTTGAGTGTTCAACTTGACGAATCATTATCATCACTGCTAAACATGTATCTCGTAAGTAACAAGGCTCGTTGATAAATAAACAAGGCTTGTTCACCGTAATCCGTATGTGTAAGTTAGCGAGAGCTGCAATCAAGCCTCTTCATCGATGACCGTGAACCGCGGTTACACCGAGCTACGATAAAGCAAGCCAAATTAGCGACACCGCTACGCCGCGCTACGAGTGGCGTAGCCACTTCGTAGAACCTATATCTATGTAGCCTTCCACTGGATGGAAAATCCGCTCTTATTATGTTGTAATAAGCTCTTAATTTCTTTAAACTACCCGTCGTAGCACCGCAAACGGTGTTACAGGCATATCTAATTGACAAGCTTGATTGACATCTCGATTGAAGCTACGGAGTGGTGTTATGGGAATATTCTTTCATCGCCGTAATATGTTAACTTCATAAAAGAGTCATGACTCGGCCATTGGCTTAATTGTGCAGGTAAATATAACCTATACTGAAACGAATTTGATCTGTATTGTTGTACCTATATTAAGAAGTTGTTACGTCACAGGTATTTTGGTACGGTATGTCTAGGTTTCATTTAATTTATGCCATCTTGGTTGACCAGCACCCTAATTGCGTAACACGCGATCAATCATAATCTGTTTCATTTTTACAGTTCAACAATATTCATTACGTTATTTACGTTGTTTAGCAGACACATTTATCGAACATATGAAGCAATGTATTAACAATCTGTTTCCAAATGATGCCGATTAAGATTGATCGTGCGATACGCAATTAGGATGCAGCTTAAAGAGTCTGAATATTTGAGATTGTTTGAGTTCGGCTGTAGTGACTTTTAACTGACTTCAAAAAGGAAGAGGTTCTCAATTCGACAGTTTTCTTTTTTTGTATTAATGTTATGCGATATCTCCGGCAACTGTAAATCGATTAGGGAAATACTTTTTTATGGATAGGTTATGCCTGAGCGGTGTAAGTGGTTTTTGAGTTAGCTTCAATAATACGTATTTTTCCACTTTATATTATTTAGTTATATGGGTGATGTTTTATACTTCCTATCAATGTTATTCTAAAAGCAAGTAGAATTTTCCTGAGGTTGGTATGCACGACTACACATCAAGCTAGGGTACAGCTCCAGTATAAACTGATCTCGCTTTCTATAGGATTTCCGTGCAGTGCGAGATCAGCGTAAAGTAGCCGTGTGTACAACAATTAAAAAGTGAAAAGTAATGAACTTTTTACAAAAATAAATAACATTCGAAATCCAAAAAAAACACACTTCAAAGTAAAAAATAACTTTAATTTCAAAAACACAAATCCAAAGATGAAAGAAATTAAAGTTATTTTTCACATTGCATTTCTTTACGGAAGTCAGTTGTTTTTTTTTTTTGGAAGACTTTTGTTGTCGTATTATTTTGACATATATTGGACATAGCAGCTTTATGATTTATGTATTCCATATAAAAATACACGTAAATGTCATAGCTGAAGGTATGCATAAATAATAAAATACACGCAATTAGAAAAACAGTATTTGTCGAGTATCCTCAGTAGACTTAACGATTGATCCATTATGGAATAATTGACCAATTGCCGTAGTTAACCTCCTTCAGTTATAAATTAAAATAATTGCATTCTTATAAATGCAATGGAACTTGAGTTTCCGTATTACGAAGTCAGTTTTCTTTAGATAGAAAAGTTTAAGCCCTCTCACTGATTTCTTGAATCGACGCCAACGTGGCGAGTTATGTGATTTTACATTTACAATACGTGTGCTAAATAAAGAACAAGGCTTCCGAAATATTACATCGTGTACTGCAACGGGACTTAACGTAAATATTTGTGAGAACCAAATAGGGCTCCTTATTTGATTTTTTAAAGACTAAGTAGGAAGCTGCTATTTGGTTTTCAACCTTATGTCGTAACTGATGCAATTGTCCACTCATTACAAAAGGCTTTGACAAAAAATATGAGACAAGCTAAGAGGCGTCGTGACTTTTACAATGTTTGTAAATATGTGTAATATGTGAGTGCGTGTGTGTGTGTATGTGCGTGTGTGTGTGTGTGTGTGTTTGTTTATCTGTAATTGCTTCACTTTCATTCTTTTTACCTATTTTGGTTTGGTAATTTTATTCTGGGTGCATCGTTTTCACACAAAATTATATAATGAATGTATGATATTATTTTATTTTATTATTTTATTTTATTGTGTTAGGGTGGCTTACAGCTATCAATACAAAAGTAGTAGTAATATATTGTACTTAAACATTTTAAAAGAGTAACGGTGGAGTTTCTTGCCCATTCTTCTCCATACAAAACTACAGTTTGGAAGGGGCAACTCGAATCAATTCTATTTTTATGTAAATGTTGACGTTCAAAAGCGCCTTTTAAGTACCTATTTGAAATAAAGGGAATAAATAATTGACTTTGACTGTATTTAAAAGAAATACAAATATAGAAGCAAACGACTACAGTGTAGCTTAGAGTAGGTACAGTGTAGTTTTGTTAGCTGTACCTAAGTTGGATTTAAGTTTCCTTGACATGAGTCTACTGGAGAGAAAGTTAGTCGAACCAAATGACTTTGTAACATCTATACATGTTATAAAGTCGCTTTTTGTTCTGTCTCTGACCGCGTTGTTTTCAATTACGCAACAGATATTGATTCGGTTTTCACCATCATTTCGAGAATTTATTCTTTAAATCTTATGTATGTTATAACATACTAACCTTCATACTTAGATAATATAGAATTCTCGGTGTTTTTTCGACGAAAAAGCCACGTGAAGCAGAAGCTTGTCGGTATTTTAACTATAAATAAAGATATGAACTTTTTCCATTTTTGCATCGGATTCAGTTAAACCACTTTTTTATTGTCAATTATCACTGACCAAGAAGCCAGCAAAACGAAACTAGTTGTCCATTCCAAGGCGTAGTGGGTTCCTATGGAGAATAATGGGCAAGCAAGTGTAGAAGAAAAACGATACTTATAACTTGCTTAAACTTTTAATTTTACAACTGTTCTCTTCGACTATCGAACAACCAATGATCCGCACTCCATTTTACCATTTTAAATACATTAAAACACATGAATGTCCCCACCCAGAAATAACGGCTCGGTGACGTTGTTTCTGAGTGTTGGCGTCGTACAATTACACACTAAAGCTTATTTGTCATAATAAAAATGTATATTACATTACATTTACATTTTTTATGAACTAAATCAATGAAATCACGACACAAGTCGATAGAGAATTATTTTAGAATTTTTTTTTCCATTTCGAAATATTCCACTTTCGTCGTGCAAATTTATAAAATAATTTAATTGATTCTGAAGGGCATATATTGTACCATAATATTCTGACAAATAAATGATCATGGTAGTAACAGTATTATGAAAATATTTTCCAATAAGTTATTGCACTAGAACATTTTTTCTAAACTTTCTTTGATTTCATTATATATGGTTGTTAGAGGTTTGTTGTGTAGTTAAACTAGTAAACAAACTGGGTTCATGATTGGTGTCCATTGTCTCTTCGGCCCGTGCGCCAGTCAATTTGCTCCATTGTTACAAATATACGCATTGTAAAGTGACATCGGGTGCAAAGTTGTTTTTATCCAACGTTACGGATATGGGCTAACAAAAGGAGACGTCAGTTATAAATAGATACTTGGCTAGATGGAGTGAAACTCTTACTATATCATGGTTTAATTAAAAGTTGACAGTAATAGTCATGCTACATGTACATTAGTAGACCTTTGGTGTGGGATGTTACCTGTGTCGACATCCTCGCGCCATCCCATCTTCTGAGCACGGCGGACTGTGCTGGTGTGGCTGCTGCAGGTGCAGAAAACCTCAAACTTCGCAAATATTCTTCGCTTATTGGGAGCTATATGTTTGAGCCGTTTGGGGTTGAAACACTACATTTCACTACAGTCCGAGGGCCAAACTTACTTCGAGTGATTGATCTTCGAAAAAAGACTTCTATAACATTATTTTTACAAGATAGTGGTAGAGTAGCTTGCGCGGTGGTCTAGCTAACTCAAAAACTACCCAAGCAGAGTTATTACAATTTAGGTTTAATAACTCTACTTGAGTAGTTTTTGAGCTTAAATAATACATACTTAGTTTTTCAACTTATTGTATGTTAATGATATTATAGTAACTTCATGTCAGTGATATCGAAATAGCAGTAGTACCACAATTTTTTTTTTTTTGTAAAAGTAACACTACAAAGTGAACAATACATTTCGGAATTCAAAAACGAATGACGAGTGCAATAAACAACAAATCAGTGCAACAAATGAACATCATTCGAGTTGGTGTTTTGTTTTATTCGGAAATAGTTTCCATTTTTTCCAGCCCGTACACACCCGTACCCAACACACCTACATCTTGAAACCTTCGCATTAAAAACTGCAGCATATTTTTTCATAAATATAAGGCAGGTAAAATGGTGATGTAGCTCGTTACTTGTGTAGTGTGGACACAGCCTACATGCACACGTGATGAAAATAACAATTTTACATTACCGAGTCAGTCCGTGGTTTTAATTGACAATATAGCTACATCGTCGGCGTTCATCAGCGCAATAGCAAATAAAAGTGCTATATTCAGTGTAATTAAACGGATTTGTCGACAATTTTTATGTGTTCAATTGTTGAGTCGGTTTTTAATCATTCACTACATTGCCGAGTATTATGTAACTTGGTGTATTTAGAGTTCGTATTTAAGTATATATAGGTAATAGGCGTTTTAAACGTTATAGTTTTCTTCTAGGATTATTCTCTTCTTGCTCCACAAATTGCATATTAGACATTAAGCTAGCAATTTTTCACCATTATAATAAACCCTTCCGGAATAAATGCTCCAAAAGATGGTGAATACCGCATTAAAATCCATGTTGTAGTTAGAAGCGGGAAGAAATCAAAATTGCCTGTCTTCATTTTGATTTTTCATGTAATTGATAAGACTTAGGTATAAAATAAAAACATAATGGTATTTTTATATGGACCCTGCAAGATGTTAGAAGAAAAAAGGCGGTGCGTGAGTCAAATCCAATGTACCTATACACAACATTCCACTGCGAGTATCTACAAAGTTTGGCACGAAGCAACGATTCACTGGTTTAATTGCACCAACATTACATATTCAATGTAAAAATACAACGACACACTTTACTACACTCATGAATAAGATATTAAAACGCTGGATGTGTTATTAATGTTATTATAGTGACTTCATATTACATTTACTATACATTTTTTTTTGTAATGTGGGAAATCATCAAATAACTTCTCCCGCTCTGGGTGGAGCAGGAGGGCGGGCGTGTCATACTTTTACTGACTAAAACCCACCCGTGTTCCTTCAGTTGCCTGTGTGCTAAGGGCCACGGTATCTCTTTTGAACATCCCGCATCCTGGCAGGCATAGCGGCCCTTGCTGACCCCACCAGTTGATGCTGACATCTCTTTGAGGCGCGCGTGGAGCACAACGCGCCGAGCTTGGTCCTCACCGGACAGCGAGCTACCCATTACGCGCCATCCGCAAGCCCGTGCCTACGGTGGGCGGGAATCAGCCTGGTACTCCCGACGCCCAGGGCGTCTCCTGCGCTGACTAGAGCCGTGAGGGTACATATACTTCCTCTCCCTCACGTGCGCTGCCTCTCTATTTGCGAGCATTACTGCTTCGCAGAAGGAGGTGACGGCTACCTATGCACTCTCGCTCCGTACCATAGCCTGGACCAGAGACCGACGCGAGTGATCGCCGACGCCGATCCCCTCCACAAGGACACGGCGGTGCTCCACCCAAGCCGGGCAGACCTCCACCGTATGCTCCACCGTGTCCTCAGGGCGATCTACGCAGTGGAAACACCCAGGCGTTTCCTCCCGCCTTACACCATAAAACTGCCTTGTCAGTCTAGTGGTCGCAAGCGCTACTGTTGAGAATGAGGTCTAGGTTAGATTACCAGGTCGGTGAAAAAATTCCCATATTAATAGTTACTAAAATCGATTCACTAGTCAATTAGCTAAAAACTCAAAGCATTTATTTCAATTAAACCTTTTACAGGCACTTTTAAATTGTCAAAAAAAAAACAGAAATTGAAGCGTCACCCATTCCAAAACGTAGATCTCTATGGAGAAGAACGGGCAAGAAACTCCAAGGACACTCTTTTAAATCATGGGTATTACAAAATCTTGGGAACATTATTCTCGTGCGTCTACTACTTTCAGGTCTTGCGTTAATTCTGTTACACCTTGTACAACTGGCGAAATGGGTACACCTCGGTCGAACCCTTTGGGGAAACAAGGCGTGATGTGTTGTTTTTGCAGAAAACACTATAAAATGTGCAATATGCGAAAAGAGTTGTAAACAATTCCACAACTTTACGCACTGTCAAGAAATGGTCACGGGAAAAATGGGTGTCAATTTAACAGGCTTGAAAATTATAATCTACTAGCTGACCCGTGCCCACTTCGTTGGGCGGTAAACATTTTTATATCACTCAATAGATTACGACACGTTCGCGGTTCCATACCCATGTCGTATTATCTCTTTAACCATTCGTCCTAATCTCGAGGTGGCCTTGCACAAGTCCGAGGCCATGTGGTTTCATGGTCCTCGGAATGCACCACCGACGGGTTCCCAGATAACGGTGGGAGGGGTTCACATCGGCGTCGAGTCGACGATGAAGTACCTAGGACTCGTCCTCGACAGCCGGTGGAACTTCGCGGAGCATTTCCGCCGTTTGGCTCCCAGACTGGAGCGCGCCGGGGCTGCGCTGAAGCGGCTCCTGCCTAATCTAGGGGGGCCAAATGCCTCCTGCCGGAGGCTCTACGCGGGGATCATGCGGTCCATGGCCCTATACGGGGCGCCGGTGTGGGCGCCTACATTGAGGCGCCAACCAGATCGCCGGTTGAGGGCGTCCCATAGGGTCATGGCGATCAGGATGATCCGGGGATATCGCACGATCTCCGGCGAGGCGGCGGGCCTCCTTGCCGGATTACCGCCATGGGATCTGGAGGCAAAGGTCTTCGCGCAAATGTGGGAGTGGCGCGAGGAGGCCAAACGCCGGGGCGTAACTCCGCTGCCGCGGGAAATCGCGGCACAGCGGACACAGCTCCGGCGAGATCTCATGGCGACATGGAGAGAGCGATTGTCGCAACCCAGTGCTGGGCACGCCACGATTGCGGCGGTAAGTCCCCTCTTTGAGGAGTGGTTCGAGAGGCGGCATGGCGTCCTCACCTTCCGCCTGACGCAGGTCCTCCACCGGACACGGCTGTTTCGGGAGGTTCCTGTTTCGGATGGGGCGGGAGGAAATGTCCGGGTGTTTCCACTGCGAAGATCGCCCTGAGGACACGGGGGAGCACACGGTGGCGGTCTGCCCGGCTTGGGCGGAGCACCGCCGTGTCCTCGTGGAGGCGATCGGCGGCGGCGATGTCTCGCGTCCGGTTCTGGTCCAGGCCATGGTACGGAGCGAGAGGGCATGGGGAGCCGTCACCTCCTTCAGCGAAGCAGTGATGCTCGCGAAGAGGGAGGCGGCGCACGTGAGGGAGAGGCAGCATATGCGCCCTCGCGACTCTAGCCGCCGCAGGATACGGAGACGCCCTGGGCGCCGGGAATCCCAGGCCGATTTCCGGCCACCGTAGGCATGAGCTTGCGGACGGCGAGTAATGGGTAGCTCGCTGTCCGGTAAGGACCAAGCCCAAGTCGACGGCGAGTTGTGTTCCACGCAGAGATGTCAGCACAAAAAATGATGGGGCCCGCAAGGGCCGATGCCTGCCAGGGGTGCGGGTTTGTTTGAAAGAGATACCACAGCCACTGGCATACGGGCTACTGAAGGAACACGGGTGGGTTTTAGTCAGTAAAAGTCTGACACGCCCTCCACCCAGAGCGGGAGAAGTTATTTGATGAATTCCCAACCAAAAAAAAAAAAAACTATTCGTCCTAATTAAAAGGGAAAAGTCTTTTGTTTTAAACACTTGAGACGATAAAACTTATTTTGATAAGAATTCATAGTTGTTGATAATATTCCCAATAAACATAACCTAACGATTTAAATTATTTTTTTAATGTAAAAACTACTTTTTGTCACTTTGGTAAATATAAATAAAAGTTCGACATATTCTGTTGCTGACTTTTTTGTAGGCTTTATCAAGCTCTACAATTTTTCTTTAGAACTCAATCATATATCGTCGAAACGTTTTCGTTTGACCGATTTTTCTCCGAGTTACTTGGCAAATCCAACCATCACGAAAACGTCTTTTCATTTGTCGAGTCAATATATAGCCCATGACACTCACAAAATAATAACGTGGCTTTATATTGGTAAAATAATTTTCAAAATCAGTTTAGTAGATCCAGAGATTAGGTACCTCCTACAACCTCACAAACTCACAAACTTTACCTCTTTATAATATCAGTATAGAAACATAGTATAGATAGATGGACAACTACATTTCTTTTATACCTCCAACTAATGGTTGCAGATTTTCGAATTTCTAATGTCATTCGATGCTATCAGACTAAGTCCTTGTATTCAGAACACAGTATTTGGTATTCCCGTTATTGTCTATGAAAACAAATCCGATGTTACACAAACGTTGCCTATGGTACATACAGATGTTTCTTTGTTATGCAAATGCATGTATGTGTCCCCTCGGCTGATGGAGGCTCGGTCCGTCGTACCGCTGAAGGCTATGGCTCCGATACCTGTAACCGAGTACAAGCTAAATGGACAATTATGTGACGAAACCGACCAGGCAACCACCCACAAAGGCTTGTACAAATTCGCTTCAAAGTTCGATCCATTGTTTGACTTATGCAATCCAATTATTACGATTCGGACTTAGTTTTATTAATATTGCGTATTCTCAGAAGTATTTAGTTAAGAACGTTATTTCAAAAAAAAAAAAAACAATTTAAGAAACCCTCGGCACAAATTAAAATCATAAACGTAAAAAAAAATATGTACGGACCCGTTTTTTTTTTTTTTTTTTTTTCAGTTCAATACAGGATACATTTTTAACCAGGCGCAAACTGTAACCATTAATTCAGCATATCAATCTAGACCCCCTAGCGTAGAAATTTTTCGTCGGTTATACAAAAAATAACAGCTGTTCCATACATTTTGACCGCATTCCATACATTTTTTTTTTTGAATCACCGATGAAAAATGTCGAATATGATATGCTGAATAGGGTATTTTCCGATTTGATAAAAAGTATTTTAATTTGAAGATTGGTATGATTTAATTAACAGAAAAATAAAAATAAATTTAAGAATACACATTTTCTCAATTAAAAACGATTAAAACCTAATTTATTTTCCGTTGTTTTGAATTTACCGCCAAAACGCTCCCTACGATGACTTTATAGCACGTGACATGTGATGTCAACTTTGTGTAAACGGCACCGGTACAAATACTTAGTTTGGCGCCGTTTTAGAAGTATTTGTGCACAGAGGCACCGCCCACCAGTAATATTTTTTTTTTTTTTTTTTTAAACGTTGCCCCACACTAGGAATTTCTCCTGTATTGTGGGTGCATTTACAAACATTTAAACTAACATACACAAACGGCCAGACCCGGAACAACGACTTGTAGGTCATACAAATATTTGTTCCGTGCGGGAATCGAACCCGCGACACGCAGCGCAGCAGTCAATCGCTTAACCATTGCGCCAACCGTGCCGTCTATCTCATTTTGTATCCATTAAAAATCTTGTTAATTATACTCTCGACATTCACTTATTTACTTACAAACTACTTTTGTTTACACAAAGTTGACGTCACGTGATAAAAAGTCATTGTAAGGAGCGTTTTGGCGGTAAATTCAAAACAACGAAAAATAAATTTGGTTTAAATCGTTTTTAATTGAGAAAATGGATTTAAATCAATTTACTTTGATTTTTCTGTTACATATTTCGTCCCAATCTTCAAATTATAATAGTTTCAATAAATTTGAAAATACCCTATTCATGGTTACAGTTTGCGCACTGGTTAAAAATGTACCCTGTATAAGTTGTAGGTCTAATATTTTCAAGCCTCGTCGCGTCGGTGGACATGGAAAAATAAAAGCTACTATAATTTCTAAAATCTTGCGGACATTCATTATGGTTGAGCCTAGGCCTCGTCAGTTTGGCGTAAAAGTATGAAATTCTCTTTTGATCACCATTTATCTATAACCTATTTATCGAGACCATTCCAATGATCCCAAACACGAGACCTCTGATGTAAGTTTACGGAGTTGGATAACCTGCAAATTCCAGGTGATGCTGCAGCATCAGTTTAAAGTAGGTAACTATGTTCTTCTAATACCATTGAAGTAACGAAAAACCAAACGATTCGATGACGCCTGTGGAAGAAGGCATATCCATCCATCAACTTGAAAAAAAGCTGATAAACGTCTGACCAGAGGTTCTTGAATCATATCTAAAAACGATCACGATCAAGACACCTCTCTAATAAAATAAAAAAATCGGTAAATAAGTTTACAGAACTGACTATTGTTTTTGCACATTTCACTGAAAAGCTAGCCTAAAACTCGGTTCCAAAATTCTCAAACACCATCTTTGAAAATAAGGAACCAGGGCCATTCATTTATCATGTCTTAAAATAAAATTCTTCAGTAATTTTCTGACGTAACTAAGTTTTCCTTAATACTTAAACGAACTTAAGCTTGCATAACACGGAGATATATTTCCATTTAATTAAAAGGATGAAACAGAGACTTGCTAAGTTAATGTCATGTCATGTGTTAATCATTTGGCTGATAAAAGAACTACAATATTATATAGGTACACCTAAGTACCTATAAACATCTTTTAAGTTGAATTTGATGTTAAACAACATTATTTTTAGTACATGAGAAACCTGAATATAGTTTGTTCAGAATAAGGAACTGAATCGATTCCAATAGTTTTTACACCATGTTATATTTTTTGCCAATTTTTTATTTTTATTTATCACCAGTTTATTTCAAAACAATTGCCATACGGTTAGGTACATACTGCCTAGTTATTATCAACTAGCTTTTACCAGCAGCTTCGCCCGCGCGGGACTTTCAACCCCCTATTTAACTCCCTTAGATGAATTTCGAAAAATCCTTCCTTATTCCTTGTTAACATTATAAAGGGAACCTCTGTGCAAAATTTCAGCTTTCTAGGTCCAAGGGTTTGGGTTGGGCATTGATGAGTCAGTCAGTCAGGACTTTTCTTTTTATTTATATAGATAGATGAGCACAATACGACACTGGACGCGTGGACGGCGTGTGGGCCCTTTGGTGACCATGTTTTTGTAGACAACTAGGTAACATGACTAGCCAATAACTTTGTCTTTTTTCATCATACAGCTGTGAATTTATGTACATAGATTTTTTACATAAGAATACTAGACACGTGTTTCGGGTTTAGCATATACTAAAAAATAAGGTTGGATAAGACATTAATAAAATCAAAACGATCATCATTATAGGTATCAAAACTGATTTACCAAATAATCAATTAACCGGATAGAACACAGACAATCACAAGGGTATGTTAATGTCACGAAAATTAATTTATCCAGGTATATTGGTGCACAATACAATCTGTGTTCCGTAATACAACGGCATTTGCCCCGGGTAGCATGCGTCCTGTGACATGCAAATCTTGGTGATAGTATTAAATCGGATAGTCGGAAGTGTGCAGGCGACTCGATACTGTTAAATTGATGTAACAAGCTAGGGTACGTGGGTTGAATGGTGATACCATCCTACATACACAACTGGTCATCACAGCTTTGTTAATTGTATTGCGAACTCCTTTGTAGCGCGCTGCGATTGCGACAAACGAACTTGCGTCGACACTTCGTTACACACATTATTTTATTAGCTGCACAGCTTTGTTAACGCGTGCTGACAGTGTATTTTATTCTTATCTGTCTTAAATTTATATTTTATTTAGTAATTAACCATACCTACTAGTGATCGAAATTCGACCATAATTGTTAATTATATTTTCGAGCCGTTTGGGGTTGAAACCCTCGGGCCGTGGGGTCCGAGTGCTCAGGCCTCTTTAAGGAAATCTCGAAAAGGCTGGTTGACACTTCCCGTGACCCAAGTGCTGGTTTCTACCTTGGCCAGCGGCTAAGCATTGCCATACAACGTGGTAATGCTGCCAGTCTCTTGGGAACATTACCAGTCGACAGCGATGAGGATGAATTTTTTAACGCCATTTTTTTTTTGTGAATGGGATTAGTTAAGTTAGTATTTTTATTTTTTATTTATGAGATGTTAATTTAAATCCTACTCATCATCATACACTAATACATAGTTTTTTAAGAAATATTTTCATCTAACTGACCATAATTCATTTACATGTTAGTCAACATTAACAAATATTCGCTTTCTGCACTCGTTCTCCATATAAACATTACCTCTTATTTATAAACGCTGCTTAAAGTTAACTAATCATTAGTGGCTGTTTTACCTTTCGTACCTCGTACCTCGTAACTTTAACCACCGTTTATAAATAAGAGGGAATGCGCCAAATTTCATACTCCTCCGCCCAATGATTTTCCTAAAAAGGGGTACAAAGTTTATACTTCACTTATTATTAAATAGATGACCTATTGCTACATAAACCAAACTAAACGTAAAAATGATTAACTACTACAGAATAAAACCATAAAAATATGCTATTCAATTTGGTTTCTACAAGAAAAATACGTGATAGGCACGAAGGTAGGTTGGTCCCGGCTGTTATTCCTTGATCGTTGACAGTCGTTACGGATCGTCAAAAGCCCGACAGTCTAACATCCACTTAGGTACCAACGGGTATCGTGTTACGCAGTAACTGGGTTGTGGAAGTCAGATACCTAAGAAGTAACATAACTTATAGTAACCAATCTTACAAGATCGTATTGTGTTACCCAGTATCTGGTTGGCGAGGCAGTCGCTCCGTGTATAATACTCCTAGGTACCTCCAGCTGCATTCGGTTAGACTGGAAGCTGACCCCAACATATTTGGGAAAAGGCTAGGCACTTGATAATGAAGTAGGTAAATAGGTACCTATGTGCCAATACGGTGCGAAGTTATTTTCATCTTCATCACTCATACAATCTGAGAAAACGCTACATTCGAAATAATCATATTACGTTTAAAATATACATATATTCACCAGCTATCTGTAATAGGTACACGGTGAATTGGTCGATGAATATATTGGGAAATCGAAATTGAAATTCGGATTTACACCAGTTTGTGCTAATCCGTTTATATTTTGCAATAACTAGTTTTGTTTTTTTTTTATTTTTTTATTAATTGACAGATTTTGTAAATTCGAGGTAAAGTTCTTTACACTTTTCATGTTTTGGAATCGCTTTTCTTTTGACATCTCCAATGTTTAGGTAGGTATCCACTTATAGGATTTCTTACCCTCGTTTTATAGACATGTAAATGTATTATTATTATTATTTCAAGACTTTTAGCGTACCTATACAAGGTGAATTTTTAGTCACCGTTAAAATTTTCAGGGTGATAGTACCCGTGAAATTGAACAACTTTCTCCGAGGAACATGGGTCGAATTATGAGAAAAAAAAATCGGACCTCTCATACAAAATTGATCAGCTGACTATAGATTTTGCATGGGACGTCCGATTTTTTTTTCCCTGAAAATTTTAAATCCTGACTAAAAATTCACCTTGTATAATACCTACCTACTATGTAAAAATCTTGTTTGAAAATTAAATTACATTAAAGAAGGCAATATTATAAAGCATAAATTAATCTACTATATTTTAGTTTATAAGTCTAATCCAATATGAGATCATTCATTTCCAATTTTGTAAGGAAAATTCAGATAGCATTTTCTCCTTTGTCTTAGATATGTCAAAAACTATTAGTACGTACGACGGTAGGTACTCTTCCAGTTGAACATAGATAGGTAGGTAACTAGGTATCCTACCTTAGGTGACTGAAGAATGCCACCTACGCACTACTTTGATTCTTTTGTGTGAGGTGTCAATGTTTCACTGCACTATATGGAAGGCTGCGAGCTATCAATACTTTGAAAATCAGGACGCAAACACAAACTTTAGGTATTAAGTTTAAGTTGTTTACCTAGTCATATTTTTGTTTACCTTATTTATAAAATTTATGGGTACTTTTAAGTTTCTGAAAAAAGATAAATTATTTTTAAGCGGAAAAATTCGAAATGACGATGTTTAAAAAGGTCTTGTTTATCGGAAACGTTTAATTTAATTAGAGAGTAGATAGTTAATGATCGGTACTCATAAAATCGATGTTAATTTTTATGATTTAAATTAATAACCTACAAAGTAAAAAATGAATATGAATGTGTAGTAAAATCAAGTAAGTACTGTTAAGCTGGTAGGGACTTTAAAACACGCCATCCCTCAGCCCTCAGCGCTTTAAGCATTTTTTAAGATGTTTATTTACCTAAGCAAGCACAACAGGTGACCTTCAAGTTCAAGTTTAATACAATGTAAAACAACGTACTAAAAAAACGAATAAATAAAAACTATTTATTAAAATTAGTACGGTATTTGGGACCTTTTTTTTGTTAATTCAGGGAATTCTTTAAGTTTTGTCGTGAGCGATGAAATTTTATATATTTTCTTTTACTTAGTTATAGAATGTAACCTTTTAAAAACTTTGTCTTTGTTACAGATTAACTACGTGGAAAACTTCACTGCAAACGTACGGAACGAATAATACCTACAGCTCACATTCAAACACACTCGCGAAACACTATCAACTAGATTTCGTTAGCTAAACAAAACCATACGAAGCACACAAAACTACTTTTCATTCAAACTATGCGGAAACAGGCAAACAAACGCCGACTTCAACTTTAAGCACGGACGTTACGTCACAGGAGGGAAACTCCGACACGTAAGCCCACACATACAGCACAAGCCACACTGTCTTACATCAACACCACAAGCACACATACCCACACAGCTGATTGTAGGAAAACACTTATTCGCACACAGATTTAATATCCCTGTGTGAGTTAGCGTGGAGTTAACGGAGAGCTCTTTAGTTGGCATGCTCGCCTAGTACTCGATGTAACGAAGAGGTGGCACAATTGCGCCAAGTGCCATTCATATCGGTTACGTTGAACGCAACCCACACATACACACTGCTTAATTCATGCCACTTGATTGAGTACTTCGCATATTCACAGGGTAATTAGCCGGCATACCAAAATTAATAAGCCCGCAGCCAACGTAAATCGGTGCTGATTGGTTGCGAACGCTGAAGAGGGACGGATGAATCTAACTACCAAGGGTAAGTTAGGATACTGTTTACTATAATTTAGGAAACTTCGCGAATGTGTTTAGTAGTAGTTTACTTAGTAACGAGCTGTCTTTATTTCGTAATTTTTTTTTAAATAAATGTCTAAAGTTAAAGTAACAAATAAGTAACGAAAGTAAAGGAGTGTTTTTTTATCCCTTAAAAAGGTTGAATATTTGCTTGAATGATCGTCTTTTTTACTAATGGTAAATACTTAAAATCTTCTGTTTTTTTATTAATATGTAAAACAAAAATATGTTTATTAAAATATCGAATTAAAGTCATTCTGAAAACTTGAAATCTGAGACAGAACAGCGTAACACACTGTCAATCATAATCTGAATAATTTTGAAGGATATTATTGTTAATACATCTTCTTCAAATGCAATTCAGCTTCAAATGTTCGAAAAATGTAGTCTGCATAACAACGTAAATAACTCAATGAATGTTGTTGAACTGTCAAAACATGGCACATGGCAACAAAAAAATTGTCCGCATCGCTGTCAATAGGGAAAGTGCAAAAAAGTCTGGCAGCAGGGGTTGAGGTTGAAATACTAGGGCCATAGGTTCCGTGTGCCCACTTGGTTTTTCGAGATATCGCTACGCGGTTAGTCGACTCTTCACGTGACCAGAGGGCTGGTTTAGGTATTTTTCGGCCAAAGAATATGGCCATACAACATGGCAATGCTGCCAGCCTTTTGGGAACTTTTCCTATTGACAGCAATGCGGAAGAATTTTTTAATGCACTGTGATTCTTTTATATACGTGTACATATTGATAACTTTTAAATAACACGAATGTTTAAATCAATTAAGAATAAGGTATAATACAAAAATAAACTGTGAAAATGAATGATATTCCTTCTAATCGTGTTACGCTTTCACCCTGCAGCTTTGCTCAGCAAGTAATGGTAATCATCTTGAGCGTAAGCATAACGGTAGTAAACGATTGAAATATAAAGGGGTGAGTTTTAACAGGGGTCTGTGATGCTTGTGACCATCCGGCTGTAAGATTACAAGATTTTCCACGCTCTGACGAACAAGCTGTCACATACTGTATCCCTGATTAGCTTCTATATTTAAATACATAAGTATCCAGGCAATCTTTTTTTTTTTAAAGAAAGTAAGTAAAGTGTATTTAATGGTACATAGGTACCTACCATAGATAAAAATCATTCACATTCTTAGGTTGAGTTACAGTGTGGGAATTTTCTTCCAACTCAAATACTTTTTATTGTAACGTATCGAGAACCCTCCGTGAAGTTTCTAGGAAGAGCTAACTCAGACTTGCTATACGTGTGGATACTCGTAGCTAACATAACTTTTCAGTTTGATGACTTCACTTAGATTATTATGTTGGTCTTCGGAGCACGGATATTATTCCGTGTTCAATAGGCAAATCGAAAAAAGAAGCTTTGTATTTTTATAAAAATTAAACTTCTTAAACACGTCTTAAACACCAGAAAAAACCTATTTAATCTAAGTAGTTTATTTAGCGCCACTTGTCCATACCGTTACCAGTGCTGCCAACCCTATTGTATAAACAGTAGGGTTGGCTGAGAAAAACTGACAGTACTGACAGTGTCAGTTTTTTCAATGGTATCCCTGTTTTCTGTTTTAGTCTATATTTCTACTGTTTTTATACTTTATGCGCCATTTCACACAAAAAATCTAAAATGCCTTTTTCTTGCCCATAGCCAAATTTATTTGTGGCCGGCGATACCTACATGTGTTTGTCTTCCACACTTCTCTATTAGTCGTCATCTCCGTAGTCACACCCTTTCTAACCATATCATCATTCACACAGTCCATCCATTGTTTTTTGGTCTAGTGTTCTAGCCATCGACATTCATACTCTAAACTTTCCTCACGACATTACTCTCATTCCTCCGTATCACATGCCCATACCATGACAACCGATTTGTAGTTGGGAATATACGAACAAAATTGATTTGAATGTATTATTGGATAAACTATTTAATTCATATGAATTTTATACAGATAAACTATTTTTAATATTTTATTGAAATCTCACAAATTATACATTATAAGCATTATACCAATAAACAGGCAAAAAAAAAACTTCAAAGTACGTGCTGATGCATTTTCGGATTTTCCAACGTTTCATTCTTTAACTTACTGTAAATAGTAGATAAAACTACTGTTTTAAAATTACTGTCTACGGTTTTCTACCCTTTCTATGGTTATTTTTTTCGCCAAAGGGTTGGGCAGCGCCAGTTATGTTTAAGCCCCGCTTATTAGTCTTATAGGCTAGATTGTAATCAATTAGGTTATTTTTAATAAAGGATAAGGAGCCATCCAAACTTTATACATACTAAACATTTTTTTCTCGAAATTTATAAGTTTTAAGTTTTACTTTTATTTTTTAAATATGTAGTTTCTATATTTCTTATTTTTATATTTTATGATTGAAGTTTTTATTTTTACTAGTGTTTGTTGTTTAATAGCCCTGAATTGTCTCTTACGAGTATCTTGTAGCTTGCTGTAATGATTGCTATAATACATACTTACACGTGCTATCTATAAGTCAACCATTTATGACGGGGACCGGAACTGTTTCTCCTGAACACAGGTTACTTCGTAACCTATCTAGGAGAACAGTACGGCACCCACTAACTAAATTAAGAAACGTATGCCTTTACTTCATATTATGTTGTTTTGTGTACCTTGCCATGTAATCTAGTCCTAAATAAACAATAAGGAGCCATCCATAAATTACGTCACACGTTAAGGGGGCGGAGGGGGTCAACGAAATGTGACTTTCACCCAGTTTCTGATTTGAGAAAAGTAGCAAATCTCAACTGATTATTCTCAAATACATAAGTATATGCTTAAGTTTTTTGCGTTACACAAGTTAAAATTGAATTACGTCAAACAATAATCAACTGATCATATACTTAAGAATTCCTGATCAAAGCTGACACGTTCCATTTTACATTCTAAAAACCGGTACTTTTCAAAAACTCAAAAATTAAATCATTATAATGTTATAAATTTAAAACAGACTTACAAAGTACTTTAATTTTAAATAACGATATTAATTTCAACAAATTTATGTTATTCACAAATTTATAGCAACTCTTTAATGCATATTTTACCAATTTCATATTTGACGTGTTTGACGGTTCAACCGAAACGTGAATGTCAAATCTGTAAGTAAATAAACACAAGTTTTATTGGAATTCTGTTAGTATTTTACGTAAACTACTAATTGTACCAATTAAAATGGATAGCGATGAGAAAAAGAGATCACCTAACTGTACTATATAGGAGTAAGAAAATATTCTTTCAATAATAACAAAGTAAGTACATAATAACCTAGGTACATTGTTTACCATAATATAATTTTACCACATTCACTATTTAGATGTTTGTGATTATTATTGCTTCAGATACGGAAGTGTAATAGAGTGCAAAAGGACAGGGACATACTATATTCAGTTCACATCCAGAACAAAAACTATTATGAAATTTAGTTTGATATACCTATTTTTCTTACATCAAATCTGCAATAACTTCGGAACCCGTGGTCCGATTTATATAATTCCAACTGGAAAAATGTTTTTGTGCATAGATCTATTGTTTAAAATAAAAATAATCAAAATCTGTTCATAAATGAGAAATTTCATTTTCAACTTACGTAATTATACGACATTATTTTCAAATATTTTTGTGAATGCATAAATCAGTCTAACTAGATTCTAGTAGATACTAGTAATGAAATCAAGTTAAATTAACTAACAAGAAACATCCATTAAGATAGAGCGAAATCTCTTAAAAATTCTAATCTATTTTCAAAGGATTTCTTTGACTTACGACTTTAAGTAAAAAATGCTATCGCACCACGCTACAGTCACCGTCTCTACCACGAGGCACACCGTCGCTTTCCCGGCTTGGGCGGAGCACCGCCGTGTCCTTGTGGAGGCGATCGGCGGCGGCGATCTCTCGCGTCCGGCCCTGGTTCAGGCCATGGTTCAAAGCGAAAGTGCATGGGTAGCCGTCACCTCCTTCTGCGGAGCAGTAAGAAATCAAAATCAAAATCAAAAGTCATTTATTCAAACTAGGCTGAGAGTCAGCACTTTTCGAACGTCAAAATTACATAAGACAGTCCCCCAAAAACGCCGGAAAGGAAGAGGGAGGCGGCGCACATGAGGGAAAGGCATTATATGCGCCCTCACGGCCTTAGCCTCCGCAGGAGATGCCCTGGGCGCCGGGAATCCCAGGCCGATTCACGGCCACCGTAGGCGCGGGTTTGTGGACGGCGAGTAATGGGTAGCTCGCTGTCCGGTAAGGACCAGACCCGGTTCGACGGCGCGTTGTGTCCCACGCGCGCCTCAAAGAGATTTTAGCACCAACTGAAGGGGGCAAGGGCCGATGCCTGCCATGGATGCGGGTTGTTCGAAAGAGATACCGTGGCCCCTGTCACACAGGCAACTGGTGGGTTTTAGTCAGTAAAAGTCTTATATATATTAATACCCAGTTTCTGAATTGAGAATTTGAATTTGAGAACGTCGTGATCTGTACTTAAGTATAACTCAATCATTTTTTCGTTTCTGAATTAAGTATTTTTAAACTCTAATCAAAATTTGAGTATTTTAACCTCATTTACTTAAATTTGACAGAAAGCGTGCTCAACTCATACTTAAGGTCGTCGGTTGCGTTTCTGAACTAAAAAAAACGTGTTTGACAATACTCAAAGCATAATCAACGTCAAGTTAAGTAGTTGAAAGTTGACAAACCAATTTCAGCTACTCAAACTGTAATCAGTTATAGCAACTAGAGATTTTGTAAGGGATTTTGATCATAATAAGTGACGGCGATACTTCCCTATCATCTTTGGAGATGCCTCAACGTAGACAAACATGCAGAAGAATAGCAGGACATTAGCCTTACTTGTTCATCACGCTGTTTTAACAGAATGAAGCCTAAACTGACCTGTCGTATTCAACGGCGGGACTGCATTTCTCCCATGCAGCTACTAGGTCTTGGGTATAACGCGACTGGTAGCTTTCAAGCTGTGTTGGGGGACACCGTGAATGTGAGCAAGGTGACGGTGGTTTCCTTTTTTGAGGGTGGGAAATCATCAAATAACTTCTCTTCTCCCGCTCTGGGTGGAGCAGGAGGTATCAGACTTTTACTGACTAAAACCCACCAGTTGCCTGTGTGACAGGGGCCACGGTATCTCTTTCGAACAACCCGCATCCGTGGCATCGGCCCTTGCCCCCTTCAGTTGGTGCTAACATCTCTTTGAGGCGCGCGTGGAACACAACGCGCCGTCGAACCGGTTCTGGTCCTTACCGGACAGCGAGCTACCTATTACTCGCCATCCACAAACCCACGCCTACGGTGGCCGAGAATCAGCCTGGGATTCCCGACGCCCAGGGCGTCTCCTGCGGAGGCTAAGGCCGTGAGGGCGCATATATTGCCTTTCCCTCACGTGCGCCGTCTCCCTCTTCCTTACTGCTTCGCAGAAGGAGGTGACAGCTACCCATGCACTCTCGCTTTGAACCATGGCCGGACGCGAGAGATCGCCGCCGCCGATCGCCTCCACAAGGACACGGCGGTGCTCCGCCCAAGCCGGGAAATCGACGGTGTGCCGCGTGGTAGAGACGGTCACTGTCGCTACACAAAAAATGCTATCGCAGCACGCTTGCTGCGATAGCATTTTTTACTGAAAGTCGTAAGTCAAAGAAATCCTTTGAAAATAGACTGGAATTTTTAAGAGATTTCGCTCTACCATAATGGATGTTTCTTGTTAGTTAATTTAACTGGATTTCATTACTAGTATTCATATTAGAATCTAGTTAGACTGATTTATGCATTCACAAAAATATTTGAAAATAATGTATAATTACGTAAGTTGAAAATGAAATTTCTCATTTATGAACAGATATTGATTATTTTTATTTTAAACAATAGATATATGTACAAAAACATTTTTCCAGTTGGAATTATGTAAATCGCACCACGGGTTCCGAAGTTATTGCAGATTTGATGTAAGAAAAATATTTCAACTAAATTTCATAATAGTTTTTTTCTGGATGTGAACTGAATATAGTATGTCCCTGTCCTTTTGCACTCTATTACATTTCCGTGTCTGAAGCAATAATAATCACAAACATCTAAATAGCGAATGTGGTAAAATTATATTAAGGTAAACAATATACCTAGGTTATTAGGCAGGTACTTACTTTGATATTATTGAAAGAAGATTTTCTTTCTCCTATAAAGTATAGTTAGGTGATCTCTTTTTCTCATCGCTATCCATTTTAATTGGTACAATTATAGGTAGTTTACGTAAGATACTAACAGAATTCCAATAAAACTTGTATTTATTTACTTACAGATTTGACATTCACGTTTCGGTTGAACCGTCAAACACGTCAAATATGAAATTGGTAAAATATGCATTAGAGAGCTGCTATAAATTTGTGAATAACAAAAATTTGTTGAAATTAATATCGTTATTTAAAATTAAAGTACTTTGTAAGTCTGTTTTAAATTTATAACATTAAAATGATTTAATTTTTGAGTTTTTGAAAAGTACCGGTTTTTAGAATGTAAATTGGAACGTGTCAGCTTTGATCAAGAATTCTTAAGTATATGATCAGTTGATTATTGTTTGACGTAATTCAATTTTAACTTGTGAAACGCAAAAAACTTAAGCATATACTTATGTATTTGAGAATAACCAGTAGAGATTTGCTACTTTTCTCAAATCAGAAACTGGGTGATAGTCTCCTGCTCCACCCAGAGCGGGAGAAGAGAAGTTATTTGATGATTTCCCACCCTCAAAAAAGGAAACCACCGTCACCTTGCTCACATTCACGGTGTCCCCCAACACAGTTTGAAAGCTACCAGTCGCGTTATACCTAAGACCTATTAGTAGCTGCATGGGAGAAATGCAGTCCCGCCGTTGAATACGACAGGTCAGTTTAGGCTTCATTCTGTTAAAACAGCGTGATGAACAAGTTAGGCTAATGTCCTGCTATTCTTCTGCATGGTTGTCTACGTTGAGGCATCTCCAAAGATGATAGGGAAGTATTGTCGTCACTTATTATGATCAAAATCCCTTACAAAATCTCTAGTTGCTATAACTGATTACAGTTTGAGTAGCTGAAATTGGTTTGTCAACTTTCAACTACTTAACTTGACGTTGATTATGCTTTGAGTATTGTCAAACACGTTTTTTTTAGTTCAGAAACGCAACCGACGACCTTAAGTATGAGTTGAGCACGCTTTCTGTCAAATTTAAGTAAATGAGGTTAATACCCAGTTTCTGAATTGAGAATTTGAATTTGAGAACGTCGTGATCTGTACTTAAGTATAACTCAATCATTTTTTCGTTTCTGAATTAAGTATTTTTAAACTCTAATCAAAATTTGAGTATTTTAACCTCATTTACTTAAATTTGACAGAAAGCGTGCTCAACTCATACTTAAGGTCGTCGGTTGCGTTTCTGAACTAAAAAAAACGTGTTTGACAATACTCAAAGCATAATCAACGTCAAGTTAAGTAGTTGAAAGTTGACAAACCAATTTCAGCTACTCAAACTGTAATCAGTTGTAGCAACTAGAGATTTTGTAAGGGATTTTGATCATAATAAGTGACGACGATACTTCCTTATCATCTTTGGAGATGCCTCAACGTAGACAACCATGCAGAAGAATAGCAGGACTTGTTCATCACGCTGTTTTAACAGAACGAAGCCTAAACTGACCTGTCGTATTCAACGGCGGGACTGCATTTCTCCCATGCAGCTACTAATAGGTCTTAGGTATAACGCGACTGGTAGCTTTCAAGCTGTGTTGGGGGACACCGTGAATGTGAGCAAGGTGTCCCCCAACACAGCTTGAAAGCTACCAGTCGCGTTATACCTAAGACCTATTAGTAGCTGCATGGGAGAAATGCAGTCCCGCCGTTGAATACGACAGGTCAGTTTAGGCTTCGTTCTGTTAAAACAGCGTGATGAACAAGTCCTGCTATTCTTCTGCATGGTTGTCTACGTTGAGGCATCTCCAAAGATGATAAGGAAGTATCGTCGTCACTTATTATGATCAAAATCCCTTACAAAATCTCTAGTTGCTACAACTGATTACAGTTTGAGTAGCTGAAATTGGTTTGTCAACTTTCAACTACTTAACTTGACGTTGATTATGCTTTGAGTATTGTCAAACACGTTTTTTTTAGTTCAGAAACGCAACCGACGACCTTAAGTATGAGTTGAGCACGCTTTCTGTCAAATTTAAGTAAATGAGGTTAAAATACTCAAATTTTGATTAGAGTTTAAAAATACTTAATTCAGAAACGAAAAAATGATTGAGTTATACTTAAGTACAGATCACGACGTTCTCAAATTCAAATTCTCAATTCAGAAACTGGGTATTAACCTCATTTACTTAAATTTGACAGAAAGCGTGCTCAACTCATACTTAAGGTCGTCGGTTGCGTTTCTGAACTAAAAAAAACGTGTTTGACAATACTCAAAGCATAATCAACGTCAAGTTAAGTAGTTGAAAGTTGACAAACCAATTTCAGCTACTCAAACTGTAATCAGTTATAGCAACTAGAGATTTTGTAAGGGATTTTGATCATAATAAGTGACGACAATACTTCCCTATCATCTTTGGAGATGCCTCAACGTAGACAACCATGCAGAAGAATAGCAGGACATTAGCCTAACTTGTTCATCACGCTGTTTTAACAGAATGAAGCCTAAACTGACCTGTCGTATTCAACGGCGGGACTGCATTTCTCCCATGCAGCTACTAATAGGTCTTAGGTATAACGCGACTGGTAGCTTTCAAACTGTGTTGGGGGACACCGTGAATGTGAGCAAGGTGACGGTGGTTTCCTTTTTTGAGGGTGGGAAATCATCAAATAACTTCTCTTCTCCCGCTCTGGGTGGAGCAGGAGACTATCACCCAGTTTCTGATTTGAGAAAAGTAGCAAATCTCTACTGGTTATTCTCAAATACATAAGTATATGCTTAAGTTTTTTGCGTTTCACAAGTTAAAATTGAATTACGTCAAACAATAATCAACTGATCATATACTTAAGAATTCTTGATCAAAGCTGACACGTTCCAATTTACATTCTAAAAACCGGTACTTTTCAAAAACTCAAAAATTAAATCATTTTAATGTTATAAATTTAAAACAGACTTACAAAGTACTTTAATTTTAAATAACGATATTAATTTCAACAAATTTTTGTTATTCACAAATTTATAGCAGCTCTCTAATGCATATTTTACCAATTTCATATTTGACGTGTTTGACGGTTCAACCGAAACGTGAATGTCAAATCTGTAAGTAAATAAATACAAGTTTTATTGGAATTCTGTTAGTATCTTACGTAAACTACCTATAATTGTACCAATTAAAATGGATAGCGATGAGAAAAAGAGATCACCTAACTATACTTTATAGGAGAAAGAAAATCTTCTTTCAATAATATCAAAGTAAGTACCTGCCTAATAACCTAGGTATATTGTTTACCTTAATATAATTTTACCACATTCGCTATTTAGATGTTTGTGATTATTATTGCTTCAGACACGGAAATGTAATAGAGTGCAAAAGGACAGGGACATACTATATTCAGTTCACATCCAGAAAAAAACTATTATGAAATTTAGTTGAAATATTTTTCTTACATCAAATCTGCAATAACTTCGGAACCCGTGGTGCGATTTACATAATTCCAACTGGAAAAATGTTTTTGTACATATATCTATTGTTTAAAATAAAAATAATCAATATCTGTTCATAAATGAGAAATTTCATTTTCAACTTACGTAATTATACATTATTTTCAAATATTTTTGTGAATGCATAAATCAGTCTAACTAGATTCTAATATGAATACTAGTAATGAAATCCAGTTAAATTAACTAACAAGAAACATCCATTATGGTAGAGCGAAATCTCTTAAAAATTCCAGTCTATTTTCAAAGGATTTCTTTGACTTACGACTTTCAGTAAAAAATGCTATCGCAGCAAGCGTGCTGCGATAGCATTTTTTGTGTAGCGACAGTGACCGTCTCTACCACGCGGCACACCGTCGATTTCCCGGCTTGGGCGGAGCACCGCCGTGTCCTTGTGGAGGCGATCGGCGGCGGCGATCTCTCGCGTCCGGCCATGGTTCAAAGCGAGAGTGCATGGGTAGCTGTCACCTCCTTCTGCGAAGCAGTAAGGAAGAGGGAGACGGCGCACGTGAGGGAAAGGCAATATATGCGCCCTCACGGCCTTAGCCTCCGCAGGAGACGCCCTGGGCGTCGGGAATCCCAGGCTGATTCTCGGCCACCGTAGGCGTGGGTTTGTGGATGGCGAGTAATAGGTAGCTCGCTGTCCGGTAAGGACCAGAACCGGTTCGACGGCGCGTTGTGTTCCACGCGCGCCTCAAAGAGATGTTAGCACCAACTGAAGGGGGTTAATACCCAGTTTCTGAATTGAGAATTTGAATTTGAGAACGTCGTGATCTGTACTTAAGTATAACTCAATCATTTTTTCGTTTCTGAATTAAGTATTTTTAAACTCTAATCAAAATTTGAGTATTTTAACCTCATTTACTTAAATTTGACAGAAAGCGTGCTCAACTCATACTTAAGGTCGTCGGTTGCGTTTCTGAACTAAAAAAAACGTGTTTGACAATACTCAAAGCATAATCAACGTCAAGTTAAGTAGTTGAAAGTTGACAAACCAATTTCAGCTACTCAAACTGTAATCAGTTGTAGCAACTAGAGATTTTGTAAGGGATTTTGATCATAATAAGTGACGACGATACTTCCTTATCATCTTTGGAGATGCCTCAACGTAGACAACCATGCAGAAGAATAGCAGGACTTGTTCATCACGCTGTTTTAACAGAACGAAGCCTAAACTGACCTGTCGTATTCAACGGCGGGACTGCATTTCTCCCATGCAGCTACTAATAGGTCTTAGGTATAACGCGACTGGTAGCTTTCAAGCTGTGTTGGGGGACACCGTGAATGTGAGCAAGGTGACGGTGGTTTCCTTTTTTGAGGGTGGGAAATCATCAAATAACTTCTCTTCTCCCGCTCTGGGTGGAGCAGGAGAATATATATATATCAGACTTTTACTGACTAAAACCCACCAGTTGCCTGTGTGACAGGGGCCACGGTATCTCTTTCGAACAACCCGCGTCCATGGCAGGCATCGGCCCTTGTCCCCTTCAGTTGGTGCTAACATCTCTTTGAGGCGCGCGTGGGACACAACGCGCCGTCGAACCGAGTCTGGTCCTTACCGGACAGCGAGCTAGCCATTACTCGCCGTCCACAAACCCGCGCCTACGGTGGCCGAGAATCATGCATTCACAAAAATATTTGAAAATAATGTCGTATAATTACGTAAGTTGAAAATGAAATTTCTCATTTATGAACAGATTTTGATTATTTTTATAATAAACAAAAGATCTATATACAAAAACATTTTTCCTGTTGGAATTATATAAATCGGACAACGGGTTCCGAAGTTATTGCAGATTTGATGTAAGAAAAATATATCAAACTAAATTTCATAATAGTTTTTGTTCTGGATGTGAACTGAATATATGTAGTATGTCCCTGTCCTTTTGCACTCTATTACACTTCCGTATCTGAAGCACTATTAATCACAAACATCTAAATAGCGAATGTGGTAAAATTATATTATGGTAAACAATGTACCTAGGTTATTATTACTTACTTTGTTATTATTGAAAGAATATTTTCTTACTCCTATATAGTACAGTTAGGTGATCTCTTTTTCTCATCGCTATCCATTTTAATTGGTACAATAATTATATGTAGTTTACGTAAAATACTAACATAATTCCAATAAAACTTGTGTTTATTTACTTACAGATTTGACATTCACGTTTCGGTTGAACCGTCAAACACGTCAAATATGAAATTGGTAAAATATGCATTAAAAAGTTGCTATAAATTTGTGAATAACATAAATTTGTTGAAATTAATATCGTTATTTAAAATTAAAGTACTTTGTAAGTCTGTTTTAAATTTATAACATTAAAATGATTTAATATTTGAGTTTTTGAAAAGTACCGGTTTTTACAATGTAAAATGGAACGTGTCAGCTTTGATCAGGAATTCTTAAGTATATGATCAGTTGATTATTGTTTGACGTAATTCAATTTTAACTTGTGTAACGCAAAAAACTTAAGCATATACTTATGTATTTGACAATAATCAGTTGAGATTTGCTACTTTTCTCAAATCAGAAACTGGGTGTAAAATACTCAAATTTTGATTAGTGTTTAAAAATACTTAATTCAGAAACGAAAAAATGATTGAGTTATACTTAAGTACAGATCACGACGTTCTCAAATTCAAATTCTCAATTCAGAAACTGGGTATTTGTGTGACAAGGGACAGGCAGGGGTCAAAAGCTTTTTGACGTCACATGATAACATCTAAAATACTAAAACTCGAAATTAAAAATATGAACCAAAATGTTAAAAATAATACTTACTCGGTCTATATTTATAAGGCTTCCTCTATCTATCTAAAATAATTGAGTTTATGTTTGCTTTTGTTGAAGATTAGTTTTAATTAAAATTTAAAAAATGGAAAAACTGCTGTTTCAATTTAATTACTTCCAAATATATAATTGAAAACATTTTGACGTCACACAAGGGGGAGGGGGTTTCACAAGTGTGACCACCTGTGACAAGGACTGGGGGGGGGGGGGGTTAAAAATCGATAAATTTGTGTGACGTAAATTTATGGATGGCCCCTAATTAAAAAAAAACCATGTAGGTATTAATTAAGGGGCGAGTTTATTGCCATCAACCGGGTCCACATCCAGACTCCGGGCTGCTACTGAGAAATTCTTTGCCCGACCTGGAAATCGAACCCAGGACCTCACGCTCAGCAGTAGCACGTGCGAAGCAGTCCGAGGAGTATTAAATGACCCGGGATACCGTACGATCTCGTGGGCAAAAATATGTCAAAACAAAATCGAGAATCCTCAACCCCACTTATGTTTTGATCTCTCTTCACAACTATTGATTCGACCAAGTTATCTGTTCCCTCTTCTGAGTGTTAAGAAACTCAACGTGTCAACGTGTCAAGATTTAAAGCTATCGCTAATCTTGACACGTTTATTCTTAGGTTTCACAGTTTATATTTCATCATCATCATCATCATCATATCAGCCAAAAGACGTCCACTGCTGGACATAGGCCTCCCCCAGGCTCCTCCACTTCGACCGGTCTTGTGCTTCCCACATCCAGCGGATACCCGCGGTCTTCGCAAGGTCATCGGTCAGTTTATATTTAGTTTTATCAAACTAATATCACTATCCTAAATATAAACTGTGGATATGCATCAGAAACTGAGCATAAAAGATGGATACCCGAGCAATCGGCACACATCGCTAATTCGTGTTACTGCATCTGTTTTGAATAATCGCACCAAAGCCGCAGGATATTTGGACAATATCCACTCAACTAAAAGTCCCACCCAGTTCCATTTGTATAAGTTCTCCCAATAGATATAAGTTCCCATGCTATCATCTAATAAGTGGAAACTTTAAAGGAAGTTCTAAGTTTTATGAAAATTAAATGTCTTAAGAGTTTAGGAATGGTAATTTGTAAAAAGCACTCACTTTCTGAATTTTTCGGGAAGAATAAGGTCACTGGTTGGTAGTGGTGGTAAATGAAATGAAAGGATTACCACAGCTACTTCGTGCCAAAGCGTAATAAAAATTATTTCAATAACATTGATACAGAAGATTCTTCTGTAGGTTTTGTTTTCCCAGAAGGTTTGTAAATTATTGGTTCAGAGAAATAGACAAAAAGTTGGCGGGAATGCAGATATGCCTTATATGTTTATTGAGTACCTAAACAGCAAACTGGCACTTTCCACGGAAAACTCTGTCTGTTTTCTTCATATTTACGTCATTTTTGTAGCAACACAGTTTTATAGGAAGGAATGCTTTATTTACCTGGTTTCTTCAAGATATTGCGGTCCCGTGCGCCTCCAGTAGATTTTTATTTTTATTCAAGTAATTGTTTACCACTTTTTACCACTTTACTTTAAAAAACTGGTAATCTTAAACTACAGTTCATATTATTAGTTAATTTTAGCTTTCATCACAATTCCATAGCGGAATTCTGCCAAAATGAGCCATCCCACAATCCCTCATACAAACTCTCAAACTTATCCAATATTCCTATTTTGGTATATTAATATACCAACAAAATCAGTATGATTTACATCTAAAACTTATGGATAGAATAGATTAAAAAATAATCAGCGTTAGCTATTCATATCTACATGGTCTTCACATGACCAAGATTATGTCTGAACTTTAAAAGAGACTGTGACCTCTGAGATTGTTTCGGCCTTTCTTCTCAGAGTATTCAGATAGGAAACGCCGACCTCATCCTAGTCTAGTTTTAAAATTTATGATTGAGGTGTAAAAGTGTTAAAACCTACTTACAGAAATAAAATGATTTTACAAAATAATTACAATTACTTCGGAAAAAAAGAGAAGTTTTCATGAGAGTAGTTTTTTTATTTTTATTTTGGCAGAACTAAGCTCAATTGCCAACTCCTTAATTGGTAAATTTCTGAGACAACATGGATAGAAATACAAGACCTTACACCATACGATCAATCCCACGAGTTACGTCCCGCAGCACATCCAATGACGAGCTCATTGCGCACTTTGTCGCCATGAAAAATTCATACAAGAAGAAATCCTCGTAATTCCACCAGTGAATATAGTACAATATACGCCTGCTGTACAAAAATGCTGCGGGATGAAACTGAGGAACGTAGTCATGTTGCTCTATGAATAATTTATTAAAATACTGTTTGTATCATTTTAAATCTTTCTGAATGAAGTGTGAAAAATTAAAAAAATCTCACCCATTTAGATTATACTGGTATCATGGTCAAAAAAGATCCTTGCAAATGTTTACAACTTTATTATAAAGACCTAGTCCAGCTACCAATTTTGTCTTAGAAATATCTTACGGCCTACATTTTATCCTTCTTTTTTACTCTTAGGCACCTCGCGCACTAGCCGACCACGACCACGACCAGTCGTGGTCGTGGTCGCAACTGTGGTCGCAGAAGTTACCGGTTGGGCTGCGGCCAAATTTGCGGCCACGACCACGACTTGTCGTAAAGCGGCCATTTGTCGTGCTGTTCCAGTTGTTGTTCTGAGCTCGAACAGAATGGACATAGAAATTGCGGGCGGAAGCTAGTTATACATATAACGAGTCCTGAAGATACATGTTATATTAGATTTTACTACGAATGTATTATTTTACCATAACATAGAAAAGTTTCAAAGACATTTGAGATCTGACTTGACATTCGAGTTGCTACTATGAAGTATCAAAAGTAACTACCTACTACATTTTCGGTTTCATTTAATTTAGGACAACATTACTATGATATTACTTAATTTGGAGTAACAAAAAATTAGTATTACTTCAAACAGTCATTCACTTTTTTATTATCTAATAAATATTTATATTTCATTGGAACATTTGCAGTCTAAAAACTACTATTTAGAAAGAAAAAATAACGAGACAAATACAATGCACCTGTGTTACAACATAAAAATAAAGTATTACTAGGGACCAAATTTTGTGGGTTCTTCACAATATTTTTAATGTTGGCAATGTCGTATTTCTGCCCCGGGTACTTTTCATTTATTGTGTCTCATTAGCGGTACTTGACAGATTCCTGTCAAGTACCGCTAATGAGACACAATTGGTTTTCTATTGTTATGGATCGAATTGGATCCAGGCCGGACTTAATCGATGGCCAATAGTGAGTTGATAGCCCCTGACACTGACGCGGTGTCCTACGCCACGTAGGACCGAGGACACCACGGATGGCTGGCCGCGGCCGGGCCGCATTCGCGGTCGCAGATCTAGTGCGCGAGTGCTCATAGCAAACTATAGGTAAGTAAGTTGGTCGCAACGACCAGTCGTGCCGACCCTGCGTGCGGCCAGTTGGCCGTTGCGGCCAAGTGCGCGATGTTCATATGGTTTCTTAGTTAAATCTGGCCGTTGCGGCCACTGGTCGTGGTCGTGGCCGTCTAGTGCGCGAGGCGCCTTATAGTAAACTGTCAGGCGTCTGTAATTGTCGATTTTAGGTGCAGTTTACAGGCTCTTACAGTAGTCTCAGGTAAGAACAATAGTACATTTTCTTGCAAGTGTGGATAGTTTGTCATTATACACTCAAAGCGGGATGGCGGCCCGAGCCGAAGGCAAGGGCGTAATGGAGCTGAAATTGCAATGACAAGTGTGTAGGAGTATTTGAACACGTTTTTCAACTTACAAAGATACTAATAAAATATACATGAACTTAAAAAAAAGTATCTACATATTTAATGAAACCATTAATTTTAGAACAAAACACCATTTTTGGTCCTAACATTGAATATTTTGATATATTTATATTCAATGTTAACCAAAAATGGTATGATATGATATATTCCACAGCGTGGTATAGGTGTGTACTCATTTGCAAGCTCAATACTTTTATTTTAAATTTTCAAATTTGCCATGCATATTTTTTCTTTGATTTTGATCAGGCTACCGCATGCATTTTGAGCTTCAGTCGCTTCTTCATTACTTGAAGTTGTTATTTTTCGAAAGTTATACAAATAGTCAAGAAAATGGTTGACAAATTGATATAAATTTCTTTACAAAAGTAAAAAGGTTGATGAAATTCAATTCGAGCAAGTGTGTTGTATAATGGAGAATTGCAATTGAGTACCCTATATAGGATCTAAGTACTCGTCAATACGAATCCAACGAGCCCAAACTCGATGTGATTGTGTCGTTTTATTCAGGAGTTTCTATGGCCACCTTCCAGGTCCAGCATCAGATCAGCTCCATGTCATCATAATATTGCATTGTCACGCGATATACATATGCAGCTCAATCGGAAATCGGGAAGTGGGTCAAATTTAACTTTCAAGATTTCATTACAGACACTGGGTCAGGTCAAAGCAAAATAAAAACTTGTAAAAAGGCTTTAAAAAAGGAATCCTTATGTGATCCGTTGTCCGACTATCAGTCTTACAAGACCCTTTTTCTCAGGAACGCGTAGAGGTATCAAGTTGAAATTAATGTCAAATATTTAGGCTACCGACATAGCCCGAAGAATTGCCAAACTTAAGTGGCGGTGGGCAGGGCACATTGCTCGAAGAACAGATGGCCGATGCGGCTGGAAGGCGACCGCGTACCGGAAGACGTAAAAGCTTTCCACAACGTGGACCGATGATCTTGTGAGGGCCGCAGGAGTCCGCTGAATGCGGGAAGCACAGAACCGGTCGAAGTGGCGGAGCTTGGGGGAGGCCTATGTCCAGCAGTGGACGTCTTTCGGCTGAAATTATGATTGATAATGTAGGATTACGTTCCCATAGAGAGTATAAGGTACTTTCCCGTTGACCTAGAATTATGAAACTGAGCAGTACAAGAAAAGGAAAAGTCTGGAAGTCGTTAATTTGTAGTTATCACATATTGTTTTTATTTTTTTGCTATTACAAACTTACATTTGCAGTTGGAGAATTGACCATGACGTATATCGATGTATGGGAGAACATAATTATTGTGCAACCACAATGTTAAGTTTGTTTTCGAAAAAAAAAATTCCCAGCTACGGAATCGTTCATTGTGCCAGGGGGCCTACTACCTAAGCACGAAGTCCGTGGTTTCGGTCGAAGTAACGGGCCTTTCTAACTCCGTATCACTTACGGACAGAAGATTAGTTTGGAGCCCAAACTAAGAATTAATGACAACACGATTTGACAGCAGTCCGTAGGTACTCCCAATATGTTTTTGCCCGTCCAAAAAAGTTAGTTAATTGGCTGTGGGATTCACTAAGATATTACGAACTATTTTCGGACGGGCCCGTACCTTCGTTGACGGAGTTAGAGAGTAGGGCCCCTGGTCCTGAGTCAGAGGGGCTACTCTCTAACTCCGTCAACGAAAATATGGGCCCGTCCGAAAATAGTTGGAACCTTCAAAGCGACTCCTACAGCTAATTAATTAACTTTTTTGGACAGGTAAAACCATATAGGGAGTAGGGATAGCTGTCAAATCGTGTAGTACCACCTAATTCATTTTTAGTTTGAGCCCCAAACTTATTATAGGTCCGTAGATAAGAGGAGTAGGAAACGCCCGTAACTTCGACCGAGATTACAGATTTCGTGCTTAGAGAGTAGGCCCCCTGACACGCACTTCGGCAGTTTTTTATTTAAATATTATAGCAAACTCAAGATACATTTTTAACCGACGAAAAACAAGTAGGAGGTTCTCAAGTCGGGCGCGTATATTTTTTTTTAAGTAAGTATAACCGTTCATAAACTTTTGGTTACCAAGAAATATCCTGTTATGATTGAAGTATTTTATTAGTATCTTGTAGTGAAGTGTATCTCTGCCTCTGCCTTTATTAGGAAATACATAATATTTAGAGTTCCTTCCCTGACAAAATAAAAAAAACTGACAATTGAATCATGTTCTAACAGTTTTATAGTGGTTTTATACTTATTAACTACTAAAATAATATAGGCGCTGGTTCATAGTAGTCGTAAAACAAAAGTATATTTGTCAAATCAGAAAAAATATAAAAACATAGACAAAAGGTATCAAAAAGGTAAAATATTCTAAAAAGCTTTGTGCAGACTTGCACATTCTCCCCTTTTTTTATGCAATGGGCTGCTTAATTAGCTTTTGGAGGGGCCTCCTGAAGGTGCCTGCCATAGTGGCAACATCGGCCACCCGCACCACTCCATCTCTGCCGGGAAACAACCTCGTAACCCGTCCTCTGGGCCATGAACCTCGTGGCAAATTTGAGTCACATATTATGACCACATCTCCTTCCGCAATTGAGGGCGCGATGCCTCCACCCCTTCTGGGTGACAACGAAGGCAGGTATTCTCGAACCCACCGCTGCCAGAAATGATCAGCTAGTCTGAGGGCTCTCCGCCAATGACTTCTGCTCGAGAGATCCGACTCTTGAAGCGTAGCAGGGATGGGACGCCCTGGTGATCCGTTTAGCAGAAAATGAGCTGGCGTTAGTGCTTCTTCAGCATTCGCGTCCAGTGAAGTAATCGTTAGTGGCCGCGAATTTACCAATGCTTCAGCTTCGGCCAGCAGGGTTCTAAGTACCTCATCAGAGGGAGTCTGCTCTCGGAGTGACACTTTCAGCGCTCCCTTGACACTTCGGATAAGGCGCTCCCAAACTCCACCCATAAATGGCGCCGAGGGGGGAATGAAACGCCAGTTTATAAACTCACTGGTAGCGTAATCTTCTACGGCATCACCGTACAACTCCCGCAGTTCTCGGCTGGCCCCAACAAAAGCAGTGCCGTTGTCGGACCAAATTTCCAATGGGGTTCCTCGGAGCGATACGAAGCGGCGTAAGCACATGATCGCCGAGTCAGTTGATAAGCTGTGCACCACGTCCAGATGTACGGCACGGACGACCAAGCATGTAAATAGGGCAACGTAGCGCTTCTCCTTTCTTCGGCCAACAGTAACGTTAACTGGCCCAAAATAATCGAGACCGGTAAATGAGAAGGCCCTTTGATGATGAGCTAGGCGAGCTTCTGGCAGATTTCCCATAGGAGGTTGAAACGGTTTAGCACGGCGCAATTTGCAAAGCTGACAGGTACCGGCTACGATACGAACAGCGTTTCTGAGACCAATAATCCAGTAACGTTGATGAAGCTCGTTCATTACCATGTCTAGGTGTGAATGTGCGGCCTTCTGATGATATCTCTGGATCAAAAGACGAACTGCTGGGTGTTTTCCGTATAAAATGAGCGGACGCTTAACGTCATCTGTAACGGCTGGGGCAGCAACAATGCGGCTTGACATTCGCAGTTCATTATCATTATTTATGAATGGCGACAGCTTGAACAGGCGGCTATTACGAGGCAACGGCAGTTGGTTCTTAATCCGTAAAATATCTTCTTTAAAGGAATCGAGCTGAGACTGACGTAAGATGTGGGTTTCGGCCAGACTCAAATCGTTTGCTGTTATTCTTGCTGATATATTGTGGTTATTAAGGATATTAGGAGAGGATGTGCAAGAGGAAATAAATGTACATATACTTCCTTCCAGACGAGTTAAATTGGCGTCAACGCCTCGTCTTTGCAGACTACGCATACGCAGTAAAGAGATGAAGTGATGTGCTTTGGCTGTTGCTCGCACCATTCTCAACCATGAGCTGAAACGCAGCGGATCCGCGGAGATTGGTGCGGGCAGGTCAGTATCAGTGATGAGGTGAACATGTTGTTTGAATTCTTCGCGGCCTAGTCCACTGACATCGATCACGGGTTCTGTGGGCCAGTCCGAGGAGAGCAAGAAGGGAGGACCTGAAATCCATCGAGATTCAGGAGTGAACTCAAATCGTTTGACCCGAGTTGCATCATCTGCCACGTTTAAATCACTCGGAATCCAACGCCACTCACCGACGTCTGTGAGCTCCAGTATCTCACCTACTCTATGAGACACGAATGGTTTAAGAGTACGCGCATCGCTGCGAAGCCAACCTAAGGTCGTCATTGAGTCACACCAGAAAACGCGTCTCTTCGGTTTGAGTCGATGGGCTTCGCATATAGTCATAGCAAGACGTGCAGCAATCAGAGCACCTTGGAGCTCTAAACGGGGAATTGAAACAGGCTTAAGGGGTGATACGCGAGCCTTACTGCAGATAAGAGAGAGTCTAACGTCACCGTTGGTGTACAGAAACCGCCAATAAGCGACAGCGGCAAAGGCAGATTCACTGGCGTCCGAAAACACATGAAGTTCGCAGCCCGCTAGCTCGAGATTATTCAGGTTATAGCAACGAGGAATTCGTAAACGAGACACCGAGGATAAATCCTGAAACCACGACATCCATGCAGTGCTATCACCTTGAGAGAGCCTCTCATCCCATTCCAAACCCTTACGCCAAGCATCTTGAAACATGATGCGGCCTCGAACAACTATTGGCGCAATGATTCCAAGAGGATCATAGACTCGCATGACGTGAGCTAACACCTCTCGCTTGGTGAGCTTATGTGGCAACGCACCCTTATGGGTTCCCGTGTTAAAACCAATCACGTCACGGGCGGGTTGCCAGATAAGGCCAAGCGTGCGCACATGGGTAGCCAGGTGACCTAAATCTACGTCTTTCACAACAGGCGCGTCTAGCAAGGATTCTTCGGGTAGCAACGAGAGTGCCATGAGATCGTTTGACGTCCAGCCACGCATCTCAAAGCCAGCATTAGAATGTACCTTATAAATGTCCGCAGCCAATTTGGCCGCTTCATGAACGTTGTCTAAACTAGTGATGCAGTCATCCATGTAATGATCGCATATAATTACTCGAGCTGCTTTGGGGTATGTATCCTGCCACTCTAATGCATTTTTGTTTTTGATATGGATTGCAGTAAAGGGACTGGACGCAGCGCCAAAAATCATGGATGACATGCGGTATGTACGTATAGGCTCATTCGGGTTGTCGCGCCACAGAAATCTTTGGGCATCCCTATCTTTCTCAATTATTTTAATTTGAGGGAACATTTCACGAATGTCTGCTGTCAGAGCGACTTTACCTTCACGAAACCGCATCAGAATACCTAGCAGGGGTTGCAAAAGGTCTGGACCAGTTAAAAGCATTGAATTTAATGACACGCCGTGGGACTTGGCGGCCGCGTCGTGGACCGTTCTCAACTTGTTAGGCTTATTTACGTTTATTACGCCAAAGTGAGGGAGGTACCACAACGGAGACCCCAAGGTAGGAGGAGCTGAACACGGTTCAACATATCCCTTTGATATCATATCATGGATATTCTGACGGTAGCGTTGAGCATAGTCAGGATCTTTCATCATTTTTTTTTCTAAACTAAGGAACCTAGACATGGCTAACTTGTAACTGTCGGGAAAATCCAGTTTATCAGCCTTCCACAACAAGCCTACTTCAAAGCGGCCACCGGGTACACGGCGCGCGGTGCGCTCGAGAACTTGCAAGGCGCGTTCGTCGTCGGCACTACGAGCTTCCTTTTTAGAGATACCGATTGAATCAATTTTGTACTGCTCCCTAATAAGACCTTCCAGAATCAACCGATCGTTCGCTAAATCAGATTCGCTAACCGTGGCATGGTTTACAACGTCGGCCCGTTTAGTCTTGCTGCAACCGAAACCATACAAAACCCAGCCTAAAGCAGTTAAAATAGCCACGGGTTGTGTCTTGGACCCTTTGCGCGTAGCTTTAGCGAGAGATAAGTGCCAGTTGTCGATGCCTATAATCAGCATGGGCTTAACTTCTTCATAACAAAATTCATTAGCAATGTCTGCAAGGTATGGATACTTACGCACGCTCTCAAGATGCGCAGACTGTCGAGCAGCACCCAAACCGCTCATCGACCTGGCTCGCTTAACGTGGTGAATTTCATTTGAATGACGACCTTTTATAGTGAAATCGACGTACTGAATATTTACGTCCATTCCTAGACCACCTACGCAGTCTAAATGAATACGTTTTTCTTGGCCCTTGCAACCAATTTGAGCAGCCAGCTTAGAATCTATAAAGGTGCCTGTGGAACCATCGTCCAGCAAAGCGTACGTATCAACACTGCTAGAAGGCCCCGACACGATCACGCGAACTATTTTCAACAACGGCCGAACAGAAGGTTCCATTGCTGACAAGGAGGATGCATGAGCCAAGACTTCGTGATCCGAGTCGTCATACAATATTGCGCCGGTCTCCTTACAGGCCGCGGGCGCACTGCACGTCGCTGGCGTGGCTGCGCAGGATGTCGATGGCTCAGGTTCAGCGTCGTGTTCCACGTCGACGTGCGCGGTGACTGCACGCTCATATTTCGACCCGTGTAACAAAGCATGGTGGCGCATGTCACAACCTTCCACGGTACATACTCTTTTAGTACAAGAAGTTTTATTTTTGTGCCAACCTTTCTTTAGACATCTATGACATATTTTATTTTTCTTAATAAATTGCCAACGATCACTTATTGTCATTTTGACAAACCTATCACAAAACTTCAACTCATGTTTTTTTTCACACAACGGACAAATATTATTTGTTGTGGAAACGTTATGTATTTCAGCTACAACGTTCACCTTATCCCTGAAGCATCTATTATCAGTAGGCAACGAGCAGTCAGTAGCACCACCGAACCTACATTGCAAATCAGCTTCACGGGAGAGGAAATCGGCAAACATTTCAACTTTAGACAAGCTGCCGTCGCACAAATAAGCGTAGTCCAACCACCGGGGACGCAATATCGGTGGCAGCTTGCTCCACAGAGCCTGAAACAGCTCGGGCGAGCGTAAGTGGTCCGGCTGATTTAACAGGCGGATTACTTCCACACAGTTTCGTACACGGCCGGCAAAATTGACGAGATCTTTACTATCGTAGCTTACCTTAGGGAGCGCACGTATCACAGACACTTCATGCATCACGACGAGCTCGGGGCGGCCGTAGCGCGCGTCGAGCGCAGCTAGCACCACACCGGGGGTGTGCGCCGCTGCAAGCAGGCCCGCAACTGAGTCGCGCGCCGCTCCGCGCAGGGCGCACGACAGCCTCGCTAAATTATCGGTTGCCGAAGAAGTTTCGGCTGTATTTTTATACGCACGTTTTAAAGCTAGCCAATCTAAATAGGACTTGCCGTCGAACGTAGGCAGGTCTGTCTTTGTAGCAGTTTGCTTGTTAGCTTTATTTATTAATATTCCGAGCGAGCTGATTAAGCGCGTCACTCCTCCGTCTTCATCACGACCTTGGTTGAGGGCGGTCGCCACAGCGTCTTGGCCGTGCGAAGCTCTCATGCCCGGTGTCACACACTGGGCTGTATCGTCATACCTGAAAGGTGGGTTGGCTCTTAAGAAATCTCGCTCATCGGGATTAGGTATTACATTTTTTACCCATTCATGGATACTAGCACGGCTACGCATGCTGTGGCTGCCGTGCTGGCTGGCGTCCGCTTCTATGGCGGCAAGCTCAGCTTGTAATTGGAGATCTACGACCCGTCGCTCTCGCTCGAGAGCTTGGTGCTCCAAGTCGGCCAGGTGGCGCGCGTGCTCGGCTTGTCGCTCTCGCTCTAGTGCTTGGTGCTCCAAATCAGCCAGGCGGCGCGCGTGCTGCGCCTGTGCCGCCAGCTGACGCGCCTTGATGGTGGCGGAAGAGCCCGATGTGGCGGCGCTGGCCGGGCAGGAAGGCGCCGCGGCGTGAGGGGGCAGGCCCGCGATCTGCTGCGCGGGCGGGGCAGTCTCCCTCACCGCAACTTGGGTGCCGTCTCCTGCACACAGCGCGTCCACTTTTGCACGTTTAGAACGTGTTTCCATCTTATTTTTCCGAAGATTGGACCAAATATTAACTACTAAAATAATATAGGCGCTGGTTCATAGTAGTCGTAAAACAAAAGTATATTTGTCAAATCAGAAAAAATATAAAAACATAGACAAAAGGTATCAAAAAGGTAAAATATTCTAAAAAGCTTTGTGCAGACTTGCACAATACTGTTACGAGCTAGGGGTTCGTGACAATTAAAAACTGCCGATATGAATTACCAAAAATAACACTTTAATTAAACTCACTATTAACACAACACAATAGCACTACGGATCACTCTTAAGTCGCACTTGAAGATCGCTTTAGATGTTCTCGCATGTATCGCTTCCAATGAACTACCCCGGGACGCGCTCCGTTCCCGCTTATATAGGGCCCTCGGATAGTTCCAGAACCTTCTACCGTAGAAGCATCTAGAATGTTCGAGTACTTATCGGCCCTGACCGAACACATGTCGATAGTTCCAGAAAGTTCTAGAACATCATAGAACTTTATAGAAAGATCTTGACGATTAACTCCGCTACTCGATAAGAGATGGCGCTAGTGGTAACCAAACATCAATCGTGCGGCTCAACACTGCCCCCACCTAAGAAATGCTCGTCCCGAGCATTATCGGCCCCATAATAACGCGCCAGTCGATCCACGTGGACTATCTTAGGAGTACCTCTTGCACCTTTCTGTATCCGGTAGGTAACGTCATTGATCTTTGTCACAATCCGGTACGGTCCGTCCCAGTTAGCTTGAAGCTTAGGAGATTTCCCTTTGCTGCGGACGGGATTGTGCAACCACACTAGTGAACCTTCGTCAAACCCTTTGTTGTTCATTTTGCGGTCATAACGGGTTTTCATCTTTTCAGACATTTGCTGGCCTGAGTGTCTGACGTGCTCATAAATGTCATTCATCTTGTTCCGCAAGTCACTCGCATAATCAGTTATACTGCGTGGGGCATCAGGTGGTATTCCGGTGATCAGGTCTGCAGGTAGCCGTAATTCCCTTCCAAAGTTTGCAAAAGCTGGTGTCACCGATGTGCTTTCGTGAACAGCGCTTCGATATGACAACAAAAACGGTTGTATGTGCTTGTCCCAATCTCGTTGCCGATTTTCCACAACTTTTGCTAGGTACCTCTCTAATGTCTGATTGAATCGTTCCACCATTCCATCCGATTGTGGGTGGTAAGAAGTTGTTCTTGTTTTATGAGTACCCATAACTCGACAAGTTTCCTGGAATATTTGGGACTCAAAATTCCTTCCTTGATCACTGTGAATCTCTAAAGGTACTCCAAAACGACAGAAGACTTCATGAACTAATTTATCTGCAACTGTCGAAGCTTCTTGATTTGGAATGGCGAAGACTTCCGGCCACTTAGTGAAGTAATCCATCACAACCATGAAATACTTGTTACCACTTTCACTTTCCGGAAACGGCCCCGCAACGTCAAGGGCTATCCTCTCCCATGGTGCACCAACATTGTACAATTTCAATGCACCTCTGCTACGCGTCGGAGGTCCCTTTACAGCTGCACAACTTGTACATTTGCGACACCAGTCCTCGACATCGTCCCGACAGTGGATCCAGTAAAACCGTTCTCTTATCTTCAGTAGAGTCCGTTTTACTCCTAGATGACCTCCTGAACAACCATTATGGTAAAGCTGGAGAACATCCGGTACTTGAGCTTTAGGGACTACCATTTGCAAATGACAGCTGTTTCCCCGAGCATTTTCCCATTTACGGCACAGGACTCCATCCTGAATCACCAAGCTGTCCCATTGGGCCCAATAGCTCTTTGTGACCGAACTCATTGCTGAGACGTCGCTCCACTTGGGCTTAGGAGCTCTGGCCTTCATCCACTCCAGAATCGGCCTGATTTCCGAATCTTCCTGTTGTGCACGTTGTAGGCTTTCCTTCCACTCGTTGCTGAGGTCCGTCCTGAGCATCCTCACAGGTACCACTTCCTTACTCTCTTGCCTAGTACAATGCTTGCAGTCTTCAGGACAAGGTCTTCTTGACAATGCATCTGCGTTGCCATGAGATTTCCCGCTGCGATGTTCGACCACAAAGTCGTATTCCTGCAGTAGCTCAATCCATCTCGCAACTTGTCCTTCTGGATTTTTGAACTGCAATAGCCATTTCAGTGCAGCATGGTCGGTTCGTAAGTGGAATTTCCGCCCCAGAAGATATTTGCTAAAATGCTGCAATGACTTTACCATAGCAAGCAATTCCCGTCTCGTGACACAATAGTTCCTCTCCGGCTTTGACAACGACTTGCTGAAGTACGCTATCACAACCTCTTGATCACCATTTCGTTGAGACAACACACCACCAAGTCCTATGTCACTTGCGTCTGTGTCAACTATAAATTCCTTGCCTGCATCAGGGTACCCCAAAATAGGTGTTTTGCAGAGTCGGTCCTTTAACTCCTGGAATGCGATATCGCAACTTTCATCCCAGCAGAAATGTCGCTTCTCCTCGGTTAGCTTATGCAGGGGTTTGGCTATATCTGCAAAGTTCTTAACAAATCGCCGATAATAAGAGCACAACCCCAAAAACGCTCTGACCTGCGTCTTGTCTTTTGGAACTGGCCAATCCTTGACAGCGGCGATTTTTTCTGGATCCGTGCGGATACCTTCTTCCGACACTACATATCCCAAAAAGCTAACTTGCCGTTTGAATAGTGAACATTTCTTCGGACTTAACTTGAGGTTGGCACTCTGGATCTTCATGAGCACGCGTTCCAGGTTTTGAATATGTTCTTCAAACGTACGGCCTACGATGATGATGTCATCCAAGTAGACCAGACAGGCATCGCCAATCAACTTAGTTAGTACAAGTTCCATCAACCTTTCAAACGTTGCCGGAGCGTTGCACAATCCAAACGGCATAACTTTAAATTGCCACAGACCCTTTCCTGTCGAGAATGCTGTTTTCTCCTTGTCCTTGGGGTCAATTTCAACTTGCCAGTAGCCACTTTTCAGGTCCAGCGTGCTAAACCACTTTACTCCAGTAAGCATGTCCAACGTGTCATCAATTCTTGGCAAAGGGTAGCTGTCCTTCTTCGTAACGTCATTCAGACGACGATAGTCAACACAAAACCGCATGCTGCCGTCCTTCTTCCTTACCAGCACTACAGGTGAACACCATGGACTAGATGAAGGTTCAATAACACCATCCTTCACCATTCCCTCAATCATGGTTTCTACTTCCTTTTCACGCGCTACCGGCAATCTCCTTGGCCGCTGACGGATAGGCAACTCGTCTCCTGTATTTATTTTGTGTTGAACTAGGCCAGTCTTCCCAATGTCACTATCGTTTAGGGAGAAAACTTCGGCGTACTTCAGTAATATCTTCTTCGCCTTGCCCATCTCATCTTGAGACAGAGCGCTGCGACACTCTTCTAAAAGTGTAGTCACTCTCGTTTGTGCATCCTTGCTGGGGGTCCTAGTCGATAGATATTGGCATTGACGCAGCCAATCCACTTCCTCGCAAGTACCGATCAGTGTGCCTTTTTTAATAGTCTGTTCCTGATCACAAAGGTTCAGCACACGTACCCCTGAGATGTCGGTGGCTCTGACCAAAGTTCGTGCCACTTTCCATGGAAGGTCATTGTCTACCCTTTCCACGAGTACACAACGATGAGTTTTCCCAGTATTCCGAGGAAGACTAACCGGCACAATCGTTTCTGATTTCGGAGGAAGAACAATTTCCTTAAGGCTGTACACATTCCCTGGTAACGCCCCTTCCATAAAAAGTTCCTCTCGTCCACATTTCATAACTCCCTGCTTGACGTCAATCTCGCAAAAATTCCTCCTCATAAAGTCAAGACCCAGGATGCAATCGTCCATTATATCAGCCACGATGACCTTATGCAGGTAGGTCCTGTTGCCTAGCTTCAACTCCATCTCCTTCTCTCCACGGACGGGTATGCGCTGACCGGTGGCTGTCACCAAATTAATGCGTTCCCGGTTGTATGCGGAGTCCCCAAGGAGCCGACTCATAACTTTGGAACTGACGACCGTACGAGAGGCTCCCGTGTCTATGGTCAGCTTACAGGGCATTCCGTTGATCTCACCCTTGATGATTAAGGTGTTCCCGTCATGGGTTTGTGTGATAGAAATCCTTGGGGCTCTTTGAACATCAGCCAGCACCCGCCCCGCAGTCCTGGCTATTACTCGTTTCCCTGCTGCTGCTGGGTAGAGCTGTTAGCCGCGCTACCCTCTGGAGACCGGCCATCTTCCCTTTCTGCAGTTCGCTTAGGGCAACTGGATCGAAGGTGGCCCCTTTCCCCACAGCCGTAGCACCTAGGGCTGTATCCTTTACGATCGCGAACCGTAGCCGCTACAACCTCCCTGACGCGATGGGAACGATGATCCTGCCGCACAGCTTCCACCTCCAGTGCATGGGCCAAGGAGTCCTTAAGCGTCCCGTGGTGACCGAGTCTCACAGCAGCTCTAACTTCAAGGTCCCGGATGCCGTCGATGAATGCCTGCACCAGGTTCCCATCAATAAGCGCAGGTACGGACTGGTACGCTTTTCGAACCAGCTTCTCCACTTCAAGGGCCCACTGCTGCAGGTTTTCGTTACTGCGTTGCACACGATCCTTGAGCTGCGCACGAAACACGTGTTCCAGGTGAGCGTCGCCATATCTAGCCTCCAATGCCTCGAGGAGCTGCTCGTAAGTCACTTCCTTACCGAGAGCTTCCAGCACATTTAAAGCCTGGTCGCGCAGGCCTAGAGTGAGGGCAGTCATGGCCTGACTTTTATTCCACCCGTTCGCCTTCATGACAGCCGCAAACTGAATTTTGTAGGCCGACCAGGAAGAAGTCCCGTCGTACGGCGGCACTTTGAATCCACGTAGCGAAGGTGTTGTGGCTACGGGAGCTGCGATTCCATCCCCAAGTTTAAGGTTACCCAACTCTTGCTTCACATCAGCAATGACGTCACTAAACTTGCTGATCTGAGTTTCAGCTTCTGACAAGCGGTTGTCATGCTGGGCAACCTTCTCCTTCACCTCCTTCATGTCTTTCCCGAAGGTTGCGTGAAGGTCCTTTATGAGGAGCATCTGCTCTTCCTGGCGGTGCACCTGCTCCTCCTTATCCCGTTTGAGCTGTTCTTCCAATTGACGGGCCTGCTCCTCCTGTCGGCGGGCCTGCTCCTCCTGTCGGCGGGCCTACTCCTCTTTATCCCGTTTGAGCTGTTCTTCCAAACGGCGGGCCTGTTCCTCCTGTCGGCGAGCCTGTTCCTCCTGTCGGCGGGCCTGTTCCTCCTGTCGGCGGGCCTGCTCCTGCAACATCATAATCAGAGCAGCAAAATCTGGTGCTGGTGATGCTGGAGCAGCTGTGGACGGGCCGACCTCTGTGGTTGGTAGCTGGCCCTCCGACGCCTGTGGCATTGCTCCACCAAATCGTCTCTGGTCCGTCTCCTGCTGGCGTTGACTCCGGGTACGGATACCCTCCGTGTCGTCTTTAGGTAAAATCGGCATAATTTTAATCCTTGCTTCTGACACCAATTGTTACGAGCTAGGGGTTCGTGACAATTAAAAACTGCCGATATGAATTACCAAAAATAACACTTTAATTAAACTCACTATTAACACAACACAATAGCACTACGGATCACTCTTAAGTCGCACTTGAAGATCGCTTTAGATGTTCTCGCATGTATCGCTTCCAATGAACTACCCCGGGACGCGCTCCGTTCCCGCTTATATAGGGCCCTCGGATAGTTCCAGAACCTTCTACCGTAGAAGCATCTAGAATGTTCGAGTACTTATCGGCCCTGACCGAACACATGTCGATAGTTCCAGAAAGTTCTAGAACATCATAGAACTTTATAGAAAGATCTTGACGATTAACTCCGCTACTCGATAAGAGATGGCGCTAGTGGTAACCAAACATCAATCGTGCGGCTCAACAATACTATACAAATAGTTTTACAGCAACCATATCAGGTACTTCAAAAACCACTAGAACGAAAAGTCTTCTAAAATGTTTTCATAAGTCTAAATACTTATTTAGAGTAATTAGTCTTATTGTTTACTGCAGCTCTTTCTAGGGGTTTTTTTTACAGAAGTCATATGTTTATTAAAATGTGAAAGCTCTGTCAGCACAAAATGTATTATTTCATATATTAAAATAGGTTTATCAGGTCGGGGGAAAAGGTTTTTCATATTTCATATACAAATAAAAAAAAACATACTTTATATACATTTGTTTAAAACATAAATGTGCCATTTTTTTTTTTTTCAATAACTTGTTACTGTTTTATAGGTTGTGACATAATCCCAAGTAGTATTGACAGTCGTCTTGATGTTAACCTAACACTACCAAAAGAACTGAGAAGAGACCGAAACAGGTGGAATTTTGAGGGTGCAAGATCAGTACTATGATTACGGTGATGCATTAACACTTCCCAACCAAGCTCTCTCAATTTTTGCTGAGTTGCAACTAATGATGTGTGTGGCCTTGCCTGGCGTTATCATAATGAAATACCACAACGTTTCTGTTCATCAAATCCGGCCATTTTTTCTCAATATCTTGCTTGAGTGTCGTCAGCTGTTGGCAGTAGAGATCCGAATCGATGTTTTTGCCCGGCGGTAAAAGCTTACACTGAACGAAGCCCTTCCAATCCTACCATACACATAGCATCGCCTAATTCGAGTTAATCCGAGTTTCTCTATAGTGTGCAGCTTCCAGTGTGGTCCTTTGGTCATGATCTTTTGCACACGTTCTTGTCATAAATGATCCACTATTCAACACCAGTGGTCAATCTTTTAAAAATGGTTGGGTTTCATTACATTTCAATGGAGAACTGCAAATGTGTAGGTACCCAAATGTGGCACCCAAATATCGAGCTTTTTAAATACCCATACTTTTCAAATGGGTCAATACTGTTTGGTGGTCAACCCCTAACTTTTCAGGTAGTACGTCGTAACTAATATGCAGATATTGCTCCACTTTAAAAAAAATGGCATCCACAATGCGACCAGAGCGCTATGGTCTTTGACATCAAAATTACTCTTACGTAAACGTCACATATTTTTTCGCAACTTGTATCGCTTTTTTCCTATTTTGTAATAAAACTTCAAAATGTATATAACTTCGCTAAATTCGGCGGACAGAAAAACAATTGAAAACTGGCGGAAAAGCGTCTTTACTTTTTTTTTTCAAAAAGAAAAAAGGGAAAAAAAAAAGTAAAGACTGTACTGTATGAGTCTGTCATATAGTACAGCCAAAGAAATTTTAGACTACAACTTTATACCTTTATACCTAATACTTTTCCCTGACTTATTATTACTCTTTGAGGTTCCCTCATAGTCAGGACAATATGATGCTAAGATAATCATTTAACTTATAGAAAAGCTAGACTGTACGACAATTCTGTTAGTTGGATGTATCAACGACGTAATCTTATGTAGGACAATAAGTAACTTTTAATTTTGGTATTAACTAATAATATTTAATTCTTTTTCAGGGTCCTGCTAGCGTGATGCATCAGCGCACTTGCGAACTGACTGCTCAACAGTCCACGATCACACGGACGTAATCTTCAACGCACTGCTCAGCGCCGATAGTTGAAAATGTAACAGTGTGTTTTTCCGACGCTCTGTTGGATTCTCAATCCTCGGTTCAAGACCGATAGTTCAAAATCCAGTGCACGCTATATCTACGTCCGTGTGGACTTCACTAAAGCTTGGGTTTCTGTCGACAGTGATGGCCACGGTGACGATTGTCATGGTCATTGAAATGTTGGCGCCAGGGTTGAACACTGCGGTGTAAAAAACGGTATCTAGGGAAACACTAACTTAAGTGCGGTGCTTCTGATCAGACCATGCCCCACTTGCTGGACTGCCTTAAGGGTACTCTAGTCGCGGGCTCGAACTCACTGGTGGGCCTGGCTAAAAAGCATGCTGTCTCACCAGGCTTCGTGTCTGACAAAGGTAGTATCAGTGATGAGCAGTTAGACGATAGTCTACACTCACAACATTATTGAGTGAGCTGCAGGATCAGTTAAAGTAAAACAGGCGCGTAAAAAATTAAGAAAAGTCCTTCGGAAGATCGGGTTTTCTGAAAAACCACTGCATAAATCAATGACCAATTAAGTTTATTGAACTTTTCGATAATGTAGCTTTGTCGGTACCGACTTGGTTTTCGAGATTTTACACTCCTTTTATTACTTAAACACGCCCAAAGTTAGGTTAAATTAGCAAGAAAAACGAATCTTTGTTGGCTCATAACTTTTTAATGGCTATTTATTTTAGTATTCTGTTTCCATACAGACAATATTAATAATGAGACAAAACCATTCCATGTTTAATTTTTGATGTACATAGTCAAACAGTGGAGTAAAACCTTCCCGAAGTTTGTATGGAAAAAATGTGGACAAGTGTCACCTTAAGTGTCCGAACACCTGCACCTCGGATGATGTAAATAATGCCACTGATACTGCAATTAACGCGGCCACCTACTGGCTCAAAGCTTCAAACTACATTTAAAAAAGTATGCGAGTACCATCGACACGAAAAGAAGAAGACCATCATAAATTAAGTTTCAGTGACGTCATTCGACCGTGAAATGCGGACGCTACGTAGCGGTCATCGCAGTCTTCGGAAACCCTTGCTATATTTCTTTTCTAACATGACTCAATCTTTATTTTGGTTCTTGAAATATAAACTTCACTATTAATGATGTGACTATATTTCATAATTATTATCATCGATTCAATATTTTTTGATATTTTATTTATTGTATCTTAGTTATTGTATTATTAGTTTTTTTTTCCGGAAACGTTTGTTTAATACAATATTCATAAGACAAATGAATCAACAAAAACTATGCAGTTTACAAAACTCTTAAAATTACTCAAACTCAAACACAGAGGCAGCGACTGCACCAAGATGGCATCTACCGTATATTAGCTGATTGGGTCGGTTTAAAGAATTTTACTCTCACAAAGAACACAAATCGTTCAACAACCAGCCATACCAAGGGGTATTGTATTACGCAGTAACTGGGTTGTGGAGGTCAGATAGGCGGTCGCTCCATGTAAAATACTGGTATTCAGCTGCATCCGGTTAGCCTGGAAACCGATTCCAACATACTTAATTGGGAAAAGACTAGGCAGATAATTGTAAAATTGAATAAAGGGCTGTAAGAAATGGGTTATTCCCTGAGTATCCCGATCCCCGAGGCCCCCCGTCACGGAGGACCCCGATTTATTTTTATCTTCATAAACTCAATTAAAAGTCAGTTTAGATGGTTTGCTAAATAAAATTTTGTAACGTAAGTACTGAATACTTAACTTTAAGGATCAGGAAAAAATTATAAAGTCTTTCTTGATGGTAAATAATATAATCAGAGAATACAATATAACCCTAATAAATGGACTGCGATGAACCATGTTTGGACTAGAGACAAACTCTATTTCTAGAATTGCTTTACAAAGAAATACCGCTAATCGACTGTCTAATTAGTTCCTTAAGGTGAAACAAGTCCATATTTTTTCCGTACAAACTTCGAGAGGGTATTACTCCACTGTTTGACATCAAAACTTAAACATGGTATGGTTTTGTCTCATTATTAATATTGTCGGTACTGAAACAGAATACTAAAAAAAAGGCATTTAAAAGTTATGAGCCGACAAAGATTAGTTTTTCTTGATAATTTTACGTAACTTTGGACATGTTTCAGTAATAAGTGTAAAATCTCCAAAACTAAGTCGGTGCCGACAAAGCTCAATTACCGAAAAGTTCAATAAACTTAATTGGTAATTGATTTATGCAGTGGTTTTTTCAGAAAACCCGATCTTCCGAAGGACTTTTCTTAATTTTTTACGCGCCTGTTTTACTATAACTGATCCGGCAGCTCACTCAATAATGTTGTGCGTGTAGACTATCGTCTAACTGCTCAGCGCTGATACTACCTCTGTCGGACTCGAAGCCTGGTGAGCCAGCATGCTTTTTAGCCAGGCCCACCAGTGAGTTCGAGCCCGCGACTAGTGTACCCTTAAGAAACCAATAGGCTTTCATCGGCTTATAAGTGTTACAAGTTTGCAACTTTATTATACAGACCTTTATAAAATGGTAGTCATCAACGACGTCTCAAAAATCATAAACAAGCTTTTGATTTGAACATTTTTTTTTTTTAGGGCCCTGCTAGCGCGATGCCTCAGCGCAAAGCGAATGCCATACTGAACGCTCATACACACTGACAAAATTTCTTATCGATTCACTCATAGGTATTTTGCCTAAAATATGTACATTGGGCATCACATAAAAGAATGTTCTACTTAACTATTAGCCAGGTCAATAGTTTTCGTAATTCTCATCAATGGGGTATACACCCATTTTTGAAAAGTATCTTAGTAAGATTCTAGAATGGTATTATACTACTAAAAAACATTTTTTTTTTTTATTCAATCGATTAGTGCCATAAAAATGCATTTAAATTTTTCATTTTCATATTTCGCGCCAAATTAGGCGCAATATATGGAAACAATTTTTTTACATTTTAAACTATTTTCATACAAAATATCAGCGCACTTGTTTACACAGCAAACTGACGTCATGCCCACAGAGCAATTTGACAAATTAAGCGCGAAATATGAAAATGAATTTTTTTTATGCATTTTATGGCACTAATCGATTGATTAAAAATAAATGTTTTTTTTTTGTGGTTTATAAGCATTTTAGAATCTAATACACAATAACACACACAATACTAATCGCGTATCTGAATCATATTGAAGGTTATTGCTAATCCATTCTTTCGTATGTTCGATAAAATTGCCTGCGTAGTTACGTGAGCAACGCCATGATGTAAGTAATTGTGGAACTGTCAAAATGAAAGCGATTCCTATTGAGAGTGTATTACGCCATTACCCCTCTAACGGTGACCTACAAATTCCAAAAAACCCAAAGAAAATTTGAATTATTTTGCGGCCCACCCTGGAGATTCCACCTTGAACAGTTTAAAACACGTTTAAGAAGGTTAGGTAGGTACTCAAACTCTAAAAAAACTTACTCGAACACAGAGGAAGCCACTCCACCAAGATGTCAGTTTCCGCTTATTAGCCGATTTCTTAATTGTTCATCCATAGATTAATTTAACAAGTAACGATAATAATTTATTACGACTGCAATTACAGAATGATAATTTACTTGGTTGGAACAGATTTTTTTTTCCATACCTACTTTATTTTCAGTAGTGCTGTCCGCAGAAATAATTCTCATTTTATTCAAATCAACTGTTTCATAATTGTAAAATCATGTGTAGGTAGGTACCTAAGTAAAAAAATCGTCATCGTAATATTAGTAATAAACGATTTATTGTTGCTAACAATGTATTGCAATGTACCTTCATAGACAATGTTCGTACAGAGACAACCTCGTATAAAAAATCTTTAAGGTCGTTCTAGAATTGCTACACAAAAAAGGCCGCCTAATCGGTTGTCTAGTCAGTCCCATATGAAACAATTAGTTGGTCAATCATCTGCTAGTTGCCTGTAACTAGACAGTAGGTTAGATACATCGCTAAATGATCTTGATTGTTTAAATCTTCTTAAGAAACATAAGAAACGAACGTGTACACAAGAAGTCAACATTTTTTTCATCCGATTTCTATTTGTGATGTCTATGTCTATATGTATATATCGAATTCTAGGGATATTTGGGTAAGAATTTCTTGAGTTTTTTTTTTTTTTTAACAAGCCCGACGAAAAGTTTAAAATTACCCTCTTTAGAACTAAGTAAACCAAATAAAAATCTCAACAACTACACAGAAACATAACGACAAAAACATTACATTAACATCGCCTAGCGAATGTTTTATTGCCTTAGGTTCCCGGCCGATCAGCAGCAATGAGAAGAAGCGGAGAACAGATGACAACCCTGCCTAGAAGAACAATTATTTCCCGCTTAGCGCTTCTAGCAGCTGCGAATTTGATTTATTATCTCCAAACATGTACGGGTAAGTACCTCAATCTTATTGATATATTATTACGGATAAGTCAGTTAAAATTTAAAAACCTAGTTTGCATCCCTTAGTTTAAAATCAACAGCCAATGGAAAGTAAGAAAGACAGTAACTAGTCGCACTTGTATCTACACACCGGTTACAATCGAGCTAAAACTGGAATCCCTTAAAGCGACGTCCTCCAAACTAGGAAGTTTGATTGACTGTGATAAAAAATGTGTCGCGCCGAGTCGTCGCCTCGATGCCACGTGCGCGACCTGATGAACGCAAGGCGGTGTTATTTGCAGCATAATTTACATAGAGATAGATCACAGTCCCGCGGGTCGTGCACCCGTTGAATTTCTATTGTTTAGATTGGAAAACTAAGTGCGCCAATGGTAGACTTTCCTCTCACGTCATTATTAGATCGCAGGTGTCATGCCGTGTCAGACGTTGCTCGTTGGATTCAAATGGAATTTCGAAAAAATAATTACAAGGTCCTCTATTCCAAGTACGGAATATTGGGAAACCTGAGACTACTTTCAGGAAACTCATTTCCACAGATCGACACATAATTAAGAACAAAATTGTTTCCCGTAATAGTGATTAATTAAAAGCTTGCACCACTACCCAACCAGATAAAGATGTGGAAGCCTAGATGCCGATGGGGTTGACAACAAATCGATTACCTAATGGCGCTGTGACCACCCGGCCCCGTGGAGATTGACTCATTTGCACTGCATTACATTACCGAGTGACACGGACAGCCACTCTCATCATCGCGGTAATGAACAGATTGTTGTTCACAACACTCGAGCAAAATTCCATTTCAATTGCTAGATACGTTTCTATTAGATCTTACAGCTTTGAACGCACGCCTCTATTAGATGGACACACAAATACACAATTACTGCTAAGTAGGTACCTACCACCTTCGTGATTTGGGGTTTTCAGGACAGTGGTCAATAGAACATCAATGATGATCAAGTGGACACGATGCAATTAATACAATTGTTCGCCTGTGTACCAAGGTCTCTTTTATTTAGGTATACCTACTTTCACATATGTAAATAGTAAATAATTGTCTCTACATTTTTCTCCATTCTTCAGGTTTCAGTATGATGTACTGAAACCTGAAGAATCTAGCATGATTGCTATCATGCCCACTTCGTGTCGTTGTGGGCAGTCCCTATTATGAAGTAAATCAGTATAATGCTCTTTGTGCTCAGTTCGTAGAATATTTCAAGGAAGATAATAGATTCAACGCGGCCATTTGTGCTGTTGATTTCATCTCAATTAGTCCTTCTTATCAATGTAAGATACAGCAGTAAAGAGGTAATTGGGTGGCATTTTCACCAGAATAATTAATTACCATGGCACCTTAGCTGTGCCTTTATATTAATTTCAGTAGTAGGTACTACTTCTTTGTCGTGTCGATGGCGCGACTGTGTACCTATTAGAATTTGTTGGCCGAAAACATCGTATTTACTGACAATCAGCTGTTTAGCCAGCATCTTCATCCCTTGTTACTTTATTTTGAAAACTTCTTGGGATCGCGCGAATCACAGTGATACCTTTTCTACAGATCAGACAGTGGCAGTGGTGACACAAAGGTAACGGCGGCGTCTTACGACTTATAACCCAGACTGGCACTTTACTTTATGTAAATTATTTCATCACCACTGCCCTCAAAATGGTGAAGGAAAACATCGTCAGGAAACCGGCATGTCCTGTCATAAGCACGCCACGATTGCGGCGGTAAGTCCCCTCTTTGCGCAAGGAGTGGCTTGAGAGGCGGCATGGCGTCCTCACCTCCCGCCTGACGCATGTCCTCAACGGACACGGTTGTTTCGGGAGGTTCCTGTTGCGAATAAGGCGGGAGGAAACGCCCGGGTGATACCATTGCGAAGATCGCCCTGAGAACACGGTGGAGCATACGGTGGAGGTCTGCCTGGCTTGGGCGGAGTACCGCCGTGTCCTCGTGGAGGCGATCGGCGGCGGTGATCTCTCGCGTCCGGCCTTGGTCCCATGATAAACCACGCAAAAAAAATAATAACCCGCACTAGGTCCGTGAGGTGGATTACGGCCTACTAACTCGCACCAAGAGGAAGCTGTGTCCCAGTAGTGCAAACATTATAGGCTGATTCTACTTATACCTATAGCCTATCCTATGTTTTAACATGCTGAAAACTGCGAACACTCCCAACTAGTAGTAACAAAACATTTGATGCTTTCTTTAAAGAAACTTTCCTTTCTCCATCTACATCTACTAAGGTAATTTTAAGTTACGTTCGTCTGTTCCTATTGTTCTCAATAGTAAAGCTCGAGTGTCAGGCCAGATATCTCCTTCATCTCAATATTACGTCGTCCACTGCACAGGCTAGTGTAACCTCCTTAGAGACAGACACGAATGGAACACTTGAGCTGACTCGAATCACGTTGCAGAGATGACAAGTAGGGAACATCATAGAGTATTTACCACAATGAGATGACGGTACCCATACAATGAATTCTGACGATGAGATTCTGAGATGTTGGTCTGAGATGATTAAGAATGAAAGCTTGAGCGTAGCCCGCGAAATTCAAATTTTCTTACGTCTTTACTTCATTTATTGCGATTCGATTTAATGAACATAAAAGTACAACCTTGCACTGGCCTACAAATTACAAAAAACGGAAGAAAATTTTTATTTCGCGGTCTGCCCTGGAGGTTCCACCTTAATCTAAGATGTTATGTTTGAGATTAACAGACTTCGACACCGTTTTTGACCGATCAACACGAAACTTGGCACATATCTAACATGTTTTTTTTACACCTCGCATTTCAACCTAAGAGATGGTCGACGGGCTATCCTCTGGATGCCTTAATAAATGAAGGCTTCTATACAAACTAATATCAAGGCAAGTACACGATAAGGGTTACACGATAAGGGTCTTGTGGGATACAGATCTCGGCTTAGGGCTTCGCTGATGGAGGAAAGCAAGGGACAGGCTGGATCATATATTTTATTTAGGGGGAAGATTCTCTATTTTGTATGTTAGAAGGTTTGGTTGCCGCACTTAGTCCTTCAGGAGGACTATTATATGTAGGCCAGGACAGCCAACGATCGATATTCCAACCAGCCCACCTCCCTCCAGAAGTTGATTATATCTCCTAGTCTGTTAAAACATGTATGTAAAGACAAGAACAAGTGTGTGTAAGCTCTAGGTGTCCCGAGGGTTTCTGTCCTAATCTGCATGACGCTTTTCCTCATTCAAAGAGCTCATGCGCAACGGTTTCCTCAGCTTCCATGCAAGCCCTGCATAGAAGACTATCCCTAATGTCTATTGTTGTCCGCTAGCAAAACCTAAAGCGGACATAAACAAATCGAAAGAGCAAAATACATATTATGCTGATTTAGATAGGTAGTTAAAGTACCTGCAATTAATACCCACTTTAGCATGAAGTTTCGAGCTACAACGTTATTTAGGAACAGTTATCCGAAATATGGTTTTATTGAACTTGCCTGCCTACCTAATCCATCTCGCAATTTTATGACTGAACTTGATTTTTTGTGAGTAGATATCATTCAAATTTCATAAAGATATTTTGCTACGATGTTACCAATATTTTGAGTTAAAACATTTGGTTTCAAACCTTTTAGGACACAGATACCCGGTGTGCTATGTACAGAGGCCAGCACATCAAGCTTTCCCAATTTGTCGAATTTCTTTGATAGTTTTTCAACTTTATCATAAATAATAAGGTTCATGTTCAGTTGAGAAAATTTGACAGTTTGGGACAGCTCGATGTGCTGGCGTCTGTACGTATTTTAGTTTAGATTAAAGCTAATGATTTATTTTAGATTTTGTTTAATTTTTCTCCTATATCCTAATAATCTTAACCTCCATCTGACCTCAACAATACTTATACCTAATTTTTAAGTCAGATTATAAAATAAAGGCAGATAGACCGCGCGGAACACCACGAGTGAAGCCAAAAAACCAAATACCTACATACTGATTCAAAACTCGAGTTACTACACCACCACGAAGCGTCGCATTGTATGTATTACAATGCGACGCTTTAGTACCTATTTGGTTTTTTGGCCTCACTCTTGGTGTTCCGCGCGGTCTATGTGCCTTTTTTTTTCAATCTGAGGTTTTTAAGAAGATAAATCCGTATGTACTAAACATAGGCAACAGCGTGACCAGAAAAAAACGTTTTAGGTTTCCAACAACACCAACTTGTCGAGTAGACTAGTACCTACGCTAAATTCACTGAGCTATTGTCAAGTTCAATGACCCGTGCCCATGATTAGAACGCGATGGGTGTTTCTGCGTAGAAAATTGTAACACGAACTTAAATTGTCTATACCTACCCTAGGTAGGTACGTATCTTCATCAGCATCATCATTTAAGTAGTTAATTTTCAGGTCACAAAATCAATTTGTAGTAATTAAAATGATAAACACAACTTGAACACTAGTGTTAGTTAGCTATAAAGGTCTTAAAATCATGTAAGTAGGTATTACAGTACACCAAACAATGATATAAATTGCCACCTATTAGTAAGTAGCCAAAACTTTTATTAAAATACACGACGAACCATTACAATACCTACACAATCTTAATCCACATAATGTGGCTACAATGGCTAGTTAATACCTATACGCATGTGTGATCTTTGTTAACAATTCTGGATGCACATGAAAACATCCCATCACAATCACATATCTTTCGGTAATGATTTAATAATTTATTCTAAACCCACATATCAAACTTCCAAAAACTAGGGAGGCCATTTGCTCCTACTTGCTATCAACTTTGTCCGTAAGAAGACTAATTGTAGTCAAGTAAAATAGAAATTACCTATCATTTAAAAAAACATAATTAATGCTTGCAAAGCTTTTTCTTAGTGCTCATCTATTAAAAACAACTTATTTATGGCACTGACTGTACATGCATTGTGGGATCATTGAACTATTGATAGGTAGGTAACTAGTTATAAAAACCTATTTGTAATGGTAGAGGAGCGCCATCTTTCGTGAAAATGGCACAACACAAAAATTCCAAATAGTTCCTCTATCCGTGGAAGCGACTAGTGTAGAGGGCGCTAGATAGTCGGATGTGCATGTGCAAAAATTGTGATAATAATGTCAAGGCCAATGCTAAAATTAATAAATTTGATTAATACATCCATTTAATTAGAAATATCAATGCAATGCTATAGATTGGTAATATAATAAACGAATTATGATAACGTAATTGAAGAATTTGCCCTATATTTTCAAATACTAGTGTTGCTTCCGCGTCATAACCTCTTTGCCAAATAATATCTATGGATTCGGAATTTGTCTTAAATAAAGTGTTAATTCACTAGTATTTATCAATTTTACTTAATTAATTGGTTATTGTATGTATGGTCGAGCATTTAAGCATCTTTTAAGCTATTTAATGCTTGTAATATTCGTTATTCGACGTGATTATTCAGAGTACAATTTGAATTTAGCGCCATGAAGTGAGAAACGCATGAAGTTCGCGTTGCGAATCTGGCCGATTGATGTGAAAGATATTCCGAAGGCCGTGAGTGAACACGGAAATCGAGATGTGTGTGTGGTCAAAAAGACAGTGCAAGGTAGGGGTCGGGTGGCGTTTGTGATGGCAAAATTTTTGCAAATGGTGAGTTAGGAATTATTGACTTGTCGCGTCTGGGATTTCGTTTTGATAAGTGATAGTGAATAATTTGTGTGATTAGCGAAATATTTGGTGTTTATTGATATTAAAATTCTTAGATTCTGTGATACGGGATCGGCAAATGGCGCTACGAATAGCCAAAGTTGACACAACTACGCGTTTAGAAATCCCATACAACTTCGTTTGCCAATTATTAGGCACGCGGTATGACCTGTGATAAACAACAAGTAGTGGTGCATCCTAAAATTCGTCAAATCACTCGTATGGACCTAGCAACTGGGACATCCAGCTTGGCGATTATAACGGTGTCAGCATGTTGCGATTTTTTTGGCGAGCGGTACTACTTTTTTAAACTCGTTTATAGAGGCGGCTAGAGGTTTCCGCGTCCCGTAGGGTCGGTGGCCCCGCGATCTGGCTCCTGGAGCTAAATTACATAATGTATAGGTGTTGTTTGGAGCATGCAACAAGTAGATATGTGTCGGCGGTCTAACTGTCAATGTGGAGTACAGTAAGCTCGCTGCCCGCGGCCCCCATTAATTCGAGCCGCTGATGTCACTTATCTCTCCGCTCTCCTATCTAGGCCCTATGGCCGCCAATTTTTTGCACATAGTATCTTAATGTAAATTTGATAACCGGCGCACGTCTCTAATTACCACTTGTTTAAATACTAAGTGATGCAAATCTAGGTTCGTTTACAGCAACTGTTCACGAATTTAAATTTTAGTCCTTCCATTGATATAACCTTGTAATTCTTATGTTTGTGAATTGTTCATAGTTCTATTCGAGTAACAGTAATGTTATTCAACAATGGTACAGTGATGATAATTATTTGCAGCACGGTCACTGACATTAGCACCAACGATGGACCAGCAATTCTGCTTGCGCTGGAACAACCACCCAACAAACCTGACTGATGTGCTAGCGAGCCTGCTACAAAGAGAGGCTTTATGCGATGTCACCCTTGCATGCGATGGGGAACAAGTCAAGGTACATATTACTTCATCTTTCTCATCTGTTCATACGGTAACTTATAATAACTAGGATAATTTAAAAAAAAAATATTCTAGATGTAAAAGAAAAATGGCTGTAAAAAAACTGTTGTTGTTTTACAGCCATTTCTAGTCATACACGCAGCATCAGGGCTGCGATCCTTGACTACTGTTTTCAGAAGTATTAAACATTGAAATATTGAGTGACTAGTTAGATCTAGTCACATGATTCAGTTGTTTTAAAAAGTTAACTTATTACAATCTCCTTAGTAATGTTATATCACAGTAGGAAGTGTGTGTAAATATTGATATTCTGTTTGTTGCACTCACATGCAACAGTTTATTATTATGCCACAACAAAATGCATTAAATAGTAAACAAACATGAGTAATACACTTGTGTTGTTACCTATTGTTGACAATGCTTTTTGAATGATTTTGTCTTGCATTGAATTTTTTCTTTCATAGCTGTAATAAATATCCGTTTCTTTTACTTAAATAATGTAAGGTAATAAAACCTTTTCATTCTACTTTTTAGGGATGTACGCATAATAGTGCTATCTTTTATTTCTGTTTATATCTTTCTTGATAAAGCCTCTGAATATTTCAGGGCTTTAATTAAAGTGTAGTGTTCCAAATGCTTATGTAACATTATAACATTTAGACTAGTATTAACAAATACTAGTCTAGTAGTCACTATAATGTAGTATATTATTCACAATTATTGCAAATGATTAATTAATTCCAAGGACAGTAATAAAAGTGTCTAATGATATGTGCCCACACGGCTAGATAGAGGAAGATAAGACACAAAATCTTGATTGTCATTACAGTCAAATTGCTACCTTAGGCCATCCAGTCAAGGTAGTCTTCATTGTAGATATTTAAATATTTGCTAATTTTGCAAGGTTATTCTTTCCTAAATTGGTTTTTTAAAGCAGAATACCTATATTTTAAAATATAAATGAGGCATGTGTCTGACTAAATAGAATATTATGAAGCATGTAAAACCTCATGTATATTTGACTTACTAAATTATTTTGTATGTTGTATTACAATTCCTTCACATGACACCTGAGTATTTCCTTTATTTTGGGTGGCATTGGTTCAGTGTGAAAACGGCCCTTAGATTTAGTAGGCAGTAATAGTAATAAGAATTTATTATGATAGATCAAAAGGTCAATAACACATGTAGACAAGCAACTTCCTTTATATGCCATTTAAATTTAAATTCAACAATTAACTATGAAAGCTAAAGTTTTATGCTAATAAAATGCAATTTGTTTGTTAGGTTGAAAGGAGTCTGCAGAAGATCTGCATGTTTTTTAACTTTCTAATTTTTCAATTTAGTTGTTAAGCAGGTTTTAGGGTCTCAACATTCTAGACATTCTAGACTCTAGCAATAACTGTAAATGTGTGGTTAGCTAGCTCACTAATTTCTGATTATTTTAAAGGAATGTTTCAATAAACAAACCTTGGCACTGTTTTAGGTTAAAAATATGTTCTCAACCAAAACTCAAGTGATAAAATATTGTTAATCGTTTTCTTAAAAAGAAATTTAAACAAGAGACCTAGATGATAGTACAGATGGTAGAGATTTCGCGTTCTCAAAGATTGAGGGTACAGTCAGCAACAAAAGTGGGTTGAAACTTCAGTTTTCTGTATTAATATTATAAAGAGGAAAGATTTCACTGTTTGTTTGTTATTATTATACTAACGATTTTAATTTAATTTAATTTTGTTTGATTTTGTTAAAAATTTATTTTAATGCTGATTACTGATTTCAAATTCATATAAACTAATCTATACTAATAATAAAGAGGAAAGATTTGATTGTTTGTTTATTTGCATTGAATAGGCTCCGAAACTACTGAACCGATTTGAAAAAAAAAATCACTGTTGGGAAGCTACGCTATCCCCTGGTGACATAGGCTATATTTTATCTCCGTATTCCCACGGCAACGGGAACTAAACGGGTGAAACCGCGGAGCGCTGCTAGATACCTAATTATATGTTTTTAAATGCGCAAACAATTTTGGTTGTTCATCATGGCTTGTCCACGAAACGGGTCTTGATACGAAGGCTCACTTTGCTTTTTCGAGTAATAGGTGAATTAGGGATATACGCCTTATATTCCACTCGACTTAAAATTATCACCTGTTTCCTTGACCAAACTTCAGGAGTAGGTAGGTGAGCAGTTTACAAACTGGTGAACCTCGGTTTAAATTCGTCCTTAAGTGTCATCAGTGCTGAACATTATTTGTCTGTAACGTTCCCACTGCTGGGACACAGGCCTCTCTGTGAGAGGAAGTGGGCCATAATCTACCACGCACGCCCAGTGCCGGTTGGTCATCGATGCTGCATCTGATTCGAAATAAACAGGATTACAATCCCGCTGGATCTCGCTTCATTTATGTACGGCATTTGTTTTGTAAAAATGGCTTTATAAAATCAAAATGCCACATTAGCCCTGTGGGTAACAAAATAAAGGAGGTTGAGGAGACGGTTCTTTAAATATAAAATAAGTTCTAAAAGGGTGAACAATGAAAAACCCCTCTGGAACGAAAAAGTTGAAATCAAGATCACTTTTCAAGCAGCAGGCCTAGACAAAACACTTTTCTGTTAGCGTCCACGCCTTTCCGCAGGTAATGTCATTCCCATACATTTTGGCGTAGCGTTTGGCGTGAACGCTAACAGAAATGTATTTTGTCTCTAGGGCCTGTTTCCTGAACTTGAACTGAATCAACTGTTGGGTTTTTTTGACATTTGCAATATATTTGTGGATCTTCCTGTTAAAGAACGCCTTTCATGGCTGTAGTTTTTTTTTATCTTCAATAAAAACCTTTTTAGAGAATTAATGTCTAAAAGTTTCAGTATCAGTCAGTTGTCTACTCGGTGACTGCACCAATTGTCATCCTACCCTTATCCCTATTTATTTTGGGTCAGTGAGATACATTATTTCTCCACCATCCATCTTTATCAGTCGCGACAAGTCAGCGTTTACTTCCTCCTCAACTGTGTCATCTTTAACATAAATTGCCCTAGCAAATGGTGACTGACGAATATACTATATCTATTTATTTTATTCGAAATTGCCATCCTTAATCCTTAATACCTATTATAAACGCGAAAGTTTGGATGTATGGATGTTTGTTACACTTTCACGCAAAGCTACTGAATGGATTTGAATGAAATTTGGCACACTGATAGATTATAACCTAGATTAACAAATAGGATACTTTTTAACCCGGTAGTACCTACGTTCCCGCGGGATAATTTCCAACTTCCACGCGGGCGAAGCCGCGGGTGGTAGCTAGTATGAAATAAAATAAAAATAGCTTGCATTTACGTGCTACTAACAATCGAGGAGTTTTCTGCAAGAGTTCCATTTGCCATCGCAAAACAAATTGTTCTGTGTACCGAGTTACTGACAATACCCGCTACCTTCTCTCTTTCCAGCTTTGTAGCAATGACTAAATACGATTTGTCTTAAATTTTCCTACTAAAATGTTATATTTCGTAGTCTTAATTCTTATGGCAATATTTAAAAACCGTTTCCTTGAATAAGGAAACAAAATAAATATTACCACACTGTGCACTGGGATTTTTGTTTTCGGTGGACAAACAAGTTCTAACTGCATTATTATTTAAAGTCGATAAGTTTAAATATATCGCCTAAATTATCGGCTGTCACATAATGTAGAGGGACGGACATACAGCAAGGTCTCACCACTGGGTTCCTTTAAACCTTTTTGGTACGGTCGCCACAACAGTAAATTTTACCGTTCCTCGCCGGAAGCAAAGTAGAATATACGTATAAATCTTCTGAAATCCAGCACGATTTCTGTTAAATGTATAAACAGTTGTGATTATGTATATCATTACGTTATTTACATAGTAATTATTATATAAAATACATTTTAGTGAGTAATTGTAAGACTGATATAATTTTCCCGTCTATATGGCATCGAGAAATCAGCGCTGCCATGGACGAAATATCTTAACTTATGCATTCAAACGAGCTGTTTTATTAGAGGCTTAAAAATAATATGACTTTCGTGCTGGATAGCGGATTAAAATAAATTAAATGTGTAGAAGACAGGACTAGTAAACCTGCTACCTGCACAGTTTCGCCTGATACCGCTATCGGCTTCACCACAGAGTTAATGTGCTACAAATTCACGATGTTCGATAGAACATTCCTTTTGCAAATACTAATGAAGTACCTACCTATGCATGAATAAATCAGTCTTGAAGATCACGTGCATGATAATAGGTCATACGCAGGAAGTACGCCCATCGGGTATTATCTAGGACGATCTTAGTAAGTCACAAACATAAAATAAATCTTAGAGTGAAAGTTAGTTTTTTATGTCAAGCGTAGTACCAACTACCTACATCAAAAGGAAAGTTCGATTATATCTTTCAATTTTATTCGACCAGCCGCCCCTGAGTTAGAACCTTTCGATTATGAAACAAATCCATATCAAATCATTCGCATATTAAATACTTTATATTTTACCATGACAATGACTTCTCATACGTAGTAGTGACTACAACTTTCTTATATGTAACCAACCTACAAGACGCAACGTCTCTCGGTCTGTCTGTTCGTTACTGCGCTTACAACTCAACTCAATAACCACGTACGGTATTCGATTTACGCGATTGTTGTTCTAGTTTACACATATTTTCTCTGGCTAGGTTTAAGTGCAAATTAGTCCACGCCGAGTGGAGCCGTGGGCAGAGGCACAGCTAGTTCATGATGATTGAGAAATGTGTTATTGACAAAATACTGCCAATCTCGAACACGTACATTATATTAAACAATTGACCTAATAATAAGTTATCTGGGTTCCGAATACATTCAGAAGTGGCTAATTGCTTGACGTCCTACCCTACGACCGTTAAGTAGGTACTCCTAGAACGGTCAAAAATGTTGTTTGGTGTTAGAAATATTTAAGAGATTCAGAATTTAATAAAATCAGTAATGTATTTTTATGGTAACGTCTATAAACGTAATTAAAGGAAACCACAAAATCTTTTGTTATTTAATTTAATATTACTTTTGTCTTACCGAAATTAGTCAAAAAGAGTACTACTAAATCTGTTTGTATCAATTGATACCAGTTTTATAACCTACTTTTTTGGAAACACGCTTTTGTACCTTCGTACGAGCTTAACCTGCGCCTGCGGCGATTTTGTTTTGGATCCATTTATTCCTAATTAGATATCAAGGTGCGAATCCGCCAGCGGTTTCGTTGTTTTCAGTCAAACTTGTTACAGCCATATTTGAAAAAGGTTCTGCTAGCTTCATAATGAACATACAACATTTCAAAATAATATTATCTTACAAAAGGCCCCAGGCAAATATTAACGACTTGTGTCTGAAAACCTAGTCCATGAACAACATTTACCACCTAATTGTAATAACAATAGGTCTGCCAAAATGGCCGTTATGCACTGTTTCTATATAATGCTAACAGAATCGTAAAGACCTTCACATAGCTCTGCATCATTTCTTTTGTTTAAATTACACATGCTATTTTTAAAGCAAACTTGTGAAAATTTGTTTTTTTTTTTGTATTGTTTCAGGCACACCAGACGATACTCTCCGCATGTTCCCCATATTTTGAAAGTATATTCCTACAGAACCACCATCCACATCCGATAATATTCCTCAAAGATGTACGATTCTCAGAAATGAAATCACTTTTGGATTTCATGTACAAGGTATTAACCTAGACTAAAATAAAATTTATTATGAGTCAAGTGCCAGAAAAAAGTATATTGTTAATTGTTTTCGTTATTTCAGGGAGAAGTGAATGTTGGCCAAAATATGCTACCGATGTTCCTAAAAACTGCTGAAAGTTTACAAGTTAGAGGTTTGACAGAAAATAATACATTGAATCCTAAGGTGAGCATTGCATATTTACTGTTCATCTTGTATTCAATCACTCTTTCGTACAGGAAAGGGTTTGTATAAAAAAGGTATTTCCAGTTGATTTTCTGGTTGAAATATCTATGCCTGTGGATGGTAGATCAGTCCATAGACATTTACTGTATACGAATCCTAACTTATTTAAGGTAGAATCGATTGTACCTAAAAATAACGATCTACCGCCCTTTAGGAATACCCGCCTAGATGTAGTTCTCTGCGCTCGGCGTCCTGAAATAAGATAACGTATCAATAATCACTATCGAATTAATAAACTGCTTTAAAACCTCAGCACCAGGGCTTAAATCAATCTTTTATTAAGTTAGGCATCACTTAATAAGAGATTGATTTCTAGATCTTTCAAGTTTTATTTTTGTTTTACCAGGACCCTATGAATGATTCCGACTCCGATGTAAGTCTTTTTGTCTAATGCGAGTATGACACGAATAAATTGATAGTCCCATTAGATTTCTATTCTATGTTGCCTTTCAGTACATGTTGCCTATAAACGATAGAGTACCGCAACTGTCGCTTCATCACCATACATAATATTTTATATAATTTTGGTAATTTCTTATCATTAAATTATATGGTACCTGTAGACGTTTAGCTAAAACTTCTCAACGATTTCTGTTCAGGCATAAAAGTAGCACGCATTGATTATACAGTTTATTAGTTATCGTATCGCTCGTTAGCCTTGAATTTTTTGATAGAGCAGTAGTTTTACTTAAAGCATATAGACCTCTGTATTAATCATTTTAATTTAGCACTAAAGGACCAATGTTGAGATAAGCAACATTCATTCGTTTATAGGTGGTCTAGAAATTCAGTAGGTATTAACAGTGTTTGGTACGTTCATAAGATAGTCCTAATTCAAAATTAAAGCGATGACGACACAACACCGTTACTCTACACAAGGAAATAAAAAGATATGCATCCATAAACGCATCAACTCGATAAAAACCGTTGGAATATGGACGCTGTTGTGAGATTTAGTGTTGTAGGATTCAATTTGTAAAGACAATCAAAACTTATACAAACCTACGTATTATGTTGGAAATAAGCCCTGGATTTCATTTTTCTTTCTTTTTTTCCGTCAAGATTTAAATATGCATTACTCATATTATTAGTTGAGATTTGAGTTGATAACTTCGTTCTTAATCTCGAAATTTTTACTTGGAAGTAACAATTTGAAAGATAGATCTTTCAAACGGTAACAATCACTTATGTTCGATGTTTAAACCCAACTTTCTAACTTTGAAGTCATAATAATATGTAGGAGTATTCTTTTACATTCTCAGTCGGAAGATCGCTCAACTCCGTCAGTGAGTGCGGAGAACCTTTCCCGTTCGGAGTCGTTCGCCACGCCTCCGGCCGCGCACTGCGCACCGCCCACGCCGCTAACGGCCGCGCCGCCCGCGCACCCCTCACACCCCTCGCATGCAATCCCGCCGGAGAAGAGACGCAGAAAGAACTCCACAGTACCCCGAGACGATGTCGACCTTTCGTACAGACATTATGAGGTAAGCTGAACCAACGTCTGATTGACTTGCTAGAAAAGCGAACATCACGGTTATACGCGCGATAGTAAACATACAGGTATTATGCTTTTTCCACTCTTCTCGTGGTTGAACTTTCATGAACGAAATCTTGTATGTAAGTGACGTTGAACCGGTAGTAATGTGTGTAATTGTGCAGGGTCACGTGAAGTCGGCGAAGTGCGGCTCGACAGGGTCGGGCTCGGAGCCGTCCACGCCGCCGCCGGCGCACACGCCGCATCGCGCGGTGGCGCGCTCGCCCGCGCACACGCCGCACGTGAAGCAGGAGCCCGACGCGCCCTACCCGCACGTGCCGCACGCGCCGCACGCGCAGCACGTACCCAACCTGCACCCGCCGCCGCCCTTCGACCAGACGCACCTACAGGTAAACACTAACATCTTTCTCATCAAAACCGTCGATAGAGGCTCTTCGTTTACATTAACTTTCTGCTCGATGCTCATAATATAACTTCTATTCCTTACCTTAATGAGAATGATCTTTTTCTTCTGTTATTTTGATATATTTTTTTCCGAATGATACGCGGATCTGTCAACAGGAAGGAAGGGATCTGCCTGAATAAAGGATAACATCACAAATTTTAAAGCAGAGCCTTTCCTTCTTTGTTGGCAGAGTTCTGGCTGGGTTCGCGCTGCTGACCCGGAGGAATCTAACCGCCAGTATTTGGATCTAAGCTTTAAACGTCCCGATGGCAACATTCTCGCGTCAATCCTCGCTCTACCACCCCAACAGATTACCGTGCCTCCGAAAACCACACGACGGGCACCTTTAAATTCTAAAAAGAGCGGGAAATTTCGCATTAGTTGGTTAACGCTGTACCCGTGGTTGCAATATGACAAAACCCACAACATTATGTACTGTACTTACTGTAGAAGATGGTCACACGAACTGACAGTCAACAGGACATCGTTCGTAGAAGGCAACTCCAACTTTAGGCTAGAAATAGTGAATCATCACGATAAATGCAAAGCTCATAAATTCTGTCGAGATCGTGAACACTCCAATAATATAAATGTACTATCAAGTAGTGAGACGCCTGGCGACGAAATAGTAAATTAAAAGCTAGTAAATCTTGTCTGAAGGTGCTTGCTAAATAAGCATGTCATACTGGTATAATAACTGAAATAGAAAACATTGAAGTAATGCAATAGTTTTCGGAATATTTATCAAATCTATTCTCTTCAGCATTTTGTTCAGTGAGCAACATATTCCAGCACTTTTTGACGCTGATGTAAAACAGTAAACAATGCAATAGTTTTCGAAATGTATCAAATCTATTCTCTTCAGCATTTTGTTGAATTAGCAACGTATTCCAAACCTCTTTGACGATGATGCAAAACATTAAACAATGCTATAGTTTTCGGAATATTTATCAAATCTATTCTCTTCGGCATTTTGTTGAATGAGCAACATATTCCAGCACTCTTTGACACTGATGTAAAACAGTAAACAATGCAATAGTTTTCGAAATATCTGTCAAATCTATTCTCTTCAGCATTTTGTTGAATGAGCAACATATTCCAACACTCTTTGATGCTGATGTAAAACATTAATCAATGCTATAGTTTTCGAAATATTTATCAAATCTATTCTCTTCGGCATTTTGTTGAATGAGCAACATATTCCGGCACTCTTTGACACTGATGTAAAACAGTAAACAATGCAATAGTTTTCGAAATATCTATCAAATCTATTCTCTTCAGCATTTTGTTGAATTAGCAACGTATTCCAAACCTCTTTGACGATGATGCAAAACATTAAACAATGCTATAGTTTTCGGAATATTTATCAAATCTATTCTCTTCAGCATTTTGTTGAATGAGCAACACATTCCAACACTCTTTGACGCTGATGTAAAACATTAATCAATGCTATAGTTTTCGAAATATTTATCAAATCTATTCTCTTCACACTGATCCAAAACCTTTAAATTGGTAGTCTCTAGGTTTATCGGAACATTGTACACAGTAAAGTAAGACTGATGCAGAAAATTTATTCTCCCTCGCGCCAGTTTAATAATAAGTGTATTTAGTAAAATACAACCATTGTGATATGATTTGTTTGCATTTCCATAGTTGTATAGATATAATGAATAGTAGAAAAACATCTAGAAGGGTTATAACTAATTCTTTGAGATGCACATAAAAAATATTTTATGTTACCTAAATAGATATGATACTTCGGGTAGAATTCTTGCAGTTCTATGCAATTTCGATGTAAATATTTTGAATTTAAAATTAGGTGCATAAAACACGAACCATATTTTTAATGGTAAATTATGTGATTCTGTTATTTTAATTTGGTATTAAGAATAAAGAATACAATTTAAAAATCTGTTTCATCATTTTAGCAGTTAAATTAATTATAATTTACTCAAAGATCTTTCCAAATTAAATATTTGGCAACACTGTTTAGTAATAATGTTAGTAAAATAGTTATATAAAATTATTGCTGATTTTCCAGGGTATGGGAGTAACGGAAATGGCATCAATACTGACCCAGCAAAGCCTTAGCAACGAGTGCAACGACAACGAACCAATGTTGCAACCACATCCAGACCAGACAGACACCATAGATGGTGAGTTTTTTTTTTCTTTTACACCGTGACCATCGACAAACCTATGAATACCTAAGCATTTCCGAAATTGTACAGTAGATTGACATAAATGAAGCTGGCAAAATTCTTAGTTTTTTTGGTGGCCATAATATACTGTGTGCTGTACATAATATAATCATTGTCAAATGTTAACATTTTAACAATAACAAGTTACCAAATATTAAAAAAAAAACGCGAACCAATCATTTTCATAAACCTGTATTTTAATATTTCCATTAAAACTTTCATACGCTAACAATTGACAACAGATTAAATATTGCCTGTGTTTATGTCGTTTGAAGCTTTTACTTTTTTTATATCCATTGATTTTGCTTTATGTAACCACTAACTACAAGTCCAGAGATTTCAATCCATTCTATTAATTGTTCTGGATTAGGATGTCTGGACTTGAAGTCACTAAAAGATGCATGTGATGATAACACCCGCAGCACGTCACTCATTGATGCTTACCATTCCATTTTTAATTTGCACTAACCATAGACGCTTTTTTTAAATTTCTTTCTACTTAGTATGGTATGCTTTTAAATATTTTCTGTTTATTTTTTTTTATGAAGAAAACGGTGTCATAAGATTTCTGTTCGAAAAAGATTTGGCGCCCCCGAGGGTCATAGGTCGTGCAATATTTAGACTATTTAACAATTAGTTAAGTCTCAAATTAAGATGATAACCGTAGCTAATAATAAGTATTTGTAATTTTTAAGCAAATTATAACTGATGTTAACCCCAGTGTGGGATTTAACTATAGACTAAATTAGCATTAGGGTTGCATGTAAGAAAAGGGACGTGGAATGATTTAGGGAAGGTAATGGAAGAGTGTTTGATGCTTTGAGTTAAACTTGTGCCAGTGAAAGAATAAGCATGCCATTTTATTATACCAGCAGTGAAGATATTACGTATCTTACAGGTGGAAATAATGGCGTTGATGAAAATAAAAAACCATGGGAACCGTTTACAAATAAACTAACGAGTGTTGAAAACATTGTCAAGTCATTTGGTTTGGCATTAAGCAACAAACCGTTCAGTGCCCCCGAGTCTTGTAACATTTGTGGAAAAGTAGTTAATAATTTAAAAAAGCATATGAAGTCGCACAATCCCGAGCAGCACAAGTGCCCCATGTGCCCTATCACGCTCACTCGAGCCGATAACCTAAAGAGACATCTTCGCATGAAGCATTGTTCTGTTTTAAGTTCTGATAACTTGTCTAATATACAGAAGAAATGCCAACTAAGTTGAAGTTCATAAGTTTAAGCAACTGTATCAATAAATATCGTTGCTTACTAATTTCACAGATTGTTAGTACATATATTGCGATCTAACGAGAGAGTGGGCAGCATACATTTTGTGATCATAGTTTTATTCTGAAATGTTCATTCCGGGATTAACCTTTATTTGTTAACATAACCTATCTTGCCTATTAACTTTCTAACTAATCAACTACAGTAACACAATGCGCTTATTTGTAACTAGAATTAAGGTGTGGTGTGTTTTCTTTTTAAGTTCATCATTTTCTATTGTTTGGACAAAATTCTCATTTCATTTCGTAATTAACATTATTACTACATACATATAATTCCATGAAGTTGTATTGCTTGCAAAAATATAATTTTTAAATATGAAAAAAACGCATTTCCTGGATGTGAAATGTTCGACACAGCTCATAAAAAGTTCCTCAACAATTCATTGTTAACATTTCTTGCATTGCTCATAAAATACGTGTTGAACGTAATGCCAGGAAATCGCAAAATATAAAGGGCGCAGTATCTCTCAAATTAATACCTTTTTTCGTTGTTCATTAAAATAACATCATTTTTTGTATTGTGATAAAATTCCATTGTGTTCAAACTACCTCATGTGTTAACAATGTATGTCACTATTTATTTCAGTATTAGTATTAAAGTTAGAACCAAAAGATTTGGTTTGCTGTCAACGAGGATAAGGTTTTGTGTAATTGATAGTTTCAACTCAACTGATCGGCCTCTTAGAACTACTTTTTTTTTTTTTTTTTGTTTTAATTTAATCTGGAAGGATAATATTTTATGTCTAATGCAATTTCATAAGTTGGAATATGATAATAATAAGAAATATTGGAGATCTTTTCTTACAGGACGCGCAAATAGTCGCGTGCTATATTGATGACTTACATTCAGTGGTCTCGCTCGTCGTAACTAATCTATAAAAGATTGCAGATCAATTGAGGTGCCTTATAAATCAATTCCGATCCAAAAGTTTGTACAAACTTATATGATCTCTTGTTGTTCCTTGTAGTATTACGATATGATATCAGTTCCAATTGCTGATGTCCAAGACTGACTTTTATGTGATTTAGGAACATATCTCTTAATTTTAATTTATTTCCCATTTACTTCGATTAAATTCGTATGTAAGTCTATCGTTATTGTGTGTTTGTTGCAAATATATTCCTTTATTTATACCACTATTCTTTTCATTTCATCCTCTATCCATGCTTACTTTATATATAGCAGACCTATTTCTCTCTATAAATCGCCTTCTGCATTACAGGCTTGGTGACAGTAATTAACAAATTTTCATGCAAACGTAACACTTACAATAACAAACACCATTTCTTCAGTATCATTGATTCATTTATGCATGGATCTCCATTGAATATTACTATTTTGTTACAAATAAATAATTTCAGAAGTTTTGTTTTCAATTTTATTAAATATTATTAACGCTTTTATACTATAATAGTTCTAGGAAAAGCATAGTACAGCGTTAACAGTTACTATTAAGGCTTAAATAGTGCTAAAATACTGTAAAAATTGTTTGGATCAATTTTTGGTTTTGCAAAATGTTTTAAACTCGTTTATTGTTATGAAAACTTTATTGTGAACCTCGGAATAACCCGCATCACGTAGCTAATGCCTCAGTTCCACCGGTCACTCAAACAGTGCACGGATTCCCTACATAGTAGTCCTCGTTACGTGGTGACAGAGGGGCACGCGTGCCAGCTGGCACTGCGGCATTGGGCCGCGTGACGTGACAGTGTGCCGAGGTGTAGAGTGTGGGAGTGACGGATCGCTGGTTGCAGGCTCGAAGGGCTGGCACATGCGGCTGACGTTCGAGCGCGTGGCGGGCGCGCTGAACCTGCACCGGTGCAAGCTGTGCGGCAAGGTGGTGACGCACATCCGCAACCACTATCACGTGCACTTCCCGGGCCGGTTCGAGTGCCCGCTGTGCCGCGCCACGTACACGCGCTCCGACAACCTGCGCACGCACTGCAAGTTCAAGCACCCCGCGTACAACCCCGACACACGCAAGTTCGAGCCGCCCGCGCCGCCCGCGCCGCCGCACGCGCCGCTGTACGCCAACCCGCTGGACGCGGGCTTCGACTGATCGTCCGTGTACTGGCTCGGCCTCGACGCTCTGTGAGCGCCCTCGCCCGACCCAGCTCAGACTCTGTCGTTGTTGATGTGTCAAAAATTCAAAGGACCGTCTCGCGTCGAAACCGCTTCCTATTAAAATTTAGGATTAAGCTGAAGTGCTATTACTTAAACGGGCCTTTCTTAATGTAGCCCGCACACGGCGGGTGACTCGTTTTAGTACGTCTCGGTTGTGCGTTTGACTTGCCCCAGTGTGATCTTGTATAAGATTCCTCGTCTGGAATGTACCTATGTCGATGTTACTGAAATAATGACTCGAAGCGTATGTAGTAGGTAAGCAAATTTTTTTCTATACCAATCGCTATACGGGAACGGGCAAAAGCAATAATATGATGTTAATTTTACTATTACCATATTATTTTTTATATTGTATCGATAGGAACCTTAAGATATTAAGAATATACATTATATCGAGTAGCGGTGCGACCGCGAAGTGATGCTGGCTATTAGCGGTGGCCCAGGTACGGGCCCACACTTTCTTGTTATATTTATTCATTAGATAGGAAATTATGAGTTTCCTGTAGCTAATTGTATTTATGTTATTGAATCCTGTGGGTGGTATGGAACGACATCAGAAGGATATTTGGGGACTGGCAAGAGATTGTGATTAGTCGTTGGTCAACGACGTATAAATATTGACTGAATCTCAGTGTAGATGCATTTGTAACTCTATGAGGCCTTTGCAAGATGGATAATTATTAAGGATTTGTGATGTATTAAAAGGATAGCGCCTAAGGAAACATACGAAAAGATTTTTATACTAGACTAGTTGATCTATTTACGGAGATTGTTTTTTTATACTTAGATATATTCTATTGTCTGATTTAATATACTTTTATATTTATATAACTGCATATATAATATGATTTATTAGTGTTGTTTGTTTTTAATCGATTCATCATGTAGTAACATTGATTTTGTTTATATTGAGTTGACGGTTAAAAGTAATCGAGTTGAGATGTTAACATGTTTTATTATTTTATCGTTGGTAGGTGTTTAGTTGTGGTACCGGCGACGCCGCAGCCGGCCCGCCCGGCCGTCGCCCACTCGATCGGTGCTTGGGGTCAAAGACCTCTTTCAATCAATTAATATAAGTTAGGACGGAACGTTTGGAGGTTGCGCATTTAGTAACTAATATTGGCATTCTACGATTGGGACTAACCTAGCGTTTATGTATGTATTTTTCAATTAAGATTTAAGATTGTTACATTTTTAGCTAAACACTTTAGAGTGGTACGGTAACTGAAATGTGATAAAAAGGAATGGTGCTAGAACCAAGAGTGTTAACACGCTACGATTCGACTCCTATTATAATATTATTAATGTTTTAACGATTAGTTACTTTGCATTAAATGTAAGGCATCTAGCATCCAGTTGAGGTCGCATCTGTCTGGTCAACGGGTAAATAATGCATGGATCGTACACGCCTAGAGATTACAGTATCACTCGAGATTTTACCTTAATTTTTTCAGAGATCTTCAAGTTTACTAGTACATAAATGTATAATGATAAGACACCATTTACATAATATATGAATCTGATCCTTGCCTACCAAATATAAAACGTTCATTGATGGAGTTAGGAATTTATATCACATCCAAATAGTGAATCCATGATCGTTTCCATAACTTAAGTTGTGGCGTTAGTGCTGTTTAGTAGTTGTGAACATGCAATTCCACTTGTGCAATTTTTTGAAAATAGTCATAACTTATAGCTAGATTATACAATTGACTATTGAATATAGGGGCCCACTCGATATATAAGCACGAAGCTCATGCGTCCCTGTATATAATTATGAAGTCACCAAACATTTCTTCCATAAAGATTTTATATTTACTTTAAGGATATCAAAGAGTTTTATACCTACTGTTCATAGTATTGTGGGCGCTTATTATTTGATAGCATTTCATACTCAGTGCAATATTACTAGTTATTTAATTACGTAACCAAACTAAATGATATTTTAAAAGTATATAATAAATATCATTGAAGAGAGTAACTACCTATTTGTATTTACATACTACTCCTAATTTCTATTTCTACTTAGTGAGCCGCAGTTTGGGTTACGGTGATGTACAGGTTTTATAGCTGGTAATATTAATAATTAGCTTGTTTACCTCTGCCAATCGTAATAGTTGTGTACTGTTTAATAATTTATTGTTGCGCAAGTTGTCGTCTATTGTTGAGATAGATCATAGCTATCCGTCACGGGTCCCATTGCCAGCGAGTCGAGGATGTGCTGATCTCCCAATCTGCCACGCGTTAAACGCTTCATCTAATCATGAATGCATTTTTATATTACTATCACTCGAGACCAATTTTTAATATTGAATTTGCTATAGCAAATTGATTGATTAGTAACATAGAATATTATTTTAGATATTTTAGGTTAGGATACTATGATAGTGTCTGGCCAGAATATTTTGGAGAATCACACCGTTTGGCTCAGAAAATATCTACCTTTGATCTCTTATCAGCTTTCAAAAAGTATGCAACTTAATAATTGTAATGGTGACCACATTCGGACTTAATGAAAGCTAACTTTATGCCATATGGAATTTTATACATAAGGTTAACGAATTACTAAATTTAGTCTTATGAAATTGAGGTCTTGTAGACCTAGTCACTTATTTGGCCAATCTATTGAATATTCCAATTTATTGTATATTAAAATTTACATTTGTATCACAAGGATGTGATCTTATCATTTGAATCAATGGAGTGCAGGACGAGCTCTAAGGTTATTTTCAGGATAGCAATGGTCTAGTTATGTTTATTTTGTTTCTTCTTTATAACATTAGCAAATTTGTTATAGTGTCGTATATCACAATAGTGTAATACTAATAGGGAGGGGGTGTCAAATCGTGTACCTCACAGCTGACGAGTCTTGTTATATTATTACATGAAATTTTATGAACGATTTGTTGTTTATGAATATTTTGTTTTGATGTCTTGGTTTGATGCCTCCGTTAAAAGTTTAATTTAAATAATTTTGTTTTATGCAAGCAGTTAATGCAATTTTTTTTTTCACATTGTTTGATGTTATGTAATGCAATTTTAACATGTTGCAAACTCCTGCATTTATCTGTTGTATTTATTACTAATTTTTACATTAAATTGTGGTATGTTACAAATCCGTGTAGTTTCAGTTGTGCGTTTCACATGCTCCACACCCACCCGCAAAGTATAGCGTTAATACTGTACAAACCCTAATGCAAAGCCAGATTTACATTCTGTAAATACGATGGCCCATCGTCGAACGACGGCGACACTCTTACCGAGTCTCACCGAACTCGTGCTGTGTTGTGTGAGAGCGGAGACAGTGCAGTTCGGCCAGGCGTGACGCGCGTTCGCGGGTTGTTGTTCGCAGAGCGCGCGCACGTGCCGGCCGCGCCGCCCTACTCGTACCACAGCATGTTCGTGGCCGTGGCCGAGAGCGCGGCGCTGTGGCGCTGCAAGTCGTGCGGCAAGGAGGTGTCCAACCGCTGGCACCACTTCCACTCGCACACGGCGCAGCGCTCGCCCTGCCCGTACTGCCCGGCCACGTACAGCCGCATCGACACGCTGCGCTCGCACCTGCGGCTCAAGCACGCCGCGCTGCTGCTCAAACACTAAGTATCGACATGCACACAAACGCCCCCGACCCCTGCTCGCTCACCTGAGCGGGGCCTTCTTTATTTCTTGTTAAATGTGAGTAGTCTTTAGTTACACTGACGTGCTTCACGCATGATTTAGTAAATAATAATATTTATTGTGTTTTAACGCACGTTTTCGTGCGTTATATTTATATTGTTCTCTATGAGTAAGATATTGAATTTTGTTACAACTAATTTTAACTAACAGGGTAAATTAAACAGTAAGATACTGGAAAGCTCTTATCTAATGATTTTAAGCTCAGTTTAGTCAACGGATATTTAATTTCTAAACCTTGAGCTAAAATAGATGTATAATTTTCATTATTGTATACCATGGAGAAGCAAGTTGATAAGACACCGTTTAATTTTTTTCTTTACAATTTGTAGTTACTAGCTAAATTCCACACACATTCAATGTTAACTTCATATTTTATAGTGTGTAGGTAAGTGTACAAAGTGGAACATACTTATTTGCAAGTAATTTTACCAAATTATACATAATGGAATGAAGACTGAAAAGGAAACAACTTGTGATTGATTTTAAGATGGAGACGGCATGGTCTGATTGTAAATAATTTGTAAATTAATAAATAATAATCATCAAAATTTTAGGTAGAGAAATATCTTGGAACTTAATGCGTGTTCAAAATTCAAATTAACATAAAAACACGATCGTATAGTAGTCCTATGTATTATAAATGATATTTTTGTATAAATATTGTCTGCGGTTATCGCAAAACTTAAGGGTATTAGGTGTCTCCTCTTAACTTGTTAACATTGCAAGTATATCATCATTCCAAAATATAAAGGTAACATGTGAAATGTTTAATCAATGCGCATTTGCTATTTTCAATCAGATTTTCTGACTTTTGGAATCTACTGATAATTATATAATTCGGTACTGCTTAGATCCCTCTTTAAAAAATAATGTAAATATTATCCATGCTGAATGTTGTTACTCATGGCTCATTAACGAAAAGAAAATTTGTTTGATTGTTTCGTGAATGGAAAAGCTATTGTAAATTATTTCACTTTAAATTAAGTGTCGTACTTTGAGACAGAATTGTGAATTTAGCACATCGTTTAATTATCTAAGTAAATATCTAGCTTTTAATGGCGCAAAGTATATTAGCATTCATAATAATACAATTGTATGTCATATTGATGTAGACACAAAATGATATTTCATTGAATCTCATATAATTTCAGTAATTAATTGATCAGTATTATATCTTTAGATCAATATTCATAGGTAGTCATTAATTGATGTCATAAGTCCCAATCTAAGAATGTAGGTTAGTTAACGTAGCATTGTGAAGTCATCTGTTATGAAGTGCTTGGCTAGTCACACCCACTTTTCTAGTTAATATTTTTATTGTTGAAATGTGTTGTTCCTTTTTGTTATTGTTTTATTATCGTAGTTTTAAATATATCTCGATCTAATTATGCAATATTTTGCAGCTGCCGTAATCATAATATTTAGGGTTCTACAAGTAAAGTGTTTATTAAACTTTACTTGTATGATTATAAAAATTATTCACTTATTTAATGCTCTAAATAAATACATCACTTCAATCTGGTGTTTCTTTTGACTTATAAATCTTATATTAATAATAAAACCAATTCAAGTTTTAGATTATAAAATAATTTTATTGCACAGTTCAATAATTATCATGTTAATGGCAAAACATACAAATGGTGTGATTTATTTACACATTGCACAAATATCACTATGAGTATTCATCTATAAATACTTGCATTACCTACAATTAAGTTACGACTCAAAGTCAATCCTAACATACATACATTCAAACTGAATTAAACATGGCAACATATGGCAAGTTTAATTCTCTAATACTAATTATAATTTAAGAGAGAAGTATACAGTGATGATGGCAAAACACTACATACCTACAAATTAATCTGCATTCACATAATATCTGGGAACACAGTCGGTCACAACTTACCCTTGCTATTCGCACTGAAGCAACTACTCAGACCAAGTATGAAATTCCATCCACTTATCACAATTTATTATTTAACTTTACTCCTACGTTTCCATTTACGGGATTGTCTTTACACAAGTTAGCTCACATTTAGCAAGAGAAAAATGACTACGTCAGCTGTCTTTATGGAAAAAAAAACTCCAGCTAGAAAGTACAGACGCCAGCACATCAAGCTACCCCAAACTGTCAAATTTTCCCAATTGAACATGAACCATATGCTTATGAAATAAAGTTGAAAATCTATCAAAGAAATTTGACAGATTGGGGTAGCTTGATGTGCTGGCGTCTGTACATTACCTACGTAGGAACAAACCTAGTTTGATGATGTTTAAAATCCCACTCAGATATTGCATTAAATAATACAAGTCAAAAATAAGACTTATTTGCTGCACAGAGTATTTCATGATTATCCGAACAAATTCAAGGCAGATAAAGGGTTCATGCCTCATGCTTAGTAATTCCTACTTTAAATTAAATTAAATTTAAATACTGCAGTTTCACTAAAACGGAAAATCCCGTTATATCTCATTGACACATTTCTTGATATTTTGAATAATGCCACAGGCAGGCCTATCTTTAAAAAGTGGAAGTTCGCAGCTCTTCTGTGTAGTAAATAGAACTGCGAGCAGTGTCTATATGATGGAAAATACGTTAAAATAGCGTTTATAAAACTTTTTTTTTGCTGTATAATGGTGTAGATACTAGTCATCATGTAGCCTTTCCACCTTGCCGCTCTCACCCGGTGAACCCACTACGACGCTAGCCTCACTGACTGCGCTCTCCCCTTCCTTTTCTTTGCTAGAGTCCTCCTTTTCACTAGAATCTTGCTTCTCAGAGGAACCTTCATCGGAATCGTCCGATTCCTCTTCATCAGAGTACATTTTTTCAGCAGCGCTCTGCTTACTTTTGTTCTTTTTAAATTCCTCCTCCATTTCTTTGAATTTTAGTGTAAGGTATCTGGAATAAAATGAAAAAGGTACAGTAGGTACTATGATTAGGTATACCCTAAGAAATGTAACGACTGTCTTCATTAGGCCTACCTAAGTTTAAATAGTATGAGGCCAATTAAGCTCCTAAGCTTAATTGGCCTCATACTATTTAAACTTACCTATATCTACACACATTTTTATCTGACACATAGGCACGAATATGCGGCGATAACGGAAAATGGAGTTAGTATAAGTATGAATATTGGGTAAGCTCTAAAAGTAAAACAGACACTTTATGTAAGTAAATGGTAAATCTAACTACTTGTATGGAGACACCTAACTGATCACAAAACTCACAATTTACAATGAGTATGGAACCAATAAATCCTTCACACCTAAACTTAGATACTTGTTTATTAGATACTAGCGCTACAGGGTACTTTCGGTGCGTGGCCAAAATGGAAACTAACGCCGTCATCTTGTTTTTTTTTCTATACCGTCAAACTAGTGAATTGGAAAAAAACTAAAAGGGATTTTAACATTTAAATAATATAGTCTGTTGCGAAAAAAGGAATCTCCAATGTGTTTACTCTGTATTAGGTATAACTACCGATTAAATGCCCTTGTTGGCAGCAAACTATATTATTTTAGAGCTTTGTCCGTTTCCACCCCTGCGTCCCTATTCACCCCGATATGTAGGTAGGTACTTAGGTAATCACAAAACAATTGCGCAAATGTTAACCAACAGCGCCCCCCTATCAACAATCGACCAACCAGCTTCCTTAGTGGTGCAACAACATTGCCACTTACTTATCAACTAGTGGCCCGCTATAATCCTCGGGGAACTTGGGTGAATGCGGCAGAATGTACTTGTAGAGGCTCTCGTTGAGTACGTAGAGTTGGGTTGTGGACGCGCATTTCACGTTGAACCACCAGTCGCAGGTCAGACCCGCCTGGGAGAATATCGTCCCATTCGGGCACAGGAAGGAAGCCTGACCACCGTTGAGGTCACAGTAGTGCCATACCTATAAAACAATTACTATCTTTTATTATTAAGACTCTTCCCAAAAGGAAGATAACCTGCTTTCATAACTTAAAGAACATATTTGACAGGTCTACAAGACAGGGTAATAAAGCTCTAAAACATCGCTGTGCAGTGAAAACCTCAAAATGAAAAATGGCCGTCAACGCTCTCTGAGGTTTGTTATCATCAATAGCTACTAAGTAGAAGCATCTTGGAGCTGTGCACGTTTGTTCTCTGAATATGTGTTTCGAGAACATCTACACAACAGGCAAATAAAAAGAAAAGCAATAAATATTTCTTTACGAGGTTTTCACTGCACGGTGGCGAAAAGAGAAACGGCTTCAATTTTTGTAAGGTCGTAGTAGTTATAATAATGCACTTCGCGTGCAAAGCCTATATAAATTAGAAATTCAATTGAGATAGGCAATTGTTATAACATTTTATCTCTTGAATTAAATAATTTAAACTCGGTCAGGGTCAATTAGACATTAATATGCATCTACCGAAATATGGCTATACACACCTCCTGCATTGGTTTCTACCATCATTGATACAGGCAGTTCTAGAGTCGTACATACAGTATGAGAAAGAAATGAAAACAATGAAATGAGGGTAGGTAAGTAGGTAGGTACAGTCAGCAGCACTTCAGTAGAAACACTTCAACAACGAAAAAAGCCCTTACTGCTTCGAAATAAAGGCGCTATTTCATGCGGTTGAATATGCACTACCTCGGATGCCAGTCATAGCACAGGTTCGGGGCATAGGTGCAAGTGAAAATATTTATCTAACGGAAATGTCCTAAGAGCGTTTATTCTGGAAATGGGCAACGTCGCAAATAGCTATCAAATATTTCACTGTTTTAATTAATTTGGCAATATTACTATAAGGAAATATGAAATGTCGCTAACTACTGACCTAAAATATTGATAATGGAATGCAATAATTAACTTAACACCGAATATTTAGTTTTAGATGTAAAAAAAGAATTTGGAAACTTTCCAGGTGCCCTTTTTACACCTAAAACGGTTACAACACCAAATTCAGTGTTATTGCAAATCATTATCCATATTTTAGGTCACTAGTTAGCGATATGTCCATATAGTAATATTAACAAATTAATAAAAACAGATAAATATTTGAAAGCTATTTGCGACGTTGCCAACTTTCAGAATAAACGCTCTTAACTACTTACTATACATGCCTGTTCATATGTGATATTATGTTAGTTTAAGACATTTTCTAAGTAAGTAAGTAGCAGTTGTAGGTACACCCACATTTCGCCAGTTATGTTATGAGATCCATGTAGGTAAAAGAGGAGCTGAGCCAGGAGCCTATTGCTATTGACTGGTCACAAATCCTTTCTCCAGTCTGTTCTACTAATTTCCTCATGGAAGTCCAATCGAACCCTGGATCTCGAGCTCAGAAGTCGCGTCAGCGACCACTCCACCGGCGGGCGAGGCAGTCTTAACTAACATCCCGTATGGACATTTACTTTATATCAACTGCCCATTTTGGGAGACATCCTCTAGCTGGGCAATTACCACAAATGCAATATGCATAGACAGACGCCGACAGCTGGCCGACCTACTTTCCCTTTGTAACATCGATTTTTTGTACTTAAACATTCTTGTGTGTTGCAAATTACCTGACAACGGGTATCTGGATCTGCGAAGAAGCCTTTATATCGCTGAGTCTTGCAGTCGAAGCTGGTTGCTGGGATTGTGGTGAGGATGGGATAGTCCAAGCCTGGTCGTCCTGGAGTACCACCTTCATCGTCTGATGCCTGCACCAAGGGGAAGTGTTGGCTAGTTTCGTAGCCAGGTGTTACATCTGTAAGTACTTGTTCAATTATTTCCTTATAGGTACAGCATGTGACGTTAACAAGAAATAAGGTCTCACGGCGATTTTTTTTTCAGTGGGTCAGTCGTGTCCAATGTCACCAAAGAGTGATGGGTAGGAAGATATAATAATATGTCTAATCTTTAGAGAATAATATGCATTAAGTTAAGAAGTCGATAAAATTGTGAGTTTTTTCTTCTTTGTTCAGATAAGTACCTAAGTCCCATATTTCACTTATTTTTGTTTCTATGGACTTGGGCAACTCGACTTAACAAGACCTACTTATGTACAACCTAAATTCAGAAAAAAAAACAACAATTTTTTTCGTGTTTTCTGCAGTCTCTACTTAAACCGCTGCTATTTATTAGGTCTTTACCTATGAAATTGCCGTTCTGCAGTACTGGCCATTTCAAATCAAAATAATTTTTGTTTGGCTAAGAATTCTAATTTCAAATTAATTTTATTTTAAAAACATGGATTTTTTTTTCTAAAAGTAGTCATTTCTTTATTGATTAGTGTTACATTTTCATCGCATTTCAATCTTTTTCGTCATCATGGATACGTTAAAAATTCGAGTAATTATGGAATATGAGTACCGTCGTGGCAGCAACGCGGCACAAGCGGCACGCAACATCAACGACGTTTACGGAGCTAACACTACAAACCAACGCACCACCTGTTATTGGTTTGCTCGCTTCCGTTCTGGAAATTTCGACCTGAAAAATGAACCTCGCGGTCGTCCGAAGACTTTGGTCGACAATGACGAATTAAAGGCGATTGTGGAAGCTGATGATACACAATCTACGGCTGAATTAGCAGCAGCTTTCGACGTTAGCGTCAAAACAATATTGGTCCATTTGCGTCAAATTGGCAAGGTAAAAAAGCTTGACAAATGGGTGCCCCACGAACTCAATGATCGCCAGCGCGAAGTACGCGTCGAGACGTGCCTTGCACTGCTCAACAGACACACAAATGAAGGAATTTTGAACCGCATTGTTACCTGCGATGAAAAATGGATTCTGTTTGATAACCGTAAGCGCTCAGCAAGTTGGTTGGATCCTGGTTCAGCACCTAAACAATGCCCTAAACGAAAACTTACCCCTAGAAAAGTGATGGTCACTGTTTGGTGGTCTAGCGCCGGTGTGATTCATCACAGCTTCTTACCAAACGGGGTGAGCATTACTGCAGATGTGTACTGTGAAGAACTGAACACAATGATGGAGAAGCTGGCGCATCTCCAACCAGCATTGGTCAATCGCTCGTCTCCGCTGCTCCTGCACGACAACGCGCGACCTCATACTGCACAGCAGACGGTCTCCAAGTTGCAAGAACTGGGGTTGGAAGCTCTCCGTCATCCGCCCTACTCACCAGACCTTGCGCCTACAGACTACTACTTTTTCCAGAATTTGGATAACTTCTTGGCGGGAAAAAAATTTAATACCCGAGAGGCAGTACAAAATGCCTTTGAAGAATTTGTTGCCTCCCGTCCAGCTGATTTCTTTAAGAAGGGCATCAATAAACTGCCACTGCGATGGCAAAGATGCATTGATTGCATGGGTGATTACTTCGATTAATACAAATAAAAAATTCATGAAAAAAATTCGTTTAAATTTTTTCATACAAAACGGCAATTTCATAGGTAAAGACCTATTATATATAGTACAAGCCCGTAACAGTGTGTAGTAAAATCGGCAATAATTATTGACTTCCATTTAACTTTCATCCCCTATTTAACCCCTCGAGGGTTTTTTTTTTTTGGGTGGGAAATCATCAAATAACTTCACCCGCTCTGGGTGGAGCAGGAGGGCGTCTCAGACTTTTACTGACTAAAACCCACCCGTGTTCCTTCAGTAGCCCGTATGCCAGGGGATGTGGTGTCTCTTGCGAACAAACCCGCACCCCTGGCAGGCATCGGCCCTTGCGGGCCCCATCATTTTTGTGCTGACATCTCTTTGAGGCGCGCGTGGAACAAAACGCGCCGTCGACTTGGGCTTGGTCCTTACCGGACAGCGACCTACCCATTACTCACCGTCCGCAAGCTCATGCCTACGGTGGCCGGAAATCGGCCTGGGATTCCCGACGCCCAGGGCTTCTCCGTATCCTGCGGCGGCTAGGGTGCGAGGGCGCATATGTTGCCTCTCCCTCACGTGCGCCGCCTCCATCTTCGCGAGCATCACTGCTTCGCTGAAGGAGGGGACGGCTCCCCATGCCCCCTCGCTCCGTACCATGGCCTGGACCAGGGCCGGACGCGAGAGATCGCCGCCGCCGATCGCCTCCACGAGGACACGGCGGTGCTCCGCCTAAGCCGGGCAGACCGCCACCGTGTGCTCCACCGTGTCCTCAGGGCGATCTTCGCAGTGGAAACACCCGGGCGTTTCCTCCCGCCCTATCCGAAACAGGAACCTCCCGAAACAGCCGTGTCCGGTGAGGACCTGCGTCAGGCGGAAGGTGAGGACGCCATGCCGCCTCTCAAGCCACTCCTCAAAGAGGGGACTTACCGCCGCAATCGTGGCGTGCCCAGCACTGGGTTGCGACAATCGCACACTCCATGTTGCCATGAACCCCTTGAGGGGTTGGATTTTCAAAAATCCTTCCTTAGTAGGTACTCACGGTTGTTATATATGGAAATCTGAGAAAATTTCCATACTCTAACCCCAGCGGTTAAGGCTGTGCGTTGTCAGCTATAGTTGTGAAGTGTTGTCGAAAACCGGATTGAATTTTGGAAAGCCATTCCTTTTTAAAGACTGGGTGAATTTGTGTACCGACTAGTATCGAGATACTCATGTCTCTAAGATTCAAATAATCTGCCTCCTGTGATACCCACAGTGTGACCTCGATTGTTAACCTGTGCATTTAATTAATAACTTACCATCAAGATGTTGGGAAGGAGGGTTCACGGGCGCTAGATACGGTTCTGCCGTCAACTCTTCGTCTGGCACATCTTCCTCAAGCTCTGGATCCAGTTGAGCGTCTATTTCTGGTTTTGCTATTACTTTTACTGCTACAAATGGTTTTGGAGTACTTAAGATTGGGACTACTACGTTGTTGTTTTGCTGCGGTACGGCTTTCAACACATTTAACACTTGTAGTAAAGTTCTTATTGATGAACCCACATTTTCTTTCGTGATAGGCTTTGGAATAGACTTGTTCAGTTGAAGCGAATTCAGTAATGTCGCCAGCGGTACAGTGTTTGAAGCTTCTTGTGGAACTTTGAATGAGGTCTGATCCACTACATGGTGATAATATTGGGGCTTAAATTCCTCATAGTTCATTGGTGCAGACTGGACATGAGCTTCCTGTTGTTTTTGTTGTTCAAAATTGGAATCAGCTTCTGGTAAACTTGATGAATAAATCGTAGCATCGTTAGAATATTGAGGTATATTGAATATTGGTCTAAACCCACTTTGGATTACCGGTTGAGCCACCGAGTGTAGAGGACGTTGCTTCTCGTAGTAACTTTCAGAAACGATCGCAGGCTGCTTCCTGATATTGGCTTGTTGAATGTCAGCATTGTCATAAACGTAATGAGGTCGAGCCGGTCGTGGCTTTAGATTATAAACTTGCTCTTTTGGAATTAACACAGATACTGGTACTGGTATTGGTTTCTTCGTTATGTCATACACGTTTTCGTTTTCTGACACTTTCACGGGAGGTGTTTGTTCATATGGAACCAATTTATATTTCGGTTTTTCCGACAAATAATATCGAATGCTAGGCGAGTCCTCGTTATATAAATTTAAATAAGGCTTCCGGGTCGAAGCGACAAATGTTATACCCGGAGATTTTGGTATTTGCTTATGGACCACTCTGCCAGTGTCGTAATCATTGTGTACCAGTACGTTATATTCCGATAGTAAAGGATTATAATTTTGCGACACTTTGCCTTGGGTATGATATATAGGCACACCACCTTTATAGTATATCTTTGTTGGATTTGCGGATGCAATATTATGCTGAGTCAATCTGTTTCCTTGATATCTAGGTATGTTTCTATTGGAGTAGATAATTTTCTTTGGCTCTCGGTGATTGGCGTGATTTCCTCCTCCAGTCTCAACTATTTCTGCTTTTTCTACTTCAACTTCCCTTATATTGTGCGTTGTTGGTGTTGCTAAGTCATTGGCATAGTAAAATGTCATATATGGTATCAGTCTTCTGTACCTTTCGTTAATAGATAGCTTTGTAGAGTTATTATTATTACTTTTTCGTTTCTTCCCACGACTCGCTCTTACAGTCGTCTCTTCGACTTGAGATTCCATTGGTACGAAACCATCCTGCACATCCACCATCATTCCTCCCAACATTTTAATTTCAGGACTATTTCCATTTGGTGTGATTGTGATTGATGTGACAAAGGCAGGTAAAACTGAAACAATGAAAAGATGTTTATTATTCACACTGCAACACGCTCATTAAAATACCTTAATACATGTTACGTTAGTCGGTTCGGTTGTATGACTGTTAGAACAATTTCCCAAGCACAGAAAGACAATGCCCACTTCGAGGTCAACATGGCTTTTCAACTTGACATTGTACCGAATATTGTGATTCTGTAAGCGTTTGCGCACTAGAGATTGCTAAAGCATAATAACCAAATTAACCAAGACATTATGGTCATAGATCTATAACGCAGCTCCATATCAGCCTATAATGTTCCCACTGCTGGGACACAGGCCTTCACTCGGTGAGAGGGAGTGGGCCGTAATCCACCACGCAGGCCAATGTGGGTTAGTAAATATCACAGGTATTAGATTTTTTGGTTCTATGACATGCCGTTTCTTCACGTGTATTTTCATTCACCGTTTTGGGAGCAGTGGTGATGAAATATTTTACACTTATGTATATCAGTTACTGTTAATCATTCGATATTTTTAATGCATTCATTAATTATTTATGAGATTATAATCCTCACGTTTTATGGACTGGTGAAAATGGCGAGTCAATGCTAAAAAATAAATCGTTTATCAAAATGAATTAATAGACCAGTTCCTACCTATTGTAATTGCTTTGCAGATACTTCAGGCCGACGCAATAAGTGTTAGGTTATCCTTATTAGGTTCTAGGCATATTGCTCTAAATGTAGAGTAACATTACGTTATTCATTCAACGATGAATCATCTATGCTTATTATGAAGTTACATAAGAAGCCAGTTTGTAACCAATTATTTGTTTTATGTTTATTTGTATGTCATGTAATATGTAACACGAAATACTTGGCGCACCCACCTGTTCATCAGTTGCACATACGAAATCTTAGCAAGTCTCATCATTGCTTTCAATCATTGTGAAACAATTGTCTAATTGAGTCTGACCATCATATTAATCAGTATCAAATTGACCTATTTAACCAATGAGGTCTTTGTTAAGAAACTTAACCGAACCGAATCAACTTATTATAATATCGAAATACATTTTACTTTCACTAGCTGGATTCCTGTTGCGTTGGTCGGTAAGTGCTCAATAAATATCGCTAGGGCTGTCGTACCTTCGTTTCGGTCGAACTCGCGAATACCTGGTGCGTGTTATGAAATTCGCTCTAGTTTAGCCAATTGTGTTTTAGGAGATACCTAGATATTTACATATATTGTAACATGCAGCTGCATGAGTATTTTGTGTCTTGCAACATACAGTTTTAAATCAGTCAATCTCTTCCTTCTTATCTATTTTGTCTATACAAGGTTACAAGGTGTAATTAAATTAACTGAAAACCTGAAAAGAGGTCACTAAGCTCATCATTTTGAACAACTTTTTCTATGGGACCAACCCTGAAAATCGCAAAAAATTTGCTGTTTTTACGAGAACGTAAATGTATGGAACAGCTGTTTTTTCAGTCGTTTCAAATAAACCTTTTTTTATAGAACGGAAATAGGGTAAAAAGAGATTTTTAAACACCTTTTCTGCTAACTATTCGACTGCTGTGTACTTACTTTAATTTTATCATCTATGAGTATGATTTGAGCAGTTTTCGTCAAAAATTAAACACACTTCCGGTTACCGTACTCATGAAATTTCTTTCTTATAACTGGGTGCAATTGGTTGCATTTAGTAGAAAATTACATCAATTTTGTGCCTAAATTGCCCTTGGTTTTTGCATTGCTATTCATAATTGGGTAATTCTCTACGGTTGTTAGGTATCATGCTTGTTTTTATAGCACCGACAATATTTTTTACCATCAAACAGGTATCAATCACAGCAATTACGAGGCTCGTCATCCGTTACAAGCCATCACAGAATTTAAATGTCTAAATAAATAGAGATTAGGTCTAGGTCTCACAATACTGTACCTAGGTATACCTACAGCTCTTAAACATGAATCGCGAGCTATAGGTACCTAAGTTTAATCACCTCATCACTACCTAAGTATTCTATAAAATATTTCTAATTGCGCAATGTATGTTAGTCTCGATGATAAATGTTCGCTTTCACACGCACTGACCCTTTCATAATCATAAATTAAATCCAAAACATAATAGTTGATGATACAATCTCTCTTTAATTACTAGCAACGATTACGCTACACGTACGTATAAATCAATACCAATATTTATGGGCTATTAAATCACAGTCGAGCATGTTATTCCATCATTTGGGAGTCCAATGCAAGATGAATCGTTTTGATGGAGAGGCGAAGCCGTACGGCGGTAATCGAGAAACGTGACCAAAGAGATCATTCTCAGTCGCCTGCACAACTGGACGCAATTAATTATAATATCGTCACGCTCAATATTGCTATGTAAAATAGATGGACATTGATAGGTAGGTATATTTAGGCAGTGGTAATGGGTATCGGGGTAAATGACCCAAACGATAAAGAGAAGTAATTAGACGTGAGAAAGTACATCGGCCTTTGAGGAACTTGTGAAGAGCATGAAATAAGATGTTCTGAAAATGTTCGATGACCAGGATCGTGTTGATTTTTACTAAGTGGGATGCAGATTCAATCCATGCTCAATACTAATTACCTACATTGCCACAGTGTTAGCACTGTAATGTGTAACACAAGTAATTAGTAACACAAATTCAGAGCCTAAGCTCTGAATTTGTGTTTTGTATTACAGATTTGCACCATACCCGTCGTAGGCTTGATTTTGAAAGAGCTTTCAGTCTTTTCTTCAGGCATCATTTGTTTGCACAACTAAATAACGCTTTGAAATAAGTACATATTAAAATAACATAACTGCACTAGAAAATCAAGGCAACGAACACGTGGGAGAATTTAACAGCCTGATCAAATTAATGTCAATATAAGAACTTGAAAATTACATAACATCGTATTTAGGTAAGCACCTATAGCTATCTAATAATGTAGCACAAGCACCGATGGCAGTATTTCAAAAGGACCTTGCATAAACTGAATTAAAATTTCTATTGACAATATCTTAAATGTTGCAATTGTAAATTTATGTAGGTTTCTAAATTCACAAGCATGGGCTACTTGCATCACAGGTATATTTTATTAGTCCTAGTCCTACAACAGATTGTGTGCAAAGCGACAACGAAATAAATGGTAGATAAGCATTTTAGAAAGGCAGGATCGTTCGTGTGTCGAATACGGGTAGAGCCTTGGAGAAGTGACTGGCTCTGCACACGGAGATCCGTATCCTGACTGCAACTCACTCACACCACGCTGATCTAGAGATACCGTTCATTGAACTAATATATTCAACAAATTATTTTAATTAGTACAAGTCCATACCAGTTTCGGTTTTCGTTATCTTCATAGGTACCAGCGTTTAGCAGCAGGTTGGTGCTAATGAGCAAGGAAAGAAGATCAACCTGTCTAGATAATACATCGTAGGTTCTTACGGAACGGTATGCCTATAGGTACCTAGGTTGTACTCACATTGACGGCTAATTGTGACATTTTCCCCACTGCTCCAATTAGATAGCCTTAGTATTATTTTACGCATATATTAAACGGCGAAAACTTTAGATATTCCAGTTCCATTGCCACAATTATGTGTTAATACCTTGACCTGCAGATAATGATAGCATCCTGCTGACTTTTAGACCATAGAATATAATGGAACCACTGTTGAACTGCCAATTCACGTTTCAAACATTCTGCTGCACGAAAACGCCCTTTACCTACCTATTTGCAGACTGAAATATCAAAAAGTTACCCTAAGTACTTACTTTGTATGCACTTAACAAATGTCGAGCTAAATAATAACGACGAAAAAGTATGATGCTACATAATGAAATAGCTAATTTATGCTAATCGAAACTTCTAAATTAATAACATTTTAATAATTATTATTATTGAGGTTAAATTGTTTGTTTGTTTGTATGAGGTAATCTCTAGAAGAACCGTTTTTTTTTGGGGTGGGAATTCATCAAATAACTTCTCCCGCTCTGGGTGGAGCAGGAGGGCGTGTCAGACTTTTACTGACTAAAACCCACCCGTGTTCCTTCATTAGCCCGTATGCCAGGGGCTGTGGTACCTCTTTCAAACAAACCCGCACCCCTGGCAGGCATCGGCCCTTGCGGGCCCCTTCATTTTTGTGCTGACATGTCTTTGAGGCGCGCGTGGAACACAACGCGCCGTCGACTTGGGCTTGGTCCTTACCGGACAGCGAGCTACCCATTACTCGCCGTCCGCAAGCCCATGCCTACGGTGGCCGGAAATCGGCCTGGGATTCCCGACGCCCAGGGCGTCTCCGTATCCTGCGGCGGCTAGGGTCGCGAGGGCGCATATGATGCCTCTCCCTCACGTGCGCCGCCTCCCTCTTCGCGAACATTACTGCTTCGCTGAATGAGGTGACGGCTCCCCATGCCCTCTCGCTCCGTACCATGGCGTGGACCAGGGCCGGACGCGAGAGATCGCCGCCGCCGATCGCCTCCACGAGGACACGGCGGTGCTCCGCCCAAGCAGGGCAGACCGCCACCGTGTGCTCCACCGTGTCCTCAGGGCGATCTTCGCAGTGGAAACACCCGGGCGTTTCCTCCCGCCCTATCCGAAACAGGAACCTCCCGAAACAACCGTGTCCGGTGAGGACCTGCGTCAGGCGGAAGGTGAGGACGCCATGCCGCCTCTCAAACCACTCCTCAAAGAGGGGTCTTACCGCCGCAATCGTGGCGTGCCCAAGAAGAACCGTTGAGCAGTAGTGGACCAGTGCCACGACTTACCGAGTTGTAGGTCGTGAGTTCGATCCAGGCAGGCACTTTACTTTACTTTGTGTATTATTTCATCACCACTGCTCTCAAAGTGACGAAGGAATACATCGTTAGGAAACCGACAAGTCCTAGAACCAAAAATCCGAAGACATGCGACAACTAACACGATCTGGGCCCGCGTGGTGGAAAACGGCCCACTCCTTATGTCCCAGCAAAGGGAACATTATAGGCTGATTTTAATAGAATTAATTGCGGTATAGTTAACTTTCACGCGAAATTGCAGGCTAAAACTAGTTTACTATATGAAGGCGTTAGCAACGTATAGGTCAAAAAATATTAAGTTTGCCATTTGATACGTTTAATTTGTCCGTTGTTAATTTAACACCTGAACAGGATATTACTTTACATACCTATATGACAGATACAGGACAATCTATCTCCTGTAGCATGTCGATATTGCCATTTGACTTCATGAACGTGAGATCAAATGACCAGATCTATTAAAATAAACACGACAATATCAAATTTGCTTAGTCATATACCTCATTTTGCACGACGCTAATGCACAAAAGTGAGTGTAATTTTTGTGTCGTGAATGGCGGCATTAAGGGCATTCGGGTTAGTTACTGGTGTCAGCGAAGGTCGTTTTTATTATTCTATAAATAATTAAAATAATTTGCGCTACCCGGATTATACTTTTACTTCCTATGTTTACTGAAGCAAATCAGCAAAGTTTTCTTGTGTACTACCTCCCATTGATTGAACCTTGATGAAGACGTAGTGACTGCATTTGAAAGGGCTGTGGTCTACCCTGCGTTCTCGAGAACGCCAGGTAGCGCTTCCCACCTGGCAAGACCGGAAGATGCTTCCTTTTCAATAGAGGAGTGGTAACTTCACCTTTTTATACCACACCTGAAGGCCAATTCTCGTCATTAATAACTTTCAAAATCTAGTCGCAGTGTCATCTCGGCGACAACGAAATGTCAAAAATGTAAGGAAACTTGAGGTATCTTTGACAGATTGAGACTGAGATCAGACTGTGACCGTTTCTTAAAATTATGAGAATTGCCCCTCTGATTGTTTTCCGACATCCACGCGAACAAAGTCGTGGGCACAGCTAGTTGTAAATAAAAGTACAGAATTATTTATCAGCGAAGCCAACAGAAGATCCTTCAGCCCGGTAACATTACCGAGGCTGTCGGGTTTCACTAAGATAAATCGTGATCTTTGATTCATTTGTCAAATAATGCACTCTGTAATGATCAGTCATTGTTTCAATTAGTCACGATTCTATGCGCCGGCGCAGATAATCTTATTGCATCATTATACTTAGGTAGACCGGTACTAAATGTATGAGCCGTTGCTTTGTTTTGTTCTAATTTTGTTAGACAACTATACTAAGTACTTACCTAAAGATAGTAGGATGCTTCTTCAATTGGCATGGTAATAAGGTGAGCTCGTCTACAAAGACTATTAGCCCAGGGTATGCCGAACTCATCGAAGTATCATCCACGGGCGTAGCCAGGTTTTAGTTTTGGGGAGGGTTCAAAAAAATAAAACGACTAAAAGTACATAATATAACCCTTTTATAAGAAAAATATTAAAGATGTGAAAAATGCATACCTACAGAAAAAATCTCCTTGAAGGAATTAGGGGAGTCCTTTTTCGAGCAGTGGGACAATATAAACTATAAACTAAATAAAAAAAATATGTTCCAAAAATCCAAAACACTGTATATTTTAATGTAGGTAATAGTAGTTAGTAATCAATGAGATATGCCGCACGCCTGTTTTTATTTTAATTCTATGAATGTTAATATCTGAACTTTTCGGGGGGGGGGGGGGTTGAATCCCCAAAACCCCCCCTGGCTACGCCCGTGTCTCATCAACAACTTAATTAAATGAGTGTGATCCTCTCTCAAATAGGGAAGAATCGTGTCAGTAAGATATCGCATACAAATTGAATTTCCACACTGTCCGCCATTGGCGATTCACTACCAGCATGAAGCTCCCACGCACCATGACTGCAGGGACTTATAAGTATATGTATTATTTACCATGGCCATGCATCTAAGATGAAGGACATGCAACGCTATGCTCGGTAGTAAATTGGTAAAGTTACATTGGCTTTATTTTAAAGCCTTTACTTATACCTACCTAATGGCAAATCTGGTTACGGTGTTCAGTTCTACCATAAAACCTTGTAGGAAGGAACTTATAAGTCCAAGGTTTCCGTGCATTAAAAACATCACGTGGCATCGTGGCTGTCTTATTATTGTGTAAAAAATAAAGTTGTTGCAGATAGCCGGGCCCTCGGTCACGCTGCGCAAACGCACGCACGACAGACCGTGCACAATGCGCACGTCGCTCAAATTAGAAGTTAAACTCTTTGGTGACATCAAGATAATGCCATGAGTAGTTTTTTTTTTGAGAATTCAAAAGTGCCTGTAAAAGGTTTAATTGAAATAAATGCTTTCCCCCTTATTACAAAACAAGGTTTTTCTTTAGGTATGGTTTAAACCATCGAGCCCGTTTTTGAAATTAGAACTTAGAACTGAAATAGAATTAAAGCTCCTTTTACAAAACTGACAATTTAGCACAGGACTAACTTGTCAGTTTTGTAAAAGGAGCTGTATTTCGATTACAGTTAGGTTCTTATTTAAAAAACAGGCTCGAAGGTTTAAACCATACCTATAGAAAAACCCTGTTCTGTAATAAGGGGGTACGAGTTTGAGTACCTATGTCCATACTGACACAATTTTATATTACGTACCTACTTATTTCCCGGCGGAAATAGAGAAATTTCAGATGCCTACTTATGTAGACCGCTGCGTGAATTATGGTAGACTGCATCATTGTTCAGGTGAGTGAGAACATTAGCTTAGCTACGCTAATATAAAAATGCCAGTTAACATAATATACATATCAAGCACATGCACTTAAATAGTGGATATGTTTTTGATTGGCTATTTGGCTCCAATGAAAGTTAAATTGCCGACAGAATGATGCTGCACAAAACTAATCTATAAAAAGATAGAGACGCAGTTAGCAGCCTCTCAAAATAAATTGATTGCCAAGTAGATCATACTATAGCAGGTAGCAGGGTAGCAGTGCAGACTGTATTGACGTCATTGTTGAAATTGGTTTGTCATTCAAAAACATTGTCGGATCCAAAGTAAGCACAGCAGCAGCAGTGTCGGCACGGTTGGCATAGCGGTTAAGCGATTGATTGCTGCGCTTCGTGTCGCGGGTTCGATTCCCGCAGGGAACAAATATTTGTATGAGCTACAATTAGTCGTTCAGGGTCTGGCTGTTTGTGTATGTGATTTTAAATTATTGTAAACGCATCCACAATACTGGAGAAATTCCTAGTGTGGGGCAACGTTTAAAAAAAAGTATCCGATGTACCTAATTGTAAACAAACCCTTTCCAAGTTAGATTCTGCTGCAATTACTAAACGGATTCAGTAACACATTCATCTGAAGGTTTCAATTTATTTTTCACCAGGTTTTTCTAACAATTATCGTTTGAATTACTTATTACATAATTAATTTGTAATTAAAAAGACATCGACTACAGTTGAAATTATAAAAAAGTATCAATAGTCAGATGAAAAACATCCTAAACAATAAATGTTGTATTTAAGTATTCAAATAGGAGGTCAGATAGGCAGTCGGTCCATGTAAAATACTTACTGATATTTCAGCTGCATCCGGATAGACTAAAAGCTGACCCCAATTTAGTTGGGAAAAGGCTAGGCAAATCGCAGACGATGATTAAAATATTCAATTAATCCAATCAAAGCACCAATTTGTAAATCGCTGTGTGGTGCCGAACGTAAAAGAATAGCACCATCCCATTTCTTCCCGTGGGTGTCGTAGAAGGCGACTAAAGGGACTTAGTTCAGAATGGGCAGCAGCGTTCTCTATGCATTTTACCATCATACTGCGATCGCCAACCCGCCTGCCAAGCGTGGCGATTATGGCAAACCCCCCCCCCCCTTTTTGGGCGAATTATGTCCAGCAGTGGGCGTCTTTTGGCTGAAATGATGAATACAAATTAGCATCCATAGGTTAATACGTTTTACGATCCAATTGTTTATATTTAATCAGACACTTGTTTAACAGACAGAGGTAGAAGTGTAGGTACCTATAACCTACTTAGCACGGAAATACCACATCCGATAAAAAGAAGCATTTTATTATTCTGATCCGTAAGTCCATAACATAACTTTCGCTGGAGCGAGTTTTGACAACATATTGTATCGATATCCATCCGTTTGTCGTTTCATCATGGCATAGCTAATGTATGAGTATGACGCGATCGTTCACGGCCCGAGATGTTGAATGCGTGATCAGGCGCAACTTTCACTTAATTTTACTTAAAAAAACGACAACGTCTTGTCTGAACAAGTGCACTGTGTGTTCCGTTGTCAGATAAGGCTAATTAATATGCGTACCGGCCAGGGCCTAGAGACAAAATACATTTCTGTTACCGTTCACGCCAAACGCTACGCCAAAATGTATGCGAATGACATTACCTGCGGAAAGATTACTTCGTGTCCTTTCCGCAGGTAATGTCATTCCCATACATTTTGGCGTAGCGTTTGGCGTGAACGGTAACTGAAATGTGTTTTGTCTACGCCTGCAGACCAGCAAAACCACCGATGAAACCCTAAAAAGAAAACTATTGAGATATTCTGATGCTTGAAAGCGAGTTCCCCTAATAGGATGTGCCTATATTATTTATTGCAATCGGTAAAAGCTCGATTGTCTGCTTCTGTCATTTTCTATTGTTATTTATAAAGTAGAGTAGATGCAGGTAGGAATAATTTTAATACTTACCTATAGGTACCTACCCCCTACTCAAAATTGTCTTTGATAGCGTTTTCATAACTTTACCAGAGCAGTGAACATGTACGCATAGTCTGGTAAGTCTGTACCACACACACAATGCAGATTCGGTCGTTAGGTAGGCAAATTATTATAGTTATACAAGCTCTCTTTACACTCAAAATTGGCGTGATTCAAAGTCATCCTCGTGTCACGTTATTTACCGTAAACAAAAACCCAAAGTTCGAGAAAGTACGTTATTAAGGTGAAAGCGAAACTCGGCCACAGAGCACGGGACAGACGCCAAAAGTTATTACATAAAACGCGTCTTGTTTACCGATTAGGTGAGATTGTGTGGTGGACACAACGACCCGCTAGCCGCAACTGCCGTGTCACACACACCATGACCAACGCGACCGTAATAATAGTACAATAATGGCCTTAGATCACAGACCTAAGTACTAGTACTTATCCTACTGTACGACAATAAAGATTTCTCGTGGTGCGGCTTCAATAACAAGAATTTTAATTCCGAAAGAACTGAGTTCCAAATCGCGGTGATAGTTTATCTGACCAACTATATCACTATTATATTTATAACCACCCACAAGGCTGTTATCAATTTATTTTAAGAACTTCCGCATTTATTGTTTTCCCCCAATTTCAATGAAAAAACGAATCTGTGTAGGTAGTTGGTAAGTAGGTATTTAATTTTTCTTTGAGATAAGTATAGCCTGATCAGCCCTGAGCCCATATTGTTCCCACTGCTGGGATAAAGTTATACATCATTTGATTTGCTGAGGCCTCATTTCGGTAAAATGGAGGGGGATAAGTTTATTTTGAAAATTCCTTGCTATCAGTTTTCAATAAAAATTCATGAAAAGAAATTAAAACACAATAACCAACACGAAGAAATTACCTATCCCTCGCCATGCAAATTTTCACCAATAATATACATTTATTGTAACTGCAAACAGAGGTCTCTCCAACGACACCTTTCCATTTTTTACGCTCATTATATTGCATACAAAACAGAATGCCTATCTCCAGCCAACCAACAGAATACAATATTAGGTACTAACAATGCATCTTATAGATATTTTACCAACTTCACTGTGGAAGAGCCTACCTACGACTAGAACTACTTACTGCAAGTGACAAACAATCGTTTCTCTTCCACATTACTTATCCTGAACTTATGTGAAAAGAAACCATTTCTATTTACCTACAAATTAAAATATTGATACAACCTTCCGTTCAAAATAACCCTACCGTACGGTATACATATATTGTATACTAGCTTCGGCCCGTGACTTCGCCTGCGTGGCAGTCGGAAATTATCCCGCGGGAACGTAGGTACTACCGGGATAATAAGTATCCTATGTGTTAATCCAGAGGGGCAATTCTCGTAACTTTAAGAACGTTCACAGTCTGATCTCAGTCTCAATCTGTCAAAAAAACCGCGAGTTTCCATACATTTTTGACAACTTTTTGACGTTTGATTGTCGCTGAGATGCTCAGGATGAGACTGCGATTAGATTGTGAACGTTTTTAATTACGAGAATTGGCCTACTGGTCATAATCTATATGTGTGCCATTTCATCCAAATCCATTCAGTAGTTTATGCGTGAAAGAGTAACAAACATCCATACTGCTCTCCAATACAATGTTCTTTTTTATTCTTTTTATTTTTACAATGCTGACATAATCTCGTCATTAATTGACATTATACATCAATTTTATTTAGGTTCATTTTATTTATGTAGATTATTTTACATATTGTGAATGAGAGAACGTTGTAGGCCTTACTGACTGTAGATTTGTAGACGATTTTCTATTCTGTATTCGTCTTACGTCTTAAGTACCTGGTACTTATTGACAGGCCTGCGCTGTCCTCCCATACATTTAATCTCTGTAATTTGAAAATATTGTTAAAGCCAATTATTTTTAAAAGAGTAACCGTGGAGTTTCTTGCCGGCTCTTCTCCATAGGAAACAACAATTTGGAACCGTGCACCTAGCTTCTGACGTTTCATAAGTGCCCATGCAGGTTTATATGAAATAAAAATATTTTGATTTGGTTTGATTTGATTTGACATACATACAAACTTTCGCGATTAAAATATTAGTAAGAAAGTATAAATGAAACAGGTAGGTATGCTGTCCTCTTCACCATATCCGGTGATAACCCAGACTACTTTTCCTAAAATATAAATATATATTGATCCAACCTTACGTTCAAAAGAACGCTACCGTGCGGTATTGTATACATAAGTATAGATACAATAGGCATGCTGTACTCCGTACCGGTGACAACCCAGGCTACTTTTCCTAAGATATAATTTTTGTGAGCTCTACCTTATTAAATTGTGAAGGTACACATGGCTACACATCAAGTTATAGGTACATTTTCAGTTGATGATCTCGCATTGTATAGGATTTCCGTACAGTGCAAGATCATCGTAAACTGGAAATGTATAAGCTTGATGTGTAGCCGTATGTACCTACGTGGTCACTAACTAGGTCAAGATCACAAACCGTTTTTACACATCCGATGACGTTCGTCTGCAAATTCATATCATGGCCAAACTTACATTACTAATTAATTGATCTGAATAAATATTCTGTCTCACGCTGTTCGGATCTTCATTGTTACCTCCGTGAGACCGTTCGTTGCACTTTTTATAGCTAAATGACCCCTGCGTATACTTTTAATAATAGTTAATTGATAGGTGCAAGTGGTCCGCAATAGGTATGTGGTCGACTGTTTCTTCATCGCTCCCCTATCCATTCCATTGTGTGTTATTCGCATGGTGAAACAGTGCTATTCTTTTAATGAACGCCTGCGAGATATGGTAACAGATAGATAGATAGCCCTACCTACTTACCTGTAGCTTTCTTAAAAAAATTATAGTGAACATCATATTTGCATAACTTGGTAAAGTAGGGTCTTGATAAAAGTGGAAACAGGGTTAATAAATCTAATAATTATCGTGATCGACGATCCGTGACAGATAGACAACTAAGTACTCGATAATACTGTAAAAATAACAATTTATCTAAAATCATTGTCTCACAAAAATTTTGAAGTGACCCTCTGAAGGTGGCGTCGCTATACCTACCTAAGCAATTTTTCACGACCAATTGGTGAGCATGCAAAATCCATCCATATACTTACGTTGTGTAACATAGGTCTATTAAACAGCCATTCAAATGTCAGCAGAGGTAGTTCCTGCAGCACGCGTAATATTTATGAAGCTGCAGAACCACATGCTCAATTCTAACGTCAACTTAATTAATCAAGTTTTAAATAAGGACCGGCATGAAATGTCGTTTATTACGTCCTTATACAGCTTTTTGTAACATTCATTTCATTACGAAATTTGAACAGACCATGATTTTGTAGAAATATTTACTGTACATGACAATCTATGTGGATATCTACAATAATGTCTTGATTGGACGCTAACAGCATGTGACTATCCAAACCTCAAATCACCGAATGAATCAATAGGATGCAATCAGTCCTCGTTGAGTTTTATCATAGATATACTTAAAGATAGGTAGAACACAGACCACATCAGCGTCACAGTCAAGCGCACAAAATGCCCTAAATTTTCAGAGCATCTCGATTCTTAATCTTATAGTACCAATCGCCTATAGTTGGATAGCCATATATCACCAAAGCATCATAAACAACAGATTATTAGACTTCCAACAACACTCGCACAAAACAATACCCTACAATACACCTGACAGCGCTCATTTCCAGTGGTTATACAGCTTTGACATTTGACCCTCATCTGTGGCGGTTACTCGGGGATGTCTCAATCACAACAATCACAATGGATCTTAATGTGAACAGTACGCACGCTACACTTACCAACTCAGCAGCTAATTAACCGAATTAATTACGATGTAACAAATAGACGCGTGTCACGTGCCACACTTAACAGTTCAAGGCAATGTTTGTTTACGTAAACCCGCGACATACCACAACGTTGATTGAAGTTTCAAATTGGCAACGTTTTGGTGGTTTGTCTGACCTCCATTTTTCTTAACATTTGCCGCAATCAGATTCTTCGCACATCTTAGGTCTTCCATTTTTGTATGTGGCATCTTCACAGTTGTGTGAACGATTATCTAATACATATTGACATAAAATAGCTATGGTAATCATTTCGCTATACCAATTTTTAAGTAGGTAAGTAACGATACCTTCTCATAAATGACCAGCAAATTACATAATCATGATGACCATGTTACAAAGAAGAGCATGACAAAACGACGCATAGAAAGTTTTGTTAAGCTTGCAAAATGTGGTCCAACAATAGTCCTAGGAAAGTATTTAGTAGCCGCTTAGATGTACAGACGCCAGCACATCAAGCTACCCCAATCTGTAAAATTTATTTGATAAGGTTCATGTTCAATTGGGAAAATTTGACCGTTTGAGGTAGCTTTTATGTGCTGGCGTCTGTACTAGGAGATTCTATGAAATATGACCGGCAAACGTCATTACAACAACTATGAGGAGATAGGTATATGTAGTTTACGTACGATCGATACGTGTGAAGGACTTATTGATTACCGTGGGAACTATGGGATTGCAGACCGCGAAGTATTGTTCCTAATTATCTATGCATGAATCTGGCAGAAATACAAAGCTTAATTAGGTAGGAGCAAACAGTTGGAAACCTATAAATTAAATTACTTAATAACCCCAGTCCTTATAGGTTAGATACACATTAAATAATAGCTAGTTGTTAGTATTACATAATCTAAACTATGATTTACAGTGATGTTGAACATCCGTATTGCAACGGTCCATTGCATTCAGATAATGCGATTGTTTTCAACGCTAAATCCAATTTTTCACCTGGTAAAAGCTGCTTGCTTGACTGCACGTTTCAAAGATAAGTACCTACGGTGGTAAGTTGCCAGCACCGTATCTTTATTTACTATAACTTTTATGCCCAAAACCAGATGTTGGTAAACTTTAAAGTATATTTTTTTTTAGTATTGTAGTCGTGGCTAAGTAATAAAAGCCACACCGGTCTTTCGAAGGTTAAGCTATGCTTGCTGAGGTCAGTCCGTGGATAGGTGGATATCCATTACCTACCGAAACTCCGCCGTGCCTCAGAAAGCAGTTTAAGCTATTGGTCCCGGCTATCATACATAGATTTTTGACAGCCGTGACGTTTAGTCAGAAGCCCGAAAGTCTGACAACCAGCCCAACTAGCAAAAAGTGGTTTTTAAACTATCCTAGAACCATCATTTATCGAGGACTATATGAGACTTATATCCTCATATAACCCTGGAAAAGGGCCCACTTTATAAGTCTACTTTTACTTATAAGGTATTTATATCAGACCGCTGAAATGCCATATACGACTATAATGCTCCTGTAATTGAGTTACGTCAATGCAATTACTCCTGTTAATCTCAATATAAGTAAGTTATAGTCAAAAATGAGATTAGAAATGTATGTTGGCAATAGTCGAAGTGAAGGTATCACTTGTTGTGCTCTGTAAAAAAATATTTTAGGGTAGTATTTATATGAATCAAAATTTATTAATGTCAACCTTAGTAGAAAAACAAAATCTTATTGTTGTCAAATTGTTAGTCTTATAGCTTAGTCGTCGGGGAATGTAAATTTTCTGTGAAATCTATCATGGTTTTGATAAAAAAATAAAGCGCCTCTTGAAATTTGCTTATTTACATTTTAGTATTAATTAATATTAAATAAATATTATTAAGGCAGCTGCCATTTTCTTGGTGAGCATTTCCAAGTACGATATAGTGCTAAAATAAGTAATTTTAGCATTTCCAAGCGTGACATAATACCAATATAAGTATATTGGTTCTATATTGGGTTATCTCAAAACCGAAAAAGATTCGCCATTGTTACCGATTAGGGTTCCGCAATGACCAGATGAAAATAGATTGATATTTATAGATAAGTAAGTTAAAGGAATAATTTAAGGGTTTGTTCTACGTGCAAGGTTAAACATCAGTTTAAACATGGTTTTTATTTGACTTAATTATATAACAGGTTGCCGATGGTTTAAACAAGACTATGCCGGATATGTTCCTGGATATCGATCGATTTTTAACCAAAAAAGATTTCCGACCTTGAAAGAACTTAAAATGGCCTCGGAGTGTTACACATTTCTTGTTGTCTGAGATATGTCCCGGTTGTCACAGCGTGGTTTCTATTAACAGTGTAGGTACATCATATAGGCCGAAACTGGTATGTCGAACTGTTGAAAACTGGTAATCCATCAACATTTGTTTAGAGAAATCTCATTTGATAAACAAGGAACATTGTGATAAAAAAAACCGGTCAAGTGCGAGTTGGACTCGCGCACCGAGGGTTCCGTACAAACCTGTGGGTATATAAGTAAAAGTTCAAAATTGTCAAAAATATTTTTTTTTTATATGACGAAACTAAAAATTTACGGTTTTCGTAATTTTTCCTATATCTGTACTATAAGACGTGACTTCGTACAAAATTTCAAGATTCTAAGTTCACGGGAAGTACCCTGTAGGTTTTGATTCCCGTGCGAGTTTCGAAAATTTGCGGAATTTTGCGGCCTAAATGGCTGTATCTTTTGATTGCGTTGACTTAGAAGGTTGATTTTTCTACAGCTTCCAGGGACAGTAGAACTAAGTATCATATAGAAATTTCAGTTTGATACCTCCACGCGTTCCTGAGAAAAATTGTCTTGACAGACGGACGGACGGACGGACGGACAACAAAGTGATCTTATAAGGGTTCCGTTTTTTCCTTTAGAGGTACGGAACCCTAAAAAATTCAAACATTTGATCAAACCGTTTGAATCGGCACTAGCCGCAATAGTGTCCTGGGGCTGAAATACTGATGTGTAGGTTTTCTCTATTGGTATCTAGTAATGTTCGTGCGTCTTTAGGCAAAACATTGTTTATATTATTATTTAAAATTTCAAGTAAAGAGTTCAATGCAGCATGAGAAATATTGAAATCTAAGGCCAAGTTATTAATAGAATCACGCAGTTCTAAATTTTGTTATAATCCGAAAGTTCTTCCTTATGATCACTTTCAACATCGCTCAAAGATTTGGTACTTTCCTAGTCTGAACCTCTTCCATCTAAAGTAGTACTACAATTATCTTGCCGGAACCCTCGCTAGAATTCGCGATACGGTCTTCACCAGTTAAATTTAAAAAATCGTTGCTCACTGCGGTTAACATTTCTTTATATGTTTTTTTTTTACTTTTCTTTTATCAGATCGACTTTTTTAAACTGCTTCCACTTATTAAAATCCATTTTCAATATTTGTAGACAAAAACAGTTGTAATCAAAATGGCTGATGTTAAATCCTACAATAGAATTTGCAAAACTATATAAAGCGTGTTTTCACCTGTACTGGCCGTTTCAAGCAAAAGTGGCTTCTTAAGAGATTTAACCAGGATTGTTTGAGATTACTTAGACAATAACACTACTGTGGAATACCTATATAAATATGTCTAGGTTTAAAACGGCATACGATAAATCGATATAGAGAACACTTTATCCTACCGAGTGCTGTTATAATCTTGGTGATCAATTATTTTTTAAACGTGGATATGAAATTCATTTAACGCTTACTTTTAAGTTTCTGTAAAACCAAACCATTGCAGATACATAAATGATTTACAGTTATTTAACTTTAATTTACTTAAATTGGTCATACATTTTTAGCTTATAAGAGGTTATAAGTAAAAATAACAAGAGTAATTGCTCCTCAGTGTATATATTCCTGGTACATGCTCCTACAGGAGTATAAAGATTTAAATGGTCCGCAGATGATATCTTATAGGCACATATAAGTCTGAGTTACCGGAGTAATTACTCCTGAGTGCAATTACTCTTGTTTCATGCTTTTATAGGAGTCTTGATCCTATATTTGTCAGGAAATATGATCCTATATACCGATATAAGTACAAATTTTAGGATTAAACGTACTTGAGTAAAAACAGCATGTATTTATGCTGTTAAAAGCGCAGTAGCGGCCACCAAAACTATCATCGGAGTGTTATAAGTCCACGTAGCATTATAAAATCGCATTCCAGGATTATTTTGCTTGTTGGGAGGTACCCATGGGTAAGTAGGTATTAAGTATTGTATTACCTTGTAACTGGGTTGTGGAGGTCAGATAGGCAGTCGCTACATGTCAAATACGCAGCCTAGTTATAGCGCAGCATAATTGCCTTCGTAAGGAATAAATATCTTGTCACTAAAATTATTTGAATCGTACGCAAATCCTTGGAAGCATAAATTTGCAGATTTATGTACTTAGCTTTGAAGATTCGATTCGAAACGGTTGACATGATTTCTCTAAAGAGGAAACCTGTACCTAACGACTTGAGAGCGTCATTTTGTTTCACTTTAACTAATTTCTTCGACCACATACTGGTTTATTACTTGGGTTTGAATAGAAAGAAAATATTAAATACTTAATAGTATAGGTATATCCAGTGCACAACTAAGAAATTAATAAAATTATTGTTATTTTTGTAAGCCAATTGAAAGTGTATCCTGCTCGTATAAAGTGTCAACATCGAGTGTTGTGTTTTAGAGCTCTTATTTGAAAGTTGGTTGACTGGACATTTACCTATGCATAATTGACCGGAGGAACCAACTCCGAAGGGTGTCGTAAGTGGTGTGCAATGTTTGTTTGTAATGTTCATAAGTCTTAACCTTATAACTAGCCTTTATATTTTATTTTGAAACTCAGAAGCTATTACCACCTGGTACCAAAGCATCTTTTTTTTTTATTAAGTTGGTAGATGGGTCTCTAAGCTCTAAATCTAAACAAACACCTAATAGGTAATGAAGGTCGCGTAAAGAAGTATTTATTATTGTCAGAACCTAACCAAAGCGAATATGTATTTATGCGGTATTAGCCTCTATGATTATATTGATGACAATTTTTCTGCTACTCTCTTTGTTGTGAGTAACAAACAAAGCATGCTGCATAAAATAACAATACGCTCTTTCGACAGCAAAATGGTATTTAGAGAGAAACAGAATTCTCTGTCTTACAGTTGCAACCAAAACACGGAAGTAACAACCAGCATTCCTACAAAATCGTAACCGATTGTGAGTTTCGATTTGTGAGTCATTCGAAAATATTTGTACATATTTCAAAACGAGAGATTTATAAGATAACTTTTTAATTTAGACTGATAGACACCATGGGATTTTACTTATGTAATAAATTAACAATTTATGAAATGATATGCTTGGCACGTGACAGCCACTATAGTCAGTGGTCACAGTTGAGGTCGCAAGGGTCGTCCGGCTGCGGAAGGTGAAAGCGTTCCATCCGTATCTAACACTACACTCGCACACTATAATCTCGCTCCCCTATTACGACCATGGAAGGTTTCCAATCGATACCTAGCTTCTGACGTTTCATAAGTGCCCATGCAGGTTTATATGAAATAAAAATATTTTGATTTGATTTGATTTGATTTGATAGTAAAAATTAACGCGGAAGTGACTCAATAATGAATCTATTGATTTGTGCCAACTGACGCAGGCTGACTTAATTTCGTCTGGCTGTCTTGAAAACAAGGCCAACAATTTGTTCAGAAACTGGTCTCGTGCAAAACTTTGCTCGAACATTTGGGCATCTGTGTATCGGACGATGGACTTAACAGGACGGAAGAAAACAATACGTTGTTGGCATAAGACGGTAATCCTATGCATAAGAAGACTGAACAAAAGGTACTGCACCGGTTTGCATGTGGTCAGACCTTTCTGTTCAGTAGGACGCCGGCCATAAACCGGTACCTGTGCCGGTACGCCCTATGCATAATAAAGTCAGGAGTTTAAAAACCCTTCTGCTTTATTCACAACCACTTCAACAGGTTGTCGTGTCAAAAACGACACATTTTCAATTACTGATTTGACTTGACCCCGATAGCAAATGGTTGTCAGAAGAAAATCAGTCGTCTATTTGATTTAACTGACAATATTTTCGGGTTTTGGATTTGTGAACAGCTTTTAGAGTCCCTCGATAACATTGATTGATGCTAAATTCGGCACGAAAGCGTATCGAATGGTTTTGAATAGGTATGCTGATGTATTTTGCGCTCCATATATCAGATGCACAGAACAGGTAACAGAATTAGAATTGGATATAATAGATATATACCTATAAAGGATAGGAATATAACACTACCGACCTTCAACTAGACAGGCGTTAAGCCCTAAAAGTTGTTTCCGAAAAAATGGCAAGAAACGCGCGAGTCGTTATTTCTTAGAAACTGTGATACTTACGTTACTGATTGTAGAAAACATCAATTGATATTTCTTTCTGTTTATCCTAAGGAATCCTTTCCAGTTAACGGCACTACAAACTCTCATATCTTGGGAACTATTTGAATTGTAAAAATGTTTGTTAGATAGAAAGATAGAGAATTGTGAAGTCTCTTAGATTCTATTAAAAAGTAAAAATTTACCAAATGAGGGTTAACTCCTGGAACAGGTAACAGAAAGGGGGTGACTACCAAGATCACGACTAATAGAGGGGTGCGCCAAAGTTCACCTAAATTTTCAACTCCGATAATTGGAAATCCGAAAATGTTCTTCCTAACATTTTTCATCCTAACGATCACAATTCCTAACTACTCTGTCTCTAATGTTCATAATTCCGAAGCATTCAACTTCATAATGTCAGTAGCAATAAACATCTATTATACTTTTATTTGTTTCCCTATATTTTCTCAACATAACCATCTTTTATACTATTATTCATAGTGCCCCCAAGAAACGAATCGTTGCAAAATCGACTCCACGTAGTCTTGTTTGCCCTACCCCTAGAGTGTTATTTAAAATCGCGAAGGCGCGGAGGGGCGAGGCGGCCCGCGAGCTGAGGAGCAGGTGGTTTTAACGCCCGCCGCCGAGGCTGAGGCTGGCCGGCTACGCCGGCCAGCAAGCCGAAGCTACGGTGGTGAGCGTTAAACACATCTGCGACGAGCAGCTCGCGTGGGATCGCCGGAGCCCCACAGCGCCGGAGCCGTGACAGAAACCATGCCTGCTGCATGTTGCATGCTGCACATATATTTTTATAACACTTGGTAAATGTTTCTTTCTGAGTATGATTGAAAATATTATGGTAATTATGTTTAGGGATAAAAGCGTTATGATAAGGAGTTTAAATATATTTACATAAATGATATTATTAATTACAATTTTCGGAAACATGAGTGTTATGAACATCGCCGGTAGCACTACAAATAGTATGAATGAAAACTTTAGGATGAAAATTTTTAGGAAGAGTGATCATTCGGATTACAAATCGTTAGGAAGAACAATTTCGGGTATAGAACTTTAGTTGAGCCAATATGGACCCCTAATAGAGAAGTATGGAAGAAAAAGACATGTTGTGACGACCCAAAAGAAATTTGGACAAAGACAGGAGAACGCCCATGATCCATACAACAGGGGCCTTAGTCTGCTATTTTTATAAATTCGTCATTCCAACACGATCTCATCGTCATTTTGCTAAAAGTTCGTAATCTAGTAAATTCATAATGGTCGATCAGTGGTCGATCAATGGTCTCGTAATAGAATTACCTATGTTATAATGGCATTGTCGTATTGCCATTATTATAAAACCCGTTAGTTTGAACATTTATTAATGCCAAATTTCATTTTTACATATTATTTATTAGTGTTATAAGCAATCTGAAGTAGTAGGAAGTTCGTAAATAGCAAAAAACTCACAACTCATTATTATTGTATCTGTTTAGCTGTCAAAGTCAAATGTGATATTACTCTGCTTACTGACGTATATCTATTTTTTCAACACACTTGCTCATAAAATGGCTCTTATTTCACCGCAATTAAGGACATAATGACACCTATTATCAAACTGTGACTTTTTCATTACTATTATTCACTAGTGAGTTATAGCTTTTTTTTATTGGTTGAGTTGCTTTGTTCTTAAAAAGTTTCGATACAAAAAAAAGGTCGTGCTCAATAGTACAAATAAATTAATATACCTATTGCTTGCTCATTTCATGCAACTTTGTAATTAAATAGATAATTTCAACTTGTACGTTTTTTAATAAATAAAACTTTTACTCAAATATAACTTTTGTTTTTTTCTGTAATAAAGAAAACTTTGAATTCCCCATTTTGTACGTGGCTAAAGCCCTATCCGCGAAAAGCAAAAAAAAAGAAACGTCATTCTTTTAGGCCACGTTCCGAGTTACAATAATATCGATTTGACCGCGCTCACACACGACGTCTCGCGAATCGTCATAGATGACGTCATGACATGCGCCATCTTGTCAAAAATGACAGTTGTGCTGTTTTGTTTTAAGTCACATCGAATCTTTAGTTAATTTAGATTTATTTGAAATAGTGCTACTATCTAAGAAGAAAAAATGTGTGGTTTATACAAGTTTAATATGGTGAATATATGTTTTAACGTTGAGTGAAGACTTTTATCGCGATCACGAGCGTTCCGTATGATGACAGAAATGACGGTTCTTAGCTGTCAGAATCGTGATATCTAACTCGGAAAGCAAAATATCGAAGTGAGCGCTCAGAGCGTTATTTTTCTAATTCGGAATGCGGCCTTAGTATAAGGCCGATCGCCATTGTTAGATGCGCGCGCATTGGAAAACTGATTACTTTTTCCCGCCATTGGCAAAAAAAAAAACTCAACTCGTTTTCACTGTTGAAATTATAGTTATTTATTCATTAAAATGACTACAAGTACTAGTTATGAAGAAAATTATGTATGTTGCAACACCGCCCGATATAAGATGCCCTTAACGTTATGGAAAATGATTTTTTAGTATTATTTTCTACACAAGTGTGTTGAAAAACGTCGTATGATACACGTATCTATTGATGATTACCGTCCTCGGCTCTCTTAAGACCCTCGCCTAACGGCTCGGGTCTCAATGGCGCCTCAGCGGTAATCACCAACCTTATACACTTGTACCATAATGTACTATTATTTCTAGTGGCCGGTGTTTTGATAGATATTTCTTTACATTTGAGTGTTTTATAGATTTTTGTTTAATACAAAAGAGTTTGTGTGGAACTATCAAAATTTTAGCAGATTACCGCGTAAGTCAGTCATTCTTTTATCAATAGGTAAGTACGAGGTTACCAATAAATGCCATTTCTTTCAATGGAGTTTCAGTGGCTGACCATTGGAAAGACATAATGACGCCACTATATTATTAGATTACCAAACTTGTCAAAATCAACAATTACGAAATCAATGATTGACCATTCTGACACTATTGTAATAGCAGACTTGAGGCCCACAGGTAACATAATATCTTAATATTCAACACGGTTATTACAAGAACGTTGGAGGAAACTTCCTATATTATTCACCAATATCAAGCACTCAATGCATAACTTGTAAGTAGGCAATTATTTTTATTTTTTTGGTGCTGAAACCACGGAAGTAATTTTTAGCTGAACATTAAAACAAATAATAACTGTAGTGAACTGCATAAGTAAAACCTGTTTAATGCGTTGCTCAGACTGGGTTACTTACATTATGATAAAGAGCAAAAATATACATATTTTAAAATAACCTTGATTACGCACAGTCAAGTTCCCAAAAGCCCGTTGATCACCAAGTCAGGAAACACGAATGAACGACTACTGCATAAAAGACTATCATGTAATGACTATAAAACAAAGGTCAAAATAGCATAGATAGGTCAATGTCTAGTTGACATTAACTTATAACCTTTTTGATGATCTAGCCATTTTATGAAATACTAGCTTCTGCCCGCGGCTTCGTCTGCGTGTTTTTTTTTTTGTTCTATTTTAGGGTCCCAGCGTGATCCTACTATATACCAGGATGTGGCGTAAATAGTGAGATACCAGATTATTTACTATAACATATTAAAAACATTTTTACACAAGGATTCTGTTTTTTTTTTTTTCGTTTTATATTTACGTTTCTACCTTTTTTGTAACCAGCGAAAAAATAAAAAAATATAGTTTTATGTTATAGTAAATTATCTGGTATCTCGAATCCTTAACGGTGGACCACTATTTACGCCACACCCTGTATACACATATCGTACTAATATTAAAAATGTGAAAGTTTGTATATTTAAATTTGGCACACAGATAGTTTGTAGCCTGAAATAACACATAGGATACTTTTTATCCCGGTAGTACGTTGCATAAGTTTCGACCTCCCCGCGGGCGAAGCCGCTGCTAAAAGTTAGCCTAACTTATAGCCTTACTGGAGAGAAAAGGGCAGTAAAATGATTTCAAATGTGACAGGTGGTTCTAGAGATTAGCGCGTTCAAACAAACAATCACTTCGGCTATATTATTAGTACCTACACACGACTATACATCAAGCTATACATTTCCAGTTTACACTGATCTCACACTGTACGGAATTCCTATATATTGCGAGATCAGCTTATATTGGAAATGTATAGCTTGTGTGAAGCCGTGTGTATCTAGTCAGATAGACGAAATCAAATTTGGTTAGAGTCATCTCAGAATCTGTCAATGACACATTCTTAATCTTTTCTGACATTTACAGGAGATTGCTGAGTGTCACCTGCACAGCTGTGATATTGACATTATACCTAATGCATAATTGCACAGTGGATCGGTAAAGCAGATTGTATCGTGCACTGAGCAAACTAAAACAGACTAAGGTGACGAATGATTTTTTAATGCGACTGTACCTTTCTGTAGTGCGACCTTTAGTGGCTGTAATCAAACTTCCCAGATCCGTTTCGTTAATGTAAAAAGGTAAAGATAAACCGCATGTGATATGTTTGGGTACATATTTCCTCCCGGCTTTACTACTCGCACGGACTCGCACCTACCTATGTCAACTGTTATAACTAGATTTAATTATATCCAACGTAATAACATACAATTATTATCAAGTTGTTAATAAATCGCCATGATATTAAGCTAAACGTCGAACATAAAACATTAGAGCCACTTGGATAGTCTACGTTCTCGGCACTCCTCATCCTAGTTTATCCTTCTAATATTATAAAGGTGAAAATTTGAATGTTTGTTACTCAACCACGCTAAAACAGCTGAACAGATTTGGAGGAAATTTGGCACACAGATAGTTTATAACCTGGATTAACACAGGATGCTTTTTATCCCGGTAGTACGCACGGCTACACATCATTTCCAGTTTACGCTGAACTCGCACTGTACGAAAACCCTATACAATGCGGGATCAGCTTATACTGGAAATGTATAGCTTGATGTGTAGCCGTGTGTACGTTCCCGTGAGATAATTTTAGACCTCCACGCAGGCAAAACCGCTGCCAAAAACTAGTTACTTATAATTATTCTGAAGACACGTTGCGTGACCGTTGCATCAAGATTGCGTCACAACTAGCTTGTGCATCGCTGCATCCAAATAAAAGAATTTCTATAAGCAACTCGTAAGGAATACGGCTAAAAGAATGAAATTATTATGATTTGTTCATTGGTACAGTCGCCAGCAGGTCAAGCTATCCCAAACTGTCAAATTTTCCCAATTGGACATAAACCTTATTCCTTTGTAATAAAGTTGAAAACTATCAAAGAAATTTGACAGATAGCTCGATGTGCTGGCCTCTGTACATGAAAAATATTTACCTGCTTGTTAAGTACCTACGGATCCCTAATGGATATCGCCGACCCCGCACATTCCTACATGTTTATGCCAACCGCATAGAAACTGCAACGATGACATCCGCCGAGCCACGAGCCGTCGACGCAGCGAAATTCAACAGTAGCAATTAATTATTTTTAAGTATTTTTGTGTCATTCCATATTCTAGCATCGAATAGGTTTCACCAATTAAATTGTAATTATTCCATTAAATTAAATAAGTTTTAAAATCACTTTGGTTTTTTTTCGATCCACCGTCTGCAGTTTAATTAATTTGCTCATAGGTACGACCAGAAATAAACTTATAAAATATGCCAATTAGCACTTCTTTTAAAAACTCGTCTGTGATCACACTGATCACATAATTATAGAAAGAGAAGATTGAAAAATACTGCCGAATGGAAGGTAGGTACTAATTAAACCTATTATCATATAATTAACATTTTGATTTAAACATTGTTTTAAGTTTACTGTACTTGAACTTGTACAGACGCCAGCAAATCAAGCTACCCCAATCTGTGAAATTTCTTTGATAGATTTTTAACTTTATTCCAAAAGAATAAGGTTCATGTGCAATTGGGAAAATTTGACAGTTTGGGATAGCTTGATGTGCTGGCGTCTGTACGTACAATTGACAAGTAATTACGATAGCACAGTATAAAACGTGTGTTAGTAGGATCATAAACACAGTTTAAAATAAAGTCGGTTATTGTACCAGTTTGTGTGACTGCTCCGATCTTCTTACACGATGTATTTTGCTGTGACATTCACCACCATTTGGAGCATTTATTCCGAAAGGTTTACGTGTAATATTAAACTTAAAAACCTACACTTCAACATCATCATTTCAGCCGAAAGACGTCCACTGTTAGACATAGGCCTCCTCCAGGCTCCTCCACTTCGACCGGTCTTGTGCTTAGCGTAGCGAATTCCTGTGGCCTTCACAAGGTCATCGGTCCACCTTGTGGAAGGCCTTCCCACTCGTACGTCTTCCAGTACGAGTAAACCTACACTTGCTAAGCTATGGACTAATCATGTGGGGTAACTCGACCGATATCGACAGAGTTTTTAAGCTCCAAAAACGCTGCATCCGGGTAATAAACAGGGCATGGTTCTTAGATAGCTGTAAACCGCTCTTTCAAAAAATGAAAATTGTTCCACTGCCCTGTATGTATATTAGAGATATCTGTATTTTTACAAAGACACACATGCATTATTTTAAGCAACATACCGAAGTTATACCACGACAGAAAAGAGCTATGTTCCGCAACCTCTTATATCATCCAGCTGGGCATAAAGATATTTATAAGAAAAATGTGTTCAATATGTGTATATTAATTTATAATACCATACCAAATGAATTTAAATTGTTACAAGGAAATGTTTTTAAGACAAAACTGTCTGAGTGGTTACAAAAAAAGTGTTTCTACAGTATTAAGGAATTTTTAGAACATAAAATTATTTGATTAGAGTAGGATTTAATAAATTTGTTGTAAATTATTTAATGAAATTTGTATGTAATAATAATGTCATAATAGTATAATAATAATCTAATAGTATAGTCTGCGTAATAATTAGGTATTACATTTAAACAAATATTTTGCACGCCTGCTTGCAGGCAGAATACAATGACTTAAGGCTGTAAGATCTTCCCTTGTAAACATTGTATTTTATTGCAAATAAACATTTTGAATTTGAATTTTGAATTTGAATTTGCGTGCAAAAAAAATGGTCCATCGCGCGCCCTCTATATGAGAGACAATATTCAAAAATAATTTCTCCTCGTTATGCCCCACTTTTGCTCGGAAAACACCAAGATTTCTTATTATGTAGATACGTTTAATATTAATATATTAAAGATACATAATCCCGTTGCGTTCTTTAGAAGAACAACGCGATCACAAAGACACGACACGAAAAGAGACGTTTATTTTCATATAGTATTACACTAAGCTTTTACTTTGTAACATAATATGAAAATAATTCTGACTCTCATGTGATAATGGATTCGTCTATTACTCTGAATTCCGACCCCAAATTTTATTAGCCGTTCAAGTGTAAGCCATTGTAACATTTTCAAATTTAAGCGATAAAGCAACGAGCATCGCTAAATTACTGAACTCTCAGGAGTGCACTTTTGAAATAAATAAAGAAATCTTTGTTCTGTAAGTAAAGTTATTAAAAACATAAACTTCTATTTAGGTACCCACCTCTATTTTTTCGGAAATGACTACCTACAAAATAATGTAATAGGTACATAGGTATTTTCGAGTCGTTGGTGCGTTCATTACAACATACTTATAACCTTACTTTGCCAAGGCTTTTGCATGCATTCATAATAGCAATGCAAAGGAGATGCACCGGAAGTATATTTTAATAAATTATTTTAAAGACGTCAGTGGAGGTAAATTAATTAATTATGAAACGATTATCAAAAATAGATAACTTATTATGTTATGAAACATTTAAATTGAAAACGCAAATAAAAATACCTTCACATCTTCTTAAAAGTATCATGATGGAAATTATGTAACGGTCGATGAAAGTAGAATAGAAACAGCGGAACAAATAAAAATATAGGTATAGCCAATATCTATAGAAATTTCGACATCAGCCAACCAATATATTAAATTATGTAAACAACGACAAATAGGAAAATCACGTAGAGTTACAATGAAAATGCAATAATTAAAGATAAACGACAAAATTAAGCATCTACCAAGGGTAAATAAAATGTAAAAAAACTTTTTAATAAAAAAATTAAACCGCCGAAAAACCGAAAAGTAAAAAATAATAAACTAGCTTTGTCCAACCCCAATAACTAAGTTCGGAAGTCGGTGACTTTGGATATGTATTTAATTATATGTCACCGCCTTCCGAACTTAGTTATTGGGGTTGGACAAAGCTAGTTTATTATTTTTTACTTTTCGGTTTTTCGGCGGTTTAATTTTTTTATTTAAAAGTTTTTATTTTAAAAAAAATTGTGGCTATAATCTACAAATTAGTACATGATTAATTTTTGATTTAATACACAACTCAGTATTAAAATCTGTGAGTAAACAATCAATAATCCCCTGTTTTCTTACCCTTAGGGTTGGAATTTTTCTTCAAAATTTATATGGGACCAACTTCGAGGTATAACCTTTCCAATAAAAAAAGAATTATCAAAATCGGACTACTCTGGAAAAAGTTATGCGTATAAAAAAAAATAAAAAAAAATATACGCGTCGAATTGAGTAACCTCCTCCGTTTTTTCGTCGGTTCAAAAAGGTTTTATCAGGGTGCGTATAGGTATAGGTATAGGAAAATCTTAAAATATTGAAGATAACTTTTTCAAAATTTATTCAAATTAATGTTGTTTTTGTTTCAGATTAAAGTTGGTCTTAATAACTCAAAATCGACCAAGTAGTTGCTTTCCCAGATTTCCTTATATTGACCTAACTCTGTATTACTATTACAATGGCAGTAAAAAAAGAAAGTTAGAAGGGAAGTTCTCACAAATCCTGAACAGAAGGCCCGACCAATTCCCATGATTCAAAATTTCAAAATAAATGTATGAAAATTCGATTATTTTTGACAGATTACGACTGCGATCAGAATGAGAACCTTGTTTAAAATACGGGAATTGCCCGCTGTTATGCTAATGTCAAGGTGCATTTAACAAGCTGGAAGGTAATCCACGTGTAACTCATAAGTGAACCGCTTGAATGATGATAAATATGTCCATCCATGCCATGTTACAACATACCCACTGTTAAAATTCTGCCACCAACTTTAAACACATCGCCTAATGTGTCTGTCTTCGTCAGATATTTAATTGCGGAAATGAGGATAAGCTCTTAGGTTAGCGTTTAGCTTAAAGGAGAAAGCTATAAAGTTGCGGACAAAAAGAAAAAGAGGCATTTCCTTGTTTTAGAAATGTCCATCAGACGAGTAGAGTGCTGTCGATTAGCGTATTTAATGTCACTGCGAGTAGACGAACAATTTATTACATCCGAGCACCTACATCCGTTTCCTGATTGAGCACCTTCACGATAGTATTGGAACGATTTACCAGGGGCCTAAGTCTACTAATTTATAAACGTCACAATGGTCTCTCAATGGTAAGTTTTTGACAGATTTGCCATACAAAAACTGTCAAAAACACACCATTGAGAGACCATTGTAACGTTTATAAATTAGTAGACTTAGGCCCCTGGTCTGATGGAATTCGATCTTCGTTTTGGTAGATTGCTGTACCGAAGGGTGGGCGTTTTTGGGGGACTGTCTTATGTAATTTTGACGTTCGAAAAGTGCTGACTCTCAGCCTAGTTTGAATAAATGACTTTTGATTTTGATTTACCATATTTGTTTTTATATAATTAAAATTGTACTTCTTTAGTATTTTAATTGGCGTACCCTTACGTGATCTTGGCTTGTTGTTACTACTTACATGGATTTAAAATGACTTCGAGGTCCTAACAAAGTTTATGCTAGAGTCTGCAACTAATTTTACCTATTAATTAAATGTTTTCAGAACAACCGAAAAAAACATCCAAAAGCCACACGTTTGTTAATTACTTACCAGAAAAATCGTAATAATACGCTTAAAAATAAAATCGTCCACGCTGCTCTATAATTATTTACCAATCGTTTCTCACAACCAAACGCCAAGTCCCGAATACAAGTTTGGCCACGGCAAAATAAAGTCATTTAAGTTCATGATTTTGTGAATTTTGTTGTAATGACGAAACAATTTAATTCACAACGTATTGTTTTACATTTTTAAAGTCATATGAAACCACATGTCGTGAGGTGTCGACAGTCCGGTAAAAAAAGACGTTGACGTCGAAATTGCGATATACTTATCTACCCACTATACCTACTTATACTTTATCTTCACATAACAGTTGCGACAGTTCAGGCAAGTGTTATGTAAATCTGATGTGCCCTAATATATCCTACTGACTCACTTATCCAATTAAGGCTGGTTAATCGCTCTCGATTCTTATGCACCTACCCATAAGTGACAACTTTTGCATCCATTATGGTCGTATCTGCTCAATCTTCGGCTGAACTTAATTGGGGTTAAAATTACCAAAGTTGGTCAAAGCCTTGACCAACGACGTTTGGTCGGGGAAGGCCTGATCAGGTTTTAACACTATGACCTGGAATTTAATGAGATATGATGAGTAGGTATCAAGTTTTTGACTGTTGTCATTTCTCTCATCTAAATCTTATTGGTGTCAAAAGAACTTACAAACAACTGATGCAGTCTGGTTCTTTTTCTGGTTGCTCTACCGACATTGTCTCATGCATAATATTATAATTATACATTTTGATGTTTGCATCAGCTTATATCCAGTATTTAATTACAGTTACTTACAGTTTTTTCTTTGTAACCGTCTTTTTGTAAATTTAAATTTTTTAGTCAGCACTATTAACATTTTTTTAATAAATGTGACGTATCTACAAGGTTACCTGTCTAACAAAGAATTGACTTCGCTTTATACAAATATACGTTTCAAGGAAAAAATAAATCGGAGCGACTTTATAATAGTGAGCGTTGAGATACTTAAATGCACAAGGTAGCAATGCAGCATTGAGTTTCAGTAGTTTGTCACAACAACTGTAATTACGTTCGCGACACAACCGCAATGAACGTCATTCACTCTGTTAATAAACGGTAAGTTTTTCAGAAGACATTGACAATGAGAATAGACTCGACACCCCGGCAGCCTATGCGAGCCTTTTCGTGAGGTCATTGTGCAACAACCGAGCGTAAAGGAGCCTTAGCACAGTAATTAAGATAATTAAATGCAATTAGGGTGCATAACTGAAGTATTTTTCAGCGTGAATCCGGTGTAGTAAGTAAATTGTGTCACAAGATAATGATTGAAAAATATTATCCTTTTTTGAATGTGGAGTAATTTCTTAAATTTTAAGAACCATGCCTGATACTGAAATTTCAAAATATCCCTGAATAAAATGGCACCGACATCGCATAAAATATGCCTTGCACAATAAATACCTATGCAATGGCATAAGTTGTGCATTATGTGTACAAAAATAACAATATTATTCTAAGTTTTCCGGTTGCACCTTGGTTTTTTTTTAAAGATTGCACTGGGTAGGTACTTACCGCATAAAAGTAGCGCAAACCACTCCATTTTGTGATCCATTGTGATTTTATTAATGTTTATTGGCATTCATTCATGCAGTCTTATTCAAAGTTCACGTAAACAATGACGTAAAAATATTTCCCGCGTAAAAACGCAACGGTCGAACTCGCGCGTGCGTCTGGCGCGCTTCGCGATACGAATGTCGAATGACCGCATGAGTCGAGAAACGCGCCATACGGCCAATTTTTCGTCGGCTTAAGCCTTCTTTCTTCCTATATTATGTAGGTATATCCAAATTACTATAAAGTGTGATTTCTATGATCCGACCGCACTGTGTTCAATAAACAAGGTGAAGCAGTTAATTTTAGAGTCGATAATACAGAAACATTACCTATTTAATTCATAAGATATCAATAACGCTGTTAGAGCTTAAAACAAACTACTACGTAATTTATTTCTTAAGTATTATGTATGTATAATGTTTAAAGAACATTTAGCCCAGATTAAAACCCGTATCCTTAAAACTTAACTCGCAAAAAGGCATGTTGGGACGACCCCAAGATGGAAGGAATGATGATGAATTTTATAAAAAGATCACGATCGAATGCAAGGATATATTCTATTATATATTCTCTCAACACATTTAAAGCTAAACTCAAGCAGTACGTCACAAACAATACAAAACTATTAAGTTAACGACATATGTTAGTCTTACACACAATAAGATTTCTACATATTCGTACCAATCAAAACTGTTTGCTACTGGACTACACCTACTTTAATAATGTATTTATTCGCTAAGTGAACAATATATGTTCTTCTAGAATAAGTAAAGAATCTTTAAGCCCATATGCTAAAATGAATGCGACAGTCTTCGCATGGTGCTGGAAGCAGCTGGAAGAGAGAAGCCGGCCACATATCGATTGAAATGCCGTGCAATTGGAGAGGCCTATATCTAACGGTGGACTATTACAGGATCTGATGATAATGATAAAGCAAGGTAAATTAAAATAATCTAAACTTTAAAAAAGATGGAATCAACAAATAAATATAAGAGGTTGACTATTAATCTTAATACAATAAGCAATTTCATGCAGTCGCAGGCATCTTCTTAACCATAATGACCTTTATTGCCTCCGACTGCATGAGATTGCTTGCCCTTTGCGTTGCGCAGTCCGGTTAAGTGAGAAGATATTTGAGACAGCAATTATTAATTTTCGAGTTTTACTATTCTAAACATTATGTCAGTTCTCTTTAAGACTTCTTACGGAGGAAAAAATGCATCGTGGCCAAGAAAGATTTCCCACGGCTGGCACATTTAACGTTGGCAATTCATATCGACGACCCTTGGCTATGAATCGACATTGTATGAAACTATGGAACAATGCTAGTTATTCAATGTGTGTTCTTATGAGAATGCATAGTTATAGCCTACAGCTATGCATTCATAGCATATGTGATAGTTACTTCCCGCTCTAACAGTGTGGTCAAGGACTTCATACAAGAACAAAGGTGTTTAACGAAGCTGGAGTTGACTAAAATTTATATTTCGTCTCTAAATGAAAGTAACTAAATAGGTACACATCGGAGAACTGATTCTATGACTCCAATTTCAATGCAATCCGATTATTCAAACTGATCATAATGTTGCGATGTCGCGTTTCTTTCAAGGATATGGAAATGCCAGATCGAACGATGTACGGGCATGGGACAGTCTCATGGTCGTTAAACCTGACTGTAATTGTTCGCGGATGAATGGAAGTCATGACAGCGAGATGTGTCTGAATTATTTTGTCTAATTAAATATTTTGCTAATGTTTTGGCAGGCCCGTCTTTGTTATGGTAAAGTTGCTCAGAAAACTTTGTAAAGTTTATCTATTGTCCTCTTGCCATTATCTATACCAATTTTTTAGGTTCGAGACTTTCTTTCATCTCCATCATCCATTTATTATTTTCTTCATTTAGGTAACCAACTACGATACATTATGCTACAGAATATACAGTTTTACTTGACGTATTCCTTCCAGGACTTGATATCGTGACAGCAACAATTATCTGAGCACGCCATAAAGCCTATAGGCGAAAATTCATAGGATTCCAGAAAACCCAATTTTATGATTTTTATAAATTTCCCAGGGCGAGTACTAAATGGGTTTTAAGGTTGTCTCGAATCACATGGCTAATAATGGGATTTTCTTTATAAGAGTATGATTAAAATAAGACTATATGAAACATACGAACGGACTTGTAACAAAATCGTATTAAAAAAAGTACAATTCCTGTAGATAAAAGGTATCCATCATTTATGAGCCATCAACATAGGATTTAATAAATAAGAATTATACCAGCCTATTATTGGTTCAGTGCAATGGCCTCGTCTCACCCAGAGAAGGCACGAACATTAATCACCACGTTTGCAGACGGGTCGGCGATTTCATACTAACGCGATGTTTTTCTTCACAGATGTCAATAAAACGATGATCGATAGTTCGTTATTATATATTTTAGATTGTGTATCGTTAATTGAGTCATACTTAACACTTTTCGTATCATGCTCCAGATTCTTTTGTATAATCGGCAACTCCTCAGTTCTTTTGTACTTTATCTAACTTACCATTTTGAGGTAGGTATTAAAGAAGACTGAAAATGTTACGACGGTGTGAAGGTTACAGCCTGACGGGATATAAGATATAGGAATCCTACAGGGTGTCATCCTAGGCCTAGTCACACTAAATTAATTAAATAACAAACACATAACATATTGATTGTAATCCCCGAAGAGTAAGGCAAAGGTGTAGATACCTATAGTAAATCCACACTTTGCCAAAGACTAAAAAAGGACAAATATTAGGTCTTTACCTATGAAATTGCCGTTCTGCAGTACTGGCCATTTCAAATCAAAATAATTTTTGTTTGGCTAAGAATTCTAATTTCAAATTAATTTTATTTTAAAAACATGGATTTTTTTTTCTAAAAGTAGTCATTTCTTTATTGATTAGTGTTACATTTTCATCGCATTTCAATCTTTTTCGTCATCATGGATACGTTAAAAATTCGAGTAATTATGGAATATGAGTACCGTCGTGGCAGCAACGCGGCACAAGCGGCACGCAACATCAACGACGTTTACGGAGCTAACACTACAAACCAACGCACCACCTGTTATTGGTTTGCTCGCTTCCGTTCTGGAAATTTCGACCTGAAAAATGAACCTCGCGGTCGTCCGAAGACTTTGGTCGACAATGACGAATTAAAGGCGATTGTGGAAGCTGATGATACACAATCTACGGCTGAATTAGCAGCAGCTTTCGACGTTAGCGTCAAAACAATATTGGTCCATTTGCGTCAAATTGGCAAGGTAAAAAAGCTTGACAAATGGGTGCCCCACGAACTCAATGATCGCCAGCGCGAAGTACGCGTCGAGACGTGCCTTGCACTGCTCAACAGACACACAAATGAAGGAATTTTGAACCGCATTGTTACCTGCGATGAAAAATGGATTCTGTTTGATAACCGTAAGCGCTCAGCAAGTTGGTTGGATCCTGGTTCAGCACCTAAACAATGCCCTAAACGAAAACTTACCCCTAGAAAAGTGATGGTCACTGTTTGGTGGTCTAGCGCCGGTGTGATTCATCACAGCTTCTTACCAAACGGGGTGAGCATTACTGCAGATGTGTACTGTGAAGAACTGAACACAATGATGGAGAAGCTGGCGCATCTCCAACCAGCATTGGTCAATCGCTCGTCTCCGCTGCTCCTGCACGACAACGCGCGACCTCATACTGCACAGCAGACGGTCTCCAAGTTGCAAGAACTGGGGTTGGAAGCTCTCCGTCATCCGCCCTACTCACCAGACCTTGCGCCTACAGACTACTACTTTTTCCAGAATTTGGATAACTTCTTGGCGGGAAAAAAATTTAATACCCGAGAGGCAGTACAAAATGCCTTTGAAGAATTTGTTGCCTCCCGTCCAGCTGATTTCTTTAAGAAGGGCATCAATAAACTGCCACTGCGATGGCAAAGATGCATTGATTGCATGGGTAATTACTTCGATTAATACAAATAAAAAATTCATGAAAAAAATTCGTTTAAATTTTTTCATACAAAACGGCAATTTCATAGGTAAAGACCTATTAAAAGTTAAATAAAGACTTAGGTAGTAAGAAAATATTTGCTTGCTGGTGCCATTCAGGTCTCGAAAAGATCGAAGGTGCCAACATTGCCGCAATAGGGTAACCGGAGTTCCACCTGCAAACTTCAATTGTGCAAGCTGGTTGGATTTACCTCGTGAATTGATAGACAGTTGCACAGATGCACACATATTTAATCTACATCGAGGTGTTTGGTATACTTACATTACAATTCGGCAGCTAAAGATTTAAATACTTTGTACCCAATCAAATCAACTTAATTCATTTCACATAAACCCACATGGGCACTTATGAAACGTCAGAAGTTAGGCGCACGGTTCTAATTGGTCGTATCCTATGGAGAAGAGCCAGCAAGAAAATCCACGGTTACTCTTTTAAAAATAGTTCTCTTTAGAATGTTTTCTAATTCATCATCTGCCTAGCCTGTTCCCAACTATGTTGGGGTCGGCTTCCAGTCTAACCGGATGCAGCTGAATACCTGTATTTTACATGGAGCGACTGCCTATCTGACCTCCACAACCCAGTTACTGGGTAATACGATACTCCTTGGTAAGACTGGTTGTCAGACTTTCGGGCTTCTAACGACCCGTAGAATGTTTTCTAATTATAGTGTTATAATGTCCGTTCTGCTACTGATTACTTCCTAATGGAAAAACTAAATAACACTTTTGAAATTCTGTAGGTAATATAAAGGGTTATTGGAAAAACACCAACAACCTCTTAAGAGGTGATTGTACTCAACATTATGATAAATTTTTACTATGGGACCAAACCTGAAATCGCGAAAAAAAAATCAGCTGTTCCTTACATTCATGTTCGTATAACTTATCAAAATGTAGGGCTGATTATTTTTTTTCGCGATTTCAGGTGGCTTAATGTAGGGATGAGTACAATGACCTCTTAAGAGATTGTTGGTGTTTTTTCCAAAAACCCTGTATAGGTACATTCATGGGATTCTCATTTATAAGATAGTACGAGTAGGTAAGTTACGATTACGCCCCTATATAGGAGTAGTTATGTCGAATTACATGTCACTGTAAATTCGCGTAAATGCACACATATATAATTAGAACTAGTGTATTAAAGCAATCATTTACACAACTGTTAGAGTTATTTCTTTTGACCTTCAAGCTGATGAAAGTAAAAAGGAACAAAAACTGCGTGTTAACACTCATCGCTATGAAGTAACAAGTAATTATGTGTATTCATGCAAAACGTCGATCTGATACGGGTACAACTTGATTAACTAACAGAATAACATAACCAACTTATAGAGTAGGCAGAGGCACAATGTATCGTAAACTTGAAGTTCTAATCTGATAATAGGTATACTATGGATAAGTATATGTTGTATGTATGTATAAAATTCTATACCAATGACTACGTGGAGTACTGTCTCTCCTTTCTTACTTAACCCAATCAAAGGTTGTCTTTAAAAGATCGCATTTAGCGATAAGACCCATAGTGACAACCCTTACAAAATTTCTTCGCTTCTATCTATAATTTTTATGACGTACCTACTTATGTAGAAAGGTTTCGGTCTTCAAACTACCTACATTTAATTTTCTGAAAGGCAATCACTCGAAATTGACACAAAAACTTAAAAATGAAAAAATCACTAGGAGATAAAAAAATACACTGAGCTTTTAAGATTTATTTATTGTAATCCATTTGGAAGGAAGTTCTGTATCTACAAATTGACTTAAACAAATTAGGCAACATGTATTACAATAGTTTAGATTGACACAAGCACTGTTTAAACCTTCTAGGTAGGTATTAAAAATATTAAAGATTAGAGACTTAAAAGCAGGCCTCATTATCTTTCTTTAAAACACTTTCACAAATAAGCTCTTGTACTTAATCTCTTTTTTGAGCACGTTAATGTATGTGCGTCTCTCTTTCTATTGCTACTATCTTTACCTATTCATGGCAGTAGTAACCTACTATTGTTATTTTTACTTCTCATCATATTATCTCGTTACAACACATTGTGGAAATCGTAAATCAGGTACCTACCTACGTTAAGAAATTATGTGAGCAGGGCGGAAAGTCCCAACGGGTCCCTCAAGGGAAACTTATCTAAATATTGGAATGGTTATTAATTTTAATGGAGTTGTTTGTTTGCAATTATGTACGGTCGATTCAGGCCAAGAGGCCGACTCATAAGTAAAGCGTTCGTTGCGCGAACCTAAGACCGTCGCGTTCATTTTACTCGGCGAAATTGTGGATGCGCTAAAAAATGCCTTTCTGTTTCCCGAACAAATAACATAAACGCGACGACCGCTATCGGTGGTAGACAAGATGCGACACAATGTCTCCCAGTGCATACAAGGTTTTAGAGTAAAACAAGCTACTGTAACCACTAACTTCAATATAATTAAGGTACTTTTGATCCAAGACCCACTCGAACTTTCCACCCCGTATAATTCAATTATGTCCAAGCGAGGTGGTACCTCGGTAACACCAAAACTAACGCTGATTGGGAGAGTCCAGTGAGAGGATACTCCTTATAAATGACTAATAAGTATAACTTTGAACAAGTTTTTACGAATCTGATGCATTTTATGGACCCCGCGGGCTGTCAGCCGCACTGTAGCGGCACTACAAATAAAATGCTTCGCAACAAAATCGAAAAACGCAAAAAGAAAAGTGGTGCCATCTACAATGCCACAGGCGAACTATTCTTAGAAATTCTACATCGCGCAATCAGAGTTTACCACATCACTCGAATAGAGAAAATATCCCGACATCAACTGTCGGGCAGTTGCCTGGACCAGACACAATACCCGTCTGGTCGGAGGATCCTCCTTTACCATCATAGGTATGAGTGGACTTCACACCCTGTTCCTCATATCTCTACAGCACTATCACCTTGTTTTCTGGTGGATTTAATTTTGACGTAGCTAAATGCACCATCCATAGTGTCCACTATGGACGATGCATTTTAGCAAGGCAATAGTGATCATTGGCCCATCGACATTTACTTACAGATTCTAGTAGGGAAGTAGAAAAACGAGAATAAAGTCCGTTATCATCCTGAATCGATATACCTAAAGCGTTGTCTTCAACATTTTTCATGAATGTAAATCGATACTTGATTTATTGCTTGTATGCTCAAACAACAGAGAGTGCCATGTAAACGCACCAACTAGTAGGTATAGAGAATAAGAACAGTTCATATCTTAAAAAATCCTTAAAATTCTTATGGACCGTTACAATCATAATATAAACATAAAAGTACGACATCTTTAAATTCATTATCACAGTCAGATAATTAGATAGGTATTATGATTTATTTTTATTTTTATTTAAAGCTTAACGTTTGATTTTATATTTCATTGTTGATTTTTCTTTTGTATATATTATACGTACAGTTGTAAGACTTCCCTGAAATATTTAGGTACGGCAAATTCACTAAAACGTTAAGGGATGGAACTTCTGACTATAAAAACCTATTAAAATTAAGGCACATCTTACAATAAAAGTTCTATTTACAAGATATGTGTAATGGAATGAAGAAGTACCAACAGTCTGTATACCTTCTAGGTTGAAGCCATAATTATTCATAGCTTAAAGGACTTTAAGAGTTTAGGATATCGACATACTGCAATAAGAAAATATGCTTAGCATACTCAGTAATTGTACTAAGTCAATTTAATTCCACTATTTACTTTTATTTACAGATTTATAGTTCCTACGATATTACTATCTAACTTAAACTACTCTTGAAACTTAGAACTACTGAAATAGTATGATTCAGTAAAAATACTAGAGTTGTCACAAGTTCCCAGATGGGTACTACATATCTATTTAGAGTAGTATTTATTAATGTTTGCTACTGTACTGTTGAGAAGCACCAGCTTCTGCGTCTGCTATTCTGAGAGGTATGTCAGGTTACACCTCTACTTCAGATTCTCCTATACCACCTTCTCACTAAATCAAAACAATTTTCTGGCTAAATTCAGTACAAGTATGGTGCATCTAAAAAGGTTTTTCATTATTCGTCAGAAACGATAAGCCCTCTAAGATGGTGAAGGTCCTTTCAGGTTTTCTTACACTCATGTCATACCAAATTTTCTCTTGGTATAATAAGTATTAGGTCCATGTATAAAAAATTTGAAGCAGTGAGAGCAGTGGTGGCCCAGTGGTTACGGCCGCGACTTACGAGTTGCAGGTCGTGAGTTCGAACCCAGACAGGCGCTTTACTTTGTGTAAATTATTTCATCACCATTGCTCTCAAAACGGTGAAGGAAAACATCGTGAGGAAACCGGCATGTCCTAGAACCAAAAATTTGAAGACATGTGACATCTACCAACCCGCACTGGGCCCGCGTGGTGGATTACGGCCCAATCCCTCTCACCGAGAGGAGGCCTGTGTCCCAGCAGTGGGAACATTATAGGCTGATGATGATAAAAAATGTTAATGTATTTTTCATAAATAAGCAGGCATTTAAGACTACTTGGCCTAGGTTAGAGGCACATAAGCGAATTCAGAGGTGGTAGTTGCTTTTTTTACACCCTCAGAAATGAAAGTAGTGGTTTTTCCAAACACATTAAATAGTCACGTGGGTTCATAACGAAAAAACTTGATCGGTTTCAAAGCAAACTTCTGAAAACAACCAAGGTCGTCGTTAAACCACGTTAATGGCAATTGAAACTTTTTATCTAGCAACTCCTGAGTTCCTGACTTACTTATAATTTAATATTTACAAAAAGATTTCGGAAACGAGTTTCTTGTCTATGAGCCGATGTGGCTTCGGTCGCGTCGGCTTCCTTCGGCGGTAGAGACGCGCGTTCAGCCGGTACAGCGCCGGGGACAGCGCGCAACGCACGTTGAACCACCAGTCGCACGAGGCCACTCCTTGCGAGAAGACCGTGCCGTTGGGGCACAGGAACGACGCCTGGCGGCCGTCGATGTCACAATAGTGCCACGCTAAAAAAACAAACGTATCATATTAATTTTACAGGAATTCTATCAACACTGAAGCGTATCCTATGTCATCGTAATCGAAGAAGTTTTTTTTTCACATTTTTTTTGAGGCTTGTTTTAATTTCAAATTGTTTATGGAGAGGGGTAAACAGGTCATACATCCACGACAAGAGTATGAATTGTCTTCATCCGTGGCACTGTGACCCCAAGAAAATTAATTTTCTCGACGAAATAACTCAAGACTTTGATTGATCGCCAGACCAACAAGATATCTTAAATAAAACGTGAACCTTTTCTTTATTTTCTTCAAAGCAAAGGTTAAAGAATCTACTTGCCCTACATCCAGCACACTACGTGATTGATACAACAGTTAACATTGAGAAATGTCACATAATCGCATTGCAGAATGTCCTACAAACTAACATAATTATATCTTTTTTATGAAGTTCCAGATAAGCAAGCAACTAATACCACAGTGTCTCAAGACGAAAGTGTTTGACCAGTGTGTGTTGCCAGTGATGACCTATAGTACAGAGACGAGGGCAATGCTCGGAGTTTCCCTACGCGATCGAATCAGAAATGAAGAAATCCGCAGGAGAACCAAGGCAACCGACATAGCCCGAAGAATTGCTAAACTTAAGTGGCAGTGGGCAGGGCACCTTGCTCGCAGAACAGATGGCCGATGGGGTCGAAAGGTTCTGTAGTGTCGACCGCGTACTGGAAGACGTAGAGTGGGAAGGCCTCCCACAAGGTGGACCGATGACCTTGCGAAGACCGCGGGTATCCGCTGGATGTGGGAAGCACAAGACCGGTCGGAGTGGAGGAGCCTGGGGGAGGCCTATGTCCAGCAGTGGACGTCTTTCGGCTGATATGATGGTGATGATGATGAAGCAACTAATATAATATATGTAGTGGTAATTATTTCGTGAAGGTTTAAATTGAAACTCATGACAATTGGACCTATTTATGTCATTGTTTAAATAGAAACAAAGCGTCGCAGTCAAGCGCGGTGTCAGTGAGACATCGGAAAACCATCGACTCTTAATTTTATGTGTTTTGGTGAAATACGTTTGACCAATTCCAATAATGTCAAATTTATTCCATGAGATTACAAATTCGGTTAGTAATTAAACTGCTATGGGGCCACCGCTCTTTTAAAGCAACTTTAAGTTGTGATTCCTAAACTGTAATAATGCGGAAGTCATTCTAAATGATGTTTTATTTTTATAAAGCTATTTATCAAATTAATTAATCGAGTTAATAATTTAATATATTATCAAGACCTGTCTTCAATAAATTAGAAGCTAAGCGTATCTTTAATGGCAGAGCTCACGTTTTTGACCCATCATTTCATGTCGAGATCATGTTCCGGGTTTCTTTACGTTATAATTATCTGACCTCAAAGTATATTAAGGTCAGTAGTAAATCATTACAGCACGGCCAAGGTCTAAGCCACGGTATCGCAAAAGCTTTGTTCTGACAATAGAACCAAAAATATGAACACCCACCATCTAATAATACAATTTCTTTGTCTGTTTTTTATTTATTATATTTCGATACTAAGAATGATTTAAACTCCTCGTTCTTTAATGGCAGGTATAATTTATAACATGATTAACATCTTGTATTTCAAAAAAATATGGCGTAAATCAATATACAATAGAATGCCATCATGCTAATCACGCGTCATGAAAACTTCTATGACAAATTATAATCGAAAACGCTGTAGGCATGATTATGTTAGAAAAAAATGTGTGTAAATCAAAAAGAAGGAGGTTATCAATTCGACATGTTTATATATATTTTTTTTTTATGTATGTTCGGTCATAACTCCGTCATATGTAGACGGATTTGCAAAATTCTTTTGTTCGAAAGGTGTTTATTCCGAAATGGTCCCATTCAAATTTCATATAGATCTGATGATACGTTTCGGAGACAGACAACGGAACTCTTCAAAAAATTATAGCAAATCAACCGCGAATGCTGCTATCGCATAAATATGCATTGTTTTGACCCCAAGGACGATGAAATTTCGAATTGGTGTGGGGTAGGTAACTAAAAAATGAAAAATAAAAACTTTTTTCAAAAAAATAACAACCGACTTCCAAAAAACACTACAAAGTGCAAAATAACTTTAATTTCGGAAGGCGGTGACAAATAATTAAAATACACATCCAAAGTCACCGACTTCCGAAATTAAAGTTATTTTGCACTTTGTAGTGTTTTTTGGAAGTCGGTTGTTATTTTTTTGAAAAAAGTTTTTATGGATCGCAACAATCGTCATTTTATAGCATTGTTTTTGCCTATCAGTTGTTTTTTTAACAGTTACCTTGACAGCGGGTCTCCATGTCAGCGAAGAAGCCCGGATAAGGCTGATCATCGCAGTAAAAGTTGGTATATGGCACTGCACCAAGCACCGGGTAGTCTGTGCCTGGCTTTCCTGAAATTAACCAAATAATATTATTAAAAACATTTCAAAATGTAAATATAATATAATTTTATTAATGAACTTTTGTTACGACACGCGTTGATGTCTTTTGTATGGGAATACATTTTCAAACTATGAAATACGATGTTTTAATAACATATGCTTCAATTTACTTTCAATGTCAAATATAAGGAACTGTTGTTTACAAAATAAACAAAGTTGTTTTTTTACTAAAATAAGTAATCATTTTTAATATTTAACATTGAAAAGTAAAAAGAGTCATTTAAATTGTTACAGTGTGGTTTAACTTGGGTAAAACTCGTTTAATATGGAACTGTACTACACTATATTAAGCTACATTTAATGAACATGTTTTTAGAGGTCAGAGGTGCCTAGTTCCCACATAGGCCCCTTGAACAACGGCTACTCAACATCATATAAATTATATCCAATGAAATTAAACTTATAACTTTCTACATCTGATATAATCTATGTATTAATGCCTCTTTACTTAAATTAATAACACGATCGCAATCAATTGATGAATTACTCCTCTTCGTCAATGAAATAAGTTGCTTTTTCAGTACTGTAATAATAACATTTAACACTAACCACTGAATAATGATACTCCGAGCAACAATAGGAAGCAATTTCATCCTCAGAATTAACTGACAACAATCAACTATTAATAATTGCATAAAATAATTTTACAATCGGTCTAGACACTCAAATTCGTGAGAAAATGATCGTCCCGTTCGATCACGAGCGACTCTTGCGCATATTAGGCCGCTCCCGGTAGTTATACAGATAACGAAAGTTCGCTTGCAGTGACGACTTTCACTCCAAGACACCACTACCCCCCCCGAGTGGGTTCCCGCATTGTCGTTGCGGGGGGGCTCAGTAACCGTGGATGCCGGCCACGGTGAAGCCAAGAGGAACCCAACGGTGGGGCCGCTCGTCAGGGCTTTTGCCTCAAAGCCGACGACGTAGCGGCCAATAGGTAGGTTGCGGTGAGGTGCACCGCAACTGAGGTGGGCCGCGATGTCGAATGGGAGGCATCGCGGCTGAGGGTTACGGGCTGCGGTAGAGGAGGAGTGCCGGTGCTTCTGAGCAGCGCTCTTCCCTTCCGTGGCCTGGACGGGGCCGCCACCGTTTGATGGCGGACGCGGTGGGGCCGCAGGGGAAGAGGAGTGTCGGTATAGCGTCAGCCGCTCTCCCTATCCCTTGCGGCCGAAAAGTGGTAGACGGGACGGCGTGTTGTGTTCCACACGCACGCCGTCAAAGATGTCAGCAACCACCGGTGGGGTCCGCAAGGGCCGATGCCTGCCAGGGGTGCGGGTTTGTTCGAAAGAGATACCACGGCCCCTGGCATACGGGCTACTGAGGGAACACGGGTGGGTTTTAGTCAGTAAAAGTCTGACACGCCCTCCTGCTCTACTCAGCAGGAGAAGTCATTTGATGATTTCCCACCCAAAAAAAAAAAAAAAAAAAAAAAAGACACCACTACTAACAATTCTCGATTGTGTGACAAAATAGCATCCTAGATCATTATTTAGTATTCGTTTTCGCTTATTGGGAAACGAGAAGTGATAGTAGAAGTTTATTCGAACATGGTACATTCACCTTTGACCATTATTAATTTATAGTACAGTGACTGCAATTACTGTGCTCATCGTATATAATAGAACACAGGCCTACGTTTGAACCGCAGAACTTACGCAATGGTAGAATATAGATTTCCTTTCGAAAGATTATCCGTATTAATTCGTAAAATGGAATGTATGTTGCATAGAAAGGCGGCCTTCAATGCAAAGTGACCTGCAATTCTGAATGCGTAGTTAAATGCTAAGAAAACGCTTATATCATTAAGGGAAAATCTTCTGAATGCGTAAATAACATTTCACCAGGAAATGTAACATGTAATTCATCTTTCAGTCGCTATTACACACTGTTGTAAACTGTAACATATCAATGTTACAATTTAGTGGCAAGTGACATACATACATAGACGGAATAGTATCTAAAGAAATAGAAATCCATCAAGTAATTTATAAATCATACGGAGATTATGCAAAGGCGATATACAGGAAAGTTTCTATCCAATGCGCAAATTTTAACCACGAATTCAGCATATTATTCTAGAATTTTTTAGCCGGTTATACAAAAAAAAATCTGCTGTTCCATACATTTTGACCGCGTTGGTATTGCACTTTTCTATGAAACAGCTGTTTTTTGTATAACCGGCGAAAATTTTCTGCGGTAGGGGGTCTAGAATGATATGCTGAATTCATGGTTAAAATCTGCGCACTGGATAAAAACTTATCCTGTATTACACGTTTCATTGATAGTTTTGTAAGTAAAATTAGAACAATGGTATTAAAGGAAAACGGGACCAGTGTATTTTTGTATAAACCTTTCAGCAGTGTGTTACGATATAATAAGATGATGTACATATATATTATGCCATTGTAGTTATGGTTTATTTAACTTTATAAGAACTTTAAAGGGAAATATGGATCGATAAAAGTAGTATTTTTTTCCAGTGCCGATGTAGAAGTATATAGATACAAGTACTTCCCTATTTTAGACGAATGAAGGCGGAAAGGCACCATTAGATCAGAGCCACAAAATGCTGTTTCAAATCCAGTACTTGTACTACTATGTTACTAAATAGGATTAACTAGCCACTTTAAATGTGAAATAAGTGTGGCCTTTTAGTGTTTACATTGATATTTTAATTATAATATTTACAAAACGTAATAATTTATCGGCTAACGTAGAGTAGAACGCCCTCAGGCTATGTGGAGCAACAAGCTTCGTAGGCTGGATCGATGAGAGTAGACACGGCGTATGTCCAGCAGTGTACTTCTACAGGCCAGTTAGTGATTATAATGATTTACTTAACTACAAAACTTGCTATTATAATAAATAAATAAACTCGCTACGAATTGATCAACTTTACGATTCTGTTAAAGGTTGACGCAACTCCTGCACTGTTATGTAAGTCTAGGAATTGTAAGTATTGTGTATACATTGTACATAAATACAAATGTAGCAAGCAAGTCATCTTAAAGGTCGAAGTGCGAGGCGGATTCTCGTTTTAGCTAGTATAACGAATTTAAGACTATTATACCGCGTGTATATCATTGACATTTGAATCAGAAATGTAGATTACTGATACTTCAATATTTTTTTGATTGTCTTTTCTACATTATTATTATTTATTTTATTTATTTATTTATTTATTCATTTACACATACAATTATTTTTACAGGCAGGACCCAATGTAATAAAAGATTATTAAATATTTTATTGTTATTAAATAGATATACCTTGTTGGTGGTGGTGCTGACAATACGACATTATTCATTTTACAACCACACAAAAGTTCTAAACATTATATACTCGTATAAAGTTATCTACGCTAAGTTATGTATGACCAACCGAAAATTATATAAATTTAACCAATGTTTATTTAAGTTGGTACCAAGAAAGAACCAGTAACAATGTTCAACTTCAACAGCCACCATCTAAGAAGACGTAATACTACGTTGGTATTAATTTTCTAACTGGCATACGCATAACTTCACTTTCAGTATTCAGTCCTTCCATTGTAACCATTAAGTCAATGATTAGATCAGACAATTAATCATTCTGCTAGCAAACGTGAAACTCAGCACGAAGGTGCGGACACATAATTATTTACTGATAACTTCGTATGAAACGCGCACCCGACCCACTTTGATGATATCAAGTCTACTGATTTCTAAGGTCAGCGCATTACCCCTCGTATTAATGCATCTCCTTTCTCAGATGTATGTGATCCTGTCTCAGAAGATCATCCGGTTAGCCTTCAATATCATATAAAATAAAAGATGTTTTAATATTACGTGACCAACCAAGAATTTACGGAACATCGCAAACATCGTCCGGCATAATAGGTATGATACAAACGGATGACTCTTAAATATGATCTAACGTTCTTTAAATGTTTAAAATCTGCGGTGATATCTGCCTCTAACAACATAGTTGCATTATGTTTTGTGATCGCGATGATAAATGACTGACATCTGACGTAACGGACCAGTAAACGGTTACCTACTGTTACCGGCCTATGTATGGACTGCAGTGTAATGCTTCAGAAGATGTTATTGTGGGATCTTACGATACAGAATCTCTAATATAAATTCACTGTTTTTGTCCATCTGTTTCTTCACTTCCTGCTTCTAAACCACGCAACCGATGTTGATACGGTTTTCATCACTATCATTGAGAAAATTTCTTCCGGAAGGTTTATATATATAGCATATGTGTGTACAGAAAAGCCGATAATTATAAGATTTCGAATGATGTTGTAAAAACATACTTTTGGGAGCTGACATTGTGTACGAGCCAATAATGCTCATACAGCAAAAGTACGTTTACGCTTACCTAATTATTAATCACACAATTCAGTCGTCACTAAAACTCCGTCACGCGCGAATGTGCGGGTCGATAGTAATTACCTAATAACAATCACATTAAGTGCGGCTCAGATAACCAAACAAACATATCTTTAAACTGTATCCATATTTATGGATTAAACACATGTCGATAAAACAAATCATGTCGATTATTTAAACCTGTTAAAAATAAGACATAGGTACTATTTGTAAACAATAAGCAAACCCTAGATCGAATGACCCATCCTTGCTCAAGGCTGCATTACCAAAACAAACGTTTTTCTTACATAACTTCCTTTTATCAATTATTATGTAAATGCTATGTTAAACAAGTCATTCATGGATATTATTTAGGAAACAATATTTACGTGCTAAGGCCCCAGAACTCACGTAATCGAAGTGCGAAATGGAGTGACCCTACCGAACTTACGATACGCGAGGACAAGTTGGGACAAGGTCAGTAGCGTTTACATAATAATTTAACTTGACACGACGACGACGACGCCGACGACGACCGACGTGGCGACAATCTTTTGATTTTGTTTGACATTGACAATGAAAAACAATCCACACGACTTTTCTCGAAGCCGATTTCGTATTATCCGTCCGATTCAATAACAAAAGGAACAACGGATGCAGGTTTTGTTATTGTTTACATTTTATAATAAATTAGATACATTTAATTAGTTCATGTCTTTCAACTGTGATACTTAACGGGGATACGGTAAGGAAGCCTTTTGACTATTTCGTGAAATAGTCATTCAATATGGGAACTTAGAGCGTGATAATCTCTTTGAATCAATGATAATTCTGTGAATAAATACTTGTTAGGCGGTTGCAAATCATACAACATGACACTGACCTGCTAATTGCAAAAAACCTAAGATTTTTTTTATTTTATTCGCGGGTTCCCTGGCGCTTCCCCCCGGGATAAGAAATAACATGAAAGTTATTCGAAACTAACCAATATTTTTTATGTACTACAAGCCTTACACCGTAGATATATAAAATACGAGGACGCAATAAAGCACAACAAATAAAGTAGTATAGAGTGTTTGTGCTTGTTAAATATTGCTCATTCGATTACATTGGCATTTAAATTATCGAGTCAAATCTTCTTCACACTGGTGGGTGTGAGACTGTGAGACAAATGTTTATTGTACATCTATAAAGCCGAAACCGGCTGAACAGGATGGGTCTAGTGGAATCATTATCAAAAGTATTTTTAGAAATGACTTGATAACAAAAAGGTGAATTAGAATAAAAACACACTTTTGATTACGATATAAATGTACTAGGTCTATATGTAGAGTTAGTATAATAAATTCTGAATGCCAAGTCCGAATTAATAAGCCTTTAAAAAGAGAAACCACATGTTCGTTTTTCCTATTTATATAAATATTAGTTTTTGAACGGTTCCCCGTAATGGGGAAGGGCCGCACTCCTCCCGGTACGGCCCTGTAGAGTATTAACAAATAACATGTAAGGACCCGTATATACCACACAGTTTAATGAGTACTGTCAGACATACAGCTGCTGGACAACAATGCATTAGCGGTATAAGCGTTATCATTATCATTAATAATGTCTACGTATATGACCCACGCGTGGCGCAACGCAGTTATAACGCTGTGGCGCAAGCGCAGCCGAGGCGATGACGGCGATGTTAAGTAGACAATCCAAGTTATTACAAACAGTATTGCATTCTGTTCTATCACCTACAAAAAAGGCTTATTTTGAAGGCCAAAGATAAGTCACATCGATTAAACGCTATAGAGGTTTAATAATGAAGACGTTATTTTTTTTATTAATATAGCTTTTTAACACGGTTTAGCCTTCAAAACATTGAATTGAATACGAAGGCTTTAATAATATTTTTGGTAAATTTAATTAAAATAATATATCAGAACAATTAAGCCATTTCAATAAAAAATACGATAATCGCATGCGCACATTGTTAGTCGACGTAAAAATATCGCGGTGGGAATTTTTCGCGCACCGGATCTTCAACGTCCTGCGTTGAAGAGTTAAGCGCCAGAGTTGAATATCGAACCGTCTGTTTTTGCGACGTGCTGGGATGCACTCTTTTGGATCCTAAATGCTCGGAAAGTCCATTGTACGATAAAATCCGACCGCGATATTTTTACGTCCGTGGACTTGATGACAAACACGTCTTGTGTTATATACATTGTAAATATTTCATGAGTTTTCGTCGTGTGATCTTACGCCTGCTATTGTTCGCCCACATGCGCATACGCCCCACCAATTATACATCAATACTTCGAACCATTGTTTTGGTGACTGTCGAAAATACGTGATCGTAGGAAATAATTACTGCTTATAATATGGTCATGTCAGTAAATGTCAACAATATTAGAGTGTTAGTTCTACCAACCTTGGATAAAACACTACCAATTTTTTTTTTAATCTTATGATTAAAAAAAAATATTGAAAAATTGAAAGTGTTATCACTTTAATATGGCTGTAATTTTCATAGGATCTATACAGATTAATGAAGGAATTACTCACAAAATAACAATATAATAGTACTGTAATGACTATAATATTGTTTGATGGTCTATAAATTTTTATCTAAGTAAACGCTTTATGTGACACTTTCCAAACAAAGTTTTTCCATTTAAATTATTGCCTAAACGAAGTTAAAGGTTTTTTTCTAACAAAAACGGCCGCTTTAAATAAAGATTAATATTTCGCAAACAGATCCCCAAATGCTGACAATTATATTTTTGAAAGAACAACCCATACAATGGAATAGACTAGTAAAATAAAACATTCCTGATTTAAGTGCACGCGAGGTCAATTAAAGCATCTCCATATAAGCAACTTTACCCATGAGTAGGTACTCTCGAAAACTAAAAATCTGTTACCGCCGTTTAATATCGAAGCGATACTGAAGTAGAATAATCTATTTGTAACAAATGTTTAGCAATCGAGATATATTTGAATACAGTTATCATTGGTAAAGTTGCTCATGGAAAATAAAGATACCACAGTTGACGGTACCCAAAAAATATTTGCTCCTTTCAAATTTTTTATTTCTAAACTGTGTAGGCGTGATTTATAAAAATGCCATGCCAAATTATATCGTTTAGTCCCAAGAGTCTCTGAGTTAAACTGTGGACAGACCGACAGACAGAATTGGCGTAACTATAAGGCTTTCTTGTTTTACTATTGAACCCTAAAAAGACTATGTCAGTATCTTTTATGGATGTATACAGAATAATTTAAGCATTTTTATAAAATTGCGAGCGTGGTGGATCCAAACAAAAACAAGATGACTTTAATTTACGACCCACTGGTCCGTGGGAGTCTGGAATATTCGTCGCTTAGCATGGAGGTTGAATGCATTTAATTTTAACGGCAAAGAGTTCTTAGTAAAGAGGATTATTTCAAGCGATAAAGTTGAATGGACGTGTTGATGGATGTATACAACCACAGATAATATAATACTATGTGGGTACTACCTATAACAGATTAGTGTTGTGCACACACATGACTACCTTCGTATCGACCTCAGACCACGTACAGAATGTCAGGGCGATTTGCTCAAACGGCTACAATCTAAGTAATCGGAGCTCTCTTCATGGCAATCAGCGAATTCAAATCAATTACACACATCTTATTATCATTTAGCGTGTTTCTTTATTCAGTACTAACAAAGTCTATTACTGTCAACTAAATGGACCCTGTTTTCTAAAACTAGATAAATTATTTTATTAATATTATGTCTTTGACATTTCTCGGAAAAATGAGGTCCCGTCCCGGACCTTTGGGAGGTATACGAGGGACCGAAGCCAACTCCCAGAGGCCCGTTAAATACTGCCAATGGAATGAGGCACCAACCGACGCTTATGTACTATGCAAGTACAACGTAGGACAACACCCAGTAGGTTCAGAACTATTGTAAAATATGGAAACAAAATACATTGGGCTATGGATGAGAGTGGCCATACTGGACTTGTTTCCTAGACCTATATCCCCCTGCCAGACCAAAATGGTTTTATAATATAAGTACGTATAAAATGGCAGAAGATGACTTACATTCAATGGCAATGCTAATTCTTTGGCCAAAGAATGACCCAGCCCTCTGATCAAGTGAAGTGTCGACCAGCCGGCGAGAATTTTCCTTAAAGAGGAGACATGCACTCGGGCCCCATGACCCCGAGCGTTTCGAACCCAAAACTGTAGTTACCCATAAGGTTACAGTATTTAAGCCGTTTGAGTTTCATAGCAACCACAGCAGCGGTGCCACCACAGCCCGCCGTGCTAGGAACATGAGATGGCGCAAAGGTGTCGACACAGGTTGCGTCCCACACCAGAGGTCTCCCCACCTTCCAAGGCAATAACGTCATGCCGTCTGGTCTCTTCCCATCGTCACGTACCAAGCCGTCTGGTTCTATTACCGATGGTACGCCGGCAGTGATAAGGGAATGAAAAACTATATTGCTTATTATAGAATGGGCAGCAGCGTTCTCTATGCATTTAACACCATACTGCGATCGCCAACCCGCCTGTCAAGCGTGGCGATTATGGCAAAACCCCCCTTTTGGGGGAGGCTTATGTCCAGCAGTGGCCGTCTTTCGGCTGAAATGATGATGATGATGATTGTTTGCACACAAAGTTTCTAGATCTTGTTTGTAAGAGATTGCGTGATGGTTAAAAAGATGTGTTGTGGTTGTGATTCATGAAAAATGTTGAAAAACTAAACAATTTATTTAGGTATATATAACACTAATCAAGCAATCATAAGTAGGCCAAACAAGTTGTAGTGTTGTTGTGGGGGGAAAAAACAAACGAATAGCGAATTTATTATTGCATCCATGTCAATGATATCGAAACTAATCAAGCATAACCACTCAATTAAAACCGCAGAAACAGTTCAGGCGTGAAAATTAAAACATAGACAATTGGGAACTTCATTAACACTAAATATTAATTTACGCATTACAAAGGCATATATCTAAATAAGTAGGTATAATATGCATGGATGGATGGATGGATGCAGAAACTCGGTTGCGATAGCTGCGAGACTTGCACACACTGACATACCACAAGACGGGGAAAAAACTATTTCAAAACGTGCACAATAAGTTAATCTCTCATCTCTAGACAAACCACTTGGGTGTGTCACCTTGTTATAATGCTGATTACGAGTATTATATTAATGTCAATAAACAATATTTCTTGAAAATTGAAATTACATTTTCAGAATCTCCATGGTTCTAGCAATACACGGTCACGAACAGGTAGAAAAATGAAGTTAGGTGCTTTCATTCTTTTACAACTAAGTAAAAAAACTTTCTGTTACAACGATGTGCAGACGCCAGCAGGTCAACCTACCCCAAACTGTCAAATTTTCCCAATTGAACATGAACCTTATGATTACGGTATAAAGTTGAAAATCTAACAAATAAATTTGACAGATTGGAGTAGCTTGACGTGCTGGCGTCTGTACCTTGTCAGCCGTTTATGAACGTCAAAAGACAGCCCAAAACGCCCGCCCTACACCACTTCCTAGAGTTACTGGGAAGAAGAACTTGCGTAACAAACTCCCCAGCAAGTAGATGAGTACGACGTAGTAGTAGCGATGTGTATACAACAGGGTGGCAGAGACATCGCGGGGCAACCTGTTACCACGGATTCAGTACCGTACCTACATGATTCTCTCTACATTCTAACACTTTTTTTTTGCAATTGTAATAGTATTTTTTTCCTAAATCCTATCATCAGCGAAATGTGTAATTTTAAAAAAATGTACCCTACATTACTAGGCTATCATTTCGACCAGTTAGGTACCTACTCAAACACGTCCATGCAAAATGTATCTGCGCACCAAACTATCAATTCTAATATCATGATCAAACAAAAAATCAGTACTTTTACTATATTATGTTATCTGGGTTATGTATCTCCTACAATTTCAAGACAGAGATGCGTACCTTTACCTTTATAATTACTGTTATTGAAACGCGAACTTTCATCGTTCCTCCGCGGCAACCGCATGCTAATGAATTACGCAACTGCCCGATTTACACCGGGTGCGTTGCCCACAGACGTGCGCTATGGCTACGACCTCGTTCGTACAGTAGATGTTCCACTGTGACTGCATATGTATGTGAGTGAACTAAGACACAGCGTAAGAGTAAGACAATATTGTTGAGAGAACAAGGCTGCTCGAAGCACGTTGTCAGTCAAGACGCAAGACCTTCATGTATGTGCTTACCTATCACACAACTCTAATTCAGTTCATTTAAGTTATTATTTTAAGGGGCAAGCACCAGGGGCCTAAGTCTGCTATTTTTATAAATTCGTCATTCCAACACGATCCCATTGTCATTTTGCTAAATGTTCGTAATCTGCTAAATTCATAATGGTCGATCAGTGGTCAGTCAATGGTCTCGTAATAGAATTATGTTATAATGGCATTGTCGTATTGCCATTCATTTGTCATCATGTACGAGATTACCAATAAATGCCATTTCTTTCAATGGAGTGTCAGTGGCTGACCACTGGAAAGTCATAATGACGCCATTATATTAGTAGATTACCAAACTTGTCAAAATCAACAATTATGAAATCAATGATAGACCATTCTGACACTATTGTAATAGCAGACTTGAGGCCGTAGCCAGCGAAATTCAAATGTTTTTTTTTTTCGCAATTTTCATAATTTCGGATTGGAATGAAGCAGGGACATTTCACATTATGACATCGATTATCATATAGATTACTTTTTATCCTGAAACATGTAGCAGTTTTCTAAGGATGTGAGAGAAACCACGGGAAATAGCTTGTAAATTAAGAAGTGAAGAAATTAACGTCTTCTGTTACCAATGAAGAATTATAAATAGTAGCGTTATGCAGTTAATTTCGGAATGTGCCTAATTGTAATGATCAATAAATCATGTAAACGTCCATCGATTAGTGAGCAGACAATTGTTATGAAGTAACAATTAATGTTTTATAGCAGCTGCACAGTGCACGAGCACCTAATTACGTATTGAGGTAAGCAGAGTTCACATACGGTTGGCACGACGACGTATACGGTTGTGCAATGCGAGGACTTGGTAGGATATATTATACAGGATAAATATTTAACCATTGCGCAAACTGTAACCATGAATTCAGCATATCATTCTAGACCCCCTAGGGTACAAATTTTTCATTAAAAAAAAAACGGTGGCACTCCGGGAGTGCCGACAGAAGTGAAAACTTGAACAATTACCTACGTGTGTATTTATTGAATCGTCAGGAAATATTTTTTGAATATTCAACGTTGTTCGTTCGTGTTGTCAGTGGTGTCGGTAACAGCGTTGCGCGTTCAATTGTTATTTTCCATCTCAAAAAATGCCCAAAGCGCCTAACGAAGTTTTCACTTCAAAAATCTGCTGCTCCATACTTTTTGACCGCGTAGTTATTTCACTTTTCTATGGAACAGCAGATTTTTTTGTTTATCCGACGAAAAATTTTTCGCTAGGGGGTCTAGAATGATATGCCAAATTCATGGTTACAGTTTGCGCACTGATTAAAATTTCACCCTGCATGCCAATTCGACATACCCATTTCTCACATTCGGCATTCTTAGCAGATTTATAAAGTGACGAAGACAAAAATTAAGAACCGAGATTAATTTATTAGGTACAGGTACCTAATTTGCTGTCGTTCAGTTTCTGACTACCCCAATAGGAAGAAGGCGTGAGTTGTTATTTTTATGTATGTACATTTAATTTTAATTATGAATAAACCTACAGAACCGAGAATTAGAAATTATAGATAAAGGACTTAAACCATATCATCATCATTTCAGCCGAAAGACATCCACTGCTGGACATAGGCCTCTCCCAAAAGGGGGGTTTTACCATAATCACCACGCTTGGCACGCGGGTTGGCGAACGCAGTAGGTATAGTGGTAAAATGCATAGAGAACGCTGCTGCCTATTCTCTAGTACGTGTCATAGTCGCCTTCTACGACACCCACGGGAAGAAATGGGATGGTGCTATTCTTTTACGTCCGGCACCATAGGAACCTACGTAAATAGTGGATAGGTAGGTAATTGTACTATTTCAGTGTCTATCTGTTGCGCTGCGCCTATGGGTTTAAGCTTACTTTCAGAAAGACTATTTGAAGGTCATAATTGTAAATACCCCGTAAATAATACCTGTAATTAATTGATTAGTGATTATTTATCCACCCGTTAACAACTAACATAATACGTGAAAATTATTTGATTTTGTATAAAAAAAATTATTCATTTGCAAAATTCCATTGTAAAACGGTATGTCGGTAGGTCAAAGTGGTATGACCTCAACGCACAAATAAATAAAATTGAAAATAGTAGCTTTTTACTAAATAATTATGGAAAGTATATACGATACCTAGGTAAATAAAACATCTTTTTATTTGTCTTTTTTCCGGCTAATCTCCGGAACTTCTGGACCAATTTTGATGAAATTCGGTACGGGGATACTCTAACAGAGTCACACGCAAGAGGGGCTTGTGGCTAAGTAAAAATAGCTGCACGGGTCCATCGATCAGGTTAAGCTACGCTTGCCGCTGTTGGTCCGTGGATAGATGACCATCTTTACATACCAAGACCCCTCCGTGCCTCGGAAAGCACGTTAAGCCGTTGGTCCCGGCTGTCATTTGTGGATCTTTGACAGTCGTTACGGGTCGTCAGAAGCCCGAAAGTCTGACAACCATGTCTTTACCAAGGGGTATCGTATTACCCAGTAACTGGGTTGTAGAGGTCAGATAGGCAGTCGCTCCATGTAAAATACTGGTATTCAGCTGCATCCGGTTAGACTGGAAGCCGACCCCAACATAGTTGGGAAAAGGCTAGGCAGATGATGATGAGTGGTGGTTCAGTGGTTGAAATTCGACCATAATCCATTTAAAACTTAATGTATTTTCATATAAAAATATTCCCTTTCGGCACTCTTTTCCATATAAACATTAACTGTGCCAAATCTCATACTTCTCCATCCGCGTAATTTTCGTAAGAAGGCGTATAAAATTGTATACATAGATAGATATCGTGACAGCTTAATACTTGAACTTTAAAAAATTAGATAAAATAATAACATTATCTTTTATCTTCCATCAAATTAAGTGATTTCAAGATCTGCGAACATGTCAATAAACTTTACAAATGTCGAGGCCGAAAACTCGACTGACCTATTTAGTTATTTAAATAAAATACTTATGCCTTTCATTAAACACTTTTATGACATGCTATTATTAACTGAAACTGAAAATCATAGCATAGTAGCCACAATCCTGATTGCACAGAGAAGAAATATATTATCTTATTCTCAGTGCTAAATCATCAAGTCATCCACCAAACGAAATGACGTCAAAAAAGACGTAACAAGTAGGTATCTGAAAATCCTACCCACATTCCAGGGACGCTTTTCGATGTACGATATTCTATTAAAAAAAAACATTATTACCCGTTTGTAGCCGATACAAAATAATATCGGCTATGAATGCACCTAAGAAACATAATATCAATTTGTCATAAATATTTGCCTAATTTTCAAGTTAACCTATTTCGTTCGTTAAGTTAGTTATAGGCATAGTAGAAGTAGGAATTATAATCAAAAACCAAGTACACAGGCCAGCACATCAAGCTACCCCAATTTGTCAAATTTCTTTGATAGTTTTCAACTTTATTACAAAGGAATAAGAAAGAAAGAAAATTGCGTTTATTGACATTATATCGGTAGTAAAAACCTTAAATTATTTAAAAGGAAAAGATAAAAAAAAAACAGAAAACAATGACCTCAACAATGATAATAATGCCAAAAGGGCCTCAGCTCAGCATATTGTCAGATGGCAACACAGTATGCACCACCTGACGCTGATTTTCAGCTGCAACCCACGAGTACCATACGCTAGAATAATAAAATAAAGACATAGTGAAGTGTGTGTCCGTAATAAATTAATAAAGAAAGAATAAGAAAGTAAAATAAATAAAATAAAATGTTGTGGCATACATGTGCGTGAATGTGTTTTTTGTGACGAATGAAAAATTAATTAAATACTCTGCATATTACCTACATTATATAGGAAATCTCTAAGTAGAAACTTAGAAAGCACCTACCCAGCTATTTGGCAAAAAACGTTTGACTGCGTTGTACTTCTTAACTACGAAACAGCACCCTAATTGCGTAACTCACGATTAATCATAATCTGTTTCAGTTTGACAGTTCAACAATATTCATTGCGTTATTTACGTTGTTGAGTAAACACATTTTTAGAACATATGAAGCAATGGTTTAACAATCTGTTTCAAAACGAAACAGATTATGATTAATCGTGAGTTACGCAATTAGGGTGCTGATTTACATGCTGATTTCATTTTTGATCTCTTTTTTCAATTAGTGTAAAGACAACAACTACTGACGAATAAGAAATAACGCAAATTCTCATTGGAATAGATAAAAAATAATAACATGATGATAACATTGATAAAATGAGCAAAATTGATAAAAAAAAAAATGATAAAATGATCAAAATTGATAAAATAATTTGTTTTAAATGGCAGATATGTCGGCTCGAACGTTTTCAAAATCCTTTTGGTGATTTAGTAAAAATTCTTTTAATTTCAGTTTGAAAGTTGGGAAACTTTTACTAAACTTTATGGGAGGAGGGATATTATTCCAGCATTTAGTAGCTGCGTAGCGAAAACTGCCTCTAAAAGCCGCCGACTTGTGCTGAGGGATGGAAAGCTGTTGAGAGCATTTTCTTCCTTCGCCGATTTTGTGTCTTCTGGTCCAAGATAGTCTGTCATATAAGTAAGAAGGGGAGTGAGACTTAATGACACCAAAGAGTAGGCTCGCCAAGTGCAGTTTACGCCTGGCTTTCAGTTTTAAAATGTTGTGCTCATTGAGAAAAGGTGTAACATGTCCCCTAAAGGGAACCTTAAAACAAAACCGTGCACAAGCGTTCTGAAGTCTTTGGATCATTTTTTCGGTTTTTGACAGTAGTCGCTGGCCATACACCGTGTCCGCGTAATTTAACTTAGATAAAACCAAGGACTCCACAAGCAAGACTCGCAATTCTTCACTAAGATAGGGATGAGCTTTGTATAAAATCTTAAGTCTATAATAGCAATTACGGATAGACTCAGACACGTGTTTGTGAAAACGAAGGTCCGTGTCCATGATAAGACCCAGATTACGTGCTTCGTAGACCCGTTCGATAGGCTCTCCCATAACAGTAACACAACCGGCACAGGGTTTAATTTTACTTAACTGGCTTTCGGTCCCAAAAAGCATGTATTTGGTTTTATTAGGGTTCAAGGTCAGCGTATTGGCATTGGACCATTGCACGATGTTTTCAAGATCAGTATTTAGATCGTTTAATGCCTGTTCATAGTCTTCCGGCTTAAATGATATAGAGACTTGTGTGTCATCGGCATAAATATGGTATTTGCATTTATTTATTATTTTTATAATATCGGCACAATACAATATAAACAATACTGGTCCAAGAATCGAGCCCTGCGGAACCCCTCTTCTTACTGAGCGCTGTCTAGAGACAACTGTTGAGCCGTCTGCCCGCCGTATTTCAACGAATTGCGTTCGATCGTCAAGATAGCTCTCAAACCATTTTATTGTTTCTACGTCAAATCCATAAAACGCCATCTTTGACAATAATAGAGGAACGTTTATACAGTCAAATGCGCGTGAAAAATCAAGCAAAACCAAAAGAGTGCACATGCCATTATCTTGAGCTGACAAGATATTGTCTGTCACATCCAACAAAGCCGTGATTGTACTACGGCCCTTCCTAAACCCCGATTGAACTTCCGGAAGGATTTTATTTGTCTCCAAAAATTCAACCAATTGCGCACAAACTACTTTCTCTAAAACTTTAGAAAGTACCGGCAGTATACTAATAGGTCTAAGATCTTTCATATCTGATGCATCGAGAGTCTTCGGCAATGGGTGCACTTTGGCAATTTTCCATAACTCAGGGAAATATGAGGATGTAACAGATGTATTCACTATAGCAGTCACGGCGTCCAATGTCACAGATAATGTCAGTAGTATCATATTTATGGTTAAGCCATCGCAACCTTCAGCGTTCGATTTAATAGAACTCAGTATATTCGCGATTTCCTTACGTGTTGTCGGTCTTAAACTAAACGTGGACGTATTATTTTGCGTGGATTCAAAAAATGCGAGCAATGAAGCACTAACCGTATCCGCACCTGGCACATTCAGAAAATGGTCACAAATTTTGTCGGGATCGTTAAAGTGCAGAGGTAATTCCTTATGTTTAGATGGAAGCAGGGTAGACTTTAGGTTTTTCCAAAGCGCTCTGGAGTCATTAATTTGACTGTTGATCTTATGTTTAAAGTACGCTGACTTTTCGTAAAATAGAGAAGTACAAGTGACTTCAATTCTTTATAATATTTTCACATCACATCACAGTTTTTGTTTTTTAAGTACTCTGCATGCGCTTTTTTCCTCAAATGCATCATAAATTTAACATTGACAGTAATCCAAGGATAACAATACTCCTTAATAACACTAGTTTTTAGAGGCGCATGAGTATCAAATAGTGTAAGTAAGTTCGAGTTAAATTCAGTGACCATATTATTAACATCTTGTAGCTCGGTCAACGCTTTCCAGTTAAGTGACTCGAGATCCTGATCGAAACAATCCCCAATAATATCTTTAAGTGGACGATAAGTTATGGTTCGAGACGGAATTTTAGGGCGTTTAAAACAAAATTCGCCGGAAATCAACGCGTGCGCACCTAGATCCGGTATTACATCAACTGATACAGAGCGTGGTTTAACGTTAGTACAGATGATATCTATCAAAGAGTTGCCATGCGTAGTAGAGTGCGTGGGTGACTGCACTAACTGTTTAAGATCTAGGCAGTTCAAGAATGAGACTAATTTATCCGTCTTTGAGTCTGTGTCACTAAGCATATTTATGTTGAAATCACCCATCAGTATCGTGTACTCACAATCAGTTACGGAGTTTAATGAACAGGATATAGCGTCCAGGAAAAGATCAACATCTTGCCAGGGCGGACGGTACGCGGTACCTATTGCCAGCTTAATTCCGCGAACAGTAATTGTGACCCACATCTGCTCGACCGTGGCATGCACTGGGCTAGAAGAGTATTAGTGGCTTCGAACGTTAATACCCTGCTTAATATAAAAACCAACACCATCACCACGTCCCTTTTTTACAGATAATGGGCGCGGTATATGCCGTAACCTATATCCAGGTACTGAGGGCGCGCGTCCCTCTTCGCCCATTCGCAGCCACGTCTCATTAATGGCCATTATGTCAACATCCAAACCCAGTAGTGCTGCAATAAATTCGTCATGTTTCGTGCCCAAAGAACCCGCGTTCCAAAAACCAACTTTTAGGTATGTAGAAGAAATCATTGAAAATATATTATTTGACTAAAGATAAATAAAACTATAATAAGGTTTATGTTCAATTGGGAACATTTGACAGTTTGGGATAGCTTGACCTGCTGGCGACTGTAAGTAATAGTTTCCAGAATAGACTCGAAATATTTGCGTTGGACATCATTAATCTGTAGGTAAGTTGATGATTAGTGGTAATTTAGGGTTTAATAATGGGACTCCAACCGCAAAAACGTTGATGACGCTTCATAAATAATTTATTAATAAACCCGTAATTTTGTTACTACCTGTCAACTTGATCGCCGGTAATGATCTTTGGTAGGTATCGTACCTATACGAAAATAAGAGTAGGTGCATAAGGATAAATCGTGAGGGATAATCATAATATACCTAATCTAGTCCATTATAGTCTTAGCAGTTTTATATATTTGCGATTTTGTGGTTGAGGCACTAATAAAGTACACTCAATACCTTTTATATAGTTATGAACTACAGGTAAGTTCATAACGAGATATTGGTTAAACATTCGCATCATCAGCTGTAACACTCAGTTAACAAGTATTGAGCTTATAAGTCATCAAACTCGTCAATAAAGGCTCCCATAGCTGCATGGAGACATCAATCTGAAAAGACGATTCTGCGCCAGTACGATCGACCCGGGGCCTAAGTCTACTAATTTATAAACGTCACAATGGTCTCTCAATGGTAAGTTTTTGACAGATTTGCCATACAAAAACTGTCAAAAACACACCATTGAGAGACCATTGTAACGTTTATAAATTAGTAGACTTAGGCCCCAGATAGTAATAATTCCGGCCGTAAGTCTTACTTGTCTGTGCAATTTTGAATTGAAGCCCTTACAACCATATGGTACGGATGTTAATAGTAGGACTGGCCATGTATTTACGTACATTAACACAAGCATAGGAAAAATACGTATTAAAAAGAGTCACACTTACCAGGTATAGCCATTCCCAGTTCAAGGTATTCCTTCACGGAGGGACTGAGGAATGCTGGAGGAGCAGGAACGGTGCCGGGCTCAGGGTCTGGTGCGTCCAGAGCCTGCGCAGGTTCACGCGACACCGCACCGCCGCCGTCAGCGCGAACTCGCTTCACCCGACCACCATCTTCAGACCCACCTAGAAAAAAATTAAGGACCCGAGAACAATGTGTCAATCGAAAGTTCATGAAACTATAACACACACACCTATAGGGCAATTCGTTGATTGATTAATGATTCACCTACACTGGAATCAGTAAGACAGCCATTGAGCATTGAGGTGCTATGGTGTATTTGTCTGCTGGCCATCATCTTTAAACACACGCAGTGAGGTCCATCTGTTTTATCTGCTACTTAGGATTCAACATTAGCGAGGTTTAAACTAGGCCCATGCCATATTTAGACTATGAGTCTCCTACAACAATTAAAACTTGACTGAAGAAAAACGTGGCCACAATGGGTTCCGCAGACAGCAGCAAACGGCGATCCAGGACGAGATGGCGGGACGAATTCTACAGATTAGCGAGTATATATGCGGCCTACCGATTCCGATTTCCTAGTGATTCCGATTTCCTTTTTACGGAATAAACAAATTCATTTCACCTTGTCTCTGCAGCATACTAATTAAATAAAAAAGTCTGTTAGCCTACTGTCTCTACACAAACTTTAAATATTAGGTCTTTACCTATGAAATTGCCGTTCTGCAGTACTGGCCATTTCAAATCAAAATAATTTTTGTTTGGCTAAGAATTCTAATTTCAAATTAATTTTATTTTAAAAACATGGATTTTTTTTTCTAAAAGTAGTCATTTCTTTATTGATTAGTGTTACATTTTCATCGCATTTCAATCTTTTTCGTCATCATGGATACGTTAAAAATTCGAGTAATTATGGAATATGAGTACCGTCGTGGCAGCAACGCGGCACAAGCGGCACGCAACATCAACGACGTTTACGGAGCTAACACTACAAACCAACGCACCACCTGTTATTGGTTTGCTCGCTTCCGTTCTGGAAATTTCGACCTGAAAAATGAACCTCGCGGTCGTCCGAAGACTTTGGTCGACAAAGACGAATTAAAGGCGATTGTGGAAGCTGATGATACACAATCTACGGCTGAATTAGCAGCAGCTTTCGACGTTAGCGTCAAAACAATATTGGTCCATTTGCGTCAAATTGGCAAGGTAAAAAAGCTTGACAAATGGGTGCCCCACGAACTCAATGATCGCCAGCGCGAAGTACGCGTCGAGACGTGCCTTGCACTGCTCAACAGACACACAAATGAAGGAATTTTGAACCGCATTGTTACCTGCGATGAAAAATGGATTCTGTTTGATAACCGTAAGCGCTCAGCAAGTTGGTTGGATCCTGGTTCAGCACCTAAACAATGCCCTAAACGAAAACTTACCCCTAGAAAAGTGATGGTCACTGTTTGGTGGTCTAGCGCCGGTGTGATTCATCACAGCTTCTTACCAAACGGGGTGAGCATTACTGCAGATGTGTACTGTGAAGAACTGAACACAATGATGGAGAAGCTGGCGCATCTCCAACCAGCATTGGTCAATCGCTCGTCTCCGCTGCTCCTGCACGACAACGCGCGACCTCATACTGCACAGCAGACGGTCTCCAAGTTGCAAGAACTGGGGTTGGAAGCTCTCCGTCATCCGCCCTACTCACCAGACCTTGCGCCTACAGACTACTACTTTTTCCAGAATTTGGATAACTTCTTGGCGGGAAAAAAATTTAATACCCGAGAGGCAGTACAAAATGCCTTTGAAGAATTTGTTGCCTCCCGTCCAGCTGATTTCTTTAAGAAGGGCATCAATAAACTGCCACTGCGATGGCAAAGATGCATTGATTGCATGGGTGATTACTTCGATTAATACAAATAAAAAATTCATGAAAAAAATTCGTTTAAATTTTTTCATACAAAACGGCAATTTCATAGGTAAAGACCTATTATAAAATATATCTTAGCATGCAATCGAGGCAGTGTAAAAAATTTACTTTAAAAGCCTGTTTCTTCACCTTCTACAGTGACCTTTTGAAAGATACCCTAAAAATATTACAGACTGTGCCTAGTACCTACACATATGAATACCATAGAGAGTTATAACATGACGAGACTTCGAAGACGTTCTGCAGTATACCTACATACAAAATTGTATGCTTGCTCAAAGTTAAATTGCAATTTATAGAGAGAATAAAACAATACGTTGGATTTGCTTACCGGTTATCACAAGTAACGACAGCAGCACTGAAGAAAATAAACCGAAAACCTTCGTTCCACACATCTTGAATATTAAAACAATCGTAATACCTATACAAATTCAATCACCAAAACGTGTAAACGCATGTTTAACTCAGCCGTGTCACAATCGAAAAGGCTTCAGTCGGCATTGAAGTAGATTGAAGGTCTCAGTAAAGGATTGACGAATTTCGTAATAAGACTTATGGCTTTAGTTGATTAATAACCGCGCCGGACGCGAGTTTTATATACGGGTTTATTTTTCTTGCATAGCGGTACAATTCGACGTGCGCTTTCGAAGGCAGCCGAGCGCGCAATGCTCATGCAACGCGCATAACATGAAGATTCTTTTCTAAGAGCCATGTTGACCTCTAAACTTCCTCGACGGCTGTATCACGACACCATGGAAATATTGTGCGAAAGAGCTGTCCTTGCGAACATTACATACCTATATTTAATTAAAAACCTATGCACATGCTATAAAGCTACACGTTACTTATACCTTCATCATTTAATGAAGCTCTATAAGACATGTAGGTAGCCCCTTGATTAGAGCTAAGATTCTCAAAATGTTGAGGACTTGGTGTTTTACTTACATTAACCTACAGAAGAGGACCCATATTTTGCGAATCAACGTGGTGTAGCTCTTTGCCTACCTTAACCTTGTCGATGACGATCTAAATTGAGTCGACCCAGAATTCGTCTAACTACAAACTCCTTAGATTATAAAAAAGTACTCTGTGCTCCTTAGGTACAGACAGTGGCAGTCAGGCCGCACGTCAATGGTATGGTAACACTTTGACCTTCAGCTGGAATAGTACAGAGTTCGGAGTTTTAATCTAATAAAAGGCTAGCATATTATCCTGGTAGAGCAGTGGTGGCCCAGTGGTAACGGCCACTACTTACGAGGTCAAAATCGTGGGGTCGAACCCTAGCAGGCACTGTTCTTTGTGTAAATTATTACATCACCACTAATCTCAAAATGATGAAAGAAAACATCGTGAGGAAATCGGCATGTCCTAGGATCCTCACTGGGCCTGCGTGATGGATTATGACCCACTCTCTCTAACCGAGAGGGGGCCAGAACCTGTCGAAGTGAAGTATCTTGGGGGAGGCCTATGTCCAGCAGTGGACGTCTTTCAGCTGTAATGATAATGACGCTATTTACTGGTTTTTTTGTTAGCACTGACGTGTGGCCTACCGTGCCTTCAGTCTAGGCTATATATTAGTATTCTTTTAGAATTGGAAACAAATGGCCGGTATCAGCCCCCTAAATTTTTTGTTACAGAGTCCCTTTTGGACTAGCTCAGTACGACATTGCTCAGTCCACAACCCAACCTGCACCTGCCAGGGGTGCGGGTTGTTCGAAAGAGATACCGTCGCCTCTGGCACACGGGCAACTGACGGAACACGGGTGGGTTTTAGTCAGTAAAAATCTGACACACCCTCCTGCCCCACCCAGAGCGGGAGAAGTCATTTGATGATTTCCCTAGGTAAAAAAAAAATAGCACTTGGAATCCCAGTTTCATATTGGGCACAATCACACCACACATAGAGAGTCACAATGTGCCTTAAACTGGTGAAATGTGGGTGTACCTTTTAGATATAGGTTAAAGGCTTTTTCAAAGCCAGCAAGACTCGTAGATCGATTTCTATGAAAACTTCAAGGAAATTGTTCTACAACGCGCTCCTGTCTGAAGAAGCATATACCCTACACCTAATCCTTCGGGGAATACAAGCATGATGTTATGTTAAGCTATAACAGTTTAAGCTGGGTCCATAGAGAGGTCAAGAAAGGCAGTCTAAACAGGCGTATCTCTGTAAAGAAAGAAAGAAAAAACATTTATTTGCGGTAAACGTAAACATTACGCAAAAAGAAACAGGTAAGTTTACAAAAATAAGAAAAGGTTGAGGGGAACATGCGTCACATCCACGCAAAACGGCTATCGCTCAGCATTATGCTGCGACCCTTGCATGACAGAGCCCCAGCACGGGTTTTCTATTGCTGTCGGTTTATTACCTGATGGCTGCCAGTATGCTTGAGCGAAAGGATAGCACTCTCCGTCGTCAACAGCCGAGACTCTCCCTATATAAAATGTACTCTGTGGTCGAGACAGGAAATTAATCTGGGGTCATTCAATTTTAGGAGTTATTTTTATGTGTCGTTCATGCAGATTTATATCAATTGCTGTTGTTTTGGCTTAGGAGATAAGTCTATGCGTGTTTCATCATCATTTCAGCCGAAAGACGTCCACTACTGGACATAGGCCTCCCCCAGAATGATTGGATGGAATGGTTGAATGGGGGTTTTGCCATTTGGCAGACGGGTTTGCGATCGCAGTATGGTGGTAAAATGCATAGAGAACGCTGCTGCCCGTTTAGTCGAGTTATTTCTATCAGTACTACCACATTCTACTTTTTTGTACAAAAAAAGTAAATAATTGTGTTAAAAAAATGTTTTACAATTAAGTACAATAGAAAAATATTGTTTATTTTTCATAACTATTTACACTAGGTACTAAATTAAATTACTAATTAACTAACTATACCTACAAATCAGCGACCATGCTACAAGTAAACACAAAATAAAAGGACACATAAGCGTCGAAGTACTCGTCCGCATCGCTGTCATCCGGAAACGTGCCTAGAAGACTGGCAGTATGCCACGTTGAATGGCAATCCTAATTCTTTGGCCAAAGAACGACTCGGCCCTCTAGAACGGTCATGTGAAGTGTCGACCAGTCGGCGACAAATTTCCTTAAAAAGGAGACGTGCACTCGGGCCCCATGAAACCGATCGACCCCAAATGTCTCAAAACGCTACTACCTAGTTACCCTTTGGTTGTAGTATTTGCGCCGCTTGAGGGTGCCGCAGCAGCGGCGCCAGCATAGCCCGCTGTGCTAGAAACATGAGATGGCGCAAGGGTGCCGACACAGGTTGCATCCCACACCAGAGGCCTACCAAGACCACAATGTCATGCCGTCTGGTCTTTACCCATCGTCATGTATCAAGCCGTTTAGTTCTAATACCGTTGGTACAGATTTTTTTAACAATTCGCGGAAAGTGCCTTCTGTAAAAGACTGATTTAATCTATAGTAATAGTACCTATATTAATGAATTAACCTAACTACACTAATAATAAAGAGGAAAGATTTGATTGTTTGTTTGCATTGAATAGACTCCGAAACTACTGAACCGATTTGAAAAATTATTTCACTGTTGGGAAGCTACCCTATTCCCGGGTGACATAGGCTACATTTTATCCCCGTATTCCCACGGGAACGGGAACTACGCGGGTGAAACCGCGGAGTCGATAAAATAGTAAGGTGAGTTCATTTGCGCATTATTTCAATAACTTCGTTAATTTTTAGGTATTTGATTAATTTGTTAACTTCCAAGCTTCTACTGGGCTGAGGAACATGGTGTTCGCCGTGGGATTTAGTGTTGACATGCCGCTCAGTGCATTGCCAGATAGATTGTTGCTGTTTTCTCCCATTGACGCAAAGAAGTCATTAAAAATACTCACAATTTGTTTGGGTTCGGATATACTTATCTAACAGTAATGATGTTCCTGGTTATTTCTTGGTACTGTAAACCGAGGAGAGGAAGGCCGGTAAATAGGTTGAAACCACAGGCGCAGTAAAATATGTAGTCTTGCCGTAGAAAAAAACAATATATAACTTTACCACGTGATGTAAAAGGGTTCTGATGTATCCCTTGATACTCGATGAGGAGTCGGTTTATTGACCTCGAATAAATGATATCATCATTAAGAAAACTTCCTTTTCGGATGTACAGTCGCCAGCAGGTCAAGCTATCCCAAACTGTCAAATTTCCCAATTGAACATAAACCTTATTCCTTTGTATAAAAGTTGAAAAACTATCAAAAAAATTGACAGATTGGGGTAGCTTCATGTGCTGGCCTCTGTACACATAAAAAAACTGCTTAGGCCTGTGATAAGGAAAACAAATAACTAGGCAAAGGTCTTCTTCTTAGCGTATCGATGGCAAACAGTTCAAACTTTTTTGGTTCAAAATTCAGATGCGCGAGAACTCTGCTCACCGACACAGACATTAGTTAAAAGATCATCAAATGCACAGGTACAGCCGATCTATTCTGTTAAAAGCTCTCCGATGAAGCGAGCTCACTATATGGGCTTCACCTCAGTATAATATAACGTGCCTACTCTGTGACTTCACCCGAGTTATCAAGGTGATATTTTTATAGAATAGCACCGCAGGGCATGCGGCTTAAGATTGAAGGTGGTTGTCTGTGGGGAGGTGCCGTATTTGCGATATGAGCCACGATCGTGGCAAATATAGGAAGGTAAATGCTACTAAGACAAAGGAAGGTAGTAGGTAATTGTCTCCTGCTTGGTCAACGGTCATCAACGGACTGCCAAAGACCCCGAAACTGACCCGAATCTATTTTCGAGAAAATTCTTTTTTTCTTCTGCTGGGTATCTTTGCAATAAAATAAGATCACGTGTAAGTGATAAGAGTTTGGACGCGATTATATTTTTGAGATCATTATATAGGCAGGAGAGAACTGCTCTAAAAAATAAATAAAGAGGTACCTAGGTTATTTATCGCCTAAATTGTAACTTAGTATCTCACCAATATAAATATTGGTCTGGGCCAGAATTTTTATTATGTTAAACGATGAATATTTTTGTTTATATCTACTTTTGTAAGGTTGTTTAAATTTTTTGTAAAATTTAAGTTTAAAGTTATATTTTTGTTATATTTCTTCAAAAATCTAAAATTATAGTCAAGTTGTTCAAAGAATTTGTCGATTGAACATGTTCCACTTCCAAACTATGGTTTATATATCTAAGTAGGTATATGCCACTAGGGGTGTTCAATAAAAAGTTTTAATGAGTATGAAGCAGTTATATATTATTTATTGTTATTTTACCTTTGAGGTTTTTACTCTTGGTATATCGTTTTTCTAATCCTAAGATTCCCTTCTTGAAAAAATCTTCATTTTGATCGCGTAAAAAATCATGTACGGCGGCAATCACTTCCTCATCATTGCCATATTTGTGACCTCTCAGTTGTTCTTTTAAACGCGGGAACAGGTAGAAATCACTAGGCGCAAGGTCAGGTGAGTATGGAGGATGTCCCATCAATTCAAATCCAGCATCTTGGATAGCAGTCATCGCAACTCGGGACTTGTGTGCGGAGGCGTTATCTTGGTGAAACAACACAACTTTAGCAAGTTAGTTGCGGCGGCCTCTTCCAAGTCATGGACTGTTGTTTCGCGTCAGGATCATAATGGTGGAGCCATGTTTCATCCATAGCTACGAAGCGAGCCAAAAATCGGTCAGGATCTTGTTGTAACAATTCCAAATTGATTTGTGAAATCCGCAGTCTTGTTTGTTTGTGCTCGTCTTAAAGCATTCTAGGCACGCAGCGCGCTGATACTTTTTTCATGCCCAAATGTTCATGTATAATACTATGGATACTTCCTATCGAAATATTTAGTTCTTCAGCTTCAAAACGAACAGTAACACGGCGATCTGCCAAAACAATTTTTTCAATTTTTTTATCATTTGTTCGGTAACTGCCGTCATAGGGCGTCCCGAGCGTTATTATGTTTTTTGTTCGTAAGGGCTTTACCTATTCCGAAATGGTCCCATTTTTTCATAAAGATGATGAGTTTCGGAGACAGAATACGGAACTCCAAAAAATGATGCAGCCTGGTGACAGACGGATAGAAGACAGACGATCGGACAGCAGAATCTTAATAGGGTCCTGTTTTACCCTTTCGGTACGGAACCCTAAAAAGGGAGGATTTCAAAAATTTAGTTTAGAATAAGATTTTTGTCTGTTTCAAACGGTATTTCAATGAAACTTGTACTTAGTATTTTTTTTTTTTTTTTAATTGAAGTACCAAATTTTGTCTCCTTTTACCGTGTTTGTTTGTGGTCTGTAATTATTATTTCACAAATAATGGCAAAACAAAAATCAAAATACAGAATGATCTGAACGATGAAAATACATGTATTATCTATTTCAGGTTCAGGAAAATCCTGAACCTTAAATTAGAAAATATAAAACATAACTCCCGGTTTTCTGTAGATAGCCTTTTAAACTTGACGCGTCTGCCTCGAGGAGTCGCCTATAAGAAAGTGTGTCTATGAACTGGGGATTCCCCGATCTTTGTTAGAGTCTCGCTGTCTCGCTCACATCCGGCATAATTTCGCCATTTCATTGTAAGTGTCATTGTAAGTGCTATTGAGTGAGACTACATAGGTACTACATACATCATAAAACACAACATCACAACTGTGTTGAGCCGATACTGTAAAGCTCAGCTGTAAAGTATCAAATCGGATCGTATTGCGCACAAAGAGAAATGAAAGTCTGTGGCACGAAGCCAGTGTTGCCAACCCGTACGATAATTATGGGGGCGTACGATAATTTGGCTAATGGTAGAGGTCACGTCATGTAAAAAAAACATTTTTTTTTTTTAAAAAGGTTCACGAAGGTTAAAAAGTAACTGAAAAAGGATAAAATAATAAAAAAAACCCCCGCCTTAAAAAAATAATGTAACGCGTGATAATAAACGTAAAAAAGCGTGGGGTGCATTTTGAGGTATTTTTAATCAATCTCAATACCGATATCTTTACTGTGGATTGTGATCAATTGTGATCAGCTACGTCCCGCCCTTAGGGCATACAACAGTTATATAAAAATTAGAATACATTACAGAATTATACAATCACATAATATTTCATACAAAAGAATAAAAAAACAAAAAATAAAATGGAACGAACTAAGGTAGGTATAATCAATTAATATCAAGCAAACTACGCTTTTTTTTAATTGCGACATGGATTTGCACAAACAATGTTTGCTGCAGCGCCCCCTGGGAAGTTGTCACCGTAACACCTATCTAAGAACATGCACCAATCAAACCCGAACCTATAACCGAAAACTGGATCAAAATCGGACTAGTAGTTTTAGAGAAAAATGGCAACATGGATTTCCACAAACAAACATCCTCTCACCCCAGACGCATAAAGCGTCTACTCAACCCTAATAACTAAGTTCGGAAGGCGGTGACATATAATTAAATACATATCCAAAGTCACCGACTTCCGAACTTAGTTATTGGGGTTGGACAAAGCTAGTTTATTATTTTTTACTTTTCGGTTTTTTCGGCGGTTTAATTTTTATTAAAAAGTTTTTATTTTATAATTTTTTGTGGCTATAATCTACTAATTACTACATGCGTAATTTTTGATTTAATACACAACTCAGTTTTAAAATCTGTGAGTAAACAATCAATCATCACTTGTTTTCTTACCCTTAGGGTTGGAATTTTTCTTCGAAATTTATATGGGACCAACTTCGAGGTACCTATACCCTTTCCAATAAAAAATATCAAAATCGGACTACTCTGGAAAAAGTTATGCGTGGTCATACATAAAAAAAAAATACATATATACGCGTCGAATTGAGTAACCTCCTCCGTTTTTTCGTCGGTTCAAAAAGAAACGCTGGCGATCAACTGCGCACAGTGCGCACTTGACGATTTATAAGTCCATTTGGTGGTACGAGGTGGGGTGCGGGGCAGGTGGGTCCCCGCATATTTGACCGCATATTTGCGCGACTTTGTTGCCACTGACACGATATAATCTGTTTCAATTTGACAGTTCAACAAAACGTAATACGTTTAATACGTTGTTGAGCAGACACATTTTTCGAGCATATGAAGCAATGGTTTAACAATCTGTTTCAAAACGAAACAGATTATGATTAATCGTGAGTTACGCAATTAGGGTGCTGGTTCCTTCTTTCCGTAAGGACCTGGCCCGCTTTGCTAAAAGTACCCGTGGAAGGCACAGAAGTGGCAACAATACAAAGCCGTTTAAAAATACGAAGTGTACCCATGCCCAAACACAACCCTTCCACTTTCTTCTAGCGTTCTTTTTACATGCGATACTATACATACATGATAGACGATATACGATAGTGATTGACAAAAGTACGTCAATTTTGAGCTTTGAAAAAACGTATTTGTCAGCTATAATACAACGCAAAATGTGAACAAAAGACCGAGACTCCGCATTTGTTTGGACATTTCGATGTTTGGATGTTTGTTACTCAATCACCCAAAACCGGCTGAACGGATTTGAATGAAATTTGGCACACAGAAAGTTTATAACCTGAGTTAACACATAGGATACTTTTTATCCCCGAAGTACGTTCCTGTGGGATTATTTTCGCCTCCCACGCGGGCGAAGCCGCTGGCAAAAACTTGATATTATCTTCTAGCTAGCTTTATATTTCGTGGTCATGCGAGAACACAGACCGTAAAAATTAAACAGACTCTGTGACCTGTGATACACTCCATGGTCATGTGTAAAGTTTGGCGGTTTGTGCTGCTAACGCTAGCAGCACAAACTAGTGGTGAAAGTTGGCATATTCTCCTCCCTTGACTAGTCATTGTCGTTTGGTATCAAATTTTGATGAATGTTTTAGTTTTTTTTTTGTGTCCGAAAATTTTGCACGCAATACGATCATTTCGACGTGGGAAAGCGATAATTTGCACTTTTGGAGTTGGTAACACTGTACGAAGGCAAAAACGGCGTAGTTAGAGGTTTGCACCGGAGCGAGATTTTAACAACCGATTGAATTCACCGGTGATTGGGCAATCTCCGGTGAAAAACCGGAGGTCACCGGAGAATAAAGAAATTTTGTTTCTTTTTTAAAATTTATACATTAAAAATGAAGATTTATGAATAATAAATTTATATACTTTATATAATCATTTATTAAAAAAAAAAAACGTTTTATAAAGACAACAAATGCTGATTTTGATTTAAGAAACACAACATGTCAAATCAAATCAAATCAAATCAAAATATTTTTATTTCATATAAACCTGCATGGGCACTTATGAAACGTCAGAAGCTAGGTGCACGGTTCCAAATTGTTGTTTCCTATGGAGAAGAGCCGGCAAGAAACTCCACGGTTACTCTTTTAAAAATAATTGGCTTTAACAATATTTTCAAATTACAGAGATTAAATGTATGGGAGGACAGCGCAGGCCTGTCAATAAGTACCAAGTACTTAGACGAATACAGAATAGAAAATCGTCTACAAATCTACAGTCAGTAAGGCCCTACAACGTTCTCTCATTCACAATATGTAAAATAATCTACATAAATAAAATGAACCTAAATAAAATTGATGTATAATGTCAATTAATGATGAGATTATGTCAGCGTTGTAAAAATAAAAAGAATAAAAAAGAACATTGTATTTGAGAGCAGTTAATAGACTTTCACATAGTTATGCTGTTAATGAGGTACCAGGGAAGCCACATGTGCAGAAGGGATTAATGCCAAACTTCCCTGTCTTCAACGTAGTCTTTCATCTTATAATATGCTTTTTTGATAAGGACACGTTTGATGTGCGTTTTAAACTTTCCATCGCTAAGTTCTGTTACCGACTTTGGCAACTTGTTGTAGAAGCGGATACTGTTTATTAGAAATGACTTGCTAGTTTTAGTCAGTCTAAATTTTGGAATCACAATTTCATCTTTACTACGTGTATTCAGATTATGGAAATCGCATCGTTTTTTGAAAAGGCCTAAGTTTTTGCGAACATATAAGATATTTTCTAGGATATAAAGAGAAGGCAGAGTTAATATATCAATTTCGCTGAATTTGTTTCTAAGAGACTCGCGAGGCCCCATTTTATAGATTGCGCGGATTGCCCTCTTTTGTAAAATGAAAATTGAATCTACGTCAGCTGCCGATCCCCACAGCAGAACGCCATAAGACATTATACTGTGAAAATAAGCAAAGTAAACTAACCTAGCTGTGGCTACATCAGTCAACTGCCTTATTTTTCTTACTGCGTAAGCAGCTGAGCTTAATCTTAAATGCTATTCCAGAATTGTACAACTTCATCCCAATCGTGGCTTTTTTCAGGATACTGTGTTTCCGTATACATTTTGAATAAATTCATGACATTTTTGACATTGACATTTTCTGACGAAGAACCAGAAGGTGATTGTGCTAGAAATATTTCAAAAAAGCAACCCATAAAATTGCAAAAATAACTACGAACATTGCAACAAATTTTTTGGCCCGTTAGTTGCTAGTGAAATGAATCACATAAACGGACAAGGCCGCTTTGATTCAAAGAAACAAGTTGGTAAATAATTGTCATGAATGTTAAATAATTATAAAAAAATATTGTTGAATGTGTCTTTTATTTGTGTAAATTAATTAAATAAATAAAATAAGATCGATCACCGGAGATCAATCGGTCAATTACCGATTATTTCAATCGAGTACTTTTACCGGTAAATCACCGGTTATTCTCCGGTACTCACTGCTCCGGTGCAAACCTCTAGGCGTAGTGTCGATGTCATGTTCTCTGTTCTCCATCATTCTTAAAAAATCTTTGAAAAACGGTTTTTGATTTAAAAACGGAATTTTGGAACTAACACCAGCTGAACAGCTATATCGTTTTTGACTCGACATTTTGTAAAATATGATTCGTGAACGTTTCTAGTGGAGGTAAAATAAATACCAAGAAACGTCTCCAAACAAACACGATGGACGACGATTTGAAAAAAAGCTGTCCATGTTGCAGTCAACTTTATTTTATACAACGTAAGTATCTTTTTCTCTTCATACTGAAAATATCACCACGAAACACCAACGCTCTGTAGGTTATTTTATGTGTAAGTTCTCGGACTCGAATCCGTCGATTTGTTATTGCCTGATTACCCACCCGGCATTTTCCGGTATTTTTGCATTCGCATTGTTTCTGAATAAGTGACCTACCTACCTATGAAAGAACATTGGGTCAGTGGGTCGTCTCAGGGATTGCAACAATCATCAGAAAAATCAATTTCCGAGTATCTATTTCATGTTTACTAGGCATCAATAATACTTTACATTCTACTATAAAATGAGCTATGGAGTTTACGTGAACCTTATCACGAAATTGTCTAAATTTTAACATAATCTCCACAATCTTTTATTTGACTGATTGAACCAGAACAGCTGAACTTCAGCGGCCAGGCCATCAACCTCCCAATATGAAAACCATTTCAAAACAAGCTTAGCAGGATTGTAGGCATAGTAATAAATACTGCCAACCAGACTCCTACCACATACCTAAACTACAAAATAGTTAAATTGTTGAAAAATAAACATAACAGAAATTACAAATAGTTGTGTAGAATGCAAATAACAATCTAGTCAATCTATATAGTTCTGTAAAGTGCTACACAAACCATTCACAACACCCTTCATAGTAATTGCTTTGTAAACTTAATCCCCCTTATTACAGAACAAGGTTTTTCTTTTGGTATGGTTTAAACCACCAAGCCTGTTTTTGAAATAAGAACTTAGAACTGAAATAGAATTACAGCTCCTTTTCCAAAACTGACAATTTAGCACAGGACTAACCTGTCAGTTTTGTAAAAGGAGCTGTATTTCGATTTCAGTTAGGTTCTTATTTAAAAAACTGGCATGACGGTTGTAATAAGGGGGACAAAGTTTGTTTATGTGCAAACTTGTGTTGCAAATGTGACTTCTTTTAGTGTGCTTCTTAGATTCACCAATCGTTTATAGCCGGTATCACAAATTAGCCTCATTGACAAACAGAAACCTAAAAACATAACTCAATAATATCTGGGTCATGATGACCCAGTATCATCTCACGTGATTTGCCCTGGATTAATTAAACGAAAGTTATTATTAACGGGGAAGTCCAGCGCGAGACCTAGCAGTTCCATTACAATAGAAAATTAATTGTGTCTCATTAGCTGGGATTACCACAATAATATTTTTACCCAACTGCACCAGGAGGAGGGTTATGTTTTTCGAGCACATGTATGTATGTGGATTTATTAAATACAATGTCAACTCCATGTAACATCACTTGATTTAATGACTAACTCCCTAAAGTATCAAAATCACTCAGCTTTGGTTAGTTTAGCTTGTCTTCCATACAATGCTACACTCTATATAGCATTACACCCTCTCTCGACAACACAATTAAATAGCTGTGTACGTTCTTTTGGCTTTATTATCCTAGCCTGTAATAAACTTGACTGTTGGCATCATACATATCAGAATTTCTAAGAAATCCATTCTTTTGTTTACAAATTGGGGTTGCTTGTATTTATTTATTTATATTTATTTATATACTCTTTATTGTACACCAGAAAATACATGACAAAAATAAAACATTAAACACTAAAAACATACAATGGGCGGCCTTATCGCTTTCTGCGATCTCTTCCAGGCAACCTTGGTCTTCCAGGCAACCTTGGATTGTATGTGTAGACTGTTAGTAGGAGTCAGGATTATCTATACATTATTATCACTAACATATTCTTAGTTGCTCACAAAGTTTTATGTAATTAGTAACACTAGTCTGAAATCAACTTTTTCTAATACAGATTTTTCTTCACTCCATTCTCTCTTCTCTCTCAATAATGCCAAACTCTATATAACGACACTGAAGGGACTGCGTATAGCAGTTCCTTCAGTGTCGTTATATAGAGTTTATACTGTATAAAATAAACGATATATTTAATAAATAAAACGTCAGGTTGACTGAATAAAATGTGGACTTTAATTTTAAAAAGATGAAAACAAGAAACTTGTTTTAATCCGTCAAGTCCGGCTAATGAGACACAATTGATTATCTATTGTATTGTACCCTATCGGGTGCAGCCCGGTCTTGACCGGTTGAGAAGTTGACTATTAAACTGAAAACTAGAAGCAACCTCATGCAGTCGGAGGAATCTACTTTAATGTAACAAAAGAGACTTATTGTCACCCATTTCATTCAGGGTACTAGTATGGTATAACCATGTGTGATATTGATAAGTATTATGTAGTATTTTGTTCTGATACAAACTCTTGTCCTATAGAAAATAATTCACTCTTGTAAATGAATAATCAACTTTAATTTTATTTCTACAAATTTCTACTGATCTAGCATTTTTTTTTTTTTCAGTGACATCATCAAAGGTGACGGGTAACTTGCCACTATTTCTACCATGTGGCCATACAATGTGCGAAAATTGCATTGTCAATATAACAAAATGTAGTGAGCCAATAGAATGCAGGGTTTGTCTCCGTGATGCAGATGTCAAAACCACAGATCCAAAAGAATTTATTCAAAATAAATTAAAGCTATATCAAAAGTTTCCTGTGAACGTCCAGATGGTTGGTGAACTAACTATGAATCTGATGAAGGTAAAATATGTACTTAACCAATTCAATAATTACAACTAAAGTTGTGTAAAACAAAATATTGATCAATTTTATTTAAACAGACTAATTTTTATGTATTCAAAATCAACTAAGTATTTGTAACATTTTCCAGACTCCAAAAACAACACAAAAGAAAACTGAAGGAGATCATTTCATTGATCTTAAAGCTTTGATAAAAAATGATGCTGCGCAAGGTAATTAAATAGAAAATCCATACATATTTAGACAAACACTCTTCAACTCATTAAAATCCACAAAAAACAGTACAACATTTCAACAACACTTCACTAATTTTTATATTACATATTTTTACTTTTTGATGTTGTTTAAACTGAGAACATTTTTGGATTTGATTGGATTAACTAAGATATAAAAAAAACCTAAGATACTTGTGTATCATTATTACTAAAGATTAAATTAAACAGCGACTTTAATAGGGTATTTTCCAATTTAATCAAAACTGTTTTAATTTGAAGATTGGGACGAAATATTTAACATAAAAATAAATTTATTAATATACATTTTCTCAATTAAAACTGAATAAAATCAAATTTATTTTTCATTGTTTTGAATTTTCTCGTCAAAACGCTCATTACAATTACTTTTTATCACGTGACCATTCATGACGTCAGCTTTGTTTAAAAGGTGCAAATACTTTTTGTGGTGCAGTTTTAGAAATATTTGTGCACAGAGGCACCGCACACAAGTAATACCACTTTCTATTCATAAAAAATCTTTAATTATATACTAGACATTCACTTTTCTACGACTACTTTACATTCCAAAATAATAAAAAAAAGCAAAATAGTCAACGTTACAACATAAACTATATGATTTTTCATTAATTACATGAAGTGTATAGACAACTAAGAAAACTAAAAAAACAAAATACCCGACTGCCTAAAAAGCGAACTTGCCAGAAACAAAAAAAAAGCGAAAGGACATCACCCAGATTGGGCTAATATTTATTTTGCCGGCCAACAAATATAAAAATCTTATTTAAATATAATTCAACATTATAAACATTTTTTATTATTACACAAAACTACTAAGGGCCGATTTTTCAATCGTCAGTTAAAAGTACCAATAGCTACCTGAAGAATAAAGTTATTAGACTCTTTATTCGTCGGGTAAGTGGTTGTCAATTTTTTAAACAATATTTATCCTAGGTTTAACTATCTGACCGAATATCTCATCTATGATGACGCTAACTTCATTTTTTTTTATTTTTGTCAACGTTTTTCAAACAGATGGCAACGTCATGCAATTTTTTATACGTTACGAGGTTGTAAGTTTGGCCGTGTGGTCTTTAAATTTGTTTATTTGTTATTTTTAAATTGATTGAAATAATGTAAAACAAAAAGAGGGAGCGTTCATCAATCTTTAATAATGCTGAGGTTCAATTACTTGTGAGTTTAGTCGAGAGGTATACCTAAGCAAATAATAGAAAATAAAAAGACTGACTCACTCTGTTACAAACAAAGACAGAGATTCTGTCTTTGTTTGTAACAGAGTCAGTCTTTTTAGTTTTGAACCTAAATATAAGCCTAGCCTCAAAGTATCACTCACGGGCACGCCACGATTGCGGCGGTAAGTCCCCTCTTTGAGGAGTGGTTTGAGAGGCGGCATGGCGTCCTCACCTTCCGCCTGACGCAGGTCCTCACCGGACACGGCTGTTTCGGGGAGGTTCCTGTTTCGGATAGGGCGGGAGGAAACGCCCGGGTGTTTCCACTGCGAAGATCGCCCTGAGGACACGGTGGAGCACACGGTGGCGGTCTGCCCAGCGTGGGTGGAGCACCGCCGTGTCCTCGTGGAGGCGATCGGCGGCGACGATCTCTCGCGTCCGGCCCTGGTCCAGGCCATGGTACGGAGCGAGAGGGCATGGGTAGTCGTCCCCTCCTTCAGCGAAGCAGTGATGCTCGCGAAGAGGGAGGCGGCGCACGTGAGGGAGAGGCAGTCTATGCGCCCTCGCGACCCTAGCCGCCGCAGGATACGGAGACGCCCTGGGCGTCGGGAATCCCAGGCCGATTACCGGCCACCGTAGGCATGAGCTTGCGGACGGTGAGTAATGGGTAGCTCGCTGTTCGGTAAGGACCAAGCCCAAGTCGACGGCGCGTTGTGTTCCACGCGCGCTTCAAAGAAATGTCAGCACAAATTGATGGGGCCCGCAAGGGCCGATGCCTGCCAGGGGTGCGGGTTTGTTCGAAAGAGATACCACAGCCCCTGGCATACGGGCTACTGAGGGAACACGGGTGGGTTTTAGTCAGTAAAAGTCTGACACGCCCTCCTGCTCCACCCAGAGCGGGAGAAGTTATTTGATGATTTCCCAACCAAAAAAAAAAAAGTATCACTCAGTGTAGAGCAGTTTTTTGTTTATTCAAAAATGAGTGGTGTTATGGTAGTCAGTTGCATTTTTAGTTTCACGTGCATTATAAAAAGTCCCAGAAAAAAAAAACTTTATTAAACATTTCAATGATCTCTAAGTACTTATAATTCTCCTGGTCTAAGAAAAATGTTCTCCAAACCTTCAGCAGGAATGTTTATGACAGGCAGATGACTTGCATGCCCCATGTACCACACAATACACATCACATGGGAGCAGCAGCCGATAGTTCTGCCATTATGGCAAGTGCAATAATAATGCGCAATAGCATGCCTGCCTGTGAGAGCTGTGTCTATGCCTATATAAACATGATATGTTCGTAAACGGACTGGATTCGCCCTCGAAGTAGGTAGAAATCCCTCCCTTCAACTTCTCGTAGTTGTTCCAGTTGCCTGTATGTGCTCTGCATAATAACTGCGTGCCTATTTAAGTTGGTATATACCAAGGGCGAACTAAATAAGGTCTTCTTCCGTTAACATAGGGAACGGGATTTCAGACAGATTCGTATTTATTGGCTGAACTGTGCACGTCTTCGGTTATAATTGTATCTGGTTACCAGATCGCCCAATGTATTTGGAATATTAATTCTTTCTTGAATTATTTCTAAAAATCTTGGAGCACGGACATTGTCCACAATCACTTGATGATAGGCGTTTAATATTGCTGCTGCTATCCTATTCAAACATGTGCGGTGAGGCGCGCTTGCAATGAACGATTCTTAATAATAAAAAATCCCTTATAAATCGTCCATTAATTACTTCCACCACCCAGCGGCATATAGTAACGAGGCATGACTTGTTTGCTTGTACCGTAGTCAGTTGCGTTTCATTAGCATCCTTTGTTTGGGGCATATGCACTGAATATCCATGAGATTGTAGAGGTAATTAAAAATATGGAAACAAATGGTCCTTTTAAAACAAGTTTCTTGTTTCCATCTTTTTTACCTAAAGTTAACTTTTTAGGCAGTTGGGTTTTTTTATTTTTAAATAATATTTAATTGAGAAAATGGATATAATTACAAAATATTTCGTCTTAATCTTCAAATAATAGGTAGTTTTTAATCAATTGGAAAATACCCTATTTACATAGTGAAACATCAACTTAAACTTTAAACCAAGACACAAAGCTGCTTTTTCAACAGGGTAACATCACATTGTTCTATTTAAAAAATAAAAACAATTTTAAGGCAAAAGAGCCAAGATAACCTGCGATATTCATTTCTAAGTCAGCATCAGAGAGGTAATTGCGTAACCCAGTTCAATAACATTCATTGCGTTATTTACGTTTTTGAGCAGACAAATTATTCGAACATAGGTATTGAGCAATGGATTAGCAATATCTGTGGAAATAATTCTGATTGTCATTGATAGTGTGTTGCCCAATTGGGTGCAGCTGGAAGTTGATAGCAAAATATGATGGCGACCGTAACAAATAAGTGTTAACAGAATTGAAATTATCGATACAACTTTGTGCACTCTTAGCTGAATTTTACTAACGAGGCAGTTTGTTACAATGTTTGTAAATGTTAATTTATGAGAGTAAGCACACAAATGTCAAGTCGCTCAAGCTGTATTGCTTCCGAATCAAGAACGTAAGCAGCGATAAATCGTTGCAACTTTAAATGTGCGGCCTAAATCTCTCAGGTACGCATTAACCAGGTCGGCCTGGTATGTAAACGAGGTGACCACGAAGTGCCAGAATTAGGTGAAACGCAATTTTAAGAAATCAGTTCCTCATCACTTCAGCCGAAAAACGTCCACTGCTGGACATAGGCCTCCCCCAAAAGGGGGTGGGGGTTTGCCATAATCGCCACGCTTGGCAGGCGGGTTGGCGATCGCAGTATGGTGGTAAAATGCATAGAGAATGCTGCAGCCCATTCTCTAGTGAGTCCCTTAGTCGCCTTCTACGACACCCACGGGAAGAAATGGGATGGTGCTATTCTTTTACGTCCGGCAACACACGGAACCTTGGCAGGCGGGTTGGCGATTATCAGTTTCTCACTGCAGTCAAAATACAGCAGCGACTACAAGCAGCCAGAGGGCGTCAACCTAAAGTGACCGGAAAATTAGAAGGAGAACAGAGGAACTGGACCTGCATACTCAAAGATAGCTCGAGGCCCAGAACTCCTCCAGCGCCACCGTATAGCTCGACTTCGGTTTGCTCACTAATACGCAAATTGTACTCAAACACTGGAGTATAATTTTGTGTGGACAGATTAATGCAAAGTGGTCTTACGACCTCCAGACGGCGGTACACGATGTGGAGAAGGCGCGTAGAACGGTTTCGCCGATCTGTTATAATTTGGGGGAGGAATAAGTTCCGACACTCGCTCAAAGTTTGTTGTATTTGAAGGTCGTCTTCAGCAGTGCGCGGTACGTTGAAGAGACCATCCAAGAAAGGCCAGGAAGAAGCCCAGTCTTGCATTATGGGATACAAGCCCAAACATGTTGAGTAAAATTTGAATATTGAGTATAGTATAGGACATCCTTTAACAGCACAACTGGTCAGGCCTGGTGGCTGCTTCTGACGAAATTCCTCAAGAAAACATTAAGAACATCACCCAGAGCATGCCAAATCGCATTCAGATTATGTTTTTTTTTTGAGGAAAATTTTGTTACTTGTATTTTTATAACAAAACATTGTTTTAAATGTTTGTGTTGATTGTAATTTAATTCAGTTTAACTATTAAGTTTTTTTTTTTTTTTTTTTTTGAATTGGTGATTTTCAAACCATCCTGTTAGTTTTATAAAACAAAAAATATCTCCTTTGTGTTTTATTTTGACAATAACCTACATAATATGCTAGGGCCTTCTCCGTGCTGCTGAGTGGAACTTAAAATTACCCTATTGAATGATGACTATTTCATGAAATACATTTAAGGCCAATTCTAACTTTTTTCTTCTTCTAGCGATTGATTATTCTAATTATTTCAATTCTGTTAATACATACATATTTGTTAAGGCCGCGAATCATATTTTGATCAACATACAACCTGACTCAACGACGAATTAAAAAAAAAAAACACCCCTAAAAACCTTGTTTTTTTTTCACAGGCAATTGTTTGGAATGTAATGCAACTACATCAAAAATGTGTAAAGAGTGTGCCACCATTTTGTGCGATGCCTGCTTCAACAAAACTCATAAGAATTTTGTTATTTTTAAGAACCATGTACTACAAAATATAGGTTTGTTTATGGTACCAAATTACTAACAAAAAATCGATAAGGATAGTCGCACATGCTTGCAAATAGGTTTGGTACGTCGCGCGTTGTAGCAGTCAATAGTGTGGGCAGTTCTGTCTATAGTAGCTACTGTATTGCATGTAATCATTAAACCTCTGCTTGCCCCTACAGTATTATACTTTTAAGTAACATAACTTCACGCGTGTAATCTCCGAAGGGTTAGGCAGAAGTGTACCTGTACAGCACCCACATTACGCAAGTTATGTTTAAGTACCATGGTACTTAAACACACACACGTGTGTGGAGGTGAACCTATTGGCATATTACCATTAATGACATAGTGTTTATGACAGATTAAATCTGCACAATATACCTTTGTCTCGGAATCAGCATTTCTTTTTGCATCTTTTAAACTGTCGCTAACACCTATAATTTTCCCGCTAACAGATAATGCTTATCTGCCTTAACCTATTAAAATCAAAATGGTAGCTTTAATTATGTTAGCTAGAGAATTAATACATAGTTTTTGAATCCTTTAAGAAAGCTCTTTGCAAGTCATCAAAACAGTAACACAGTATTTGAGAAGTACCGTGACAGAACAACAAAAAGTGATCCTGTCTATTAGATACAGAATATCTCCCATAAATATGAACGTGCATTTCTTATACACACTGTTTAGGTTCTGTTCTAACTTTCAAGGAACTACATACCGTTTCTGTCATGGTTATCTTGTATCATCCTACAGGCCTCTCCTCACAACTTTCAGTGCTAATGTCTACCATGGGTTATTTATTTTGTCCAGCTCGTTCCCGCCACCTTCTTTTGTTAAGAAACGAAACCTGAATAATAATTATAAGGTCTTTTTTTGGCAGAATCTAAAACGCCCAGCACTTGTAAATTGCATATTGGAAAACCACTTGAGTACTATTGCAATACTTGTAAAAAACCTGTATGTACAGACTGCTTGATGCTTGGTGGTGAGAAATCCTGCAAGAACCATGATGTTGTATCTTTAGAGTCAGTTGTAAGTATTTCGAACACCCTACAATACATTTTTAAATTGATACTTTTGTAGGCAAAACAGCTGAAAGTTATTTTTCACATTGTAGTTTTAATTTTTTAAAGTTTGTTGAGTTCATGTAAGCTTTTTACTTGTCTCTTTTTAGTAGTCTTACATACCCCACACAAATTCACGTTCACTTGTAAAAAAATTGAATAATAAAACAACCTAATTGAGAACATCTTCCTTTCTTTGAAGTCGGTGAAAATATGTAAAACTTCTGTTTCTCTATTTTATCTTAAACTTGATCTAGTCTTAATACAAGCAGACACAAATTTCGAAAACTTATTCATTCTCTGATCACTAAATGTGCTTTAAAAGTTGGATAGAGCATTCGTTAAGATTGTGGAATAAAAAGTCAACCAATAAAGAAGTTGACTTGAATGTTTAACTTCTTGAACCATCTCAACACATCGTTTTTATGGAATTGAAAAAGTAACAAAATATTCTTTCTTGCAGAATGACACCTTCTTGGAGGATTTGACAGATATTTCTCCACAAGTAGATGAAACCTTCAGAAGACTCACAAAAACAGCTGTTGTATGTTTCCTCATTACATTTATAAATAATATTGGTTTTATTTATTATTTGATCTTAAGTATGTTGACGTTTTTTTTCTAGGATATTGGTTATTTGCTCTATAACTACGAAAGTGACACTGGATCCGTCAAGGAGCTATCTAAAATAATGGACAATGTTGAACAACACTTCTCAAAGCTTTTTTCTATAATACAGAAGCATAAGGACGAAATCATAAACATTATTTTGTATTTAAAGTTCTCTGAAAAGAATTCTTTGCAGAAAGCTAAATCTGAAGTCTCAAATTCTATCAAAAAAGCTAAAGATGTCTTGGAAATGATAACAGTTGCTACAAGTACCAAAAATATTAAGCAGGTTGGTTACTCTTTATTTACTGTTGCAATTGCCAATTATACTGCCCATATATTTATTGCTAGCAGCGCTCCGCGTTTTCACCCGCGTAGTTCCCGTTCCCGTGAGAATACGAGGCAGTCGCAACGTCCCCGTAAGGGGGCGTGGCAAGCGGGATCGGGGCGTAGCCCCCTGCCCGCGGAAGCTGTACGGTGGCCCGTCAATACGGGCCCCTCATCTTGTTTGCCCTTTGGGCTTTTTAAGACACGTGGGCTCACGCTACACGCATGAGCCCTTGCGAGTGACTGCTATAATGTATCTGTGAGAGCGCCACGGCGCCGTTACCCAGCGCCGCTTTCTTCTCGGCATCCTGGCGGTCGATCACCGCCGGGTGAGACCCCCGGTTTCCCGGGGGAGGCCCAGCGGGTGACGACCAGCGACAGGGATGCCATTCGACGCCCCCACAGAGTAGGTGTGTGGCACCCGCCCGTCCCGTTCGCAGAGCTGGCCGCTGGCGGTCCGAGCTGCGGTGCCGTCATGTATGTGCGGGCGGTATTGTAATGTGTTACACCGCTCGGTGTCTACGTGAAAGACGCGGGCCCGCCCGCGAATTCACGTGTGTGTGGTTGCGGAGAATACGAGGATAAAGCACGGACGTTTATAAGGGGGGGTTTCTGGGGTCCGGACCCCCCCCCCCCCCCATTTAAAATTATTAATCAGTTAACAATAAAACGTAAAAGACTAAATTTATTACTTTCAAGCTTCAACTTTCTTACTTTTGAATAAATATTTATCGCAGTACATACATTACATATAAGTTTTTATTTAAAGGCACCTACTTAGAGTAATATTATAGATTACCTACCCGCGACTATACTTGCGTGTTATAGTCGCAGGCTATATTTAATTTGAAAATGATAGATTTAATTGGAGTTAGAACTCTGTGTTGTTTGTTCTAGTTTCCCAACAGTGAAATATTTTTTCAAATCGGTTCAGTAGTTTCGAAGCCAATTCAATGCAAACAAACAAACAATCAAATCTTTCCTCTTTATAGTATTAGTAGATGAGTAGGCTCAGCATGTCTTGTTCCATACATCTTCATTAGCTGTGATCACACTATTAATTAGGGATGTGTAGCGGCACTACAAATAAAAAATGCTTCGCAACAAAATCGGAAAACACAAAAAGAAAAGTGGCGCCATCTACAATGCCACAGGCGAACTAAATGAGCAATTCTGCATCGCGCAATCAGAGTTTTCGACGGCACTCGAAGATATACAAAAAAATCCCGACATCAACTGTCGGGCAGTTGCCCGGACCAGACACAATACCCGTCTGGTCGGAGGATCCTCCTTTTCAATAGAGGTATGAGCGGACTTTACACCCTGTTCCTCATACCGCTAAATTGGTGACCCCGTGAAAGAACGTCAGCGCAGCCTTCGTGCAACACTTCAGCGTGACGTCATTATCATCACATCAAGACCACTTCCTCAAGCTTTCGAGCGGCGAGTCACACAGCCAGCCAGCACCCTACGGCTTCAACGGGTATCCTGACCACCTGCATGCAGCGAACCGCATGCCTGGTCATCACCCACACAGCCTCATCAGCAACCATGGCCCAGCACACTGCACTTTCGGCCGGTCGAGAGCTCAATCTCCCGGTCGACGCCAGCAGTCAGCCTCAACCTCTCAACCCAGCGCTGTACCAGATCCGACTCACTGGAGCATAACGCAGCGCAACCCCGACTCACAGGGGAATCGTCGCAGACAGTTCCGACTCACCGCGAACTATGCGACACCCGGTTCCGACCCACTGGAACCTCAACTGGCCCTGGTAAGCATCACAGTATGCACTGACTCAGCCCACTATCGACCTCCGGTCTCCGGGGGGGAGTGATGTAGCGGCACTACAAATAAAAAATGCTTCGCAACAAAATCGGAAAACACAAAAAGAAAAGTGGCGCCATCTACAATGCCACAGGCGAACTAAATGAGCAATTCTGCATCGCGCAATCAGAGTTTTCGACGGCACTCGAAGATATACAAAAAAATCCCGACATCAACTGTCGGGCAGTTGCCCGGACCAGACACAATACCCGTCTGGTCGGAGGATCCTCCTTTTCAATAGAGGTATGAGCGGACTTTACACCCTGTTCCTCATACCGCTAAAGATGCATCCGATACCGATTCCGATATATCGGCGATACTCGAAGTTTGCCAAAATATCGGCATCGGCGATATTTTTATGGCCGATTCGACGATACTTTTTGCGCTTTAAAAATGTAATGCAAACGCGCGTGTTGTCTCGTCTATTTCGTTGCAAACGAGGCACGAACTAACCATACTAAAATATACTATTATCGAATCTCAACCTGTCTATAGTTTTAAACGGTTTATTGAGTTTGTCCTGTTATTTGTTATTTTTATGTTACCTAAAAAAATAACCTGACTGGTGTATTATTTATTTTACCTTCATTTTTGAATTCAATAAACGTATCGGTATCGCCGATATTTTATTCCATCCGCCCATTTTTTCAAAAATATTTCCTTTTCCCCTTATGATTAACAATATCGAAAAAAAAAGGGGGACATCAACAATTGTATGTTGGTGTGAATATAGCACAACAAGCATCACAAAAATGTTGGGTTTGTAAATCATTGTCTCTGTCACTGAAATAATTATTTAGCTCTCTTTCTAATGCTCTATGTCAATATTACGCCCGAGTTTCGTTTATAACAATACATTATGGTCGAAAATGGACGAAAATGACAATACATAATGGTCGAGTAATAAAATATTTTTTAATAATGTTGCATTTCTTGTATTTTAGATTAATTTGCCAGCCCTTTTGGAGGAAGCTAAACAAATAACAAATACTGCCTGGTATCTAAATAAGACAGAAACAAACAAGGAATCTCTTAAGTAAGTCTTTGTAATGAAATACAATCCGTGCTGCACCATAAGCAATAATAAAACAAACAAGATTAGAAGTACATTCTGTTTCTTCACTGTGTGGTACAATTCTATCTTAAAACTGCTTTATTATCAACAGGGTGACAGTAAATGAGGATCTGTGTTCATTGATTAGTGACTATGTGCACTTGGAAGGGAATGTCAAGTCTGTATACAAGCTGCACTCTACGTCAGAACTAGGTGATGATGTAGAAGTACCACCAGCGCCCAACTCTCCCGTCTATCCACCGGAATTACCTAAAGGTAAGATACCATCTGTTTTTTGCAAAAGCCTCTTGGTTTTTAGTTAAATCTCAGCAATAGATGTGTTTACATACAGTAACTATTTTAGTAAGCTCTTTTAATGGGATGAGGCTGTTGCCATTTGCCAGGTACAAATACAGATTACAGAGTGATATTGAGTAATTCCTAGTGGAAACCCAACCAATGTCCAGATTAAACCCTGAACAGGTGTACTGAACTGGCAGCTATGCAGTTTCAATAAAACACAATAAATCCAGGGTAATATTGGTTACTAACCAAAGGAACAAATGGCACTTCAAAGATATTGGTGCCGATTCTGTTGTCACAAAATTCTCTAAACTAGACTAAAAATCACCAAAATTTAGTTTATTCCTGTCAAACGACGATTTCCCATTCTGAAATTGCCTCAAGTGACACAACTTAACTATATTTTAGTTTGACAGTACTAAGATTGCACTGAGTTATTAGTTTAGTGAAAAAAGCAATTTTGCTATTCTGTTGTTGTCAATTTCATTATAATGTATTCAACCTAAAATTTTGGTTGTCTAATTAAATCTGACTATTTTTAATCGCGATTAAATAGGTGTGGAATAAAATTTGTTGTTAAGAACTAAAATTCACACCGACACCTCGACTTCTGGTGCAAAATAGTACTGTATTTTTTTTTCTTTTTTGGTTATATCTCTAACATGTGGGTAATCATTTTTCATATTTTACATGCAAAAAGTGAAAATTCCATCACGTCGAGGCTGCCGCCCCTGCGCGCCTCTGGCTCCAAAAAAAATCACAGGGTAGGGCAAACAAGTTCACGTTGCGAAGCCAAAACATACCACGTGCGAGTCGCGATTGTCAAATTCAATTTTAGTTGTGTCAAAATTGTGTTTAAATTTAGAGATATTTTTTTGCAGAATAATTTTAAGATTCTCATAATCAAAAGTAAGGAATTTTAGTTATAGTTAAGCTAGTTTAGTTCGGTGTACAACAGAATCGGCACCATTGTCGAATTATTTTTGTAAACTAAATTATATTGTTATTAATTTTATTATAGATGCAAGACAATCAAAACCTAAAGTGGAAAAAGAAGTTTACAAAGCTCCAGCTCTATACAAGAATGCTCCTAAATATCGTAGCAAGAGTGGATCTGTATCATCTCTAAATTCGAATGGCAGTGAAAAGTCTAGTAAGAGTTACATTACACAGAGTAAGTAATTATTTTTCACTACAATGTTTGATTCAAAGCACTTTTGGAAACCAAATACTTGGAACTAATTTTATAATATGTATGTAATTATCTCACGGCAAAGAACGAGTACTGCCGGTAAAAAGTATTGTTTGTCCTAGCCATTAAATAACCCATTATGGTTTACCTGTGTACCCAATTACATCCAAATCCGTCCAGCCGTTAAATCATGAAAGGTAACAGACAGTCAGAGTTACTTCTTTGTATTGTTAGCATAGAGCAGAGATGCACAGACCTCGGGCCGCACGCGGCCCTCTGGCAATATGCCAGTGACCCGCCAGCAAAAATATTCCCTCTTACATTTGAAGGAAAAATATCACTGAGATTTACAAATAAAATAAATTAGAATCTGGGACTATTTTTATGTTTTTAATTTGTGCTGGTGGCCCACCATTAGTTCATCATTTGTCCAAGTGGCCCATGGTCTCAATAAGTCTGTGCATCCCTGGTATAAAGGGATGGATGAGTAGTATTAAAACTGAATGGTATATTAAATTAAAGCTATGTGAAAAATATGTTATTTGAACTTACTTGTTTTCTGTTATTATACGAAATGATTGGCACCCAGCTTCCAGCAATCCAGTTTCTGTTTAGTATAATAATTTTATGACCCTTTACGACATTATGAATTATTCATAATGTCGTAAAGGGTCATAAAATTTTCAATTTATTAGCTAATTTACATCAGGTCATTTCTATAAATGGTCTGGTATAAATGAGCTAATAAATTCTAAACTGTACAAGAGACTGTTTGAAGTTTTGAACTGACCAACTGGTCCGAAAGTTGCAAGCTAGTTGGCAATTCCATATCGTAGCTCTCTATGGAGAAGAACGGACAAGAAATTGCAAGGTCCAAAGTATTTATTTCATTTTCTATGGTTAACTTCTATGGGTTTTTTTATAGATTACTATCAGCAACAGCCTGTGGTCCAACCAGTGGCACCATTTGTTGAAAATAAACATCCACAGCTACTGCCTGAAGGTATTAAAATACTTATTAATAATCATTTAGCAAGTTTAATAGTACCTATAATAATAATATCCGTCATTTAAATTCTAGGTTCTCAAGAGTTGATTTACATTTCACATATTGTGGATCCTAACAACTTCTTTGTGCAAAGAGCGTGCTTCCAAGGACATGTCAAAGAAATGTTACGGGAATTCCGAAACGCTGTATCGTTCGCCAAACCGTCTCTGAATCATATTATGCCGGGTAAGCATTTTACAAAAACAATATGATAGATTGTTACTATGGATCAATAAACAAGTTCTGTTGGTTGACCTACAAAGGTTTTCATAAGTTTGCAATATTCAAATATTACTAGCTGACTAGCTGCGCCCCGCGGTTTCACCCGCGTAAGTCGACATTCACACGGACGTAGTAAAATCACGATGGGATTTATCGCGCACTGAATTTCCAACCGCGAGTGAGTCTTTAGCGCGTCGAAAAAACAGCGTCAGATTTTCAACTCGACAAAATCTTGCCGCGATTTTATTATGTCCATGGGAATGTGAGCTTCGTCTCGATTCGAAAAAAATCCTGTCTTAATCTAGGTCACAGGAACATTTAATTGTCTATCAAACACAATTTATTACAAAGCTAGTTTTCTTCGTTTCCGAGACTTTGAGGTATTAGTATCTTAATGTGACCCAAAGAATTAATTGCTCTCTAGTGTATTATAAGTTTAGATGACCGGCTTTACAATAATGTTGTTCTGTGTGCAGGTAAAACATATTTGGCTTTTAACAAGGTTGATAATATGTGGCAAAGATGCCGCGTTCTTAGCGTGGACACGAAAAATAATAATCCGATAATTCAAGTTTTCTGTTTTGATTTCGGAAGCATTGAATCTGTTTCTGTTGATAGGTAAGCATGCTCAAATATTTGACAGCTTCGTATTTTATAATTCTTGCTTTAGAAGTTATTTTACGATAATTAACAAACATTTTTATTTCTATTACATTAAATAGTGTGGTCAATTGCTTGATGTAACAAACGTATTATTTTCTCTATTTTAGGTTACGTCTTTTGCCTCCATCGAAAATACAGTGTCCTTATCCGCTCGCTACAAATTGTTCTTTGTTTAATTGTGAGCCAGTATCGGGTAACTGGACCAGTGAAGATTCTTTCCTCATTCAAAATATTGTAGACAAGTAAGTTTAATATACAAGAACCTTTTAATATCGCGTCACGCTCAACCAGAAACTCCTGTCACGTGATGAAGACCTCAACTTTTTAGGAAATACTCCTTAGTAACTCCATTATTTTATATTATTATTACTACCAAAGTACTTATAACTAACTGACCCGGCAGATGTTGACCAGGGGCCTAAGTCTACTAATTTATAAACGTCACAATGGTCTCTCAATGGTGTGTTTTTGACAGTTTTTGTATGGCAAATCTGTCAAAAACTTACCATTGAGAGACCATTGTGACGTTTATAAATTGTGTAAATGTCAAAATGTGTGAAAATGTCATATTTCACACAAAAATCCCACAAGGGAAATAGTTCAGGTTTCTCTACATACCCACCTCCTTTATTTATAAATGTTGCTTGAAGTTAAGTAATGATTAGCGACATACATTTTTGACGTTTAAAAGACTCTTTAAACTTTAATCAACGTTTATAAAACCCCTTTTTGGTTGGGAAATCATCAAATAACTCCTCCCGCTCTGACTAAAACCCACCCGTGTCCCGCAGTAGCCCGTATGCCAGGGGCTGTGGTATCTCTTTCGAACGAACCCGCACCCCTGGCAGAAAAAAACATCACTGTTCCCTACATTTTGACGAGTTATGCAAACTTAAATGTAGGGAACAGCTGTAAGTCCCATGTAATAGCCGATTGCCATCAACCGGGCACAAATCCAGATTCCGGGTTGCTACTGAGAAATTCCATGTAGAAAAACCTTTCAAACCATCACACTTTGTCCGACCTGGGAATCGAACCTAGGACTTCACGCTTGACAGTAGCGCTTGCTACCACTAGACCAACGAGGCAGTGCGAGTCAGTGCACACAATTACATGAATACAGGACAAATTTTTAACCAGTGCGCAAACTGGAAATATGAATTCAGCATAATATTCTAGACCCCCCAGCGATTGTATAAACGACGAAAAAAATCTGCGCTGGGGGTCTAGAATGATATGCTGAATTCATGGTTACAGTTTGCGTATTGGTTAAAAATTAATCCTGTATTTACTTTGAGAAGTAGAATATTATTTTAATTATTGCGAATGTGAAAAAGAATCTCTCAGTCACTCTCTTTTTCAGTTAGTTTTAATGATAATCTGGCAGTTTGATGAGTACTTTATGCGGCCTACCCTAATGTCTTTTCTTTGATATCAACAGACATTTGGGTAGGCCGTATTTAATTTGCCGCGTTTGTTGAATCGTTGAGCTCCTTAATTTCTGAGTTGAACTACACGGTTACTGATAAATGTGTGCACTAACTGGACAAGTCCACTGTGGTACTTCCAATGTGTGGTACTTCCCACTTCAGATCATTTCCGACACCAATCTACATGGTCTTCTTTACATGATCTGGTCCAAGATCCTGTCTGGACTTTAAAAGAGACTAACCTCTGAGTTTCTTTCGGTCGTTCTTCTCAGAGTAGAGAGAGCGCGAGAGACCTCATAAATTTTTTAAAATAGGATTGATGTGTAAAAGTGTATTTACAAACTTACAAAATAAAACCTTTTATCTTGTTTCTCTCTCGAGAAAAATACACAAACTGTTCCATAAGAACAGCCAAATCGATCCAGTCTGTCAATGATGCGCTTATCAATTTTATTTTTATTTTTTGTTTAAAGATAATAATACATTGTAGGGTGTTCAGAAAAGGTAAGGCATATAAATCTCAGGTTAAACATCTAACAATAATTCGCGCCGGAAAGTATTTTTGTTGAAAACTTGTTATGAAATTATATTATTTTCCTGCATAATAATGGAGTGAGTTTTATTTTAGCAAACAAGCAGTGCTCCATATTCGCCGTGTTATTCCTTTATCTGACCTGGAAGTTAAATTAGAGTGTGACGTCACTACATTCGAAAACGGGATCAGTCTTGTTCACGCTTTGGTGTTCCATGACCGTGCCAAAATGATTAACCCGAGACTACCGGTAATGCTTTTTCCGATATTAACAAAGACAAATTTAATATCAAAAATATTCCAACCTTGTATTTTATTTTTTTGTTTCAGTATCCAGCAATCAAGGGTGTGAAGGAGAAACCCAAGCTTTACACGAGAAACAATGAATTGAATCGTGAAAATCCGGAGTTAGTATACATTACACACGTTGTAAGCCCTGACAAATTTTTCGTGAGAAAAGTAAGTAATATTTCTATAATTTCATCATCATCACTTCAGCCGAAAGACGTCCACTGCTGGACATAGGCCTCCCCCAAAAGGGGGGTTTTGCCATAATCGCCACGCTTAGCAAGCAGGTTGGCGATCGCAATATGGTGTTAAAATGCATAGAGAACGCTGCTGCCCATTCTCTAGTAAGTCCCTTAGTCGCCTTCTACGACACCCACGGGCAGAAATGGGATGGTGCTATTCTTTTACGTACGGCAACAGGGAACGAAATTTCTATAATTTATTTCTTAATAATGTATTTGTTTGTCCTTTGAAAACAACTTACTGATATTTACTACCTTTACAGCAACATCTCCAAAACGTTTACGAGAAACTCTCTGAAGATCTGGAACAAGAGTATAGTCTCGCTTCCACCGTAGGAACTGTTTATTTACCAGAAATAGGTAAGTAAAAACAAAAATGGCTTGTGTGTGTGTGTTCTTGATTGTTATTTATCGCCATTGTTAAGAGCCAATAATCCAATGATTTTAGCAGCCGATCTATATTGTCATACCGACATTTATTTTTAGACCCCCGACGCAGAAAGAGTACTGTTATAAGTTTGACTGCTATGTGTGTGTCTGTGGCACCGTAGCTCTTAAGCGGGTGAATCGATTTGGGTGGGTTTTTTTTATTAAAAAGTAGGTTTTTTACCAGTAGTTCTTAGACATTTCAAGGATATCAAGGTTCAGCCGTTTCAAGGTCATCAACTATTTTGTTAGCTGCGGTAGGGACGGTAGGGGCGTCTAAGAAGACGCATGATGTGTATTTACTTTACTTTCAAACATACGTGTGACCCCACACCCACATGCTTCAAACTATGCATGTTAATGGAATTCTTGGTCTGACACTGCAGCCAGTATAATCCAGCAAACTAGTACAACTCTTGAAAAAATAATAGCAGATATATCGTGTTTGGATTCGTTTTAATTAGTATTTGATTCCACACACAATGCAATGGTGGCAAACACGATGAGCTGATGCTGCAACCAGGATATTCAGCACATTAGTACAATCTTGAAAAAATAATAGCAGAAATTTCGTTTTGATGAGTATTTGTTTTTGATTTGTCTAAAAGGTCACTAAATCGAGAGTTTTTCTTAGCTTCATAGCTAAACGCCAAACAGACGAGGTCTAGCAATAATGAATGTAACTATGCTATTGTAGAAAGGATAACATTTTCATTAGCCGTCCCCTGACGACGTGACGGTGCTTTGATCAAAATATCACCCACAATTTCTTATTAAACTTAAACCCCCTTATTACAGAACAAGGTTTTTCTTTAGGTATGGTTTAAACCTTCGAGCCTGTTTTTTAAATAAGAACCTAACTGAAATCGAAATACAGCTCCTTTTACAAAACTGACAAGTTAGTCCTGTGCTAAATTGTCAGTTTTGTAAAAGGAGCTGTAATTCTATTTCAGTTCTAAGTTCTTATTTCAAAAACAGGCTCGGTGGTTTAAACCATACCTAAAGAAAAACCTTGTTTTGTAATAAGGGGGAATAGGTCATAATTTTTTAGAAGTTTTATTTGAATCGGGGGTTTTTTAAATTTGTTATTTTACTTTTATTTCTTGAGTCTTTGTCAACACCTGTTTTCAAATGTCACTTGTCTATTCTATAAAAATCTCACTGTGATAACTTAAACTCGCGCAGACCAGGGATATTGATAACTTGCTTCCGCCCGAGTGGTGTGTCGATAAAAACTAGGCTGTGTAACTTAACTCTTCCCCAGAGTTCAAAGTAAGTATCCCCATATCAAATTAAATCAAAATCGGTCTAGCCGTATCGGAGATGAGCCAGAACAAACAGGCAGAAAATAAATTTTACAAATGTTTTTTTTTTTGTTATAAGTTCCGTTCTCTTAATGCATGTGATAAAATTGACACAAACACTTCCAATTATGTTTAATTGTATAGATCACTCAGTTTGTTAATTATTGAACGTCCATGTTGTGAACTGTTGTGGTGGTGATAAAGGCATGGTGTGCGCCGTCAACCTGGAGAACTCCCGCTCGTCCGCGCCCGAGAGCACGTGGGCGCGCGGCGTGGTGCAGGAGCTCCCGGGTCGCGGCCGCGTGCGCGTGGCGCTGCCCGACTGCGGCCGCGTCGAGCTGCTGCACTGGGCCGCGCTGCGCTACTTGCACCCCAAGTTCACCACGCTCAGTGCACTTGTGAGTCTACCATTAAAGGCGGTCCACCGAGGAATTTGCGAAATAATTGCGTTCGTTTGATCCCTTGCTGCATCGTTATTACTTAACTGTTAGTTATGCAACTGATATGTAAGATAAATATTTCTTCATTTACTTTATAAATAGTACACTTTGGAAACAAGTTTAATTGTAGTTTCCTAGATTTTAAAAAATCTGCTGAATGAAAAATTGATAGTGCGTTCAGCATACGAGTACAATGCCTATTTACGTATTTGTATCAGTTGTATCAAGCTAATTTATTTAATTATGATTTCCATGAACAGTCCACAGAGTGCCATCTCGCAGGCATAACACCATTCAATAATAAATGGAGCACTGCATCCGTGGCCCTCCTTCAAACGCACAAGGGCAGTTTACTGGAACTTCATGTAGAGAACGACGGCAATAGACCTCACTGCAGTCGAGGCTCAAGATCCGTTGGCGTTACTCTTTATGACAAAGCAAATGACGACAACATTGTTTGCATTAACAATGAGATGATCAAGCATAAATTTGCTATTTCGATTGGGTAAGGCTTTTTTCTCATTTTTATACCACCTGTCTCTACAAGATGTTGTTTTGCATCCTCGTCAAATTTCAGGTAGTTGTCATGAAAGACATAAATAATCAATTGAAACTACAGTACCGGGCAATAACTAATAAGCGCTGCTTTTTTTTGTTGTTGAAATTTAACAGTATTTCAGAATTAAACCCTTAATTCAATACAAATAAAAGAGAATCACCCGACTACGCACACAGCGACAATGCAGCTGTGTGCGTGAGTGTCGACGTCTTACCTACGAACCAAATTCAAGCGTGCGCGACCGAGCGGCGAGCAATGAATGACCTGAGCGACCGGTAGCAATAATTTTACCTAATTTTATTTCGAAAATCACCTACATTATTGTCATAAATTTAGTTTGTTAATTACCTCTTTTTAAGCATCATTAGAATACGGAAATCTTACTAATGACAGTAATACTAGCGCGCCAAAGAAAAGTTCACTGACCTGGTATCAGATGATTAATAAATGTTCGTTTTGCTCTAATGCTATCGTTCAGCCTAAACTTTTCGTAATGATTTTGTTTTTATTAGATTAAATTGGTTGATTTGAAATTTTCCTTACTACTTAACGGGCTTAGGACCGGTAATAATACCTACTTACCTTAGTTGATGTACCGATCTACTAAGTTTAAAAATGTTTTTTAGGTTTGATGGAAATGGAAAGATTTGCTAGTTAAGTGTAAGTAGGTGGTGATACTTTCGACTCTTAGGTATTATTGGCGTAGTTAAAAAATTAAAATCAACTTATTTACACTAATAAAATTGATTAAGCTAACAACGTATTTACAAAATGTACAAATAAATAAATTACCTACTTAAGTTACCCGGAGGAGTTGTTCAAAGTTGCCACCATCACACTCTTAGCACAATCGAGCACGACGTGGGTAGCTGGTTTTCCTTTAGTTAACGTAACACTAACACATTCGTTTTAAAGTGTCGAAAGCACTGATGATCCTTGCATGTACACTGTGGTGCGGTGCACTCCAAAGCGTCGACCAGACTCCCGCGTGCTTGCCCGTGGTTCTCGCTGGAAGTATTCCAGGATGTCTTCCTGCAAGGCGACAGGCAGGCCTACGCTGCCGCGAGCTTGAGCATGCCGGGGAACGTCAAACTGCCGATGATCCCGCAGTCTCTACGTAGCAGCCAGCATGACGCTCTGTGATGGGGGTTCCCGATCGAGAAACATTTCCGTGAACATCCGGATGGCTCCACGTAGGCTGTCTCCACTGATGGCATACAGGCGGACCATCTTCACCAACTCGACATTAGTGTAATTGTTCGTCATCTTGCACTTTGTATCGAATGACGTCTCAACAATTTACCGAGAACTGAGAAGCGCGCACGCACATTTCGGCGACATCAAACACACTGTTGGTTCGGGGGCGGGCGGGGGGCCGCGCACGCGGCGCCCGAACGAACGATTGCGCATGCGTTGTGAATGGATGTATTGTTTGCGTTTGTGTGTGAAAGCGCGGTTAGGCTAGTATCAGACGGGCCGCGTTTAAATACGGCTGGTTCACACTTACGGATTTTAGTAAACAGGAAAAAATATTTAAAAAAATACCTACCCATTTTATTGTTGATTTGGGTCGAGAATCATTAGCATAATAACGTCCTTGAATTTGACTAGGATGCAAATCAACATCTTGTATAAATGCTCACAACTTAATAATATCTAATCACCCAATCTATTCATAGATAAGTTTCCAAGAGACAGTAGTCGCTACCTTTTTGGCATAGATAGCATATATGTGGGCAATCAGGACTTAGTCGGGGTTTGGTTTAGCTAAGCTCTGATGGATGACAATTAATTTAAAGAAAAAATCATTTGAGATTAGAAAAAATATACCGATGAATTGTCGTCACATCTCATCCCGTCCAGTTTTGCGTTTATTTCAATCTGTGTCTACAACCTATGAAAAATTATATTTCTTTACAGAGTTTATACGTTTAATAAAACTCCTGTAGAAGAACAGGTTTTAACTAATAAATCGCCACTACATACACCAAAACCTAGTGCTCCGTCGAAACCTAAAGTAAAAATTTTGAAGAGAGAGATAGAGATGCCTGAACAGACAGACGTAGATGAGTTACAAGCAAAAGATAAAGGTCCTCTGAAGCTGGAAGTTAAAATTCTGAATTGTCAGTCCCCTTCCCTGATTTATGTTTCATTAGTTCATCAACAAAAATCTTTTAATGACTTGTTCGAAAAAATGCAAAAATATTACTCAAAGAATAATAAAAACAAAACTAAAGAAGACTGGAAGGTTGGCGACAGATGTAGCACACTATGTATTCAATCACAGACATGGCGTCGTGCTGTTATAATGGAACTGGAAAATGATAACGCCAAGGTGTTCTACAGTGATTTCGCCTGTATTGAAACTGTTCCAAAGTCCGGTTTGATAGAACTGACTTCAGAGTTTTCCAAGTTCGGCGACGCAGCTATAAAATGCCATCTATGTGGGATTTTGCCGGCTGTGGGTGAAGAGTGGCCTTTAATTACAAAGGAATTTTTAAAAGAGATGATTGATGTATACAAAAGAATTTTTATTACTAAATTAGGCAACTTCAAAGATAAAAGTATGCCTATCCAGTTGTGGGTGTATCATACTGAACAGGGAGGTGCTCTGGAACCTAATAAGTCGACCTGGCGCTGTTTGAACGAGAGAATAATTGAACAAGGCCTTTGTGTGCCTGATAAAACTACGCAAGTGGTAAGTTCAATTTGTATTGACACTGAGGTGAATACCAGTCGCACGTCTTGCGTACCGGCCGCCGATTGGTACTTTCATAAAACGATGTTTTATTTGATGTTATCTGTTTATCTTCCGTTGTCTGCAGGTTACAACTGAAGACAATACTGAGGATACTGGGGACACATTATCTTTCCTTAACATCACAGGATCTGTCAATGAATGGTTACAATTGGAACCAATGCCCATGGTACCCCTCAACACAGTCAAAGCTGATGAGGATATCAAAGTAAATTCACCTTCATCATACCTCGAGGGTGAAGATGACAATGCTTTGCCTAGCGAGGGCACAGAATCTTCAAATGTAATGTACATAACTGACTGGTTACCACCTGAGCCCTTGTCTTGCAAGGAGTTTACTGCACTGCCAACGTAAGTAATTTTTAAATTAATAGTCCGGGAGGTAGCGTTTAGCGTTGCATTTTACGTAGTGATTTTACGCCGATGGATTGTTATCTTTTTCAATAGATCTCGAATGACTAATAAGTGAACCAAGAGTCAGCTGACGCACCCGCGGTGGGTGGGGGTTTGAAAGGCAGCGAAAGTAGTAAAAAAATACATAAAAAAGTCATAGTACTGGATGCGGAAGGTGGAAGATAGAGCGTTGTGGCGCAGCCTAGGAGAGGCCTATGTCCAGCGTGGACTGCTATAGGCTGAGTTGATATTACAACGGCTGAAACTTTTTTCATAAATAGTTAACATCATACTGAGCTGAAAAAAAAATCGTCAGCTGCATTGTGGCGGAGGGACTATGCGTCAGCTGCTCACATGAACTTGTAAAAAAAACCACGTAAAATAAAGTTATAGTACGCCGGATGAAATTTAACAAGTCGTTAACACCTGTCTACCAATGTTGCCAGCTATAAAACATTTTTTTATTTTATTATTGTATTCCCATATTTCAAAACGATACGAAAAAAATGTTAAGGCAGTGTCACTAACTCGATCAAAACAAACGTATCGCGGTGAGGGGCGACCTTGACGTTTTCACTCGGCGTGAGTTACAAACCTTTTGGTCAAACCCATGTTCAATACGGTATTTTCCAATTTTTCTAAATCTATTTTATTTGAAACTAGCTGTCCCGACAGACGTTGTCCTATCCATCCAAAAGTCATTCATACAAAATCTATACCCTACCTACCCTACCTACGCTACCCTACCTACCCTACACTACCCTACACTATCCTACCCTACCCTACACTATCCTACCCTACCTACCTACTCCACCTACGCTGCCCTACCCTACCTACCCTACACTATCCTACCTACCCTACCCTACACTATACTACCCTACCTACCTACCCTACCTACGCTACCCTACCTCCTACACTACACTACCCTACTCTACACTATCCTACCTACCCTACCTACGCTACCCTACACTACCCTACACTATCCTACCCTACCCTACACTATCCTACCCTACCTACCTACTCCACCTACGCTGCCCTACCCTACCTACCCTACACTATCCTACCTACCCTACCCTACACTATACTACCCTACCTACCTACCCTACCTACGCTACCCTACCTCCTACACTACACTACCCTACTCTACACTATCCTACCTACCCTACCTACGCTACCCTACCTAATACCGGGATAAAAAGTATCCTATGTCCTTCTCCTGGCTCTAAACTACCTCCCTGCCAATTTTCAGCTAAATCGGTTCAGCCGTTCTTGAGTTATAAGTGAAGTAACTAACACGACTTTCTTTTATATATACAAGATGTTGTTTTGCATCCTCGTCAAATTTCAGGTAGTTGTCATAAAAGACATAAATAATCAATTGAAAATACAGTACCGGGCAATAACAAATAAGCACTGCTTTTTTTTGTTGTTGAAATTTAACAGTATTTCAGAATTAAACCCTTAATTCAATACAAATAAAAGAGAATCACCCGACTACGCAACAGCGACAATGCAGCTGTGTGCGTGAGTGTCGACGTCTTACCTACCTACGAACCAAATTCAAGCGTGCGCGACCGAGCGGCGAGCAATGAATGACCTAAGCGACCGGTAGCAATAATTTTACCTAATTTTATTTCGAAAATCACCTACATTATTGTCATAAATTTAGTTTGATAATTACCTCTTTTTAAGCATCATTAGAATACGGAAATCTTACTATTGACAGTAATACTAGTGCGCCAAAGAAAAGTTCACTGACCTGGTATCAGATGATTAATAAAATGTTCGTTTTGCTCCTAATGCTATCGTTCAGCCTAAACTTTTCGTAATGATTTTGTTTTTATTTGTGCATTAAATTGGTTGATTTGAAATTTCCTTTACTACTTAACCGGCTTAGGACCGGTAATAATACCTACCTACCTTAGTTGATGTACCGATCTACTAAGTTTAAAAATGTTTTTTAGGTTTGATGGAAATGGAAAGATTTGCTAGTTATGTGTAAGTAGGTGGTGATACTTTCGACTCATAGGTATTATTGGCGTAGTTAAAAATTTAAAATCAACTTATTTACACTAATAAAATTGGTTAAGCTAACAACGTATTTACAAAATGTACAAATAAATAAATTACCTACATAAGTTACCCGGAGGAGTTGTTCAAAGTTGCCACCTTCACACTCTTGGCACAATCGAGCACGACGTGGCTGGTTTTTCTTTAGTTTAGGTACGTAACACTAACACATTCGTTTTAAAGTGTCGAAAGCACTAATGATCCTTGCACGTACACTGTGGTGTGGTGCACTCCAAAGCGTCGACCAGCCTCCCGCATGCTTGCCCGTGGTTCTCGCTGGAAGTATTCCAGGATGTCTTCCTGCAAGGCGACAGGCAGGCCTACCTACGCTGCCGCGAGCTTGAGCATGCCGGGGAACGTCAAACTGCCGATGATCCCGCAGTCTCTGCGTAGCAGCCAGCATGACGCTCTGTGATGGGGGTTCCCGATCGGGAAACATTTCCGTGAACATCCGGACGGCTCCACGTAGGCTGTCTCCACTGATGGCATACAGGCGGACCATCTCCACCAACTCGACATTAGTGTAATTGTCCGTCATCTTGCACTTTGTATCGAATTACGTCTCAACAATTTACCGAGAACTGAGAAGCGCGCACGCACATTTCGGCGACATCAAACACACTGTTGGTTCGGGGGCGGGCGGGGGGCCGCGCACGCGGCGGCCGATCGAACGATCGCGCAAGCGTTGTGAATGGATGTAGGTATTGTTTGCATTTGTGTGTGAAAGCGCGGTTAGGCTAGTAACAGACGGGCCGCGTTTAAATACGGCTGGTTCACACTTACGGATTTTAGTAAACAGGAAAAAATATTTAAAAAAATACCTACCCATTTTATTGTTGATTTGGGTCGAGAATCATTAGCATAATAACGTCCTTGAATTTGACTAGGATGCAAATCAACATCTTGTATAGATATTGGGACGAAATATGTAACAGAAAAATAAAAATATATTGATTTATGTCCATTTTCTCAATTAAAAACAATTAAAATCAAATTTAGTTTTCGTTGTTTTGAATTTACCGCCAAAACGCTTCTTACGATGACTTTTTTATCACGTTACCACACGTGGCGTCAGCTTTGTGTAAACGTCACCGGCAAAAATACTTTTTGTGTCGCACTTTTAGAAGTATATGTGCACAGAGGCACCGCACACCAGTAATACCACTTTCTACCCATTAAAAACCTTGTTAATTATAAACTCGACATATTCACTTGCTTACAACTACTTTAGTTTACACAAAACTGATGTCACGTGTGGTCACGTGGTAAAAAAGTCATCGTAAGGAGCGTTTTGGCGGTAAATTCAAAACAACAAAAAATAAATTTGATTTTAATCGTTTTTAATTGAGAAATTGGATATAAATAAATATTTTTTTATTTTTCTGTTACATGTTTCGTCTCAATCTTCAAAATAAAATAGTTTTTGAAAAATTGGAAAATACCCTAATGTATTTATTTTGGTAAGTACTTAGTTACTTACTAGTATAAAGTAATTATTATGGTTTTTATACGTGCCCTTCATTTAACTAACAATAAAATTTAAAATAATACTAAAAGTAGTCTATTATGCCATGTCTTATTAAGAATAAGCCTCGCGCGTGATTTATTATAAATTAATAATTTGGCAAAATGAAAACAAATTTATCATATAAAATTAAGATCCAACACCATGTCCAGAAAAGCACCCACAAATTTTCATCACCCAATATATCGTTTTCCATCAGAACATACCCTGTTTATTTTTGTCCCGTCAGAAATAAAAATATTTTTCTACTGTCAAGTTTTCATACCTTCTTGCAAACCTTGCAAGAAGGTATGCTTGCCTACATGGGCACCTTCCTTGCTAACCTTCCGTGCAACTTGTATCAAACGCCTTCGAATAGTACGTGTCGATATTCCTGAAAAAAAAAACTATTCAGCGTTCTTAATAATGTGACCAGCCAGTAATACTAGGTTCAGATCTAAAGTATAAAGTTTATCCATTATTATTTTTTGCCAATCATGAGTATCGACGTATGTACCGCTAGTATGGAAAAGTTTTGCAATACTGAGAGAAATACAAAAAAAAAATACTTGTAAGTGTAATAAAAAAATAAAAACGACTTCCGGAACTCGATGACTTTGGATATTTGTTTAAATTTTTTGTCACCGCCTCCCGAAATTAAAGTTATTTTTCACTTTGCAGTGTGTTTCCGAACGTCGGTTGTTTTTTTGTAACAATACTTTAATTTTAATAACGACTTACAACACACTATAAGTTGGTAAAACTTCTTCGTCATCATCAGCTAATTTAGTCACTAAACGTTCTCGGTATTGTACACACGGATACACATCAAGCTCTACATTTCCAGTATAAGCTAATCGCGTATTGTATAGGATTTCCGTACAGTGCGAGGTCTGCGTAAACTGAAAATGTATAGCTTGATGTGTAGCCGTGTGTACACTCCTGCTTCTTTGGTTTTTAGCATTGACACATTTGAATTGGAATGAAATAATTATAAAAAAGAAAACCACTTAATTTCGTAAGATAAATAGTTAAAACGATTACAATAAAGTGTGGCAGCTGGTATATAAATAGACTAGCTGTCCCGACAGACGTTGTCCTGTCCATCCAAAAGTCATTCATACAAAATCCATACACTACCTACCCTACCTACTCTACCCTACCTACCCTACACTACCCTACCCTACACTGCCCTACCCTACACTATCCTACCCTACACTACCCTACCTACCTACGCTACCCTACCTACCCTACACTACCCTACCTACCCTACACTACCCTACCCTACACTACCCTACCTACCCTACACTATCCTACCCTACCTACCTACCTACCCTACCTACGCTACCCTACCTACCCTACACTACACTATCCTACCTACCCTACCTACGCTACCCTACCTAATACCGGGATAAAAAGGGATATCCTATGTCCTTCTCCTGGCTCTAAACTACCTCCCTGCCAATTTTCAGCTAAATCGGTTCAGCCGTTCTTGGGTTATAAGTGAAGTAACTAACACGACTTTCTTTTATATATATAGATTGTAATAAATTTTGCCTTAATCGTAACTGTAACAAGTTTAATGTACTTTTGTTATTTGTAACACACGCACTTTGGTGTACATTAAAAATAACCTGTTTTAACTTGTCTGATGCTATTATTATAAATAAATGTACAGTTAAATTTCATCCGGCGCACTATAACTTTATTTAAGTTTTTTTTTTGAGAAGTTCATTTGAGCTGCTGACGCATAGTCTCCCCGCCACGATGCAGCTGACGATTTTCAGCTCAATATGATGTTAACTATTTATAAAAAAGTTTAACCCGACGAACGATTACTTTTTTTACCACTTTCACTACCGCGGCACGTGGGTGCGGCGTAAGTGAAAGTCACTGGCGGTGAGTTTGACTGTCACTACCGTGACAGTCAAACTCACCGCTCACCACCGTCAGTCGCTTCATGAGCAGCTGACGGTCGGTTCACGTAATAACCATATAAGATCAACAATCGATGTCTATATCAGATTGGCTTACTATGACTTTGGTATTTTCAATGCTACCTCCTGGACTCTATGGGTCTATCACAATTAAAATAAATGAACAAATCTTCATAAAGTATGGGAGGCAGGCTTTTAATATTATAGTGAGCTCCTACCAACCAGTTCTTATTCTTAATTTACTGCTGATATCTTATGTATAGTTATTAATTGATATCTCCAAACCAATTAAAAAGTATACATTATTCAAAATTTTATGTATGGCTTGATTGAAGTAAATGCTATCTTTTTTATTTTGTAGGTACATAGACAACGACGGTGTAATCTACTTACATGACGTATGCCAACAAGGTACGTTAGACCTCATTCGTAAGGCACTCGATGTTCGCTTTAAGTTTCCGGATCCAAAAGCTAAATTCACTAAATGGAGCGTGGGAGAGCCATGTGTTGCATTATACTATTTAGACAACCGCTATTATAGAGGCAGAGTATTAGAAGTAAACAAGGAAAGTTCTCACTGTGTCATTCATTATATTGATTATGGTAATGAAGAAATTTGTACCTTCGAAAATATGAGAAAAAGTGTTCCACTCCACCAGATACCTACACAAGCACACAAATGTATTTTGAATCGAATACGTCCCCTTGGCAAACAGTGGGATAGACAGACATTGGACTACATACATAAATCTGTTGTTGAAAAACAATGTTACGTAAAAGTAACTGATGCACCAGTAAACGGAGTTACACCTATAATCTTAAAATACGATAAGCTATGCATAAATGATCATTTAGTAGACTTTGAAATGGCTGAATACACCGATGGCAGCAAAGCCCTTGTCAGGAAATATGGTCCAATTGAAAAAACTAAAGAGAAAATAGAAGAGGATGTTATCGAATCCGATTGTAGTCCAGATTACATAGTGGTTGAAAATGCAGACACTACAACTGAGCAGTTGTCTACATCTCAAGATTCATCGGACATTATCTCTTTAAAGGGAGCAGACTGGAGTAAAATAGTAGAAGAAGAACAACCATTGTTTGATGGAAATTATATCACATACCCAAGAAATTCAGAGGACGAATTCTCGTGTAATATCACATTAATTGTTGATAGCAAAACATTAGAACTTAGTTTAATTTTTGATGAGGATACCACTAGAGTTTATGAACAAATGTTTGAAGAACTGCAGACTGAAAGTATAAACATGTCGCCTCTGAACGGTATATTCGAGAATAAAGCATGCGTGGCAGTGTTCCCTGAAGACAATCGATGGTACCGTGCGTCTATTTTGCAGTTTAGCGAAAAGAAAAACCGAGTAAAAGTAAGGTATGTTGATTATGGCAACATTGAAGTAATTTCTATAGCTGACACAAGGGAAATTTTTGAGGAATGGGCAAAACTTCCACCTGCTACTATAACAGCCAAATTATTTGGACTGCAAGTAAATCCAGAAATAGATATCGGAGAGGTTACAAACAAATACACTCAAGTATTCTTGGATCAAGGACCATTCCATGTCAAGGTAATTGGTTATGACGAATCTGTGCCATTAGTAGAGATAAGAAATGAAAATAATGAGTTGGCATACAAGAAACTCATAGAAAATAATATATTGATCAAATATGACGACTAAGTCGGAGTTCATCGTCGCAATTTTTTCATTATTTCCTTTGTTTTAAGATATCTTAAAAATGTTTACTTTTTTCTTAGTCGTAAGTACCCTATTAATATACCAACACAGGCTCACAAAGGTTTTTTGAATCTTATACGTCCCCTTGGCAAACAGAGGGATAGACAGACATTGGACTACACATAAATCTGTTGTTGAAAATCAATTTTACGTAAAAGTAACTGATGAACAAGTAAACGGAGTTACACGGTACACCTATAATCTTAAAATACGATACGCTTTGCATAAATGGTCATTTAGTAGACTTTGAAATGGCGGAGTACACAGATGTCAGCAAAGCCCTTGTCAGGAAACATGGTCCAATTGAAAAAACTAAAAATAAAATAGAAGAGGATGTTATCGAATCAGATTGTAGTCCTTATTACATAATGTTGAAAATGCAGACACTACAACTGAGCAGTTGTCTACATCTCAAGATTTATCAGCCATTATCTCTTAAAAAGAACAATCATTCCTTGATAAAAATTATATCACGTACCCAAGAAATACAGAGGACGAATTCTCGTGTACAAACAACCACACTCAAGTATTCTTGGGTCATGGAACATTCTATAAGAAGGTAAATCGGTCATGACGAATCAATGCCACTAGTAGAGATACGAATCGAAAGGATGAGTTGGTACGCATACAAGAAACTCATAGAAATTGTTTATCCAATGTGATGGATAACTCTTAAGTCAGAGTTCATTTCTATATTTTTTTTTTGTTTATTTGGGTTGTTTTAAGATATAAAAACATTTACTATTTTTACTTTTAAGTACCCAACTGTATTTTTTAGTTGTAAGTACCCAACTGAGATGTCAAACAGTTTTGTTTACTAAGGCGATATGATTAGCCAAATAAAACTATAGTGTGTAACAAATGTTTCATTTAAACTTTCTCTACCTCTCTAATAGTTAGATGAGTCAGTTTCAGTGACTGACTAATCTTTATTATGAAGAATTTATCTGCAAACCATCTTTATTATGAAGAATTTATCTGCAAACCTTTGTATTTTTACATGAACCAACTCGCCTGTTTTCAAGCTAAACTTAAAATCCTACATTTTCCTAGTTCTTAAACTTTTCTGCATGGTAGGGCGACGCCGTCCTTTAATTCCTTTATTCGGTTAAGGACAGATTCTGTTTACGGCAGAATCTGGTTACGGCAGACGTTCTTTTTATGGCAGATTCGTGTTATGGCAGAAATACAATCATTAAGAAAACTGTGAAGAGTTGGTACGAACTTTATTGGTAACTAACTACATACAAACTCGGTAATTTTATTGGAAATTATCTACTTTTTACTACGAATTTAACATGATTGTAGAGGCATTATTTATCTATACATAAATGCTTTGTCCTGAATGACTGACTGACGGATCAACGCACAATCAAAGTACTAGGCTATCATAACTAGGTAGGAGCACACCTAGAAATCCATAATAATTTGTGTTATAACAATTAATAACGTAAGAAACCAATTAAATATCTTATTGGAACGATTTTCGACTTCTACGCGGACGCGTCGTGTTAGCAATTAAGTGAAGTTAGCAGTTTTTAATATATTATATTAAAAACTGCTAACTTTTTCAAATATTCCAAAGGTGTGATGTTACTTGTTTCTAAATTTGTTAGTTCATTAATGAATTAATTTTTTTCTATAAAAATTCAATCTTCTTTGTCCGCAGCAGCTTGTCATCATTGTCCATGCCAAGAGATCGCGGAAAGCAATAAGGCCGGCCATTGTATATTTTGTAGTGTAGGTACCTTGTTTTTTATTATATATAGTTTTTGACAAGGTAATAAATAGTTGGCTTTTTTGGAAATCTACTATTTATTCTTCGATACCAACCTTCGATCGAGTTAAGTAAATTATAATGATAATATAATCTAGTTAAAGTTTTTAAGTATTAGGTACAGATTTTGGTCGCTACTGCCCAATGTCTGCCGTAACACGAATCTGCCATAAAAAGAATCTGCCGTAACCAGAATCTGTCCTTAACCGAATAAAGGCTTTAATTTCGCCCACCGCCACTGGCTGAGTGGTGTACGTAACTCCAGCAGGAAAGTGACTCCTACAGTGATGTGACTCGAACGTATAATTAGTGCGTAATCTGCTGTAAATGTGCGCCAAATTGGTTGGCACAATGTACTGCGCGGCCGCTTTTATATATTCATTCGAATTTATTTGGTTAATCGTGAAATTTCTTTTCCCCTGGTTTTTTTCTTCTATCTGAGTAGTTACAAAGATTTTTCAGCTGAAACTTTAAGGATAAACAATTGAATAAAGGTACTAATTATTTGTCGAATCATAATTACCGTCACTTGATAATAACTCATGTATTGGACTGTTACATTTTAGCCTAGCCAGATTTTAATTAAAATGGAATAACTCTCTGAGGAGTTGGAATAGAAACATCTAATTTCGCATGATGCTGTGAATTCATAAAAGGTACAAACCACCATAATTGGTAAGTTTCTAGGGTTTCTCATTGAATCGCAAGGATCGATTTTAAGGTTTTTGAAAAACAATTTCTTATTTTCCAACGGTGTCGTTTATAGAAAAAATAAAATAGTACAACCACAAAATACAGAGAGTACAGAAGGCAATCTACATACAAAGTGCGCTCGAGCAACGCACACATAGACACCGCTCACGGACACGATATCTCGGACCGGTTGGGACCAGTGCGAGCGCGAGTGTCATATCCTGAGACACGCGTCTGTGAAATGCAAAAACGGAGCAACAACGAAACTTACTATAACTGTTCAGTGGACGGTTGTTAAATTCAACATTAAACTGAATTGTCTTTTTTTAAGCTACCAGTTGTTGACTTGACCAGAGAGGTGAGTACCTAGGTATTTGCTCGTGTTTAGATGGTTTGTTTTAACGTAACACAGAATACCTAGTTAGTTGTGGGTAAGCGAAAATGACTTTGTGGCCTTGTAGTATTTTTACAATTTATATTAGGTATTTATTGTAGTACTTATAAACTAATAAATACCCTCATCTTCCTCATTATAAATAGTTAAGATAGAACTGCTCGGCGAACCGACCGGGCCACCCGCGTAGCCGCCCGCCGCCGATCATGACTATTAGAGTTGAGATTAATATTGTGATCATGGCAAAGACCTAAATACGAGTGCCATTACCACGATAGTTTTTTGTGCATAAGCCGAAGTTGACAACCCTAGCGCGACCGCCGAGCGTAGGTATGAAAATCGAAGTACATACATGTGATTGCCTTCTGTACTCTCTTTATTTTGTGGTACAACATCAGCACAAATTAAGACCCACTGTCGTAAAAAAAATCGTAGTTGTATGTCATGCCGTATTTGCTAAACGTTACTCCAGCGGCATCTTGAATAACTCTGAAACCTCAAGACGCACAAATTTCATTTTTTGGGCACAATTAGGCACAAATTAGATCTATCTAAGTAGCTAGTTTGTATTCAGCTACGACCACCGGTTAAAAAACATGCCGCTGGAGTAAAGTTACTCCAGTTTAACCCCCGACGCAAAAACGACGGGGTGGTATAAGTTTGATGTGTCTGTCTGTGTGTGTGGGGGGAGGGGGGGTGTGTGTGTGAGGCAACGTAGCTCCCGAACGGATGAACAGATTTTGATTTTGTTTTTTTTGTCTGAAAGGTGTATTAGTCGGGAGTGTTCTTAGACATGTTTCATCAAAATCGGTTCAGCCGTTTGAAGATTATCAGCTCTTTTCTGGTTGATGAAGTGATTTGAGCATCTTCCACGGGGCTGATCAACTCGAAATTTTGTATTCTATTACTTCAATGATAATAGGTCTTTACCTATGAAATTGCCGTTTTGTATGAAAAAATTTAAACGAATTTTTTTCATGAATTTTTTATTTGTATTAATCGAAGTAATCACCCATGCAATCAATGCATCTTTGCCATCGCAGTGGCAGTTTATTGATGCCCTTCTTAAAGAAATCAGCTGGACGGGAGGCAACAAATTCTTCAAAGGCATTTTGTACTGCCTCTCGGGTATTAAATTTTTTTCCCGCCAAGAAGTTATCCAAATTCTGGAAAAAGTAGTAGTCTGTAGGCGCAAGGTCTGGTGAGTAGGGCGGATGACGGAGAGCTTCCAACCCCAGTTCTTGCAACTTGGAGACCGTCTGCTGTGCAGTATGAGGTCGCGCGTTGTCGTGCAGGAGCAGCGGAGACGAGCGATTGACCAATGCTGGTTGGAGATGCGCCAGCTTCTCCATCATTGTGTTCAGTTCTTCACAGTACACATCTGCAGTAATGCTCACCCCGTTTGGTAAGAAGCTGTGATGAATCACACCGGCGCTAGACCACCAAACAGTGACCATCACTTTTCTAGGGGTAAGTTTTCGTTTAGGGCATTGTTTAGGTGCTGAACCAGGATCCAACCAACTTGCTGAGCGCTTACGGTTATCAAACAGAATCCATTTTTCATCGCAGGTAACAATGCGGTTCAAAATTCCTTCATTTGTGTGTCTGTTGAGCAGTGCAAGGCACGTCTCGACGCGCTGGCGATCATTGAGTTCGTGGGGCACCCATTTGTCAAGCTTTTTTACCTTGCCAATTTGACGCAAATGGACCAATATTGTTTTGACGCTAACGTCGAAAGCTGCTGCTAATTCAGCCGTAGATTGTGTATCATCAGCTTCCACAATCGCCTTTAATTCGTCATTGTCGACCAAAGTCTTCGGACGACCGCGAGGTTCATTTTTCAGGTCGAAATTTCCAGAACGGAAGCGAGCAAACCAATAACAGGTGGTGCGTTGGTTTGTAGTGTTAGCTCCGTAAACGTCGTTGATGTTGCGTGCCGCTTGTGCCGCGTTGCTGCCACGACGGTACTCATATTCCATAATTACTCGAATTTTTAACGTATCCATGATGACGAAAAAGATTGAAATGCGATGAAAATGTAACACTAATCAATAAAGAAATGACTACTTTTAGAAAAAAAAATCCATGTTTTTAAAATAAAATTAATTTGAAATTAGAATTCTTAGCCAAACAAAAATTATTTTGATTTGAAATGGCCAGTACTGCAGAACGGCAATTTCATAGGTAAAGACCTAATATTAGACGAACAAGGCAACATTGAAATGATGCTGGAGTAGCTGGAGGAACACCTGAAATTTCCAGGATGCCCAAGTTACTCACCAACACACAGCAAAAGTATCGTGTTTGGGCTCATTGAAAAGGTCTCAATGTATAGAATATAGATAAATAGTGATCAGGACGAGGAATGAGGATAAATTAGTAACAAACTTCACTGTGGGAAAAATACGCAACGATGCGCAGATTTAAGCGAGCGAGACATTATGTTTAAAAAGCACGAAATAAAAATTAAATTAAAAATTTTAAAAACCCCCGACCCTAACAAAAACTCTAAAAAAAGTAAAAATAATAATATTTATAGGCCTTTTAAGATGAAGGTAATATTTTGATCAAGGCATTGTCAAGTCGGGGAACGGTCAATGAAGACGCCAAACAGAGGCCTAGCATTTTCATTAGCCGTCCCCCGCCTTTACAATGCCTTGATCAAAATATTACCTTCATCTTAAAAGGCCTATAAGAGTTTTTGTTAGGGTTCGGGAGTTTTTGAAATTTTTAATTTAATTTTTTTCGTGAATATCTTTGGATCAGCTGGAAGCACAAATTCTAAATTTCGGGCACATTTACACGAGACGGGGTACTAATTATCTGTCAAGCCGAAATCCTGAAAAGCGATGTGTACGTTACCCTAGCAAGAAAGTGTCTCCTAGAGTTATATGAGTAAAACGTATAATGTGTGCCTTATCTGCTGTAAATGTGCCCCCACATAAAAAATGTGTGCCCCCTGTCGTTTTGGAGAAAAACGGAAAAAAACGATTCTTGCTGGGGTAACGTTTTTCTAGCAGGAAAATTCTAAACGAATGATCGGAGAGAGAAAAATTGTGCAAGGCCAGAAAGCTTATATGTGTGCCAAAATGTGCCCCCAAAAATTAAATCTGTGCCCCTTCAGGTTTTCGAGATATTGCATTTCCTGCTGAAGTAACGTTTTGATGAATCGTATATCTCTAAAACTATTGCATGTGCCCCTGTAGAATAAACATACACGAGTAGCTCTTAAGGGGCACACCTTAGTGCCCTAATTAGATTTAAGAAAATATTTATAGTTTTCAAGTTATCGCGGTTTTATGAAAACCCGAAAAAACATCGCAGCGCCTTAATGGTGTGCGTTACTCCAGCGGAATGTTGTCGCTTTTCAGGATTTCGGCTCGACAGATAATTAGTACCCCGTCTCGTGTAAATGTGCCCTAAATTTAGAATTTGTGCTTCCAGCCGATCCAAAGATATTCACGAAAAACGGATTCCGCTGGAGTAACGTCACCCCAGCGGCATGTTTTTTAACAGGTGGTCGTAGCTGAATACAAACTAGCTACTTAGATAGATCTAATTTGTGCCTAATTGTGCACAAAAAACGAAATTTGTGCGTCTTGAGGTTTCAGAGTTATTCAAGATGCCGCTGGAGTAACGTTTAGCAAATTGCCGTATCTCTTAAACGGCATGACATACAACTACGATATTTTTTTTACGACAATGGGTCTTAATTTGTGCGTATGTTGTACAATTTTATTTTTTCTATAATCGATATCGTTGAAAAATAAGAAATTGTTTTTCAAAAAACCTTAAAATCGATCCTTGCGCTTCAATGAGAAACCCTAGAAACTTACCAATTATGGTGGTTTATACCTTTTATAAACTCACAGCATTATAGGGTATGAGGAACAGGGTGTAAAGTTCGCTCATCCTCTATTGAAAAGGAGGATCCTCCGACCAGACGGGTATTGTGTCTGGTCCGGGCAACTGCCCGACAGTTGTTGTCGGGATATTTTATCTATCTAAGTAGCGTGGTAAACTCTGATTGCGCGATGTAGAATTGCTTAGTTAGTTCGCCTGTGGCATTGTAGATGGCGCCACTTTTGTTTTTGTGTTTCTTGATATTTGTTGTGAAGCATTTTTATTTGTAGTGCCGCTACATCACTCCCCCCCGGAGACCGGAGGTCGATAGTGGGCTGAGTCAGTGCATGTTATGATGCTTGCCAGTGCCAGTTGTGGTTCCAGTGGGTCGGAACCGGGTGTCACATAGTTCGCGGTGAGTCGGAACTGTCTGCGACGATTCCCCAGTGAGTCGGGGTTGCGCTGCGTTATGCTCCAGTGAGTCGGATCTGGTACAGCGCTGGGTTGAGAGGTTGAGGCTGACTGCTGGCGTCGACCGGGAGATAGAGCTCTCGATCGGCCGAAAGTGCAGTGTGCTGGGCCATGGTTGCTGATGAGTCTGTGGGTGATGACCAGGCATGCGGTTCGCTGCATGCAGGTGGTCAGGATACCCGTTGAAGCCGTGGGTGCTGGCTGGCTGTGTGACTCGCCGCTCGAAAGCTTGAGGAAGTGGTCTTGATGTGATGATAATGACGTCGCTCGAAGGCTGCGCTGACGTTCGTTCTCGGGGTCACCAGTATAGGGTATGAGGAACAGGGTGTAAAGTTCCCTCATACCTTGGTTGGTAAAGGAGGATCCTCCGACCAGACGGGTATTGTGTCTGGTCCGGGCAACTGCCCAACAGTTGTTGTCGGGATATTTTATCTATCTGAGTAGCGTGGTAAACTCTGATTGCGCGATGTAGAATTGCTTAGTTAGTTCGCCTGTGGCATTGTAGATGGCGCCACTTTTGTTTTTGTGTTTCTTGATATTTGTTGTGAAGCATTTTTATTTGTAGTGCCGCTACAGCATCATGCGAAATTAGATGTTTCTATTCCAACTCCTCAGAGAGTTGTTCCATTTTAATTAAAAACTGGCTACGCTAAAATGTAACACTCCAATACATGAGTTATTATTGAGTGACGGTAATTATGATTCGACAAATAATTAGTACCTTTATTCAATTGTTTATCCTTAAAGTTTCAGCTGAAAACTCCTTGTAACTACTCAGATAGAAAAAAATAACCATGGTAAAAGAAATTTCACGATTAACCGAACAAATTCGAATGACTGTATAATAGCGGCCGCGCAGTACATTGTACCAATCTTCTTAAATTTGTAGTACAAGATTACGTTTTTAGAAACAGTCTCACACAAAAGTGTTACATAAAATTATTTATTGTTTTGTAAAACACGTCTGTACACACACAATATGGAAGCCATATTATATTGAGGATTTGCAAATCTTTAAACTTTCAGTCAAATGTTAGAACATAAATACCTACAGAAAAACATAACTACCTGCAGCAATTTAATAAAGACTACACTATGTATATTTGTCGATAAATTGTATTTGTTATTGCTAAAAAAGATCATTATGATATAACAATAAAATAAAAATAGGTACTGTTTATAGATTTTGTTTTTGTTTTGAATTTAAATAAAATAGCATTATATACTATGTGAAATGTTGTTTTGTTAACACTGTGTTTTAATAAGCTCGTCAATAAAGTTACTACTCTCTGATAACCCTCTACGTTACATTTTTATATAAAAGTAAGTAAATAGTTATTTAAACCATTTGTACGCACCTGTACCAACAAAATTCAATTATAATGCTACAAATTTAAGAAGGTTAGCACAATGTACTGCGCGGCCGCTTTAATACAGTCATTCGAATTTGTTCGGTTAATCGTGAAATTTCTTTTTCCATGGTTTGTTTCTTCTATCTGAGTACCTAGTTACAAGGATTTTTCAGCTGAAACTTTAAGGATAAACAATTGAATAAAGGTACTAATTATTTGTCGAATCATAATTACCGTCACTCAATAATAACTCATGTATTGGAGTGTTACATTTTAGCGTAGCCAGATTTTAATTAAAATGGAACAACTCTCTGAGGAGTTGGAATAGAAACATCTAATTTCCCATGATGCTGTGAGTTCATAAAAGGTATAAACCACCATAATTGGTAAGTTTCTAGGGTTTCTCATTGAAGCGCAACGATCGATTTTAAGGTTTTTGAAAAACTATTTCTTATTTTCCAACGGTGTCGATTAAAGAAAAAATAAAATTGTCCAACATACGCACAAATTAAGACCCACTGTCGTAAAAAAAATCGTAATTGTACTTATGTCATGCCGTTTAAGAGATACGGCAATTTGCTAAACGTTACTCCAGCGGCATCTTGAATAACTCTGAAACCTCAAGACGCACAAATTTCATTTTTTGGGCACAATTTAGATCTAACTAAGTAGCTAGTTTGTATTCAGCTACGACCACCGGTTAAAAAACATGCCGCTGGGGTGACGTTACTCCAGCGGAATCTGTTTTTCGTGAATATCTTTGGATCGGCTGGAAGCACAAATTCTAAATTTCGGGCACATTTACATGAGACGGGGTACTAATTATCTGTCAAGCCGAAATCCTGAAAAGCGACAACATTCCGCTGGAGTAACGCACACCCTAAATGAGACAAGGCACAAGTTCGCTGAAAACTGTATTCGGTCCTTCTTGACGCTATTAATAACCATACAAAGTTTCAAAACTGTTCATGCATGCGTTTTTGAATAATCTTGCTAAAAGTCAAAAAGATGGTGTCTTAACTTTGACGGCAAAATACAAGGAACCGGCTCAATCCCAGATGTGTAGGTGTGAACCAAAATTGTGTGCATTTAGTCAAAAATATATGGTGAAAATATTCAGCTTGGAATGTTTCGCATTAAGTTAATATTAACAAAAAACCAAAATATGTAAGCAACGGCTGGTTATCCGACCAAATTTGAATGACTACTAAAAAGCGAGGGATTCATACATATCGATGACCTTCTTTACTTTACTCACTAACCGGTTCACACGTGTTGTGCCTGAGTACACTGAAGTAGAAAAGTAATAAGTAGGTAATAAAAAAAAGTTGTTATTGGATTATATTCTACTAGCTGTTTCTATTATATTTATTTATAAGCCGTAGGTTAGATAAATTAACAGTAAGTTTTTCATCAGTAAGGGGAACGCTCCAACCAGCCCGCGAAATTCAAAGTTTCTTGCGTTTTTTGCAATTTGCAGGCCAGTGCTAGGTTGTATGTTGATTAAAATATTATTCGCGGCTGTAAGACGTATGTAGTTACAGAATTACAAGCATCAAAATCACCAATACAACCCTCCAAGTTCATAAGGCGTAGGAACAAAAAAAAAAGTCATTCCTATAGCTTTATGAACTTAGAGCGTAGTATTGATGATTATAATTCTGTAACTACATATGTCTTACAACCTTGAATAATATTTTAATCAACATACAACCTAGCACTGGCCTACAAATTCCAAAAAACGTAAGAAAATTTGAATTTCGCGGGCTGGTTGGAGCATTCACCTTAATAGAAGATTCCTTTTTTTCGCCTCCTCACACCGCTGCAGATATCTCTGGCCCCGCGGCATCCGCTGACGTCGTGTCGCAAGGAGTCGCTTTGTCTAGTTTGGAGAAAGTGAGACAGCTAGTACGCGTACGGTGTTAGTGTGACAGAGACAGTTACGTGTAACGTCGCTCTAATATGAATAATAGGTAATAGGTGTTTATTGACTAGGAAGTCCGTTTGGATTATTACTTGGTATTGGTAAACAGCTGCAGTTATGTTATGACGCCAAGGATACTGTTACGTTGAGTCACGCAGTTGCACTGATACTGTTTGTTTACTTTTTTTTTAAGTTGGTTGAAAGTGGCGTATTAAGTATTTTACAACAATTATGTGGTTGTAGGGGTGGTGAATTTTATGGCACGATCTGCAGTGGTAAGTATTTAATGGCATTGTTTTGACTTATTTAAAAATACTTGTACACTTATCAAGTACTTGGTTTTTTTTCATTACTTTACCTATTTATTTATTTTTTTAGGAAATTTAATCTGTGATTTGATGCAATACTTACTTTAAGAATTAAGAATTAAAATTAAGGGAATAAAAATAATAATTTCCACATCAACAAGCTGTTTCATTTAATAGTCACAAGGTGCATTTAATATATATTTTTAATTAGCCCCCAAATCTTTTGAACGCGACTGTACGGACAACAGCTTAGGTGTAATACGTCAAATAAAGAAGGTCATCGATATGTATGAATCAGTCGCTTTTTAGTAGTCTTTGGAATTTGGTCGGATAACCAGCCGTTGTTTACATATTTTGGTTTTTTGTTAATATTAACTTAATGCAAAACATTCCAAGCTGAATATTTTCACCATATATTTTTGACTAAAGGCACACAATTTTGGTTCACACCTACACATCTGGGATTGAGCCGGTTCCTTGTATTTTGCCGTCAAAGTTAAGACACCATCGTTTTGACTTTTAGCAAGATTACTCAAAAACGCATGCATGAACAGTTTTGAAACTTTGTATGGTTATTAATAGCGTCAAGAAGGACCGAATACAATTTTCAGCGAACTTGTGCCTTGTTTCATTTAGGCGCTGCGATGTTTTTTCGGGTTTTCATAAAACCGCGATAACTTGAAAACTATAAATATTTTCTTAAATCTAATTAGGGCACTAAGGTGTGCCCCTTAAGAGCTACTCGTGTATGTTTATTCTACAGGGGCACATGCAATAGTTTTAGAGATATACGATTCATCAAAACGTTACTCCAGCAGGAAATGCAATATCTCGAACATTTACAGCAGATAAGGCACACATTATACGTTCTACTCATATAACTCTAGGAGACACTTTCTTGCTAGGGTAACGTACACAAAAGCGACAACATTCCGCTGGAGTAACGCACACTTTGGGCGCTTTGTGGTTTTGGAAAAAACGATTCCTGCTGAGTAACGGTGTCCGATTAAACGGCGGGGCCACGGCGATATTTCAAAAGAAAAAATATCAAAAGTTTGTAAAGTTGGTTCCCAAAACCATAAAGTTGTGGTTTCATCATCAGCCTATAATGTTCCCACTGCTGGGACACAGGCCTCCTCTCGGTGAGAGGGATTGGGCCGTAATCCACCACGCGGGCCCAGTGCGGGTTGGTAGATGTCACATATCTTCGAAATTTTTGTTCTAGGACATGCCGCACAGTGGGTCGAAACTATGATTTTAGTGACTTAGGGATCAATTTTGTTTTTTTACTTTTTTCTTTATGCGGATGGATAGAGCTCATAACCCTCAATAATAATTGTCCTGATGTTTTTTTTCCTAAACTTTATACTTTGGGTAGAAAAATCAGTTTTGTTATTTTTTTGTACGGAGCGCATCAAATTAAGTCAAATTCCTGCTAAGTAGCGTGTGATCCCGCTTTAAAACTTTATTTTTCTTATACCTTGTCTAGTCTTATATAATTTGATGCTATGAACATCTGCATAAAGCTGCCACTCTGCCAAATAAATGGACCGAAAAAAAATGAAAAATACATTGAATAAAAAGCTTCTTTTAAGTTAAATTTGATATGGAATAGTATGTAAAAGCACGTAATAATACACATAATTACTTAACAACTAACAACAATACATTTAAAAGGTCCCTAATTAGCTTAAATTTACTAATTTATTACATTAAGTATTTAAAAATGTTGATCTATGAATTTCTATTTGTTTGTTTAATGACTTTAATTAGTTTATAAAGTTCAATTAAATACTGGATAGTAAGTAAAGAAACATACAAACAGATACGAATTAGTAAAGATAAAATAACTTACTACTAACACAAGTAAACTAAAAAACTAACTATATACAACACCATACTTTACTATTTCCTTTCAAATATGACATACAAACTAGTAAAAGAGAAACAAGAAACTTACAATCTACCAAAAATCTTATTCACTATCGCTATGTCTATCTTGCAAATTATCTACATCAATAAAATCTATATCGGATTCTGTGGGAAAACTCAGCAGAAGCTCTTTAACTTTTGGAGAGAGAACCATTACATTTTGTTTACCATTCGAGGTCTTAAACTTGTGATCTTTGGATCAGAAGACAAAAGAAGATTGTGTAAAATATCCTCATTTGTCGCCGTTCTACTTACCTTTCTAGAATTACTCTCTCTATATTTCCGGAAATCTTTATTGCGAGCTTCCGCTGCCTCTTCCGACAGTTTACCTATAGGTATGGCACCAAAGTGCTTAATTATATCACTCCCATGTACCAACAATTTATGTATACTGGAAGGCATATAATACCAAGGATATAAGTTTACATACAATTCTGCAGTATCTCTAGAAAATTCGGAAAACTTAGAAAAGTCCACGCGCTCTCCAGATGCAATAGTCTGAAGAATCACGTAAAACCTTTCTATTAAATCTTTACTTATTCCTGTTATGCGAGCTGTTGTTTCTGCATCCCTGAAAAATCTTCTGGCAGTATTGCCATCATTGGTTGTGCCTACTCCTTGCTTGACTATATCGATAAGTAAACCGCATTCCTTCTTAAACGCTTGCTGTATAGCGCTCTTTCTGAGTGACATTTTTTCTTAATCATCGCCCCTGCAACTCCATTTTTTGAAGTCCAAACGATAAGCTGCAAACAAAAAGAAATGTCACTTAAAAATAATTTCACAGGAAACTACCATGAAAAAAATTTTAAGATTATATTTACCGATATGAAGTAAGCACTCCATGCATCTTATCCAGGCATGTAAATATGACATTCCATACTGGAACATTTCTTCATTGCTTTCTCTTTGAGCAAGTGACTCTAAATTGTTCATCTCTGACGGTTTTGCTTTGCAAATATCACAGACAGCTGAAGATGTGTCTGACAAATATGACGTTATTTTGCCGTCTATCATCGTCAAGTGCAATTGATGCTTAACTTCAACTTGATTGATTCTTGACGGCTGAAGTCTATCTCTTTCTTGTGTTATGCTAGCTTTTATAGTTGCCACTGTTGACTGCGTTTCTTTGGTAAATTTGAACATTATCGGACGGCAATAGAAAGTTGATGAAGGTCGGTCGTTTTCCCAAACAATTGTTTCATCACATTGTTGAAGCCTTATAGGAACTAGACTGGCCATGAAAATAGATGAATCATCAAACTCTGTTTCAGTCTTTTGTTTGTAATTACTTTGACCTGAGGCTCCATCAAAGCCCCATTTGCTTATAAGCAGTAACTCTGTTGCCGAGTCCAAATCAAAAGCAATCACATCTAAAAGCCTAGATACCGTCAAGTTGAGTAAAGCTTGCAGTTTAATAGCACCTCCTTCTTCAGTAATAATTATGTCTTCTTTCCCTGGATAACATTTTAACTTTGCTTCTTTAATTTTATAATAAGAAGGGTATAAATCAGACCCATTTTCACTTGCTACTTCTCTTAGGCTTTTATACTGCCACTTACTTAATTTAAGTGAAACTAATAAAGACAGTGCCTTATCGGGTGAATAGGTACTACTTTTCGCTTTACTTGTACTTAAACACTCCTTAACTTTTTCTAGATCTTCGGGGTGATTTAGCAAATGGTTCATGATTTTTCCTACGTCCTCATTTCCAGTGTTTCTAGCAATAGTAGTAGCTTTCAGTTCATCTGGGGATAACGAAAGCGATTGGTTAATTTGTTCAATGCGTCTTCGTTTTTGCCTGGAGCCCAATTCTTCGAAAGGTTTTCGAGGTGTAAATGTAGATGTCGAAGCTTCTGAAGTAGATGGTGGTAGATTTTCAACATCTTCAGTATTACAAATCTCGAGCCTATCCTGTTCAGTGTTCACAGCTTCACGTATCATTCCTTCGGGCCAATTTAGTGCATGTTCTAACCAATCACCATTTTTTCTTATAAACTGTGCTAACGTGCGATTACTTCGTTCCCATCTTGCACTTATATTTGAACAAAAGCGCGTACAGAATTTTTGGAGCTCAACACTGTTCTCTTCGGTCACGTTTATTTTATCTTGTAGAAATTGAAAAAGTTTTTTACTATCCGACAGCGACTTCAGCTGCTCTCTTAAAATCATAAATAAATCTAAATTGTTAACTAAACTCTCCATTATAACGAAAAAGGGACGATCACAATCACGACATGTTAGTAGTAGTACGAATAAACGAACACTAGGTAATATTTATTAAATATGGTCATTTTATAGTTCCAGTGACAAACAAACCTTTACAATTTTTTCTACTACCCTCATTAAATAATTATCCTCATTAACTTTACCGTAATGGCTAAAAGTGAAAAACATTGTTTTTTATAAAGTAAAAGGATAAGCTAATTAGTCATTAAACACACAAATAGAAATTCATAGATCAACATTTTTAAATACTTAATGTAATAAATTAGTAAATTTAAGCTAATTAGGGACCTGTTAAATGTATTGTTGTTAGTTGTTAAATAATTATGTGTATTATTACGTGCTTTTACATACTATTCCATATCAAATTTAACTTAAAAGAAGCTTTTTATTCAATGTATTTTTCATTTTTTTTCGGTCCATTTATTTGGCAGAGTGGCAGCTTTATGCAGATGTTCATAGCATCAAATTATATAAGACTAGACAAGGTATAAGAAAAATAAAGTTTTAAAGCGGGATCACACGCTACTTAGCAGGAATTTGACTTAATTTGATCCGCTCCATACAAAAAAATAACAAAACTGATTTTTCTACCCAAAGTATAAAGTTTAGGAAAAAAAACATCAGGACCATTATTATTGAGGGTTATGAGCTCTATCCATTCGCATAAAGAAAAAAGTAGAAAAACAAAATTGATCCCTAAGTCACTAAAATCATAGTTTCGACCCACTGTGTGCCGGTTTCCTCACGATGTTTTCCTTCACCGTTTTGAGAGCAGTGGTGATGAAATAATTTACACAAAGTAAAATGCCTTTCTGGGTTTGAACTCACGACCTACAACTCGTAAGTCGCAGCCGTTATGGTTTAGAAAGTTATAATGGTTTGAACGTGGCCGCGCCGTTGAAACCCGAGAGAACCGCGCGGCCACGGAGATTTTTAGGAAGCGACCACGGAAAAGAAAAAACAGTGGAGGTGCAATGCAACAAAGTTAGTATAGGAACCGTTGTCGCCAAACTCACACAAATAAACCGATAATCATTTGTTGCACTACAAAATAAAAAAAAATCGTTTGATTTTTCGTTTTACTTTTAGCATAAGCCACAGATCGTACGTCTAGAAAACCTTCATGCTCTATATATAGGATTCAATTTGCTTTATCTATGAAAGTATTTACAACGTTATCTAAAGTCGAAACTAGATTCGATTGCCGAGTAAATTCCGCTACTCGACCATAGATGGCAGTATTCTCAGTGGTCGCAATTTTAAACAATTGTGAAAACCGTTTGACATTCTCGTAGGTCGATTTCTAGTGCTACTCGACCAAGGTCACACCAGTGCAGATACATTCAATTTTGAATAACATTATCAATATCGTGTGCGTTACTCCAGCGGAATGTTGACGCTTTTTAGGATTTCGGCTTGAGAGATAATTATCCCGTCTCGTGTAAATGTGCCCGAAATTTAGAATTTGTGCTTCCAGTCGATCCAAAGATATTCACGAAAAACAGATTCCGCTGGAGTAACGTTACGCCAGTGGCATGTTTTTTAGATATATCTAATTGTGCCCAAAAAATGAAATTTGCGCGTTTTGAGGTTTCAGAGTTCTTCAAGATGCCGCTGGACTAACGTTTAGCAAATTGCCGTATCTCATGACATACAACTACGATTTTTTTTACGACAGTGGGTCTAAATTGTGCATATGTTGTACAATTTTATTTTTTCTATAATCGACACCGTTTGAAAATAAGAAATTGTTTTTCAAAAACCTTAAAATCGATCCTTGCGCTTCAATGAGAAACCCTAGAAACTTACCAATTATGGTGGTTTGTACCTTTTATGAACTCACAGCATGATGAGAAATTAGATGTCTATATTCCAACTCCTCAAAGAGTTATTAAATTTGGCTACGCTAAAATGTAACATTCCAATACATGAGTTATTATTATGTGACAGTAATTATGATGCGACAAATAATTAGTACCTTTATTCAATTGTTTATCCTTAAAGTTTCAGCTGAAAAATCCTTCTAACTACTCAGATAGAAGAAAATAACCATGGGAAAAGAAATTTCACGATTAACCGAACAAATTCGAATGACTGTATAAAAGCGCCGACAGACGCCAGCAGGTCTGTCGGCGCTTAACCTATCCCAAACTGTCAAATTTTCCCAATTGAACATGAACCTTATTCCAGAGCACTAAACTATCAAAGGAATTTCACAGATTGGGGTAGCATGATGTGCTGGCCTCTGTACATTCCTTGAGTTTAAGAAACTTTTTAATAGGCTGTATGTATATTTTTCAAGTTACACGGGGGCCGCGGCCGTGCTGAAAATGTTTGGCTGGCACGGCCCCCTTTTTGTGCATATTTCTTCAAAAGTACAGAGGTACATTGAAAAAAAAAGCGGTACATTACTCCTAGAGGCGAGTACATTGCATTCGTGCACACCTAAAACGCAAATTTTGGGGAGCCGAGCGGGGCAAACGTACAGAAGCCAGCACATCAAGCAACTCCAATCTGTCAAATTTCTTTGATAGTTTTTCAACTTTATTACAAACGAATAAGGTTTATGTTCAATTGGGAAAATTTGACAGTTTGGGATAGCTTGACCTGCTGGCGACTGTACATGATTGATATGATTTTTTTCGAATTAAACTAGAAATCGGGTAAGTCTTGTTGGGAGTTCAGTAATAAAACTGTAAGAAGAATGACGTAGTAGTATTTGAAAATAAAATCATTATAATAATTGCGTTATTAGGTAAAACTTTGATTTCATTTTTGCTATAAAGCCTATGCAACACATCAAGTTATACATTTCCAGTATAAGCTGATCTCGCATGGTATAGGGTTTCCGTGCAGTGCGAGATCAGCATAAACTGGGAATCTATAGTTTGATGTGTAGCCGTGTGTACAGACGCCAGCAGCTACCTAATTGCGTAATGCATTATTGACAAACGATTCAGATTAATTTGCTTCGTTTCTATCGCAATTTGCTTAAATTTACGAATTTCGAATTGCGAAACTCCAATATCTGTGAAAGCGATTACTATTCTATTAGAGTGAATGATATGTCGGGAAAAATTGGGTATACGGTCTATTTTTCTAACTAAAGCGAATTGCGTAACTAGTTTGACAGCTATCAGTTTGTTTGAAACCAACGAGTAGTCTGTTTCGCAAGCCGAAGGCAACGTACTCGCCGCAATCATTTTTCTTCTTACATTTTAATGGGATTTAATCATTAAATCTCTTAAATTATAACGAAAAAATATAACTGGTAGTCTTCCTGATAAACTGTGAATGTGATTTTGTGTAAAACCTCAATGTTATATCAGTATTGTGGTATTTTGAATAGCGAAGCAACGAGGTGATTATACAGAGATAATTGCAATCGTTTTCTTCTGTTACGTGTGCTTACAACCTAAAATAAAGATTCCTACTAAGAGAACCTACCTAGATGATATTTCAGAAACGAGATAATTTGGTGGCGTTTTAACGAAATACAAATTCGTAGGTACCTCGTATCGAAACTTATCATAATGTCACCAACTTAGCAAGCCAGTCGAGCATTTACGAATTGTAATTAGAAAACCTAAAAAGCGATCAATTTAAACAGGAAGAACAAAAGAAGCACACATTGAAGAAGCAGTTAATGTCAATGTATTACCCATCTAAAGACTTCTATGAACTAGCTACACACACCGTAAATACAGACTTATTTCCACATCATTGTCTGTTCAAGGTAATATCAATATTATTTCCTATAAAAGAACCTATTGAATATGCCTAAATATTGTATCTACACATATTGTTTGTTGTCAATACAAAATATAGATAAGTCAATGCATAATTACTTTAAGCAAAGTAGGTAGGTAGGTACTTTCCCGTCAGTGTCGTAGGAGGCGACTCAGGGACTTACTAAGAATGGGTAGCAGTGTTCTCCATGCATTTTACCACCATACTGCGATTGCCAACCCGCTTGCCAAGTGTGGCGATTATAGCAAACCTCCCAAATTGGGGGAGGCCCATGTCCAGCAGTTGACGTCTTTCGGCTGAAATGATGATGATGGCCTACTAGGTACCTTAAATATTTTTCAACTAATTATTGTGAATAATAAGTTAGTAAAAATATCCAATTCAATTATTCTGTCTGTGGATTACAGTCCACTCCCTCTCACAGAGAGGCCTGTGCCTGTCAAGTTTATCACACATATTGCATTGTAAAATTACTATGAAACGTGTGTGAAGATTTTCAATCATACAATATTATTCTTTACATTCGGTGGAAATCCACAAAATAAGCATTGTACTCTACATGCATCAGACTATGGTAGTATTGAACATTGTTTTCTAAATATTGAAAAACCATAATACCTATTTATTTGTTATGTTTATTATGTGGAGGCCTACAAAAAATATTTCTCATTGAATTGGTTTTGCTTGATATTAATACACAATGTATATAGTCAAATAATACGTCCATCAATTTTTTTATTTATTATTAAAAAAATGACTTGCCTATGAGGTACCTAAATAAAGATAATTTATACTTTTTAGTCAAGTATCTATGTTCCATCCATCAATAGAATTGTAGGCATCTAATTACTGTTTATCTAATAGCAGAATATTGTAGTTTTGTAAAGTACATCAGTAGATTGTGCATTGAAGCGTTTAAGGGAGAGGCCTATTAAAGACTGGATGAGTAATGGATGATGGAAAATAATGAGGATGTACTTAAATTATTTTTTTATCTTTCAGGTGGCTCAACTATATAAACAGGAAAAATGTAAACTTTCTCTCAGCAACATTACCAAGCTGTATTAAATTATAAATGACTTCCACAGGAAAACAGTAGCCCAAATTTGCCAAATTCCACTAATCTATACAATATACTTGTTTGAATTTCTTTTTGCCTCATAGCCAACAAATTCATGTCAAATGTGAACAAATGCTGTAGTCAGAAGGGTGAAATGATATAAATAAAGCAGTTATGTTAACCATTATTTTATTTGTTTTTAATTTACCTTTATGTACCAAATAAATGACAATTCAGATAAACACTGCTATTTTCTAAATAGTATCACTTTAATGATCAATAACTTGTCTTTTTTTAAACTTAATCAATGCTATATGTATTTCAACATTTAACAGTTATTTTAGTTCATAATTAAAACACTTTGCAAGTATTAAAGTTTACACCAATATCAATTAACACAAGTACATATTAAGTATATTGCTGTTGAGCAAAACTAGTCAGCAGTTTTCTTAAATAGGTAAAATTAGTATGTTCATAACAATCTTCAGTTTCTACTTTTGCACTTGAGCAGCTTGATAACTGAAGTAGTTGCAGTAGCAGTAACAGTGATGTCAGAAGTAGCCGAAACAAATGGCAACAGCCAACATCATTCATGCTGCTTTCATGTCTATGCAGGGGAAGTGTTCCGGGGACTCCTGCAATTTTAAAACAAAATCAAATTATTTTCTGCTCAATTAAAGTACTTAATTATGGGCCAAACTAGGCAATATTTAGTAGGCCGTCATCAACCTATGGCTATTTCTTTATTTAACATGGCACGAAACTAGAACTGTAAAAAATAGGGACATATGAAATTTATGATGTGATTACATTTATGTATAAAGTTCGCCCAAAGAAAAATTCATTCATAATTATGAGTTGCTGCTTGATACTTAACTGTGTTAAAAAGCTCACCTTCAATGATAAATACAAAAGCTTGGTTTTCAATGTCCTGCGTTGCCACCAAATTCTTTGAGGTAAAACCCTCATAGGTCAATATTAGATTGAAGTTAGTAGCTCTGGCATCGTCTGCGAAAATGTTATAATAATTAACGTTATGTTGTTGGTTGTAATTGGTTATTATAGTTTGTAATTTAGTATCTGCTGCATATGTAGATGCTGATAGAATTACATACATACAACCCCTAAGACGACCCACTGACCAAAATATCAAATAACAACATCTCAGTAGTTAGAATGTGAGGTTGACAGACAATCATTATTACCCAAAATAAATAGTTAACCTAAGAAAGTTACAATCACTAGACACACGAAATTCCTGTTTATATTGGCTTACTTACAGCACTACAGCTGATACTGAATTATGGGTAACTGGTTCGTCCTTTTCGCTATTGAGAAACACAGCATAAGACGTAGTGCAGCCAGTACAAAACGAAGACAGAGCCCTATTCCTTGCCATTTGCCAATTACGTGTTCTGTGCAGAAACCACAAAAATAATCCGATACTGTTTATCATAGGCCCATGTCTTTGTATGCGAATAGTAAATATAATTTAGTTTATTGAAAAACATAAAACAACGAATTTAAAACAAAATTCAAGACAAAAACATTTTCATAGTTTTTTTATTTGTTACAGTGTTGCCAACTTTTTCCCGACTCCACTTAATCGCAATTTTTAATTTTATTTAAATTCCTATTGCTGACGTTCTGTCGTCCTTTTTGAGGTCCATTTGAAGATTTGAAATTGAAAGTAAAACTTATTATGTCACAATCAGTCATAGTTTTTCAAATCATCGTCACGTACTATAAAGATTACTAGCTTTTGCTCGCGGCTCCACCAGCGTGGATGTCGGTTATCGCGTATAAAAGTAGCCTATGTCCTTCTCCATATTCCAGAATATATCTCTACCGAATTTCATGACGATCAGTTCAGCGGTTTAGGCGTGAAAGCGTGACAGAAAGAGTTACTTTCGCATTTATAATATTGAGTAGGGATCACAAAATAGTTACTGAAAAAGTAAGTGGAGATGTATGGATGATTGTTAGATACACAATAATGGCTTGACTTTATATTTTGGAAGCATGTTTTCATGGGATTTATTTGGTCGAAATGACACTGTTTTCGATCTCGACACGGGCACAGCCTCTGTGTGACTTCACTATATTCGTCATGCTGAAGAGTCTTTTCATATTAGCGTTTGAATCCAAAATGATTTCGGTATTATAAAGATATAATGGGAAAATTACTATCACAGGTTTCATGCAAACAGTAAAAAAACATGCCATCATCGTGTTATTATAATAACAGATTTCCACAAACTAAATTAGACTAATCAAAACAAAACGAACAGCCGCTAAAGCAAAATTTAATCTGCTAGTTGGGGTGTCCAAACCCCCAGTTTTAGGAGTTATCCCAATAAGTTGACAACACTGCTTTTCTACGATTTTTTCATCGACCACAGATAAATAAAACGTGAACATTGTAACGTTTCGTTGCTTTTTTCAATTATGGCAGTTTTTGGTAGAAAGTGTTTTATAAATTGGTTTTACGTTTTTTAGGGAATCATTGTATATTTTCATTTGAAACAATAGTAGACCACCAGTTGTAATTAAAACAATATTAATTTATAGTAATATTATTCGGAAGCGAATAGTTCATATGTTATGAAACAAAACGCGCAAACGTAATAGATTGGGCAAGATTTTATTAACATCCCTATACAATTCTACAGATTTTGATTCAATTTAGTTTCGCAATTCGGATTATAGAACACGATTACGAAGGGAGTTTGCTTAGTTTCGGAATCGTCATCAGAAAGTTAATACGTTACGCAATTAGGCTGCAGGTCAACCTACCCCAAACTGTCAAATTTTCCCAATTCAACATGAACCTTATGCTTACGGTATAAAGTCGAAAATCTATCAAATAAATTTGACAGATTGGAGTAGCTTGATGTTCTGGCGTCTGTACATAAAAAATTAAAAATCTTTCAAAGAAATTTCACTAATTAGGGTAGCTTGATGCACATACGGCTACACGTCAAGCTATACATTTCCAGTTTACGCTGATCTCGCTCTGTACGGAAATCCCATACAATGCGAGATCAGCTTATACTGGAAATGTATAGCTTGAAAAGCTTTTAATAAAAGTAAGTTGTCAATACTAGCTATACATTTCAGCTGACTGTTGTACAGAAGCCAGCACATCAAGCTACCCCAATCTGTCAAATTTGTTTGATAGTTTTTAAATTTTATTACCAAGGAATAAGGTTTATGTCTAATTAGGAAAATTTGACAGTTTGGGATAGCTTGACCTGCTGGCGACTGTACTTACTAGAGATGATGCGTATATACTAGAACAGATCCAGGGACTAGGTATTTAATGAGACTAGGTAGCACCTATTCCAACTTTTAAAATACTCGATCCACCCTAGTCTCACTGTGCATACGCCGCGCACTCGGCGTAAAATCGATCCTTGCGCTTCAATGAGAAACCCTAGAAACTTACCAATTATGGTGGTTTATACCTTTTATGAACTCACAGCATCATGAGAAATTAGATGTTTCTATTCCAACTCCTCAGAGAGTTATTCCATTTTAATTAAAATCTGGCTACGCTAAAATGTGTAAGGTTTAATAAAAGAATGATAAAAGGAAAGGAAAAGGTTGGCTGCACTGACCGTGTTGATGACGCAAGCGGGGTTTTTGGAGGGATTTTTTGTAGGTTGGCAAGAGGTGAAAGAAAGATGGCGATGGCGAGCGAACGGGAAAAGGAAAAATAATAAGTTTTGATTCTCAATAAGTTTTGTAATTGTGTGATTATCTCGTCAATAAGTTTGGTGGTTAATAAGTTTTGTAATTGTGTGATTATCTCGTCAATAAGTTTGGTGGTTAATAAGTTTGTGGCTGATTGTTACAATTATGTTAAGAGAATAATAAATAAGTTTTGAAGGTTAACTGGAGTTATTTCTGAGATATCCTATATCTCAGAAGTGGGATCAAGACCCGTAAGTACACGCCTACACACTATTTTTGTATGCATACCAACATAAAGTTATAATTTTACTCTGTTAACGTTATAATCCGTTAGTCGCAATTCGCAAATTCGACGTAATATGCATCATACGATTTTAAATCTTACTGGCTGTTGAAATTTTCAACCTGATTGAAATTGAAACGGTTTGTACAACGAGGTTGTAAAACCTGGGTAATTGAACTCGTGTTGCTTGACTTTTTAGTTATATGTAGATGATACTATGATGGATAATAAGTGGGTACCAGGACTATGGAATCCAGTGAAATTTTATGGTTTATTGGTTTCTCTGGTATACCACACGAGAGTGTGGGGTTGTTAAAAGTGAAAATTACCATTAGTTTTGTCCTAGGATGCACCGTTTTCGAGATTATTAGCTAATGCTCTTTTTCTGGTGGCGAGTTTCAGTTTATGGACGGAGAAAATGGAATCCATTACAGCATGGATACTCCTCGGCGTGATCACCCACGCTGCAGGTCTAACCAGCCGAAGCCGCAGCCGAAGCCGCAGCGGAAGCCGCAGCCGAAGCCGCAGCGGAAGCCGCAGCCGAAGCCGCAGCGGAAGCCGCAGCCGAAGCCGCAGCCGAAGCCGCAGCGGAAGCCGCAGCCGAAGCCGTAGCGGAAGCCGCAGCCGAAGCCGCAGCCAAAGCCGAAGCCGCAGTCGAAGCCGCAGCCGAAGCCGTAGTCAGCGCTTGCTGGACCAAGAGCAAGCTTTGCTGCGGTAGCAGGAGCGGATTCGCCGGACGAAGATAGATCTACAAAAGGAAAGCGACATCGAGCAACAGCGACGGAGTGGACGACGGGGTTCACCTCAAGTTGGGACGAGATGTGAGCGCAGTCGCAGATGGCTGCCGGGTAGACGCAATAGAAACGATCGAGTTACTACGAGCGCGGATCATCACACCAAAAGGTCATGTAGTCCTACCTTTTCTTCTACAGATTTAAACAATCCATTTAAGATGTTTTGGCATCAAAGCCTCAAAACTGGAACACTGTTTCTAATAATAGAAGCTGGGATCTTAAAAATGTGATTCCTTACTTTAGTCCTTTAGACAAAAATCAATGTATAGTTATATGGTTCAAAAAGTCAACGTAAGTGCGAAATTTATGGCTGGGACGAGAAGACTGAAGTTGATTTTGTTATGCAAAAGCTGACTGGTTTGGTAAAACTCGGTATGAAGTCTCGGTACGAAATGGTTTACTTGGTCAGAGCTGCAGGTAAAATTAAAGGATGTTTTCCCTTCCGAAAAATTAGGGTGCTGTTGAAGTGAAAGAGTTGCCCATTGAATCAACTAGTAACATAATTTATACATCAGAATATCACAATATAGGTTACAATTCGTTACAATTCATAAATATTTTTTGATTTGGCCATAATATAATGATAATTATCAAGTAAGTCGTTAATGTAAGTCGTTGCCTTAACTGTACTAGTTACACGAAGATAAATATATCGTGGAATTGTTTGATTTAAACAGTTTTTAATAAAAGTCCGCGACATAATATTTATCTACCTTTTAAATATTTTTTTACAATGCACATTTAAGAGTATTCAGTTAATACTTAAAGAACACTAGTCGCGGGCTCGAACTCACTGGTGGGCCTAGCTAAAAAGCACGCTGACTCACCAGGTTTCGTGTCCGCCAGAGGTAGTATCAGTGATGAGCAGTTGAACGCTGGTCTACACGCACAACATTATTGAGTGAGCTGCAGGATCAGTTATAGGTAGTAAAACAGGCGCAAAAAAAAAAAAAAAAAAAAACAGGAAAGTCCTTCGGAAGATCGGGTTTTTGAAAAAACCAGTGCATAAATCAATGACCAATTAAGTTTATTGAACTTTTCGATAATTAAGCTTTGTCGGTAGCGACAAAGGTTTTCGAAATTTTACACTCCTTTTATTACCTAAACAGACCCAAAGTTAGGTTAAATTAGCAAGAAAAACGAATCTTTGTTGGCTCATAACTTTTTAATGGCTTTTTATTTTAGTATTCTGTTTCCGTACAGACAATATTGATAATGAGACAATCCATACCATGTTTAATTTTTGATGTACATAGGCAAACAGTGGAGTAATACCCTCTCGAAGTTTGTATGAAAAAAAAATGGATAAGTGTCACCTTAATGTAGATGGACTTTGTCTTTCACAGTAATCGTTGAATTTACAAGATGCCACGATAAGATTGGTTTGAACGGAGCGCCATTAAATCCTTGCTTGCCACGTAACTGCCGGTTGCCTTCATACTGATATTCTGAAGCCTGTGGAAGGATATAATTAAGGAACACACCACGCGACCAGAAGCTAGTTGTTGCATATAAAGATACAAATATATTACAGTTTCTGCATATCGGAATCGAGTTTCCAGATCTATATAGGCTTGGAGAACACTTAGAAGGGGTAAGGGTAACTAAGTACCCCTTGGGTAATAATCGTATTTCTGGTACTGCGAGTATATTATAAGGGCTAAAATAGAGACGTTAACTGGTAGGTATAGTAGAATTGTAGGGAAGCCAAACAAGCCATTCTTAATTTGTGGGGGTGTTTAAGAATAAGCATGGTTTACCCTTTGTTCGGTATCGTGTTGGCTTCAAGACAATTTTGTTAACTGCTCGAATCAAAAGGATTTTGGTAGTCATGGTGAGAACACTGAATCTCCTGTTTTGCACCAGAAAACTAGAGTGTCTTCAGCCAAACGGTATGATGAGTCAAATACACGTAGTGATCGAGCCAAGCTTATAGAAGTCCTTCGGCACCCGAGGGAAGAATTTACACTCGTATGAGTTGGAGACATTAATTAGCCCTTATCCACGCCCTTAAAAGCTTAGGGTATGTCTTTTAGGAGAGCCATTCAGGATTGTGACCGAGATGTCAGTAATCGTTATTGCGGTTTCACTTCTTACGCATTTAAAAGATTTTTCTTGACAGCGGAATGTGCATGTTTATATGCAGTTCCAAAATCAAAATATTTTATTTCACATGGGCCTGCTTGGGCACTTATGAAACGTCAGAAGCTAGGTGCACGGTTCCAATTAGTTATTTTCCCATGGAAAAGAGACTGCAAGAAACACCACGATTATTCTTAAAAAAATGGCTTTTACAATGGTTTCAAATTAGTGATACAAGGTATGTGAAGATAGTGCAAGCCTGTCAACAAGTAACAGGTCCCACTAAAATATAAACTGGTCTACAAGGCCTACAGTGTGCTTTTATTTACAAAACATAAAATACTACTTAAATTAATTATTAGATGAATACAATATATATATAAAATAAAAATAAAACCTATTTAAACCGAGTAAGAAGAAAAAGCTAAAGACTACCATTGCCGCTGACTGGATGCGGCCATGGATCCATGTTAACTTTTTAGAAGTCTATAATGATAATGATGTAATTGATGACGATTATAACAAAACGATAAGATATGTACACAATGACAAAATATTGAATTTGGTGGTAACGCTCGCTCAAGCTGTTCATTGTACACTGATAAAGTTATTAACTCTAATAGTGTTTATTTACATGCAGTTGTTTCTCCTTTCAGGTCAGGCAAAAGAAATCGCGGAAAGGTTTTGCGCCTTGACTTGAAAAAAAAAGCAAGTTTCATGGATGATCTGTTAAACCGTTACATCCTAAGAGACGGATTGGTTTACAGATTTATTGTTGGATAAATGGATGGATAATTGGTTACAAGGCTAATTGGTTACAAGGATAACTGGTTACAAGGATAATTGGTTACAAGGATTCTTGGTTCGAAGGATACCTGGTTACAAGAGGATAAATGGTTACAAGGATACTTGGTAACAAGGATACTTGGTGACAAGGGTACTTGGTAACAAGGATACTTGCTTACAAAGATAGTTAATTATGTTCTAAGCATAACCGTAAGAAAGTTTTGGGATTGATTTGATTGTGTAATCTGATATTTCAATCAATGTTATTTAATATTGAATAAGATTGATATTTTAGATAAGCATATTAACTTACAAAGTTAACTGGTTAAGGATAATAAATTATGAAGATATTAATTTCTAAGGATAATTAGATCTATGGTTCTAAAGATAGTTTGTTGTTACGATAACTGGTTCTGAGGATAATTGTTAGAAAGTTTGGGACAGATTTGTTTGTGTATTCTGATATTTCAATCAGTGTTATTTAATATTGAACACTATTTTTGATAAGCTTAATAACTTATAAAGATACATGGGTTTTTTTTTTTTTTTTTTTTTTTGGGTGGGAAATCATCAAATAACTTCTCCCGCTCTGGGTGGAGCAGGAGGGCGTGTCAGACTTTTACTGACTAAAACCCACCCGTGTTCCTTCAGTAGCCCTTAAGCCAGGGGCTGTGGTGTCTCTTTCGAACAAACCCGCACCCCTGGCAGGCATCGACCCTTGCGGGTCCCATCATTTTTTGTGCTGACATCTCTTTGAGGCGCGCGTGGAACACAACGCGCCGTCGACTTGGGCTTGGTCCTTACCGGACAGCGAGCTACCCATTACTCGCCGTCCGCAAGCCCATGCCTACGGTGGCCGGAAATCGGCCTGGGATTCCCGACGCCCAGGGCGTCTCCGTATCCTGCGGCGGCTGGGGTCGCGAGGGCGCATATGCTGCCTCTCCCTCACGTGCGCCGCCTCCCTCTTCGCGAGCATCACTGCTTCGCTGAAGGAGGTGACGGCTCCCCATGCCCTCTCGCTCCGTACCATGGCCTGGACCAGGGCCGGACGCGAGAGATCGCCGCCGCCGATCGCCTCCACGAGGACACGGCGGTGCTCCGCCCAAGCAGGGCAGATCGCCACCGTGTGCTCCACCGTGTCCTCAGGGCGATCTTCGCAGTGGAAACACCCGGGCGTTTCCTCCCGCCCTATCCGAAACAGGAACCTCCCGAAACAACCGTGTCCGGTGAGGACCTGCGTCAGGCGGAAGGTGAGGACGCCATGCCGCCTCTCAAACCACTCCTCAAAGAGGGGACTTACCGCCGCAATCGTGGCGTGCCCAAAGATACATGGGTAAGGATAATAAATTATAAAGATATTAATTTCTAAGGATAATTAGATCTATGGTTCTAAAGATAGTTTGTTGTTACGATAACTGGTTCTGAGCATAACTGTTAGAAAGTTTGGGACAGATTTGTTTGTGTATTCTGATATTTCAATCAGTGTTATTGAATATTGAACACTATTTTTGATAAGCTTAATGACTTATAAAGATACATGGGTAAGGATAATAAATTATAAAGATATTAATTTCTAATGATAATTAGATCGAATGATAATTGGTTCTAAAGATAATTTTTTGTTGCGATGACTGGTTCTAAGGATAATTGTTACACAGTTTTGGGATAGATTTGTTTGGGTAATAACGTCCTCTTTTTCTATAATTCACTGGCACATTTTTGTAAAAATCCACTTTAAAAGTCTATTAATGTTCCCGATCAATTAGATCAATCGACCGAACTCGACACCCGTCTCAGATGACAGGGTCGCCATGTAAAGTTGTGGGTTCGAGGAGACGATTTAAAACAAGTGCCTTCATTGGAATTTCGTTTATTACTGTCCAATCGCAGAGTACAATAGTTTATATAGGTGAGGAAACAATATTCTTAACACTAGAGTACATGAGCACACTTACATATGTAAAAAGACTTACACACTACAAATATTTCAATCAATGTCATTTAATATTGAACAATATTTTTGATAACCATAAGTATTAACTTATAAAAACAATTAGATAAGGTTAACAAATTCTAAAGATAATTATTTCTAAGGATAATTTGTTGTTAGGTTAGTTCTATGGATAATTTGTTGTTAGGTTAGATCTAAGGATAAAATTTGTTGATCGAATTGGTTCTAAGGATAATAACTCGTACATTGCAGCTGGTAACACGAGGCCACCACTGCTCCCATTGTAAGTAATGTAGAAATAATATTATGTGGAAGTAACATTATTAGAATGTTTTTTGCTGATGAAAGATTTGTCTGTTGGTACTAAATTCGACATTTATTAGATAAGATTCACACCTTTTATATCTGCCTCATTCTTTAATGCCCATTTTATTTAGCATTATTGATCTAAGAACCTAATAATAACCTTAAATAAATAAATAAAAAGATGATTAATTAGTTCTAAGGATAATTTGTACTTAGGTGTTCGTAATCAAGATATTAAAATCAATGATATTTAAAATATGGATCAAAAAAAAAATGTCCTGTTCACTCATCTATTACGGAAAGCAAAAATAAAATTGTACCACTTTTAAGAAAATTATGCGGTGTGAGGGCGATGAAATTCAGCGCAGTTAAGGTTTACACATGGAAAGAGTGCAGAAAGCTAATATTTTTATTTATAATGCATTGTAAATACTTTTAGTTTGGAATAAATTATGTTCGAGTTTCGACCGCTGGGCGACCACTAGTTATGTAATTCTTTCGAGGTGTGCTCGAGTTTTGCCGAGTGTAAGGTTCCACCGGGTACCCGCGTGGGGACACGTGCGTCATCAGGATGGTCGAGTGTAAGGTTTAATAAAAGAATGATAAAAGGAAAGGAAAAGGTTGGCTGCACTGACCGTGTTGATGACGCAAGCGGGGTTTTTGGAGGGATTTTTTGTAGGTTGGCAAGAGGTGAAAGAAAGATGGCGATGGCGAGCGAACGGGAAAAGGAAAAATAATAAGTTTTGATTCTCAATAAGTTTTGTAATTGTGTGATTATCTCGTCAATAAGTTTGGTGGTTAATAAGTTTTGTAATTGTGTGATTATCTCGTCAATAAGTTTGGTGGTTAATAAGTTTGTGGCTGATTGTTACAATTATGTTAAGAGAATAATAAATAAGTTTTGAAGGTTAACTGGAGTTATTTCTGAGATATCCTATAAATGTAACACTCCAATTCATGAGTTATTATTAAGTGACGGTTATTATGATTCGACAAATAATTAGTACCTTTATTCAATTGTTTATCCTTAAAGTTTCAGCTGAAAAATCCTTGTAACTACTCAGATAGAAGAAAAAAACCAGGGGAAAAGAAATTTCACGATTAACCAAACAAATTCGAATGACTGTATAAAAGCGGCCGCGCAGTACATAAATTTGTAGTACAAGATTACGTTTTTAGAAACAGTCTCACCACAAAAGTGTTACATAAAATCATTTATTGTTTTGTCAAACACGTACGTACACACACAGTATGGAAGCCATATTATATTGAGGATTTGCAAATCTATAAACTTTCAGTCAAATGTTAGAACATAAATACCTACAGAAAAACATAACTACCTGCAGCAATCTAATAAATTCTACACTATGTATATTTGACGATAAATGGTATTTTTTATTGCTAAAAAAATTATCATGATATAACAATAAAATAAAAATATTGTTTATAGATTTTGTTTTTGTTTTGAATTTAAATAAAATAGCATTTCATACTATGTGAAATGTTGTTTTGTTAACATTGTGTTTGTAATAAGCTCGTCAATAAAGTTCCTACTCTCTGATAACCCTCTACGTTACATTTTATATAAAAGGAAGTAAATAGTTATTTAAACCATTTGTACGCACCTGTACCAACAAAATTCAATTATAATGCTACAAATTGAAAAAGGTTGGCACAGTGTACTGCGCGGCCGTTTTTATACAGTCATTCGAATTTGTTCTGTTAATCGTGAAATTTCTTCACCCATGGTTATTTTCTTCTATCTGAGTAGTTACAAGGATTTTTCAGCTGAAACTTTAAGGATAAACAATTAAATAAAGGTACTAATTATTTGTCGAATCATAATTACCGTCACTTGATAATAACTCATGTATTGGAGTGTTACATTTTAGCGTAGCCAGATTTTAATTAAAATGGAATAACTCTCTGAGGAGTTGGAATAGAAACATCTAATTTCGTATGATGCTGTGAGTTCATAAAAGGTACAAACCACCATAATAGGGTATTTTCCGATTTGATAAAAACTATTTTAATTTGAAGATTGGGACGATATATTTAACAGAAAAATAAAAATAAATTTATTAATACACTTTTTCTCAGTTGAAAACGATTAAAATCTAATTAATTTTTCGTTGTTTTGAACTTACCGCCAAAACGCTCCTTACGATGACTTTTATCACATGACATGTGACGTCTGTATAAACAGCACTGGTACAAATACTTAGTTTAGCGCCGTTTTAGAAGTATTTGTGCACAGAGGCACCGCACACCAGTAATATCACTATCTATCCATTAAAAATCTTGTTAATTATAAACTCTACATTCACTTATTTACTTAATAACTACTTTAGTTTACACAAAGTTGACGTCACGTGATAAAAAGTCATCGTAAGAAGCGTTTTGGCGGTAAATTCAAAACAATGAAAAATAAATTTGGTTTAAATTGTTTTTAATAGAGAAAATGGATAGAAATCAATTTATTTTTATCTTTCTGTTAAATATCTCGTTCCAATCTTCAAATTAGAATAGTTTTTGAAAAATTGGAAAATGCCCTATTGGTAAGTTTCTAGGGTTTCTTATTGAAGCGCAAGGATCGATTTTAAGGTTTTTTAAAAACAATTTCTTATTTTCCAACGGTGTCGATTATAGAAAAAAATAAAATTGTACAACATAAGCACAAATTAAGACACGTTGTCGTAAAAAAATCGGAGTTGTATGTCATGCCGTTTAAGAGATACGGCAATTTGCTAAACGTTACTCCAGCGGCATCTTGAATAACTCTGAAACCTCAAGACGCACAAATTTCATTTTTTGTGCACAATTAGGCACAAATTAGATCTATCTAAGTAGCTAGTTTGTATTCAGCTACGATCACTGGTCAAAAAACATGCCGCTGGAGTAACGTTACTCCAGCGGAATCTGTTTTTCGTGAATATCTTGGATCAGCTGGAAGCACAAATTCTAAATTTCGGGAACATTTACACGAAACGGGGTACTAATTATCTGTCAAGCCGAAATCCTGAAAAGCGACAACATTCCGCTGGAGTAACGCACACTATTTGGATCGAGTTTTTGTACGGACTTGGACTAGGTGCACCTAGTACTAAATTTACCTAGTACGACTCATCTCTAGTACATACTAAATCCATAGGTTGTTGTATCACGAGCTGCACATCACCAGTTTTATGGAATGACCATAGACAAAATATTAAAAATGCAAAATGGGATTGACCATAAATTAAAAAGTACTCTGTGTTCTCCGACTAGTATATCTATATAGTTATCTGTGCTCTGTGTCTGTGGGATTTAGCGATGGGTCGTTGAAGGTTTTTCCGTTAACGAAACGTCAACGTTGATTTACGTTCGTTAACTAGTTGATCAACTAGTTAAATTCGTCAACGAGTTAACGTGCATTAATGCCAACTTACAAAGTAAACCGTTAAATGTTAATTTATTCAACTTTTTTTTTTCAATTTTTTCTTAGTACGTCCTGACATTTTAAATTACAACACACCTAACACTGTTCCTTTAAACATTAACTATAAAGCCTATTATTATTTACGATAAACAACAAAAAACTCTGACCTTGTGCGCAACTTGTCACAAATTGAGTGAAACAAAAAAAAAAAAATTAAGAAAGCGAACTTCGTTTCTAAACTTAAACAAACAAGCCATGAAACCAGTATGAACCGGTTTCTCCCAGGCGGCACGAGCGGCGCGGGCCAGTCCACCAATATCGTCATACTTTTTCAAAAATAATTTCTTTCATGCGTTACTTATAGTTCAAATTCTATGACATGACCGTCACTCGCAACGTATGATGTCATTTTCAACGAAAGTATCGAATTTAGTTGAATAACAAACGAGTCAAATTCATAAACGTCGTTGACAAATTTAACTAGTTGATTCATGAACGTCGTTGACGAATTTAACGAGTTGATTCGTAAACGTCGTTGAAGAATTTAACTAGTTCATTCATGAACGTCGTTGACGAATTTAACTAGTTGATTCGTAAACGTCGTTGAAGAATTTAACTAGTTCATTCATGAACGTCGTTGACGAATTTAACTAGTTGATTTAATATCAGTTAACGTTAATACGTTGATTGATTCAACTAGTTCGTTGATTCAACGCCCATCGCTAGTGGGATTGACTTTGACTGGTTTGATTCGATTCGATTGTGAATGTCAACAAAATTAAGAAATATTTATTGTTTTGGTTATTTTTATTAAAATTATTCATTTAAAAACTGATGTCTTTAATGAAAAAGACTAGAAATGATGCAATTAAAGCGGCGGTCACTTCCTACTTAGAACGGCGGAATTATCCTGTGAGTGTTACATTAACCTGATTGAAAATAAGCGGAAGTGTTTACTAGGACAGTAGTTATAGCTGTATTTCTTACATTTCAGGACATAGACGTGTTTAGCAACAATAATAATCTAAGCAGAAGTGCTGAACAAATGGCTGTGGCAACGATAGTTCAATGTGAAGCAAGTCGCGCTAATTCAATCTTATTTTCTTGCATCAACAATGACTCCGGTCAATACGACTTACAGTACACAAGGTAATACGGTCAGTGGGCCGTCTCATAACGTTGTTTTATACATTGAAGAGCTTATCTTTAATGTTTGCATAGTTAACCTAAGATGACCAACACACTAGGCAAATGCAATAATCGCCTGTAATAATAGACTTTTAATAAACCAAATTTATAAATTGTTAATTTTCAGGTTGGTTAATTTCATGAAAGAGATCAAGCAAGAAAAAGTGAAAAATGAACTTCTTGGTTTGCTATGCCCGCTACTCTGTCATTTATATTTAGAAATGTTACGTGGTGGTCATGGAGGCCCTGCGCAAATGTTCCTAAAGAGACATTCAGCTACATTACCGCAAAAAGATTTATCATATCATCAACCCATTGATGGTAATCTACCGTCAGCATTGTACAGACCAAATAGCTTAGAACAGCTATTCAATTCCTTACAAAATGGTACAATTGACAATGAAACACCTGAAAAAGATTACATGAATCAGATACTGGACGACATTGGCTCCATTTATACTTTACAGGAGGTTGAAACAAGACCATCTATTGCTGCATTCAGGTACCTAGCTATACTTAGTTTTGTTACACTTTTCTACTTAGTGTATACACATATGGAATGATGTGTAATTTGACATATTCCTTCCAGGACGTTTGAAGTGTGACACATTTGCTAAAGTTAAGCACCCTATAATGCCTAGGTGAAAATTCATGAGATTCGAAATAATCCATTTTTTTTAAATCTTCAAATATCACTGAAGGCATCTCAAGCCTTCAGTGATATTATACAAGTTTGAAGTACCTATCTAAACTATAAAACATCAACAACACAAACAACAGTTAAAAGTTACAGAAAGAAGATTTCAATCATTATCTACACCTACATGAACTTTTATACCAGTTATTTGATAATTTTACTATGGCATTAAGTGAGCAAACTATGGGGGAGACATCTTCATTTAATAAGCTATCTTACGTGGTACAAACATTAAAAATTATCCAGAAGTACATAACAATTGGTTATTCTCGAATCCCATAAGTTTTAAAATTAGAATTTCAGATCTTAAGTATTGAATATTCAAACAAAAGCAATGAATTTGTAAGTGGCACTAGAAATTGTCATCATCATTGGCAGTCACGTTTGCTGATCCACTTATTTACATTTACAATGGATATAAATCAGTTTATTTTTATTTTTCTGTTAAAATCTCGTCCTAATCTTCAATTTAAAATAGTTTTTTATAAATTGGAAAATACCCTATTATCACACTGAGCTTTTGTTTGTATTTTAGGTCGTGCAAATATGACTTAACTCTGTCTCAAGATGCCCTGAATATGTTAAAAGCATACTTAGCCAAAAATGGCCATGTTCTTCTAATGCAAGTTCTTCAGACATGGTTCCACATTGATATTAATAATGACCCTAATAAGAAGAATACTGTGAGTATAAAAGATTCAGAAACTAGGGAACGGAACAAAAATGGAACTATGGGATGGTGTGTGTGTGTGTTAACTGTTAACAGGGGGAAACCAGTTTCACCCCAACAGGGGTTGATTTTGAAAAATCGTTTAGTGCGTTTCCATTTCCGTTTCCATAGTTTCCATATTGATTCTAAGATGAGTGATAATACCTACCAATTTTTGAGTTAATCGAAGCAATCAGTAAAATCCTCCCCTTAAAACTTGACAACTAAACTACTAACATAAAGGCTATCAAGCACCTACCTTTGCATCCAGTTAAACTGTCAAGTGTTAAATATTTACCACAATTACTTTCTAACCGACTTAAAAAAGAAGGAGGTTATACATTGTTTTGACCCCAAGGATGATGTAATTTCGAATTGGTGTACGGTAGGAACTATAACTAAGAAGTGCAAATTTAAAAACTATTTCCAAAAAAGCAAACGACTTATTGGCATTATTTTTAATTTGCATATGCATGCTAAGTTTGAAGATTTTTTTTTTTCATGCATACCAATTCGCCCCTTATGGATCGCTTTAGTCATAACCTTTTCTAAACACACACCTGCATTTTTTAGAATAGGTACAAGAAAGTGGAATTATGGACAGTAGATAGTACTGTCTACTGTCCATAATTCAAGTTTCTACTTTAGCGATTTGGGCTGTCAGAAACTCTTACGAACTTACCCTCTTCTTTGAAGTATGTAAATAGCAAACTATATAAAAGGAATATAATTTTAGATTTGCCTAAAGTCTTGCCAATTAAAATATTATTAATGTCATATTTACAGGAAGACGATGAAGAAGAAATGGATGAAGAAATAAGTGTCAGCCGAACAATGTCAGAGGAGAAATTAACAGGCACAAATGGTAAAGTCTAAAATTAATATTATGCTAAGTAGGTAACTAAAGTTTAATAAACATAGATAATTGATGCATTTCAGGACACAATTTTTTTTCAGATATTTTTGCTGAATGTAATGGTCATACTGAATATATTAGTATTGATAAGGAACTAATGGAACTTCAAGATGCAATAAAAGGGGTCAGAGAATCCACAGCACCTCTAAAATTATACAAAATAGCTGCACCAGATACTCAGTAAGTTTAATGGAGAGTTGTACTACAAAATCAAGTTCTTGTAACTTAACAGACAGCTGTGGTGCTGACGAGTTTATTGCGCCACTTCTTTTTCCCAGCTATAGCACTAGGAAGGGCTGAAGGGCGGGCGTTTTTGGGGGACTGTCTTTAATTTTCATTTTCAAAAAGAGCTGACTCTCAGCCTAGTTTGATTAAATAACTTTTTTGAAACAAAATGAAAAGTTATATTCATTTCAAGTCATGAGCGCGGGTTGTGTGATTATTTCTGTCATAGGCATGGTTTACATTGAGACCTCAAATCACTTTTTGTTTACAGTTTAATATGTGCAAAAACCGATCATTACTGTAACATGTTATGTGGAGGGTTCAGCAATTCAGAAATCCGGTTGTGGGACTTGGGACAAAACAATGTCAACAGACGAGTCAATCGAAATATTTCAGAAGTAGAATTAGCATGTTATGTGCCACATGAACTGGTGCCTGATGACAATACTTTGTAAGTATTTTTGTAAATGGCCTATCGTTATTATTTTACTGTCGTCAATGTTACTGATGCTACACTCACAGGCACAATTAACCGCCCACCTTGTATTTCTTTACATTTTCAGAAATTGTCATACTTAGACCACATTTTATGAAAGGTACGTGAAAAACTACCTTTAAGGAAAAAGAAATAACAAAAGTGTTGAAAAAATATAGTTTATTAAAGGATGCTTACCAAAAATCGATTTTCTGAAAATCTTCGATGAAAATTGAAAAGTTTTGATTTCATTAATGGTGGCCCCCAATTACAGGAAAAATTAAAATTAATAATGGGTGTTGCCGCTTCTGGCTCTTGTGACTTCTTGGAGCCCGTTTGGCAATCCATCCATGATATCTTGGATATCCGATTGGGGGATATTGTGCCACTCCTCTACCGCAGCCGTAGGGGCTGGTACTCTTGCTCGGACACGTCTTTTGAGGTTGTCCCAAATGTGTTCAATTGGGTTAAGATGCGATTGGGACGCGGTCCCGCCGCGTGCCGGCCATGGTAAAACTTGAATCCCGACCTCATTAAGGTACACACTGACGGATCTTGCGGTATGGCAACGTGCATTATCATGCATTAATCTGAAGTTTCCACCAATAAATGGTGCGAAAGGTATGACATGGTCTTGAAAAACTTCTTCCACGTACCTTTGAGTGTTCAAACTGCCTCCATCGAATAAAACAAGATCAGTACGAGCCTCGTAAGAGATACCTCCCTAAACCATTATGGACCCTACTTGGTAACCCACTGTTTCGGTTATAGCGCATGGAGCAAACCTTTCATTTTGACGCCTGTAGACACGCTGACGTCCACCTGGACCTCTTATGGCTATTCTGCTCTCATCTGAGAACAGTACTTACGTCCTTCCATTCCTCCACAGTCCAGTCAGCATAATCTCGCGCAAAACAAAGTCTAGCTCTACGGTGTTGTAGGAGCAGTTGTGGGGTGCGAGCTGGACGAAAAGCCCTCAAATTTGTTTCTGCCAGTCTTCTTCTACGTACACTTACACTGACATTTCTCACCTCAAAAAGACGCGTACGAACTTCAGTAGAGGTCGAAAAGCGATTTCTCAATACGTTGCTGACAACGAAGCGGTCATCTCGAGTTGAAGTACATCGATGTCGGCCTTGACCTGGCCTGCGGGTGTATAAACCTGTCTCCTGAAATCGTCTGATGGCATCTCGTACCGTAGTTCGAGGTACACCGAGTGTACGAGCGATGCGACGTTGGCTGTACCCAGCGTCAGCTAAAGCCACTGCCCTAGCTGCATCAGCTGCATCGAGTGGCATTTTTTACAGTCACAAACAATGAGCAAACACGAAAATCTCAAATTAAACAATATTCGCACACTATGGCAGAACAGAACAGGAAATGTTAACACGGTAACACAACTGCAACAATGTCAAACGACTACTAAATGCCAAAAACCCTTTGGTGACACAAATTTAGGAAACGAAATAAGGGTGTAAAGTTTAATTTATTGCTAGAGTATCCACAAGCCACAGTTAACGTAAACAAACAGGGTGGCGAATGATATAGGTGGGCGGTTAATTGTGCCTGTGAGTATATTTTACTTCATCTATAAATTCTATAATCTTCATTTCAATTAATACATTTTGATTCCAGACAAATAGGTGCTGGAGTGCCATTGAGAGGGCATTCTGGGCCCGTACAAGCTGTAAGTGTACTCCCACAAGAAGAGTTAGTTGTGTCAGCTTCACATGACAACACCATACGAGCTTGGCGCCTGTCTGATTATTCTTGTGCTGCAATTTACAGGTTTAATTTATTGATTATTACAGTCAAACCTTTGGGGCTTGGGTAACTGAGGAAACTATAAAGTGGGAACTTTTTATGGATATTTTTTGTCTAGAGTTTCGTTCTTTGAGCTAAATTACAAACAATTACCCTAATATGTCGTAGGTACCCACTAAGATTCCATGTCATTAAAAACATACCATTCTTTACATTATCTATAACTTGAGAACTTTACAAGTACCTCGGTAAGTGGAATAAGTCGGCGGTCTATTGCCATCATAATTATCATAGTAATTCAGCTGAGCTCAGGTAGGTACTCGTATAGACTATTTCTCGTTCTTTTAGCTCTTCTTCTTTTTAGCGTGTCGATGCCATTAATGACACGTAGGTACTTTTTAATAATATTTTTTGGCCAACATTTAGCAACGTGAATACTATTCACTGACGCAGCCATTAGGTCCTCACGTGTGCTGGTGATAGGGCATACGGTGCAAGATGGGAGGTGAGCCATTATCTGTGGGAAGACGCCGCATACACACCGGAGGTCTGATCCATTTTAGCTCTGCATCTTTCCTTTATTTATTTAGTATCTTAAAGGTATTCTTTTGAAGATTGTGTCTGGACTTCAAAAGAGACTGTGACCTCTTTAGTTTGTTTCGGCCTTTCTTGTCAGAGTAGTCAGATAGCCGCGAAACGCCGACGTCATCTAGTTTTAAAAGTATGCTTGACGTGTAAAAGTGTTTGTACAAACATACTTACAGAAATAAAATCATTTATCATTTAAGATTTCTGCAGTACGTTCATGTTTTCAATGCCACTAACATTACGTAACTGCTATTCAATGTTGGCGGCGGTAGCCGGTGACCACTTTTCATTAGGTGGGCCGCCAGCATGTTTGCCACACCATGGCATAAAACAATGTTATCTTGTTTCAGAGGTCATAATTACCCAATATGGTGCATGGATGTGTCTAAGAGCGGACTCTTCGTAACCGGATCTCACGACAAGACCGCAAAACTGTGGTCACTAAGTAGAACTTTTCCAATCAGAATATTTGTTGGCCACATGGCCGATGTTACAGTAAGTTTGAAATACAGTACCTAGGTACCTCACCAGGCGTAAAATGACTTATTATCTAGCTTTATAAAAAACTTTGATTAATATTATCATATTGTGGAGTTTCTTGCTGGCTCTTCTCCATAGGAAACAACAATTTGGAACCGTGCACCTAGCTTCTAATGTTTCATAAGTGCCCATGCAGGTTTATATGAAATAAAATATTTTGATTTTGATATTTTTTTGAAAATGTAGAGCATTTTGTGAACTATCTTGAATATTTGGTTGATTCAGCTCCTTATTTTTTTTTTTTTTTGTGTTTTTTAAAATATTTTTAATCCTTCAAATCGTTGCATGAAGCTCATTTTGAAGTACAATCGATGGTATTTTTGTTAGTTGGATAGAATCTTCGTTAAATAATACAATTATTTTTGCGAAATAAACAACAATTAACAAAGGACTAGAAGATTTAGGTGAACATAACTATCGAAATGTGGGTAGGTACCTACTATACACCTCTGTTTACTCCTTCGGGGAAAATAGGCGTGATGTTATGTTATGTAGGTAAAGTAATCATCTGTTTTTGTTTCAGTGTGTAAAATTCCACCCGAATGAAGCATACATAGCGACCGGCGGGGCAGACCGCACTGTACGTTTGTGGATGGTCTCTGACGCGCGATTGGTGCGCATCTTGTGTGGTCACCGAGGCATTGTGAGGACTCTCGCCTTCTCTCCCTCTGGGGCTCATTTGGCCAGTGCTGGTAATCATTTGTTTCTCTTTCTTATTATTTGATGTTATTTATTAAAAATTTACCCTTCTAAATCTTTTTTTTTTGTCTCAGGAGATGACAAGAAAATCAAAGTTTGGGATTTAGCAGCATGCAACTGTATTCATGAGTATAGAGGCCACTATGGGAAGGTTACTGCACTGGATTGGTCATCTGTAGGCAAGCCCAGTTTGACCAATAGGGTTCTGCCAGATCCCAGTGACCCATTGGTTGACAATTCTCTGCTATGTTCTGCTGGCATGGATGGCATTGTTAAAATGATGTCAGATTGTAATTCTAAGAATAAGTATGTATTGTCTTTATGTGATAAATACTCTACTTGATAAGAGACAGAGCCAATACTTGTGTTGGGTAATTCAGCACATGTGCTAGCACAGTTGTAACTAGTCACTTGGATAAAGAGTCACTCACTCTTTTTGTTTACATTTACGATTCTAAGTAAAGGAGTGTGACTTGCACACTAGCAAATACCTCACGCTTCCACTGATATTCTCTTTTATTTACAGGCAAGTATCAAGCCAAGATGTCGTTTCATCAACTTACAACACAAAATGTTCCTATCTAGTAGATGTGCAAGTTCATCCAGACTGGGTTGTGGCCATTGGAACGAAGAGATAGACAAATACATTGAAATGTTTTATTTAATGAACTTATGTTCTAACAATAAAATTTACAAATAAATGTTTGTTGTTTTACTATACAAACATAATCAAACCAAATACCTAATACATTGAAATAAAATAATAGCAAACTCAGTTTAAAAGATTAACATGATTGTTTATAGTTGGATTAAACTCAAGCCTTCTTAAAAAAAATATTTATTGTGGGCTGTTTCCCTTTTTTTGGTGGTGACATCTTCTTACTCTTAGTTTTCTTTGGAGATGGCTCATTTTTAACCACTTTAGCTTGGTCAGTATTTCCCTTTGTATGTATGTCATGATCTTTTCCTTGTTTCCCATTTTCTTTAATTTGTTTGTTATTCTCTTTTGTTTCTTCCTCATTTTCTGAGAAACTCTCATACACTTCTTCTTTCTTAGTTAGAATATAACCATCTTCATCAGTATATGTTTTATCTACAATCTTTCTCCTTTTCTTTGGATTCACAATACCTGATGTTATTTTAACTGTATTTATTGTTGGTGTAGGAGGTATTTCATCTTCAGACTCATGATCAACATCCATTTCATTGGGTTGGAAACAATCAATTTCCTCTGTTTCACTCTCACTTTCTGACACATGTAAAAGTCTCTTGCGTTTTTTGTCGACTTTAGCATTCTTCTTTATCTGTGTGAGAGCTTTATTATCGTCTGCTTTAGTTTTCAGAGAGTTTGATGAAGCTTTTGTTACAGTGGGTGATGTGTTAGTATCAGTACTCGTTGGCTCAACTTTAATATCTTTTTCAAGTTTTATCTCAGGTTCCTGAACTTTAGCTTTTTTGGCTTTTGTGGAATCACTATTAACTTTGCTGAAAAATCCTGCAATACCTTTTCCAGCAGTTTTATTGTTGTTTGCTTTAGTAGGTGATTTGTGATTGTTAGATTTATCTTTCTTAGGAGATGGGATTTCAGATTTTACCTTGGGTGCTAATTTACTTTCACTCACTGATTTAACTTTTATGTCATCCTTAGGTTTCTGTGGGGCACTTAATGATTTAGGTACATTCAAAACAGCATGATTTTTCGATATTAAGTTTCCTATTTCATTGTCGGTCCTCTTTGTGCAAGAGGTAGCTTTTATTAACCCGGTACATAATGGTAGATCTTCGAATTTGTTTATTAAAGTCAAAGCAACGTTATCCGCAGACTTTGGTCCTCGACTGACGCAGTAAACATGCTCATAAAATATGATTTTCAATGTTTTTTTCAAAGTGTCTAGATCTGTTTCGGAACATACAGTAACACATCCACTGTTGTTGTCTAGTAAACCAGAAATCACATAGGAAATACGAATGTTGGTTTCTGGCTGACCATTTCTTATGTCTTTTATAAATTCACACAGCAAAGATTTTGCTTCGTTCACATGAATACACAGATCCCTGCTAAGTGAAATATAGGTTACTAACTTCTGTTCATCTAACACTAGTTCTTTTACAGCTTTTAAATTAGCTCTACCGGTTTCCATTTTTGCAAAATAATCTCCTATTTCCTCAAGAAAAATTATCAACTTTATTGACACTGATTGACACTATTTTGCCGCAATTTCTGTGTCACAGATTACATACGTCGCATTCCGAAATTCAACAAAAGTGATAATTTCGCGAAGCCAACCAAAATAAAAATCAGTAATATTGATCTGATAGCTCTTAAAATTTTTGACTATTCAATTTGGTCGCGTTCGCGATATTATCACTTTTGTTGCATTTCGGAACGCGACATTACTGTTTTCATTCATATTGTCCATTAGACAATTTGACATTGACGTTTATCATGACTGTTAGAGATGGGTTGTAACAGGCTAAACACGATATCTGTTATCACTGTTACTGTTACTCAAAAATAACAGATCCAAATATCTGTTATTAAATAACAGCCTGTTATTTTTGTACGCACGTATCATAAGTATTAAAATCTCAACTGAATATCTTCTTTATTTCAATTCATTGTAAGTCGAAAATCGTTTCCTAAGTATTCATCATCATCATCATTTCAGCCGAAAGACGTCCACTGCTGGACATAGGCCCCCAAGCTCCGCCACTTCGACCGGTTCTGTGCTTCCCGCATCCAGCGGATTCCTGCGGCCCTCAAGAGGTCATCGTCATTTGGGGGGGGGGGGAGGGTTGCCACAATTGCCACGCTTGGCAGGCGGGTTGGCGATCGCAGTATGGTGGTAAAAATGCATAGAGAACGCTGCTGCCCATTGTCTAGTAAGCTCCTTAGTCGCTTCCTACGACACCCACTGGAAGATATGGAATGGTGCTATTCTTTTACGCCCGGCTACCACACGGGACAGTATCCTAAGTATTGACTAGTAAAGAATGACGGGGTAATGAGAAATCATACAATCACGTTTATTTATTTTCTTTATAGACTTAGACATCCGGTTAGTCTGGAAGCCAAACCCAATTTAGTTGTACAAGGCTAGGCTCTCAGATTGGTTTTGATTGACAACGTACGTGACCACCTATATCCACGAAATGGTAATTGTTTTTCAAACGTTTTACTATTCACGAACTAACTAGATACCAAATTTAAAGAATATGTTACTGCTACAACCTACAACGAGTTAACTACTAAGCGAACTAGAACTACCTATCTAGCTAATTATAAAACGAATAACCCAAACTAAAAAACTGTACTACTACATACATTGAATATAAACACTAATATGCCGTAAACACAAACACTTTCGAAAAAATTGCAATTACTATTCACCAGTTCACCTTTCGTAATTTCTTATGAAAAGTGTTTTCTTTCGAAAGCAAAATTAAAATTACAAAAATACGAAATTTATAAAATGTCAACAAACAAATCAGCGAAATTACTTTCAATTGAATATTATCTTTATTGCTATAACAATAAGGTCGTACATACATGGAACATTTTGCGACCAATCCCGTCAAACGTCAAACCAAAGACAATGTAGATCAAAGGCGTCAGTAGACGATCACTGTATTTTTTTTTGGTTGCATCTTTTTCCAAAGTATTAAATATTTAAATTATTTTTTATTTCAAACCTGGCAAATTACTCTTAATAAAATTGGTTTCATCTTTGTTGGGTTATCAAACGTATAAACCTGAAATATTTTGGGATGAATTCCGTGAAACCAAAGATAATATAGGCATTCAGACAAATTGCCATAAAGAAAAATATAATAAATTTTAGGTTTCTTTGTAATGGTCACTGGACAGTAACAGATAAGTAACACGATCAAATTTAGGAGTCACTAATTACAAAATGTTGGTTCTTATCAGACAACCAACTGTATTTTACGGATTATAAATACTAGGTGCTTCTCTTTTTAGCGTAGTTTAACCACTTTAGTAAGAGTGAGAAGTAAACATATTGCCTAGTAAATAAAAATAATAGGTGTGTCTCTTTTTAACAAGGGTCATTCCTTAATGAGGAAGAGAGAGCCCTAGATATTTTTCTTCCTTTGTATGCGTGAGTGCGTATGAAAGTAACAGCCGTGGTAACAGTCTGTTACCGTGTGGCGACCGATATATTGAAATATCAGTAACAGCCGTTGTAACAGTCTGAGGGTCTGTTATAAAAATAACAGATAAGTGATAGTGGTAGTAACAGTTGTTATTTGTTATTTTTAAATATCTGTTATTTATATCTGTTACGATAAATACGCCTCACTCCTAATGACTGTTCCATGTCCATGTATTTTGTGTATTCGCCGCCACAACCACATTTAATATTTGTGCAACACTTTAATAAAAATGGCGAGACGTCGGAGCACAGAACACTTCTACTCAAGAGGCGTCGGAGTCGGTGATGAATGGTAAAGTGGTGTTCTTTTATTTCGTCCTAAAAGGTATCTTCGATTATAAACAATTCCAAATAAATAAATCTTTATTTTTGCCAAAACAATGATCACCTTACAAAAAAAAACACTATTACTTAAGTTCTACAAATCTAAAAATACTATCCAATTAGTATCTCTGCACAATTGCATTCAGGTTATTACGAAACCGATTCACTCTGACCCCCGTACCTACGTACTACATAGTTATAAACTGTACTATGGTGGGACAGTTTTCGTCGTTCGCAGTTACATTATTTTAGAGAGAATAATTAGATATTCCTACTTTTACAAAAATACAAAGCAAAATGTGGGTAAACTGTATGAACTGTATCACATTTTCAAATAGATGTTTACTTGTTTTTTTACTTTGCAGATAGTGGTGTAAACTCACATAGTATAAGTAAAATTTTTAGATGTACAAATTATTCGTATTGTTTTCTTTACTGAAAACGAAACTGAAATACGCGGACAAGTCGTTCATAACGACATTGTCGAACCCATTGGGATAGGAAAAACAATGTCTATGGTCGAAACGAGTACTCCACGAGTTTTTTATCCTTGCGTGACTAATATTGTCAGTGAAAACTTTTAATTGGCCTTCTTACACTAACGGTCAATTATCTGTATGCTAGCTGTAAGTTTTTAAATAAAATAAAATAAACTCATCGGTTTGCGCCTGCGTGAACATTGTAGAACCGCTGCAAAACCGCGACAACCCTAGCAGTAGGTACTCTAAACGCGTTGTTGTACTGTACGCGCAAGGCACTGTATGCTCGCTGCGCAAAGTTGGCCCATAGGCTGCACGTATAAAAAGACTGACAATAAGCTTTTAAATAAGGTCACCTTTACTTGTTCAGTGCAGCTTGAAAACCTACATGCCAACATGTTACAGCGAACCGACGCGACAGCGCCCTGCGCTCCCGCTCGATGTCCTCATTGTCAGACAAGTTAAAACCCTATCAAAAACCTTATTCAGACTAGCACCACGAAGAGTGATTGGAGGTGTAAAAGAAAAACATTTGGTAGGTACAGAGGCCAGCACATCAAGCTACCCCAATCTGTCAAATTTCTTTGATAGTTTTTCAACTTTATTGCAAAGGAATAAGGTTTATGTTCAATTGGGAAAATTTGACAGTTTGGGATAGCTTGACCTGCTGGCGACTGTACCAGCTCTGAAAATCATATACTCACACTTCTTAGGGTCGTACCTGAGCCCATGAGCCCCAGCATATATGTCTCGCAAATGCGCAGGAGTTTCCACAACCTCCCACCAGACGGGCTCAGTAGCTGGTGCTACTGAGGCCGTCGGGTGGGGGGTTGGATCCGCGTAGCGAATGTTATTAACTCTATTCCATTTTTAACCAAAAACGCAACAAATACCATCGAGCAAGCAACATATTCACCAGATATGGCTCCAGCCGATTTCTTTCTTTTTCCTAAACTCAAATTACCACTTCGTGGCTCTCGTTTTCATTCGTTAGAAGACTTAAAGAATTCGCGGCGAGAATTGAACAAAAAGAAAAAAAAAAAAATCGGGAAAAAGCGTTTAAAAATGTTTATAAGATTGGATTATTCGTTGGCGTAAATTTATCGTTTCTGAAGGAGTATACTTTGAAGGCGATAAAATAAATGGGTTTACTGCTTGATTTCGAATGTCATACGCCCGATGGCTAATTCCCTGAAGCCATCATTTATCGAACGTCCGCATTGCCGAAATTCCATAGCATTGATATACCACAATTTCGAATAGCCATAAGAAAGTGCGTCCGTTTCGCCGGAAAGCTATTGCAACGGTAGTCCTATCTATCGAATGTCTATTGGCTCGACGTGTCAGAAGAATATACCTATCTTGCCTTCTTGTTCCTGTCATGCTTCGTTCCATACCTCTCTGGCACTTTCCCAGTTTGTCTCTATGGTATTTTGTAAGGGACCATGTTTAGCAGCCATAGGTGATGCATGGAAGAATGCAAGCATTGAATACCTTTCTTTTTGTTGCCATATTGTGGTCCTTAGATTTTACAATTTCCTTGAGAGACCAGTATCTTTTCCATCCATTAGCAATCCTCTTGTTTATTTCCTTGGTTGTTTGGTCTTTAAGGGAGATAATCTGGCCCAAGTAGCAATATTCATCGACATATTCTATTTGTTGTCCATCAATTTCAATGGGTTCCATTTTTGAGTTGGTCATTAGTTTCGTTTTCGTTATGTTCATTTTTAAACCTACTTTAGATCTCTCAGTATTTAGAGTTTGGATCATCTTCTCAAGTGCCTTTGGATGTTCTTCCAGCAAAACCAGATCGTCCGCAAATCTTAAGTGGTTTAGTTTTCTTCCGTCTATGTTGAGGCCTAGATGTTCCCAGACAAGATTGCGAAAGACGTTCTCTAAAACTGGGACGATATATTTAACAGAAAAAAAAAAACGCTCCTTACGATGCCTTTTTATCACGGTCAGGTGACAGACTGGGGTAGCTACTCCAATCTGTCAAATTTCTTTGATAGTTTATCAACTTTATCACAAAGGAATAAGATTCATGCTCAATTGGGAAAATTTTACAGTTTAGGATAGGTTGACCTGCTGGCGTCTTTATATACATTCAGCCTGTTCGTTCTTAGGTTCTACAGCTACTGTTATACGTAGTATCTGACTATCTGTATGTAGTTTGTGTGTTCTACATGGTTCTACACTTGCCGTGTTCCGAAATGCAACAAAAGTGATAATATCGCGAACCCGACCAAATTTAAAAGTCAAAAAAATTAAGAGCTATCAGACCATTAGTACTGATTTTTATTTTGGTTGGCTTCGCGATATTATCACTATTTGTCTAATAAGGAAATAAGGAATGCGCCCACTACACTCTTAAAGTCTTGACTCTACAGCAGTGTTGCCAAGTCTGAAATCTAGCGGATGGTAGATTTTTTCAAAAAATACGGTAGATTTTCCAAAATTACATGTTGTAGTATTATTTGAAATACGGTAGAATTACTTTGTTTATTTATACCACGTTCCGAGATGCAATAATATCGATTTGAGCGCCCTCACACCCGTTCCGAAGTGGCGTGAGCGCGATAACGATGTTCCGCGAAACGTCATGCGCCATCTTGCGATAACGCTAAATGACAGTTGTGCTGTTTTGTTTTTTTCGTATCGTATCTTTAGCTAACTTCGATTTATTTGAAGTAGTGCTTCTACCTAAGAAGAAAAAGAAATGTGTGGAGTATACAAGTTTAATATGGTGAATATACGTTTTAACGCTGAATGAACACTTTTATTGCGATCACGAGCGTTCCGTATTGTTAACATTTTTAGCTGTCAGAATCGTGATATCTTACTCGGAACGCAAAATATCCATGTGAGCGCTCACAGCGCTCTTTTTCTAATACGGAATGCGCCCTTAGCAGGGGGTCCCAACTGTCTATTGGCCAATGTAGACAAGGTACCCGGGGCTGAAATATGACATTGCCAACATTAAAAATATTGTGAAGGACCCACAATATTAGGTCTTTAATACTTTATTAATATTTTATTTTTAAGTTGTAACACTGGTGCATTGTGTTTGTCCCGTTTTTTTCTTCTTTCTAAATACCAGTTTTTAGACTGCAAATTTCCCAAGGGAATATAAATAACTATTCGATAATAAAAAAGCTAATGACTGTTTGAAGTAATGCTCATTTTTTGTTAGTCCAAATTAGGGTATTTCGTAGTAATATTGTCCTAAAATCGAAAAAAAATAAAACCGAAAATGTAAGTAAGTAGTTATTTTTGATAATTCAAGTGGCAACTCAATGTCATGTCATATGTCTTTGAAACTGTTTTATGTTAGGGTAAAATAATACGTTCTTATTAAAATCTAATCTAACATGTATCTTCAGGACTCGTTATTATGTTTAAAAACCTACTTTTTTACTGTACGTATCGTAATTAACTAAACAACTTTGTCACAATTTCTACTGATCTGTGAATTGTGAAGTGCTACGCGTGTAAGTGACAAATTCACCATAACTCAATGCAAATATTATTATGTTAATGTTTCTAGTGAATAAATCGTTGCTGTACCTTTTCAATAAATAAAGAAATAAAACCTACTATTATATTTATGTTTGAGTATATTTTGAAAATTGGTTTTTGTCTATCCTTGTTGTATGATTTTTGTAAATGTGGTTAAAACAAACTTCTGGTTTAGGCTACTGCAAACAGATTGAAATTAAAGTATTTGAATGTAATAACAATGAACACAGTAATAATGAACGATCGTGAAACTGTTGAAAAAAAAAAACTACCTATTTACACACGATCGTTTTATTTTGCCAAATTCACTCTGTAGGTTTTAGGTAGGTACATTATCTTGTAAGAAACTCAAATTTGTGTTTTCTTACAAGGGATTGGACCTACCAAAAACCATGTTCAGTTCAATAGCCTGGGGATGCTAAGCAATCGTTTGAATTTTCCGCCATACGAGTTTTTTTCCTAGGGGTGAATATAGATGTCGCTCAAAACCGTTCTATTAAAATGTTGTATGAAGGTGACATCCCCCCCGAGTGGGTTCCCGCATTGTCGTTGCGGGGGGGCTCAGTAACCGTGGTCTCCCACCCACGGTGAAGCCAAGAGGAACCCAAGAGTGGTGCCGCTAGTCAGGGCTTTTGCCTTCAAGCCATTGACGTAGCGGCCAAAAAGTAGGTTGCGGTGAGGTGCACCGCAACTGAGGTGAGCCGCGATGTCGAATGGGAGGCATCGCGGCTGAGGGTTACGGGCTGCGGTAGAGGAGGAGTGCCGGTGCTTCTGAGCAGCGCTCTTCCCTTCCGTGGCCTAGACGGGGCCGCCACCGTTTGATGGCGGACGCGGTGGGGCCGCAGGGGAAGAGGAGTTTCGGTATAGCGTCAGCCGCTCTCCCTGCGGCCGAAAAGTGGTAGACGGGCCGGCGCGTTGTGTCCCACACGCGCGCCGTCAAAGATGTCAGCAACTCCCGGTGGGGTCCGCAAGGGCCGATGCCTGCCAGGGGTGCGGGTTTGTTCGAAAGAGATACCACGGCCCCTGGCATACGGGCTACTGAGGGAACACGGGTGGGTTTTAGTCAGTAAAAGTCTGACACGCCCTCCTGTTCTACTCAGCAGGAGAAGTCATTTGATGATTCCCCACCCAAAAAAATAAAAAAAGGTGACATTCTTCTCCGTTAGGAGTACATGTGTTCTGTGGTTTTAGGGGTCAGAGTAAAAAAGAAAACATCTTTTTAATCAAAATCAGACTGTTTAATTGTTTCAATATTTTTATACATGTCATATCGTTATTAGGTTTTTGAATCATAGCATTAGTGTGATTAAAATTAAAACAGTTCTTTCCGTGACGCTATAAGGCCCTGCTGCGATAAAAGATTTTCCTTGATGAATTTCGTAAGGAGTTTATTCCTTTTTTTTCGTTTTGATGTCGTTAACCCTACTGAAGACTCTTTCGCACTCAGTATTCGAGTGTGGTAGAGATGTATGTGTGACAGAGAAGAAACTCAAAAAGAAACTATTTAAATGAAAAAGTTCGAAGAATTCATCGAAATTCAAAAACATTTAGCACCACCGATTTCGTTCGCGTAATATGTCCAAGCTGGTACCGCGCTATTGGGGGATTTCCCTACGCATAAACAGTGTTGTCGGTAGAATCAAAGGAAAAAACCCTAACGTAAAGAAGATAAACATTAAAACTCACTAAAATTATTTTAGTTAATACTTAATCATATATTATTAATCTACAAGGTTTTTAAAAAATGGTGGATTACGGTGTATTTTGTTACCGTAATTATAATCCTACGGTAGGTGGTAGATCTATGCTGATTAGGTACGGTGTTTTACCGAAATTACGGTGCAGTTGGCAACACTGAACACTGCTCTACAGTTCTACTCTACACTCACAAACTACATAGAGGACTAATAGACTGTGCTGTCGAAAAAAGCGCGGGAAACTTTCAACTTGGTGGACGCGGCTTTTTTGTTAAATTCGAAAAATACTAAAAAAGACTTGTAATTTAGGATCAGTAGCTGTAGTTTTAGTGTTTTATATTCTTTTATTACTTAATTTTAGTTTTTGTACATTTTCATCGGTAGGGTAAGTCTTTAATATTATTTAGTTTAGGGCAAAAATGAACGAGCCGCCTGACCCGGGGGACTTTGTTCCCCCGGCAGGCAATTATGTTACTATTTCAAATGAATCGGGTATGGATACCGATGGATCAACTTCGGCTCGTCACTTAAAAAGAAGTCGTGTTCATGTGTGCAAACAATGCAACAAACGCCGTCGTACCCGTAAACACCACGGTTCCGAGACTTCGGGATGTGATTGCACGGACGCTACACTAGTTTCTCCATTGGAGCCTAAATGCTCTGAAATTACCACTGTTTCAAGCGATATTCCTACTCCGTCCGTAACAGTTCCCACCCAAATCGGTCGAAAAACTTACGACAAAACTGACAGCGCGCCTTTTGTTGTACATGTACAAAAAATAAACATTACTCCGGATGATGGAACGACTCTGCACCCAATTACTTTTGGCAAATTTCTAAAGCACAATGCCTTCCAAAATATCATTAACGGTAGCGTCAAAAAAATCGGGCGCAATAAAATTTCTCTATCATTTTCCAACTTCCTGGACGCAAATTCCTTTATTTCACATTATAGTCTTGAAAAATACAATTATAAATCTTTCATACCTACTTTTAATGTTACCAGAATGGGTTTAGTGCGTGGTGTTCCTGCAGAATGGTCTCCGGAGGAAGTTATTGATAATATAAGGGTGCCGGTTGGATGTGGTTCAATTTTAAAAGTCAGACGCCTCAATTTTAAAACCATTGTTGATGGTACAACTATTTGGAAACCATCCCAATCTATTGTCGTTACTTTCGATGGACAAGTTCTACCGAAAAGAATTTTTATGTGCTATAATGCATTAGGTACCTGTAGATTTGTATATTTTCCCTACTGTACAGTGTTTCAATTGCTGTCGTTATGGGCACACTAAAATTCAATGCAGGTCCAAACCTCGTTGCTTTAAATGTGGCCAAGGCCACACTGGGGATAGTTGTGAAAGAGAACAAGAAAGTGCATCTTGTTGCCTTTGCTCTGGTTTTCACTATGCTACCAATAAGTCATGCCCAGAATTTTCTAGGCAAAAATTAATTAAAACATACATGGCACAAAGTTCAGTATCTTATGCTGAAGCAGCAAAAGTATATCCCCCAGTAACTAAATCATATGCTGATACACTTTTATCTTCTCCTTCCAAAAACTTTGCAGATACTCCATCTATTTCTTCATCTAATAGACTGCCTGTTTCAAGTAGCTATAAAAAGACTGTCTTCCTCAAACCATGTTCCCCTCCTAAATCTGTACAAGGATATAATAAAGAGGCTCATAATGCCATTATTAAAGATTTTAACATTCCCCATCCATCAAATGGTTGTGCTTTATCTAATAATCATAATAATGATAAAAATGTTTCAAATTTTTCCATAAACGATTTTCTTTCTGCATTACACAATCTTCTCTCTCAGTTCAACATTTCACCGTCCAACGCTGCCCCTTCTTTCAATGTATCTCAACCCATTCATAATGGACTACACATCCAAAATAATCCAGTGGAATTGCCGCAGTCTAGTGAACAAAAAGAGTGATGTTATACATCTTTTAAATAAATATGAGCCATTTGCCTTTGCTTTAGCAGAGACTTGGCTCAAATGTAATAATATTTTTAAAATTAACGGTTATTTAACCATTAGAGAGGATAGATCTGATGGATATGGCGGAGTAGCTATACTCATCAAGAATTCTATTCCTTACTCTACCATTACACTACCTCCTCATAGTGAGGAAATTTCAATTGTAGCTATTAAAGTACATCATATTTGTCTTGTTTCTATCTACATTCCTCACCCTTCTTTTTCTGTTCTTCAAGAGATGAATAATCTCTTTTCTTTTCTTCCAAAGCCATTCTTAATATTTGGGGACTTCAATTGCCATCACCAATCGTGGGGTTGTTCAACTTCCAACTGTTACGGTGATGAATTACTAAATATCATAGACTTACATAACTTATGTATCTTGAATTCAGGAGCTGCCACACGTCGTTCAGATCCCAATCAGAACCAAAGTGCAATAGATCTTTCTATCTGTTCCCCTAACTTAGCCTCCTTATTAACTTGGCATACTCTAACCTCTACTTATGGTAGTGACCATTTTCCAATAGTTATTTCTTATCCCCTTTCCAAACCAAATGCACCACTAAGGAGATCAAACTTAAAATATAAACTTCCTAATATAAATGATGATGCCTGGGACAAATTTAGAAATATTGTAGACAGTAAGCTTTGCTCCTTGCCTGTCATTTCAGATGGCAATGAAAATAGTTGTGCTGAAGCTTTAGCACTCTTATTAATAGCCGCGGCAGATGAAGTATTTCCTGCAAAAAATAACAATATTAGTGCAATTCCCTCACCTCCATGGTGGGACTCAGAGTGCACAGAAATCATTAAAAAACGTAAAGAGGCCGAATACAATTATAACCTTGATATGTCCGATATTAATTTTGATATAGTTACTAACTTAATTAATGAAACTTGTAAACTTTTTAAGAAGAAAAAATTTGAATCTTGGCGTAACTTTTGCTTATCAATTTCACCGAATACTCACCCTACGATTGTCTGGCGCAATATTCGTAGATTTAGATCTATTTATAACAACTCTTCTCCTATTCCAGATTCTTTGGCCAATGAATTTTTGGATAAATTAGCTCCACCTTGGGTACCTGAGGCTATTAACCTGTCTCATGTATCCAATAACCAAGACAGTAATTCTACGCTAGATCTTCCATTCAATCTCACTGAATTAAAGGGTGTTATTAATAAAACTAAGGATTCTGCACCAGGCGTTGATGGCATCCCGTATTCCTTTTTTACTAGTGCAAATGATAAAGTCCTCAGTTATTATTTAGAGCATAATAATTCTATTTTGAATTCAGGAAACATCCCTGTTGAATGGAAACGTCAAAAGGTGTTGCCATTTCTTAAACCAAATAAAACTCCATCTGATGCTTCTTCATACCGTCCCATAGTTTTGTCTTCAATTCTGATGAAATTAGCGGAACACTTAATAAAAAATCGCCTAGAATGGTATGTTGAAAGTAAGGGTCTTTTGGCAGAATCACAATATGGCTTTAGAAAAGGTAAAAGTACAACTGACTGTTTAAGTATTCTAATATCTGATATTCGTTTATCCTTCTCTAACAACCAATCTACCGTAGCAGTTTTCCTTGATATTAATGCAGCTTATGATAACGTTTTATTATCAGTTTTACAAAGTAAATTAAAAACCTTACAAGTTCCTTTGAATTTGTCCAATTTCATTATTAACATCTTGACTGAACGTTCTGTTAGCATGTTAATTGGAGATCATGAGGAATCTCATCTTGTTTGGAGAGGCCTCCCACAGGGTTCTGTGCTCAGTTCTATACAATATTTACACTTTTGATTTAGACTCTGCTGTAACCAACCATGTTCAGGTTCTTCAGTATGCCGACGATTTATTGTTATATTCTTCAAGCAAAAGGGTTGAGCAAGCTAGCTATGCTATCAATTCTGCTTTATCTACTTTGGAGCCATGGTTACATTTAAACGGTTTGGATTTATCCACGTCCAAAAGCGCGGCTGTTTTATTCACCCGGAAGAGAAATATTCCCTTATTAAATCTCTTCTTTAAAGGAATACCTATTCCAGTTAAAGATAAATTCAGATATCTAGGTATAATACTTGACTGTAAATTAAGTAGTGTTCCACAGTGTGACTATATTGTTAGCAAATGTGAAAATCACCTAAACATGCTTAGATGCCTCTCTGGTGTGTGGTGGGGTGCACATCCCTTTTCTTTGAAACTAATTTACAACGCAATTATCAGAAGTACTCTGGATTATGGAATGTTCGTTTTAGAACCTGGTGGCGTTATGGCTTTTAAAAAGTTGGATGGCATCCAGTCCAAAGCATTACGCATTATTTCTGGTGCCATGAAGTCTAGTCCCATTAATGCGCTCCAAGTTGAATGCGGGGACGCTCCTTTGTACCTTAGAAGACAATTCCTTTCTGACAAATATTTGTTCCGAATTCTTCAATTCTCAGCTCATCCTCTCATTCCTAAACTGGACTCTTTAGTGTTGCAGATTGAATCTTCTGACTACTGGTCCCATAAACGAGCTCCATGTTTAGTTATAAGTTACAAAAAATTCCTTTCACTTTCTTCTCCTATTCATCGTTCCAATAAGCTTCCCCTTTTTAGCTGTAGTTATGAGAGCTTACAATTCAAGCCCATCATAAAATATAACTGTGTAAGTAAATCAGATCCCAATAGTCATTTAAGTTTTAATAATTTTCTGGCTGAACACTTAGAATACCACCATATATTTACGGATGCTGCCAAGCATTCTCGAATGAGTTGTGTTGGGATTGGCACTTTCCATTCTCAATACAATATCGTCCAAAAAATAAAACTGCCTCCGGAGACTTCTGTTTTTACTGGGGAATGTTTCGGCATTTTAAAAGCCATAGAATATGCTCGTGTTTTAAAGTTAAAAAAAACTATAATTTTTACGGATTCTCAAAGTGCTCTTCTAGCCATCAATAAATCCCCTTTCGAACACAAGACACAGTCACCTATCATATATTTAATAAGAGATTTTGCGTGCAGGAGCATATCTGAGGGTAATACACTACAATTTATGTGGGTTCCGGCCCATGCTGGAATCCATGGCAATGAAGTTGCTGATAAACTTGCTGGTGATGCGGTGCAGTGTGGGGACATAGTTCCTTATACAAATTTTAGCTATGACCTCATGACGTTACCAAAGACTTTTCTACGGGACACTTGGAAAGTAGCTTGGGATATCGGAAGCAAAACGAAGGGGCGTTATTTTTCAAAAATTCAATCCGACGTTCCGGAAAAACCGTGGTTCGGTAGCGCAAAGTTTGGCAAGTTGGAGACCTCAGTTATTATACGGATGAGACTAGGTCATGTTTGCTCTCCAGCCCATCTTGCCAAACTTCATATAATCGACGATCCCATTTGCTTGTGTGGCACAGATGAAGGCGACTTAGATCACATTTTTTTCTCCTGTCCCTTATATGACCGTTCCTCCTTTCTCACTAACCTTTTGTCTCTCCGTATTCCTTTTCCTACCTCAATACTTTCTTTCATCATCATCATCATCATATCAGCCGAAAGACGTCCACTGCTGGACATAGGCCTCCCCCAGGCTCCTCCACTTCGACCGGTCTTGTGCTTCCCACATCCAGCGGATACCCGCGGTCTTCGCAAGGTCATCGGTCCACCTTGTAGGAGGCCTTCCTACTCTACGTCTTCCGGTACGCGGTCGCCACTTTATATAATACTTTACTAAAATACTTTCTTTGCTTTGTACAAATAGCTTTCCTGTATATAAATGTTTAGTCTCATTCATTACTTTAAATAATATTAAATTGTAATTTTTTGTCATTGTAAATTACTCATTAGTTATTACGTTATTCTAGTTATAATTTTTATTCTGATCCTATTTATCCGTCCTATTCTAAATCCCGTTAAATTGTACATAAGTACATAACATTTTTGTTTCCCTACCTTTGAACACAAACTAACAAACCAAACGTGACATTGGCTAAATGCACAAACCGTGCGAAGCCAGAACAAAAAAAAAAAAAAAAAAAAAACTACATAGAGATACTATTCAGTGTTTCAATTTGGCTAATGGTACGATGTACGATAATGAATGTCTAATGTACGATAATTTTGTGCTTTGGTCAGTAGTTGTCAAAAAAAATAAACGAAACATAATCTCAATGGCAAATGTAAAGAATGACAGCGTCAACAAGTAAATGTCTCTCTTTAACTCTTTCCCTTACATTAACTAGCGCACAATCCTGAAAATATTCTTATGTTTCCATTTGCAATAAGCACATAGTCGTAAACAAAACATCAAATAGCTTTTTAGTGAAAAACTTAAGCAATGATTCTTTATTTATGACTTTATTTAATCATCAAAATCAAAAAAAAAAACATTAATTAACTGAACACTACGACAAAACACGGTTACGGTTTGATCTGCTGGTGAAACTTGGCACATACTCCTCCTTTGACTCTATACTTGTCGTTTGTTTTCAATTGAAATTAATTAATGAGGTTTTTTTTGTGATTTGGATTTTGTACGATAATTTTGCCCGGAATACGATAATTTTCGGATCGGAACTCGATAATTTGAACTTTTGGAGTTGGCAACACTGATACTATTCTACACTACAGTCTGTGGGTGTGGCTGTGTAGTAGTTCTCGTTTGTGATTAGAAAGATTTTGAATCAAATCAAATTTCCATCGAAATATTTTAAAGTTTTAGCCGTCTAATTTCATAACTTTATTGAAACCATAAATAAATGTAAGTAAATTTTAATCATATGTAGGTTGTATTTGTTATTACTATTTTTGACACCGTTGCATCATTTCTATTTGTATCGACACAGTTACCTCTAAATTCCTGGTTTAGTACAAGTTATGCATTATTTATCCAAAATATTCTTCTTTTTGACAGAGAAACGTTGAACAACACGTAATAGTTTTGGTATAATAAACAATTGCAGGGGAAAATGCCAGGGTAAGCTACATCTGCAATCGTGGGAGGGAATGGCTATCATACATATAATACCTACCTTGATTGCTCATAACTGACACCACACCTCCTTAAGCATAGTTATTAATATTCCTTTAGAATAATTTATCACAATTCATTACCTTCAGGTCAAATATTTCTTGGCCTAGACCTCATAGAAATGCTTAATTTGCAAATTAATACTAGGTTTGTAACATAAATTAATAATTCGCTGGTAGGCTTCAACATTCATGTGGATCGTAAATGTAAGTATTTTTTTAAATTTTCGTACTCATATTGAAAACCAATTATCTCATACCACCAAATTAATTGTCTCTGATATTCTAAACAACTCATGTAATATGAATTTGCCTGATACAACATCAGGAAAATGTCTCTATACAATTAACCATACTCAAAATATTTACTCTATTTGCCCCTGTTTCACTTTACAAGTTAGTAAACTAAACACCATACAATGTTATCTTAAAAAAATAACTACCTTTTGGAGAAGTTGCAACTGATGGGGCAAATAATTTTTTCTTTGTTCTTCACAGTAAAACAAGAATAACATTTGCTGAATCTTGTTTCTCAATGACTCTACTGAGAAAATTCATTTGAAGCTTGAAATCGGACTGACACCGTACTGTTTTCTAGTTAATTTCGGTCCATTTAACCAGATTTTCAACATTGTTTACTCGTTGATGACACCCACACCTTGCTTCCACATGGAAGAGAGGTGTGGGTGTCAGAAAATGTTCTCAGAGTCTATAGTCAAGGACATCCTTGACTACAGAAACCGAGAACATTTTCTATCTATTTGTTTGACGGGTCTTTAAGATGTTAGACCTGACCTTATGGATAGTTTCCATGAACCCATCATAATAATTGACCGTGGAACTGTCTGGGCACAAAATGATTCTGAAGTTCCAGTTGAAAGCTCTCGGAGTTGTCACTCAAGAACCTGTCGATCCCATCGGCCATCCGTTCTAACCAGCAATAGTTTATTATTAACTGAAATAAAGTGCAGCAGGAGCAGCAGGCCTAGACAAAACACATTTCTGTTAGCGTTCACACCAAACGCTACGCCGAAATGTATCGGAATGACATTACCTGCGGAAAGGTTACGTCGTGTCCTTTCCGCAGGTAATGTCATTCCCATACATTTTGGCGTAGCGTTTGGCGTGAACGCTAACAGAAATGTATTTTGTCTCTAGGCCCTGGTCTGATAATTTCCCAATACAACAATTTTGATGACATTTTTTTTAACAGATTAGCGACAATGTCCCTGGACAATATGTTCTGCACCCGCTGCGGCGATGGCTTTGAGCCAAATGAAAAGATTGTCAACTCTAATGGAGAACTCTGGCATACCAACTGCTTTGTGTAAGTTTTTCTGCTGTTTTCAAGTCATCATCCGATGTGAATCATCCGCATGGGACACCACTGCACGCGTGTATGTTGATAGATGCGAGCAGTGCTATTGATTTAATGATTGGGAAGTAATTGAAGCATTTGGCGGGGTTCACACCAGTTCACAAGGCGCGAAAAAATTCTGTCCCACTTCCCATGCGGGATTCGCCTCAGTTTGACCGCGTAACACACTTTCAATCCAAGGGATTGAAGGAAATTCCTAATTCATTACATCATAGGTGTGAAAAATTCGCCTGTTCAGCAACCTAAATAACGTAATGAACTAACCTGTAAAATGTAAGACACTGTGATCAATAAACATTTGTTGACGTAACTACCCCACAGATTTCATCATCATAATTTCAGCCGAAAGATGTCCACTGCTGGACGTAGGCTCCAAAAGGGGGGTTTTGCCATAATCGCCACGCTTGGCAGGCGTATTGGCGATCGCAGTATGGTGGTAAAATGCATAGGGACCGCTGCTGCCCATTCTCTAATAAGTCCCTTAGTCGCCTTCTACGACACCCACGGGAAGAAATGGGATGGTGCTATTCTTTTACGTCTGGCACCACACAGATTTAATACTATAAAAATATTTATATTGACAATAAATACGAAATAAAATGTTTTGGACATTATTATTATTAGTGCACTACTGCTGTTATGGATGTTAGTCTATTTATTTGTTATTGTTATATTTCAGATGTGCACAATGTTTCCGCGTGTTTCCTGAAGGTGTATTCTACGAGTTTGAAGGTCGCAAATATTGTGAACGTGACTTTCAAGTGCTGTTTGCGCCGTGTTGCGGAAAATGCGGTACTTATTTTATTACTAATATTTATTTTTAGCTTTACTTTAGTTTGTACTATTTTCCGTATAAATATTTTAACTTTAATTGTAGCAAAGAAAAAGTCAGACAAATATGTCTTTAAAAATGTCCTTTAACAGCTATAGCTGACAGAAATAAACTGTTTTATCATCTCTGGATAAGTTGCAGTGAACTTACCTGGCAGAAAATACCTTACATAATCAGCCTATAATGTTTCCACTGCTGGGACATAGGCCTCCTCTCTGTGAGAGGGAATGGACCGTAATCCACCACGCTGGCCCAGTGCGGGTGCGGGTGCGGGTTGGAAAATACCTATTGATCTGGTAAATAGTGGCAAAACTAATGTAAAAAACAGACACTTTCTTTGTAATATTTGATCCTTATCAGCAACAACATTGTCGCTCTGGGTAAAAATGTAGGATAAAAAAAACCGGCCAAGCGCGAGTCGGACTCGCGCACCGTCGGGTTCCGTACAAACCTATTATATATTACTTAAGTTATTAAATATTAAAAATATTTTTATTAAATGATGTAACTAAACGTAAATACAAAATCGTGGTTTTCTATGGACAAAAGCTGAGCTGAGCTGATAAGTGTGAGTAGTCCCTTGAACATAAACCTTATTCCTTTGAAATAAAGTTGAAAAACCATCAAAGAAATTTGACAGATTGGGGTAGCTTGATGTGCTGGCCTCTACCTATCTCAGTTCTGGATGATTTTAATAAATCACAATATTTCGTTTGTAGTATTTTATTGTACACTAGCTGACCCGACAGACGTTGTCCTGTCTTAACTATGAATATTGAATTCGTATTGGTAGATTATAGAAAAGTTAATATGGTCGTTAAGTTTTCTTAAATTTTCTAATGTTACGCGCAACTTTCCTATTTCTCTCTTCATAAGAACCTTCTCCCTGACAATCACAAAAATAACAAAAAATAATCAGCAAAATTGGTCCAACCGTTCACGTGTGATGCCGTGACCAAGGGAAATAGAGATTTATTTTTATTTATAGGGTGACTGGTAATTAGTGACCGACATTTAAACACATAATTGTACTCATCATTATGAACAACTTTTACTATGGGACCAAACCTGAAATCGCGAAAAAAAAATCAGCTGCTGCCTACATTTATGTTCGCATAACTCGTCAAAATGTAGGGAACAGATGATTTTTTTTTTTCGCGATTTCGGCTTTGGTCCCATAGCAAAAGTTGTTCATAATGATGAGTACAATCATGTGTTTAAATGTCGGTCACTAATTACCAGTCACCCTATCTATACATATAATAAATCTGTAAAGGAACTTTTTCTGTACATTTAAAATATTTCGAAAATAATTGCTTGGGGTGGTAAGGGATAATCAACAGATGACATTTTAACCCTTATCAAATTTTTTGTCTGTAGCTCGGTTTTTCAGTTTCTATGTTGAATAGATCAAGTATCACGTCAAAAGAACGAAACTAATATGGTTAACTTCCATACTAAAATATTTTTTATAACTCGGAGTATATATCTGTCTTTGTTTCATCGCAATCGCTTCGGTCAATCTAAAGTGTTCAAGAAGAATTTATTTACGTAATGTTGAAACACTTAGCGACATCTATTGGCGTGAAACGGTACTAACGAATACTTAATATTAACACGTCATTCTCATTTAAGTTACTTACTGTGTCTGTGTTATTTCAAAAAGTAATGATACTGATTACTAAAATCGCTTTCCATTGGTGGTTGATTCCCACGAATCAAAAAAGCTAAAAGAATTTCAAATAAAAAGTTGTGATAATATTAACTGACGTGGTGTTCTGAGTCATATACCTAGAATGCAATGTTAGATAAATATTTATTAGTTTTATCAATCAAATTAATACAAATAGAGGGGAAGAAATCACATTTTTAATTGTGATAAAAGTCTTAGTAGCGCCATCTAGCATAATGTAGCAAAATTAGAGCGGCTAGAGGAACATCTCCATAGAAATTCTTAATCTCTAGCGTCAGTAACGCCATCTAGGTTTGAATAGCAAACATGCAAAGACAACAACTTGATTTCGCGCGAAATTTGATAATGTTAAATTTAAATGCGTGTTTACAGCATTACTCGATTCAAATAATGGGAGTTTTGGGAGTAAAGAGTTGTAAATACTTATGTGCAAATTTTCGTGATGTTAGTTTTCGAGGTGGGGAGGGGTTCAAGCGAGGTCGGATGGTGAAAGTCAGGAAAAAAAATCCAAAATTGCGACCATAACTACTGGTGGATTTGAGTAAATAGATAGGTTTTCACACGGGCAACTGTAGTTATGTCGATGCTCTTCCGAGCAACATCGCTTACAGAGAAGCATTTTCTTAGTTAAAACAAGTTTAAAAATGTATTTATTTATCCATTTGGCATCTCCAACAAAGGATACATTACCTACACAGGAACAATAGAAATCACAATAGTAAAATATTGACAATTTTAAAGTCGCTTCTTTAAATAAAATTATTTATTGGTCTACAAATAAATGTATGGCTGAACAAAAGAAACACTGAAACATTTTTGATTACAATTTACAATAAAAAGGCATCGCAACTGAGAGTCGCGGAGGATCGCTCTGTTACGTCCATTATCCTCGGGATCGGGCTCTCTCTCTTCCTGCTGCCTGCGTCAGCAGCGGGGAGAGAGGTGGGGGCGCGCGCGGTATGGCACTACGTAGCAACAACATCGTACTTACTATGTTCATAGAAAACCCGTGCTATACAATTAAATAGTTTTTTTTGCCTGGTTTGGGTTTTTTTTTCAACGGCGCTTTTAATGTGGATAATGACCGACGTTACGGGGCGTAGGTAATGTAACATTCGCAGCGAGCATGTCTTTACGCCGTGTGCTAAAATCAGTGTTGCTCGCTCGCATGTTTTGCCGTAGGTACTACTGACTGCACGAATACTTGCTTGGTAACATATTAGGTGCATTTTGACCCGTGGCGCCGGTCAGTATCCACCTTTACAGCGTGATCTTTCTTCATCGTGATAACGCCACGGTCCCACGGGCCGTTAACTGACAGGTGGCGACAGGTGTTACTGCACTGCTACCTGTCGAGGCCTATCGCAGTCCATGCAGAGCATTCCCACTGCTGTGGTTTTATTCAGTGGTCAACGTTTGATAAACAAAGCTAAAAGACACGCGCCTGTACGGGCCGAGATAGGCGCCCGCCCCCGCGTGGAATAATGCTTCAGCACACTCAACCAGACGCGCAGTCGATTTATTGAGTAAGTACAGTAAAAGCTCCTTATTCGTGCTTCCTTCATTCGCGTTTTCACTATTCGCGGATTAAAAAAATGCGACCCAATTCCTATATCCGCGGCTAAAGATTTATTTATTTGCGGGTCTAATCGGTACATCGGTACATACATATTAACAAATAACAAAAAGGATTCCAATAGGTATCCAACCCAATATCCTTTGTAAACGCGTCGTCAGATGGACTATAAAAAAGTGAAATAGACCTTATTACAACTTCGCCTAAAGTACATTGTCAAATGATATCGCCGCTGTATTGGTTCGGCCTTTGACATCTACAATAGCCGCCTTCGCCGCGGTCGGTGTTTTTAACCGACTTCAAAAAGAAGGAGGTTATCAATTCGACATGTTTATATTTTTAATGTATGTTCAGGCATAACTCCGTCGTATATAGACGGATTTGCAAAATTCTTTCTTTTTTCGAAAGGGGTTTACTCCGAAATGGTCCCATTGAAATTTCATATAGACAGGGCCCGATCTAGCTATTTAGCCGCTCCGGGCAAAAATAACATTCGCCGCCCTTTGCACTAACACCATCAAAGATGGTATGACCATAATTATGTGATATTCTTTTAACTATATAATATTCACATACGTTAGTCTACTACGGCTTCTGAACAAGTATACAAAAATTCATGAGAGTAGGTATGTTTGTAAGTATACATTTTGCCGCCGCTCATTTTTGCCGCTCTGACCATTTGCCCGGCTTAGATTGGGCCCTGCATATAGATCTGATGATGCGTTTCGGAAACAGTGGCCCTAGTGTGAGTTTCATTTAACCATCTCGATCAAACGCAGTGAGCGCGTTCGGCGCTCCGATTGGTCCGTCATCAATCCAGAGCCAATCGGAGCGCCAAACGCGCTCACTGCGTTTGAACGAGATGGTTAAATTAAACTCGCACTAAGGCCTCAGACAACGGAACTCTTCAAAAAATTACAGCAAATCAACCGCGAATGTTGCTATCACATAAATAAGTAAGTATGCATTGTTTTGACCCAAAGGATGATGAAATTTGGAATTGGTGTATGTAGGTAACAAAAAAGTGAAAAATAAAAACTTTTTTCAAAAAACTAACAACCGATTTCCAAAAAACACTACAAAGTGCAAAATAACTTTAATTTCGGAAGGCGGTGACAAATAATTAAAATACACATCCAACGTCACCGACTTCCGAAATTAAAGTTATTTTGCACTTTGTAGTGTTTTTTGGAAGTCGGTTGGTATTTTTTTGAAAAAAGTTTTTTGAGAATGTAAACAAACATAATGAAACCAACCTCATCACCATAAAGTATATTTATATATCATCATCATCATCATTTCAGCTGAAAGACGTCCACTGCTGGACATAGGCCTCCCTCACATTTATAAATGCTGCGACTTAATAGACATTCCATCCTTTGGTACGAGCCGCTTTGGGTGTTTTACCTATTGTTTCATCTTTCCATTTATTGCAAAATGTTGAATTTTTTTTACTTAAAAACGATTTTCGACGCGAAAAAATCTGTTTAACGCATAGAAATGCTTGATCGTTTACGCCTTGGAGAGTCGCTTGCATCCATATCACGCTCATACAATTAATCAATATGGTCAAAAACTTCAATTAAATTGTTTTTTTTTTGTCACTTAGGAACGTATCCCCTATAATCCCATATAAATTACCATTCCATAGTCACGGTTTCTGTATTCGCGGTAGGTATTTTACGGAACGTATACCTCGCGAATAAAGAGCTTTTACTGTACCTACGGCAGGTGCACATTTATTATAAAATGAGCCTCGACCAGGCGCTTTGATCTATATTTATTCTTAAAAATCTAAGTGAGACTTCGTCGCAATATCATTATAACCCCTAAAGACGCCTGCAGACCTAGACAAAACACCTTTCTGTTAACGTTCACGCTAAACTCTACGCCAGAATATATGGGAATGACATTACCGTGTCCTTTCCGCAGGTAATGTCATTCCCATACATTTTGGCGTACCGTTTAGCGTGAACGCCAAGAGTAATGTGTTTTGTCTCTAGGCTCTGGACTGCATTCGAAAGCTGTGGTAGATTCCTACCAGGATAGATCGGAAGATCGGAGGAGTGGTACCTACACCGTCAAAGCGACACATTATTGTTTTCCGACATGCACGCGAACGAAGTCGCGGGCACAGCTAGTATAACATAATTTTTGAAGATTCGTTAACTTATTGACCGCCCTAGTCGGATTGATACGACGAATCTTTCGTGTCCAGCGGAAAACAAATATGCGATTGTTTTTTGTTTTATACAAGGTGGCAGGGACGTCGAAACGCAATCTGTTACCATAGATTCAGTAGGGACATGATTATGGACCTCCTGCGTTGACAATAAACATCAATTATTAAAACAAAAAAAATGCTGTTCCATACATTTTGACAGCGTAGGTATTGCACTTCTAAAAACAGCAGTTAAAACTGCTGTTTCTGCTGCTGGTAGGTAAAAAAAAAGATAAAAACAATATAAACAAATTTAACAAAAAAAATAATCATGGGCTGAATTTATGGTTACAGTGTAGGTATATGTCATTGCACGAATATTCGTCGTACCTAGGTATATATTTGTCGATTTATCGCTGAGAGCACGTTACGTTGCTTGGTTTTATATCGATATAAAACCAAGCAATCAATACGTTAATGAACAAAACAAAGCACCACTGCATTATGCATTTTGAACATTGGCTTTTTGGCTTGTTTCAGGCGAATTTGTGATTGGTCGTGTGATAAAAGCAATGAATGCCAACTGGCATCCTGCATGCTTTCGTTGTGAGGACTGTAATGTCGAGCTTGCTGATGCAGGCTTCATAAAAAATGGCGGGCGTGCACTCTGCCACACCTGCAACGCACGTATTAAGGCCGACGGACTGCTTAACTACATGTGCCATAAATGCCAGTAAGTAAATCTAAGTTTTCCCCTGTTAAATTGAAATGAATGAATCTATATGTGATGTTTATCAGTCAGGTATGCACTAAGACTAAGATAGCCCGCGAAATTCAAGTTCATTTAATATAATTTAACAAGTTCATTAAATCTATTGAGCGTTGTATTGATGATTTTAATTCTGTAAACACATGTGTTACATTCAGAGTCATATTTTGTTCATCATACAACCTGACCTGCAAAATTCAAGAAAAGTAAGAAAAATTTAATTTACCAAGCTACCTTGGTGCTTCCCCCTTAAACAGATATTAAAATTTTTGATTACCTGTTAACTTGCTCCCCTAAATTTGAAGTTATGTTACACCAACTTACGCTTTAATGTCAGAGAATACAGGGTGTAAGGGACAGCCCTCCACAAACTGACAGGGTGCATTCAGCTCCATATTTTGAATCATATTCCATGGAAAAAAATTCTCACAGGAATTTTTATATATTTTTTTACGTTTTTTCTGCTTTTTCAGTTTAATTTCAATATAAAATTACATTCTCTGAAAGCAGCACTACATTTATGTAAACAATATGTACAGCTAAAATCAGAAAAGCAGCAATGGATGTTGAAATACTCGTAACGAACGACGCGTAAAATCAGCTGTTCACTTTCTGCCTAACTACAGAGTTCATCGAACTCTCGCCGGCGAAGGCTCGCTGCGTGCGTTTTGCCTTGGTAGCGATACATTGCGTGTGCGGAAATAAAACAAATCAGGTTTATTGGATTCCCAAAACGTTCCTGAAATAAATTCTTATACCTGTCATCTAAGTATGATAAAATGAATTCACCCCATCAGTCTGTGGAGGGCTGTCCCTTACACCCTGTATAATAAGCTCCTAGGTACAACCCTTAACTTACTAGCTATTTTTAAGTTTAAGGCATTTGACATTTCATTCATATTTTTTTTTTCCTAATTGATAAAATTGTTACCCATTGTCATTTCGAACTAATTTATTTAAAGCTTTTCTAATGGATTTTTTTTAATATTTCTACTCCGGCAACAGTAGTATAAGTTTAATAATATTAAGGTCATATTATACCATATACTCAGGAATAAATATACTACTAAGTACTTAACCTGTGAATGAATTTCCATTTTTTTTTCTTACAGTGGTGTTATTGACGGTGAGCCATTACGTTACCGTGGCGAGGTGTACCATGGCTACCACTTCACATGTGCCACATGTGGCGTGGAGCTTGATCATACCGCGAGGGAGGTCAAGAATCGCCCCGGATACGCTGCCAATGATGTGGTAAATATCTTTTTATTAGTAGATTACTGAAAAAGTATAAAAGTCGAGGGTCATGTAACCACGTGATTGTGTCGAGTACTACCTCTTTAACACACTTTTATGTGACTTATTTATTTATGCATTTTGATTGCAGAACAATCTCTTCTGCTTACGTTGCCATGATAAAATGGGTATTCCCATTTGTGGAGCTTGTCGACGTCCAATCGAGGAGAGGATTGTCACTGCCCTTGGCAAACATTGGCATGTTGAGGTGTGTAAAATTATTACCATAGATGTTTACTCTTCTATTAATTATTTTACCTAAATCAACGACTGCCCTTTTTTCAGCACTTTGTGTGTGCCAAATGTGAGAAGCCGTTCCATGGTCATCGGCATTACGAAAAGAAGGGTCTAGCGTACTGCGAACAGCATTACCATCAGTTGTTTGGAAACTTGTGCTATGTGTGCAACCAAGTGATTGCTGGTGATGGTAAGTATTTTACAAAACCCAAGTCTAAAGAATAATATCTTTTTCGTGGAACATATTTTTCAAATAAGTATTATTTTTCGTTTAGTTTTCACGGCCCTGAACAAAGCTTGGTGTGTCCACCACTTCGCTTGCTCCGTGTGCGATACCGCCCTTAGTACGAGAAGCAAGTTCTACGAATACGACGAGCGCCCCGCTTGCCGACGTTGTTACGAGAAGTTCCCGGCTGAGTTGCGCCGGCGACTGCGTCGTGCGCATCACTATACTATCCGCCGTTAGAAACCCCGACTCCTTACTGTACTTAATTTTTATTTTCCTTATAGTAAACACCGGCTCGTTTTAAAATAATATCTAAATAGCCAAGATATTATTATCATATCCCAAAAGATAGTTTTGAGGTTAGAATCAACACGTATTCACCAGACTGCGGCAAAGCCCGAAAAGAGGGTCAGATCATCAGCGGCGTTCTAATTACCAGAGTACATATTATTATTTTACATTGTAAGTGTTCAAATTAGACAAATGGTAATTGGAAACTGGTAAATCATAAATTGACGTTAAACCAATATTTCGTTTTCGTTCGTTGGTCTTTACCAATCTTAACTTTAATTGACGAGTAAATTAGGATGCCGTTGCTGTTAGTGAAAAAAATTATACATTGATTGAATTTTGTTGCCGTGTGCTAAGATATGCTGGTGAATTAAAGTTAACAATTGATATAATTATATATATTTAAGCGAAGTCTCTGAGTACGATCGTGAAGATGAAAATTCTTTATGCATAGAATATAATTTTGAGATATACTCATAGGTGTTGTTTGAATTAATTAAGTGCTTAAAAGAAAAAAAAGTACCTACAATTTGCATTCCTATTTTATTCTGAGTTATTGTTTTTTTTAATTACAATAACTTTGTTATTAATATTGGACTAAGATTTGATGGACATTTTTAGCGTGCCTTTAGCAGTGTTGCGATTTCATGAAATTCTGTGACTGACACAATTAAAAAGTTTAGTATTAATATTGTGCCTTAAAATATAACGTGCCTACTAAGTTTAAACTAAGTACATAATTAAGTAGTTGGGGCGAAAGTGCCAGGTAAAACCCGCAAAATGCCAATTTTCTTACCTTTAAATCATATTCGCACACCTAGATCTATACTGAGACAACTCAAAAAAGGTCATTTTTCAGGAGACGAAAAAAACGTATATTTGCATTTTTTGTTAGGGAAGCTATACAATTTAATTGGATTCTAGGTAATAAATAGCTTGTAAAATGTCACAGTATACAAGCTGGGGCTGAAATTCAATAGGTCAATTTACTATCAATTCATTACATGTTGATCCCTCAAAACAAAGTCAAATCAAAATAGTAACTAAATATTTACGTACCATTTCAAACAAAACTGGAACAAGTAAAAATATCCTTCAGTAATGTGGCAGAACAATTCACCATCACCGTAACGACTCTAATTAACTCACGTATACGTGTCATCAAAACTGTAACATTTTGAAATGTCCGCGTTTTCGTTCTTGTTAATACATGCACTCCTTATGGCAAGTGAAGAGCAATTCAAAATAGACTTGTTTAGGTGGGAGCAGATGGCAGACGTTGATTCAACAAAAGAAAGTTAAGGCTACCTAGCGATTAATTTTATGAGCTTTTATTGAACCTGTCACGTTGAATAGTTGCGTATGAGCACCGAGCATTCGAATACAGGCATAACTCAAAATTGACGATTTTTGAGTTGTCTCAGTATAGATCTAGGTGTGCGAATATTTTATCAACATTCTGACTGAACTGTAGATTGCAGAAAATGTACGAAAATTTTAATTTCTCGGGCTAGCTTACCGCATCCCCCTTAATATTTAAAAGAATAATTTAATTACCTAATGTAGATTTAATTATTATATTACTTACAAACGTATAAGATAAAAAATAAGGTACCTACCATTTGAACTGGAAGGTACCGGTTTATTTATTTATTTTTATAATTAATAAAAGATAAAATAAACAGGTTTAGATACCTATAAATAATCATAATTAATCATGTAAAACTATGATATTTTTGTAATGCTAATAGTTTTTCAAATATAACAATTTCTAATACCATTTTTTGTTTTCTTTCCGTTCGTCGACAACTCTACAACATCTACGGAGGATTACATTTAGCTAAAGACAGTCATACATAGTTAGTAGAACACGTGTTCGTGCGGTGTAAAAATATCGCGCATTGGTTTTTCAACTCTTTGTGTTGAACCGAGAATGCGACGGCGTGCATCTCAGCGTTTCAAAAAATACACTTGGATTTTCAACTCTCAGTGCTAATGCGCGAAAAAAATCCCGCAAAGATATTTTGTTTCCGTTTCAAAGGTGCGGCCACGGCGATATAAAAAAAAAAAACCTACCAACATTTTGTAAAAGCTTATGGTTTTCTGCAAAGCTTAGTTAAAGATTAAAGATCTCCGTGGGCGTGCCGTTCTCCGCTTTTCAAAGGCGCGGTCACGCACGTTCAAACCCTTATTTATATCTTTTTAACCATAACTTTGTCTCTATGGTTTTGGGAATCAAATTTTACAAATGCTTGGTAGTTTTTTTTATATATCGTCGTTGCCGTGCCATTGAAACGGACACGATATTTTTACGTCCATGCGAACGTAGACTTACAAGCACAAGCGTGTGTGTAACTTTGGACAGTGATTCGTGTCACTTGTCCTTAATGTTTACCCGCTTCCAGTTACCAACGTCTTGTGGTGTCTTTCCACAAGTTGTACTTCCGGGTCACAAAAATAAATGTCTGCGCTTTTACTATGAGTGCCAACAAGAAGAGTTATTAGTATGCTGAAGGCAGAAATTGTACAGACGCCAGCAGGTCAAGCTACCCCAAAAATTTTCCCAATTGAACATGAACCTTATTCCTTTGCATTAAAGTTGAAAAACTATCAAAGAAATTTGACAGATTGGGTTAACTTAATGTGCTGGCCTCTGTACCTAAAGACAGGCATGGCAATTGACAAACGGGCAAGGGTACGGAGGGGAGGGATACGAGGAACTACAGCCCCATATCCCTAGCAACTGTGACTGCTAAAGTGCTGGACGGTTTGATCGATCCCAGCTTGGATAATTAAATATGAAACATCTCGAGGCTCAGCTCTAGGGTTCATTCCCGGGAATTCCCGAGCCGAGAATTCCCGGGAAATCGTTGAGCTTTGTTCCCGGGAAATTAAGCTCGAGAAAAGTCGAGAACTCGAGAAATCATATTTGTTTATGTTTTTGTAACTATAAGTGTTTGCACGATATTTAATACCATTTGTATGCCACTATATCTGGAGGAATCTTGGCTCCTAAAAAAACACAGGCTTTTTGGCTTACAGTTCGCCCTTTAATGTGACTCTATTGTACAATAAAAAAAAGCTATAAATGCTTTAGTTCTTCTAAGGGCACATTTTAACAGACAGAGTAAGGAGATCTAATTGTTTTGTATGTATGTACGTACATGTCCACATGAAGATGTTGTTTTATTGATCTTGCAGTTTTAAGTAGATTTTTTTCCTAATTAACCTGCCAAAAATGGTGTTGTGATTGTAGGTAACAACAAAATAAAAAATAACGCTGACTTATTACAGCGTAGTATTAAGAGCATTCATTCCACGCGGGCTGGCAACAACGCATTTATAGTAGTTTTTCGTGATTATTTCATTAAATACAAACAAAAGTACAATTTTTTTTCAGCCAAGCACTAGATATTCTGTATTTATGATTATTTTTAACATTTACTCTTTAATAAAAATATATAATCATACTAAATAATGCAAACAGAAAATAATTGACGGTATGTCGATTTTTGTAATTAAATAGCAAAATCACTGCAAAAAAATTGCATACAAACAAGAAAATACCAATGATCTAGTGCATGGCTGAAAAACATGTTTACTTTTGTTTGTATTTAATGAAATAATCGCGAAAAACTGCTATAAATACGCCGTTGCCAACCCACGTGGGATGAATGCTCGTAACATTTTAATGTTATTTTTTATTTTGTTGGCGAAAAGCAATTTTTTAATTTAAGGACAGTTTAAAAAAAGTTTTATGATCATTAAGATACTTTTATTTGGCAGGAAAAACACTTATTTTATTGATTTAAATACTTTTTTCAAAAAAATAACAACCGAGTTCCGGAAAATTTTTATTTTTCACTTTTTAGTTACCTACCCCACACCAATTCGAAATTTCATCATCCTTGGGTTCAAAACAATGCATATTTTTGCGATAGCAGCATTCGCGGTTGATTAGCTGCAATTTTTTGAAGAGTTCCGTTGTCTGTCTCCGAAACGCATCATCAGATCTATATGAAATTTTAATGGGACCACTTCGGAATAAACCCCTTTCGAACAAAAATTTGCAAATCCTTCTATACAGGATAAGTTTTTACCCAGTGCGCAAAAACCAATTCATGGTTAAAATTGCACAGAATTTTTTCGCCGGTTATGCAAAAAAATACCAGCTGTTTCATAGAAAAATGCAATACCTACGCGGTCAAAATGTATGGAACAGCTGATTTTTGACGGAGTTATGCCCGAACATACACAAAAAAATAGAAACATGTCGAATTGATAACCTCCTTCTTTTTGAAGTCGGTTAAAAAATATATGAAGAATTTTTTAATGATAATTTTTTTTTATTTTGTGTTTTTTTTTCGATATTTTAACCGAAAACATATGCAAAAACATACGTAAATGTAAATTTCTCGACAACCCGAGAAGACCCGAGAAATTAGCCTCGAGAATTCTCGAGACCCGAGAAACTGATAAGCTCGAGAAATCATGAACCCTACTCAGCTCGGATCTCGGCCTGGGCTATCCTGAGCAAGCGAAATAAACTGTGAGGACTATACAAGGCCCCAATTCTGTATGGTTATGATTCCCCGCGGAATCTTACTACGTTCAAACTACGTCTATTTCGTGTTTTGTAGAAACCAATGTAACGGTAAGGAATCGAAATGTCACATTCTGTATGTTCCAAGACAGTGTCGATATTTATTAGCAGTTCGTGTGTGATCTAAGGAATTGACGTGGTGTCGAAGTAAGGAATCGTTAAGTGGTCATAGTGAATTAGGACCCTAATCGGAGGAGGGTATACAACGTGTAACAGATTTAGACGGAAAAAGCCATTTTCTTGTTTTTTTTTTTTAAATCGTATGGTCTTAGTTCATGAATGCGTACACTTTCAACGTCATCAATAAAATCAGATTCTGGATCATTATAGTCTATCATCGTTCCTGCGAAAACAGAATTTGGAAAACATTTGTAGCGGCACTACAAAATAAAAATGCTTCGCAACAAAATCTAAGAAACGCAAAAAGAAAAGTGGCGCCATCTACAATGCAACAGGCGAACTATCTAAGCAATTCTACATCGCGCAATCAGAATTTACCACGACACTCGAACGAATACAAAATCCCGACATCAAACAGACACAATACCCGTCTGGTTTGAGGATCCTCCTTTTCAATAGAGGATGAGCAAACTTTACACCCTGTTCCTCATACCTCTATACATATATATAAAAATAGATGGCTCTATATACCAGCAACAAATTGTTCGGGTGGGTGCTTTTCTTAGGTACTTTAAACGCGTGAAGAACTATCTACGATCGACTCAAGAAAAGCTAAACGCTTTAGCTCTTTTATGCATAGTCAGAACTGCGGCGGCGGTTCTCCGCCCAGGCAGGGCAGACCTTGTCCTCCAGGCGATACACACAATGATGACACCTAGGCGTTTCCTCGCGCTTTGTTTGGAACAAGAACCTTCCGAAACAGCCGGGCCCGGTGTGGACCTGCGTAACGCGGAAGGTGAGGACGCCTTGGCGCCTCTCTAGCCACTCCTCTAAGAGGGTACTTACCACCGCAATTGTGGCGTGCCCAGCACTGGGTTGCGACAATCGAAATCTATGACGCCATGAGATCCCGCCGGAGCTCTATCCGCTGTGCCGTGATTTCTCGCGGCACAGCGGACGTTTTGCCTCCTCGCGCCACTCCCACATATGCGCGTGGACTTTTGGCTCCAGATTCCATGGCGGCAATTCTGTAAGGAGACCCGCCACCTCACCCGAGACCGTGATCTCCGGACTAGCCGAATGGTCATGACCCTCTGGGTCGCGCTAACCGACTGGCTGGTCACCGCCCCAAGGAGCGCGCCCACACCGGTGCCCCGTGAAGGGCCATGGACCGCACAACCCCTGAGTAGAGCCTCCTAGATTGGGCAGGAGCCGCTTTAAGGTAGCCCCGGCCCACTCGTCTGGGAGCCAAACGTCGGAAATGCTCCACGAAGTTCCACCGACTATCGAGGACAAGTCCCGACATCATCATCATCATCGTTGACTCGACACCGATGTGAATCCTTCCTACCGTTATTTGGGAATCCGACTGTGGCACGTTCAGAGGACTATGAAAACATGGCCTCAGACTTGCGCAGGGCCACCTCGCGTTCCAATTGCCAAGATCCTTTCGATGATTGTCGCAACCCAGCGTGTCGCTAGTTCGGCCGCCGCCTTGTGAAACCACTCCTGTGCCAGGACCAGGACCGTAGCAAATCACGCTGACGCCGCTAGGCAGTTCGGCGCGCAGCATCCAGTCGTACCCGATGTCCCACAGATGCGGTCGCATGATATAGAGCGAGGGTGCATGGGAAGCCGTCACCTCCTTCTGCGAAGCGGTAATGCTCGTGAAGGAGAAGGTGGAGAGCATGAGGAAGAAGCAAGGATTGAGACCTCGCGCCTCTAGCCGCCGCAGGAGTCGCCCTGGGCGTCGGGATTCCATAGCGGAGTCCCGATCACCGTAGGGGCGGGCTTGCGGACTTCAAGCAATGGGTAGCTGGCCGTCCGGTGAGGACCAGGACCCGGTCGACGACGGCGCGTTGTGTTCCACACGCGCGTCAAAGAGATGTCAGCAACAATTGATTGATGGGTCCGCTAAACCCTATGCCTGTCAGAGTCGCGAATTTATTCGAAAGAGTTACCTTGGCCCTAGCACATGCAACAGGAATGTACTATGCCAAATCGAAAGGAATACAGTTGAGTTTTAGTCAAAAAACGTTTATCGACTTTACATTATTTTGTGTAAACTGTGTTCATATTGTGTAAGTAGTTTTAAGGCTGACCTTATCCCAGCTTATAAGTAGGGCATGATTGATCTTTTAGCTCAGAAATATACCCAAAGACTATTTCTTGAGTAAATTTCACTAAATCGTAAGTTGTAAGAATAATCTAGGAACTGACACAACAGTGCCTTAGTTCACAATCATACTAATAACGGGAAAAAGTGGAAGTAATGATGACGATAGAGCACAAATCATAAAATTGCAATTTTGTTGACGAAGAAATTTATGTAATATGATTGTAAACTAGTGTATTGAATTGCAGAGGATGGTAGGGGCGGCAAAAATTAAATAGCTTACCGGCGGCAAATGTGTAAATCCGCCACTGGGTACAGTGGTTAAAATTGATCTTCTACTGTACCATCAAGGGAACAGCCAAAGGTAGACAGGAAAAGAAAGGTTTAGTACAAAGAGCCACTAAACTAAGCTGCGGACAGACGGACATGATGAAACTTGTAGTTTCACTAATATGGCACCCTTGCATGTAGGTATTCCAAATACCTTGTTCGTTGTAGGACTAGTTAATAAGTGGAATCTAATTGACAGGGAATGTATTTTTATTTTCACTAAATGGTAACAGTACCTCACTACCATGTACACTACTCACACAGATCAACACTAAACAAACTTAACTAACTTTAGTAGAAGCAAAGTTGTTATTTTATTTATTCAAGTGGTTACCCAAACAACACGATCATAATTTACATTAAATTTATTTCCGAACAATTATTTAATAACAGCGATTTTTTACAAACTTTTATTGGATAAACTGTGCACCTTTGGTATTGCAGATCAAAACTATTAGAACTCTGTAGTGAACTTGATTTTTCTTTAAATGTTTCATTTAAATATTTAATTTGTAAATAAATAACAATGGTTTTGGATCTAACAAATTATTTACTTTACAACTAAAATAACACTATTTTACACATGACTCATCAAGTTTGAAATAATTACAACAAAATTTCTTCACATCATGGAGTTTGTATTTGTTGAACAATAATGTGACTTTTCTAGTTCCATGATAAATATTAAAAGGACTTAACTAAAACATACAATACTGCAGTTGGAACTTATTTGAAATTGATATAAGTTCTAAACAGACTTCAGGATTTAATTCTCCTTCTTCATCCTTGTGCTAGTCATCCTGTAGATGATGGAGTCTCTGCCTGGGTCCATATCCATAAGGGCATAGATAATTGCGATAAGACTGAATGCCATCACCACAACGAACCATAGAATAATGTTGAAGATTGCAGGGTATTCAGCATTGTAGCTGTCATCGGTGTCATTATCCTGTAATATTAAATATTAATTTGCAGCAGATAAAATTTTCGGAGCAAAAGGACTAAATATTTTGTACAAACATTTTTTAATGAATGACGAAACACAACCGGGACGATAGCCGATTTTAAAACTGATAAAAGAGCAAAGCAGTTATAATTCTTTGAAGGGTTCATTTATATAAGATAGTGATGACGAATAATCAAACTTACCGCTTTATATTCCTTGACATGCCATTGATAATCGACTCCTTGGCTGCTTGTTTTTCCATCTTGCCCAACAGATCGGACGCGACGCGTATGAGCGACATCTGTGGTGACAACGGTGACTAGTACGGAGCCATCGTAAACTTTTACAAATGCTTTGCTGAGTTCTTGGAGAGCAACACCTTTACAACAAAAAAAGTTTGTTTGTACAAAATCTAACATCTATTACTTGAATAAGCACGAACAAACACTGCTATTTCTCCATGCAATGAAAATTTGACAAAAAGTGGGTACACACTTGAATATTTTACAACTATCGTCATACAACAAACGGAATAAAAAATGAAATCTAGTGTAGATTATTCGTATTTATACATTCCCAATGTACAGGGTTAAGGTCGGCGCTAGCTAGTAAGTCAACTATAAAAACAAAATTTAAAGGTATATTCTTACCTAACAGCTTCTTCGCTTCTTTGGTTTGGAGGGAGTTAGGTCCATGGTAGTCTGATAAGGCATGAAGAGTGCGGAAACGGAAATTATAGAAATCAATTACGTTGTCTGGAATGATAGCTCCACTTTGGACCTGCAAATGAATAATTAATTCAGTACATCTTTTGTTTCTTCACTTCAGCTTTAACCAAAACCTCGGTAATGTAACAACTAGCACATTATAGGTTAATTTTAAATCCTTAAAATAATAAACCTTGTGAGTAGACTACGACAGCCAACGGAATTTTTTTCGGCTGAATAGGTAGTGAAAAAGCTAAAAAAAAATATGTTTTATTGGATCTCAGTAGTTAAAAGATTGACACTGCAGTGTCGTCAGAATGATAAATTACTGTATTTCTGTAAGTAGGTTTGTACAAACCCTTTTACATGACAATCATAATTTAAAAACTAGATGAGGTTAAGCTGATGTGGTAAAGTTAAATTACACGAAACATTGTACTGACACCATCAAGCTACCCCAAACTGTCAAATTTTGCCAATTGAACATGAACCTTATTTTTAGGTTTTAAAGTCGAAAATCTATAAAAAATTGACAGATTGGGGTAGCTTGATGTGCTGCCGTGTGTACTTAAATAAAGAAATACGGCGAAACTTATTTTTATTCGGCCACGGTCTAAATCTTGGGCCTAAAACGTAACGTGCCGAAAATGGGTATTTCAGCCGAAAACATAATTCGGACGGACTCCAGTTAAGTAAGTACCAAAAAGTATAAAACTATCCACTATAAAAACAAAACTAAAATTACCCTTTCAGTGACAGCTAGCAAAGTCTCAAGCTCATCTAAGAAATTGTTGTCTTCATCCACCGAGGGCTTCAAGTGGTTAAGATGTTGTTTAGTAGATTTGGCATATGTGACTTCACCAAAGACATGTGATTCGAGCTGAAAAACAAAAACAAACTATAAACGTACTATCAAACTAGCTTTTGTCCGCGGCTTTGCCCGCGTGGAGGTCGGAAATTTCCCCATAGGAACGAAGTATCCTGTGAATTCCTGTGTCCTAACTTAAACCACAGGCAGATGCAAATATTTTGCATTTTATAATGTCTGGCTACTAACAATAATCATCTGCCTAGCCTTTTCCAAACTATGAAGCTGAATACCAGTATTGTACATGGAGTGACTGCCTAGTGCCTAACTGATCTCCACACTTAACACAGTTACTGGGTATTATAATATGACACCCCTTGATGAGACTGGTTGTCAAATTCTCAGGCTTCTAACGACTCTTAACGACTGCCAAAGAAACACGAATGACAGCTAGGTCAACGGTTTACGTTAGCCCGGTCGTGTCTGTAAATATAGTTACCCATTCACGCACCAACCGCTGAAAGAGTAGCATAACATGTAATTCTTTACTTTCCACATTTTATACATTACCATATTGCCGCCCTTACGGGTGAGGCACATCTGAATGACCTATTGATCTATTGATCCGTGTGGCTACTAACCATAAACAAATACTTAAAATCCTCATTACAAGAAACGATATTTACGCACAGATTACCAGATAAATAACTCCATACAAAATGTTCAATACCTACTGCTATTATTAGCCTGTACACCTTTGAGTCGTTAGACGTTGCGAACGAAAATGTACCTAACCTTACAAGCGTAAAGTGAGTTTTGATTTGTAGCTGCGCGCCGCCGCGTGGTTATTGTAAATTGCCAGGGCTGCGCTGCCTCTTTCGATAAAGATGTCAGAAGGTATTTGTAGTACACTTTATGAAATAAAATAAAATGCTTTTAAGTGACATAAGCACTCCGCATGGCCACGAATACGAATGAAATACCAAATGGAGGAAACTGAAAACACGATCAATTGATTTGTTTGCCCATATATTTTTATCGTGTTGACTCAGGACCTTGATTTTTATACACCTACATTCACCCACCTGGGACTATAACAGACCTGTCTGCTGTAAATTTCAACTTGCTATGTCAAAATTGGTGGTGACAGACAGACAGACAAGAGAGTGATCTTACAAGGGTTCCTTTTTTACTTTTTGAGGTACGGAACCCTAAAAACGACAATATTTTCCACTTTACTAAAAACTATTCTAATTTGAAGATTGGGACGAAATATGTAACAGAAAAATAAAAGTAAACTGATTTACTTATATCCATTTTCACAATTAAAAACGATTTAAACCAAATTTATTTTTCGTTGCTTTGAATTTACCGCCAAAACGATCCTTACGATGCCTTTTTATCACGGGGCGTCAATTTTGTATAAAAACTAAAGTACCTAGTTAGAAAATAAACAAGTGAGTGTCCGGTCGTGTTTATAATATTAACAAGTTTTTTTAATGGATATAAAGTGAAATCACTGGTTTGCGGTGCCTCTGTGCACAAATACTTCTAAAACTGCGCCAAACTAAGTATTTGTACTGGTGCTGTTTACACAAAGCTGACCTCACGATGTCACGTGATAAAAAGTCATAGTCAAGTTTTGGCGGTAAATTCAAAACAACGAAAAAGAAACTTGATTTTAATCGTTTTTAATGGAGTAAATGGATATAAATAAACGTATTTTTATTTTTCTGTAAATATATCGTCCCAATCTTCAAATTAAAATAGTTTTTGTCAAATTGGAAAATACCCTATTACATACTCATATTTCTGTATCAACAGCCGGTATAAACCGGTCAAACCGGTACTGACGTAAATGGATCTTCCCTATTTTTGGGAAGCTGGACTCTTTGTTCTGTTATTTCACACTCTTAATCATGTTTATCCATACTCTACATAATTTATAGTGAAAAACATCATAGTTAAAATGCCACAGATTTAAAATATATGTACAACAGAACTAGGGTTGCCAACTTTTTCCTGAATAAGTTAGAGTATAACTGATTTCAGAGAGAGTAAATAAAGAGTACAGCTTAATAAAATAGAGTACCATTTATTAATTTTCTTAATGTATTTTCTGGCACTTTCTGCGGTCTCTTACTTTTTTTAAATTAATTTTACAAGATTTGTAGGATACCAAACATTCTAATTCTATGTTAATATGAGATCAGGAGCTCATTTTAGTCAATATTTCTAAAGCCCAGTTCCTCTCTTCTCAACACTTCACATTCACGATCAACAGTTAATTCACAATCAACAAATAGTTAAGTCTGACAGTGGCAAATGTATAAAAACCGCCAAAAACGAAATAACATGGCTCAAATAAGTCAGTTTTTGTAAAAAGACTATATTAGCATACTCTATTGGTGTTATAGATTATAGAGTACAATACTCTAATTTAGAGTACAGTTCGCAACCCTAAACATTACCCCACAAAACATTATTATCACAATTGATTTATTCAGAGAAATTAAAAAAAAAGAATGCTGTGCTAAGGTTAATACTTATGGTCAAAGAAACAACACATTATGTAACATCAAGTAACTTTTTATAAGATTATTCTAGCCTAAACAATTGTCCATTGTTTTTTTTAAAACTGTATGCCTTACTAAGCCAAATATCTACCATACTTATTGTACTTCTTTTACGTCCTGCAGGCTTAATTTGTATGTAAACACGTTTTATGACAAAATCTTTATCTAATATTTGCTAAAGGTACAACTAAAATTGGTTTTCCTAACATACTAAAAACTTACCTCATAGCGATTGGATAGTTTGATGTTCACAAGTTTGTTGCCTCCGTTAGCAAAGCGCTGCTTAATTCTGTGCTCTACACCTTTGAAAGTATCTGGCTCATACTCATCTACAATCAGCGGGTAGGTTTTGGACTTCAATCCAGACTGCAAATGATAAGTTAACATAGTAAAGTATCTCCACCCAACTTTTCATTGTTTTCTGTTGGTATGATAAAGCCTGATTGAAAAAAAGAATAATTTTTCTATCTTATAAAATCATACCCCAGTATTTTTAAATTATGCATATTCCATTTGAAGTAGAATAAGCAGACACTCACATTTTCACCAAGGCTGGAGATACCATCAATGTACACCTCCACAACAGCTTCAGGGGTGTTGAAAGGGTCCATGACATACATGCCTTTCCATTCTGAATTCTATAAACAAAATGATGTGGTTATTCAAATAATATCTAAGACAAAAAAATGCTTAAATGCTGTAAAAATGTTAGTACCATGTCTTATTTAGTAGTGTTGAAACATACAGTACTCTCAAGCAGTAAACCCTGACTTTAAGGGCTACCTCAGAGCACAAACCCATATTAAATAAACCTTTATAATTGGTATAAGTACAGATTTTAAGAGCCTCAGAGATAACTTAAAACAAAACTTAGTTCTCTAGTAAGTTTAGTGAAATACATTTTATTATTCTTAGGATGGTTCAGTAAATATTCAATCAATTGCTGGCAATTTCATGGGTCATATTTTCTTTAATTTCAATATAATCTTGCGCATAGTAGTTTGCGATAAGAGAGCGCTGTTTAGGTTGCCGCTCCTAAAAGAACTAGTTCACTCTTCTAGTTCGTCAGCTCCCAGCTCGAATCAGAGGAAGGCAGATCTTTTGCTCATTTTGATACTGCTTCTGTACGGGCATGCGACAAGATTATGGACTGCTGTACTTTTACCTACAAATTTTATATATAAACAGCAAAAACCTCTGAGTTAATTTCTTAAAAAGTATTTGATTATTGTAAATAATACCTAGGCTTATTGGTGCAATAAATAAATACACTTCTTATTCGGCTCATTTGGTCATGAACCAACAAACTACAGAGTGAGAAATGACGGAACTAGTTTGCATAGTTCATCTGTGGGAGCAGTCTTACGACCTAGTTCGTTCGCAAAATACACAAGACTATTATTATTCAATAGAGATTCCAATTTGATATCAAGCAACACCTCTCATCAAAGAAAATGTTGATTCAGGCACCTTGAACCATTTGAGTGCCTGCACTCAAATGGTTCAATCTATCTACATCAGAGCAAATAAAATCTACTGTCTACAAACGCAGCGTTTAAGTGATCTAAAGCACTTTTGTTTGCCTGTGTCAGATTGTTTTTCACAATTTGAGACTTTTTGCATTCATCTGCCCCTAAAATTCGATAATTCAACAAGATTCGTATTATGCAACATGGACTCTAGATGGATGGACGATTTTCACAGGATAGGCCTTCAGTCACCTGCAGTCTATCGAATCGAGATCAGATACCCTTTGCTCTTCTACTAAAGTTATTGATTATCGAGCACAGCAAGAGCGAGGTCAAACCGAGCAACATTCCCACACGTATACATACCTCTTCAACCGAGAGTCCGAGAGCAGCAGAAAAGATCTCTTTCAGAAGGCTCTCCGACGTTTGTGCTGATCCCGAAAATTTGAGGGAGTCAGGACTATGAAGGATACTAAACTCTCCGGCGGCATTAGAGCCTAAAATTGATTAAAAAAAACGATATATTTAGCGTAGGCCACTTAAGCTTAAAATACTACACTAAAATGTACTTACCTATTACTGATATTACAAGAGAAATCCAAAACAGAGCCATGGCTACAGCCATTTTGTTGGGAACTTTAGGAGTGACTGCTGTGGGATGGGATTGTCATATGATTTCTGTATTGCCATAAGTAATAATATTTTTTATACCAACCACACGAAAACAAAATATATATTTTTCGTCATGGACTTCCTAGAGAAAAAAAAAAAGAAAATGTATTAATTTCTTGGGTCGCATTCCGAATTAGAAAAAATAGCGCATAATAATTATTGCGTTCAGAGTTCTAACCGTGAGCGCAAAATATCGATGCGACCGCTCACAGCACCAGTGTTGCCAACTCCTAGAAATTTCAGTCGCTAGACTCACCTTACGTTCCGAGATCATGGACCTAAGGTCCATGTCCGAGATACAACAATATCGATTTGGGCGCGCTCACCGCACCCGTTCCAAATAACGATTTCCCGCGAAACGTCATAGATGACGTCATGGCATGCGCCATTTTGCGATAACGCCGACCATGCAATTTACCACCGATAATATCACCGTGAGCGCTGGCAGATATGACAGTTGGGCTGTTTTGTTTTGATTCGCATCGTTTCTTTATCTAACTTTGATTTATTATATATAGTGAGTTTCTTCTTCAGTCATTTCTTCTTCTTAGATAGTGCTTCTATCTAAGAAGAAGAAATGTGAGGTGTAAGTCTAATATGGTAAAAATATGTTTTAACGTTGAGTGAGCACTTTTATCGCGATCACGAGCGTTCCATATTGATGACAAAAATGACGGTTCTTAACTGTCAGAATCGTGATATCTAACTCGGAACGCAAAATATCGATGTGAGCGCTCACAGCGCTATTTTTCTAATACGGAATGCGCCCTCAATGTCAAAAGTCGCCAGAAAGTCCCTAAAACTGATTCTACCAGGAGCGGACTCAGGTTTTTGTTCTGGGTCGGGGCTTAAGAGGTTAAACTTGAAAAAAAAAATAGTTGAAGGTACAGCTTGTGTGCGAGTCCAACTTTAATTAAACACATATATGATTTTGGCGCGCCAACGCGTATGCGTTTTACATATATCTCTTGGCACTATATAACTCTGTGTTGAGTTAACAAAAATGTATTTATTACAAGCCCTAAAATTGTTTTGACTTGTACTCCAAAAGTCGTCAGATAAGTCGCTAAAACATTTTCGTCTTCAAATCTTATTTTTTGTCGCTAAGACTCATACGCACAGAACACATATACTCCTGACGGAGCTCATACGAAAGTCGTCACTTCTAGCGACAAAGTCGCTAAATTGGCAACACTGCACAGCGCTATTTCTCCTTGCTTAAAATAATGCATGGCCGGCGTTATCGCAAGATGGCGCATGTCATGACGTCATCGGAGCACATAAGAGTGTGTGAGTACATTATAAGCACTGACGTATAAATCATATGGACTTGGCATACCTACAAGAAAAACGTGGGTACCTACACTTAATTGAGAAGATAAAATGGCGGCTAATAGGGCAGCCCATATCGATGTTTTTCTACATTAACATCGATAAAAGATTGTGAGAATGTTTTCATTGTGTCACGGTACAATATCAACGGCTGTTTTAACACACTTTTCTTAGCTTCACTTGTTAAAATAACAAAATAACTAACTATGTAAACAAATCTTAAAAGTTTTTTTTTAACCCACTTCCCGGTTTATGATAAAGCTAAAATTTTGCGTACATGTTTAATTTGGATGACATTGCTGCCGATTCTCTTGTTCAATTACTAATCTAAAATTAGAGTATCGCTATCTATCACTTTTTTTTACTAAAAGGCAGTGCGAGAAAAGTACGGCTATAGCTACGAACGACTAAGTTAGAGATGTCAATCTTATGCCTACGCTTCACCGTGTTTTTAGTTGACATGTTTTTATTACGTGCACCTACCCTTAATTTGTATGGAAATATTAGTTCCATTAAATTTGACAGCTCTAAATTATGTCCGTCTGTTTCTCGTTTTATTAGACAGACAAAGATAGCAATAGCCTAAATTAAGTTCAGTTAGTGCACAACAGTTCCATGTGGTGCCTGACGTAAAAGAATAGCACCATCCCATCTCTCCCGTGGGTGTCGTAGAAGGCGACTAAGGGACTTGCTTACTAGAAAATGGGCAGCAGCGTTTTCTATGCATTTTCCAACCATACTGCGATCGCCAACCCCCCTGCCAAGCGTGGCTATTATGGCAAAACCCCCTTTTGGGGAAGGCTTATGCTAGACATAAGCCTTGTGCCAGTGGACGTCTTTCGGCTGACGAGTGCACAACAGAATTGACACCAATGCATGGTGAGCTAACTGTTAACTGACGTCATTCTAAATCCATTATGGCGGACTAGTTATTTTTTATGCATTCCCATGTGGGTTTGAAATGAAAGGGTTTGCTGAGAACAACACGAAAAATAAAAATTAAATACCGGCCAACTGCATGTCGGACTCGCGCATTAAGTTTTCCGTACCATCGTTTTTAATACTATGTACCTATTGCCATTATTAAGATAAGTAAGTAGGTACAGACGCCAGCAGGTCAACCTATCCTAAACTTTCAAATTTTCCATCACAGAAATTTGACAGATTGGGGTAGGTTGATGTGCTGGCCTCTGTACATCGAATAAGTTTGTGTCAATTTAAATGAAATGTAAGTGTTATTCTAGACCGAGAGCCTTGCGTTAGGTAGACGTTCGACACGGAGCGGAGGGAACAAATTCTAAGAAAGCAAATGACACTACATCCGCGATGGGCTCCCTGCACGGACGTCTCAACACCTATCATTTCTAAAATGCCGATGATTTTGGGTTTTAATTAAAAGTCAACAATAATTATTTAAAATAAAGTATTTAATATTAAACAAATTAATCTAATTCATTTCTAAACCATACAATTTTGTTCAGGTAATTTCTGTGTGATATTCTTTCAGTAGATTTCTTCCCATAATATTTGTATCTCAAATTCATGTATACTTCTATTACACTTTTAATTAAAAGTGAAGAGAACAAATATTAATTGTTTTTGTTGACATCTTTAAATGTTCTGCACCAATTGTTTCCAGCCAAATTTTCTTTTTACTTTATTAGCAGGCAGCCTGGAAAGTAAAACAAAAAACCAATAAAGAACCATATTATAGCAATATCGATAAATATGTCATGCATGCACTACTCTATCCCTATAATAACAAGAAAATGATTTCATGAAATAGGTACAATTATTACTGTTGATAATAAAGGTTAAAGGGAAATTGTGAAGGGAAACTGTTGAAACTCTTCTACAAATACAGAATCTTATGTTTATTATCAAAATCTATAGATATTTTAGCTGAAATTAAGTACGTACTGGTGCAAAGTTATGTTCGGGTGATTTCCGCTTCTTTTAATGCCACATCCGATTATATTGCAATTGGGCATCTTGCATTTGACGATTTCCACTATAGAACCGAGTTCAAACGCAATAACACAGCAAAATTACTCACAAATTCACAAATTACAACCACAGCTCAAGAGCATTTGACAGTTGACGTACCCCAACTTTGCTACCAAACAGCGAGAGGATAAATGGCGACCCGGCCGCAAATAGGTATATAATGACGCTAGGAATGAAGGGTTGCCATTATGGTACCTGTCAAAAACACTGATGTCCTTTTTCACTTACGCAAAATTATGAAAGTTAAAAAGAGATGACAGCATTTTTATGATTTCGGTCACAGAGTACTTTTATATATAGGCATAGAGGCTTTACTCGACAGGTTCAGAAGGTAAGCGATTGGTGGCGCCATCTGTAACTATAAACCTACAACTTTCCTGCTATCTATAGATGTGTGCGTGTGTGTTTGTATGCATGCATATGTGTATGCATTTCATTCCTGCTTCCCGCCCGTTTTTTGTTTTTTGATATTTGGCTGCAGAAAATAAAACCCATAAAGTCAGAATCATAAAATTTATTTTGCAACAAGTATTGATACAATTTCTAAATTACTATTACAATGTAGTTCATAATTTCTATATTACAGATGTACCTGGTCATGATTTCAAAATTTCTGGCTATATATTAGGAAACCTTACACCTCTGTGCCTTACACATAGAAGTTTGTCATGCAAACATAACATTCTGTATGTTATATGGATTGACAGTTTGTCATGCAAACATAACATTCTGTATGTTATATGGATTGACGTACCCAGTAAATGGTAGCTTTAAAGTATGTACATAGTACTCACACATGTGCTATGCAAATTATACATTGCTAAATGATTGTCTTTATATAATGCAAATATAGTATTTTAAATCTTTAGCATAATGCTTTTATAAAAAAGGACTCTGTGATAATGCTTATTTTATTTCATTTTTCTTTTAAAACATCGCTTAAAATACATTTTTGCTTTGCACTGCAGCACATCCTCGTCGCTATCGATATCCTTTTTTCCTGTTATTATTTTATTTAAATTTTTACAATATGTAAATATGAAAAATCTACATACTAAATTAATTAAAAATTCTGTCAATTTTTCTCTATGTACTGGGCATGTTATAAAAGTAAAATCTAAAAAAAATAAAATAATTGTTTTTATGTATTCTCTGAGGTCTTTTTTTTCTAAATGATTAATTAATATTTTATTTATTATATCTTGCATGTTTGATACGCATGTCAGAAAATCTGGGCTAGGGCTAGAAAGCCAACGACGACTGGCATATTCTCTGCTTTTTATAAAATCATTTTCAATTTCGCTGTAGAGATTATCTTTACAAATTTCGCAGGACCTAAATACTTTACTTTTAGATTTTTTTAAGAAATATCCTGATACATACTGTAGAGGCCCCATTATTTGGGGCTGAGTTTTTTCCTCTAAAGGTGTAAAGATAATCTCATTTACTATGTCTAAAGACATATCGCCAGTCATCGCAGCTTCACTATTCTTCGTAACGACGAGGGCATGTAGTGCATTGCATTGATCTTCTTCACAATTTGCTCCAGGGGCATGGACACTGGACAGGCTATTGACCAATAGGGTTGTTAGTGCCGATTCAAATCTCTCGGGCGTTGGATTTATGTTGCGGCACCCATGGCTTCTTATGGCCCCAAAGAAATTCTCAATAGGGTCTTGGTTTAGGTGCCGCATCCATAGAGATGTAATGTTATGATCAACAGCTAATATTTTCACTAATCTTTCTATACCTTCCAGTGTCCATATCCAATTATTAATACTAGGTACACTTGCTTTTTTATTTTTGTCTGTTATAAATCTCATTGATTTTAAGCCTTTTTTAGATTTTGTCCAAATTTCGTGGTGTTTAGAATTAGGGGTTACTGGTCCCAAGAGAGGTTTCGAAAACCTTTTTTTTGTATAACTGCCATTGACAGAATCAAATAATTGATCAAAAAAAAAACAGGACATCTGCAGTCTCTTTGCATTCCTTCGGGAGGATTCCGTTATCTGTAAAATAATATTAATGGAATGTTAGTGACTATATTTTGTTGACAATCTAATGTCCTTTTTTTTAAACATCAATTCAATCTTACCTGCAAGGTATCCCATAGTGGATGAAACAGTCCTACTGAACACTTGGCTGGCAAATTTAACTTTCATTTTTGTCCTTGTTGGATCAACATGGCTCTCTGTGAGCTTAGGCATTAATCTGATACCTTTATATGCAGGATTTTCATTGTACAATTGTTTGACATGCTCCCACTTTGCTGTCTTTTTTCATTATCAATTGTGTACTTTAAATTCTTCTCTAAAAGATTATTACGTATCCCTTTTAACAAATGTGGGGGATCATATAATGGTACAATTTTCTTGTTATTAATTATTATTATATTGTTTTCTTTGACTTCTAGCCCACTTCTCAACATATGTCCCCTGGTTTCTTTTAAGAGAAGATTTAATGCTTGTCTATTATTACTGCCTTGGTCACATACAGTAGCCACGACATTGAAGCCAGTTTCTTGGAGATGTTTTATTACAGTTTTAATTTGCACAGCCAACTCTGTGCCTTTTGTTGCCGCCTGTGAAAATGTATAAGCAACAGGTTGCTTATATTTTCTAGTGAGACCTCTGATCATAAACACCTGTGCGTGGTCTGCAAATTCTTGTTTTGTCTCTTGTCCATTATTGACAAAACCTATCACCAAATCTTTTCTCTCATTGTATGTTACATTCGCTTTTAGCGACATTTCGTCAAACATTAAAACGCAGAGTTTGTCAGCTGGTTTCATTTTATTTGCTCTTTCTTTAAGTTGTGCAAATAAATTTATGTTAATACCAGGCTTGATATTGGCTTGATTCAAAAATTTTATCAGTATTTGCTGAGAAGGCAAAACTAACATTCTTCGCAGAAAGCGATAACCTTTAGGACTTTGTTTCATCATTGCTAATGCTAATATTTTTTCTTCTGTAGAAAATCTTCTGCCTTTTTCTTTCTTTTTATGTTCTCTGAACTGTAGTAAAGTTAAAACTTTTGCAGCGCTTGGCAAATTATTTACAATAGCAATAAAGTTGTTACTCTTCATAACATTTTTGGCTGCTTTTAACTGCAAAGATTGCTTCTGCACTCTATTCCGACATTTTGACAGCTTAATTCGAGTCTTAACCAATTTCTGATATAAACTATGCTCATTGTTTGACATTTTTATACGTTTTACTATTTTCTTTGAGCATGCAAACAAAATTAAGCTATTAGAAAACAACCTCAAGATAGGCAGGATGAATTTGTTCTAAGTAGTAGGTACAAATTAGAAATTGATGGAAAGTACTTCAGACACAATATAATATGTAACAGATTACAATTCACTGTATGATAATTATACAACTTACCAATGTGGCCTGTTTTACAACTGTCATGTGCAAGAACAGGTACAGGTGTAACAGGATCTGAAACATTACAATATTTTTTTTATTCAACAATATTCGTTTTCGATAAATAATTACAGGATGAGATTCCTGGGCCAAAACTAAGACTAAGAGATAGAGAAATATAGAAAAGTTGTTAAAGGAATTTTATTCTATTAATGAAGAGTCAGTTGATAAAATTCCAACAACTGTTCCACAACATCCTTGAAAGTTTGAGTTAGTGGAATGATATCATGTCAATATTATAATATGCACCAACCTTGTGATGGTACATTTTCAATTTCTGTTAATGGTTCTCGGGATTTGCATGTAAATTCTGGTAGAGATGATGGTCCTGAAACAAGAATAATACAGCAATATTATTATGCTGTGGTAAATTTGCATAAAATATAAATGTACCCATTCGCATTCATCCTACCATAATATGTAAATCCTTTAACTTTTGACTAAGTGAACTAACCTTTTGATGTAGATGGTAAATTTTCAACTTCTTTAAATGGTATTCTGTGGGTGCAGGAAAATTTTGATAATGATAGCGGTCCTGCAACAAGATAAAGTAATTTTATTAAGGTCAATACATATTATGTACCAAATTGTGTAGAAACAGAATAGAACTAAACTCTGACAGTCAAAGTCAAATCATTCATTTCAAATTTCAAATAGGCACATAAAAGGCACTTTCACATTACTATGACAGTGTATAATAGTCTGACAATACTGCTGAAATGTACCTATTTAGCACAGTTGTAAGGCATACTACATCCGTGGTAACCCTAGAACATTAGTGAATGGTAGAAGGAAGTTTTTATCTTTGTTTAAATTTATTGTATATTGTATTCCTTATGTTCAGAGGCCTAATAAATGTTTTCCTTTCTTTTTTTCACCCACATTGAAATATTTTAAGAACAGACTGGATAAAATTTCCTAAATCTTAAGACACATGCATCATGTTATTATTACTTGATTTATAAATAGCTTTCGCCAGCGGCTTCGCTCGCATGGAGGTCGGTGTATTATAAATACTATAAACCTTCCTCTTGAATCACTCTATCTATTAAAAAAATCCACATCAAAATCCGTTGCATAGTTTTAAAGATATAAGCATAGATAGGGACAGACAGACAGCGGGAAGCAATTTTGTTTAATACTATGTAGTGATTTAATATTTATCATAGCATATAAAGTGTCGGCATCTTAGCAAATAAATATCCTATACATATTATTATAGTCATGTAGTCACTCCAAGCAGCCTCGCCTATCAAACGCTTTGTCTGTCAGTATGTGCCCCGATAGGAGGCATGCGTTTGTGGTCAGTTAATACATGGCTGTATTATGTATATCCTATAATCATTAATTATGTGTGGCTAAATAAACAAACATAGTTCAGCTAATCCATACTAATATTATAAAGAGGAAAGATTTGATTGATTGTTTGTATGTTTACATTGAATGGGCTCCAAAACTACTGAAGCGATTTGAAAAATTCTTTCACTGTTGAGAAGCTACACTATCCCTGGGTGACATAGGCTATATTTGATTCCCGTATTCTCACGGGAACGGGAACTACGCGGGTGAAACCGCGACACGCTGCTAGTTATCTATAAATATCTACAAAGACCACTTACCTGGCATAAGTAATGTTGGTACTGCTATGTTAGAAATTTTATTGTTACGGCAACAATATTTCTCTGCAAAATGAGCGTGGCATACTCGACGAAGTTTATAAATATCTCCATTACTCATACCAATAATCTCTCCACCAATAGCATGGACCCACATTCGAAAACGAGCAATGTCCTTTTTAGGGTTTGGAAACCAATGAAGGACTCTCTTGGAATCTGCAAAAAAGTAGTTGTTATTGAGTAAATTGCAAATCTAACATTACTCAATACTAAATCATTTCAACAATTCATTTGCATTCCACAATGTGTACTTAGGTGGTAACTTAAAATTACATATGTACCTTCAATTTCCGCACACTGAGGCACACAACAACGTTTACTAGACATGGTAAATATACGTGAAGTCACTCAGGGGCACTTAAAGTGTAAAAGAGTCTCTGTCTCGAACAATGCTAGTGATAACACTCAACGATAACCGGAGGAGCCCGGGCTCAACTCAACGGATTCACGGAGAAGCACTAGGTTGATGAAAACACTCGTGGAAGTCCGAGGAGCAGGGGCTCAACTCGAAGAACTACGGAAAAGACGGAAAGCAGAAGGGTTTGTTGAATTTATCAACAAAAACAACCGGCAATAATGACAGACGGAATGCCATTGTTGACATGACATTTGTTTGACTGCAAAACAGATTTTGCTGCCATTATAGAATGCAAAATAACTACGAAAACGCGAACGTCCATATTGTTTATTATAGATTTGAGAAAATCATATGCATGAAAATGTATGGCAAAAGAACTTATTATTTTCTGGAAACTCATTTTATGGTTTTTTTAAATAGATTACGCGTTTTTCACATTCGTTCTAAAAGTTTGGTAGTTTTAAAACAATTTAATAAACTCCTACACGGAAGATTTATTTTTATAATGGTAACATTTGGTACCCAACTGATGTAATATAATGGTACAAGAATAAATAGTCACCTGGTCACAGACGCTTTAATGTATTGAAAACTATTTTCAATTTAGGCGGTTAACGCTAACAAGCGACATCTATATCTACAAACCATAAATACATGATTGTAATATACGTCTAAATTTAAAATGGCACTAAGAAAAGGATCTGTTAGTGTCATACAGAACTCTTTCAATTTGGGAGCATTATTTAGCCCTACTTGCATGGTAAAATATTCTAAGATTGTAGAGCCTGATTTCGGTGTCGATATGCCTCATATTTGTATAACTGTTTTTTCTATAGTCAAACATTTCAAGTCCTTGATTTATAAGTCAGTGATTATAAGTTATGGGCCTGCACCCTAATTGCGTAACTCACGATTGATCATAATTGGTTTCGTCTTCACAGTTAAACAATATCCATTGCGTTATTTATGTTGTCGAACAGACACATTTTTCGAACATATGAAGCAATGGTTTAACAATCCGTTTCAAAACGATACACATTATGATGAATCGTGAGTTACGCAATTAGGGTGCAGGTCAAGGTTTGACAAACCAAAACATACAAAAAATGTTTCGGAATCGATTGTAAAGGGTCCCTGAAACGGTCATTTGCGAATGATTTTGTCATCATTTTTTTTTTTTAAATTAGTTTTAGGGCCTGGTTTCAGAGACCTTTTAGCCAAGTCTTTATTCGTATTCTAGTCATAACAAAGTTACTGTAAAGCGGTAGTAACTTTACAATAACCTATTAGGAGTTTTTGGGGGAACACGAAAAGTCCACGTTAGTCACTTATTTTTACCTTCACTACACTTGTGCACTCACACGTAACTAAATTGGATAACTCACTACCAAAATTATACAATTATTCGCTGTTTCACAAAATTTAATGATAATGAAAATTCATGCGACATGTTCTAACGCGATCCCGCCAAAAAAAAGGAATTGTCATCAATAATTGTAATAGGGTAGCAGCAGTGGTGGCCCAGTGTTATTAGAGTTGTAGGTCGTGCGTTCGAACCCAGTCAGATGCATTACTTTGTGTAAATCATTTCATCACCACTGCTCTCAAAACGGTGAAGGAAAACATTCGTGAGGAAACCGGCATGTCCTAGAACCAAAAAATTCGAAGACATGTGACATCTACCAAACCGCACTGGGCCCGCGTAGTGTAGGTATTACGGCCCACTTCCTCTCACAGAGAGGAAGTCAGTGTCCCAGCAGTGGGAATGTTATAGGCTGAGTATGTAATAGAGTAGGTATTATAGAACACCCATTTTTGATGTGTCTTAATGGGGTTAAAAACTGAATGCTCTATTTCGTGAGAAATAAGATTTAAATTTGCGTAACGAGGTCATTACTATTCGTCCTCCTCTAGGGATGTACCACTGTTTTTGATATTCCGTTTTATTTTCAAACAAAATACAGTCAACAGCTTGAGTCGATATATATAATTTATTGTAATGCTCCGTTTTATTCTATTTCGGATTTATAGAAAGTATAATTAAGAATTGGTATGTTATACTAATGACCCGATTTTGAAAATGTTTCTGTTAATAGAACGATACACCTGTGGTGTTTCTTTCTATCTTATGCGATAGATATTAAATTACGCGATCAGTTACTACGGCTTCCGCACACAGGGTTAAATTTTTCCCGATATTGCATAGAACACAGAGAACATTGTCCCCCTTATTACAAAACGAGGTTTTTCTTTAGGTATGGTTAAAACCATCGAGCCTGTTTTTGAAATAAGAACTTAGAACTGAAATAGAATTACAGCTCCTTTTCCAAAACTGACAATTTAGCACTGGACTAACTTGTCAGTTTTGTAAAAGGAGCTGTATTTCGATGTCAGTTAGGTTCTTATTTGAAAAATAGGCTCGCAGCTTTAAACCTTAACTAAAGAAAAACCTTGTTCTGTAATAAGGGGGTGTGAGTTTAAAATATCTAAAACTCATTATCAATGACGGTAATCTCTAATTGAGTAGCTGACTGTGACATGTGCATAGTTGGAATCTTCGCGAACAATATATTTGAGTTTAAAAGCAAGTAGACTTTAAGTCAATTACGTAATGTTAACTTTTACTTGTCTTGTTCAATAAAATATTGTTTTACAAATTTTAATCGAAATCAAATCAATTAAGACCTACCGATGGTGTGATATACATCCATTTGATACAGTTTTGGTTCTGGTATCACATTTACCTTCTAAAACAGCACAATTTTTTTTTTTACACTAGTCTTTTTCACCGTGGCGATGGCGGTTGTAACGAGACTGATGTGCGCGGAAGCAGACTTTGCGGCACTTCGCAAAACTCTTGGTACTCGGGCTCCTCCTACCTGCGACTTCTACTGTTTTTTCTGTTCTGTGACTTGGAGTATAGTTCAATTTAAAAGCGGAGCAAGGAAAGGGGAAGCGTAAAATTGGTAAAAAGGCAGCTTTAGTGGAAAAGACATTAAATTATGAACGTTCTATTATAATTATAGGTTAACGTGTGTTTGTTAAATTGGAGTATCTCGACGTAATAATCGGTCAAAAAAAATTCTGCTACGAGCTCTTGCCCGCCGTTTTCTTCATTTATCATCTTTGGGGAATACATTGGTCCTCGGATTTTTATAGGCAACAGTTGCGCAAGTGTTTACAAAAATAGTACCTAAGAATAAGAACAGTGAGAGGCACAGTTAGCTGTCAAATTTTTTGTACAGAGGCCAGCACATCAAGTTACCCCAATCTGTCAAATTTCTTTGATAGATTTTCAACTTTACAAGATAATCATAAGGTTCATGTTCAATTGGGAAAATTTGACAGTTAGGGATAGCTTGATGTGCAGGCGCCTGTACAATAGCAGCAGCGACATCTAAAGTGAGCAAGTGGCAGTTTTAATCCTCATTAGATTATTTATGGTGCTAATAAACCACAAAAAACTTATTGTATCGATAAGTGCCATAAATTGCATTTAAATTTTACCTATCGACCGGCCGACGGACAACACTGTAGCCCGACAGTAAGAGAACTTTATTAGGTACTTGGGGACTGATGAGTGCAGGATACAGTTAGAACTTCTAAAAAAAATTAACAGACATGAATGAAACTATATTTTTTTTTACAAATCTTTCTTTGTCTTCATTGTAGTCATTCTGTAAATAATTGTGTCCCTGCCTGGATCCAAATCCATGCAGGCATATATAATTGCTATCATACTGAACGCTAGCACCACGCCAAACCATAGAAGGATGTTGAAAATAGCAGCGTTGTCTGCTGATTGTAATGGTGTCGCGAACTGAAATTAAAAATACTCTCTAGGTAAGTAGCACAGGAATATAAGACAAAAAGTAATAATAAATCAACATAATACTTAAAACAACACAGCACTCTTCTTGAAATCGAATGGCGTTAAGTCGAGTCACACTTCTAGTCAGTCAACACAGCTACAAATCAAGCTATACATTTCCAGTTTAAGCTGATCTCGCAATGTACGGAAATCCTATATAATGCGGAACCAGCTTATACTAGAAATGTGTAAGCTTGATGTGTAGCCGTGTGTACTTGAAATAGATAAATTATGAACACGACAGTTCTGTGTCTCGATGCATCCAAATCTCAAGTACAGAGGCCAGCACATCAAGCTACCCCAATCTGTCAAATTTCTTTGATGGTTTTTCAACTTTATTACAAAGGGACATAAAGGGATAAGGTTTAAGTTCAATTGGGAAAATTTGACAGTTTGGGATAGCTTGACCTGCTGGCGACTGTACCTGTCATTTCTCAAAAAATCTAAAGTCATTTATTCAAACTAGGCTGGTGTCAGCACTATTTGAACGTCAAAAATTGCATAAGACAGACCCCCGAAAACAATCACCCCAAATGCTCATCTGCCTAGCCTTTTCTCAACTATGTTGGGGTCGGCTTCTAGTCTAACCCGATGCAGCTGACTACTAGTATTACATGGAGTGACTGCCAATGTGACCTCCACAACCTAGGTAATGGGCAATAGGATACCCGCAATGACGTATTATATATTATACATCATTGGATACCCGTTGGTAAGACTGGTTTCCACCGTTTCGGGCCTCTGACGACCTGTAACGACTGTCAAAGATCCAGGAATGACAGCCGGCACCAACGGCTTAACGTGTGTAAGACACACGCTTCCACATACTTACAACAGCGCCCCATGCAAACATTCACCGCGCGAACAGACGACATACCAACCTCAGAAACAGATACGTACTGAGCTCGTGCACGACGAACGCCGGTAATATTTATAATGTGCGTACAGGCATTGACGCTATGCGTTGCGAGCGTGCGAGAGTGAGATGGGTTCCGTTCATTGTGGAACGTAAAATTTTATTTAGTTTTATAAGTATTTTATTCTACTGTTTTCCTATTGGTTGGCTGATTTTGAACGAAGATAGCTTATGTACAAAATGTATGATGAAATATTATAAATTATTTATAATTTATGATAGCCTATTTTAATCAATAAATTAAGCAATTATTCTCAACACCACTTTTATCTTTTACCAAACCTTCTGAACCCTAACACGGGCTATCCAAGGCACGGATGGGTCTTGGTATGTAAAGATGGTCCCCCATCCACGGACCAACTGCGGCGTGCGTAGAACCTGATCTATCGACCCGTGCAGCTTTTATTACTTAGCCACAAGCCTCTCTATCTAATAATCCGAATCATGTATCAAAATAGTAATGAAACAAACTAACTTCCATTTCTTCACCTTCTTCTCCGTCTGTTTCAAAAGGCGTAGGCGGTGGGTTAATATTATTTTCATCAGGCACAGTTGGCGCAGGTGTCGTTGTTTCTTCGCTTTCGCTGTCGCCAGTTCTGGCACCCACCGGTTTAAAAGATAATTTTTGCCTACTGAGAGGCGGTTCTAGCCACTCATATGGCCATTTTTTCGAGTGACCGGACGGGTCCGCCAGTGATCGAGCAGAACGACGTGTATGAGCGACATCTGTGGTGACAACGGTGACTAAAACGGAACCATCGTATGCTTTAACAAATGCTTTGCAGAGTTCTTGGAGAGCATCACCTTGAAAAAAGTAAGACCTATAACTTTTCTGCGTTATTTTTACTTTGCGTAATACAGAGTATGTACAGACGTCAGCAGGTCAACCTAACTCAAACTGTAAAATTTTCCCAATTAAACATGAACCTTAAACTTAGGGTATAAAGTTGAAAATCTATCAAATAAATTTGACAGATTGGAGTAGCTTGATGTTCTGGCGTCTGTACAGACGTCAGCACATCAAGCTACCCCAAACTGTCAAATTTTCCCAATTGAACATGAACCTTAACGATATGTGTATCCTGCCCGTCCTAACCTACGGTGCTCAGACCTGGGTGCTTACTCTCGAATATAATTTCGATAGATCGACATTGGAATTGTCAGTCAAACGTCAGGGATTGGCTAAACTCAGTGAGTCCGACCAATCCCTGACGTTTAACAGATAATTCCAATGTCGATCTATCGGAATTATATTCCAGAGTAAGCACACTGATCGCTCACCGAGTCACAAATTAAAAGTTCCGCCTTGGGGTTTGCCAAAGAGCAATGGAGCGTAGCATTTTAGGCGTTAAAACGAACCGACCGAATATGAAACACCACGCTGCGCTCCAAAACGGGAATCTTAGACGTAGGCAAAAAGGCTTCCAGGCTAAAATGGGACTGGGCGGGTCACACGAGTCGCATGCACAGTGACCGCTGGGCAATTGTCGCCACACAGTGGGTGCCTGAGGATGGACGGCGGCGGCGCACTGTGGATCGAAAATCGCCTCTAGAAGACTTAGGGATTTCAATTTGCAAGTGCCGGATTTTTTGCCGGTTATCGCTTCTATTAGTTATTACTTTATTCAAAAATGACACCCGAGTTAATTCTGCACAAAAACGAAAGGTTATAGCTGCTGATTTTTTTTTTTAAATCGTCAAAATATTTTTATTTTATTTTTACATATGAAACGGTTTCTTTTAGTGACTAAATTAAGATCATTGTTAATTATGAAGAATTTTACGGACCCAAATATTAAGAATATATAAAATGAGATAAATATTAACAAAAAAAAAAAAAACATTTTCCTTATCGTTGTCGTTGTCGGACTCCAATTCTGAGTCAGAATCCAGATTGGATATATCTAAAAACTCGAACTCACTTTCCTGAAACTGAATTAAGTCTAGAGTTTCAGCAAAAAAGCTCTGCTTTCTCTTGGCATCTAACTTAGGCCTTTGTGCACTTAGGAAAGGATCCGAAGAAACAACAAGCATATTTAAGATATCTTGATTAGACTCTTGCCTGCTTCTTTTGCGCGAATGATGTTCCCGGAACCTCCTAAAATCTTTGTTTCGAGACTCTGAGGCTTCTTCCGAGAGAGTCCCAATCGGCACAATATCATTTTTCTCGATTATGTCAGCCCCGTGTATTAATAATTTATGTACGGTTGACGACATGTAGTACCAGTAATTCCACGTACTTTTCTGCTGTTTTGCGGGCAAAATCTTTAAATCTTATTACGTCGATCTTCTCGCCAGATGTTATCGCTTGCAAAATCACAGCAAATCTTTTAATAAGATCTTCGTCCAACCCGGTAATAGCTGCAGTTTTATTGGCAAACTCGAAAAACTTTCTTGCGGTATTCCCGTCATTGGTAGTTCCCGAGCCTTGTTTCACAATATCAATCAACAGATTGAGCTGATCTTTGAATTTATTTTGAATACATTGTTTTCTGTTCTGCAACATTTCTTTGTCCTCATTACTTCTCGCTGCCCACCGTTTGAAGTCGAGCCTGTACGCAATATGTAACAGACATTCCATACAATTTATGCGTGCGTGTAGGGATGACAAGCCAAATTTGTATATGTCAGCACACACAGTCTTTGATGTTACAACATCTAAGCGGTTCATTTCCGTAGGTTTTGCTAAGCACAGGTAGCACGATGCATTTGATCTGGCCTCAGAAAGGTACGTGCAGACTTTGGCGTCGATCATTGTCATCATTAGTTGATGAGTCACCATGTTATTATTACTGCATTCTGTAGGGATAGGGGCCTCAATTTCATCATCCATTTGTCTTTTGAGACCAATGACAACTGCTTCGCTCTCCTTTACAAAAGTAAACTGAACTGGACGACAATACAAAGTTGAGCATGGTTTTGGGTTCGTCCATACAGTATTATCTCCATCTGTCAGTTTTAGTGGCACCAAGGAGGTCATGAAAATGCTTGCATCATCTTGCTCACCCTCCATTTTCTGCTTGTATCGGCTTTGGTTGGAAGCACCATCAAATCCCCACTTGGATATCAGCTTTAGCGGCTTATTTTGCACATCGGCATAGTCAGAAAGACTTTGAAGGATCCTCGTCACCGTGATGTCAAGTAAAGCTTGAAGTATAATCCTAGCCGAGGAATCCGTAACTGACACTGATTGCTTCGGAGGGTAGCAATCAAGCTTAGTTTGTTGCACTTTATAGTAGGATGGATAAATATCCTTAGTACCTTCCCGAACGGCAGCATCTCGCAAAGTAATATATTGCCACTTTGACAGTTTTAGTGAATCCAAGCGCTTTCTCCGGTGTAAATATGACTGTTTTCACTGGTTTCTTAAGCGTTTCTTTAATTTTTACGGCTGATTCAGGATTATTCATCATGTATTCGAACACAGATGCGATATCCTCATGCCCTTCTTCTTTTAAACGCGCTGCAGCTGCATATGCCAATTCACTGGACTTTTCGCCTGTATGATCATCAGATCTTCTCTTTTTCTGTTTACTTCCCAAATCTTCGAATGGTTTTCGGCACCTTTTTGTCATTGTTCCAACGGAAGATGATGACGACGGTTCTTGAGAGTCTGATCGTGCTCTTGGTATCTCATCAACAGTTGGTTCTTGATTAACTAAAGTTTGCACATAACTTGGCCAATCAATATTTGCCTGCAGCCAATTTCCGTACAGTCTTCTGAAGTGATCAAGGAATCGGTTGGATTTCTGCCACCTCTGTAAAGCAGCTCGCGTGAATTTCCGACAATTTTTTTTGAGAGTTACTCGATCTTCGGCAGAAAGGCAATCGCCTATGCGGGATACAACTGCACCAAACAATTCTTCATGATTAAATGAAGTACTCTCACTTTTTAGAAGAACAAACAAGTCTAAATTGGTGATTAAACTTTCCATTTTAAGATGTTATAGTCGCAGAGCAAAAATTTGGTGTTAGCAGTTACACAGTTGTGAACAATCTAAATTATAAAGCAAAATATTAGTGGTTTTATTGCAAAACATCGATAATTAGTTAACTACCCTCATTAGAGTTTTAAAAGATGTGCTAATGAAAATTTATAATCGTCAAAAACATTTCTGAGAACTTAACACTACTAATCAACAAATTAGCTTACTTATCAGAAATCATTAACGATAATTTAATCACCTATTCAGAGTTATTAGAAGACTAAATCATTGTAATTACTTAATCACTTATTTTCAGACTCTCTAGAAGACTAAACCATTTGTTATTTGGTATTTTGGTTGTATGTAAAGTTTTAAAACTCATTTTGTATTGATAAATATCTAGCTCAAACATAGTTGTCTAAGTGTGGATGTACTATAAACCTCTGACTACTCCTTCGGGAATATAGGGGTGATGCTATTTTATGTTACGTGTTGTTAAAAGTCTGTGTTCCTCAACTTAAACACTAAAAGGAACCGTTGCATATGTAAAAATAAATAAAAATATTTTGACGATTTAAAAAAAAAATCAGCAGCGATAACCGTTATATGACATATGTCAAAAAATCATAAATAATTAGTACTATAACCACCTGTGAGGATATTACGGTTTTCCTGGCTGTTTACGAGATAATTAACTTTTTCATACTAGCTTCATACAAATTTTTCGTTAAAAAAATTATAATTCCTTCGTTTTTGTGCAGAATTAACTTGGGTGTCATTTTTGAATAAAGTAATAACTAATAGAAGCGATAACCGGCAAAAAAACCGGCACTTGCAAATTGAAATCCCTAAGTCTTCTAGAGGCGATTTTCGATCCACAGTGCGGCGGCGGCGCCGCCGAGGCCGGCCCAAGAAAAGGTGGCGTGACGACCTAGACGCGTATTGCAAGGAGAGGCCATTGCTCAGCAGTGGGTCAATGTAGGCTAAATGAAAAAAAAAAAAATGAACATGAACCTTATTCTTATGTGATAAAGATGAAAATCTATCAAATAAATTTTACAGATTGGGGTAGCTTGATGTGCTGGCGTCTGTACATAGGTATTTGAAACGACACCTGAAATCTCTTACTTTGCTTTATGAGAACATCGTTTGTTCAACGACTTTTCGTAATTTGAAACTACATATTTATCCAAACATAAATTATTTTGGGAATGCGCTAAGGTAGCCCGCAAAATTCAAACTTTCTTACGTCTTTGCAATTTGCAGGTCAGTATCAGTTGTATGTACAGACGCCAGCACATCAAGCTACCCCAATCTGTCAAATTTCTTTGACAGGTTTTGAACTTCAATGTAAAGGAATAAGGTTCTTATTCAATCGGGAAAATCTGTCAGTTTGGGATAGCTTGATATGCTGGCGTCTGTGCATGTGTTTAGCAAAAATGAGAAAAATTAAAATCTCAAGAAAAATACTGTGAAAAATATGTGTTATATTGTCTATATCTTTGTCTATGAAAATCTGACATGTCATGGGCTTGGTTAGGTGAACAGCAGTGATAGGAATAGGTACTTAGTGCCTATTTGCCTAAACTTCGAAGAACAGAGACAAGAAACGGAGACTTCCATAAGACTACATTTTTTTTCTCGGGGTTTGGAGAAAATCTTCAGTAAGTTAAAATTTGCGCACTGGATAAGAACTTATGCTGTATAAGATGTGTAAAAGCTATTTTCTAAACTTGCAACTACCAAATTTTCGGGATTTTCAAGTCAAATCCCGAAATAAATAATCTAACTTTAATTCATGTATTCGAATTATATTTACGATCCAACTAACCGTTGTATCAAATCATGAATTAAAGTTAGATTATTTATTTCGGGATTTTACGTGAAAATCCTGAAAATTTGGTAGTTGCAAGTTTAGTTAAATATAGCTTTTACACATCTTATTTAATTAAAAAGCTTATTTTCAACTTACTGAAGATTTTTCCAGAATCCCGGGAAAAAAAATGTTGTCCTAAGGAAGTCTCCGTTTCTTGTCTCTGTTCTTCGAAGTTTAGGCAAATAGGCACTACCTATTCCTATCACGGGTGATCGAGTCATTATAGGTAATCTATGGAGTCTGAGCTGAACGTGTCTTTAATTTCTAAAAAAAAAAATCTCTTGGAATCACCCATAAAATAAAGTAAAAACAATAAGAAGGGCCATTATTTTACGTTCGGGCAAAACCGGGACTCTTGCCAAATTAAGAAATTGAATTTAATTAAAGGCAAACTTATTTTATATCGATACTGGGATCGAAAAAATCCACAGTGATCGGTTCGACCATCTCTAAGCGATACAGTAGGAGTTGCCAGGAAAAAATATGTTAAAATACTAATAACGTTTTTGATTGTTTTATTTGTTTTTTTTTGTGGTATAATCTTCTCATACCGTATTGATCGGTACTCGTTTTGCAGACTAACACTTTTTTTGGTTAACGTAATTGATTATCTAATCGATAACAGACTGAAATTGATGTTCTATTTTCGTGCTGGTAACACTGCGTCAAACAATTGGCTATGCTTTTTAAATGGTGAATACAGTTTAAATACAGTTTATTTCAAGTTTTGTAAGTGTATCTTAGCCAGATAAGTGATGTGCAAAAATATTTATTTCAGAATTAAGGGGACCCTTTTTAGTGAGCGAGGTCGTAAACATGTCATCTGTCAGAAATCGGCGTGGGGCTTGACGGGTGTTGACGTCATACGATATCGGTACGTGACCGGTTAATAATATTATTTAGTAAAAAATATTTTTACCGTGCGCCTTGTCCAGGCTTATCGAAACTCCTTTGTGAATTTCAAACATACGAGTAGAGTTGGCACTGGTGCCGATTCTCTTGTACAGACGCCAGCACATCAAGCTATCCCAGACTGTCAAATTTTCCCGATTGATTATGAACCATAATCCTTTGTATTAAAGTTAACCTATCAAAGAAATTTGACAGATTGGGGTACCTTGATGTGCTGGCCTCTGTACACCGAACTAAACTATCACTAAAATTCCTTACTTTTGGCTATGAGAATCTTAAAGCTATTCTGCAAAAAGAAATTTGTAAATTTAAAAACAATTTTGACACTACTAAAATCGAATTTGACAATAGCGACTCGCACGTGGTAGGTATGTTTTGGCTTCGCATCGTGGTACTTGTTTCAGTGTTGCCAACTCCTAGAAATTCTAGTCGCTAGACTCAATGTCAAAAGTCGCCAGAAAGTCGCTAAAACTGATTCTATCAGGAGCGGACCCAGGATTTTGTTCTGGGACAGGGCATAAGAGGTTAAATTTGAAAAAAAAAATGTTTTTTTTTTTTTAATAACTGAAGCTACAGCTTGTGTACGAGTCCAACTTTAGTTAAATTAAGTGTGAATTTGGCGCGCCAACGCGTTCGCGTTTTACATTATATCTCTTGGCACTAAATAATTCTGTTGAGTTAGCAAAAATGTAATTATTACAAGCCCTAAAATTGTTTTGACTTGTACTCCAAAAGTCGTCAGATGAGTCGCTAAAGCGACTCATTTTTGTTGTCAAATCTTATTTTTTGTCGCTAAGACTTAAACGAAAGTCGTCACTTCTAGCGACAAAGTCGCTAAATTGGCAACACTGACTTGTTTGCCCTACCCCGTGATTTTTTTAGAGCCAGAGGCGCGCAAGGCCGGCAGCCTCGACGTGATTTTTATGGAATTTTCAATTTTTAATGGATAATATGAAAAATTATAACCCACATGTTGCGTTTAGAGGTCTCTAGCGTTTTATAAAGGGGGTCGAAATTTTAATCAGTTTTGCGATAGGACACACCATTTTCGAGATATATGCAAAAGAGAAGAAAAAGAAATTACAGTACTATTTTTGCACCACAAGTCGGAAATTTTATTCCGCACCTTTAAAGTCGCGATTAAAAATAGTCAGATTTAGTTAGAAAATCAAAGGTTTTAGGTTGAATACAATTTTAATGAAATTGACAACAACGGAATAGCAAAATTGCCATCGCCACAATGCGTTATCGAAAAATATTTTTTGTTTTCTCAAAACCTATTGAATGGGGTATAAAAATAAAGGGTTTCATAAATAGCTTGCAAAAATTAAGGCAACTTGTATGTTTACATGTAATTTAGAATGAAAAATGCTAAAATAATAAAAAAGGCAACAAAATAGTCAACGTTGGCAGACAAGTACGAAAACTTAAAAAAAAAGAAAAAACTTACTAAAGGATATTCTTAAAAACAATAGAGACCTTTATTGCCTCCGACTGCATGCGATTGCATATACTCGTAGTATTCAGTCTAAAGCCGGGTCCGCAGCGCCAATTTTCTAACAAAACATGATAACAAAACAAGTTAGCAAAACATGTTAGCAAAACTGCCAGTCCGTTGCGCCTATTGTTGTTATTGTTTTATTTCATAAATGGTTCCGACGAAGAAGACGGAAGCTGTTATAGCAAAACTAGATTTACTTCTCCAAAGAAGAAACAGAAATATATTCCGGGTCCGACCCTACCTGTAACCTCGTTCGTTCAATATTATATCAAGAACTGAAAATTGAGGATGGGTTCGGTATGCAATTTTTTTTTAGATGTTCAGAAAGTGATTTTCAAGAGCTGTTATCATTAATTTTTCCAGATGAGAAGAAAACAACGTGGAGGAACGATGTGATTCCTCCTGACATGAGATTAGGTGTGACTTTACGCTTTTTAGCGACCGGAGACAGTTACACCAGCATGATGTATCACTTGATTCCGTCTTCCTCTAGTGAGCTCGAACAAAAAATGCGCCACTTCCCCTCCCCGCAGGCAAACGCGGGGGATGTTATCCATTCGTCTCGGCAAACATGTTATTGTGTTTTTGCTAACAAAACTGTTAGGCCACGCCCCTATTCGGTTAGCAAACAATGTTATACTGTTTGCAAACACGAAAACACGGTGCAGCGGACCCGGCTTTATAGTCATCCTTTTAAAACAAGCTTCTTGTTTCCATCTTTTTTAATTACCTAAAGTTAACTTTTTACTTTTTAGGCAGTCGGGCTTTTTGTTTTTTTTTTATAATATTTTTTTTCTTTTCTTTTACTTATATCTCGAAAATGGTGTGTCCTATTGCAAAAATAATTAAAATTACGACCCCCTTTTTAAACTCCATAGGGAATAAGATCGTGTCAAACGTTAATCTCAAACAAGGCGGACTGACAAGAGGCGTTTTGTAGGTATAATTAATTAAAACTTCATCCACGTTTGTGATGGGTATATATATTGATTTCGAAATTTCAAGCCGATTGTGTCATGGGTTTTTAGCATTGAACTTTGTAAAAATACTTAGAATAGAAGAGCAAGGAACGCACGAAAACAGGTGACCGCCAGCCCATCAGTAAGTAGATAACAAAACCCGGAAAAAATAATTAAAAACTGCGTGAAATAATAAAATAAAAAAATTCTCACATGTGATTACCTACCAGTCTACTTATAGTCCGGTCAGTTTAGACAATTGAAATAAAGAAAATTCCGACAGAGCCCCAAATCTTCGTAGGTTTACCACAAGGAATAAAGTGTCGAATCGAAAAAGTACCTCAGAGCAAAGTTGTAGATCTTAAAATTCTCTATAAAAATGGTCCTGATGATTTTTTCTCTAAGATCCACTATTTCCCAGATATTGCGCTTGTAAGAATCATGTTCTACATAGTATGCACACATATGCCACGTATATACATATTTAGGTACTCAAGCAAGCAAAAATGCCTACTCGTGTCTCTTTTATGTATACATTATACTATTCTAAGAAAATATACTCTAAAAAGACCGCCGGTCCCTTACCGAATCCCCTCTACTTGAATAACATCTGGCCTTGAATAACATCTGCCTATTCTTTTGTCCGTGTGGTGTCGTTCACGTATACCTGCTTCTTTTAGTGTTGAACGAGCAGTTCGAGTGACTATACGTATTTATTAAAAGCGCCTACTATTGTAGTTAGTGCTGATTAATATTTAAAAAAAATGTCACAATTTTGCTTTATTTGTAACTAGCTGTCCCGACAGACGTTGTCCTGTCCATCCAAAAGTCATTCATACAAAATCCATACACTACCTACCCTACCTACTCTACCCTACCTACCCTACACTACCCTACCCTACACTGCCCTACCCTACACTATCCTACCCTACACTACCCTACCTACCTACGCTACCCTACCTACCCTACACTACCCTACCTACCCTACACTACCCTACCCTACACTACCCTACCTACCCTACACTATCCTACCCTACCTACCTACCTACCCTACCTACGCTACCCTACCTACCCTACACTACACTATCCTACCTACCCTACCTACGCTACCCTACCTACGCTACCCTACCTAATACCGGGATAAAAATATAAATCGGTTCAGCCGTTCTTGAGTTATAAGTGAAGTAACTAACACGACTTTCTTTTATATATACAGATAAACTTTTTTTTTTTTTTTTTTTTTTTTTTTTTTCCTTGTCCTAGGGTTCATCAATAGGATGGACCCTAATCTTATTACAATCTAGCCCTATAGATAGACTAATAAGTAATTTAATTATAACCTAAACTATTAAATTGTCTTTACTAAGAATGTGTCCAATAGCACTTTTCTTATTGTCTCTATTAAGGCGAATACACTTCGTTCTTGTGTTTGTTTACACTATTCACTAACACTAAACACTAACTCGAACGGTTTTGTTCTTTTAAGTCTTCTAATTATGTTTGTGTGGTCGAGAAGCTGGATTGCCTCGACGTTCACATGCTGATGAAGTCTCTTTTCGTGAGCTTCTGCAAATTTCTGGATCACTGTTGCGATGAACTCAACTTTTAGGTCCCGATGGAGGTCATCATTTCGTATGTACAATCGACACATTTGAATTATGACCCACCATAAGCTAATTTTCTTACAGACATTCAAATACAATTAGGTCGACATTCGCGTACACATACATTACCATGGTAACGACCTTGTTTTCTGCCATATAAATATACCGAAATATACAGAGAATTATCTGTTGCAGTCTCCATCTTTAATAAGAGCTTTTACACACGAGTACGCTCTGTAGCTGAATGCACACCCAAAATAAATACGACGCGTATGCATTATCGTACTAAAAACAATGTGTTTTGATCTAATATATCTGATTTATTATTTATTTTAAAATGCGTTCAACTTAAGTGTGATAGAAAACGAGATTCCGCCATCTTTGCATAAATCTTCACTGCATTTTGTTTGCAAAGTGCGTTAAGGCAACAATAAGAAGCGGGGAAGTAAAACGCTTAAAAAAATTGAAAAATTATAATGTTGAACTCATTATTATTTAACAATAGTTAATATCGGGTGTAACTACCTAACTACCATTGCTTGCAATAACAGCCAATAGTCTCAAACGCATTGATCCATTAGGGCGACTGCAAATGTCGTCGTAACGTGCCGCAAAATATCGAGTTCCAGTAAACGGATCTTCTTCGTAATGATGACGCATGTCGGTTTGCTGTTGATTCGTGATTTGACGAACGCCATGATTATATCTTCCACAGTATCCTCTTCTTCATATCGCTTGATCCAGGTGTTTCGAGATGTCCACTGTGTTTCGAGATTATACCTCCCCCTTAACTTTCGAGATATTTCTCTTATAGCTACCGTAGCGTTGCTTACTGAGAACTATAATCCGAGCTCTTTGTCTTGCCACTATACGATATAAATAAAAACGAACTATTTTTTATTCTCATAGGAATTATTATTTGACACCAATTTCTGAGTGACTTTTTAATGCTTTGTCATTTCATACTCGAAAGAGTTCGGAACATGGTTTAAAAAAAAGTAACATTTGTTCTGAGTTATACCAGTTAATTCCAAAGAGTTTGGATTAAAAAACGATTATGAATGCTTTATCTAAAATATTATCTATTGCAGTGATGACAAAGGTTAAAATTGCATTGATCTTGAACCCGTATTGACATAGCTTGCTTAATATTTAAAACGTCCTAAGTGCGGCATGCACTGTAAAGGAGGGAAATCTTTGTTATTTTGACGGTTTCAAACGATTTATCGTCAAAGTGGGTCATGATTCAAATTTGTCGACTGTACCAAGGTGCATTTACAATTTCCCTTAGCACTTTGTTTTGGAATCGTTGTATAATTAATATATTTGTCTGTTTGGTGCAGCCCCACAGCTGAATACCATAAGTCCAAACTGGCATCAGGACTTGTCTGTAAAGCAATAATTTGTTTTGCACGGATAGCACGGAGTTTCTTCCAAGCAGCCAATACATTCTTTTGAATCGGAGGTCGAGTTCATCTTTTTTCTTCTTGACGTGGGCTTTCCAGCGTAACTTTGCGTCAAGGGTCATACCGAGATATTTGGCTGTATTCTCGTATGGTACTAGTTTATTGTTGATGTAAACTGGAGAATACTGATGTTTTTTGTTGGAAAAGTCTATGTGAACAGATTTGGATTCATTTAGTTTAATCCTCCATTTTTTGGTCCAGTCGTAAACTTGATTTACAGCTAATTGAACCTTTTCTGCTGCTTCTTCGTGGCTGTTTCCTACAGCCATTATAGCTGTATCATCAGCAAAGGTCCCAATCGTGTTTTGCCCTAATTCAGGAATATCGCAAGTATATAGTAGGTACAGGACCGGACCTAACACGCTTCCTTGCGGTACGCCAGCATTAATTTCTTTCAGTTCTGAGTAGGCGTCTTCTTGTCTTATTCTAAAGACTCTGTTATGAATGTAGGATTCTAATATATCTGCAAATTGCTTCGGTAACAGGCTCTTCAATTTGTGTATTAGGCCTTCATGCCATACTTTGTCAAAGGCTTGCGCCACGTCTAAGAATACAGTAGAACATACTTTCTTGTCTTCGAGGGCGTTTTCTATTATGTTGGTGATCCTATGCACTTGATCGATGGTAGAGTGTTTTTCTCGAAAACCAAATTGGTGCTCTGGTATTATATTTTTACTATCTATTATTGGTTTAAGCCGTTTGAGTAATAGCTTTTCAAATAACTTGGACATGATTGGTAGCAAGGAAATAGGCCTATATGATGATGTTTCATGAGCCGGTTTTCCTGGCTTACCTATCATTATTACTTCAGCCACCTTCCATAAGTCTGGTACATATTTCAGCCTTAGTGCGGCATTGATAAGGGTCGTTAACTTAACCAAGCCCTTTCTTGGGAGGTTATGAAGTACTTCTCCTGTTATTAAATCGTAACCTGGCGATTTTCGTATACTTATATTGCGTTGTATTTCTCGTGTGACTTCTCTTGGTGTTACTAGTTTTATGATAACTTCATTTTCTGATGCCATCATATGAGCCAATGTGTGATCTTCAGTGATTTCATCGTCATTTGGTTGAAAGATATTTTCTAGATGGTCTGCAAACCTCTTAGCTTTTTGCTCGTTACTAATTGCCCACTGTCCGTTTTCACACTTAATAGGTGGGATTTGGGTAACCGGCCTTTTTAGGTACTTAGTAGCCTTCCAAAGAGAATACTCTGTCTTTTGATCGTTACTTAGGTTCTGAAGATAGGTGTTGGTTGAGTCATCCTTAAAATTCTGAATTCGTCTTCTTAGTGTTTTTGTCAGGTTATTTAGTTTTCGTTTGTCAGCAGGGCACCTAGATTGATGCCAGTTTTTTCTCTGCCTTCTTTTTTCCATAATGAGCTCCTTGATTCTGAAGGGGTATGTATTTCCCTTCGTTCTCTTGTTGAAGTCAGGTGTATTTTCCCACGCTGCTTGTTGGATGTGCATTATGAAATTCTGTACTTCAATGTTTAAGTGTTCGGGTGTTTTTAATGGGACTTTGAGGTCTATTTCATCATTCAATCTGGTCCTGAAGCCTACCCAGTCTGTATACTTATTCACAAGAGCGGGACTATTTTCTTTAAACAAAATGGTATCGCTAATTTCTAAATAGATTGCAGAGTGATCCGAGTTCATGTCATAGCTTTGTTCCACTTTTATATACCCAGTTGATAGATCCTTGGTTACGAAAAAATCTATTAAGTCCGGGATTTTATTTGGATCTGTTGGCCAGTAGGTGGGCTTTCCAGTTGATATGACATCACATTTCAGCTCTTTTATGGCACTCAGCAGTTCCTTTCCTTTAGTAGTTGTTAGTCTGGAGCCCCAATAAGTATTTTTAGCATTGAAGTCACCTCCTAAGATAAATCTACTTCCAAGGCGAGTTAGAAAGCTCATAAAGTGGTCTTTTTGTATCGTATACCGTGGTGGACAGTAGATGGCAGATACTGTAACAGGATATTTTTTGGTTTGTACACATATCGCTACTGCTTGGATCTCTTTCTTTTCGTATTTAAACTTTTCGTAGTGCTGAAGGTTTTCTTTTATAATAATGGCACTACCGCCTCTTGCAGAATTGTCTGGGTGAAGTGCATGGTACACTTTGTACCCTTTAAACTTAATGTAAGATTGCTTTGTGAAGTGAGTTTCTGATATCAGGCAAACGTCAATTTTTTCTATGTCTAATACTACTTGTAACTCATTCTGATGTTTTTGTAACCCATTAGAGTTCCACGCCATAAGTTTCAGTGTAGTATTCATTTTTTTGGCTTAGGAATAGCAGCTTTGTTGCTATTTTCAATTTTATTCAATCTCTCAGCAAATGATGACATTAACTTTAAGATTTCATTTAACTTTTTGTCACTGTCCATATCAGCCAAAGGTGCCTTCACAATGCCACTTGTAGTTACTTGGGCATAAGACACATTTTTATCTGTGGTTTTTATTGTGCGTTGGCTTTGTTTGTACTGGCTGGTGCTTTCAACTCTTCCAGTAGGTGTATTTTGTTGAGGGGTTGTATTGCCTTTCGATTTTTTGTTTCGAATCTGCTGAATTTCTTTAGCTACGATACATCCCCTGTAGTTAGCCGGATGTGGAGCTCCACAGTGGACACACTTTGGCTTCTCTTCTTTTGATTTTTTGCAATCCTTAGTGAGATGTTTGCCTGTGCACTTTACGCACCTCGGTTCTTTGGAGCAATACTTTTGGGTATGGCCGTACGCCTGGCATCTTTTACACTGAGGTACCAGTTTTGTGGACTTTAGCGGTTGTATTTCCACATTACATCCCAACACAGTTTTGATGCTAAATATTTTGCTAGTTTCTTCATCATTTGAAAATGTTAGCATGAACATATTGAGTGGCTCTTTGGTTTTCCAACTCAATTTGTTGACTGCTTCTAGAATCTTATAGCCTTTGTTACGCAAGTCTTTAACAATTCTCTCTGGAATGCATGTGAAATGCAATTTTTTTACCACTACTCTAATTGGTCTCTCTTGCTTGTTCTCATAGGAGTGCCAGAGGCAATTGTTGAGTGAGAGGGCCTTTGTTATGGCCCTGTACGAATCTTCGTTTTTGGCATTTACTTTTACTGTATCGCCGTTCATCATTTTGATGCTGAACGCGTCAGGTGATTGGCTCTCAGATAGAAAATCATAGAACTTCTGGTAGTCTTGGATACCATCAACTATAATAGGTGGTGGTAAAGGAGTTTTAATGGTTTTTTCCTTACCTTTATTCTCTTCACTTCCGTGTTCATTCAGAATGGGTTGGGCGGGAGAGGTGTTCAATTTTCTTTTCTTCCTGCTTTTTTGCCGTATCCATCCTGTTTCTCGAGCTAGTTCTTCTTCGTCCGTGGTATATTCAACGACCGGGGGGGAAGTTTCAGTGGTGGTTGTAGAAACCGATTTCGGTGGGTTTTCCGTTTGAAGTTTCAGCTGTTGCTGGAGATTTTCTATTTGACCTTTTAATTCTTTTAGGTTTTTTTGCAGCTCTTCACTCTGTTTTCGTTCTTCACAAAGGTACTTGTACAACAGATGTTCAGTTTCTGTTTTTAAGTCTATCTCAATAGTGTTCAGTGTTGGCTTTTTCGAACCCATTGTAGAAGTTAAGCGAGTATTAACTTCGCCTTAACAATAATATTCGCTGACAGCCGTCAGCATTACGCAATAACTAGGTCATTGCGGTGCATCCGACTGGACGGCAGTATTTTGATGCGTAAGCACTTTTACACTGTGGTACGCGCGCGGTGGCATGTAACACAACTGTTCTCGGCAAAAATCGAACGCGATTTTTACCACAAGGAATAAAGTGTCGAATCGAAAAAGTACCTCAGAGCAAAGTTGTAGATCTTAAAATTCTCTATAAAAATGGTCCTGATGATTTTTTCTCTAAGATCCACTATTTCCCAGATATTGCGCTTGTAAGAATCATGTTCTACATAGTATGCACACATATGCCACGTATATACATATTTAGGTACTCAAGCAAGCAAAAATGCCTACTCGTGTCTCTTTTATGTATACATTATACTATTCTAAGAAAATATACTCTAAAAAGACCGCCGGTCCCTTACCGAATCCCCTCTACTTGAATAACATCTGGCCTTGAATAACATCTGCCTATTCTTTTGTCCGTGTGGTGTCGTTCACGTATACCTGCTTCTTTTAGTGTTGAACGAGCAGTTCGAGTGACTATACGTATTTATTAAAAGCGCCTACTATTGTAGTTAGTGCTGATTAATATTTAAAAAAAATGTCACAATTTTGCTTTATTTGTAACTAGCTGTCCCGACAGACGTTGTCCTGTCCATCCAAAAGTCATTCATACAAAATCCATACACTACCTACCCTACCTACTCTACCCTACCTACCCTACACTACCCTACCCTACACTGCCCTACCCTACACTATCCTACCCTACACTACCCTACCTACCTACGCTACCCTACCTACCCTACACTACCCTACCTACCCTACACTACCCTACCCTACACTACCCTACCTACCCTACACTATCCTACCCTACCTACCTACCTACCCTACCTACGCTACCCTACCTACCCTACACTACACTATCCTACCTACCCTACCTACGCTACCCTACCTACGCTACCCTACCTAATACCGGGATAAAAAGTATCCTATGTCCTTCTCCTGGCTCTAAACTACCTCCCTGCCAATTTTCAGCTAAATCGGTTCAGCCGTTCTTGAGTTATAAGTGAAGTAACTAACACGACTTTCTTTTATATATATAGATAAACTTTTGACTGAAGATGAAACTGTTGTGGTCAGTCGTGGAATGCCAACTTTAATCGATGCAAGTGTCGCGAGAAGTGATGAGTTTGCAGATTATTTAAGAAGCCAAAAGCCCGTTACAATTCACGTGGATTGCAGAAAATCATACACCCGGAAAACTTAAATCTCTGCATCAAAGAGACAACGGGAATTATTAAAAAAAAAAAAGATTTGATTGACTGCGCAAAAGTATTTACAGAAATTAATTCTTCACCTCAAGTACTAATTACTAAAGGAATTCGGCTTCTTCTTGCGGTTTCTGGAGCTCCAAAAAAATTGATTGCATAGATACGTACAGATATTTAACATTTGTAAAAAATACACGAAACAAAAAGCAAGTACAGTATCTTGTCTTCCTCCAACATCGGCATCTGCTACTCAACATTTGTTTCGAGTATACTATCAAGTTCAGACATGGCAAGGCAATGAACTGAACCCTCAAGACTGGGGTTGGAAATTGATAAATAATATTGGAACCATTTCGAACTTTACTGCCCCCTGGTCCAGAAAACTTCTTAACACCATTTTTTGCAATTGCAAGAAAGGTTGTAGTACCAAATGTGGCTGTAAAAAAGTAGGGTTGCAGTGTTCTCCAACGTGTACCAATTGCCAAGGTGTCTCTTGCTCAAATGTTCAATTAAATACAAGAGAGGAAGATTCATGTGATTTTGATGAAGAGACAACTGATTCATCTTCATTTGAACAATTTCTAAGCATTCATCAACAGGAACGAGGAGAAGAAGAACAAAAAGAAATTGAAGAAAACATGATTGTTGAAGTTGAATATGAAGAGTATGAGTCAGATTAAAGTAATAAAAAAAGTTAGAACGACAGTTAAACTAAGTAACCCATATCAATAAATCTTCATACTATTAAATAATTATTGTTCCCGAAAATAACGTCATAAAGGCTCGTGGAATAGGCCTCCCGGGGATATCACGTTAAAAAACGCGCTGAGTAAGTGTACTCGGCGCGTTTTTTTTAACGTGGTATCCCGTGGTAAGTAGTGACCTCACAGGTGGTGTGGAAATGTGTGCATATTATGTCTTACCTGATTCTTACAAGTGCAATATCTGGGAAATAGTGGGTCTTAGAGAAAAAATCATAAGGACCATTTTTATAGAGAATTTTAAGATCTACTTTGCTCTGAGGTACTTTTTGGTACCGTTAAAAAATAAAATTTACCGTTTTCGAGAAAAATCCAAAAAACCTAAAATTTTGACCTTGGGCCCCGAATCAGTCCCTTAGCGCTCATGGGACTGATTGGGACTTTTGACACTTTATTCCTTGTGGTAAACCTAAGGTCTCTACGAAAATTTGGCTCTGTTGGAATTTTCTTTATTTTATCACTATTTTTGTCTAAATTGACCGGACTATTAACATTATTCTCCGAGAGCGTGAAATTTCGCTACCTACCTGTTTAAATATATGAGTAGGTAACACCTACTTAATACTTACAGGTATTTCCAACAAGTAAGTAAAAATGAAGAAATAAAATACAAAAAAAAACTATTATATCTAAGCTTTACTATGTAGTTTAGGCAATGCGCCGTGCACGGGCCGCTTCTTTTATTACCACGCTATTATTTGGATTCTATTCAAGTATTCAACCTGCTACGCTTTTTCTTATCGCAAAGTATCTTATTCTACACCACGACGCGCGTATGCACACACTCTCACGTCACTGCAGCACGAAACTTTACGAGGAAGAACGGACAAAAAGCTATATATCTCTTTCACACGATTCTCGTTGTTGTTGCTTATAAAGTGTTCAAGGTCAAAGTGGGGTAACTTGATGTGCTGGCGACTGTACATATCCAGCGATATGATAATCTATCGACCATTGAACATCAAAAAGGAAATAGTTAGTACCTATATATTTTTACAAGGGTGACTTAGAACTGAAGACCTGAACTTAGGGTCTTATGTAAGTAGATACATCCAAAGAGAACTGAGTTCTTAGAAATCAAATTAAAATATACTTTTTGAAATTATGTACCTATTTTATTATATTTACTATAGGTACTTAGAATTTAAAAATAAATGTTTATTTTTATTATCATTTTCTTTATTAAAAATGAATTATAAAAAAATAACTCATATCTAAGGTTGTATATAGGGTGACTGGTAATCAGTGACCAATATTTAAACACATGATTGTACTCATCATTATGAACAACTTTTACTATGGGACCAAACCCGAAATCGCGAAAAAAAAATCATCTCTTCCCATCGATCACTAGTTCTTTATTAGTGATCGATGTCTCTTCCCTACATTTTGACGAGTTATGCGAACATAAATGTAGGGAACAGCAGATTTTTCGAGAATATCCCAGATCATTGTGGAATATTCTGGAACATTGTGGACCATTCGAAGACTTGTACGAGTGCAGCTACCTATTGATAGAGGTACATAAAGCAACATTCGTCGTGGGTTCGAACGTTCCAGAACATTCTGGAATGTTGTGGAATGTTTGGGAATAGTCTGGAATGTTCGAGAATATCCCAGATCATTTTGGAATATTTCAGAACACTCTCGAATGTTTTGGAACCAAATTCTGGAACATTATGGACCATTCGAATACTTTTTGTATGATTGGAGCTACCTATTGATAGTGGTACATAAAGCAACATTAATCGTGGCTTCGAACGTTCCAGAACATTCTGGAATGTTGTGGAATGTTCGGGAATAGTCTGGAATATTCGAGAATATCCCAGTTCTTTGCGGAATTTTTCAGAACACTCTCGAATGTTGTGGAATATTCTGGAACATTGTGGATCATTCGAAGTCTTTTTTGTATGGGTGGGGGTACCCATTGATAGGGGTAAATAAAGCATGATGCGTCGTGGGTCTCACCTTCAGTTCCTCACCAGTAAAGTGCAGCGAATGAATAAAAAACAAACAGAGAATTGTGAGTAATCGAAGTGATACAGTGACTGAATATGAATCGAAAATTAAGTGTAAAAAGTTTTTAAAGTGTACTTAGTGTATGTCTTAATAAAAAGCTTTGATTTATATTTTAAACAATGCCTAAATGTAAAAGAGGAGGAGATCCAGAATATTCTCCGGATAACAAAATGTTCTTGCATTGTAGTTAGAATATTTCCTTAATAAAAAATTGTATACTTTAAAGTTAATTATTTTATTACAACTACCACACAATCTCATATCAGCTCCCTGAGCGAAGCCAGGTAACCCAGCTAGTTATGTAATAAAATATGCTATATATTAATAACAAAACTAATATTCTATGAAATAGAATAAGATAAATACTTAACTTACTTATTTTTATTAGTGTATAAGCTGTTTTGTTTGTTAAAAAGTAGAGGGACAGCACCGATTTGAAAAAATAGAGGTTTATGTATTTATTTCTACCTTTGTAATAGTCCTCGGCATATTATATTTTTGCCACAACCCAATTGAATACTACAAAAAAAAACACTATTGAATACTTAAAAAAAAATCAGAACTATCGTACTGATTTAAAAAATAAAGGAATGTTTTCCTTTTTTCAAATACTAATTTCACCGAAGACAAAAAAATAAGTCATTTGGGAAATTCACCCTGGTAATTGAATTTTTTGTAGTTCTCTGTATACTTGACATCCCTTATAATTAGCAGGGTGGTTTCCTTCGCATAAGATACATTTGACTTGATCAGATCTAGCCTTTCGAGGGCAGTCTATTGACAGGTACACTTCGGGTTTCGATGGCAATAAGTTTTTGTGTGTCCGTATTGTTGGCATTTAGCATATTGGGATTATTGGGGTATCTCACGCTTTGACGCTTAGGACGGGGAGGTTCAAAGATCACTCTTCAATTTAGAAGACTTTTGAGTTGATATATACTGCTGTTGTTTTCATTTGGTTCTAGCTTTACAATAAATATTGGTAATGGTTTTATTGTTACTCTTTGTTTGATGTTCCAGATATTAACACAATCGTGACCTAACTCTGACAATTCCCCTTTGATTTCGTTTAAGTCCGTTGATGCATGGAGTTTTTTAAGGATCACTTTTTAAGGATCTCACTTTTTAATTTTCTTTTCTAGCACGGTTGAATTTTAATTTTTTCATTGCTGAGAACCTTCAGTTCATAGCCGTCCCTTGCGCGTTCGTTTGCTTGCTTGGTGGGTTTTTCCCTCTGCTCGCGACTTGGTTCTTGTGCGTCATCATCTTCGAGTTGTGCTAAGCTGTTTGTGGTAGGAATTGGCTGGGCCCGAGACAGCCAGTATGTATTCAGTTTTTTTTGTTTTGTTGGTCCTTTAGAGCCCTCAGGGGACCTTAATCTGTTCTTCGCTGATACTACTTTCCAATTTATGTTAGTTTGGCTTTGGGTGTCCTGTGCCATATTTTCATTTCCGAGTTGTTGTGTTGTAGAAGTTGAAATCTCACTGAGAGAACTAGACCGAAGTTTATTTATGAACATTCCTTTGTGGAATATTTGCTGTGTGAATACATTTGTAGGGGTGGTATTTTAGTAGTATTAAGGAGTTTGTTTTTTGTATGTTAATAGATTCATTCATTTTGGTTCCCACGAGTAGGGTCGATATAAATGGTCGCTATTGAGGTAACGCCCATTCTCAGTAGAAGGCTATTGTACTCCGACGGGTCGCCTGGTACGTCGAGTTGGTCGCTAGAGGTTGACTCTCCTGTCAGTCACTCATCCTTTTGGCACGATCCTCACCGTAGGATTAAAGAGTTTTTTATAGAGGTTGACCTTCCTCGCAGTCCAAATGGCGAAGTTCAGACCCCCATCCCTATGAGAGTACTCAAGGATTACAGTACTGGGGCGGCCCGTTAAGGTCGCATATTGGTTTTTCTGTCGGGGTTGTCTCCCTTAGCTAGGACATCCGGTTTTAAGGCACCGAATGCTCGCCCGCGCCCTTTTACTTTGCTATCAAGACCAGGAGGTAGATGTTATGTACAAAGCTCGTTATATATAGGTCAAGATATTGCCCGGGGAATAGGACGACCCACATGGTGTGGGTCCACCACCTAGCTGCGGCGGCAGCTTGGCAGTGGCAGGGACGTGTAATATAGGACTTTAAGGTGCGCGTCGAATAGACCAGCTTTGTACAGGAAAAGTTTTTATTCAGTGCGCAAATTGTAACCATGAATTCAGCATATCATTCTAGAACCCCTGGCGCAGAAATTTTTCGCAGGTTGTAAAAAAAAAATCAGCTGTTTCATAGAAAAGTGAAATACCTACGCGGTCAAAATGTATGGAACAGCAGATTTTTTTTTTTGTGTATCCGGCGTAAAATTTCTGGGCTGGGGGGGTCTAGAATGATATGCTGAATTCACGGTTACAATTTGCGCACTGAATAAAAACTTTTCCTGTATATGTAGCCAGCAATCTGGCAATTCTTTAATGATACAACTCAATAATGTTTCTAGTAATTTAGCTGATATCATTCTAAAAAATCCCGCAGACAAGATTTTAGTGCTGGGTGATTTTAACCAACCGAATATTGACTGGCACGCTGCGGCGGACGGCGATCATCTGTGCCCTGGTAACTTGCATGGTCCCATTCAAACCAGCTTTTATGATACTCTTACCGCCTGCAATTTGCTACAGTCAACTCACACCGTAATGTAAACAATAGGATTCTTGACCTCGAAGTAACTGTCACGGGCAGCCTGGATCCCCTAGTTCACGAGGACTCACATCATTAGGCACTCCGCATCTCTGCCGACTTCGTGCAACTTCATCAGCTGCATTCTCGACCTCGAGTCAAGTTCTTGTATGCTCAGGCGAATTATGAAGCCATAATTGTAGAAATGATGGCAATCGATTGGCCCTTAGAGCTAAATTGTAGGCCTCTCGAAGAAGCTGTTAAATTCTTTTACGACACGATCAACTTACTTCACAATAAACATAATTATTCCGTCTAAAACTTTCGTTCCAAGGGGCAAGTATCCTCCTTGGTACCAAAGCCCTCTTATTAAAATAATTAAAGAAAAGTCAAAATTTCACTCAAAATTCAAAACCTATGCAAATCTCTCGGACTATCAATCTTTTGTTACCTTACGTGAACGGGCTAAGTATCTAGAGAAGGAAATGTTTGACGATTACATAGCAAAGATGTAATTAGCCATTTCTAAAATCCTAGGGCTTTTTGGCACTATGTTAAATCTAAAAAATAAACGAACTGTTACCCATCTGTAGTAAATTTGGTGAAATGTCGTCTGGTCGGCGAGGAAATCTGCATTATGTTTGGCGACTATTTCTTTTCGAACTTCCAAGAGCGACGCGAAGCAAACGAATTCTTAGCCTCTGCGAGAATAGATACGTCTACTGGTGTCGTATCGGACATCAGCTTCATAGATGTGCGGGAGGAGGAGGTATTCCGCTTGCTAAAGCAAGTGGATATTAACAAATCCGCTAGTCCAGATGATATTTCACCAATTTATAACCAAATGTGCCAGATGTCTATCCTTACCATTGACATTATTATTCAAACGATCATTCGACTTGGGAGTGGTGCCTACAGTCTGGAAGTCAACGTATATAACACCGATTCATAAAAAGGGACCTAAGGACAGTGTTGAAAACTATAGACCGATCTCCAAACTCTGCGTGTTCGCTAAAATTATGGAGAAAATCGGACACGTACAACTTTTTTCGTCACTTAAACTATGTTTCTCCGAGCACCAGCAAGGATTCTTAAAAGGTCGCTCCACCACGTCCAATCTCGTGGTCTGTAGTGATTATCTTTCAGAGCATATGTCGAGGAGGTCTCAGGTCGACGTTATATACATTGACTACAGCAAAGGGCCCTTGCGGGCCCCATCAATTTTTGTGCTGACATCTCTTTGAGGCGCGCGTGGAACACAACACGCCGTCGACTTGGGCTTGGTCCTTACCGGACAGCGAGCTACCCATTACTCGCCGTCCGCAAGCCCATGCCTACGGTGGCCGGAAATCGGCCTGGGATTCCCGACGCCCAGGGCGTCTCCGTATCCTGCGGCGGCTGGGGTCGCGAGGGCGCATATGCTGCCTCTCCCTCACGTGCGCCGCCTCCCTCTTCGCGAGCATCACTGCTTCGCTGAAGGAGGTGACGGCTCCCCATGCCCTCTCGCTCCGTACCATGGCCTGCACCAGGGCCGGACGCGAGAGATCGCCGCCGCCGATCGCCTCCACGAGGACACGGCGGTGCTCCGCCCAAGCAGGGCAGACCGCCACCGTGTGCTCCACCGTGTCCTCAGGGCGATCTTCGCAGTGGAAACACCCGGGCGTTTCCTCCCGCCCTATCCGAAACAGGAACCTCCCGAAACAACCGTGTCCGGTGAGGACCTGCGTCAGGCGGAAGGTGAGGACGCCATGCCGCCTCTCAAACCACTCCTCAAAGAGGGGACTTACCGCCGCAATCGTGGCGTGCCCAATATCGACCGCCTTGAAAGTAGGCGATTTTTAAGGTACACTCAATATCGTTCAAATACTTATCTTCCTAACTATACTAGTCGGTGCAAGAAATTTCATATTCTTCCTTTACACGAGCGAAGAAAAATTGCAGATCTTGCTTTCCTATTTAATATAATGAACGGCAGTTAAACAATATTCATTGCGTTATTTATGTTGTCAAACAGACACATTTTTCGAACATATGAAGCAATGGTTTAACAATCCGTTTCAAAACGATACAGATTATGATGAATCGTGAGTTACGCAATTAGGGTGCAGGTCTACAACGAAACTTAAAAAAAATGTTAAATGACTTTTTCTTTGAAGTTTAACGTTGTTGTGTAATTAGTTTTATTTTGGTTTATTCTCTTCCTTTGTGCCTATGTTTAACTCTCACGCTGTTTGTACCGTTTTGTCAATTTTATACGTAAGTTTATTTAAGTGGAAACTTGTAATTGGCTTTCTTCTACATGTTACTTCTTACTACTCGTCTGTATTAGCTGTAAGTTTTCTTAAAATCAATAAAATAAAATAGTTAAAAGTAAAGAATTTTAGTGATAGTAGATTTTAGTATCAGCACCAATACCTACTTAGTCTACTTTAAAAACAAAATTGAATGAAGGTATATTCTTACCTAACAGTTTCTTAGCTTCTTTGGTTTGGTGGGAGTTGGGACCATAATAGTCAGACAAAGCGTGAAGAGTTCGAAAACGGAAATTGTAGAAATCAATTAAGTTGTCAGGAATCAAAGCTCCAGTCTGGACCTGTAAATAACCAGTAAGTAACAAGGTGCCAATAAGTATACAGGTATGGTCTGTTTCCAAAAGTATTTGATGTTAATGTAAATAAATACCTAGATCAGAAATTGTAACTCGGGATGGGAATTTTATTTTATTTTATTATTTATCTACACACATTAAAATACATAGAATAGACAGCATAAACAAACAATTGAGTATAGCGCCACTTGCAAAATGGTTTTAATGTAAACTCCTATATTAGTCTCGCAAATCATAACCGATTTATATGAAAGTGCGCGCATGTAGCGACTTTTTTGTGTTAACATTTTAATATTTTTAGTCTGTGGAGATTTTAACACTCTGTGGATATGAAAAAAAAACCGGTCAAGTGCGAGTTGGACTCGCGCACCGAGGGTTCCGTACAAACCTGTGGGTATATTAGGTCTTTACCTATGAAATTGCCGTTCTGCAGTACTGGCCATTTCAAATGAAAATAATTTTTGTTTGGCTAAGAATTCTAATTTCAAATTAATTTTATTTTAAAAACATGGATTTTTTTTTCTAAAAGTAGTCATTTCTTTATTGATTAGTGTTACATTTTCATCGCATTTCAATCTTTTTCGTCATCATGGATACGTTAAAAATTCGAGTAATTATGGAATATGAGTACCGTCGTGGCAGCAACGCGGCACAAGCGGCACGCAACATCAACGACGTTTACGGAGCTAACACTACAAACCAACGCACCACCTGTTATTGGTTTGCTCGCTTCCGTTCTGGAAATTTCGACCTGAAAAATGAACCTCGCGGTCGTCCGAAGACTTTGGTCGACAATGACGAATTAAAGGCGATTGTGGAAGCTGATGATACACAATCTACGGCTGAATTAGCAGCAGCTTTCGACGTTAGCGTCAAAACAATATTGGTCCATTTGCGTCAAATTGGCAAGGTAAAAAAGCTTGACAAATGGGTGCCCCACGAACTCAATGATCGCCAGCGCGAAGTACGCGTCGAGACGTGCCTTGCACTGCTCAACAGACACACAAATGAAGGAATTTTGAACCGCATTGTTACCTGCGATGAAAAATGGATTCTGTTTGATAACCGTAAGCGCTCAGCAAGTTGGTTGGATCCTGGTTCAGCACCTAAACAATGCCCTAAACGAAAACTTACCCCTAGAAAAGTGATGGTCACTGTTTGGTGGTCTAGCGCCGGTGTGATTCATCACAGCTTCTTACCAAACGGGGTGAGCATTACTGCAGATGTGTACTGTGAAGAACTGAACACAATGATGGAGAAGCTGGCGCATCTCCAACCAGCATTGGTCAATCGCTCGTCTCCGCTGCTCCTGCACGACAACGCGCGACCTCATACTGCACAGCAGACGGTCTCCAAGTTGCAAGAACTGGGGTTGGAAGCTCTCCGTCATCCGCCCTACTCACCAGACCTTGCGCCTACAGACTACTACTTTTTCCAGAATTTGGATAACTTCTTGGCGGGAAAAAAATTTAATACCCGAGAGGCAGTACAAAATGCCTTTGAAGAATTTGTTGCCTCCCAGGGCACTCCTCCCGTCCAGCTGATTTCTTTAAGAAGGGCATCAATAAACTGCCACTGCGATGGCAAAGATGCATTGATTGCATGGGTGATTACTTCGATTAATACAAATAAAAAATTCATGAAAAAAAATCGTTTAAATTTTTTCATACAAAACGGCAATTTCATAGGTAAAGACCTATTATAAGTAAAAGTTCAAAATTGTCAAAAATATTTTTTTTTATATGACGAAACTAAAAATTTTCGGTTTTCGTAATTTTTCCTATAGCTGTACTATAAGACGTGACTTCGTACAAAATTTCAAGATTCTAAGTTCACGGGAAGTACCCTGTAGGTTTTGATTCCCGTGCGAGTTTCGAAAATTTGCGGAATTTTGCGGCCTAAATGGCTGTATCTTTTGATTGCGTTGACTTAGAAGGTTGATTTTTCTACAGCTTCCAGGGACAGTAGAACTAAGTATCATATAGAAATTTCAGTTTGATACCTCCACGCGTTCCTGAGAAAAACGGTCTTGACAGACGGACGGACGGACGGACGGACGGACGGACGGACAACAAAGTGATCTTATAAGGGTTCCGTTTTTTCCTTTAGAGGTACGGAACCCTAAAAAAGGTTAAAAGATGGATATTTGCAATAAAAGCTTGCTTGGCTTGGTTTTGTAGAGGCAGACCTACCTTGCCACCTCCCTCAGAGGCGGTAAGGTAGCGTGGTCTTGAGGGAGAGCGCAACGGTCGTGTAGATCCTCAAGGCAAGTCTGGTGATGTTCCTTCTCGAGGTTGCCGCCCCGTTTTTGGTCTAATTTCATAAGAATTGGAGGTAACAGAAATCACCGGGCGGTTTACCACAGGGGTGGCGAGGTCGTGCCCCTGGGTGTCCACCGTCGAACAAGAGCAGATAATGGACAGCGATGACCTCCCGCGTGTTTTGCCGTGCGCGGGGAACCGTACGGAGGGATGAAGGAATCCTGGTGGTTAAGTGGAGTAATTTGCACACAACACACTACTTTGGCCCGGATTTCCTCTTACACGGGAGAGAACTTTACGCTACTATCGAAATTGAAATATTTGGAAATGCAAAAATTGTAATCGTGATCGTGTGATGTGATAAGACGATATAGTTACCTTTCCAATAACAGCTCGCAAAATGCCAAGCTCACGTAAAAACAGGCGGTCTTCCTCAACTGATTGCTTCAAATGAATAAGCTTGAGTGCAGAATTCACTTTGTAGGACGAGACATTCACATTACCAAACACAGCCTTAATTGTATTCTGCTGGAAATTAACATTGGGTACATATTTATATACAACGTGTAACGGAAAGACATACCAAGGGCACGGCTTCTTTGGATGATATCAAACGATATTGAAAGGGCTTTCTCTACATGTTCGGAAGTGAGAATTTTTAATACATTGATACCAGAAACCAAATTATCAAATTGCAATAAACACATTACTCGGCAGAGATTTATGGTGATTTTTTTTGGCTTCGCTCGGTTTGTGCATTTAGCCAGTGTCAAGTAATTTTTCCCGTGTGGTGCCGGGCGTAAAAGAATAGCACAATCCCATATCTTCCCGTGGGTGTCGTAGAAGGCGACTAAGGGACTTACTAGAGAATGGGCAGCAGCGTTCTCTATGCATTTTACCACCGTACTGCGATCGCCAACCCGCCTGCCTAGCGTGGCGATTATGGCAAATCCCCCCGTCTTGGGGGAGGCTTATGTCAAAATGTCATAGTCAGTCAAGTCAAAGTTACTACCACTTTTGGTAGTAACTTTACAACAACCTAACTAGGAGTTTTGGTGGGAAAACGAAAAGTCCACGTTAGTCACATAATTTCACCTTCACTACACTTGTGCACTCACACGTAAAAATTATACAATTTAATTCGCTATTTCACGAAATTTCATGAAAATGAAAATTCGTGCGACATATTCCAACGCGATCCCGCCGATTTATCGTGATATTGGCAAGTAACATGGAATGTTATTGACGTACGTAGTGCGGTGACTCGTTTGTTATGTTTTGAATTTAAACATATGAAACCGAAAATTTGGTATTAGAGAGATTTTATTTTGGTCTGAAACTATGTATATAGTGATTCTATACCAGCATCCTAATTGCGCAACTCACGATTAATCATAATCGCTTTCAATTTGACAGTTCAACAGTATTCATTCCGTTATTTACGTTGTTGAACAGACACATTTTTCGAACAAATGAAGCAATGGTTTAACAATCTGTTAGAAAGCGAAACAAATTATGATGAATCATGAGTTACGCAATTAGGGTGCAGCTGTTATCTTTAGTGCTTAAGGATAGCAATAGGGTTTCTGTTACACCCTGTAGGTAGGTATATCAAATGATTAATGATAAATGATTTTATTTCTGTAAGTAGGTTTGTACAATGTAAACACTTTTACACGTCAGTCATATTTCTTTTAAAACTAGACGAGATAGGCGTTTCCTGACTACTCTGAGAAGAAAGGCCGAAACAAACTCAGAGGTCACAGTTTCTTTTAAAGTCCAGACATAATCTTGGTCAGATCATGTGAAGGGCATGTGGATTGGTGTCTGAAATGGTCCTTTGAGAAAAGAATCACAGAGAATGAGTGGACCTGTCCAATCAGTGCACGCATTTATCAGTAATCATACAGCTCAACTCAGAACTTGAGGAGCTCAACGATTTGACGAACAAAACAAAAGAAAGGACATTTGGGTAGGCCGCATAAAGTACTCAAACTGCCAGATTAACATTAAAAACGAACTGAGAAAGACATTAAACACAAAAACAAAACATGACCCACAACCTGCACCCTAATTGCATAGGTAACAGACGATCAATCATAATCGGTTTCGATTTGACAGTTCAACAATATTCATTGCGTTATTGACGTTGTTGAGCTGACACATTTTTCGAACACATGAAGCAATAGATTAGCTGTTTGTTTCAAAATGATTCAGATTATGATTGATCGTGCGTTAGGCAATTAGGGTGCCGGTCCTCGCATTCACATTAGTTAAAACAAAAATAATATTGTGCTTCTCATAGTAAATATTCATGTCAAAGAATTTAAAAAAGTTTTTGTCTTGAGCCTTGTTGATGGTAGGTACAACAAAGTTTTACTTATTTATATTTGTATTAAGGATATCACTGTATTTTTTAAGCAATTTAATATTTTTATGGGCTTATAAAAGATTTTCATAAATATACTGTGCAGTCCGTCTTACTCCCAGATGACCTCCTGAACAACCATTATGGTAAAGCTGGAGAACATCCGGTACTTGAGCTTTAGGGACTACCATTTGCAAATGACAGCTGTTTCCCCGAGCATTTTCCCATTTACGGCACAGGACTCCATCCTGAATCACCAAGCTGTCCCATTGGGCCCAATAGCTCTTTGTGATCGAACTCATTGCTGAGACGTCGCTCCACTTGAGCTTAGGAGCTCTGGCCTTCATCCACTCCAGAATCGGCCTGATGTCCGAATCTTCCTGCTGTGCACGTTGTAGGCGTTTCTTCCACTCGTTGCTGAGGTCCGTCTTGAGCATCCTCACAGGTACCACTTCCTTACTCTCTTGCCTAGACACGGCGACACGGTTGGCGCAGTGGTTAAGCGATTGACTGCTGCGCTGCGTGTCGCGGGTTCGATTCTCGCACGGAACAAATATTTGTACGTATTGTACGAGTTGCTCCGGGTATAGCCGTTTGTGTATGTGAGTTTAAATGTTTGTAAACGCACCCACACAATACAGGAGGAATTCCTAGTGTGGGGTAACGTTTTAAAAAAAAAAAAAAAAAATGCTTGCAGTCTTCAGGACAAGGTGTTCTTGACAATGCATCTGCGTTGCCTTGAGATTTCCCGCTTCGATGTTCGACCACAAAGTCGTATTCCTGCAGTAGCTCAATCCATCTCGCAACTTGTCCTTCTGGATTTTTGAACTGCAATGCAATAGCCATTTTAGTGCAGCATGGTCGGTTCGTAAGTGGAATTTCCGCCCCAGAAGATATTTGCTAAAATGCTGCAATGACTTTACCATAGCAAGCAATTCCCGTCGCGTGACACAATAGTTCCTCTCCGGCTTTGACAACGACTTGCTGCACTGTGTATGAACCTTTCACCTCTTTTGTTTCTTTTTCCGTAACTATATTTCCCCATGGCACGACTTTCTCCCTCTTTTGGTGATTTTGGCATTTAAGTCGCCCAGGAGTACTATATTGGTTGTGCTTTTCTCGATTGCTTTTCTTAAAGTTTCGTAAAAGTTATCCATTTCATTTTCTTCAGAAGTAGATGTAGGTGCGTATGTTTGGATTATGGTAAAAGTTTTTTCGTGAATCTTTACATGAATCAGTGCTACTCTTTCTGATAAGCCTATAAAATCCTGTACTTCTATGTGTTTTTGATTTTTTACCATGAATCCTACTCCATTTCTTCCCTTGCTTTCACCCATTAAGTTGAGTCGATACTCGTTCCTGTCTTCCACGATGTACCCTTGTTTGCGGCTTTCACAAAGGCCTAGAATGTCCCATTTTATCGTTGATAGCGCATATTCTAGCTCAGTTATTCTGGTTTCATTTGCCAGGGATCTGACGTTGAAAGAAGCAATGTAGATTTTATTTTCGTTTTCTGGAAGGTTTTGGTCTACTGACCCCGCGGTGACCAACCGTATTGGGGTAGGTAAGTAGTAGTATTGACCATAATTCTGGTTTAAGTTGCATTTCGATAACAATGTCTTCGAACGACATGGCGCGCACGCTTCCGTCGCCGCTACAAACACAAACTGGTTTGAACTTGCACGCGACGCCACGCTCGACGCTCCACTCACCGCAAACAAGAACGTTCGCCCGTCCGCGCCGCTCGGCCGCACTCAGGACACTCTCCGCTGGACGCCCGAGTCGAGCGTGCACTCAGGCCGGCCGTACACTTAGACCAAATCGTGTAATATTGGTAAATATAAATGAATAATTATTGCAAATTAGGTTGGTTTCAAATTGATTTGTGTCTTTACTTTAAGTTTAATATTTAATAGTGGTTCGCCCAGTGGTCGAAATTGGACCATACCTACTTAATTAATTAAAAATTTAAGTTTGAATAAAAACATATTAGCATTCTACACACATATCTACTCCTCCAGCCGCGTAATTTTCGTAAAAAGGGGTACAAAGTTTTTGCTTTTCGTAATAAAGTGTAATTTTCACTAGAGCATGCACTTTTCCCGCAGAATGTGTTCAAGTTCGTAGGTACTAACCTTATTCTCATCAGATAGTTTGATATTTACGATTTTGTTGTCTCCGATATCCAAGCGCTGCTTAATCCTGAGGTCTACACCTTTGAAGGTATCTGGCTCAAATTCATCTACGATCAGCGGAAAGATTTTGGATTTCAACCCTGCCTGAAAATCAGATTTAGATATTAAGTAGTTTGCATTTTAAAGCAGTTCTATTGGCCAACCAACATAATGGCCATGCCAGTAAGTAAAAGTGTAAACTACCTTGTGTACTTATAGTATAGCCTTGCTGGCGCACATAATTTTTAATTTCTGGATGACCGAGCTTTGCTTTGCGTTTTCTAAAAAAATATAAACATGTCGAATTCTTTTGAAGAACCTTCTTCTTTTTGAAGTCGGTTAAAAATGAAACCTAGCTAGACCGATTTATCGCCCCTAAAACCCCCTGCATACTAAATTTAAGGGGACACTGCGCGGGCTCGAACTCACTGGTGGGCCTGGCTAAAAATCACGCTGTCTCACCAGGCTTCGTATCCGACAGAGATAGTATCAGTGGTGAGCAGTTAGACGCTAGTCTACACGCACAACGTTATTGAGTGAGATGCAGGAGCATTTTTGGCAAAAAAATCGCGAAAAAATTAAGAAACGTCCTTCAGAAGATCGGGTTTTATGAAAAAACCACTGCATAAATCAATGACCAATAAAGTTTATTGAACTTATTGTTAATTTAACTTTGTCGGTACCGTCTTAGTTTTCGAGATTTTACACTCCTTCTATTACTTAAACACGCTCAAAGTTAGGTTAAATTAGCAAGCAAAACGAATCTTTGTTGGCTCATAACTTTTTAATAGCTTTTTATTTTAGTATTCTGTTTCCGTACAGACAATAATAATAACGAGATAAAACCATACCATGTTTAATTTTTGATGTACATAGTCAAACAGTGGAGTAAAACCCTCCCGAAGTTTGTATGGAAAAAATGTGGACAAGTGTCATCGTTGGAGCTGTTTCTGAGATTCAGAGCATGGTGTACGTTTTTTTTTTTTTTTTAACTATTTCAGAACATTATTCCCTTAATAAGCACTAAAAATTACATGGAAATTTATAAGGATAGAATAAAAGCACATAAAAAATCTATATATATAAAAGAAAGTCGTGTTCGTTACACTATTTATAACTCAAGAACGGCTGAACCGATTTGGCTGAAAATAGGTGGGAGGTAGCTTAGAACCAGGAGACGGATATAGGATACTTTTTTATCCCGGTATTAGGTAGGGTAGCGTAGGTAGGGTAGGTAGGATAGTGTAGAGTAGGGTAGGGTAGTGTAGGGTAGGTAGGGTAGCCTAGGTAGGGTACCTACACTACCTAGGCTACCCTACCTACCCTACGTACCTACGTAGGGTAGTGTAGCCTACCCTACCTACCCTACACTATCCTACCCTACCTGGGTAGGATAGTGTAGGGTAGGTAGGGTAGGCTAGCATAGGTAGAGTAGGTAGGTAGGGTAGGATAGTGTAGGGTAGGGAAGTGTAGGGTAGGATAGGATAGTGTAGGGTAGGGTAGTGTAGGGTAGGTAGAGTAGGGTAGGTAGGGTATGGATTTTGTATGAATGACTTTTGGATGGACAGGACAACGTCTGTCGGGACAGCTAGTTACACATAAAAAAACATTGCATTACAAACAATTACAAATAATAATAAATTAAAGTTACAGCACATTTAAAATTATAGTCAAGAGGTTAAAATTCATTCGATAAAAAGATAAAAAATAATTTATTTGTCAAACATACGTTTACATAATTATGTACAAATTGAGCATGCAAGATCTTAAATATAGGTAAAAAGTCCGTACATGTTTTGCCTGACGAGGTGTACAATTTTTTTATATAACATACAAATAATTAATTTAATAGACTGAATGCTGGTTCACTAAAATTTATTATTACATTTTGTGAGAATAATAATCATATAGAAACAATAACATAAAATTCAAGCATGTCAAAAGGTATCTGTCAAAAAGTTATTAATATTGTAATATCATAATTATGTCTGTTATCTTATTATATTTCGAATCTTGTTTTTAAATTCATTTGCTGTCATAGCCCTAACTTATAACCGCTGTTTCAATTTAAGTTTTTTTTTTTTTTTTTAAACTTTTATTTTGGTATTTTGTAGATGTTTTTATTTAACAGAAATGTGTAATCTAGACTTTGAAACTATTTATTTTATGTAAAAAATATTGAGCGTAAATTTTCCCATTGTGACGTTGACAGACGCCAATAGACTTCGTATTATTACTGTTATTAGACGTTTCGTGTCGGACCGCTACCGCACGTTTACCGTGCCGCTGGTTATAACCCGCTGCCCATGCCGGGCCGCTGCAGTACGATAGCAGTCCATTACCAAGCGCCTAAATTGAAAGCGTAGGTATCTGACTGTCGTGCGTTTGTTTGCTAGTGATGTTCTAAATATATTTGACAGCAGTTAAGCCATGGACTCTGTCGAAGAAACATTACTGTTAGTGCTCTTGTTGAAAAATATCAAACAGAAACAAAAACGACGGCCCCCTAAAATTTCCATAATCTTTACCCTAGGTTAAAACAAGATCCAATAATTTTTTGTTTCCGTGCGATTACTGTGTTTGTCGCTTTTGGAGTTCCATATACCAGGACGTATTTCAATTTCATTTATAAATTCTTCCACGTTATACAGGAAAAGTTTTTATCCAGTGCGCAAATTTTAACCATGAATTCAGCATAATATCATTCTAGACCTCCGCAGAAATTTTTCGCCGGTTAAACAAAAAAAAAAAAAAACAGCTGTTCCATACATTTTGACCGCGTAGGTATTGCACTTTTCTATGAAACAGCTGTTTCGTTTTTGTATAACCCGCGAAAAATTTCTGCGGTAGGGGGTCTAGAATGATATGCTGAATTCATGGTTAAAATTTGCGCACTGGATAAAAACTTACCCTGTATAATCCATTTTAAGCAAATAAATAAATGAAAATTCGATGAAATTTGCTCTCACGTCTAATCACCGCCCTAGTCAACATCAAAATGAACACGTGGAGTTTGCGACGTTACCGTCCTGTTGTCGACCGTTCGCGGTACCGACGCCGCACTGTTGCCGCACCGCGCGCTTTGTATGAAAACAAACGACCGTCCGTGTGCAATACGACAAACGCACCGCAGCGGTCCTACACGAAACGTCTAAATTGAAAGCGCCCTAAGACTGTGGTATTTTGTTGTATATTTTCGGGGCCATAGACAAAAAGCTTTTTCCCATGAGGACAGTTTTTGTTGAGTGCAAGCAAAGTTGGCTATTGTCACGTCTGTTGCGCGGAAAAGTGTCAGAAAGTCTTGAAAGAAATGGGGTTAGACTTCACAAACGTTGCAACTTCAAAAATAAATAGTGATGGTAAAGTTAATAAGTGGAGAGCAGTGGTGGCCAAGTGGTAACGGCCGCGACTTACGAGTTGTGGGTCGTAAATTCGAACCCAGACAGGCGCTTTACTTTGTGTAAATTATTTCATCACCAGTGCTCTCAAAACGGTGAAGGAAAACATCGTCAGGAAACCGGCATGTCCTAGAACAAAAAAAATCGAAGGCATGTGACATCTACCAACCCGCACTGGGCCCGCATAGTGGATTACGGCCCAATCCCTCTCACCGAGAGGAGGCCTGTGTCCCAGCAGTGGGAACATTATAGGCTGATGATGAAAAGTTAATAAGTCTTAAACAATGGTCTGCAGTTTTCTGTCGTTTGTAACTTAAACATAGCCCGAATACACCTCTTTTGGGCTTTAAAAGCTATTTCCTTGTCCGTAGAGTTACCCCAAAATATGATACCATAGCGCAGAATTGATGCCACCAATCCGTGATAGGCCGTCACCAGAGCAGCTGAGTTAACTTCTGAGGACAGTTTCTACAAGACATACGCGGATGTGCTCAGTTTTTTGCTTATATATTCTATGTGCGCTTTCCAATTCAATTTTGCGTCTATCATTACACCAATAAATGTATCGTCGACTTTATTTAATACTGTGCCATTGGAGAGGGCTTCAATGTCAATACCAGCAATCACCCGTTGACTAAAATGCATTATCTAACCATGACATTATTGTCGTCAAAGTTCTATTAATGTCATATTTATAAATGTCCTTTATTTATTTACAATCCTTATTAACTACATTTTTTTTTTTTTTTTATAAAAGTGACTTAACAAAAAACATGTAAAAATAGTGGTCCGCCGGTATCAGGAGCAGGGTCCAAGCTACCGGTGGTTAGGGCTCTAGAGACAGGAACCTCCTCACGATGCGAGCCGTATCGAGGAGTACTGCCTTCTAAATCAGGCCTTTGATCCAACCGCCCAACGAGAGCCTCGCGAGATGTTGATCGAGGCTTTTGGCCATCAGTCCATTGGCTGACACGACTAGCGGCACAATTACAGCCGAGCTCACATTCCACATGTCAGCAACCTAGTGTGCTAAGTTAAGATGTAAATGTGTATTTAACTATAAATGTCCTTATTACTATATGTTATAGTTACTGTTCTGTCATCTGCAAATATGGTCATGGGGTAGTTAATAGAATCAGGCGGGTCATTGATTTATAGGATAAATAATAATGATCCAAACATGCTCCCTTGTGGGACGCCGTAAATAGGCGTTCGTTCGCCAGATATGTAAGATTCCTCTTTTTTGTCTTTATATTTATTTTTGTTACTTCTTTATACTGTTTTCTGTTACTTAGGTGACTCTATAAGGTTAAGTATATTTGATTACAATGAACAATAATGCGAAAACAGTAATCACTTAATAAATGGTGACGAAATTCTCATGCAGGTGCGTCCACCTCTCCAATAACACTGAATCCCACCGTTCGGACAATACGCTCAGGATACTGTTAGTGCTGCGTTGGAAGCAACTTAGTAGCGAGGCACTCCGCTTCCTAATAATAGCATAAAAGTCATCGGTTTGCGCCTGCGCGAACATCGTAGAAGCGCTGCAAAACCGCAGCAGCCCTAGCAGTACCCTAAACGCATTTTTGTACTGTATACACGCAAGGACTGTAGGCTCGCTGCACATAGTTGGCCAATAGCACAGATATACAATAGGTTGCACGTATAAAAAGACTGACAATAAGCTTTAAATAAGGTCACCTTTACTTGTTCAGTACCTATAGCGTGAAAACCTACGTGCCAGCCAACATGTTACAGCGAACCGACAGCGCCCTACGCTCCCGCTCGATGTTCTCATTGTCAGACAAGTTATCTGTGACCTAGTAGCCCAAGTACTTAAAATGGTAAACCCTATTCAAACTAGCACCACAAAGAGTGATCGGAGGTGTAAAAGAAAAATATTTGGTACCAGCTCTGAAATCGTGTACTTACTGACTCTTCTTAGGGTTGTACCTGAGCCCATGAGCCCCAGCATATATCTCACAAATGCGCAAGAGTTTTCGCAACCCCCCAACCGACGGGCTCAGCAGCCTATTTATAACATTAGTTATTAATAGGCACTCCGCCTATTGAGCAACCCGCATTAGCACTGTTGAGTTCGCCGATTCATGTACAGGTTGAACAAGCGGGGCGATGTTAACCCCCCCCTGCCTCACACCGCAATCCAACCCGTACACGTCGGAATATACTCCCGCCCATTTCAGACTGTTCCGCTGGTGACTGTACCAGTACCCAAATATTGAGACTATCTCACTCGGCACCTGTGTTTCACTGTGCAGCTTGTGCCACAGCATGTTATAATTTACTAGGTCGAACGCTTTCGAGAGGTCTAGGCAACAAGCGTACACAGGAGTATTTCTAGCCGTGTAGTACTGAATAGTCTGCTTGAGACAGCGGATAGCACTCTCTGTTGACAAACCAGGCGTGAAGCCTAACTGAGCATCATGTATATGAAGGTACTTCTCCAGCTATCTGCTTCTCAGCAGCCTGTCCACCAACTTGGCTATGACAGTAGCGAGCGAGATGGGCCTGTAGTTAGCCGACACATCACCCGTTTTGTTTTTAACGATCGGTACTACCACCGTGTATATGAGATCATTAGGTAAGTAATTATGGCTGATGCACAGATTTAACAGCATTGCCAATACCCTCGGTAAATGTACGCCAGCGTGCTTCAAGTGCTCGATGCTAAGGTCTAACATCACCCAAAGAATGCACGATGGAAATCAGATCGTTGAATCCATAGAAAGCACCTGTGTTTGATTTAATCACACCTAGAGTTCTTAAGAAGCTACCCAAAAAAGCAGGCAATTTCTGGCTAGTCTGTTTAACGGAGTTTCAGAACGGGCTATTTTCCCAAACGATGAAAAATCTCCTCCATCATAATGATCCATAAACCTGGCTAACCAGCAAACGATGTTACATCATATTGACCTATAAGCCTAACACCGGTGTTGTCTAAACTCTAGGAAATAATTTTCTTGTCCAGACTCAAAGTATTCATGGATGAATGTGACCTTATCCATGTACATCAGTTTGGATTTCGAAAATCACACTCAACTACTGAACAGGTCCACCGAGTCTACCATGCAATACGCTAGGGTTTCGAGAAAATGGAATACACCTCTGCGGCATTCCTACACGTGAAACAGGCCTTTGATCGTGTCTGGCACAAGACCTTACCGTGCAAAATAAAGGAAAAGCTTCCCCACTCGGTGTTTCCCATCATAACTTCGTATTTAGATGGCAGACCATTCCAAGTAAAACAAGGCGACGAAAGATCTGGTCTGTATAATATCGAAGCTGGAGTTCCACAAGGATCGGTTGTGGGACCCGTCTTAAACAACATTTTCACATCTGATCTTCCAACTACAGAAGATGTAATGGCAGCGACATACGCAGATGACATTGCTTACTTAGCGAGCGACAAAGATCCGGATATCACCACGCACTATTTTGTTTTACTTACCAATTAAATTAAACTGTCTACTCTATTCTTATCTTTTATTTGTTAGGAATAGGTAGACACGACAGTACATGGTAACGAAGAATTGCCAAACTTAAGTGGCAGTGGGCAGGGCACATTGCTCGCAGAACAGATGGCCGATGGGGCCGAAAAGTTTTGGAGTGGCGACCGCGTACCGGAAGACGTAAAGTTGGAAGGCCTCCCACAAGGTGGACCGATGACCTTGTGAGGGCCGCAGGAGTCCGCTGGATACGGGAAGCACAGAACCGGTCGAAGTGGCGGAGCTTGGGGGAGGCCTATGTCCAGCAGTGGACGTCTTTCGGCTGAAATGATGATGATGATGACATGGTAACGTTAGTTACCACTAGCTCCATCTAGTATCGAGTAGCAGAATTAATAGAGTCAAGATCTTTCTAGAAATTTCGATGCTAGAACTTTCTAGAACTATCGACATCTGTTCAGTCGGGGCCGGTATATACTCGAACATTCTAGATGCGTCTACAGTAGAAGGTTCTGGAACTATCCGAGGGCCCGATAAAAGGCCGGAACGGATCGCGAACCAGGGCCGTATTGGATAAGCGATACCTGCGAGAACATCGAAAGCGATCTTCAAGTGCGACTTAGAGTGATCAGTATTCAGTAGATTCAGTAGTGCAATAGTGTTTTGTAAAACACCTTTTTAACATAGGCGCCACAGACAGCCCGCTTTGCAGGGGCTGCCTTGACGCCGAGGAATCAGCCGCCCACGTCATCCTGGAATGCGAGGCCGTGGCTTCTCAACGCGAAGAAATCCTCGGAACAGTGAGGTCGCTCCGCGAAGCCTGTGAAGCTCCCAGGAAGCTTCTGTGCTTTTGGGCGGAGCTAGGCTGGCTCTGCTAGCCAGCATCCCCACGCACAACGGACCGAATGGGAGTCTACGTGCGGAAAAGGGAGTCCCATCATCATCATCATCATAGTGTTTTGTAATTAGTGTGTTTGAGACTCAAACAGGCTCGCCGACAGGAGGAGCAGGCCCGTCAATTGGAGGAACAGCTCAAACGGGATAAGGAGGAGCAGGCCCGCCGACAGGAGGAATAGGCTCGCCGACAGGAGGAGCAGGCCCATCGATTGGAAGAACAGCACGAGAACGCATTAATTTGTTTCAAATTGTTTATTAAAAAAATTACATTGTTCTCAAATACAGAAGCAACAAGAATAATGTTCTCAAGATTTTGTAATATCCAACTTGATTTAAAAGAGTGTCCGTGGAGTTTCTTGCCAGTTCTTCTCCATTGAGATCTACGTTTTGGAATGGGCAACTAGTTTCAACTTTCCAACTGATCGACTTTATGACAACTCAAAAGTGCCTGTAAATGGTTTAATTGAAATAAATGCTTTGAGTTTGAGTTTGTAATCCATGGTAAGAGGTTGCGCGTCGATGTCCCCCGAAGCCACCCTGTATTTTAAAATGTATGTTGGGGCGAAAAACTCCAAAAATGTTATTTCTACCATTTTGGAATTCTTGTCTGATAAAGATACCAAATCGACAGTTCGGCATATCGATAGTTTCATCATGTGGGGCTCTAGAGGTTTGAGGAGGCGATTCCGAAAATACGTTTTTCTAAAATTATGAAAATAAAAAGTATCGTGTTACCCATACATAGTGTGTGTACGTGTAGTAATAGTAACTGGCTTGTGGAGGTCAGATAGGCAGTCGCTCCATATAAAATACTGGTATTCAGCTGCATCCGGTTGGATGCCGAGCCCAACATAGTTGGGAAAAGACTTGGCAGATGATGATGAAAATACAAAGTAATGAAAGATCTAAAAACTCCACTCCAACAAAAATTTGAAAACAAGAACATTTTTCAACCAGTCTTGATGCAGTTGGTGGCATAAAATTTGGGATTGAACTATAATAACTGTCAACAACTGCTTGAAACGTGTTCTTGTTTCGTACTTTTGCTTGCAGTCGGGGGTTTTTTCTAGATAGATACATTTTTCTTGCTAAAGTGCATAAAATAGCCTTTTTTTCGCCTACGGACAATGTTAATTGTCAATCAATATGCCAAGTGCAAAGGCAGTGGTGGCCCAATGATAAAGGTCGCGACTTACGAGATGTAGGTCGTAGGTTCGCACAGCACAGGCGCTTTATTTTGTATAAATTATTTCATCACCACTGCTCTCAAAACGGTGAAGGAAAACATCGTGAGGGAACCGGCATGTCCGAGAACAGCCCTTGGCCCACGTGGTGAATTACGGCCCGCTCTCTGTCACAGAGAGGAGGCCTAAGTCCCAGTGGAAACATTTTAAGCTGATTATCCTTATGCTAGGCAATATGCCAAACAATCCATTTCCGCGAAGTAGCATTGGGGCACTCACATTTTCGCCGAGGCTGGAGGCACCATCAATGTACACCTCCACAGCAGCTTCAGGGGTGTTGAAAGGGTCCATGACATACATGCCTTTCCATTCTGCATTCTGTTAATAAAGTGTAATTTATTCTTAAACTTTTTCTGTTGTTTACTTACCTTACCTACTCTTGAAATAGTGTAGGTATATAGACAGACAGAAAAGAAAATTGTAATTACGCAGACTACCTACCACATCCGCCAAAAAACTGCACGTTATAATCGCCACATTCGTGCGCCCGGCGGCGGCACCCAAGCCTCAAAGTTAAATAATATGTAGGTTACAATAATAAATTGTCACACAACGACCGTGGCACCATGCGCTTTAAGTGAGCAGCCCACACCCCGGTGAAGAAATGCCTGCAAGCGGTATGCAGGCTGGCGCCTCATCATCATCATAATTTCAGCCGAAAGACGTCCACTGCTGGACATAGGCCTCCCCAAGCTCCGTCACTTTGACCGGTTCTGTGATTCTCGCATTCAGAAGATTATTTATTTAATACTTTATGCACAAAGATGTACAGAGGCAGACTTAATGCCATAGGAATTTTCTACCAGTCGACCTGGAGATGCAGAGACAAACAGTGGTAGGTGCAATAAATTAGAGGAAGATTCCTGCGGCCTTCACAAGGTCATTGGTCCACCTTATGGAAGGCCTTCCAACTCTGACCTAGCCAGTTCGGCTTTCGGCACGGGCGCTCCACCATCCACGCGATATCGCGGGTGCGAGTCCTGGCGGAGGAAGCGGTGTCCCGGGGCGGGGTGATGTTGGCAGTGTCCGTGGACATTTCCCACGCCTTCAACACCCTGCCCTGGAGCTGCATTCGGGAGGCACTGCTGTATCATCAGGTGCCTCCGTACCTGCGCTGCATCGTTGGGGCTTATTTGGCGGAAAGGCGTGTCACCTATACACGGGACGTGATGGCGGAAGCCAGCGCCGCATGTCGTGCGGTGTTCCATAGGGTTCGGTCGTGGGACCGCTCCTGTGGAACATCGGTTACGACTGGGTGCTGAGGGGCGAGCTCCAGCCGGGCGCGGACATGACATGTTATGCGGATGACACGCTGGTCACGGCCCGGGGGAGCTCGTACAGGGAGGCAGCGTTGCTGGCGACGGCTGCGGTGTCAAAGGTCGTGACCCACATACGGCGCCTTGGCCTGGAGGTGGCCCTCAATAAGTCGGAGGCTATGGTCTTTCATGGGCCCCGGCGGGCGCCGCCGCAAGGATCACATATCGTGGTCAGGGGGACCCGAATTGCTGACGAGTCCACCATGAAATATCTTGGACTGGTGCTCGACAGCCGGTGGGATTTCGGCCCCCACTGCCAACGGCTGGCGCCTAAGTCGTTGGGCGCGGCTGGGGCGCTATCAACGCTGCTTCCCTGGGGGGCCCGAGCGCCTGTAGGCGGCTCTACGTGGGGATCGTGCGATCGATGGCCCTTTATGGGGCCCCGATCTGGGCGGCTGACCGGCAGCATCGCTGTCCTGCGGAAACCACAAGGAGCAATGGCCGTCAGAGTCATCAGGGGATATCGCACGATCTCCTACGAGGCGGCTTGCGTACTGACCGGATCCCCACCGTAGAACCTCGAGGCGAAGGTACTCGCGTCACTGCATTGGTGGCGCAAGGACTCGAGGGCGCAGGGCGAGTGGCTGACGCCGCGACATTTGGATTTGCGTCGGTCACAGCTTCGCGCACCAGGGGGTGGCGGAATGGCGGGACAGGCTTTCACGCCCTACCGCCAGCCCCGCCACCATCGGGGCGGTCCGGCCGGTACTCGAGCACTGGCTCGGGAGGTGGCACGGCTCCCTGTCCTTTCGGGTGACACAGGTACTCTCGGGGCGCGGTTGCTTCGGGAAGTACCTGTGTCGCATAAACAGGGAGCCGGACGCTCGGTGTCACCACTGCGTCGACTGTCGGGAGGACACGGCGTGGCACACGCTGGCAGAGTGTGCCGCTTGGATGGAGCCGCGCCGCGCCCTGATCTCAGGAGTAGGCAGCGATCTGTCCCTGCCAGCCTTTGTCGACTCGATGGTCGACAGCGAGGAGTCCTGGGACGCCGTGGTTTCCTTCTGCGAAATGACCGTTTCGAGGCTGCGGAGAGGGAGCGGGAGATAGCTTCCGCTAACCCGATCAGCAGCAGGCGCACCGGGCGTCGGCGGAGGGCAGACAATTCCCTCTTCCAGCCCCCCTAAATGGGTCCACGGGTGACGGATCTGGGGAAATCCGTCGCCCCCTATTCCTTAGGACCCGAGATGGCGGTGCGTAGTGTTCCACTCCTTCTCACAGGAGGGCCGGCACTAGCCGGGGATCGCGGAAGTCTCACTCCCCGGTTTAAGTGAGAGACCGAACACCGGGGTGGTATTAGTCAGTAAGAATCTGACAGACCGCTCCGCGCTCCCTGGGGTGGAGGACATCCATGAGGAATTACCCCCGTAATAAAAAAAAGCCCTTCCAACTCTACGTCTTCCACCGCGGTGTGGATGGTTAGCTACCGACGACTAGTAAGCGGCCCGTGAACAACAAGCTATCATCGCCGTGCGCCCGCGCCGGTGTGGCGTGCTAGCCGCGAACAGTCGTCTTGCTGACGGCGTGTTGGCGACAAGTGGGTGGATTTTTTCTGCAGTTGCTGTGCTTGCTGCGCTTACCCGCGCAAGTTTGTAGTTTCATACAGTCAATATAGGATCTCAGTGGCTAGTAATTGTACTACGTAAACCGCCCTTACTGCTACGACATAGAGGTGCTGTCATTGTCTAATTGTGCGGTGGCACAAGGAAATCAGCAGTCGAGTCGCCTGGCTACACGGACAAATGTAGGTACCTACTCAGGTAAGTAATTGACGGGGTTGGTAGATATATATATATTTATAGGCAAATTGAAATGATCATTTTGAGTCACTGATGTAGGTATCATACGAGTAGATGATATAACTACTCTGGTTTAGATTAAATAATTATGACATACTTGTTCAACAGAAAGTCCAAGTGCAGCACAAAATATCTCTTTCAGAAGGCTTTCGAACGTTTGACTTGTCCGAACAAAGGTTAGAGAGTTTGGACTATGAAGAACACAGAACTCACCGTCGGCATTGGTGCCTAAAATTAATAACATTCTTTAGACTGGCGGTCTTATTCATAAAAAGTTATCGAACATCTAAACAGCTGCTAAAGTCTGGTTTCGTATTGAAAACCAGACTTTAAACAACTGTAATAGATGTTCGATAACTTTTATGAATAACACCGTGGGACAACAGTGCGTGCCTAGCGTAGTTGCACGGCAGATGCAAATTATCAAGCACTAGCTTCTGCTCACAACTTCGTCTGCGTCAAATTTCTTGCTACCACGACCGACCCCGTCGCATTGAATCGCCTGGCCGTGCGAGTACTTCGTATTAGTGACTCTTTTCTTTTTTCTCGGCTCCTAAGGGCCCTAGCGTGATGTTATATAGCCTATAGCCTTCCTCGATAAATGGGCTATCTAAAACTGAAAGAATTTTTCAAATCGGACAGTAGTTTTTGAGATTAGCACGTTCAAGCAAACAAACAAAACAAACTCTTCAGCTTTATACAGGACAAGTTTATACTTATATTTCCCTTGTGAGCAACGTGGTGAAGATCGAGAAAGAAGAGAGGCCTCTTTATGATGATCTCCTTCTTAAGAAAACGTGAGCATAGGACGTGGACCTGACAGAGCCATAATGGTGCAACAAAAAATGAGATTGACTTCATTATGTCGTCGGCAAGTATTCAGTGATGTCTCTGTGATCAAGGCGGTGAAAACTGGATGTGATCACCGCATGGTAAGAGACACTTTGAACTTAAATATCAAAATGAAAAGATCTCGCCTGACGAAGTCTACGCTTCGCCCAGCACTGATCTAAACACAAAACGCTGAGAGCTTTCATCTCGATCTCCAGAATCGTTTCGAGTGCCTAGGAGCTCTATGGACGATTTTAACGATGGATTCGTGAAAACTTTCCATACAGACGGGTCTAAAATCTTCCAAACCCGTCGTAAAAAGAAACAAGAAGCTTTCTGGTCCTATTTTGCAGCTCATAAAGGTGCAAAGTAGGATGCACCGCGAGATGACCCTACAGTCTTCAGACGATGCGCTCAAGTACCTACGTATAGCTTAACAGACGGATCTCTAAGTTCTTGAAAAGCGACCTTCGCCGCTTTAATACAGAACGTATAAGAATGTAATAAAGCAGAACAAAGGCTCCAAGGTCTTTGCTAGGGATCTGTTTATTGGGCAGAAACTGAAGAACGATGATGGCAGGTTCGTATCCGCCTAAATCTTGGCAGCATACTTTTCATGAAATATTTTTTTGTGGGATTATTTATTACTTGGCGTCATTTATGATCTCAATCTCCATCTAGAAGTCTGCCCCCTCTATACAAAATCCCTAGATACGCCCATGCTCTTGGATATCCTCTGCCGTGGGTGGCCTGAGTGGGCAGGGTGGTCTGTCAGCCTTTTACTGACTAAAACCACCCCGGTGTTCGGTTCTCACATTTTCACCTGGTATCACAGAATCTACTGCGATTCCTGGCTAGTGTCGGCCTCTGCGGGCCACCTCAACTCAGGGGGGAAGGTGAGGTGTCGAACTCTCCCCCCTAATATCTTAGAGAAGCGCGCGTGGAACACTACGCCCCACCATCTCGGGTCCTAAGGAATAGGGGGGCGATGGATGTCCCCAAATCCGTCGCCCCTGGACCCATTTAGAGGGGCTGGAAGAGGGCGTTGATGAGGGCGCCATTCGCCAACGCCTTGTGCACCTGCTGCGGGCCGGTTGAACGGAAGGGATCTCCCGCTCCCTTTCGGCAGGCTCCTTCTGCGACATGGCTGTTTCGCGAAAGGATACCACCGCGTCCCATGACTCCTCGCTCCCGACTATCGAGTCGACAACGGCCAGCAGCGACAGGTCACTGCCTACTCTTGAGATGAAGCCACGGCGCAGATCGACCCAAGCGGCACACTGCTGCGTGTACCTTGGCGTGTACTTCCTCCCAGCAGTCGACACAGTGGTGACACCGGACGTCTGGCTCCCTGTTTATGCGACACAGGTAGGTAATTCCCCCAGGAACCATGCCCCGAGAGCACCTATGTCACCCGAAACGGCAGAGAGCCGTGCCTCGTCCCGAGCCAGCGATCGAGTACCAGTCGGACCGCCCCATTGGTGACGGGGCCGGCGGTGGTTAGGCGTGAGAGCCTGTCCCGCCATTGTCCCAGGGCTGCGCGACGCTGCGACTGACGCAGCTCCATATGTCACTGCGCGAGCCACTCGTCCCGCGCCCTCCCTTCCTTGCGTCAACGATACAGTGACGCGACTACTTTCGAATGTAGTCGCGTCACTGTATCGTTGGCGAGTAAATAAGCTGCCTCGTAGGAAATCGTGCGATATCCCGTGATGACTCTGACGGCCACGCTCGTTGAGTGGGACACTCAGCGAACGTGGCCGTCAGAGTCCGAGCAGGACAGAGATGCTATCTGCCGTCAGGTCTGCCGACAAGATCGGGGCCCCATACAGTTCCATTGATCGCATGATCCCCACGTACCTCGGGCCCCCAGATTAGGAAGTGGCGTTGATAGCGCCCAATCCGCGCCGCGTCTTAGGCGCCATCAGCTGGAAGTGGGGGCGAAGTGCCACCTACTGTTGAGAATCAATCGTAAGTACTTCAAGGTGAACTAGACAGCGATTCGAGACCTCCTGATCACGATGTGTGATCCGGGCGGCAACGCCCGACGGAGGCCATGAAATGACATGGGCTCCGACTTGATAAGAGCTACTTCCAGGCCTAGGCGCGTATGTGGCTCACCCTGTGAGACCACAGCCGTAGCTAGTAACGCTGCCTCCCTGTACGAGCTCCACCGGTCAACATTTTAAAACGTTGCCCCACACTGGGAATTTCTCCTGTATTGTGGGTGCGTTTACAAACATTTAAACTCACATACACAAACAGCCAGACCCGGAACAACTACTTGTAGTTCATACAAATATTTGTTCCGTGCGGGAATCGAACCCGCGACATGCAGCGCAGCAGTCAATCGCTTAACCACTGCGCCAACCGTGCCGTCAAATGACATTGATATTTGATGTACGCACCTTAAGATGTAAGTTAGGTACCTATACTATGCCTTAACCAAAGAACCGCCGCTAAGACGACCCACTGACCAACATTTTAATATACATACACATAATATACGTAAAATCACGTCTTCTCATGGGGATAGGCAGAATCTACAGAACCCCAACTCCTTCTCATTTTGTTTCGATTACGTTTTCTCTTTAGCATAGGCTACTACATTCACTGTTTATAAAATTAATTAGCTTTTCGTGTGTGTACAGTTAAATTTTTAAACTACGCAACGGATTTTAATGCGGAAGCTAAACTAGAATAACACATTACCTATTTGGACACGTTCGCGTCGCGGTCGTTTGCGGCATGTACCTACGTAAAAGAAAAACACTGCGACAGCAAACGACGACAGCTCGCACTGTTGACCTCCTGGAGTATATGTGTTCTGTGCTGTTGACCCAGTCTTATATAAGTAAATTTAAAGGAAATACTTGCCAATTAGTGCTAGAACAAGAGTAATCCAAAATAGAACCATTTTGTTCGCAAGCTGATAAGCTATTTGTCCCGACCGTAGACAGAGTATTAATCCCAATTGCCCGTGTATAAATATTGTAGTCTTTGACTCCCGATATAGGTATTTACTTTCCTCTATGCTATTGGTACCTACTGTCAAAGATTCGTTGAAGTTCGATGTTTAAACTTCAAAAGGCCATTCTCCGTAGACAGAGAATGCTTTCTCTGTCTACGCCATTCTCGTTTACATTTGAGTTACGTTCTTTATCATGGAATTAGTAAATACTATAGGGACGGAAATAGCCTAGACTGGTGACTGGTAGATAAGTTGGTAGACTTAGAATAAGTATTTTTCTGTTTATATGTCTGTGGTATTTTTACTAAATTATTGCTGTCATAGATACCTATAAGAAAGAAGATTGCTGTGCAATTAGTAAATACTAAATACTACCACATAGCAGAATAGTGGGGGCCCAGCTCGTAACGGCCGCGACTTACAAGTTGTGGGTCGTAACCACAGACATATAAACAGTAGCAGACCAAACATTAATCCATAGTCGATGGACTTGATTCTTTATCCTTTTCTTGCTAAGCGACAAGTCGTAAGTAGTATCTCGTTCTGTCACCTGTTGTCACACTGACTCACATATAGACAAAATTTGACGCGTAGCTCGTTTATCCCGCGCCGCCATATTGATAAGCAACATAACGTTCTATGGTGTTTCTATATTTCAACCGCGAAATATTACTTGTTTGGGACTTGATACACAAAATAAAATGGTGAAGTGCTGTGCGTACCAGTGTGACAGTACTAGCTACCACAAAACACCTGGATTGTCCTTTCATCGGTAAGTTTTTGTATTTTGTTGTGTAGTCAGGGACGGATTTGGCGACTAAGACGAAATTTTTTGTTGTATGTATAATATTTACCTACCATTGAATTATCAAACAGAGCCTCAGTTTACTCCGCAGGATACGGAGACGCCCTGGGCGTCGGGAATCCCAGGCCGATTTCCGGCCACCGTAGGCATGGGCTTGCGGACGGCGAGTAATGGGTAGCTCGCTGTCCGGTAAGGACCAAGCCCAAGTCGACGGCGCGTTGTGTTCCACGCGCGCCTCAAAGAGATGTCAGCACAAACCGAGGGGGCCCGCAAGGGTCGATGCCTGCCAGGGGTGCGGGTTTGTTCGAAAGAGACACCACAGCCCCTGGCTTAAGGGCTACTGAAGGAACACGGGTGGGTTTTAGTCAGTAAAAGTCTGACACACCCTCTTGCTCCACCCAGAGCGGGAGAAGTTATTTGATGATTTACCACCCAAAAATAAAAAAGCCTCAGTTTACTCTACAATATTTCATTTTTTTTGGTGATATAGTATGAAAATGCTGCAGAGTGCAGATTATCAGTGTAAACGTACATGCTATTTTAATAAGTTATAGAATCACTCTGGCCCGGTGCGTTCCGCATGTGGTACGTTACAATAGAAAATCAATTGCGTCTCATTAGCCGGTTATGTCACCCTATCTGTGTGATGGATAACATGAACGATGGTGGGCATAAATAGGTATAAGCTACTCACATAACTTTGACATTTCATTCTGCAGGTAATAACTGAACGTACTGATATTTTTTCCAGGTTTCCAAAGGATGAAAGTTTACGGAATACATGGATTAAAAACATGAAACTCCAGGATTGGCAACCTAGACCTTCGAGTGTACTTTGTTCGAAGCATTTTGAGAAACACTTGATTGATCCCAGTGCTTTTCGAACAACATTACGTCCTGGAGCAATTCCTACTCTGTTTAATGAACTGTTTAACCAGCGGTGCTGCAGGTGCGGAAAACCGCAAGCAGCGCAAATATTCCAATCTTATTGGAACCTATATGTTCGACCCGTTTGGGGTTGAAACTCTAGGGCCATGGTTTTCCGAGACATTCCCAAGCAGTTGGTCGACTCATCACGTAACCAAAGGTCTGGCCTATTTTTCGGCCAAAGAATCAGCACTGCCATTCAACGTGGCAATTTTGCCAGCCTTTTGGGCACATATCCCATTAACAAAGATGCGGACGTATTATTTGATGCCTTGTGATTATTTTCTAGTACATAATTATTATTATTTTAAAACCGGTAGTTTTTAAATTGTGAAAACAAAGTTTGATAAAAAAGTAAAAAATAAATATGTAAATATTAATTAAATTCATTCTTTTATTTCAAAATTCCTGATATGTTCATAAACTAGCTTTCAGGCATACCAACACCTCAACTCTAGGTCCTACCGAGCTGGGCATGCGGGTTAATGCCTGTAGAGACAGTTCTTTTATGCGATACTGATGCCCGTCAACGGTCTGTGTATTTATACCGTTAAAAAGAGGTGAGAGGACTGCCGCCCATCGTCCTCTTAAAATATTACCTTAGTCTCCTTTTACAATAACCACGGGAATAGATCCCGTTCTATTCGTTAAGACTTTATTGATAAGAAACACACTTCATATACCCAGAGAATATTGATTTTCACGGATTGTCAGTAAGATTATCAGTCGTTTCAATATCGTTAGATAATACCGGCAACCGGCCCTAGTCCGGCCCTGTATTGACAACACTCCCTATGTGTGCGTAATGGCTACGCAATTTTGAGCGACATGTTTGGTCTGCTACTATTTAAATGTCTGTGGTCGTAACTCGTAGTCGGTTCGAACCAATTCAGACGCTTTCTTTGTGTAAATTATTTCATAACCAGTGTTGTCAAAATGATGAAGGAAAACATAGTTTTTTTTTTTTGGATGGGAAATCCTCAAATGACTTCTCCCGCTCTGGGTGGAGCAGGAGGGCGTTTCAGACTTTTACTGACTAAAACCACCCGTGTTCCGTCAGTTGCCCGTGTGCCAGGGGCGACGGCATCGGCATCTCTTTCGAACAACCCGCACCCCTGGCAGGCATCGGCCCTTGCGGACCCCTTGGTCACCCTACGACGCGTCAGCACAGTAGCCCCACCGCCTACCATTCTGCCGCAGGGTATAGGGAGAGTGGCCAACGCTATACTGACACTCCTTTTCGGGCCTTTTCCCCTGCGGCCCCATCGCGTCGGCCACGGAAGGGAAGAGCGCTACTCAAAAGTACCGGCACTCCTCCTCCGCCGCAGCCTGTAACCCTCAGCCGCGATGCCTCCCATTCGACATCGCAGCCCACCTCAGTTGCGGTGGCCCACCTCACCGCAACCTACCCTTGTTGGCCGCTACGTCGCGGTCGTCGGCTTTGAGGCAAAAGCCCTGACGAGCGGCCCCACCTTGGGGTTCCTCTTCGCTTCACCGTGGCTGGGAGACCACGGCTACTGAGCCCCCCCCCCCCCCCCCAACGACAATGCGGGAACCCACTAGGGGGGGGAGGAAAACACTGTGAGGAAACCGCAAGTCCTAGAATCATAAAATTCAATTCTCAATTTTATTCTATATTACGTGCCATAATGTATAAAGTCTGTAGGAAAATAATATGGACCCTCTCGGGCACAACATCAGGGACGGTTAACAATACCAATAACATACAGGCAAAACTACCAAAACATTTCGTTTTGTTCCAAATCAACTCAAATCGTTTCTTGCAATCCTAAGTACACTTGTATTGCAGTGCAGGTGGTAAAAAAAAAAAAAATTGAAACAATTATGGACCCTGTCGGGCACAGCAAATTTTTAAATAACTAGAGAGAGGAAGAGCACTTTATTAATTTTCATTTGAATTATTTTATATCTGTAGAAGATTTACCAGGGGTGTGTTGGGTGTGGTTGGGTGTTAAATTATTGGCACGGTTTAATCGTGTTAAAGTGAATAATAATTAGATCAAAAATCAAGAGCACAAACAGGTAAAAATGGAAATAACAATCAAAACTAATCAGAGTTAGGAGTATATTGTTCTGTGAATCAGAGCGGGTCGCGAGCGTGGCGTGGCGTACTGGCGTACTAACTCGCGAGCCTTGTCGTCCACTGTCGGTCGGTTAGCGCGGGAGTGCTGACGGGGGGGTGTATGACAGTATGACTATGCCGCCTGTCGGTCGTGTCGCCGCGCTTAAGGCAGGTTCACACACAGTCGCTGACTGCCGCCGTGCTACATAAATTATCCTATTAAATATTTAAAATTATTAGGCAGACATTTACTTATTATGTTATTATTATATGTGCAAGTCTATCTATTCATTTATTATTTATTTTATTTTATTTAAATAATGCTTATTTGTTTACTCGCTTAAAATTTGTCAATTATTATTTTTTATTATTTGTACAATTTAATTATTAAGTATTATTACTTTACTTATTAAATATCTTTTATTCATAATTACATATTATTTTTGAATTTATCCGTTAGGAATTCATGTAGTGTGTAATAGCTTTTTAAATTAACGTTAAATATTAAACGGAAAACAAATAAATGTAAATTTTACCTAAAATTAGAAATAATCATTTCACTGTCCTAGGTTTAACAATAAACACACATAATCACCTGGAAAACACGTGTACAGAGTAAAATCCAAAATGTCATGGTTTTCGTATGCTTTCCGCGAAATTACAAATAGGTACTACAAACCTGCAAACCACACTAATCACATACTTACTAAGCGTATGCTCACGCTTGGTTTAATTGTGGCATCACCTTATGGGGAAATAGCACAGAAGCTCCCTCCCTATTTACCCTCCAAAAAAAGCTTGTACAGTCGCCAGCAGGTCAAGCTATCCCAAACTGTCAAATTTTCCCAATTGAACATAAACATTATTCCTTTGTCATAAAGTTGAAAAACTATCAAAGAAATTTGACCCAATCTGTCAAATTTCATTGATAGTTTTTCAACTTTATTAGCTTGATGTGCTGGCCTCTGTACGTATAATTACCAACATAGAACCTACAGATAGTTGTAAGCCTTACTTCCAGAAACAAGATCCTGAGAGAACCTGGTCGATCGCTAAGGTGAGAACCTTAGCGATCGACCAGCACCCTAATTGCGTAACTCACGATTGATCATAATTGGTTTCGTCTTCACAGTTAAACAATATCCATTGCGTTATTTATGTTGTCGAACAGACACATTTTTCGAACATATGAAGCAATGGTTTAACAATCCGTTTCAAAACGATACACATTATGATGAATCGTGAGTTACGCAATTAGGGTGCAGGTTAAGCTACGCTTGCCGCGTTTGGTCCGTGGTTGGGTGACCATCTTTACGTACCAAGACCCCTCCGTGCCTCGGAAAGCACGTTAAGCCGTTGGTCCCGGCTGTCATTTGTAGATCTTTGACAGTCGTTACGGGTCGTCAGAGGCCCGAAAGTCTGACAATCAGTCTTACCAAGGGGTATCGTATTACCCAGTAACTGGATTGTGGAGATCAGATGGCAGTCGCTCCATGTAAAATACTGGTATTCAGCTGCATCCGGTAAGACTGGAAGCCGACCATATAGCTGTTTTTCATCTAGATATTTTTATAATTATGTGAGCTAGTCTGTAAATATCCAGATTTTTACAATACACGGGGAGATACACAAACTAAGTTTATTACTCGTTGCGCCATAAAACAGACTAAATTTGCCCCAGTCCCGCCTTAAAATACACTCGTCTAGTCCATATTCAATATCAATAAAAATATTAAATTATTAGTAGACATTAAAACACTCTATGGTTTTTAATTTGAATAAAACTCGTAACAATTTATTCAGAGCAGGATGGCCCATAGAGGAGAGTAATATATCGGGTAGGATGGCGTCTCGTCTCCGATGCATCGAATAAAAATTATCGACGTTTACTCGATGACAAATTAAAAAAAACTTTGAGTTGATTCGATACATCGAATCTTTATATCGAAGGTTTTATAAACATCGATGTATAAATTGTTTATCGTCCACATCACATCCCTCCCTAGTGTGGTGACATTTTAAAATAATATGTTACGGTTTTGTGGAGTTGTTTTACCCGAATCGGTTAAAAATATAATTCACTGTGTCGTCGAGTGTGTTGTGGCTCATAGAAGATAATTAAAATAAACCTTTGAAAATATAGAGGTATTCTATATTATTATGAGTGAAGATATAAAGCATGATAGGCGCACAGTTACTTCTGTCGGCAATTCTTGGGTAGTGTGTAAATCTAAATCGCATCCAGGACATGTGTTCTATTTTAACAGTTTCACTGGGGAAACTGCGTGGAATCTAAGTGATGCAGAGGTAATATAATTTTAAGTAGATAAATGGTTTTCATTTTTATTTCGAATCCGTTAATGTAACCATTTCATTAAAAGTTGCGTTGTATTTGAAGAAATAAAATAAATGTTGGTAAACAATATACCTTTAAATATTATTTTTGGTAACGAAATAGAAGCACTAACGTTTATCTTTAAAGAAATTTCATATTATTATCTAAGTGCAACATCATAAAATAGTGATTCCATCATAAATTTGTGTATTCACGTCTGATCATTAAAATTAGATAGGTACCAATCGGAGTATATCACTTCTGATCAGTAATAGAAACTAAACACATTCACACACACCACACTCCGTCTTACATCCCTTCAGATGACCCTTTGAACTAAAACACAGCACACTCGCTGAAACAACATTGAATTACCTCTCTCACAAATTGAAGTACCTATTATTCAGAACTGACAAGATCATTTAAAAAGAAACTCACAAGTAGGTATGTACTCACGAAAGTGTTCATCAGAGAAGGACTATATATTTGAGACTAAACACTTACAGTCTTATTCATAAAAAGTTATCGAGCATCTAAACAGTTGCTAAAGTCTGGTTTTCAAGAAGAAACTAGATTTTAGCAACTGTTTAGATTTCAATAACTTTTTATGAATAAGACCGTTAATAAATAATAATAGTAAAAACTTGCATAGTGCACACAGGGATAAACATCAGTTGGTACCTCCTTATCCACACTTGCATAGTGGACATTCTTAGTACCAGTTTAGAGTCTGGATTTGTGCACACTTGATTGCAGTACATAATCAGCCTATAATGTTTGTACTGTTATGGGTCACAGCAATGAGGAATAATACCCCGTTGTAATACAGTATCAACTATCAAATTGTGCACAAACCGATAAATAATGTTCCCACTGTTAACACTGTTAACGGACATAGGCCTCTTCTCTGTGAGGGGGGGGGGAGGGGCAATAGGCTTGACTATATACTATAACCCTATTATATTAATAATTAATATAATTATAATCGCATTAGGTAATTACGTGCCTATGCCAAATCATTATTTTTTTATTGCTTATGACTTTGCTACCATTGTTCATTATTTTATATTTGGTAATCAATATAAAATCAATTCCTTAGCCAAAATGGAAAATTTTTAGTATTTAAAAGGTTATTTAACAGGTGTTTTCTTACAGATTGAAAAGGCAAAAAGTAGAACAAAACATCTTGAACGCCTGCCGGGCGCTAAACCTGTGAAATGTCCAGAACCAAAAGAAAAACCTCCATTAAAGAAAGACTCAGAACCACTTCAGTCACCTTCTACAGAAAAACCATCTAGTACTCCATCAAAAAACTATTCAGAACCAGTTTGGTCACTCTCTAGCGAACAATTAGAAAATAATAAGAATTCAGAACAACAACCATCAGATATAACTAACTCAAATATTGCAAATAGTAATTCACCTTGTACCCCTTCAATGCAGAGCACCCAGGTTTATAATCCTGCTCCAATAGAACCTTTATTTAATATTAATTCATATAATAATCGTTTAAATGCATATCATTTAAACAATACTTCTATGGTCTATAATCCCAAGATATGGGCTGTTCCTCAAACACAGCAACTTTTTATTTCACCCGGGTTAGCTACTGTAGAAAACTACAGTCCAGGCCCCCTGAATGTTGCCTACAACCAAAGTGTGCCACAACCTGTAACAGGACATGTTTTTCATAGATTTAATAATCAAACTCAGCCTGCTACACAGTCATTTTATCCAAGATACTTTAACCATGACAAAGGTTTTCAGAGTCTCACAAAAAACAAATTTAGATTCACTAAACAAAACGATTTAAGGCAAAAGTTATCATTTAAGAAAAGGAATTTTCATAAGAAATCCAGTATTCTAGGAGGTATTTATTTTCTTTTTTATAGTATTAATAACATAATGCTCATAAATTAACATAATTTTGAAAATATGTACTATTTATTTTCAGGATCTGGTTTTTTTAATACTAATCCAAGAAATGCAGATATTGCTGCTAACATTGCTAAAAACGTTGAAGGAATTAATTCAAATGATTTGAATGCTGGAATGGTATGTAAGAGAGCATTTTACTGTTTTTTTGATTGGATTAAATACTCATTTTTGATGTAACTATTAATTTTTCAGGAGAGGAGGTGTGTAGAGACACAATTGCATGTAACACCCTCTAGGATTGATGTGGGGCCTTTAAAAAGTCTGGCACCCTCTAATTCCAATTCAGATGCTTGGTTTATTGTTGTTGATCTGGAAGTACTGCTCAATGATTTTAAATTTCTAACAACATTAACAGATTCAGGTACATGTTCACTTAATATATAAGTACTCAATGCAACAAAAAAAAACTAGTCCATACATATACAGAATGTTTTTCTTAACTCCCCGTATCTCTTTTGGATTTGTACCTGTACTACCAGTAAAGGGAAACTGTCGTAGGAAACGCTAGCACTTGTTTCATGATAAAAATTTGTATAAGAGCAGTGCCAGTGGTAGCTTAGTGGTAACGGCCGCGACGAGTTGTGTAATATGTATCTACTTTTACATATTTTGTCCCAATTAAATAAAACACTCGGTAAAATTATGAGAGTAGTAGTAGCACATGGAACCTAATTTTTATTTCGCAGGTCGTGGGTTCGAACCTAGACAGGCATTTTATTTTGAGCAATTTATCTGGGTTCGCATGGTGAATTATGGTCCAGTCCCACATACAGAGAGGTCTGTGGCCCTCTAGTGGAAATTTTGTAGGCTGATAATGCTTGTAGTATATGTTTATATTCACACCAGCTGTTCGTCAATTTCAAATTCAATATTCGTCAAATTCATACTTTACCTTTTCACCCAATATTTTTTTTCAAAAATCCCTTAGCGAAGTAGGAACATTTCTGATAAGCATTCATATTGAATTCATTTATAATTCTACATTTTGTAAATAAATTGTTACAGATGAAAAATGCTACCTTATGGTTCCAAAGCGGGTCATGGAGGAACTTAAAAGTTATGTTACTTGCACAAATAATATTCAAGCGAAACGTATTCTACGATTTTTGTCCCAACAGATTGAGACTGGTTATGCATATATGGGTAAGATATTAAAGCAATATGACAGATTTAAGGCAGCAGTATATGTGTGTTACATGTATGTTTGTATTTACGTATGTTCCAACGTGGCGCGAAAATGTCTCATAGGATTTTGATGAATTAGGTGTCAATCGATTCGTTATTATGGTGCGGTTGACACTGGCCACATTTTATACGAACTAAATCAAATTGACGGATGTTAACTTCATCAAAAAAGTGGGTTTTCCCCTTATTTCTTTTTCTTTCGTATTGAGTGGGAGATCAAATGAAAGGTCTTGAAGAGTACTTATTAAAATTATATTGGTTACCCATAATTATGCGTAGGTACCTACCTACATTTACCCCAAAATATTAAAAAAAGAAAGTCAAAAACTTAAACCCGATTAGGTACGACAAAACCGACAACTTGAAGAGGCATTGATATTTTATACGTTATTGTATTCCGCATTTTAGCGATAACATCATCTATTCTATTTATATAAATATGTATCATCATCATCATCATTTCAGCCAAAAGACGTCCACTGCTGGACATAGGCCTCCCCCAGGCTCCTTCACATAAATATAATAGGTCTTTACCTATGAAATTGCCGTTTTGTATGAAAAAATTTAAACGAATTTTTTTCATGAATTTTTTATTTGTATTAATCGAAGTAATCACCCATGCAATCAATGCATCTTTGCCATCGCAGTGGCAGTTTATTGATGCCCTTCTTAAAGAAATCAGCTGGACGGGAGGCAACAAATTCTTCAAAGGCATTTTGTACTGCCTCTCGGGTATTAAATTTTTTTCCCGCCAAGAAGTTATCCAAATTCTGGAAAAAGTAGTAGTCTGTAGGCGCAAGGTCTGGTGAGTAGGGCGGATGACGGAGAGCTTCCAACCCCAGTTCTTGCAACTTGGAGACCGTCTGCTGTGCAGTATGAGGTCGCGCGTTGTCGTGCAGGAGCAGCGGAGACGAGCGATTGACCAATGCTGGTTGGAGATGCGCCAGCTTCTCCATCATTGTGTTCAGTTCTTCACAGTACACATCTGCAGTAATGCTCACCCCGTTTGGTAAGAAGCTGTGATGAATCACACCGGCGCTAGACCACCAAACAGTGACCATCACTTTTCTAGGGGTAAGTTTTCGTTTAGGGCATTGTTTAGGTGCTGAACCAGGATCCAACCAACTTGCTGAGCGCTTACGGTTATCAAACAGAATCCATTTTTCATCGCAGGTAACAATGCGGTTCAAAATTCCTTCATTTGTGTGTCTGTTGAGCAGTGCAAGGCACGTCTCGACGCGTACTTCGCGCTGGCGATCATTGAGTTCGTGGGGCACCCATTTGTCAAGCTTTTTTACCTTGCCAATTTGACGCAAATGGACCAATATTGTTTTGACGCTAACGTCGAAAGCTGCTGCTAATTCAGCCGTAGATTGTGTATCATCAGCTTCCACAATCGCCTTTAATTCGTCATTGTCGACCAAAGTCTTCGGACGACCGCGAGGTTCATTTTTCAGGTTGAAATTTCCAGAACGGAAGCGAGCAAACCAATAACAGGTGGTGCGTTGGTTTGTAGTGTTAGCTCCGTAAACGTCGTTGATGTTGCGTGCCGCTTGTGCCGCGTTGCTGCCACGACGGTACTCATATTCCATAATTACTCGAATTTTTAACGTATCCATGATGACGAAAAAGATTGAAATGCGATGAAAATGTAACACTAATCAATAAAGAAATGACTACTTTTAGAAAAAAAAATCCATGTTTTTAAAATAAAATTAATTTGAAATTAGAATTCTTAGCCAAACAAAAATTATTTTGATTTGAAATGGCCAGTACTGCAGAACGGCAATTTCATAGGTAAAGACCTAATATTTATATAACATAATATTTTTTAATAATAGGTCTTTACCTATGAAATTGCCGTTTTGTATGAAAAAATTTAAACGAATTTTTTTCATGAATTTTTTATTTGTATTAATCGAAGTAATCACCCATGCAATCAATGCATCTTTGCCATCGCAGTGGCAGTTTATTGGTGCCCTTCTTAAAGAAATCAGCTGGACGGGAGGCAACAAATTCTTCAAAGGCATTTTGTACTGCCTCTCGGGTATTAAATTTTTTTCCCGCCAAGAAGTTATCCAAATTCTGGAAAAAGTAGTAGTCTGTAGGCGCAAGGTCTGGTGAGTAGGGCGGATGACGGAGAGCTTCCAACCCCAGTTCTTGCAACTTGGAGACCGTCTGCTGTGCAGTATGAGGTCGCGCGTTGTCGTGCAGGAGCAGCGGAGACGAGCGATTGACCAATGCTGGTTGGAGATGCGCCAGCTTCTCCATCATTGTGTTCAGTTCTTCACAGTACACATCTGCAGTAATGCTCACCCCGTTTGGTAAGAAGCTGTGATGAATCACACCGGCGCTAGACCACCAAACAGTGACCATCACTTTTCTAGGGGTAAGTTTTCGTTTAGGGCATTGTTTAGGTGCTGAACCAGGATCCAACCAACTTGCTGAGCGCTTACGGTTATCAAACAGAATCCATTTTTCATCGCAGGTAACAATGCGGTTCAAAATTCCTTCATTTGTGTGTCTGTTGAGCAGTGCAAGGCACGTCTCGACGCGTACTTCGCGCTGGCGATCATTGAGTTCGTGGGGCACCCATTTGTCAAGCTTTTTTACCTTGCCAATTTGACGCAAATGGACCAATATTGTTTTGACGCTAACGTCGAAAGCTGCTGCTAATTCAGCCGTAGATTGTGTATCATCAGCTTCCACAATCGCCTTTAATTCGTCATTGTCGACCAAAGTCTTCGGACGACCGCGAGGTTCATTTTTCAGGTCGAAATTTCCAGAACGGAAGCGAGCAAACCAATAACAGGTGGTGCGTTGGTTTGTAGTGTTAGCTCCGTAAACGTCGTTGATGTTGCGTGCCGCTTGTGCCGCGTTGCTGCCACGACGGTACTCATATTCCATAATTACTCGAATTTTTAACGTATCCATGATGACGAAAAAGATTGAAATGCGATGAAAATGTAACACTAATCAATAAAGAAATGACTACTTTTAGAAAAAAAAATCCATGTTTTTAAAATAAAATTAATTTGAAATTAGAATTCTTAGCCAAACAAAAATTATTTTGATTTGAAATGGCCAGTACTGCAGAACGGCAATTTCATAGGTAAAGACCTAATATTATATAGCTGAAGAGTTTGTTTCTGTGTTCTTTTAACATAACAGACAGCTGTGCTGCTGGCGAGTTTGTTGCGCCACTTCTTCTTCCCAGCTAAAGCACTAGGAAGTGGTGAAGGGCGGGCGTTTTTGGGGGACTGTCTTTTGTAATTTTTGACATTCAAAAAGTGCTGACACCAGCCTCGTTTGAATAAATAACTTCTGATTTTGATTTGATGTGTTTGGTTGAGCGCGCTAATCTCAGGAACTACTGCTTCGAATTGAAATAATATTTTAGAGTTGGATAGCCCATTTATCGAGGAAGGCTATAGACTATATAGATTATAACATCACGCTAAGGCCCTTAGGAGCCGAGCTAAAATAAAAAGTCATGAATACGAAGTACTCGCACGGCTAGGCGCTTCGATTCGATGCGACGCCACGTTGCAAGAAATTTTATGCAGACGAAGTTGCGGGCAGAAGCTAGTATTACATTTAAAGTATTATGTACTAAAACCTTTCAGCGGACGAGCCATCAAAATTGGAAGGTGACAGTATGGTAGAGGCGATACTTACAACTTGCAAAGATCTATTGGCTATCAACTATCATTTGGTGAGTTAGAATATTATTGGGCTAGCTCTAGCCCCTAAACCTAAAAGGGTTTAAATCACTGAACAAGGTTTTTTTAATCTATTTGGTTTTTGAGCAATCATATGCAAGGCGAACGTTCCGAATAACTTTTATTCGCCCAGAATAGACTTTAAAAAATTGTCCAAATCTGAATTTTCAAAGTCGTAAGATATTCCTATTTAAGTCACTATACTTTAGACCTCTCACAATCATACCAGAATCAACGGTTCTGATGATCACTTTATATTTAGTCCATTTTCGAAATCTGAAAGTGGGTCTCTTGACCACGGGACTCCTAACTAAAGGTTTTCAAATGTATTTGCCTTGTTAACTCTTCATGCCCCCAAAAGCACAGCTATCAACTTTTCACTGTCCATGTGCTTGCTCAAAAACCTGGGCTCCCCTACCAATATTTAAGTTGCCTTTTTACGTCATTCACTGGTGGAGACAAGAGAGGAAAAGCTAATAAAAATATTTTTTTTTTAGATTCTTCTTACTAACGATAATGAGTTATTGACTAAAAATTCCACAAATATAAAAATGTTTAGTGTAGATGAAATTAATAAGTTATTAATGGTAATCCCAAATAAACAACTGGTATTACCTGGTCCTAAAAAGCCATATATGTCAAATGAGCTCATTAATAAAATCAAAATTACTGTCCCAAATGATGCCCCAAAAAATATTGACATAACTACTCCTGCAAGGGATAATCAAATTGATGACCACATTGACAATATTCCTTTTACAACACCTAAACAAGAGACTACTGAAAATAAAACAGAACAATTGACAGTATTGAAAAAAACAGTAGATGCTGGTATTCAAACTGATTTAGAAAACATCAATGCAAGTATCAGTATAACAAATATGATAGAAAAGCAACACCGAAATGCAGCCTCTAACCTTCCTCCTCAAAATAGAAAAGAAGCAATTACAGAGTCAACTGGGTCTGTAGTACCGAATATTCCCGAAAAAAAAAGAGAAATAAAGCTTAAGCGCAGTGTATCGCATCAACCACTTGTAAATTCCGCCAAAAATGAAAAGAAGCAATTTAAATGGCGTCGAAAAACAAATTCATCTCTTCTAGTCAATCAAGAAGTCCCATACCATAATGAGCAAAAAAGGAAAAAGAAAAACGTAGAATCTGTACAAACCAATACGTCAAATAATGAGATATCCAAAATTTCAGACAAAACATTGTATAATAACGTTACAGTAGATTGTCCTGAAAATATTTTTTTTGATGATAATATGGAAAGTAGGGATTCTAGTATTTACGCTGAACCAAGGAATACCACTACCAAAGAAAACGTTACTATTGAGGAAACTTCCGCATCTAGCATAATATCTAATACTGAAAGCAATGTTGATGCTGAAAGCAATGCCAGTAACAAGACTAACTCGATTAATCAACAGTCAAATTGCATTGAACAATTCAATAAAGCCATGTATGAAGTTGACAGCATTACCATGGAACAGTATTTGAAAACGAAATGCGACGAATGGATTTCAAGATTTATCCAGATAATGGAAGAGGTTTTGACTCAGGTCCTTCTACAAGACCCACCGTTTACAAATAATGCTATGCCGCCCCCTTGGACATTACATGAGGCAGCGCAATGCGTTGTTATTAAATTCTGTGGTCATCAAAATATTATTACAGCAGCTAATAATTTATCAAACATGCTCTGGCAAGTTAGTGACGCTAAAGGTAAGGAGCTTTTCTTATTTATGAATTCAATTTAATTGCCAACATCTTTTTAGACTTGTAATTTAATTTACAGGTCACATAACTATGAACATGACACCATCTCAATATATGCAAATGTATAGTTACGGAATACATTTGCTTGATGCAATAACGGTAAGTTTACGTGTGCAATGGTAGTTGTTGGTTTTACTATATTTTATTAAAGTTTAAAATAAAAGTAATATTTGAATGTAGGCAGGGAAATTAATTGTTAAGCAAACTTACCAACTAAAATTTTCCTTATATTCAAATCACAACTGGCATTCCTTGACAGATGTTTGAAATGTCTATAACACAGCAAATTGACGTAGTGTCCATTGGCTTAACGATTAATTTCCCTTTTGCGATTAACATAAACAAAAATGTTTTTATAGATACTTGGGACTGATTTTTCCGACGTTAGATTTTTTTCCGTAGAATAAAATTGACGTAAGTATGACAGTTTATGTGTAGAAAAACTAAAAAATCTTCTGTATTCCTAGGTGGTGATAAACAGTTGTGAAGATATACAAATCGCAGTGGATTTATTAAATAAACTTTTATATGATATACAAAATCCGAATTTTGATAGCAACGATGATTTTAACGAGAATAATCTCAATAATGTGTCAGCTGATTCAGGTAATGATTCTAATATTTGGATATGCCGCCACTTTGTATCTATAAGCAAATGAATATCGATAAGTTCCGCCCTCGCTCAAAATAATTTAAAATCAATTTTCGATAGAAAACAGTGTTATTTAAAAGTTAACCATAAGAAAATATGAATACTCGTTGCATTGACATATATATAAGGACTGGGCGAACCGCATGTTAAAATGACGCCTCGAACTTGGTCCCAAAATGGTCTTCCCTATAGCGAAGTGAACTAGAACGTGATCGGATGTCTTCGGAGCGGTCGTAACTTTTTGCAAGCAAAAATGCCAAATTGTGCCGTGAAGGGTTGCGTGAACATGGCCCTATACGGGGCGCCGCACACTGGTCCCAAATTAAAAAAAAGTGGACATTGATAGTAGACCGCTGAATTTTTTTTTTATTGTTGATACAATGATAACAGATAAGGCAAAAAAATATTATTGTCCTACTTCTGTAAAAAAAATATTTCTTTTTTTTTTTGTATGGGAGCGATTACATTTTACTCAATTTCTCAAAAACTTTAAGCGATGTCGAGATGGCAATCACATATGTTAGAAAACTAATAATTCTGAGTATTTGGCTCGAAGAAACTTATTGCTTATCTCTGCGTACTTTCGAGATAATAGTGACAGAAAATAACATTTTTTTTTAATGGTAATTGTTTGCTTTTTTTAAATCATAGCCTTACTTTAGCACATAATTATAATGTATGCGTAATGTCAAATAAATAAAAAGAGACTTCTCTGTAAAAGAGGTTATGGGGGCTCACTAATGACTGAAAAGCTATGACCTTTCTGAAGGAGTATTTTCATCAGTTTTAAAAAACAATCAAAATGAAGACAAATAAAGCTGCAAACATAAAGTTGAATATGTTCACAAACGATTCTGAAAAAATATTATGGTGAAAGATTAATATTTGGGTCTATATTCTCTTGAGAAATCTCTATTTCCTCGTTTTCCAACGAAAGCAATTCATTGTTCAAGATCAAAGCACTAGCCTCTGGAAACAACTGTTTATGTAAACGAGCAAACTTTGGTTTGATATGGCTGATGTAAGGATCTGAGCTAATTAGAAAGCTGTGGATAATGTCTAAATTAGTCTGAACTCTACCGATTTTTCTTGTATGTGCCATTCTAACATTCCGGAAATCTTTATTCCTCGCTTCGGAAGCTTCTTCGGAAAGCATGCCTATCGGAATAAAGGAGAAATTTTCACAAATATCAGCACCGTGTATCAACAATTTATGGACACTTGAAGGCATGTAATACCATGGATATAAGTTTACATACAGCATTGCTGTTTCTTTACAATATTCCCTAAACAAGTTGGTATTAATAAGTTGACCAGATGAAATTGTTTGTAAAATGACTGCAAATCTCTTGATTAAAACAGGGTGGATACCCGTTATTTCAGCAGATACTTCATAATTTTCGAAAAACCTTCTTGCCGTGTTACCGTCATTGGTTATACCAAATCCCTGTTTTACTATGTCAATTAACAAACCAGTTCTTTCCCGGAATTCTTCTTGTGTCAAATTCTTTTTAATTTCTTTTAACAATTTATCTTCTTTTCGTGCAGCCCACTTTTTGAAGTCTAAGTTGTACGAAATGTGTAAAATACATTCCATACATCTTATCCACATATGAAGCGAAGACAGACCATATTTATACATATCTTCTCTGATGAGTCTTTTGGATACAAAGTCCAAGTCATTCATTTTGCTAGGTAGGGTATTGCAAATATTACAAACAGCTGCAGAAGAAGTATTGGAAATCACAGTAGAAATTTTCCCATCAATCATAGTCATGTACAAAACATGTTTAATATCAAAATTATCTACAATTGTGGGAACAAGATTACGAATTTCTTCCTCTAAGGATGCACTTTCCTTCTTTATCAATTCATTTGTTTCTTTTGCAAATATAAAGCCAATTGGACGACAATAGTTTGTTGAAGAGGGAGCAGGATTTTGCCACAAGATAGTACCACTCTCTTCTTCCAAACGAAGCGGAACCAAACTAATCATGAAAACTGAAGAATCGTCAATTTTAGTGTCGGAGTGTGACTTTTGTTTATAATTACTTTGAGAAGATGACCCGTCAAAACCCCATTTGCTTATTAGTTTTAGCGATTTTTTGTCGGCAGAGTTGTGCTGAATTGTTTTTAATATCCTATTGGTTGTCAAATCTAGAAGCGATTGAAGTCTTATCTTAGCATCAGATTCAGTTACAGTTATGTCTGACTCTGGAGGATAACAAGTTTTTTTAGCTTCCAGGAGCTTTTGATAGGATGGAAGACCATACATTTTCTCTGAAGCAAGAATAGTTCTTAAATTTCGATATTGCCATTTTGACAAATTTGTTGAGGTGTAAAGCGCTAACGTTTTATCATCTGGTAAACACGGTTTGTCAGTCTTTTTAGCGAATAGTACATCATGTACCATCTCACATTTTTCCTTGTTTTGGCTGAGTTCGTTTAATATAGCTGCTAATTTTGTTTTTTTAGACTCTTTTAATTTGGCACATAAAGCATAAACTAATTCCTCCTCTGTGTGATCTAGAAGTGTTAGAGAACGCCTTTTCTTCTGTTTATCAGATATATCAACAAATGGTTTTTTACTTGTACCACAACTTAATTGATGAGTATCCACTTGCGTTTCGAAATTTGGAATTACTTCCTCGGCAACTTTAAAAATGCTGCTTAAATCGATATTTTGACATTTTGGCCAAACTATTTGGGATTGTAACCAGTCTGAATTTTTGTTAAGAAAGGTCTTTTGAGCTCTACTGGAAGCAGACCATCTTTTTGAGATATTACTTGAAAAATTACGACAAAATAATTTCATATTACTCAAATCTTCGGAAGACAATTCAACACCAATACGTTCAATAAGGGCATTAAATAAAAATTCGACATTTTTAAAACCACCTCCTGATTTAAGAACAACGTATAAGTCTAAGTTGGTGACAAATGCGGACATATTATAATTTTAAGGAAAATTGAAAACAAATTAGAATCAAAGATGTCAAAGACAAAGTGACTTTGATTTGAACAAAAAAAAATTACGAAAACAAATTCGACGAAAGAAAGACAAACAAAAATTATTTGATTTTAAAATCCAAAGATTCAAAATACAACAATAACAAAACAAACAAACAACAAGCATTTCTTCAAGCGCACAGAAAAAATAAGGACACGTCTTATCGCAACCACATTTAGTTGTACACTGAGGTGTACGCGCGCGATTCGTGACCGTATTACGTTACGTCATGAGAGGCGGCCATCTTGTTATCCCGGCAAACTCGCGTCGAAGCTCCATTTTGCTGGCCAGCGGACCTATTGCGATATGAGTAAGGCTATGAATAAAAAAAAGCGAACAATTAACATTAAAAAAAAAAATGTTATTTTCTGTCACTATTATCTCGAAAGTACGCAGAGATAAGCAATAAGTTTCTTCGAGCCAAATACTCAGAATTATTAGTTTTCTAACATATGTGAATGCCATCTCGACATCGCTTAAGGTTTTTGAGAAATTGAGTAAAATGTAATCACTCCCATACAAAAAAAAAAGAAATTTTTTTTTTAGAGAAAAGTATTTGAAGTAGGACAATAATATTTTTTTGCCATATCTGTTATCATTATATCAACAATAAAAAAAAATATCAGCTGTCTACTATCAATGTCCACTTTTTTTTAATTTGGGACCAGTGTGCGCCGGTGTGGGCGCCTACATTGAGTCGCCAACCAGCTCGCCAGTTGAGGGCGTCCCATAGGGTCATGGCCATCCGGATGATCCGAGAATATCGCACGATCTCCGGCGAGGCGGCGGGCCTCCTTGCCGGATTACCGCCATGGGATCTGGAGGCAAAGGTCCTCGCGCAAATGTGGGAGTGGCGCGAGGAGGCCAAACGCCGGGGCGTAACTCCGCTGCCGCGGGAAATCGCGGCACAGCGCACTGAGCTCCGGCGGGATCTCATGGCGACATGGAATGTGCGATTATCGCAACCCAGTGCTGGGCACGCCACGATTGCGGCGGTAAGTCCCCTCTTTGAGGAGTTGCTTGAGAGGCGGCATGGCGTCCTCACCTTCCGCCTGACGCAGGTCCTCACCGGACACAGCTGTTTCGGGAGGTTCCTGTTTCGGATAGGGCGGGAGGAAACGCCCGGGTGTTTCCACTGCGAAGATCGCCCTGAGGACACGGTGGAGCACACGGTGGCGGTCTGCCCAGCTTGGGCGGAGCACCGCCGTGTCCTCGTGAAGGCGATCGGCGGCGGCGATCTCTCGCGTCCGTCCCTGGTCCAGGCCATGGTACGGAGCGAGAGGGCATGGGGAGCCGACATCCTCCTTCAGCGAAGCAGTAATGCTCGCGAAGAGGGAGGCGGCGCACGTGAGGGAGAGGCAGCATATGCGCCCTCGCGACCCTAGCAGCCGCAGGATACGGAGACGCCCTGGGCGTCGGGAACCCCAGGCCGATTTCCAGCCACCGTAGGCATGGGCTTGCGGATGGCGAGTAATGGGTAGCTCGCTGTCCGGTAAGGACCAAGCCCAAGTCGACGGCGCGTTGTGTTCCACGCGCGACTCAAAGAGATGTCAGCACAAAAAATGATGGGGCCTGCAAGGGCCGATGCCTGCCAGGGGTGCGGGTTTGTTCGAAAGAGACACCACATCCCCTGGCATACGGGCTACTGAAGGAACACGGGTGGGTTTTAGTCAGTAAAAGTCTGACACGCCCTCCTGCTCCACCCAGAGCAGGAGAAGTTATTTGATGATTTCCCACCCAAAAAAAAAAAAGAAGGATTGCGTGAACTACGACAAAAAGCACATTAAACAAATGATAATATTTCATATCCCCGGTAAGTTAAAAATATGTCATTAAATCGACTTCTAACATTATTTAAAACAATTTTCTTTCTTATTTGTTTCAACCTTTGGCAAAGACGACGCGAAGCCGCGTAAAAGTGCGACATAACTTTGCAGCGGCGCTCGTTGTAGCCGATGAAATGAAAAGATTTAATAATATTACTATAAGATTAAATTTTGTACAAAATTGATTTTTATTGTTTATTAAAAGCAAATTAAAATGTCCAACGTCAGAAAACACTACCCCCCTTATTACAGAACAAGGTTTTTCTTTGGGTATGGTTTAAACCACCGAGCCTGTTTTTGAAATAAGAACCTAACTGAAATCGAAATACAGATCCTTTTACAAAACTGACAAGTTAGTCCAGTGCTAAATTGTCAGTTTTGTAAAAGGAGCTGTAATTCTATTTCAGTTCTAAGTTCTTATTTCAAAAACAGGCTCGGTGGTTTAAACCATACCTAAAGAAAAACCTTGTTTTGTAATAAGGGGGTAAGAATCCAAAATGGAAAATATGTCCAGATTACCAAAAAAAACAAGTTTTTGTTTTTTAATTGTTTTATTCGAAAGCCAATGAAAACTTAATAACACAAACAAACTGCAACAAACATAAATTTTGAAAAATATAAGGTTTTTATTTTATTTCTTTGTACCTTTAAAAATACCACACCTCGCTCTTACAAGGTTACGTCTAGGAGCAGACACGCCGATTGACATCGTAGTTCTAATAGACGGTGTTAGTGTTTTTTGTAGGGCGACCGCGTCCGTCAAATGTTAGGACGACCGTATCTTTACTATTTAAATCAATGACTCGTTGGTATTAATATTTTCTTATGGTTAGTAAATCTGGCAGCAAGCCAGTTTGGTTGGTTTCTGACCTATAGGGTGATAGAGAAAAACGCTAAAAAGATCCATGGGCATGGGGAATATAATGTACACATCATAGACATATAAAATATGGACTGGAAATACCTACAAAAAAAAGGTGCAAACCTACAACTCATAATGTCTCTTAAAATGGCTGCCGTTGCTAGGCAACGGTACAACATTTTTATGACATATTTTTGTAAACAAAACGAAGTAGGTAATAATAAATTCCTTAAAGGTCCGTTATACTGAAATGAACCCAAATATCAATATTTTACACATAAATTCATGATTGCGTATTAATTTTACCAACGAATGTGTATTTAATATTGTACAATTGCATGAAAACCGGCTACTAACCTGTGCAAAGACAAATTAAGGTTGAATTTCATTCTTTCTTGCACCACACTTCACAATACAAGACACAGGCTGTTGAATGAATGTTAAATTGTTGTTTTCCAACATTTACATGCACTTTTTAAAGGTAAACTTCTCATAATTTTCTCGCAAATCTCATTAACACAAAACATAAACAACCATTTGACAGCAAAACTACCACGAAACTTGTCGCTAAAGATGGCCGAAACGGCACTTACCTACAACTGTCCATACGTCATGAGAAAATGTTGCAATAATAAGCAACAACTTAAATATTGTTGTCTCTTTTGTCAATTACGATTATTGTATTAGAAAGAAAGAGCCAAAACGATATTTCACATTCTGTATCGTATTTCACTCATATTTGTATAAGCAAATGTATGTATAGAATAACGCGGCATCTCCATGTTTTTCCTACCTCAATGGTACACATGCATTCAAGAAAATTACATCAAAATCCAAAACCTTATAAATTTGAGGAAAATTTAAGTGACATACCATTTTATTTTTCTAAATTTGACACCTACATAAAAAAAAAGTTTATCTCTACTCAGTTTACGAAATGGTGAACTCTTTTTTAACCGACGAAAAAACGGAGGAGGTTACTCAATTCGACGCGTATATATATTTTTTTTTTATGTATGCCACGCATAACTTTTTCCAGAGTAGTCCGATTTTGATAATTCTTTTTTTATTGGAAAGGGTATAACCCCGAACTTGGTCCCATATAAATTTCGAAGAAAAATTCCAACCCTAAGGGTAAGGAAACGGGATGATTGATTGTTAACTCATAGATTTTAATACTGAGTTGTGTATTACAAAAAGTAATCAAAAATTAAGCATGTAGTAATTAGTAGATTATAGCAAGAAAAAATAATAAAATAAAAACTTTTTAATAAAAAAATTAAACCGCCGAAAAACCGAAAAGTAAAAAATAATAAACTTTCTTTGTCCAACCCCAATAACTAAGTTCGGAAGTCGGTGACTTTGGATATGTATTTAATTATATGTCACCGCCTTCCGAACGTTTAGTCAGCGACAGCATATGGCATACTTTTATATTTAAGTCTCAAACTCAGTACTAACCGAACCACACTCATAATTTCATCCCAAGTAAAAATATTTACTGCCCAACAAAGTGGGCACGGGTCAGCTAGTACATGTATAAATCACAACACACCTGACCTTTCTGAAGAACATCACCAATAAGGTCACATGTCCTCCTAGGGCGTTTCCACTCACATCTGTACTCTCCTTGAATTGTTATAATACCAAATCAAATCAAATGTTTATTTGCAAGAAATACATTGTTTAGTAGGTGAGATCTTATAACCTAAGTGAAATTGTATTCTGCCTGCAAGTAAGCGTGCAAATATTTAGTGTACGTTACCCTAGCAAGAAAGTGTCTCCTAGAGTTATATGAGTAGAACGTATAATGTGTGCCTTATCTGCTGTAAATGTGCCCCCACATAAAAAATGTGTGCCCCCTGTCGTTTTGGAGAAAAACGGAAAAAACGATTCTTGCTGGGGTAACGTTTTTCTAGCAGGAAAATTCTAAACGAATGATCGGAGAAAGAAAAATTGTGCATGGCCAGAGAGCTTATATGTGTGCGAAAATGTGCCCCCAAAAATAAAATCTGTGCCCCTTCAGGTTTTCGAGATATTGCATTTCCTGCTGGAGTAACGTTTTGATGAATCATATATCTCTAAAACCATTGCATGTGCCCCTGTAGAATAAACATACACGAGTAGCTCTTAATGTGTGCCCCTTAGTGCCCCAATTAGATTTAAGAAAATATTTATAGTTTTCATGTTATCGCGGTTTTATGAAAACCCGAAAAAACATCGCAGCGCCTAAATGAGACAAGGCACAAGTTCGCTGAAAACTGTATTCGGTCCTTCTTGACGCTATTAATAACCATTCAAAGTTTCAAAACGTTACCCCAGCAAGAATCGTTTTTTCCGTTTTTCTCCAAAACGACAGGGGGCACACATTTTTATGTGGGGGCACATTTACAGCAGATAAGGCACACATTATACTTTCTACTCATATAACTCTAGGAGACACTTTCTTGCTAGGGTAACGTACACAAATATTTAGTACACATCACAATTTTTACTCCTATTTAACAGGACCTCTTTCTCTTTCGTTATGTATTTCTCATAATTTTAGATTTACGTGAGCCATCAAATGAGGCGCAACCAATCGCGCAACAGCAGCGCTACTGTCGCTTCATTCGAGTGGATGATAGTATTGTTCATTCAGACTCACGATGTACTCTGAACAATACATGCTGGTGTTGGTTATGCTATACATGTAACCTGGACAAAAAGAACGCGCGCACCGTCACTACAGTTCTGTTCGTCTATCGACTAACGCGCGTTTCTAATTCGTATGAGTAGCGCAGCCACACCGCTGCTGTAGAGCGATTGATTGCAGCCCATGAACCTTTAAAACTTTGCAGATACGCCGAATGTCAGTGATGAGAGTTCATTGCAAGAAATAGTAAAAAATATATCGAACTGCAGTCCCGTGAAAGAAGTATCTCAAGATAAAAAAAGTATACCTACCGAAGTAAGTACCTAGGCGCCTAAGGCACGCATCACAGTTACACCCCTATGTAAATTATCTTCTCGGTCTACACTGAGCAAAACCAGGTCTCATAACCTTTCTTGACCATTATAGCCTAAAATAACGAAGGTATTAATTTCAAGTTCCTCAAAAATCGCTTGCAATGCTGCTGCAATTTTAAGTGGATTTGATTAGAAATAGACAGATTTGAGTTAGGTTAGGTAACAGCATGAAATTGTTTATTGATGTTTTATTTATTTATTTAATAATTAGCGATTTTTTGCGCCCGCCTTCGATAGGCTCTCAGGGCACTTGCCCTGCCTGCACCACCCTAGTTACGCCACTGGTTCCATGGACTAGCGAGTGGTCGAAGGGAAACGTGGGTAAAGACAACTGACGACCAATGTTCTATCGACGCCGTCGTTTCCATCGATTCGAAATTCACCTCGCCGTTTCATTTTTTAAAATTAATGATAGTATTCATTTTTCATTATGAATGTTAAATTTTATTTTAGGAGGAGTTACAGAAACCCGTTAAATTTATTCGGAATATTGAGTTGCCAGTTGCATCCATTGAAAATTTGGTAAGAGAAGGAAACAACGCACAGAATACCAATGAGACTACTGAAAAAGGAACTGACAGTGGTGCACCAACTTATGAACCAAATGTTATGAGAAAATCCACAAAATTTCCGAGGTTAGTAGAAAAACTATCTCGAGAAGAACAACATTTAACTCATTCACAAATAAGAGAAGGAAACAACGCACAAAATGCCAATGAGACGACTGAAACAAATATTATAAGAAAATTCACAACATTTCCAATGTTCGAAGAAAAACTGTCTCTAGAAGAAAAACTACCTCGAAAAGACAAATTATCTCTAGAAGAGAAACTATCTCGAAAAGGTAAATTATTTCTAGAAGAAAAACTATCTCGAAAAGAAAAATTATCTCTAGAAGAGAGACTATCTCGAAAAGACAAATTATTACTAGAAGAAAAACTATCGGGAGAAGAAAAACTATCTCGAAAAGAAAAACAATCTCAAGAAGAAAAACAATCTCAAGAAGAAAAAATATATCAAGAAGAACAATATTCAACTTATTCAAAAATAAGAGAAGGAAACAACCCACAAAATACCAATGAGACTGCTGAAAAAGGAATTGACAGTGTTGCACCAACTATTATAAGAAAATTCACAACATTTCCAGAGTTTGAAGAAAAACTAAAATCCAATTACAACTTAAGGGTTTATGAAGATCACGATTTCGAGTTAGATTACAATGAAAGCTATGATGAATATATAACAGATGATTACTGTTTAGACGATGAGAACTACAACGAGCAACGTCTTGATGTGACTGACAACCAAACTGAAGTGGAACCAATCACAAATGATGCTTACGAACCTGAGGAAGCAGATACAAATGAAGCCTATGAAACTATAAATCTAGAAGACGATTCACTTTTAAGTGACGAAAATACTAAAAAGTTTAAATACATGATGTGTATGCTTTTACGAGAAATAAAAAACGCTCTAAATCAAGTTAGAGTTTTATGGTAAGTAAAATTGACATGTTTTCACATAATAGGGTAATAGACCCATTTTTGAAAAGTGGCTTAGTTAGATTCTAGAGTGCTAATAAACCACAAAAAACATAAGATATTTATTTAATTGATTAGTTCCATTAAAATGCATTTAAATTTTACATTTTCAAATCTCGCGCTGAATTTGACTAAAACGCTGGACGCAGTGGACGCTATATTGCTCTGAGGGTATGACGACAAAATAAAAATGAAAATATTTTATTTCATATAAACCTGCATGGGCACTTATGAAACGTCAGAAGCTAGATGCACGGTTCCAAATTGTTGTTTCCTATGGAGAAGAGCCGGCAAGAAACTCCATGGTTACTTTTAAAAAAATAATTGGCTTTAACAATATTTTCAAATTACAGAGATAAAATGTATGGGAGGACAGCGCAGGCCTGTCAATAAGTAGTAGGTACTTAGGACGAATACAGAATAGAAAATCTACAAATCTACAGTCAGTAAGGCCTACAACGTTCTCTCATTCACAATATGTAAAATAATCTACATAAATAATAAAATTAACCTATTTAAACATAGTGACATGAATTCCATGACAATCACAAAAAATAGTCGATATTAAAATTGATGCCATCATCTCCCTAGCCTTTTCCCAACTATGTTAGAGTCGGCTTCCAGTCTAACCGGATGCAGCTGAATACCAGTATTTTACATGAAGCGACTGCCTATCTGACCTCCACAACCCAGTTACTGGGTAATACGATAGATACCCCTTGGTAAGACTGGTTGTCAGACTTTCGGGCTTCTGACGACCCGTAACGACTGTCAAAGATCCACAAATGACAGCCGGGACCAACGGCTTAACGTGCTTTCCGAGGCACGGAGGGGTCTTGTGTAAAGATGGTCACCCATCCACGGACGAACCGCGGCAAGCGTAGCTTAACCTGGTCGATCGACCCGTGCAGCTATTGTTATTTAGCCACAGATATTAAAATTGATGTATAATGTCAAATAATGACGAGAATATGTCAGCATTGTAAAAATAAAAAGCATAAAAAACAACATTGTATTTGTGAGCAGTTAATAGACTTTCACATAGTTATGCTGTTAATGAGGTTCCAGGGAAGCCACACGTGCAGAAGGAATTAATGCCAAACCTCCTCGTCTTCAACGTAGTCTTTTATCGTTTGATGTGCGTTTTAAACTTTCCATCGCTAAGTTCTGTAAATGACCAAAGTCACTTACAGAACTTAGCGATGGAAAGTTTAGTTCAACTTGTTATAGAAGCGGATACTGTTTATTAGAAATGACTTGCTAGTTTTAGTCAATCTAAATTTTGGAATCACAATTTCATCTTTACTACGTGTATTCAGATTATGGAAATTGCATCGTTTTTTGAAAATGCCTAAGTTTTTGCGAACATACAAGATTTTTTCTAGGATATAAAGAGAAGACAGAGTTAGTACCTACATCAATTTAGCTGAATTTGTTTCTAAGAGACTCGCGAGGCCCCATTTTATAGATTGCGCGGATTGCCCTCTTGTAAAATTAAAACTGAATCTACGTCAGCTGCCGATCCCCACAGCAGAACGCTATAAGACATAATACTGTGAAAATAAGCAAATTAAACTAACCTAGCTGTGGCTACATCAGTCCACCGCCTTATTTTTCTTACTGCGTAAGCAGCTGAGCTTAATCTACTTGAAAGAGCTCTAATGTGAGCACCCCATTGCAATTTTGAATCTGAAGTAATTCCCAAAAATACAGTTTCCGAAATAGCAATAGGGTATTTTCCGATTTCATAAAAACTATTTTAATTTGAAGACTGGGACGATATATTTAACAGAAAAATAAAAATAAATTTATGAATACACATTTTCTCAATTAAAAACGATTAAAATCTAATTTATTTTTCGTTGTTTTGAATTTACCGCCAAAACGCTCTAAGGAGCGTTTTGGCGAAGACTTTTTATCACCTGACATGCGACGTCAACTTTGTTTATACGGCACCGGTACAAATACTTAGTTTGGCGCCGTTTTAGAAGTATTTGTGCACAGAGGCACCGCACACCAGTAATATCACTTTATATCCATTAAAAATCTTGTTAATTATAAACTCGACATTCACTTATTTACTTACTAACTACTTTAGTTTACACAAAGTTGACGTCACGTGTTATAAAGTCATCGTAAGAAGCGTTTTGGCGGTAAATTCAAAACAACGAAAAATAAATTTGGTTTAAATCGTTTTTAATTGAGAAAATGGACAGAAATAAATTTATTTTTATTTTTCTGTTAAATATCTCGTTCCAATCTTCAAATTAGAATAGTTTTTGAAAAATTGGAAAATACCCTATTAGTTTCTTGCCATCAAGTTTTAAGTTGAGACCTACTTTGGCAACAAGAACTTAAGACATTTAGTTTTGTTCACATTGAGTAAAAGATTATTAGCAGCAAACCATTTCGAAAGAACAGCTAGACTATCGTTGACATGTAAAACATCCGTATCTTTTCTATCTATTCTAAAAATAAGAGAAGTGTCATCGGGGAATAAAATTATATTCGAGAAGTTAGCCATCAGGTAAGGAAGGTCATTAATATAAACTAGAAATAAAAAAAGGCCAAGAATTGAACCTAACCTTGAGGCACGCCCATCTTAACTAGAGACCCCGAGGACGTCGCCCTATTAACTTTTACTTTTTGCTGCTTGTTTGATAAATATGAAAGTACAAGATCAGCAGCTTGTCCACGAATTCCGTAGTGGTGTAATTTACAGATCAGTGTATTGCGGTCAACGCAGTCAAACGCTTTTGAGAGGTCACAGAAAATGCCAATCGCGTCCTGGAAATTCTTCCAGGATTCCAAAATGTGACTGATGAGTTTTACTCCTGCGTCAGTCGTCGACGTACCTTTCATGAAACCAAACTGTCAACTATGTAAAACATCTGGTCTAGCATGATTTTTTCATAAATGTTGCTCAATGCTGGAAGCACAGATATTTTTCTAGAGTCTCAGCAACTTGTAACTTATCTGAAATGGTTTCATTATCAATTTTTAGAGCTAACTCATTCTGATCTCGCTGTTTTGTGTTTCCAGTTTCTTTGTTAATTACCTGCCACACAGCTTTTATTTTATTTTTAGAGATAATAATGTTGTTACTTATTAATTTAGATTTAGCGTGAGCGCAGACTCTTTTGAATATCTTAGAATAGTTTCTTACATAATTATGAAGGGCGTCAGTTTGCGACATAAACAAATGTGCTGATATTTTTTAAGATATTTGTTTATAATTTAAAAATGCATTATTTATCTATTTATCGTTGTTTTGCTTTTCCTAAATGCAAAATAAAAATTACTTTATTTACGAAAATAATAAAAGTACGAAGTTGTTCAGTTGGTATTTCGTATGACGTAATAATATGGCGGCTACTATTTCATGGTGTTCAAAAATATTAAAAAAACTGAAATCATTAAAATTGTATTTTAAAATTTATTTTGGCTTTCATGAACTAAAACTAACATTTTCCGACTGCATTTTACCTAAGATATCTCAATAGTACATTTTAGATTTTTTCTCGTATAGAGTAAAATACCCTATTTCATATTTAAAAAATAATTAGATATTGATTTGGTATATTTATTTTAACAGTGACCAGTGTTACAAAGAATTGGAGAATCCAGAGGTATCCACCGAGCTGAAATATCAACTACGAGACAAGGCTGAAAGAGCTCATTTGGATACTCTCCGATTATGTAGATCCTTAGAAAGGTAAGTTTAACAATATTCGCCTACTTATGCAAAGTGGTAGTGGCATCTAAACATGATTCTAAATTCATGGTCGGTAAAAAAAACAGGTTTTTCATAGAAAAGTGCACCTACGCGGTCAAAATGTATGTAACAGCAAAAACTTGACGGAAAATTGCAACGCAGGGTGTTCAGAATCAGGTACTGAAACCATAGTAACAGGTTTCGCGTCGATGTCCCAGCGACCCTGTGCTATTCCAGCAAACTATTGAATTTGTTTCAAAGTACATGAGTACTCTTTGACCGATTAGCTGCCATATTGTCCCACTGCTAGGAATATACTCTCCTAAACTCCCCCGTTCCACGTCTTTCGATCTAGAGCTACTAATGACCAGTTCATTAAATAGCAAAGGATTAGAAGTAAGATCGTCTGTCACCCATGTGTTCACTGAATGTTTTTTTTTGTAAATAGTTATAATTATTAATATGCTTACAAATATGTTTTTGTTACAATATCTTCTTTAACATTAGGTATATTATTATTATTATTTAATATCCAAAAAAGGGGGTGTGGGAAGCACAAGACCGGTCGAAGTGGAGGAGCCTGGGGAGGCCTATGTCCAGCAGTGGACGTCTTTTGGCTGAAATGATGATGATCCAAAAAATATTAATTTATGTTTAGTATGCTGGACAATGAAACAAACAACCCAACTCAAAGTATGACCGATTACTTGGAGGAGGCTGATATTAACATCCTTCATGTGGACGCTAATCTGCTTTTAAAATACAGGTAAGCATTTCAACTATATAATATACAAGGTGAGACAGAATAAACGAAAGTCCTGAAAATAGTTTGTTCATAATTGCCTACTGAATCGAACTCAGTAACTTTTTTTTTTAACAAATTATGTTTTTTGCCATATCTACCTCCGATTGAGCTAAAGAAAATGAAATCTTATTTCAAGACGATAAGGCTCAATTTTAAATGCATAAAGTAATGCTAATGTCAACAAGATTATCTTAATGACAGTTTTAAACAAAACGAAGATTTGGTCATTGCAGCTATTAACCAAATACTCTAATTGGGGTGTATGATGTGTTGCGGTAATTATGTTACACCTTGTACAACGAAAAAGCAAAATTCACGAAACGAAAATTCATTCAAATGATAGCGCTGTAGTAAGATAATTTTTTTTAGATAAAATCCATTTTTAGAGTCCGGTACTAAATTGGTACACTTTTCCTATCAAGGTGCGGGAACCCTCTTGTGGGGTAGTCTGACTCGCTTGCTAGTTTTAAGTTGCTCACTGATAGTAATTCTCGTTTTTGCATGATCTCCAAAGTAAGCAAACATTTTTATACTTGTTTCAGAACTACTGTGGCTAAGTGCAAAGATCACGCTAACGAATTTCTAAGCTCGATACGAAATATAATTTCTGATATTAAAAGGTAAGTTATAAAGTAAAGAGCAAGCTTTTGTGCATTACTGTCTTATAACTTTTATTGGTCAAGTGAAGTGATGTGAATCAAGACAATAAGTTGAGCCTGAGTTGATGACCTTATCTTATTCTTATTGATAGATAAGTGCTTTTTCATGTTAGGCATTGCACTGCAAGTGTTAGATTAAAGTAATTTTGTTAGTGTCATTTTATAAAAACATTTGATAACACTACATTCTTAAAATAACAGATATTTCACCGTGTTCCATTATTTTTGTATTATTTCAACAACTTTTCTTGGTTGTTCTGTTATTTTACTCAACAACTATTTTAAAATTGTACCTATTCTGTGCTCAACTTCGAATGGACGATGTTGAATGGGAAATGTAATTAAGTAGGTTTGGTTTACAATAAAACTATTTTAAAAGATAAATTGTTTTTATTTTTACATTTTTCATTTAAAAAAAAACATTAAGTCTAGTCGTAATCGAATTGCTGTCACGCAATGGACCATGTAAACGGGGTCAATCCCCGAGACAATAGTGTGTACAATAATTCGTGTCAGTTCAGTTGCACCAGCCGAGTAGGCCAGGGCCTGTAGACAAAATACATTTCTGTTAGCGTTCACGCCAAACGTTAAGCCAAAATGTATGGGAATGACATTACCTGTGGAAAGATGGCGTCGTGTCCTTTCCACAGGTAATGTCATTCCCATACATTTTGGCGTAGCGTTTGGCGTGAACGCTAACAGAAATGTATTTTGTCTATAGGCCCAGTTCAGATAGATTCTAACGCTTTAAGGCTGATTTTTCAATAGTTTTTTTTTTTTTTTGAGGAATGGAAATGTCGGTTTGACAACTTTTTTATATAAAACATGCCAAACTGATAAAAGTCTGACTATTGAAAAATAAGCCCCTAATTTAAAGTGAACAGACATAAAATTGCTTTTTGTCATAATATCAGAAGTCAATTTTGCTAAAACCATGGTTATCGCCAGAACAAGCAGTGGAATGGCTAACTGGCTTGGTGGCTCGGACGGGAACCCGCGTTCAGGCTATATTCAGCCAGCAAATTTGAAATCGATCAATGAAATGGACTGGCTTCATTTAAGGCTTGAGGACAATCCAATGCAGTGGACTGTCTATTTACACAATCGGATTGTCTTGAGGATGGGTCCCGTCTAAATGGTCCATATGGTTGACGCTTGCCCGTCATTAAACGTCGAGATCTATTTTGGATTTCAGACCAATGCTCTAGGCAGCCATGAATATTCTCCATATTTCGGCTGCTGCTGCTTGGCTGTCTAGTGCGCGGGAGCATATACAACTAAAGTTATCTTAAAAAAACGAACATACGGTCATAAGATAGAAACTACAACTTGAGCACATCCATATATATGCTCTTATTTCGAAAATATTTGACTGGAATAGTGACTAAATCTATGGAAACATTTTTCTCTCCACCATCGCTATTGCACAGTATCTTGGGAAATGTATTACTTTCAGCAAAAAATCTGTGAGACCCTGCAATCAAAAATAATGTAAAATGTATTTATATATATTGGTTTTGATGGCAACCCTATATTTAGGTAATATTTTTTATGGGTTCTGTATCAAACAGAACCCACAAAAAAATTTGACGACTGACGTTATGCCATCCTTGTCTTATTCCCTACATTTTGTGCACGTTAGAACAGTCCAAACATAGTTTAGGAATTCGCTATCGCTCGGAACGGTTGCCCGCGAACGGAACACCGGACGGACACCTGGGGGACTACTCTAACTCCGTCAACGAAAATACGGCCCCGTCCGAAAACAGTTCGAAACTTCGAAGTGACACCTACAGCTGATTTATTAACTTTTTGGACGGGTGAAACCACATAGGGAGTAGGGACAGCTGTCAAATCGTCTAGTAATTCATTCTTAGTTTGGGTCTCAAACTAATCATAGGTCCGTAAGTGATACGGAATAAGAAACGGCCGTAACTTCGACTGTGACAGAGGCGTAACAAGGGTGGGGCAGGCAGGGCACGAGCCTTGGGCGCCTATCGAGGGGGGTGCAAAGTCGCCAATTATTAACAAAAAACTCCAATAAACCATTTCCGTTTTATCTAAGAAAATCTGAAGAGCTACTTGAATTTACTGTGCAGTATGGGGATGAAAGCGTATTTCTGCCCATTCCTATTCAAATGCTGCTTAAAATTGCAGTATTGCAAGTTGTGAGCGATTTTTTTAGCAAGTTGAAATGAATGAAACCTTCGTTATTGAAGGCTATAATAGTGAACAATGGTTATGTGACCTAGTTCTGCTCAGTGTAGAACGAGAAGATAATTTACGAAGGGGCGCAAATGTGATGCGTGCCCCAGGCGACATTTTCTATTGTTAGGTACGCCCCTGGGCTGAGATTACGGATTTCGTGCTTAGAGAGTAGGCCCCCTGAACCAGGCGTCGCGAACTCGCGACAGATAGGGCTTTTTTGACAATTGCCTGAAAGGGTCGCGACAGCCGAGGAAAAGGACCATACAGTCAGTTGTACCCAGAGGCTCGTTGCCGGCTAGCCCGCAAGGCCTGACACTTTGAGGTCTGTTGAGGTACTCTGACCAAAATATGAACCTAGTATCTAACCTACCTCTTACCTCGGCTCTGATACAGACTTACGATATTATTAGGTAGATACCTACCAACCTAATAAATATGAAAAATACCTACTAACCTCGCAGAGTGGGATACAGACTGTGAAGGGTATGAGGAATATGTAGGCTGGAGCAGCAAGACAGGCTACCAAAAATCCTACGAATATGAGGATTAAAGGCCAACATATCGAAGAACAGATGCTACTAATTTTCATTGAGAACTACTAAATTCAAATGACGTCAAAAAGCTGAGAAAGAACAGCTAATGAATAATTTTGACTTCACGAGTTCACGGACGAGCTCCGCTAGGAGTAATCACAGAGTACATTTATAAAAAGGGTAGGAGTAATAGTGTTCTGTGGACGAGGTTGTCGACCAGTGTTGCCAACTCCAAAAGTTCAAATTATCGAGTTCCCACGTCGAAATTATCGCACAGGCGCCAGCACATCAAGCTACCTCAAACTGTCTTTTCCCAAACCATATGCTTATGGAATACAGTTGAAAAACGATCAAAGAAATTTGGCAGATTGGGGTAGCTTGATGTGCTGGCGTCTGAACACAAAAAATATATTTCTACTCTACCGTAGAATAGAAATCGCATAACTACCTACATTTCTCGGTACAATAGTGTCAACTGTCTACAGGGAAACGTCATTTTTGTCTACTCTTCCGATAATAAAACGGTTCTTGTGCTAAGCCCGCAGGTCACAAGAGTCTTCATTTCGTTTTCACGACCTGTGTTCACGCGTGCCCACGACACATAGAAGCAAATATCGCGGTCACGCGGTCGCGGTCGGATGGAAACAATTTTTTTTGTGTTGTTATTTCATTTGAAGGAAAGAGAGACCTTTACATATTGATGTTGACATACTTGACAACTGTTGATATTTTGTTGACTTTCTGCGTTTTATTTTGGCAGACTATGTTCTGCGATTTCGGCGGTCTCTCAAGTTCTGGAGCCATAGTGCTGATGTTGGGCCACAAAAGAGATGAATGAAAGACACTTGCATGTAGCCGAGATGAGAATGTTAAGAGGAATGTGTGGTGTTACACGAATGGATAGAATAAAAAATGAGTACATAAGAGGAAGCCTGAAAGTGGCGCCGATAAATGAAAAGTTGTGTGGAAATCGGTTGTCATGGTATGGGCATGTGATACGGTGGAATGAGGAAAATGTCATGAGGAAAGTTTTGAGTATGAATGTCGATGGCTATAAGAGTAGGTAGGGGGAGACCAAAGAAACGATGAATGGACTGTGTGAACGATGATATGGTTAGAAAGGGTGTGACTACGGAGATGACGACTAATAGAGAAGTGTGGAAGAAAAAGACATGTTGCGCCGACCCCAAATAAATTGGGATAAGGGCAGGAGAATGATGATTTTGGCAGACTTTTTTTAAAGCTCAGAATTATCGTACAGAGGAGTACATCATGCTACCCCAATCTGTCAAATTTCTTTGATCGTTTTTCAACTTTATTGTAAGGAATAAGGTTTATGTTCAATTGGGAAAATTTGACAGTTTGGGATAGCTTGACCTGCTGAAGACTGTACATTAGACAATCACTATCGTACCATTGGCCAAATTATCGTACGGCCTGGCAACACTGTTGTCGACATGTGGAACTTGATTAGATGTTAGGTTATGTTCTGTGTTGCCAGTATAATATTGTAGTCTGGTTCTGTGATGTGGACTCGGCTGTCATGTCTATGTGCCGCCCTGTGCCGCCTGTTGTAATCACTGACAAGCTGACAAGTATCATAAGCGTAGAGCTTAGGGCATTTAACTTAATCATGAGTCAGTGGCAAGGAGCTTATCATGTATAATGTACCTATGTACCGTGGAATTAGTATGTACTCATACTTAAATACATAGTGTCTCGTGGCACGCATGACGTCCAAATATTTTTTTAAGAAGCCTCTTTCCAAGAAAGCTTCCCGAAACTGCCCCAATGTATATTCAACGACTCTATAAAGTGATAATGGGCAAATTAAGAATATAAAGGGGATACGCAAAAATAGCCCGCGATATTCAATTTTCTCACATTTTTTGCAATTTGCAGATCAGTGTCAGGCTGTAGGTTGAACTAAATATTATTCGCGACGGGAAAAGTATACCTATAATTTACAGAATCATAATAATTAAATACAAACTTCTAAGTCCACATAATCCCATTAATTGTAGGTATATTTCATGAAATTGATTCACAGGATTCAATCATCGCATTCATCACCTGCAAATTGCAAAAAATAACTACCCTAGCGGTAGGTACAGAGGCCAGCACATCAAGCTACCCAATCTGTCAAACTTTGATAGTTTTTCAACTTTATTGTAAAGAATAAGGTTTATGTTCAATTGGGAAAATTTGACAGTTTGGGATAGCTTGACCTGCTGGCGACTGCGCTTCAGTGTATACTATGAATGTTCGTAAGTTTATAGATGTGTGTTTTAAGCTGTGTTCGTACACAGGTTTTATTTTTTTTCAACACATTTGCTCAAAAACTGCATTTACGATGCCTGTATACATGGTTCGAAAGTTAAAAATTACGCACTAATACAACGGAACGTGCGGTAAAATAGGTACCTACTCTCACCTAAGTACCTATTTTACCGCATACCTCGTTGTATGGCACCGTGCGTATTCTTTACGGTTTTTTTTTAATTTCCATAAAATATTATAAGAATTTCGTCCAAGGAGTTTCACATTACGAGAATAAATAAGCTGACTGATCGAACCTCCTTGGAAACGATTTTGCTCAATACGTTTGACTCACTTTAGTAATAAAGAGTAAATGAGATGAAAGATGTAGTTCTAATTTTCACCACGGGCATGTGGCGCCATTTGTAAATTCGCGCCATTTTCATATTAGAAACGTCAAAGATTGTTGCGAGTTTCCGACTGATATTTATAAACAAACTTTTATTATGAGTTCAAGCGAGGAAACTGATATTAATATGGAATCTACTCCACCTGATATTTTGAATGAGGCGCAAATTGCAGGAAACGGTCTCTAGCCGCCAAAATTGGAGAGCGCTATTTAATGATGTATAGGTTTGTTTAATTACATATTGTACTGTTTTCTCGCAAATGTGTTGAAAAACATTGTATGACACACGTGCAGAAATTGGTTTTTACAAACTCGTGACTATGGTAAGCCCTCGACTTCGTCTCGGGCTTACATTTGTCTACTCGTTTGTAAAAACCAACTTACCGCACTAGTATCATAAATAACTATTATGTTAAGCTGAGGCCCATTCATAAATTACGTCACATGTTAAGGGGAAGGAGGGGTCAACAACAGCTGGAAGCCTATGACAAGGGTCACAAGTTTCACGTGACATCACATGTACTTAAAAATCTGTAGTATTTAAAGTCTAAATCTGACGAAAAACTGTAAATGCTGTAATAAATTACCAACTGCATCTGTGTTTCTGTAACGTTTAATTTAAAATGAAAACATACCTATGACTACCTGTGAGTTGTGGCAAGGACCAGACTGGCCCTCCAAGATCATGTAATTGGGTCATTTAGGTATGGTTGGCCCGGTGGCCCCCTAGGCCATCCATGCCTAAATTACTTAACACGAATTTAAATTGATAGTATGTAGGCTTAGAGCATTTATAGGATATATGCTCTAAGTATGTAGGTACAGACGCCAGCAGGTCAACCTATCCAAAACTGTCAAATTTTCCCAATGGAATAAAGTTGAAAAACTATCAAAGAAATTTGACAGAATGGGGTAGCTTGATGTGCTGGCCTCTGTTCCTACCTACAATACAACAATTTTCTGAGAAACAATAATCGTGTAGATACGTTTTTATTTAACAAAATACAATGTGTGACAGATTTTGATTTACAATGTTAATATTATTTAAATTGATTAAATTACTTACAAAATAAAACAACATTATTATTCATTAGGTAATATTTTGTAATCTCGAGTTATGTAGGTACCTAATTAAGAGACTCCGGCGGTTGATATGCATAGGTAAGTGGTTGTAGATTGAAGCATCACTTATCAGCAATCGCATTCATATAAGGGTAAATCATAAAATGGACATATTCAAAAAATTATGGCACTTAATTTCTTCATATGAACGAGAAACGAACGCAAGTGGAAGAGCATTTTAGGTACTTTAGGCCACGAAGGCCTTTCAGGGACACGACCTTAAGTAACGTAGTACAAGACCAAGAAGACAGAATGAATACAAAAGAAAGTGGCGCTGATTCTGTTGTGTTCACAAACCAACTTAAGTTATTTAGAGCTAATTTCACCAATGAAACTAAACGTGAACATCTAAATCGCGTTCAAGAGCGGTCAGTGTCATCGTTGTTGTGTAATAATTTGACAGTGCATTGAACGCAGTTGGAAGCTAATCGTGTTCAGTTTCATTGGTGAAATTCACCCTAACTACTTATTGCTATCATAAAAGTAGGATAGAGCTAGGAATAGACTGAAGCACCTAAGTATATACAAGTTTAGATGAACATTTCGCTCACGAGAGAATCATCACCAATATTAGTTAAACTGTGGACTAGAATATTGCTTAAATAATAATTTAATTAAGTCCTCTTCCCTCCATCATCCCTTGAGCGCAGTATCTCGGGAATTGTACTACTGACAGCAGGAAATCCGTGAGACCCTGCAATGATAAATGATTTTATTTCTGTAAGTAGGTTTGTACAAACACTTTTACACGTCAAACATATTTTTTTTTAAACTAGATGAGGTCGGTGTTTCCTATCTGACTACTCTCCTATCGCATTTACACAATCATGTTCGCCATTCGCCTCGTCACTCGACGAACATTCGACGAAACATTCGTATACGAGTGCCGCGCCGCCGCCGCCGGCGCCGTCGCGAATTACTGTTCACACATTCGCGGGGTGAATTATTTTAAGATTCGCACACGAACATGGAGGACGTGAATATAATGGCGGCATGCGCGCTACATCTAGAGTTTATACAATTATTAAGATATCCTGCGTAAAAAAGAACCGTCGACGTCGTCGGTGGATGATAGCGTGTCATCGCAATAGCACAATGTACCTAAGTATTTAATCCGAAATGAGTAAAAAATTATTAAATTACAAACGAAATGCAGGCGAATGTGTAAACAGTAAGTTCGTGTTCGCCCTTTGATTCGCGACGGCACTCGTATACGAATGTTTCGTCGTGCCGAATTTACACATTCGTGCGAATCGCGAGGCGAATAATGAACACGCATGTGTAAACAGTGCGCTCGCTATTCGCCTCGTGCCTCGCCTCGCGACTCGCGCGCTCGCCTTGGGTGCGGTTTTTCGGACGCGAATCAAAGGGCACGAATAGCGAACACGAACTTACTGTTTACACATTCGTGAGAATCGCAAGGCGAATGGCGAGGCGAATAATGAACACGCATATGTAAACAGTGCGCTCGCTATTCGCCTCGTGCCTCGCCTCGCGATTCGCACGCTCGCCTTTCGAGCGGTTTTTCGGACGCGAATCAAAGGGCACGAATAGCGAACACGAACTTACTGTTTACACATTCGCCTGCATTCAGTTTGTACCTAATTAATATTTTTTTGCTCTTTTCGGATTAAATACTTACATTGCTCTATTGCGATGACACGCTATCATCCACCATCGTCTGCGTCGACGGTTATTTTTTACTTTTTTACGCAGGATATTTTAATAATTGTATAAACTCATTAGATGTAGCGCGTATGCCGCCATTATATTCACGTCCTCCATGTTCGTGTGCGAATGTCAAAAAATTCTTCCCGCGAATGTGTGAACAGTAAGTTCGTGACGGCACTCGTATACGAATGTTTCGTCGAATGTTCGTCGAATGACGAGGCGAATGGCGAACACGATTGTGAAAGAAAGAAAGAAAGAAATTTTATTTGCTTGAACATGTGTATACACACAGAATTAAAATAATACATGCATGCAAGATCTTAAAAATAAAGAGTGATTCACGACATGTCTGCCATTTCTCATGGCGTGCAAATATCTTAGGTACAATTATATTATTTATTATTTTTATATCAATGATTTTTAACTCATTAAATATCAGTCAACAATTCAACAATTTTTTAATATTGTATTTAATCTTTTACATTATCCAATTATTTATTTTCCTTGGATTAATACAGATTATAACATCACAATGATAATTTACAGAACTTTTAAGCATTCAATTATTTATATTTAAGTTCTCCACTACTACATGACCATAATTACTATAATGCTAGTTATATTTATTTACATTTAATATTCACCATGAGTCGTTTAAAAATTCTGCAATATGCTTTTTGTGCCAAAAACAATTTCATTGTGTGTTTCAGTTTAGGTAAAGTTTGCTCTTTCCAACTTTTGGGCAATTTATTGTAGATACTTGGTGCCATACAAAAAACACTTAATGCGGTGTCAAATGTTCGTTGAATGACGAGGCGAATGGCGAACACGATTATGTAAATGCGGTGCCAGTCATTCGTGCGACCAGTTGTGCACAGGATTGCGAAGCTAACAGACGTTTCGCTATTTTCAGAGCTCGTGGCGTCTACAGTGTAGCGTATTTATACTATTACTTAATTTGATCATGGTTTGGAACTAAGCCAACGTGTTTTGAGTTCATTTAACTCTTGCAGAATAATCCTACTTTATTGAGATCCTAAAAAGAAATCCCATAGAAACAGATTTACCGTAATGACGCCTAGTACTTTTTCTTCAAGGTTTGACAAATTAAAAAGAAGAGAAATTCTCGAAAGGCTGCGTACATGGATTCGTAAACAAGTGTAGGAGGAAGCCCAAATGTGTTCGCATATTCAGCATGCGTAACCATTTGCATATCCGCTGACGCTGAGTTTGCGAATGAATGTCTGCCGGCCCCGCGCCGGCCCTTCACATGCGTGCAAACATTTGTACAATGTAGTACGAATGTTTGCGCGCATGTGAGTGACCGGGTTTATGGCAAACTCATGTCTACCTCATAAACTAAATTACCAAACACAAAAGAATTGAAATATCAGAACTGTCAAAAAGCAATTCTTACGGTACCGACTGTTAGTGTCCTACGCAATTACCTCTCGTGGCGCTGGAGTCGCCCCGGCCAAAGGAAAGGACACTACTCAAAAGTAACTAGTTAATAGCGCGACGCGACAGAAATTGTTCTACTAGAGTTGCGTCGCGCTGTCGCCACGCGCCTGTTTGTGGGAGCCTTTATTATGGGAACTCATAACTTGCGACCCAATGTGCAAGTCGCGCGCTACGCTACTGATTTCGATTAAATCTTGGATGTATTTTGATCCTATGCTGCCAGCCTGTATGGGTACATAACTTGTAATTTGGTAAAACCGTAAGAATGTAAAAACATGAAATACTCACCGATAACGCTTCTATACAGACTGTGAAGGGAAGGACAATTATGTAGATACCAGCAGCAATACCAGCTAACCACAATGATATAAATACCAGGATTAAAAGCCAAATTATCGAAAATATGATGTTGCCCATTTTCTGAAAAAAAAAAAAACAAGAATAACATTGAACCGTAACGTTACAAACTTATGTTCTGTAAAAGGAGGAGGGTTCCGTACCAAAGGCAAAAACTACGAAAATACCTAACACGTTTCATGCATGGAGACCCCTTTAATTTTTAGCTTTGATTTTATTTTCCTTATTTATTGATATAGCGGCAACAGAAATACACATTAGCTATATGAAAATTGTGGGTACCCAATAGGTAAATCAACATAGCTGCCATCATAGCATAGCAGCAGGCTTAGCATGACGCTTTCTATTTCTACTCTACTGTAGAATAGAAATCGCTTGTCTACATTTCTCGGTATAAAACTGTCAAATGTCTATACGGAAACGTAATTTTTGTCTACTCTTCCGACGACAAAACGCTTGTCTAAGGTTGTCGTGCTAAGCCTGCTGCAGACACAGGCTCTCTCGCCGTGAGAGGGAGTGGGCCGTAATCCACCACGCGTGCCAGTGCGGGTTGGGAGATGTCACCTGGTGTTCCAATTTTTGGTTCTAGGACATACCGGTTTCCCCACGATGTTTTCCTTGACCGTTTTGGGATCAGTGGTATTGAAATATTTTTTTAATTTAGAATTTTTTAACACTAAGTGAATCGCATATCAGGGTTTGAGCAGTTGTAGGTCGTAACTTACAACTCGTAAGTCGCGGCCGTTTCCACTACGCGTCTACGCTCTCGCTGCCATCAACAACTGAGGCATTATATGGAGCCTCCACACAATACCTAGTTGTTGAACGAAAGATTTTTGCCTGCTAGGCAAACTTATGCGGCGCTACATATTTTTGTCATTATTGTTGTATCCTGTTTCAGCACGATATGTACGCATGTACCACCTACTGACAAACTTTTCCAACATCGATCGTCCTGATTAGGGTGGATTATAGGATCAAGTGTTATTTTAATTTGTAGGTTTACAAAGTGGTTGATACATATGGAAAATACCTTGAAATCACGTTTTAAATTAATGTCAGTGATAGTATGACTAATGAGTTTTTAATTTATACCGGTTAATTTAATATCAAAAACAATAACGACAAAAGTAGGTGAAGTTGTGTCATGCCAAGACATTTAAACCGAGATGTCACCATAGCTAAATATCACAATGCGTTTAAACAACAATGCGACATAATTGGACAGAAATTATATGGTTGTCACATTTTGACGAAAGGAGGTGCAGCAAGAACGTTCCTTCTAAAGTACTAAAATAACCAAAAAATGAAGTCTGTAAAATGTCAGATTGTTGGTTGCCTGCAATCTGTAGCCTATCGGCTCCCTAGAGTATATTATGTTTTTTTTTTTTTTTTTTTTGGGTGGGAAATCATCTATTAACTTCTCCTGCTGAGTAGAGCACCAGGGCGTGTCAGACTTTTACTGACTAAAACCCACCCGTGTTCCCTCAGTAGCCCGTATGCCAGGGGCCGTGGTATCTCTTTCGAACAAACCCCCACCCCTGGCAGGCATCGGCCCTTGCGGACCCCACCGGTGGTTGCTGACATCTTTGACGGCGCGCGTGTGGAACACAACGCGCCGTCCCGTCTACCACTTTTCGGCCGCAGGGGATAGGGAGAGCGGCTGACGCTATACCGACACTCCTCTTCCCCTGCGGCCCCACCGCGTCCGCCATCAAACGGTGGCGGCCCCGTCCAGGCCACGGAAGGGAAGAGCGCTGCTCAGAAGCACCGGCACTCCCCCTCTACCGCAGCCCGTAACCCTCAGCCACGATGCCTCCCATTCGACATCGCAGCCCACCTCAGTTGCGGTGCACCTCACCGCAACCTACTTTTTGGCCGCTACGTCGTCGGCTTTGAGGCAAAAGCCCTGACGAGCAGCCCCACCTTTGGGTTCCTCTTGGCTTCACCGTGGCCGGAATCCACGGTTACTGAGCCCCCCCCCGCAACGACAATGCGGGAACCCACTCGGGGGGGGAGAGTATATATGTTCTGTGGGTTTAATTGTCATGTATTGATTCTACGAGGTACTTAAATAATTTAATCCTTTAATTCCCAGGTTTTCAGTGGCAGCCCGGAACCTTTTTTTTTGGGTGGGAAATCATCAAATAACTTCTCCCGCTCTGGGTGGAGCAGGAGGGCATGTCAGACTTTTACTGACTAAAACTCAACCGTGTTCCCTCAGTAGCCTGTATGCCAGGGGCGGCAGTATCTCTTTCGAACAAACCCGCACCCCTGGCAGGCATCGGCCCTTGCGGGCCCCATCGATTTGTGCTGACATTTTTTTGAGGTGCGCTTGGAACACGACGCGCCGTCGACCTGGGCTTGGTCCTTACCGGACGCCCACGCCTACGGTGGCTGGAAATCAGCCTGGGATTGCCGACGCCCAGGGCGTCTCCTGCGGCGGTTAGGACCATGAGGGCGCATATACTGCCTCTCCCTCACGTGCGCCGCCTTCCTCTTCGCGAGCAGCAGACCTCCACCGTGTCCACAGGGCGATCTTCGCAGTGGAAACACCCAGGCGTTTCCTCCCGCCCGGAGTCTGGACTCGTGCCTACCTACCGCTATCCGCAGATCCAAAGAAAATTCAATCTTATTTCAAGGCAATAATCTATGTCTATACTAATCTTCTATATCTATACTAATAATAAAGAGGAAAAATTTGATTGTTTGTTTCTTTGTTTGCATTGAATAGGCTCCGAAACTACTGAACCGATTTGAAAAAATATTTCACTGTTGGGAAGCTACACTATCCCCGGGTGACATATGCTATATTTTATCCCCGTATTCCCACGGGAACGGGAACTACGCGGGTGAAACCGCAGAGCGCTGCTAGTAAAGCACGCATAACAAAGCATAACATAGTAATACTAGGGTCAACCCTTCTAGATACGAATGTGTTAATAATTCCCATTAGTGAGTGATTGCGTAAGAATTTTATCCTGAACAGCGTTTGTTTACACTATCATAAGATACTTTTTTAGAACAGACCATATTTAGGCCCTCTCAGACAGGCGTGACGCGACACTGTAGAACAATTTGTATGCAAACTTCGTGGATTTATGTGTTCTACGGGTTCTACCCAAATCGCGTCGTACCATCGCGTCGCGTCAATCTACAGCAGGCTTAGCATGACGTTTGCTATTTCTACGAAGAATAGACAGTGCTTTTTCAATACAAAGTGACATTTCGTTTCTCCATTTTTGACATCGCACAGTAGATATCCTTCTACAATCTGTCATTTTGTCTTTCGTTTCTAATGATCTTTGTCTAGGTCGCTATCCTAAATGCAGACTACCTATTTCAGAAGAATATTTCTTCCCAAAACTGTCAAAATCACACTGACAACAAACTTTCTACTCGTCGGCCACAAAGTATAGGTATTTATGATTAGATATCTACAAAATCATGATTCGTTTAGAACGCATAACTGTGATAATTAATAGAAAAACATAGGTAGCTATCTTCTATTGTACATAATTTAGTTAATAGTCATGTCTATTCTTCCGTCGCGACAAACCGCTGCTCGTGCTAAGCCTGCTGGAGCCTTATTTGTCGGTGGGTAGGTACCTACTGAGTAAGTATAAATTCTCACTCACAATAGATGTGGGAACAGCCACCTGTGGACACGCACCTTTACTTTATTTCTTGAATTTGGAGCAGTTTTTTAGACACTTACATCCACAAACACGCACAGTAGGTATAATCAGCTCCACATTGTTTGCCATTAAAACATTTTGATCGTTCTGACAAATATGATGTCACGAAAAATTATGTCAAGGAGCCAAGCTAAGAAACAATAAAGCCAACTAGATAGGCACTAAGGTTTATTTTTAGCCTACCTATAATAGTTACGTAATTGTTACGTCAGTTACGATCTAGCTTGGTACGAACAGCTAAACAACACACCTTCATTAATTGGTAAAGTGGTAACCCCACGTCCTAAACCCGATTATGAAGAGCGGGTGGCGTGGCAGCTGTAGTGGCTCGTGAGTAGTGGGGTTTGACTCGGCTTGAGGTCCTTAACTTTGAAGGCCAGAATTGCTAACCCATTGCTGCTTCGGTTCAATAAAATTGTCTGTTCAGCAACGTAAATATCGCAATGAACGTTGTCGATCGAACTGTCAAATTGAAAGCCGTTCCTACTGCTAGTGTGCAATTACCCCGCTGGTCATTGCATCGTTTTGAACGTGCAGTTATTGGTACCTCGCTACTGTAGTCTAGTACCAGTAGTCAGAAACAGTACCTACCTAGTTAGAACCTCAACGATGCGGGTTGTTCAAAAGAGATACCGTGGCGCCTGGCACGAAGGCAACTGAAGGACCACGGGTGGGTTTAGTCAGTAAAAGTCTGACACGTCCTCCCGCTCCACCCAGAGGGGGAGAAGTAATTTGATGATTTCTCAAACACAAAAAAAAAAAATACAGACGTAAATACACCGTGCAGTGCGTAACTTAGCGTGTAGCCTTCTTATTACGCACGCTCTGTGTTAAATAAGTAGGTACTTACACTAGGTACATGGTGAACTATGAAACAACCGACAGAAAATTCCAGAAATCAAGCTTCACGATATCATCCACATTAACCGTGGCGTGATGTCTGACGTGAATTCCTAATTACAAACAAACAAACTTTCCTCTCATTATCTGTCTAGTCTGCGCGCAGTGTACCCAAACTAAAAACTAAACGAAAACCTCCTTTAACAGCGTCAAGGTCCTCCCACTACAAGTACTAAGTACTCACAATGCCATACATTTTGACAGTTCAACAAAATAAATTGCGTTAATTACGTTACTACCATAGCTTCAAAATCGTTCGGATTGTGATTGAAATTATTTGAAATGATACTACCTACACATATAATTAAGTAGGTACATAAACATAGGTTTAGAGAAAGTTGTTTATCAACGTATCAACACATCACCCACGTAACACGAGACAGGGTCAACGAAACCATAAAACGGCCGAAGTTTGTTTCGAGTTTCCAAAACCAAGAGGGCTATGCCATAGACTAATTCATTCGTACGTATTCGTTTTCTTGTAGGTAGATTTCGATCATTTACCTAATTTTTAGGGTACAGTACCCAAAGGGTGTCATGTCAATGGAATCCTTACTAAGGCTCCACTGTTCGTGCGTCTGTCTTAGGACTGTATCGTTTGAGCCGTTATACATAGGTAGACACTTGAATATTGAAATTTTCAGTGTACGTACTATGGCCGCTGTAACAACATATTGAAAAAAATACAGTTTAAAAATTATGTGCTCCATAAAAGAAACGGTTTTTTCGGTGTTTATTGCTCGATAGTGTTAAATATTGTACGGTGATACGGAACCCTTCGTGTGCGAGTTTCACTCGCACTTGGCCGCTTTTTACTTATCTGCTATCAGCAGTTTGATAACAGAAATAAATAATATTCCTGCTATAGCGGTCGTAAACTGTACCTACCTATTTTTTTATTTCTGCGAATAGTGATTCTATAACGTTGTTTAATTACCTATTGTAAAAGGTGTATTTTTTTAAACCGAATAGAAGTTCACCTCAAAAATCCTCAGATCACATAAAAAAGTACCCCCTCTTACTTACTTATAAACACGGAATAAAGTTAAACCAGGAATAACAAAGAAATAACCATAAATTTTCATAGGTATAACTTTATTCTGTGTTTATTCGTAAGAGGGTAGGGAAAAAAACAATTAGAATTGACATACCTATGGACATATACGGTGGAAGTTGTAGGTAGGAACTACTAGGAAGGTACATACGTTGTTCAAGTAAACCACCTTGTAAATGAGTTGTCGTACGTATGTAAACTGATAAAACCAACTATCAATTCAAAACCAAGAATAGGTAGGTAGGCCTTTCAACAAATATTTTTTGTATGATATCATCAAAATAACGAGTAAAACTGTATGCCTACTATTATTGTAATATTATTCATTTGGTGTAATAACCTTGCTCGATCACTTTACCTACTCTCTACGTAAATAGTCTCTAACGACTCGAGGAATCTGATGCGATATTTTTAAATAGAACATGTACACAAACATCTTACCGGTTATTGTAGCGTAGCACACAACACGAATAATTACAGAAGCACGACTTCAGCGACCAGCCTCGTCACTTTCCACTTGAGAACTGACGATGCGATGTGAGTAAAACTAGTTGTGCCTACCTACTTTTGAGTCATTGAGTAATACTTGGCGCGTACGGCGTACCTTATCTGAATGTTGGTTTACGATGTGCCTTGCTTCACGATGACCTGTTGTTTACGTTACTTGTCATACCTATGAAGGTACCTAAACTAACTACACCTACCTATCTAGTAATGATACGGCTCTATTGTCGCGATAACGCGAAGTACAGTCGCCAGCAGGTCAAGCTATCCCAAACTGTTAAATTTTCCCAATTGAACATAAACCTTATTCCTTTGTAATAAAGTTGAAAAACCATCATAGAAGTTTGACAGATTGGGGTAGCTTGATGTGCTGGCCTCTGTACATTCACGCTCTCTCTCGCACACCGCTCGACGTCTCACTTTATCTATGGCTCCTGAAGAAGTGCAGGCAGATGTGGCGCGACAGCGCGTAACAAACTTTTGTAGAACAATTATAAGAAAACATCATGGAATACATGGCTACACCTACGAGAAACGCCGTTGATTATCGCGATGGTCACGTTAACACGTTAACCGTAGGTGTAGCCACAACTTATCGCGATAATTTTACAACGGCATTCACATTGCCATTTGACGTTACAAAACGTGAGCATTATTGCGATAAAGCGGCCACACTAACGTTTGTCGTTGTCCACCGTGAGCATAATTAGCTGATTCTTAACCGCGTTGTTTATCGCGATGTTGGGCATTGACGTTGACCGTAGTGTGGCCGCAGCATTAGTTATACTAATTAATACGGCACAACTCAATGGTAGCGTCTCAAGAGAGTCCCGCGTCTATCCCCTCTGTGGCGACTAGAAGTTCCATGAGTTGTTATGTAGGTACAGCCAGCACATCAAAGCTACCCCAAATTGTCAAATTTTCCCAATAGAACATGAACCATAGGGGGTCATCTCATGTAATAAAGATGGTGCACCTAGCTTCTGACGTTTTATATGTGCCCATGCAGGTTTATAACAAATTAAATATTTTGATTTGATGAAAATCTATCAAAGAAATTTGACAGATTGGGATAACTCGATGTGCTAGCGGTTCAAATAATTCGATGATTAGTATTATTTCGTTTATTAACTCTAAGCCCCTACTGGGTACAGACAGTAAAATATTGTGCCCCTTACCAGTGATTCTAGTAAATTTACACCACAGCGACAATGGAGCTAGACTAGAACCATTGAGCTAGAACTGACAAATCCTTAGAAGACTACTTACCTACCTTATGATTGTTTCCAATAAAACTAAAGATTTACCTACCTATATAGTCAATTCGTACTTTTTTATTCGCTTTTGGTACCTACTTCAATATTATATCAATTACATGTGAAGCGCTCGTGTTAGAAGTAGGAAAGGTAGGCAAGACGAAGACGGATCCTGCAGGTACGAAGATATTTAGGTCCTCCTTTGAAATAACGCCAATTTGGAAGTAATAACGCCATCTGATCTCTGAATGGGTGTGTTTACGGGCCATAACACACTTAACAAACACCTTTTTAACATAGGCGCCACAGACAGCCCGCTTTGCAGGGGCTGCCTTGACGCCGAGGAATCCGCCGCCCACGTCATCCTGGAATGCGAGGCCGTGGCTACTCAACGTGAAGAAATCCTCGGAACAGTGAGGTCGCTCCGCGAAGCCTGTGATGTGAAGCTCCCAGGAAGCTTCTGAGCTTTTGGGCGGAGCTAGGCTGGCCCTGTTAGCCAGAATCCCCACGCACAACGGACCGAATGGGAGTCTACGTGCGGAAAAGGGAGTCCCATCATCATCATCATCGTGTGTGTGTCATGATGAGGAGCCTCTTCACGCTCCTTATGCTATGCTCTAAGATATAAAGAGACAATGGTGCCGATTCTGTTGTACACCGAACTAAACTAACTGAACTATAACTAAAATTCCTTACTTTTGACTATGAGAATCTTAACGCTATTCTGCAAAAAAAATATCTCTAAATTTAAAAACAATTTTGACACAACTAAAATCGAATTTGACAATCGTGCCTCGCACGTGGTAACCGTATGTGTTTTGGCTTCGCAACGTGGTACTTGTTTGCCCTACCCCGTGATTGTTTTTCAAATAAGCAAAAGAAAAAAAAACAGTACTATTTTTGCACCAGAAGTCGAGGTGACGGTGTGAATTTTATTTCTTGACAACTAATTTTAATCCACACCTATTTCAGGTTGAATGCAATAATGAAATTGACAACAACAGAATAGCAAAATTGCTTTTTTCACTAAACAAATAACTCAGTGCAATCTTAGTGCTGTGTTGCTGTCAAACTAAAATATAGTTTAGTTGTGTCACTTTAGTCAATTTCAGAATGGGAAATCGTCATTTGACAGGAATAAACTAAATTTTGGTGATTTTTAGTCTAGTTTAGAGAATTTTGTGACAACAGAATCGGCACCAATGTCTTGACTCACTTGACTGTACCTGCTCTACTAAGAACTCGTCGTCGAGACCTCTTCAGCAGCCCCGGATCTACGGGGGGCAAACCGGGGCACACGCCACGGGCGGCAGTCTCAGGGGGGCGCCAAAATCATAATATAGTATAATTAAAAATAAAATAAACTTGCTCCACAAAGCGCCTGGCATACTGAAGCCTGGTTGGCTCACCGTCGGCTTGTAAGAAAAAGGCGCCACACTCAATTATTTATTTCAAACGCTTGAGAGAGGGGCGCCACTATCATGTTTCTGCCCCGGTTCGAAAAAATCGTAGATCCGGGGTTGCTCTTCAGTAACTACGAGTATGTGTTCTGTGGTCGAGACAGCATTGACTGGACTTAAGAAGTTAAGATCGAACGAGAGTGCAGCGCGCAAACAATATTGACTGACGCAGTAAGGCGATTAACACACGGCACCGCCGCGGCGGCATACAATTCGACCGCGCGGTCGGGCGGTGTACACATGGCTACACACCAAGCTTTACATTTCCAGTATAAGCTGATCTCGCATTGTATACGATTTCTGTACAGTGCGTGTTCAGCGTAAACTGGAAATGTATAGCTTCATGTGTAGCCGTGCGTACGTGTGTTAGGCATCAACTGATTTGTTAGACACCAATGCGACATGAGATTCGCTTCACCACGGCGGTTTGCGGTGCCGTGTGTTAATCGCCATAAGTCGTCGACGAACTCTAGGCTGTATAACCTCCTGTGGCTGTTTCGTAGACGAATAGGGTCTTTTCCAATTTATTAAAAATTGTTTAATTTGAAGATTGGGACGAATTGAGTAATAGAAAAATAAAAATAAATTGATTTATATCCATTTTCTCAATTAATAAATTTAAAATTTTAAAAACCCGGCGACACAAACAAAAACTCTAAAATTAAAAATAATATATATTTATTGGCCTATGTTGTAGGTAATATTTTGATCAAGGCATTGTCAAGTCCGGGACGGTCAATGAAAACACCAAACAGAGGAGGCCTTGCATTCTATTGTTTTTCAACTTTTATTTCCTGCTTTTTAATTAAATCTGCGCAGGATTGCATATGTTTCCTACAGTGAAGTTTGCTACTAATTTATCCTCATTCCTCGTTCTGATCACCATTTATCCATAACCTATTCATTGAGACCTTTTCAATGAGCTCATACACGATACTTCTGCTGTTTGTTGGTGAGTAACTTGGGTATCCTGGAAATTCCAAGTGTTGCTCCAGCATCAGTTCAAGGTTACTTTGTTCGTCTAATATTCATTGAAGTAACAGAATACCAAGTTTCGACTTGATCTGACCCGTGGAAGAGGCTCAAATCCCTTCATCGACCAGAAAAGAGCTGATAATCTTCAAACGGCTGAACTGATTTTGATGAAAAATTTCTAAGATCACTCCCGACTAAATTACCTTACAAACAAAAAAAAACAACATCGGTTCACACTAACTAGTCCATTGTTTATTGCTAAACTAAATGAAATTCATTCCTAATGGTCTAGGAGTGTTGTGCGATACCCCGCTGACTAAGCATTTTTTATCATGAGTAAATACATAAGCGAATAAAGGATACACCTACATCCTAATTCCCGTGGCGGATCAAAACGAGATTTGTAGGATTTCCTCAGTCTGCTTCTCATAGAAGAACTAAATTAATGTGTAATAATAATTTAATTCTTCCACGTGGTCTCTGAAATCTCGAAGACTATTGTCGATATTGCTAATATGAACTCGAAGCACACAAATAAAAATTAAAAACGGTATTTTGCATCTTAGCATAGTTTAGAGCACCAATTATGTCATCTTTTAACCAACTGTAAATAGCGTATTAAATATGAGCTGTTTATCAATTTATTATAATTTAAGCGACGTTAATAATTATGACGGATAATATTTCTAATCTCTTGATGAAAATTCGGTTGATGAAAATGCTGCACGCTTTTTAGCATTCGTGCAGCATTTAATAATATTGAGGATTCTTCAGTTACATATTTTCAATCATAAAGGTAGATAGAAAACAATTTATCTAAGTACATACCTAGTTAGACAGTTTAGTAGATAAACAAGACGCGTTTAAAAACGTTACTATCAGTTTAGGATTCGCTAACGTTCAATTTGTCAATTAATGATGTAGGCACTGAATTAATCAACCAAACTTTATTTAGAATATTATTACTTACTATCTTTTGCTATCAGACGATACAAGAAAGATATTGAAGTACTTACTTACAAAGATACTTAAAACTTTAGACATTATCCCCCTTTTTTATAAACGTTAAGAGCGTTCTCCCCACGCGGGCTGGCAACGGCGCATTTATGACGGTTTTTCGTGATTATTTCATAAAGTACAAACAAAAGTATAAACATTTTTTTCAGCCATGCACTAGATCGTTGGTATTTTCAAGTTTTGTATGCTATTTTTTTACAATTGTTTTGGTATTTACTTACAAAAATCGACATACCGTCAATTATTTTCTATTTGCATTACTAAGTACGATTAAATGTTTTTATTAAAGAGTAAATATTAAAAATAATTATAAATAGGTACCAACGATCTAGTGCTTGGCTGAACAATAATAGTACTTTTGTTTGTATTTAATTAAATAATCATAAAAAAACTACTATAAATGAGTCGTTGCCAGCCCGCGTGGAATGAACGCTCTTAATTAAAGTTAAGTAGATAATTATTAACGTCGTCTAACCATACATTTTTGACGTCAAAACATCTCATAACTTTATGCAACGTTTATAATAATGGGGGTACAACGTTACTTTTCTACTCAGAGAATTGACACCATTATTACTGACTAGAATAGCGCTTATAGGTATATCAAAAATCACAAAGTCCTCTGCTGTCCAACATCCCCTCAGCACAGAATCTTGGAAATTGTATTGCGGATAGCAAACAATTTGTGCAACCCTGCAATCGAAGAAGTTGTTCAAAAAAGAAGTAACAACAAACAAAGATCAACTATAGCTATATAGATAAGTGGAAACCGTTTGGCTTTTGTATCTGGTTCAGTTAGCCCCAAAGAGATATACGTATATGTCACCGTACCTAACTTTATGAACATCGTCAGTTTATATTCTATCTCGGGAGATTACAAAGTATCTAAACATTGTGAACTGCAAAAACCATATATAATATTTTTCGATAGTTGATAAATTTTATAATCTGTCCGTGGCAAACCGACAAATTGTGAACTGTAGGCTTAGCACGAGCACCAATTTGTCGACGGAAGAATAGACATTACTATCTATTAACTAGGTAAATGATATACAATAGAATAAGATAGCTATGTTTTTCTATTAATTATCACAGTTATGCCTTCTAAACGAATCATGATTTTGTAGATAATCGTATATACTTTGTGGCCGTCGAGTAGAAAGTTTGTTGTCAGTGATTTTGACAGTTTGGGAAGAAATATTCTTCTGAAATAGTCTACATTTATGAGGTCCTAGAAGAGTTGAGTTTCAAAAGATCGTTAGAAACGAAAGACAAAATTGTAGATTGTGGAAGGATATATACGATGCGATGTCAAAAATGGACCAACGAAATGTCACTTTGTATTGAAAAAGCACTGTCTATTCTTGGTAGAAATAGAAAACGTCATGCTAAGCCTGCTGGTACCAAAGTTGCATGCGATGGATAGTAGGTACCTTGTGCTATTACTTAATAGCCAAATACTTGCCACTAACTGTATAAACTAAGCGTGTTCTCAATATGGTGACAAATACAAGGACAAGGAACCATTATAATGTTAACTATTTTATTTTTGGGGCTGACTGTACAAGTCGAAAGTTGATTTGCATTAGAACAAAACAGTTACCCATTATTTTAAATGAAAAACGTTAGTTATAGAAGTGTCTTTAGATTCTGCCATCAATGTTGCCCGAAAAATTTCTTTAGTTTTTTTTTTTTTGCAAGCTGCGGCGCTGCCGTTGTATCAAATAGTGGGTTTCAAACTTTTAATATTATGTATATACATACATGTATAGCCATAGTGATTACACGGACAATTCTTCCATAGGCCGAACGGAGCTTCCGCTTCAGGCGCCAAACCAGAGGGGGCGCCGAACCCAAGAAGGATGAGCGCATCTGATTCTGTGGTCAAAAATTCAGGAAAACAACCTTTAAATTTACTTGGGGTATGTAACGAATTGTGCTTATTGGTAAGTTGTAAAAACAGCAACAGCTCGTTTAGCAGTGCACTATTCTGTCAGCAAAGCAGTGCCAGACGATAATATAACTGTGCCCCAAAGTCGCCCCACGAAAAACGATTTCTCACGATAAGAGAACCCCCTTCATCCACCTCTGGTTTGGCGCCCCAGTTGGATTGGCGTATGGAACGATCGATAAAATTTGACCGCGTGCCGCGTAGATGTAAATAAAGACACTCATAAAACTCCTAAACAGCCTATATAAAAACAATTTGCGAAGATGTTAAAAACGTGTGGTAATTTAAAGTAGGCGAGAGTCGGAGGACTCTCACCTGTCTTCTGAAATCATTTTGATATTATAAGGTAAGACGTTAACTTATAATTAAGTATGTAAAAAACATTAATTACTCACCTTTAAGCTTGACATACAGACTGTACAGGGTAGGAGAAAAACATAGATTATAGCAGAAATATAAGCCACGATAAGTGACACAAAAATTAAGATTATAAACCAACATATCGATAAACACAGCTTGGACATTTTCTGAAAAGACCAAATGAAATATTTTAGTGCCGTTTCGAGTTAAAAGGTTGTGCTGCCTATCATATTGGTATATATTTTTCAATGAATAGCCTTTGCCCCTGGTCTCACACCTGGCATGGTCCATGCCAGTGAAAGTGAATTTTCCGGGGTGAAAACGCCAGCTAGAAAAGATAGAGGAACCCAGACGGTTTTTGAGCCAGCACATGCAGGACGATAAGTTGATACTTACCTGAGTAGATGCGGGATGATGAGAGAACACCGAAAATGTATACGAAGGTTTCACATACGATCCGCGTGACATTACTTCCCAGATTTTTGTAAATAATAACTAGAACTACACCATCGGACGGTGCGAAAATTTAATCTGTCAAATTTATTTTGATAGATTTTCAACTTTACCACGAAAGCATAAGGTTCATGTTCAATTAGGAAAGTTTGACAGTTTGGGGTAGCTTGATGTGCTGGCGTCTCTACCTATTGACTATCAGGACATGTAACAACACTATTGCACTTATATGCGCCCTGAATTTCCTTTTTTTTTTTTAAGGAAAACCCCACAATTTATTCATCAGATTTGCTTCAGTCATTGTGGGTTAGAACGCACCAGATCAAAATAAACGGCTTTGAAGATAACTTTATTTTTGTGGTCCGTTTTGTAACCTGAAAGTGAAATTCTGGGCACGGAGCCCCCACTTATTTAAAACTTTACACATGTATTCTCGGTGTTCTTTCATCATCCCGCCCGCCCTTACTCAGCTATAGACCGCCCTGCTATTTAATAATGCTTGCTTAAAACTCTGGGCTCCCTTACCAAAAGAAAATCTTTTTCCGTGAAAAGTGTTTTTCTGGAATTCGGTTGTTTTTTCATTTCTAGTAGAGTTCCGTTGTCTGTCTCCGAAACGCATCATCAGAGGGGCAATTCTGGTAATTTTAACAACGTTCACAGTCTGATCTCAGTGTCAATCTGTCAAAAAATTCTATACATTTTTGTAAATTGAAATTCGATTGTCGCCGAGATGACACTGCGAACGTTTTAATTAGTAGAATTGGCCTTCTGATCTATATGAAATTTAAATGGGACCATTTTGGAATAAACCCCTTTCGAACAAAAAAAGAATTTTGCAAATCTGTCTATATTTGACGGAATTATGCCCGAACCTCCACCAAACTCTTAACCGTTAAAGAGTTGTACCTACCTACCTTCCTTCATCAGCTCAGCGTCATGAGATGATGCTGACCATACGCAAATGTCTCAATAGCTTTAGAAAAAAATATAAAAATATTGTTACTTAATACCTATAAAATTTTAGGGTTGCCCTTGAATTTCCCTGAAATTCCATCATCAGATCCTGACTTGGTGCCAATGGGATCAACTCAGGAGTATACTCTTTCAAATAAAAAAGACTTTTGAGAATCGGTCCACAAATGGGGAAGAATCAGTGAACATACATACCTACATACAAAAAAAAAAATACATACAGTCGAACATAACCTCCTCCTTTTTTGAAGTCGGTTAAAAAATAATATTTAATGGCTAATTCTGGGAAATCTTAAGACCCATGGATTTTCGCCCAGACTTGGGGGTTGCAAATAGCTGACGTCTTGCCGGGAGTACGTCGTGGTTAATTGTTGCAAATAGGTCATCTCTTGCCGAGTTGCCGGGAATAGGTACGCCTAGTTACAACGAACCCTGTTTACATAAACAGGGCGTGTTTTATGTAAGTACGTACCTAAACACATGTATATGTACGTACAGACGCCAGCACGCAAAAGCAAACGGCCGAACGGATTTGGATAAGATTTGGCACACAGATAGATTATAACCTAGATGGATACTTTATCCCGGTGGTACGTTTACACGGGGGGATAAAAGTTTAAAATATGGAAACAAATAAGAAATGTTTACTTATTTAAGTGGTCCACTACAAAAGGTCAAAAGGTCCACTTATTTAAGTGAACCTTTTGTACATTGGTATTCTGAACGAAGTACCAGGTTGACATAAATCGGTAGGAGCACACTTAACATAATTGTGTCAGCTAGAAAACGCTAAATGCCTTCGAAGTACCCGTGGGATAATTTCTGACCTCCGGCGGGCGTAGCACCTGGTAAAAGCTAGTCTGAAATAATTCATTGACTAAACTACGACGTCCTCCTCCCTTTTAGCTTGAGAACTGACGAGATGAAACTATTGTTGTAATATTGACTACCACAACACTTCACACATTCGGCCTACCTTGAATGTTCGTTTTAAATGTGCCTTGTTTCACGATGACCTATAGTTTTACGAAAAGTGTCTTGTGGGTTCACCCTTGTAGCGCTATCGCTTTTTATTAAATTAGGTAAATGCTAGAACTGACAAACTGGCAAATCATATCATTGATTTTCTAGTAAAGTGAAAGATTATGGATACCTAAATTCAACTATTGCCAGCCAGGAAGCTACGTTTATGGTTCCTTCTTGGGAGGCAACCTTCACAGTACCAAGTTGTTAGTACAAAATGGTAAACTTCGCAGAGTAAGTCGACGTCCACAGAGATGTAATAAAATCGCCCTCGGTGTTGAACCGATCATTAAGAATCCAACAGAGGGCAGAGCGACCGAGTCTCAGCGCTTCAAAATAACACAGTGTTCAATTTCCAATACTCGGCGCTAAGCAGTGTGTTGAAGATCTAGTGCGCTGAAAAATCCCGACGTGATATTAATACGTCCGTGAAAACGGGATTTCTCCCCACAAAAGCAAAACTTCTAAGCTTTGCTTGTGTAGCGGCAGGATTTTTCTGCCCCCTGGATTTTCAACACACTTTCGTGTTTCAATAGGATAGCACATAATGTAGGTAGACTAAATATCGGGTTCCCAATTTTTTTCGGAGAGCTTTGTCGTTTAGTTTACGTCTTTTAACATCTTTGCCAAATACATGCGACGTGGGTCTCCGTATTTTTGCTGACAAGTTACTTGTTTATACAAACTGTATAGATAGTGACAGCTAGTTGTTCAATTCTTTGACGCTGGTCAGTAACGACATCTGAAGTGAGCAAGTGGCAGTTTTTATCCCCATTGAAACGAAATAGCCAAACTTGGCATAGTTGCAGCATTTTACGGTTTACTATACTAATTGCAAGAGACGTAAGAATATTTGAATATAACCCCGTATACACTAAAGCGTATGAATTTCATGGTTTTGTCCTCCATGTTAGCGACCAACTGGCTGTCCAAAATCTGTACCTGTGGTGTGGACGTGATATTTTGAAATCGGTAGTGAGCCGGCGATTGCAGTTGCTTCATGTCTAGCCCTCAGAATACAGAAGTCTAGCCTAAATATGAGCATCAATATTACTAGAATGCTTCTGAAATCTAAAAAATTACATACCTAAATATGCCTACCATACCTAACTACTTTGTCAAGCATACCATGGACTGAAAGGCCTCAACCTACCCGATATATTACTCTCCTCTATGCCTCGCCTCAACCCAAGTCATTAAATATAAAAAAGTCAACAGTCAAAATCAGTGCTACCAGCATAGTAGATTTTTTTTCCCTAAAACTGGTGGTTTCGAACACTTTTAGTGGCGAAATATTTATTTTAGTGCATAGATATAATATAAGAAAGAAGGAGATAGGCCCAGTAATTGAAAATGTATCGGCACCCGGTGTCTCCACTTGCTCCCCACTACCACGCCACAACTACACATGCAATTTAGTAAAACCAATAGATACGAAGTCGCGCTCACACTCGCAATTTATAAATCAAAACGTACTACACAATCAATAATATAGACCTTATCCTTTCAAGCGCAGCGTGCATATAAGTACAACTCACTCACCCAAACAACGGTTGCTGTACCGTTGTTGCAAAAGCAATTTATTTTACATATACGCTAGTGATTGACTAAATCGAAAGTTGTCGATACTTCTATTTATTATTGTACTACTTAAAAATTTTTTGGAGCCCTGAAAATAGTTTATATTAAAAATGAAAACCGTAATACGTCACTAAATTTTTCTAATTCGGAATGCGGCCTTAGTTGACATCTGGTGACCAGTGTTGCCAAAAGGTTACATTTTTCGTAACTTTTGACACCCTCGCGTAACATGTAAGAAATTTATATATTTAATAAAGGGCAAAATCGTTGTTCTCAAAAGTTACGAAAATTGCTTTAAGAGGACTGTTAATAACATAATATGGTAACAAAAGTACGTTAAGGTTCTACATACATCAAATAATATTAGTAAGTTCAGTGTAAAAATAACAGATGCACCACCTCTCGTGGATTTGGTTCAAATTATTAGAATAAGTTAGGTGGTAGACTAGAAAATAACGACTGTGAAGATGGCGCTGCGAACAAATGAAACTAGAGTTTGTTTTATCACAAGATTAAATACACCATTTGACATAATAGATTCCTTTTTATTCCGCCATTATGCTGACATCAATTTGCCTCGGAAAACACGAAATTAAAAAAAGAATGTAACTTTTGCAGCAAAAATGTAACATTTCAGGAAACGAAACGTAACTTTTGAGTTAAGCGCCCTGGCAACACTGCTGGTCATCTGTCTTCATCATACACAGGCCACGTTCCGAGATACGATAATATCGATTTGAGCGCGCCTACACCCGTTCCGAATTGGCGTGAGCGCAATAACGATGTCCCGCGAAACGTCTTAGATGACGTCATGACTTGCGCCATCTTGCGATAACGCCGACCATGCATGCGTTATTCTAACATCACCGTGAGCGCTGTCAAAAATGACAGTTGGGCTGTTTTTTTGTTTTGCATCGTATCTTTAGCTAACTTAGATTTATTTGAATTAGTGCTTCTATCTGAGAAGAAGAAATGTGTGGTGTATACAAGTATAATATGGTGAATATATGCTTTAACGTCGAGTGAACACTACTATCGCGATCACGAAATGACGGTTATTAGCTGTCAGAATCGTGATATCTAACTCGGAACGCAAAATATCGATGTGGTGAGTGCTCACACACAGCGCTATTTTTCTAATACGGAATGCGCCCACGATCGACCGAATATTCCTTCATCATCTTATGTTCGTAACATCGTTCATCATTCTTTGGATAATAATTTGAAATTATTGCAATTTTCACTATCAGGATTTCATCCATTTCATAAGTTTGTAATTACTGGATCAGTGGATCATCTTAGGTTGTAGTCCATACAATTTTAAAACGTAGTTTGTTTTTTGTTATTTGCTGACTGGTAAGTTTCTTTTTCGACATGATTATTTAATCAGAAATAAATCAATTTAATACATTTATTACAGCAACATAAAATCGTGCCTAGACAGGCGCGATGATAAGTAGTTGTATTTTTTTATTTACCTAGTAAACATTACAAAAAACGTTATTTACGTTATTTAACTGTTTGTAAAAAATGTATTTCCCTACAGATAAAATGGCTGGATATTTCGAAGAAATGGGTTGGGCAGAATTGCAAGAGGGACAACACGCAAACCACTTACTGGACATGGCTAGATTCCTCATAGATTATGGGTTTTATAATGAAGATAGAATTGGACAGTGGCCTAGGTATGTTAATAATTCAGGTGCAAACTTCTGTTGCACCGTTCAGAACAGATAGAGACAATGCTGCAATGTATAATGTAACTCTAAATGTCCAATATTAGTGAATGTTTTGTCAGGCAGAGGGTCATAGTTACAATGAACCTGTGTAATTTACTTGAATTGGCTAGTATAGATCGTTTAACCCATCATCACAATATTATGAGATTGTTTGTTGATATTTATTTTACCTTTCAATTTTATACTGAAAAGTAGTTAATTTATATATGTGTGAATAACATTAAAAAAACAAATATTTACATTACAGACATTTGTTCCAATTATTTCACAGTTAATTATAGTTTAATTAAAAACAGATATATTTAGAATAAGTAATAGTAATAATACACAAAATTAATTAACAGAACAAATGAAACTAACAATCAATTAAATCGTATTTTTGTTTCTTGTTTTTCTAGCCTACCTCCAGCTGCATCAAAAGAAGCAGTTTTAAAGTTACCCGAAATTACTATAGAATGCGATGATAGAAGCTGCCCAATTTGTTTGAAAACCTTTAGTATTGGAGAAAAGGTTAAGGAAATGCCATGCCAGCATCAGTTTCATGCAAAGTGCATCTTAACATGGCTTGAAAAGGTAATCATTACATAGTATAAAACAAACTCGCTTTTCATGTTTGTACACTACATTTTAATGAGGTTTTCATCAATAGACATCAAGAAGAAAGGAGCCGCTGGCAAAAGCTAGTTATATATCGACGGTCCCTACGTAAATAAAGACATGTCAAAAACTGAGGTTTACAGGAAAGCGTTATTCATGTTCAAACTGCTATAGAAATCATTCTATGTGCAATTATAAATATATTTTTTCTATAATGTTTTATTAGCTTTAGGAACTTTATAATGGTACAGGTATGTGCATATGGAAAAAGTAAAACCAATTGTGCAGTTTAAAAAAAATGCAATTTTTGACATGTCTCTATGAAGGGACCGTCGATATAAGGGTGCGTCCATTATTTACGTGAATCAATTTTGGCGATTTTTCGGCCCCCACCCCGCTTTGGTGAGATGTCGTGAGATTTCTCTCGACCCTCACCCTCTCCTCATAATCTCACGTGAGATATTTCAAATACGTGCTATAGTGTAAAAACATGAATCTGTGCCTATTTGTGTTTGATTTATGCGCTGCATTTGGCTGGCTTGGCTGGCCGGTGGTGGTTTAACCATCGAGGAGCTACTGTGCTACTTTGTGGCGTTCGCATAACCGCGATAAGTATTATTTTGTAGGATTTACCCATATTGGCGGAAAAACATGTTTTACATAATTTAACCCGATTTTCTCGTAATGTTACATTGTTTCTTTGCGGCTTTTAAAAATTACGTGATAATTGCGTAGACGGGGGGTCTACGCAATTATCACGTAATTTAAAAAAAAATGCGTGGGATTGAGTGAGATGTGAGATTCAACTCGACCCCCTCCCCCCCCCCCCCCCCCTAAACGCCTCACGTAATTAATAGACGCCCCCTAACCAAATATACCATACATATATGGTATGTGTGCAGATTAGCATACCAGATAAAATAATATCCCTCCTTTTTGCTTCACGATAGTCTGGTAAAAATGAAGTCATTCTTACAAGTGTTTATTAAGGCAGAGATTTCTTGAAAACGCTCAAAAAGGTGGTTTTTTAAACCAGTGTATCTCTTTAACTATAAATAATTTTGAAAGCAAAAAAATACATGATATTTTTAAGTCTTTTTTGCATACAGTGATGGTACTCAAAACATAATGAAATATACTTTAATGAAAAAATCATCAAAGTGGTGACTTTGATGATTTTTTCATTAAAGGATAGGTGTATCAATTATCTTTAAAACCAGTTTATCCCTTCAATAACAATAATTATCGCTCATAACGACAATACGACGAGTAAATTCAAAATTACCAGGGCCTTAATTGTGCTTTTTCTTTATAGACAAATTCATGTCCATTTTGTAGACATGAACTACCCACGGACAATGAAGCATATGAAGCGTACAAAAAGGATAAGAAACGACAGGAACATAGAAAAAAAGAGATAGATGCACTTCATAATTCCATGTTCAGTTAATTTAATTGTCCATTTGGGATATATTTTTACAATATTGTATATTTTGTGGTGGTTAATCAATTTTTTCTTTCCAAATGTCTAAGTAAATATTTAATAACACACTGTTTATTATAACCAACTTCAAATAAGGAGGTTATAGGTTTGGTTGTATGTAGTTTTTAAATATTAGTTTATTGATATTTTTGTCAATTGTGAGCACCGATTTTGACAATAGGGTATTTTCCAATTTATTAAAAACTATTCTAATTTGAAGATTGGGACGAAATATGTAACAGGAAAATAATAGTAAATTGATTTAAGGCGACGATAGCTGACAGCTACCTACAGCGATGCACTGCCGCCCGTCGCCCGCATGAGTTCCCGCCTCAACGCGCATCAAATTTTTCGAAAAACAACCCATGTTGATTTATCAAACACAATTCAAAGAAAACCCGTATACTAAATTTTGGGTGATTAAATTGCCTTTTAGATGGTGAAAGTTTCATGGAAATACATCTGATAGTTTTTGCGTGATTATCGTATTTATGTCCGCGATAGACCTTACTTTAAGAATTAATTACATTATGTTTTAAAAATATTATTTAAAATAATCACATATCAAATGACGAAGAAAATTGTCTAGTTTCACATTTTTTTTTTTTAATACATAAGACAAGCCGTTTAGACGTGATCTTCAGTACAAAGTCCTTAAAAGTCGGCTGTCTGCGCCTTAAATCCATTTTTTAATCAATAATGAGATTAAAAGAGCAGTGGTGGCAAAGTGGTAACGGCCGCGACTTACGAGTTGTAGGTCGTGAGTTCGAACCCAGACAGGCGCTTTACTTTGTGTAAATTATTTCATCACCACTGCTCTCAAAACGGTGAAGGAAAACATCGTGAGGAAACCGGCATGTACTAGAACCAAAAATTCGAAGACATGTGACATCTTTGGTAGATGTCACATGTCTTGGGCACTGGGCCCGCGTGGTGGATTACGGCCCAATCCCTCTCACCGAGAGGAGGCCTGTGTCCCAGCAATGGGAACATTATAGGCTGATGATGATGATCAATTAAAAACGATTTAAACCAAATTCATTTTTCGTTGTTTTGAATTTACCGCCAAAACGCAGGGAGCGTATGATGACTTTTTATCACGTGACGTCAACTTTGTGTAAACTAACGTAAACAAATGAATGTCGAGTTTATAATGGAACATGGATATAAATAAATTTATTTTTATGTTAAATATATCGTCCCAATCCAATCTTCAAATTAAAATAGTTTTTTATGAATTTGGAAAATACCCTATTCTTTTTACATTTAGTAGAGGAAACTTGAACGGTGGTCCCAATATGAATTTTATTTCCTTTGCTAGGTTCGATAATATCTATTTTAATCTAGGTACTTTAGCATGATGAAACTATACTTCCTGTCACTGTTGTTTACCAAGTGGTATATGTAATGGAGTGGGGTAAACTGCACCCTAATTGCGTAACTTACGATTAATCATAATCAGTTTCGTTTTCAAAGTTCAACAATATTCATTGCGTTATTTACGTTGTTGAGCAGACACATTTTTCGAACATATGAAGCAATGATCCGTTTCAAAACGAAACAGATTATGATGAATCGTGAGTTACGCAATTAGGGTGCTGATCTCGCATTGTATAGGATTTCCGTACAGTGAGAGGTCAGCGTAAACTGGAAATATACTATAGCTTGATGTGTAGCCGTGTGTACCATAACTAAAAACTGAAAATTGTTCAACAAAAAAAAAAAAAAAAGTGTACAGTGTAAAATAACTTGCATTTCGGAAGTCGGTCTGTGTATATTTGCCAGTGATTGTGGTTTTAGATTTTTGCCAACGTCTTCCGAAGTTTTTGCCATGCCAAGCGCGCGCTTGCATGTACTGTACGCCTTCGACAGACCTCTTTATTCTTAAAACGCGCTTTACCAAAACCCACGCTTTAAAGCGCCTAATGAGTACTCGCTCAAAACCAATGATCACAAAGCGCGCTGACAACAGTCGAGTGCTAGCGCAGCGTTCAACGCACGCCCTATCAAAACGCCCTTAATACGCCTAATGTGTACTCGCTCTTATAGTAGACTGATTTTAAAAACGATATTATACGTTCAATTTCAATAAGTCATTAATTCATTATTTAAAAACATTTTGATTTATGTACTTAGTTTTATTTCGTATTAATAAATGTATCCAATTATTCATTCCTAAACTCTGCGTGTAGAACCAGCACCCTAATTGCGTAATTCACGATTCATCATAATCTGTATCGTTTTGAAACGGATTGTTAAACCATTGCTTCATATGTTCGAAAAATGTGTCTGTTCGACAACATAAATAACGCAATGAATATTGTTTAACTGTGAAGACGAAACCAATTATGATCTATCGTGAGTTACGCAATTAGGGTGCAGGACGTGCCCTGCTATGCACAATAAAGAACTGTAACTATATATTTATTTATTTTGACTTGTAATGACAAAATTTTAAAGATTTGTTCCGTATTCGTCGTATTTCGAACTCGACGTAGTCCAGCACCCTAATTGCGTAACTCCCGACTCATCATAATCTGTATCGTTTTGAAACGGATTGTTAAACCATTGCTTCATATTTCGAAAAAAGTGTCTGTTCAACAACGTAAATAACGCAATGAATATTGTTGAACTGTGAAAACGAAACCAATTATGATTAATCGTAAGTTACGCAATTAGGGTGCAGATTTGTCGTAACCCAGATTCGTCTTAAAACGTTTAGTCGGTCAAGGGAGTGATGTTATTGGTTTTAAAAATCTCTACTCTTAGGATTCCGTACCCAAAGGGTGTTCAACGGGAACCTATTAACGTGCCTCCGCTGTCTGTGTGTCTGTCACAGGACTAAATTTTTTGAACGGTAACAGGCAGATATTTTCTTTCATTTTCATAAAATTGTTTTAATTTGTTCATTACCATAAGTTACAATTTGTATTTGGTACGCGACAAATACGGAACAAACGATTATTGTAACTAGAATAAGCTATTTAAGTTGATGCAATAAACATATTTTTTTAATAGGTTAGTTGGAGCCCTAGTTTATTTTTTGTCCCAGGGCTTTTGGTTACCTAGCTACGCCACTGCTTCATGTGTGCGTAGTCCCAGCGGAAACATGTCGAATTTCTTAATTTCAGTCTAGCAGATATTTAGTGTAAGTATGACGTAATTGTGTATGGTAAATAAAAATTTGTGCATCCAACCATTGGGGAGCTATTCAACAAAAACTGTTTGAATGTCTAAGTTTAAATGAAATTTGTGTGTCATTAAACAGAAACTGCGGAGAAAATCAAGTTGCCGCTGCGCTGACGTTTAGCTATTTGATAAAAATCATGTAAAACAGTATAGTGCAGAGTTGTAATTTTTTACGCACGTTGCTTTGAATTTGTGTATATGGTAACAATTTGGAAAAAATATACCGTTCAAAAGATATACACGTAAAAGTAAAATAAGGTTATTAGGTCCAAGTACTTAAAATAGTAAGTCTAAATCCTAACTTATAACGTTTATTTGTACCTTGTAAGGGCCTACAGTGCCTTGCCAAGTTTAATTTGCGTGGTCTTTGTAATTAATGAGCTATGGCATAATTTACTACGACTGTACCACTATATTATATGACATCCGATTGTAGGATTTTTTAATGGAAAAGAAGAATAAAACAGTCCGATATTTAGTGAATTAATGCAACTATTCACACGTGAAATTTCAGCTCGTTACACTAAATAATTAAAGAGATATAACAAAAATACCGAGAACAACCGCAATATATGAATAAACCGACCAAGTTTGAGAGGCTACGAAAAAGTGGCCGTGCAGTACATAGAGCTAACGTTCTAAATTTTACAGTATAGTATCGTTGTGTTTAATAGTTTTGTACAGGTGCGTACACAATAGTTTATCAGAAAATAAAACAAACTGCGTTAACTTTGTACTATTAAAAGTATTTTTTAATTAATGACTAATTAAAATTAAACAGCACTAGAGAAAGTAATAATAACATTGATATAAACAATCAGTTTTTTTATTAAATATAAATAATAGGTCTTTACCTATGAAATTGCCGTTTTGTATGAAAAAATTTAAACGAATTTTTTCATGAATTTTTTATTTGTATTAATCGAAGTAATCACCCATGCAATCAATGCATCTTTGCCATCGCAGTGGCAGTTTATTGATGCCCTTCTTAAAGAAATCAGCTGGACGGGAGGCAACAAATTCTTCAAAGGCATTTTGTACTGCCTCTCGGGTATTAAATTTTTTTCCCGCCAAGAAGTTATCCAAATTCTGGAAAAAGTAGTAGTCTGTAGGCGCAAGGTCTGGTGAGTAGGGCGGATGACGGAGAGCTTCCAACCCCAGTTCTTGCAACTTGGAGACCGTCTGCTGTGCAGTATGAGGTCGCGCGTTGTCGTGCAGGAGCAGCGGAGACGAGCGATTGACCAATGCTGGTTGGAGATGCGCCAGCTTCTCCATCATTGTGTTCAGTTCTTCACAGTACACATCTGCAGTAATGCTCACCCCGTTTGGTAAGAAGCTGTGATGAATCACACCGGCGCTAGACCACCAAACAGTGACCATCACTTTTCTAGGGGTAAGTTTTCGTTTAGGGCATTGTTTAGGTGCTGAACCAGGATCCAACCAACTTGCTGAGCGCTTACGGTTATCAAACAGAATCCATTTTTCATCGCAGGTAACAATGCGGTTCAAAATTCCTTCATTTGTGTGTCTGTTGAGCAGTGCAAGGCACGTCTCGACGCGTACTTCGCGCTGGCGATCATTGAGTTCGTGGGGCACCCATTTGTCAAGCTTTTTTACCTTGCCAATTTGACGCAAATGGACCAATATTGTTTTGACGCTAACGTCGAAAGCTGCTGCTAATTCAGCCGTAGATTGTGTATCATCAGCTTCCACAATCGCCTTTAATTCGTCATTGTCGACCAAAGTCTTCGGACGACCGCGAGGTTCATTTTTCAGGTCGAAATTTCCAGAACGGAAGCGAGCAAACCAATAACAGGTGGTGCGTTGGTTTGTAGTGTTAGCTCCGTAAACGTCGTTGATGTTGCGTGCCGCTTGTGCCGCGTTGCTGCCACGACGGTACTCATATTCCATAATTACTCGAATTTTTAACGTATCCATGATGACGAAAAAGATTTAAATGCGATGAAAATGTAACACTAATCATCAATGCACTAATCAATAAAGAAATGACTACTTTTAGAAAAAAAAATCCATGTTTTTAAAATAAAATTAATTTGAAATTAGAATTCTTAGCCAAACAAAAATTATTTTGATTTGAAATGGCCAGTACTGCAGAACGGCAATTTCATAGGTAAAGACCTAATACCAAAAGCATCTGCACATTTAACTTGTTTTAACCCCGACGCAAAAATGACGGGATCCAAATTACTTAGTGTATAAGACAAATTTTATCTACATTAAATACCGAAAGCGATGAAGGTATTTATTTTAATACGAATTAACTACTAAATACTCTAAAATATGCAACGTAAAAAAAGTATTCAATTTAAATGTATTTATAGCTCACTATTTTGGCTATAATGGCTTCCACATAAAAGGTAGATATATGCTGTCGCGGACTTTTATTTAGAACTCTTTAAGACAAACAACCCCACAATACATTCTTTTCATGTAACTTCAGCGGTTTAGGCAGCGCACGCAAAGATAGATCTCAGAGGGCAGGAATTTTTCCGACTTACTTGATACTTATCGTTATATTATGGCTAAATCACATAAAATCTTTATAAATTGTAGCCTATGTGTTATTCTGATATATAAGCCACATTACTGTAAAGTTTCATTAAAATCCGTTCGGTAGTTTTAGCGTGAAAGAGTAACAAACATCCATACATCCATCCATCCATCCTCACAAACTTTCACATTTATAATATTAGTAGGATCATGAAAATAAATCAATCAGACAGGTCCATATCAATGTCGGTGGAACTTGATTCTTCACTTTCGACGGAGTCATCATCGGATTCATCAGAGTCGCCCTGAGTGTTAATAATAAAATCAACAGCATCATCCCGAATTCCATCATGTTTGTAGTACTCTTCCTCGATATTAATAACATGATTAACACAATGCTCCCATTTCTGTACGGAATATTCAGCAAATAATCCCTCTAACGTAGTTTTTTTTTTGGTCTAAATTAGAGTCCACACTTTTTAGTGCTAATTGGCCCTTAATGTCACCCCAGACCAACTCAATAGGGTTCAGGTCTGGGTGGTATGGAGGCAAACGCAACACTTCATGTCCGCTTCTTTTCAATAACTCGTCAATTTTATAAATATCTTCAGTGTCCTTTTAATCAATTTAAATAAATCGTCCTTTCTAAGCTTATCATCAAAAACCACGTCATGTCTTCGTAACCATGTTTGCATTACTGTCTTGGTAGAAGCCATAGTCGGCTTTTTTTCTTCTCGAACCGAATGGTAAGCTGCGTTATCCATCACGATGATGGAATTTGGTGGTATATTGGGCATTAGTTTTTCGTTAATCCATTTACTAAAATTCTCGAAATTCATAGAATCGTGATAATCACCCGTCTTACATTTGGATTTAAATATCACAAGTGCTCCGTCTACAAATCCAGTTTGACCTCCACAATGTACGATGACCAAACGGTTCCCTTTTCCGATGTGAGATAGCACGCCATGTACATCCTTGGATTGCCGGTATTTTGAAACATTATGAGACTCATTTACATAAGTTTCGTCAAGATATAAAATATGTCTCCCTTCTCGTAAGATATTTTTTTATAGTCCTTAAGTATTTCCACCTCCACGATGTTATATTTGGCTGTTCACTAAGGAGTTTCCTTTTAGAACCACATTTCTTAAATTTAAAACCTAGTTCATGTAGCAACAGCCTTAAATATTCCCTTCCGCAGTGTAATATATTCTCTTCTCTAAGTACAGCATTCAACGTTTTCAGAGTAGGTATTTTTTTATCAACTTCATAAAACTGAGTGACCTTTCTTCTTACCACTTCTTTTGTGAAATCGTCTATTTCCATTCTTTTTTTTTATTATTAATCAATTTAATTCAGAACTCATTGCATTCCATAACTTGTTAGTAAAAAATACTTAAAACTATGTTAGTAAAATTAATAATTATTAAAAAAAATAACTGAGCTATTAAATTAAACAATATACAAAATTGAGCTACTTCACATTAAATAGGGCACCACCCGAGCCGTGAACTGAGTTCCAGTGCCTTTTTGCGAACCAGTTGGTTTTTTCGGTGATTTGAAGCTTTCGTTGTCTTTCAATAATTTCCCTTGATTTACGATTCTAGATACAGTCTTTTCCCATAGTCCAGTAACTTCTGCTACGGTTTTGTTTAAATGTATGTCTTGTTGATATTCCATAGAATTCGGGTCCAGTTTCTTTTTTCTAAAATATTCGTATACGTTAAAAGCCATTTGCTTGCACTGACTATTCACTTTATGTCCGAATATCTTTCGATTCATCTTGAGATTGTTATTACATGCGCACTATTAGAGATGCGCCGAGTGTAGGTTCAACCGAATACGAATGTTCGGCCGAATATTCGGTCCAAAATGTACCGAACCGAATATTCGGCCGAAGCATTCGGTTTAATTAAAAAAAAACCGGCCAAGTGCGAGTCGTACTCGCGCATCGAGGGTTCCGTTAAAATGATTAAAAATGTATGCTTTTTTCAATTTTTCCTTTATCTGTGCTATAAGACGTTGCTTCGTACCAAATTCCAAGATTCTGAGTTCACGGGAAGTACCCTGTAGGTTTTGATTCCCTTGCGAGTGTCCAAAATTTGCGGAAATTTTGGGCATAAACGGCTGTATCTTTTGAGTGCGTTGGCTTAGAAGTTTAATTTTCACAGCTCCAAGGGACAGTAGACTTTACTATTTTGTATAAATTCCAGCTTGATACCTCGTGTCGCTTTCCTGAAAAAAGGGGTCTTGACAGGCAGACAGACGGACGGACAGACAACAAAGTGATCCTATAAGGGTTCCGTTTTTACGAAACCCTAAAAAAAATCTACTGTTACATGCGTATGTTCGTATAATTCATCAAAACTGAGTAGTTACAAAGATTTTTCAGCTGAAACTTTAAGGATAAATAATTGAATAAAGGTACTAATTATTTGTCGAATCATAATCACCGTCACTTGATAATAACTCATGTATTGGAGTGTTACATTTTAGCGTAGCCAAATTTTAATTAAATGGAATAACTCTCTGAGGAGTTGGAATAGAAACATCTAATTTCGCATGATGCTGTGAATTCATAAAAGGTACAAACCACCATAATTGGTAAGTTTCTAGGGTTTCTCATTGAAGCGCAAGGATCGATTTTAAGGTTTTTGAAATACAATTTATTATTTTCCAACGGTGTCGATTATAGAAAAAATAAAATAGTACAAATAAGCACAAATTAAGACCCACTGTCGTAAAAAAAATCGTAGTTGTATGTCATGCCGTTTAAGAGATACGGCAATTTGCTAAACGTTACTCCAGCGGCATCTTGAATAACTCTGAAACCTCAAGACGCACAAATTTCATTTTTTGGGCACAATTAGGCACAAATTAGATCGTGTGCGTTACTCCAGCGGAATGTTGTCGCTTTTCAGGATTTCGGCTTGACAGTTAGTACCCCGTCTCGTGTAAATGTGCCCGAAATTTAGAATTTGTGCTTCCAGCCGATCCAAAGATATTCACGAAAAACAGATTCCGCTGGAGTAACGTCACCCCAGCGGCATGTTTTTTAACCGTTGGTCGTAGCTGAATACAAACTAGCTACTTAGATAGATCTATTTTGTGCCTAATTGTGCCCAAAAAATTAAATTTGTGCGTCTTGAGGTTTCAGAGTTATTCAAGATGCCGCTGGAGTAACGTTTAGCAAATTGCCGAATCTCTTAAACGGCATGACTTACAACTACGATTTGTTTTACGACTGTGGGTCTTAATTTGTGCGTATGTTGTACAATTTTATTTTTTCTATAATCGACACCGTTGGAAAATAAGAAATTGATTTTCAAAAACCTTAAAATCGATCGTCTCTTTATATCCTAGAAAATATCTTGTACGTTCGCAAAAACTTATGCCTTTTCAAAAAACGATGCGATTTCCATAATCTGAATACACGTAGTAAAGATGAAATTGTGATTCCAAAATTTAGATTGACTAAAACTAGCAAGTCATTTCTAATAAACAGTATCCGCTTCTATAACAAGTTGCCAAAGTCAGTTACAGAACTTAGCGATGGAAAGTTTAAAACGCACATCAAACGTATCCTTATCAAAAAAGCATACCTATTATAAGATAAAAGACTACGTTGAAGACAGGGAAGTTTGGCATTAATTCCTTCTGCACATGTGGCTTCCCTGGTACCTCATTAACAGCATATCTATGTGAAAGTCTATTAACTGCTCTCAATGTTCTTTTTATTCTTTTTATTTTTACAATGCTGACATATTCTCGTCATTATTTGACATTATACATCAATTTTAATATCAACTATTTTTTAGTGATTGTCATGTTAATCATGTCACTATGTTTAATTAGGTTCATTTTATTTATGTAGATTATTTTACATATTGTGAATGGGAGAACGTTGTAGGCCTTACAGACTGTAGATTTGTAGACGATTTTCTATTCTGGATTCGTCTAAGTACCTGGTACTTATTTACAGGCCTGCACTGTCCTCCCATACATTTTATATCTGAAAACATTGTTAAAGCCAATCATTTTTAAAAGAGTGACCGTGGAGTTTCTTGCCGGCTCTTCTCCATAGGAAACAACATTTTGGAACCGTGCACCTAGCTTCTGACGTTTCATAAGTGCCCATGCTGGTTTATATGAAATAAAAATATTTTGATTTTGATTTTGATTGATCCTTGCGCTTCAATGAGAAACCCTAGAAACTTACCAATTATGGTGGTTTATACCTTTTATGAACTCACAAATCATGCGAAATTAGATGTTTCTATTCCAACTCCTCAGAGAGTTGTTCCATTTTACTTAAAATCTGGCTACGCTAAAATGTAACACTCCAATACATGAGTTATTATTATGTGACGGTAATTATGATTCGACATATAATTAGTACCTTTATTCAATTGTTTATCCTTAAAGTTACAGCTGAAAAACCCTTGTAACTACTCAGATAGAAGAAACAAACCATGGGAAAAGAAATTTCACGATTAACCGAACAAATTCGAATGACTATAAAAGCGGCCGCGCAGTACATCGTGCTAACCTTCTTAAATTTGTAGCATTATAATTGAATTTTTATGGTACATGTGCGTACAAATGGTTTAAATAACTATTTACTTACTTTTATGTAAAAATGTAACGTAGAGGGTTATCAGAGAGTAGTAACTTTATTGACGAGCTTATTAAAACAGTGTTAACAAAACAACATTTCACACAGTACTCGTATATAATGCTATTTTATTTAAATTCAAAACAAAACAAAATCTATAAACAGTATTTTTATTTATTGTTATATCATAATGATCTTTTTTGGCAATAACAAATACAATTTATCGACAATTATACATAGTATAGTCTTTATTAAATTGCTGTAGGTAGTTGTTTTTCTGTAGGTATTTATGTTCTAACATTTGACTGAAAGTTTAAAGATTTGCAAATCCTCAATATAATATGGCTTCCATACTGTGTGTGTACGTACGTGTTTTACAAAACAATAAATAATTTTATGTAACACTTTTGTGTGAGACTGTTTCTAAAAACGCAATCTTGTACTACAAATTTAAGAAGGTTGGCACAATGTACTGCGCGGCCGCTTTTATACAGTCATTCGAATTTGTTCGGTTAATCGTGAAATTTCTTTTCCCATGGTTATTTTCTTCTATCTGAGTAGTTACAAGGATTTTTCAGCTGAAACTTTAAGGATAAACAATTGAATAAAGGTACTAATTATATGTCGAATCATAATTACCGTCACTTAATAATAACTCATGTATTGGAGTGTTACATTTTAGCGTAGCCAGATTTTAATTAAAATGGAACAACTTTCTGAGGAGTTGGAATAGAAATATCTAATTTCGCAAGATGTTGTGAGCAGTGGCGGCTGGTAGGTCATGGGACTGGCGGTGCACTATACTAGCTCACTAAGTATTAGGGGTAATACCTAAGTAAAATAAATAAATAAATATTTATTTCAGATAAGTAATTTAAATCTAAACGAATAAACAATAGTATTCAGTTTCACGTAAACGAAACTTCGCGGTGACAATAATGAGTCGGTCATTAATTATGGCCGGCATGCAAACATCGCCAAACCTCGGGCGCTCTCGGTAATAGACGTTCGGTAATATTCGGTTCAGTTCGACAAACTTCGATTCCCCCGTGCGGCGCACGAGAATAGAGAAATACTCCATAGCGCTCCATACAGCACCCTAACTCACGATTCGTCATAATCTGAATCGTTTTGAAACGGATTGTTGAACCATTGCTTCATATGTTCGAAAAATGTGTCTGTTCGACAACATAAATAACGCAATGAATTAACTGTGAAGACGAAACCAATTATGATCAATCGTGAGTTACGCAATTAGGGTGCAGTTATGTCAACTATCTTCTGTCTGAGCATTCGCCGTGCGCATCGGCATAGCGCACGAGGGATCTTCTGTACCGCGAAAATAAATCTTAATCGTTTAGCAAAGAGCTTATATTGTTTCGTCAGTTTTGTTAGTATTACATAAACCACAACCAGTGGCCACAATGCGATTATTAAACATTTTGGGATTCTTTCTACATCTATTAAAATTTGGTAGTTCAGCGCACGAGTGCACTTAAGGGACAGCCGCCCCTGGTTGTGAGTTCATAAAAGGTATAAACCACCATAATTGGTAAGTTTCTAGGGTTTCTCATTGAAGCGCAAGGATCGATTTTAAGGTTTTTGAAAAACAATTTCTTATTTTCCAACGGTGTCGATTATAGAAAAAATAAAATTGTACAACATACGCACAAATTAAGACCCACTGTCGTAAAAAAAATCGTAGTTGTAAGTCATGCCGTTTAAGAGATACGGCAATTTGCTAAACGTTAGGTACTCCAGCGGCATCTTGAATAACTCTGAAACCTCAAGACGCACAAATTTCATTTTTTGGGCACAATTTGGCACAAATTAGATCTATTTAAGTAGCTAGTTTGTATTCAGCTACGACCACCAGTTAAAAAACATGCCGCTGGGGTGACGTTACTCCAGCGGATTCTGTTTTTCGTGAATACCTTTGGATCGGCTGGAAGCACAAATTCTAAATTTCGGGCACATTTACACGAGACGGGGTACTAATTATCTGTCAAGCCGAAATCCTGAAAAGCGACAACATTCCGCTGGAGTAACGCACACAATTAGATCTATCTAAGTAGCTAGTTTGTATTCAGCTACGACCACCGGTTAAAAAACATGCCGCTGCAGTAACGTTACTCCAGCGGAATCTGTTTTTCGTGAATATCTTTGGATCGGCTGGAAGCACAAATTCTAAATTTCGGGCACATTTACACGAGACGGGGTACTAATTATCTGTCAAGCCGAAATCCTGAAAAGCGACAACATTCCGCTGGAGTAACGCACACCCTAGCTAAACTCTGATTTTTAATTTGATAGACTAACCCGTTTTCACACGTTTCAACATAAAACTGTATTTTGTTAGTATTTTGGTGGTTGTAACAATTTGTGCTTAGTTAATAGGTTAATATTGGTGCCGATTCTCTTGTCACAAATGCCTCTAAACTAGACTAAAATTACTGCGTAATTTTAGGAGATAGAAAAGATACCTACCTACCGTGGTCCCTGGCACACAGGCAAATGAAGGAACACGGGTGGGGTTTAGTCAGTAAGTCTAACACGCCCTCCCGCTCCGCCACAGAGTACTTTTTTGCGCTCCGCCCAGATTGGGATAAGTTATTTGATGGTTTCCCATGCAGACATTATAAAAAAGTACTCTGTGTTATGGACTAAAATTCACCAAAATTTTGTTCATTCCTGTCAAACGACGATTTCCCCCGTTAATATTATGCTCTGTGATTTTCCGTTCTGAAATTGAAGTGACACACTCCGTGGACACAACTTATCTAACCATATAAAAAATCGGCCTGTCCCTACATTTTGATGAGTTAAAGTGTTAAACGAACATAAATGTAAGGAAAAGCTGTTTTTTGCGATTTCAGGTTTGGTCCCATAATAAAAGTTGTTCATAAAGATGAGTACAATGACCTCTTAAGAGGTTGTTTGTGTTTTTCCATCATCCCTGTAAAATGTTTGACAGCACTAAAATTGCACTGAGTTATTAATATTAGTAAAAATGGCAATTTTGCTATTCTGTTGTTGTCAATTTCATTATTCTATTCCAGCCAAAATTTTGATTGTCTATCTAAATCTGACTATTTTAAATCGCGATATAAAACGTGTGAAATAAAATTATTTGTCAAGAACCAAAATCAACACCAACAAGCACCTTGACTGCAGGTGCAAAAACAGTAGTGTCCGTTGTAATGGCGCGGCCACGGCGATATTTCAATAAAAAATAAATATATACTTAGAGATTTTGTGTAAATTTGTAAAAGTTGATTCCCAAAACCAAAGTTATAAGGGTTTGAAAGTGACCGCGCCATTGAAACGCGGAGAACCGCGCTGCCACGGAGATCTTTAGAACTAAGCTTTGTAGAGACCTGAAATTTAGGTCGAATGAATTTGTAAAAAAAAAATTAAAAATATAGAAAATAATCCTAGGTTTTATTTTAGGAGCTGCAAGACTATAACCCCATGGCCGCGCCATTGAAACGGTGAAAAACACGGTTTCGCCGATATTTCGCTGAAAAAACATCGCAGACGTCTGAAGTTTTTTTGTAAAACCTAGATTTGAATTTGTCGAAATTAGTAAAAATACAAGAAACAGTCCTAGGTTTATATTTCAGGAGCTGTAAGGCTAAAACCGCGCTAAGCTGCGCCATCGAAACGGTGAAAATCACGTTATCGCCGATATCTCGCTGAAAAAGCATCGCTGAGGTTTGAAGATTTTTGTAAAACCCAGATTTGAATTTGTCGAAATTAGTAAAACTACAACAAAAAATCCTAGGTTTATATTTCAGGAGCTGCAGTACGGTATTGCGTTGAAATAAATCGTGATTATCTATTGAAGAAAGTAAGTAGGTAGTAGCGAGTTTTTTTTTTTTTATAAACATCAACTATTAATATGTAGAACTACCGATAATAGTAAAAAAAAAACAATTATTTTGTTTTATAAAGCTTTAAAGTATGTTTTGAATTTTTCGTTACGGCCCATGGTTTATTGTTTCCAGAAAACTTTCCACCTATTGTGTTAGAAATTGTATCTGAAGGATTCTAAATTAAATTAAAATGAAACAATTAGCTGGATGCGGGAAGTAGGTACAGAACCGGTTGAAGTGGCGGAGCTTGGGGGAGGGCTATGTCCAGCAGTGGACGTCTTTCGGCTGAAATGATGATGAAACAATTAGATATAAAAACATAAAATGTTTGTTTAGACTAAGCTGACGCCACGTCATAAAATGTCATTAAGGAGCATTTTAGCGGTAAATTCAAAACAACGAAAAGTAAATTCGATTTAAAACGTTTTTGATTAAGAAAACGGATTTAAATCATTTAATTTTTATTTTTCCGTTACATATTTCGTCCCAATCTTCAAATTAAAATAGTTTTTTAATAAATTAGAAAATACCCTATTGTTGTAATTACAGCTACAATTGTCATTTTTTAGTCATGGCAAGAGTTGTAATTTTTGTCTTATTAAAAATCTGAGCACAAAACGAGTCTTTTTTACCCTGGACTTTTACCTACTCCTTTATTTGTTATAAACGTTGCATAAAGTTAAGTAATGAGCGACTGTTTAACCATACATTTCTAACGTCATCACATCCCTTAACGTTAATCAACGTTTATGAATAAACCCCAAAAATAAGTGCGTGTGAAAAAGTGAAAAAACAAACAAAACAAAAAACAACCGACTTCCAGAAACACACTACAAAGTCAAAAATAACTTTAATTTCGGAAGACGGTGACAAAAATTAAAACATATCCAAAGTCACCGACTTCCGAAATTGAAGTTATTTTTCACTTTGTAGTATTTTTCTGGAAGTCTGTTGTTTTTTTTTTCACTTTTTAGCTATCGTACGTTCGAAATTTTATAATCCCTGGGGTCAAAACAATGCATATTTATGCGATGGCAGCAATTGCAGTTGATTTGCTGTCATTTTTTCAATCTCAATCTCAATCTCTTTATTGTGGATCATAGGTAGGTACATAATACAGGTCTTAAATACTTAATTGTGATCAGCTACGTCCCGCCCTTAGGGCATACAACAGTTACACAAAAAAATAAAAAAAATAATTACATTACAGAACTATACAATCACATTAATATTTCACATAAATTATAAAAATAAAAGTAAAATGGAACGAATTAAGGTAGGTACATATCATTGGGCCACCGAACGCATCATGACTGAGGGGGACTATATTGGAGCAGTGATTTGTCTGATAGGAAGTCTTTTAGTGAGTAGTAGCACTTGTTTACTAGTAAATCATGGAGATTCTTTTTAAATTTTTTCATATCCGTAATTATCTTATTAGGCCCCGCACCCTAATTGCGTAACTCCCGATTCATCATAATCTGTATCGTTTTGAAACGGATTGTTAAACCATTGCTTCATATGTTCGAAAAATGTGTCTGTTCGAAAACATAAATAACGCAATGAATATCGTTTAACTGTGAAGACGAAACCAATTATGATCAATCGTAAGTTACGCAATTAGGGTGCTGGTATATTATTAAAGATGCATGAAGCAATACAGAAGATACTTTCATGCATTAGATGAGTCTCGCTAGCTACTGTGCGCAATTTGTCCTTATGCCTCATACGCGTGCAGAGAAGAAGTTTTTGAAGAGTTCCGTTGTCTGTCTCTGAAACTCACCATCAGATCTATATGAAATGTGTATGGGACCATTTCGGAATAAACTCCTTTCGAACAAAAAAAGAATTTTGCAAATCCGTTAATATATGACGGAGTTATGTCCGAACATACATAAAAAAAACATGTCGAATGATAACCTCCTTCTTTTTGAAGTCGGTCAATATATAAAAAGCTTTTTTCAAAAAAATAACAACCTACTTCCAAAAAAACACTACAAAGTGCAAAATAACTTTAATTTCGGAAGTCGGTGACTTTGGATGTGTATTTTAATTATTTGTCATCGCCTTCCGAAATTAAAGTTATTTTGCACTTTGTTGTGTTTTTTTGGAAGTAGGTTGTAATTTTTTTAAGAGTTTTTATTTTTCACTTTTTATTTACCTACCCCACACCAATTCGAAATTTCATCATCCTTGGGGTCAAAACAATGCATATTTATACGGTAGTAACATTCGCGGTTGATTTGCTGTAATTTTTTGAAGAGCTCCGTTGTCTGTCTCCGAAACGCATGATCATATCTATATGAAATTTAATGGGACTATTTAGGAGTAAACCCCTTTCGAACAAAAAAGAATTTTGTAAATCCGTCTATATACGACGGAGTTATGCCCGAACATACATAAAAAAAAAAAAAAACGTGTCGAATTGATAACCTCCTTCTTTTTGAAGTCGGTTAAAAATAAGTTTCGAGGATTTCACTTACTTAAGGCAATCTACATACAAAGTGCGCTCGAGCAACGCACACAGACACCGCTCACGGACACGATATCTCGGACGGGTTGGGACCAACGAGCGCGAGTCCCACCCATCCCCTGAGACGCGTCTGTGAAGTGCAAAAATGGAGCAAAAAAAAAAGTTGGTAGAACTGAGGACTGAGGGTCGAATAATTATTTGCAAGTAGATTTGGATGTTGTTCGCTTTCTCTAGTATTTCGTAAGTACCTAATATTTAAAGTTCTTTGCTATTATATACCTACCTACCTATTGCAATAATTAAAAGCATAGTACAAAAATAAAGACCTACTTGAATATGATTTATATTTCTTAAAATTTGAATATCTTGAAGTTGTCATCAAGACATCTATCAAAATCATATAAATTTTCTAAAAAAAAACATAAACTCACAAAAAATTGATAAAATTTAATAAAAATGGCAAAAAAAAAACGGTAGGCAATTCGAATAGTATCCAATCCATGTGCTCTGTTTGTGATTTTTAATCAAATTATATTATTAATTATAATCTTTCAGAATTTGCAAATGTCCAATAGAATTGAAACGAATTTGCAGACATTCAAAAGGCAAAAGAACAGATCCGAAAGATGTGGCTGAAATTGTTCAGGCTCTTACTTTTCAGGACTATGTTGCTAGTGAGTAATAAGTACCTAACTATATGTACAGCTACGTAACGACTTATTTCGTTACTTAGCTATAGCAATACCCACATTCAAATTCATACAGGCATAGAAAAAGGAAGGCTATACGGGACATCGTACATACCTATAGACTTATTCTGTCGTGTTCTCAGGGTTCGGCTTTTTAATATGGGAAGAGTGTTTTTTTTAAGGGTCCCGTAAAGTAAAACAAGGGACTCCTAAAATTTCATTAAGTCAGTATGTCCGCGGTTTAAATCGGAGGCTTAGAATAGAAATAAAAGGCTGTTAAAATTTAATTTAATTTAAGGCGTGATGACGCCTGGTGGAGTGTCGTTTGATAGATCTTCCTATTGAGTGTGCTCTTTCTCTCCCAGCTAAACTGTTGTTTTTGAATGTGTGTGATAACTGTGATAAGTTGGTATTGATTGTTGAAGTATTGTAGGGGACAGCTGATAAATTTAGCGATTGCGGTGTTGGTCCCATGGAGAAATTTATTCAGTTTCATTGTCAGCACCACCCACACCCCTAAATATGACAAATTTCAGATAGGCACACGCTGTACAACGAAGTTTACAGAAAAACTACAAGTGTACGAGTAGGTACCTAATAGTCGACCAACTTACAAAAAGTTGACCTGCACCCTAATTGCATGACACACGATTAATTACAATCGGTTCATTTTGACAGTTCAACAATATTCATTGCGTTATCTACGTTGCTGAGCAGACACACATTTTTCGAACATAATTATGAAGTAATGTTTAGCAATCTGTTTCAAAATGAAACAGATTATGATTAAATCGTGAGTTACGCAATTAGGGCGCTGGTTATCTTTAAAATGGCTTAAAGACTCCAAGGAAAAATAAAAGCGTGTTAAATTCTTAAATTAGGTGATGATAGGAATGTCATAGTCCGAAATTCTGCTGGACTGAATCTAGTTCACATTTTTTCCCATTCAAACCTCGGGAGTGTATTACACGTACCTATTATATTTGTGTATTAGTTTGTCATTATTATTTAAGATTATTTTTGTATTTTAATTATGGGACTTAGTTGCCTGACAATAAAATGATTATGATTACTCCACTGTTTGACAATGTACAGACGCCAGCAGGTCAACCTACCCCAAACTGTCAAATTTTTCCAATTGAAACATGAACCTTATGCTTACGGTATAAAGTTGAAAATCTATCAAATAAATTTGACAGATTGGAGTAGCTTGATGTGCTGGCGTCTGTACATAAAAAATTAAACATTGTATGGTTTTGTCTCATTATTAATATTGTCTGTACGGAAACAGAATGCTAAAATAAAAATAAAAACGATTAAAAAGTTAGGAGCCAACAAAAAATAGTTTTTCTTGCTAATTTATCCTAACGTTGGGCGTGTTTAAGTAGTAAAAGAAGTGTAAAATCTCCAAAACTAAGTCGGTACTGACAAAGCTCAAATATCTAAAAGTTCAATAAACTTTATTGGTCATTGATTTATGCAGTGATTTATTCGTAAAACCCGATCTTCCGAAGGTGTTTCTTAATTTTTTACACGCCTGTTTTACTATAACTGATCCTGCAGCTCACTCAATAATGTTGTGGGTGTAGACTAGCGTCTAACTGCTCATCACTGGTACTATCTGTGTCGGACACCGTGCCAACCTGGTGAGATAGCGTACTTTTCAGCCAGGCCCACCAGTGAGTTCGAGCCCTCGACTAGGTTCCCCTTAAAGGAAGGAATAACACCTCAAAACATGTTTGAGAAGTAGATCAAAGTGGTCAAAGAATTCAGAGAGAGTCAAAACTGCAAATTCGAACCCTAAAAAATATCTGTCATCTTCAATCCAGTTACGGGTACCATTAGTGGTGGCACCTTATGTGGCGGACCATTTAAGGGGGAAGCGCCAGGTCAAGTGGCAGTACCTACCCTAGCGCTTCTCCTTGACCGTTTTAGCTACAACAGTTAATTTCAAAAATCCACCCTGTACCGACCCTGTCGGTATTGCTGGTAAGAATCGTACTCTGCTTTGTCATGCATGTTATGTGTAATTGTTATATGATATCAAAGGAATTTTATTGTTTGCGACTTGTTTTAAAGTTTCCTTCATTAATAAAACATAGAATCGGATTTCGGGCTGAAGTCTATATAAAAAACAGGAATAAATGACGAAATGTTCTAATGAGTACTGAGTACATATTCTCTGTTTCAGGTTGTAGGAAAAATAGAAGTACAAAACCACCTAAATTCAAAACTAAGCAGTTTATACCACCGCATTTTAAGGATACATGCGTGCCAATGAAGCCTTCTATGCACACAAGGTTAATTTTGATTTACCCATATGTACATACAGGGTGGCAGGGGGACATCGACGCGGAAACTGTACCTAATCACGAATTCAGTAGATACATGATACATGATTCTAGACAACTAGCGTAAAAAAAACGAAATGTGATGCTAATGAAGGTGTAGGTCCTCCGTTTAAAAAGCAAAATCTTCCGAACTGGGCCTCATAAGTCTGCTATTACAATAGTGTTAGAATGGTCTATCATTAATTTCATAATTGTTGATTTTGACAAATTCGGTAATCTACTAATATAATGGCATCATTATGACTTTCCAATGGTCAGCCACTGACACTTCATTGAAAGAAATGGCATTTATTGGTAATCTCGTACCTACATAATGACAAATGAATGACTGACTTAGGCGGTAATCTGCTAAAATTTTGACAGTTCCGAAATAATTATGTAAAAATATATAAGTAGGTACAGTCGCCAGCAGGTCAAGCTATCCCAAAATGTCATTTTTTTCCAATTGAACATGAGCCTTATTCCTTTGTGATAAAGTTGAAAAACTATCAAAGAAATTTGACAGATTGGGGTCGCTTGATGTGCTGGCCTCTGTACTTAAGTAAGTTAAATAGCTTGCTACATATTAGTAATCTGTGAAGTTAAAATCTGGCATGAATAAATGTTCAGTAGTATTTTTTCGAAATCATTTCTACTAACGGGTTTTATAATAATGGCAATACGACCATGCCAATATAACACAATTCTTTATAAGACCATTGACCGATCACTGATCGACCATTATGAATTTAGCAGATTACGAACTATTAGCAAAATGACAATGGGATCGTGTTGGAATGACGAATTTATAAAAATAGCAGACTTAGCAGGCCCCAGGCCGAGTGATTTTGCCGGTGGGAGACGCTAACTGGGGGTACTCTACCACAGCCCTTTCGAATGCAATCACTATAGTGTGGCCATTAGTGTTGTGCACTCCCTGAGAGAAGGGGGAGAATATGAAGACTGTCATTTTTAAGGTGGCTGAATATTTTAAGAAAAGAAAAGCAGACAAATAAAGGTTTGAATTTAAAAATGATGTGAATATTGCGTATAATAAGTTTAGTTCTTATTTATCACCTGCATATTTTTAATAAAATATTAGTATATTTGGGTTACATTTTAATCAACTAAGTAAGTATAATATATTACAGATAGATAGCCTCCGACCATCGTCCCGCCGCGCCACAAGTCTTGCCTTAGAAATGCAAACTGATATCGTAAGATCTGTCCGATATGTAGCGATCTCATGTGAACTCATGCACTTTTTTCTTCGCCTCCCACCTCGCCGCGCACAAACCCTAAAGTATAGTGTGGCCATTAGGCCACACTATACTTTAGGGTTTGTCACTTTGATTATTGAGAATAAAGGCGCCAGGTCGAGACTTGCCTATCCGTTTAATAATGTTTTTAGCTTTGTTTAAATACCAATGAATGACTTTTCTTATTTGTATGCCACAAAGGCCGAACATGACGGATATTTTTTGTTTATGAACAACCTGCATGCCTTGTATGTATATGTTTCTACAAATAAATGTCTTATCTTAATCATATTAATGTTTCAGGTTACGATACATCGGCCATTGTCCTCTGGAACCACCAAGTTTTCAAAGACAAACTGCAAGGTAGTTACGTTTGATATTTTGTAGTAGGTATATTATGTATTGTTTGGTCGGCAAGCGCCCCATCTAAAAACTGGTATGCAGCTGCATCCGGCTAGACTCAATGTGGTTGGAAACAGGCTCAGGAGATGATGGAGGCCGAAACTAGAAGAGGTGTTTTCGGCTAATAATCGATGTTTCAGTGAGACACTGTTATGGTTAAAGAAAATGCTCAAGTATTTTTTCTGAGCTAAGTAATGTAGTAGTAAGAAGTATTTATTGTGTCACTTCAGACGAACATTTTCGAGATATTCCTTTGGTTCAACGTCGCAAGAATCCTTAGTGGATACGGGTGATGGAGTTTTAAGAAAAAAGTCTGCATCGAAAAAGCGAGTCCGGTATTACGACCTGCTGCCTGGCGATATATTGCTACCTACTCCCTCTGCTGTTGTCAGGCATTCAACATCGAGCAAATCTATATTGAATGTAAGATTATTTTGTCAGTCTTTGATCTCATTAAGCTCACCATGGAGCAGTGGGCCATCACAGCAGTGTTATCGACTTACGAGTTGTAAATGGTAAATAATTTAATCACCACAACTCTCAAAACGGTGAAGGGAAACATCGAGAGGAAACCGGCATACCTTAGAACCGAAAATTCGAAGACGTGACATCTACCAACCCGCGCTGGGTCCGGGTGGTAGACTACATCCCACTACCTCGAATAGAGGAGGCGGTGTGTTCCAGCAGTGGGAACATTATAGGCTGATTATGCTATTTATATTTAAAGAAAACAAGTAACAAATGACTCAAATGTGTTAGTAACAATATTGCTTAAAACCTATGTTAGAAACCACACACGTATTAGAGGTTACTCCACACACTTAACCTACACTGCCATGTAGTTACAATGCGAATCCCTGGTAAACGCTCAACACCGAAGTGGAGAGTTTGCAGCAGTGATTCCCACACAAGCAGTCCAGTCTGCTCGCGATATACCACAGTATAATGTATTGTGGCTGGCCGAACCGACGCACCAGGGAAGCGCATCTTTTTGGCATCGTAGCGTAGAAGCAATCCAATGCTATACTGCTACCATACATTGCGAGATCTGCTGGGCGCAAGTGGGGCTTGTGGCTAAGTAACAATAGCTGCGCGGGTCGATCGATCAGGTTAAGCTACGCTTGCCGCGGTTGGTCCGTGGATGGGTGACCATCTTTACATACCAAGACCCCTTCGTGCCTCGGAAAGCACGTTAAGCCGTTGGTCCCGGCTGTCATTTGTGGATCTTTGAAAGTCGTTACGGGTCGTCAGAAGCCCGAAAGTCTGACAACCAGTCTTACCAAGGGGTATCGTATTACCCAGTAACTGGGTTGTGGAGGTCAGATAGGCAGTCGCTCCATGTAAAATACTGGTATTCAGCTGCATCCGGTTAGACTGGAAGCCGACCCCAACATAGTTGGGAAAAGGCTAGGCAGATGATGACATTGCGAGATCTGCGTCAGCAATCACTAATCGGATGCGTGCGTGATTGATGGTACATATATGTATCTATACCTGAAAAGAAATCGTATAAAATTTTACCTAATCATATAATTTTAGGTACCTAGCCCAACTACAAGTGGCGAAGTCATTCAAGCTCAAAGGGCTGCCGTCAAGCCTGCGCTAATGAGACCACCTCTTCCCGCTAAATCTGGACACGAGTAAGGAATCCCTAATCTTCGAATTAAATAATTTTATTTGTGTTGGTATGTTTGTACAAACACTTTGACACGTCAATCTTAAACTAAATGAGGGCAGAATTTCCTATCTCACTACTCTGAGAAGAAAGGCCGAAACAAACTCTGAGATAACCATTAAATTGATGGCTGAAATAGTATTTTGAGGAAATAATCACACGAATTTGTCAGTAAATAAAAAAATAAATCGTGCAGCTCAACTTAAAACTTAAGGAGCTCAACGATTCGACGAACAATACTAACCAAGGAAAGGATATTTGGGTAGGACACATACATTACTTACCTACTCAAACTGTCGGAAAATATCCCGGAATGTAGGTAGGTACTGACGGGATTAAAAGTATCCTATGTGTTAATCCAAGTTTCCGATATTTTCATCCAATTTACATAAAACCCTAATGAAATATACACCGAAACCTGAAACCTACCTCATGAATCAAGTGGAGCACTCTGTCCATTCGAGAAAACCGTTCGTAGCTTTTGAGTTTATCGCGCATATAATAGGACTAGCTTTTGCCAGCGGCTTCGCCCGCGCGGAACTTTCATCCCCTATTTAACTCCCTTAGGGGTTGAATTTCGAAAAATCCTTCCTTATTCCTTGTCTACATTATAAAGGGAACCTCTGTGCAAAATTTCAGCTTTCTAGGTCCAAGGGTTTGGGCTGGGCGTTGATGATCAGTCAATCAGTCAGTCAGTCAGTCAGGACTTGTCTTTTTATTTATATAGATAGATTGATAAGATAGATAGGTGAGGTAGTGCAATTCCACCAATTCATATCCACTTCGGATAGCAATACAGAATTAATTAAAATTTCAGATTATTCAAGCCGCACAGTGGGATTGTCCTCAATAGGGATCAAGACTTCGTTCCTGAGGTCGTACATGTTCCTGGTTCTAAAAAAGTATTGAAAAAGTATGTGTTTTTTCTTTTGTCTTATTTATTTTGTTAGTTTTTGTTTTAATTTCGCATACCGGTACTTACCTGTACTATGTAGGTATCTGCCCAGTAATTATACCGGGATAAAAACATGTTTTAGTCCAGGTCATAGTCTACCTGCGTGCTTTTTATATACATACTTGCACATTTAATAAGATTCAAAACACTTGTTTGATTGATTACAGACCGAAAAAAGGAAAACCGTGCTATAAAGGAGGGTAAGTGTTTGATAAAAGGGGAAGCGCCAAGGTAACCCACGAAATTATTGTTATGTTGTTTTTTTCCTTTTGAACGAGTTTTTCATTAAATAGTCATTCATGGTAGTCCTAACTATATGAACTACCTAACTATATGAACTAAGAGCCCGGTATTGATGTAAAGCTGTAAAGCCACATTTGATTCGGTTTTTTTTTAGTCTGGGAAATCATCAAATAACTTCTCCCGCTCTGGGTGGAGCAGGAGGGCGTGTCAGACTTTTACTGACTAAAACCCACCCTTGTTCCTTCAGTTGCCTGTGTGCCAGGGGCGACGGTATCTCTTTCGAACAACCCGCACCCCTGGCAGGCATCGTTCTTTGCCCCCCACCAGTTGGTGCTGACATCTCTTTGAAGCGCGCATGGAACACAACGCGCCGTCGACCCGGGTTTGGTCCTTGCCGGACAGCGAGCTACCCAATACTCGCCGTCCGCAAGCCCGCGCTTACGGTGGACGGGAATCGGGTTGGGATTCCCGACGCCCAGGGCGTCACCTGCGGCGACTAGGGCCTTGAGGACGCATGATAAATGATAAATGATTTTATCTCTGTAAGTAGGTTTGTACAAACACTTTTACACGTCAATCATATTTTTAAACTAGATGAGGTCGGCGTTTCCTATCTGACTACTCTGAGAAGAAAGGCCGAAACAAACTCAGAGGTCACAGTCTCTTTTAAAGTCCTGACATAATCTTGGTCAGATCATGTGAAGACCATATGGATTGGTGTCTGAAATAGTCTTTTGAGGAAAGAACCACATAGATTGAGTGGACCTGTCCATAAATGACCCATGCACTCTCACTCCATACCATGGCCAGGGCCAGACGGGAGTGGTCGCCGCCGCCGCTCACCTCTACGAGGACACGGCGGTGCTCCGCCCAAGCTGGGCAGACCTCCACCGTATCCTCTGGGCGATCTTCGCAGTACATTTGATACGGTCACGAATCATATTTTAATCAGCATACAACCTGAAACTGATATGCATATTGGGCGGGCTACCTTAGCGCATCCTTCTTATGTTTTGGAGTATTAAATAAAAACAAACGTTTCACTAACAAGTTTTTCACTTCAATATTTTCAGTGTCTGCAAAAGAAAATCGTGCCCTAAAAAGAAATGTCGGTATGTATATTTTGCAGTAGGTACAGACGCCAGCACATCAAACTACCCCAATCTGTCTAATTTCCTTGATAGATTTTCAATCTTAATACAAAGGTTAAGGTTGTCAAATTTTCCCAATTGATCATGTTCAATTTTGTTCATCATGAAAATTTGACAGTTTGGGATAGCTTGGATGTGCTGGCGGCTATACAGAGGCCAGCACATCAAGCTACCCCAATCTGTCAAATTTCTTTGATAGTTTTTCAACTTTATCACAAACGAATAAGGTTTATGTTCAATTGGGAAAATTTGACAGTTTGGGATAGCTTGACCTGCTGGCGACTGTACTATTATTATTTGTTCTTTGATAAAATGAAAATCAAAACGACTACTAAATCTGTTTCAGAGCGTTTGCTGCCAAAATTAGGAAGAAAAGGCTAGCCAAGAGATTGAAAGGGTAACTTTTTTTTAATAAGTAGTCCTACCTATTTTATTTTGAATTACGTAGCTCACATTCATAGTAAAAAAATATTGTGGATATATTTATAGCGATTATTCCGTTGATCTACCCTAAAAAATCTGCATCACCTTACCCGTTACGTAGAAACACATGTCCGAGAATCCACCCTAAGCCTATCAGTTCCGACTATCCAACTTTAATTCATTAATCCGGCCTAAGGTGGATTCTCGGCCATAAAACCGGGGACTTTTGACTCAAATTTTTGATACACTCAATATATCTTTTTGCTTGATGTGCCTTGTAAGGCACATCTCATCAGGCGAGCTGGTTGGGAGAAGCATATGCTGTAGCATATGCCTCTCCCAACGCCTTCCATTGTTTTCTATCTGCCGCTACTGTCAGCCAAAGTGGACTTTAGGTTATTTTCAGTTCCAGTCTCATCTGCTCACTTTGCAATCTCGGCTCCTAAACCCATCTCTTGGGTACCATTCAGTCACCTGTTTAGGCACCTGAGTAAGGACGAAGTAACGTGGCTTACTAATAAATTACAGTGAAACCTGGTTAATTGGGATCTCAAGGGACCAAGGATTTTGTACCATTTAAAGAGGTTTTCATTTATCCAGTTTTCCAATTAGACAGGTTTAAAATTTAGTTGTCTCATTTACAGAGGGCCCGCTTATAGAGGTCAAAATGTACCGTTATTCCATTTATAAAGGTGGAAATTTTGTGAAAGAAATTCAAATGTTTATAAACAATCGTGTCGTAACCTGTCCCAACCTGATAAATTGTCTCACTTATAAAGGGAATTGAGCTCCAGAGTCCCAATTATAGAGGTAAACATCGAAAAAATCCTAGAAATCAAATCTCATTTAATCAAGTTCGAAAAGTCCCATTAACAGAGATAATTCGATGAAAAAGTGCCGGGACCTCATTGTAGTTCTCAATAATAGAGGTTTCTCACTTATCCAGGTCCCACTTAACCAGGTTTCACTGTATAACACTCGACGTGCGCAGTCGCGTCCTGTGTATCTCGCGGCATTTGCCTCATTGTGGCCAAAGCATGCAATCTCGTTTTTGTGAGGAAAAATCAAAATCAAAAAGCCCAGGGCCACATGGAATTCTGCAGTTTTGTTGGTCACATGCTATGCTAATGATCTGGATTCATGCATGATAAATAAACAAAAAGAAGCGCAACATTGTTGTTTCTCGTTGAAACAAAATTCAACAAGTTCACACATTTGTTTTAGACGCTCCAGAGCTGCTAGCATTAAATCTGTTTGCCCTTCTCGTGGAAAGTCAAAAGCGAGAGATGGACGGAAATATACAAAAGGCGACGAAGAAGAAGTCTGTGGCTTGGATGATATACCTAAACCGGAACACGTAAGTTAAGCTCCGTTTTCATGGGATAAAAAGGTTGTGCTACATTATTTCAACAATATGTCAATGTATTGTGGAAACCATGGTGCTGGCAACATGACAAGTCCCTTAGTTCATTACAGACAAAAATTAAGGAAAAGTTACCAAACATTGTTACCCGCAACAACATCATGTTGCTTTATTGATTTTGACTAGGAACACATACTGAATATGGCTACATGGTTGGCATAGCCAAACCCACGTCCCATGGCCACAAGCCATAGGTATCTGCCTTTTTTGTCCATCCCTGTTCATAAACTCATCTTGTGGTGGAAAAGACATCGACGCACAAGCCGCACAACGTGCTACAATGGGTTCAGTTTCTACCATGATTCTGAACGCCCGCCGCTTAGTTAATAAAAATTGCCGGTAATAATTTAATAAATCAGGGCGGCTAAAATGCCGCTTTGTCAGAATCATAATAGGATATCTTCTCTATCTATCTATAATAGGATTATCTGCGTAGACATCACGCAAATCATCTGTTGACAGTTTTGTGTAGAAATTCGTAAAATGGTCACTAAATCATGAAACAATAGCAGAATCGTAGGGGAATTCAGGAAGGAAGTGAATTGTTTTTAGAGGTATTGCTTAATGTGGCGTTTTTAGGCCGCCAGCTGTTTCTAGCTGTTATAGAAAAGTGCAATACCTACCTACGCGGTCAAAATGTATGAAATGAAAAAAAAAAGAACGATAAAGAAAAAATTCAACGCAGGGGTTTCAGAATAGGTTATTTTCCAATTTTTCAAAAACTATTCTATTTTGAAGATTGGAACGAGATATTTAACAGAAAAATAAATATAAATTGATTTCTTTCCATTTTCTCAAATAAAAACGATTTAAACCAAATGTATTATTCGTAGTTTTCAATTTACCGGCAAAACGCTTCTTACGATGACTTTTATCACGTGACGTCAACTTTGTGTAAACTAAAGTAAGTAAATAAGTAAATGTCGAGTTTATAATTAACAAATTTTTTAATGGATAGAAAGTGATTTTACTGGAGTGCGGTGCCTCTGTCCACAAATACTTCTAAAACGGCGCCAAACAAAGTACTTGTACCGCTGCCGTTTATACAGAGTTGACGTCACATGTCACGTGATAAAAACTAATCGTAAGGAGCGTTTTGGCGGTAAATTCAAAACAACGAAAAATAAATTAGACTTTAATCGTTTTTAATTGAGAAAATGTATACTAATAAATTTTAATTTTTATTTTTCTGTTAAATATATCGTCCCAATCTTCAAATTAAAATACTTTTTTTCAGTTGGAAAATACCCTATTATGTACCTACTAGATCTATGGTAGCAGGTTGCGCGTCGATGTCTTTTCCACCCTGTATTAACTATTTTCTATGTCCTCGGCAAACTTCGTGTTTCTTCAGTGGTTTGATTTCTATCAATTGCCCTTTGCACTTGGTGCAGACCGGGCGCTCTCAATCGACTTGGAAGTATATAAAGTTGTTAATACTGTTGTTAACTTAATGTACCCACTTTATTTTTTAAATGGGAGGAAAGCTGCTTTGTATTCGGAAATGCGATGATTCTCGTGGGATATAAGAAAATAGTTGTACTGTACCTATGTATATCTTACAGTACCTAAGTCTAAAACTTTTTTGTGCGAAATGGTGTTTTAGATAAGTCACTATTATCATGCAGTCTTGCTACTTATAGGTATTTACATATGTAGTATATTTTCCAAGACTTCTTTCTCATTGCTTTATTTTCTAGATACATATACCACTGAATTTAAAAAGAGGTACCATACAAACACATTCTCTAACTGTCGTCCGCTGTACCAAAGACAAGAGACCAGACATACACTATGGAATATTGACGGGGTCGTTCAATATGTATAATGATAAGTTTGGTAAGTTTATTTATATTGAAAGCTAGTGAATGGCTCTCGTGAATTTCCGATTTTCAAATACCAACTACACATACTATTTGACACCTTGACCTGTCGGAGCAAGAGGTGTAGATTTGAATTCTTAGATCGGGCTTATTAGGTTTTCCCATTAGAAATTTCTCAGTAGCAACCCGCACCCTAATTGCGTAACTCACGATTAATCATAATCTGTTTCAATTTGACAGGTCAACAATATTCATTGCGTTATTTACGTTGTTGAGCAGGCACATTTTTCGAACATTTGAAGGAATGGTTGAACAATCTTTTTCAAAACGAATCAGATTATGATTAATCGGGAGTTACGCAATTAGGGTGCTGGAGTCTAGATGTGTGCCCGTTTGATGGCAATATGCTCGCCCCTATTATATAGGACTTACAGATATTTTGCTAAATATGGGTGTAGGTACTATTGTACACCTCTATATAACTCTTCAGGGATTGCAGGTGTGATCTTATGTTTTTAAAATTTAAATGCTCATATGCAAACAAGAAAAGGAATTAATTTTATTTATTTATTTTATTTTAAGTTGGATACGCTAAGGAAGCCCGTGAAATTCAACTTTTCTTAAGTTTTTTTGCAAGCTCATGAAAAAGATTTCGGTGGGATTAAATTAAGTTAGTGGTTGTATCGATGATTTAGTGATTATAATTCTGTTTATAGATACGTGTTCTGGCCGCAAATCTAATTTTTAAATGAATTTTGCGGGCTTCCTTGGCCTTCCCCCTTTAGTTTTAGTCGAACCACTTGGTTCGTTATCAATCTAGGTTGACTTGTACCAGCTCCCTAATTGCGTAACTCATAATTAATCATAATCTGTTTCAATTTGACAGTTCAACAATATTCATTGCGTTATTTACGTTTTTGAGCAGACACATTTTTCCAACATATGAAGCAATGGTTTAACAATCTGTTTCAAAACGAAACAGATTACGATTAATCGTGAGTTATAGGGTGCAGTTCGACTTAGCATGAGAATTATTTCGGTCCATATTGCCCGAACGCTCTTTCAAGTAGGTAGATTAAGCTCAGCTGCTTACGCAGTAAGAAAGATAAGGCAGTTGACTGATGTAGCCACAGCTAGGTTAGTATAATTTGCTTATTTTCGAAGTATTTTGTCTTATAGCGTTCTGTTGTGGGGATCGGCAGCTGACGTAGATTCAATTTTCATTTTACAAAAGAGGGCAATCCGCGCAATCTATAAAATGGGGCCTCGTGAGTCTCTTAGAAACAAATTCAGCGAAATTGATATTCTAACTTTGCCTTCTCTTTATATCCTAGAAAATATCTTGTATGTTCGCAAAAACTTAAGCCTTTTCAAAAAACGATGCGATTTCCATAATATGAATACACGCAGTAAAGATGAAATTGTGATTCCAAAATTTAGATTGACTAAAACTAGCAAGTCATTTCTAATAAACAGTATCCGCTTCTATAACAAGTTACCAAAGTCAGATAGATAGAACTTAGCGATGGAAAGTTTAAAACGCACATCAAACGTGTCCCTATCAAAAAAGCATATTATAAGATAAATGACTACGTTGAAGACAAGGAAGTTTAGCATTAATTCCTTCTGCACATGTGGCTTCCCTGGTACCTCATTAACAGCATAACTATGTGATGTCAATTAACTGCTCTCAATGTTCTTATTTATTTTTACAATGCTGACATATTCTCGTCATTATTTGACATTATACACCAATTTTAACATCGACTATTTTTTAGTGATTGTCATGTAAATCATGTCACTATGTTTAATTAGGTTCATTTTATTTATGTAGATTGTGAATAAGAGAACGTTGTAGGCCTTTCAGACTGTAGATTTGTAGACAATTTTCTATTCTGTATTCGTCTAAGTACCTGGTACTTATTGATAGGCCTGCACTCCTCCCATACATTTTATCTCTGTAATTTGAAAAAATTGTTAAACCCAATTATTTTTAAAAGAGTAACCGTGGAGTTTCTTGGCGGGTCTTTTCCATAGGAAACAACAATTTGGAACCGTGCACCTAGCTTCTGACGTTTCATAAGTGCCCATGCAGGTTTATCTGAAATAAAAATATTTTGATTTGATTTGAACGAAAATATTTGAACATATACTGTTTTGTATTAAAGGTAGTAGATCAAGAGGTCGTCAAGCTCTGACAATGAGCGTTATGGGGTTTTGTTTAGCATTTCATTACCATCCTAAACAATGGACGATGAAGTTAATCGACAACTTGGTGGATGCTGGTGACGCATGGTATGATTTTTATACTTTTATTTGTCATAGTTACTTTTGGTAATCCGAAAGTCTGACAACCAGTCTTACCAAGGGGTATCGCATTACCCAGTAACTGGGTTGTGGAGGTTAGATAGACAGTCGCTGCATGTAAAATACTGGAATTCAGCACTAGGAGCCGACCGAAACATAGTTGGGAAAAGGCTAGGCAGTTGATGATGAGTTTTGGTAATCATGATAAGGATTCTATCTTTCAAAACAACGACACACCCAGTTCACAGTACTTACAGTATTTATTTCATCTCACGAAGCGACGCGCACTTTACTTGTGATTACCAAGTGCACAAATACGCTGTGAATGTGTGTGTGAGCGTAGGAGCCTATGGTACCATCCGAGACACTGGCTAAGTTGGAATTGTATGTTATACAATGCTGACGCTATTCGTCTTCACACACATTTACAGTGTGTTTAGCCTATGAAAATGGTGACCCTCCTTCTTTGCCCTAGTCGAGTAAAAGCAAATAACTATACAGGGCCAGCAAAATGTTTGAGGTCATTGCTTTAAGGAAAGAAGACTTTCTTTTTAAAATACGGAAAATGTAGAACAAGTCTTTCGGAGCAATAAATTTCCCTAGTTACATTTTAGTCACTGGGAACACCCAGTGACTAAAATTTAGCTAACAACAGTTTCCTACACTATAAATAATCGCTGGACATACATGGGTTGTTTCGAGAATCCCTCGGAGAGGCTCCTAAAATTTGCTTTGGACCACGTTTTGTGGGTCACCTTGTTTTTAAGTATAAGAAAAATAATACCTGTTTCAAATGGCATTTTTCTTTCAGGTATATCCAATGTTTAGACAAAGTCCATGACCATTCATCAGTTCAGGGTATATGTGAAGTATTGCAGTTTGGGAAAAAACAAATATTGATCTTGAATGGGAAAAGAATGCAAGTTTTGCTTTGTGAACCAGACATTGTGGGATATACGATGTCGTTAGATCCTACGGTATACAACTTGTGTAGAGGACTGAAGGCTTTCTTCAAAGAAAATAGAGCAGGAATATTGTTATCAAGGTAAGAACGCTGTATCCGCTTCTTTATATATACATTACATTGCATACATTATCAGCCGATAATGTCAGCCGGACGTAAAAGAATAGCACCATCCCATTTCTTCCCGTGGGTGTCGTAGAAGGCGACTAAGGGATTTAGATACTAGAGAATGGGCAGTAGCGTTCTCTATGCATTTTACCACCCTACTGCGATCGCCAACCCGCCTGCCAAGCGTGGTGTTTGTGGCAAAAACCCCCTTTTGGGGGAGGCCTATGTCCAGCAGTGGGCGTCTTTCGGCTGAGATGAGATGATGATGTTCCCACTGCTGGGATACAGGCGTCCTCCCTTTAAGAAGGAGTGGGCTGTAATCTACCACCGGGTCCAGGGTGGATTGGTAGATGCCATATGTCTTCGATTTATTGGGTTCTAGGACATGATGTTTTTCTTCACCGTTTTGAGAACAGTGGTGATGAAATTATTTACACAAAGTAAAGCGCCTGCCTGGGTCCGAACTTACGATCTACAACTCGTAAGTCGGGACCGTTACCACTGGGCCATCATTTCTTATTTTTACCATTTAAGAATGAATGAATTATTTTGGATTTTCATTAAAACAGGGTCCTCAAATTAGTGATTTGGAAAGATAAGGTGTGCTATTACATTTTCGACCCAGCTGGAAGAGACTCAAGAGCTTACTCAAACTTCGCTAACGGTCAAGCTGCTCTCATGAACGTAAAAGATGTCGATTCAGTTGCTGACGTTCTTTTAGCACGCAGCATTCTACAAGATCAAAAATTCCTTTTGGCTTCTGTAAAAGTTTTGAAAATGGCGGATGAGAAATGCGACGAGGATTTCGAATCTGATAGAGAACTCACTCAAGCTGAGAAAGCAATGATGGGGTACAGAATTTTGAACTCTAACTGTGCTATTGTCAATGCTAATATGCATTTAGGTGATCGATGCTTCGAGGAGGCTAAGTTTAGACAAGCTTTGCCCATTGCCGTTGTCGCGATGACGTACGCGAAAATATCGCCACCAAATACGTGGTTTTCAAAGACTTTGGACAAAATTTTGCGACTTGGCAATAAGCTGTATATCGAATGCACGCACCCGAAAGTATTGATTGATATGACCATTGATAATATACCAAATGAAATAATGATAGGTCCATATGCTTGTGAGATAATAATATACAGAGAAAGAGTGAAGGGACAACTTTTCACAACAAAGGAATGTTTATTCAATATTAGAACTGGTCTTGAAGATTTCTTCAATCACGAGTATAATAGTGGGATATTGGAGTTTAATAATTACATGCTTGGGATTTGGAGGCAGAAAGATATGTTCTATTTGTTTGATCCTTACCCGCGTACTAATGACGGCTTGAGATCGATGCAGCCTGGCAAAGCTTGCTGCTTGATGCTTTTAGATCCTCAAACAATGGCAGAAGCATTTACAAAGAATTGGAGTTATTTACCGGCTACAACACAATTCTACGTGCATGCTTTTAAAGTGTTAAAGTTGACGAAGAAACAGCCAAAGGTAAAATTATGATGACTTTGTTTTGTTTTTATTAATAGCTATGACTTCGTGTGTCAATGAAGCCGTCAGTAGTTGGTGTTGCTGACTAATCATCATCATTTTAGCCGAAACACTTTCGCTGCTAGACATTGGCCACCCGCATCCAGTGGATTCCTGCGGGTTTCACAAGGTCATCGGTCTACCTTGTGGGAGACCTTCCAACTCTACGTCTTCCGGTAGGCCGCCGCCACTCCAGAACCGTTCGGCCCCATCAGCCGTCTGTGAGCAATGTGCCCTGCCCACTGCCACTTAACTTTGGCAATTCTTCGGACTATGTCGGTTACCTTGGTTCTCCTGCGAATCTCTTCATGTCTGATTCAATCACGTAGGGAAACCCCAAGCATAGCCCTCATTGCCCTTTGGGTGAATTTTAGCCTTCTAATAAGGCCATGTCCCCCATGTCCCGTATGTGTCGCCGGGCGTAAAAGAATAGCACCATCCCATTTCTTCCCGTGGGTGTCGTAGAAGGCGACTAAGGGACCTACTAGAGAATGGGCAGCAGCGTTCTCTATGCATTTTACCACCATACTGCGATCGCCAACCCGCCTGCCAAGCGTGGCGATTATGGCAAAACCCCCCAAATTGGGGGAGGCCTATGTCCAGCAGTGGACGTCTTTCGGCTGAAATGATGATGATGATGATGATGAATAAGGCCCATTATGAGCGATCACGTTTCATTGCTATAGGTCTTCACTGACAACAGGCACTGGTCAAAGACTTTCGTCTTGAGACACTGTGTAATTTGGGACGAGAAGGTATTGCGTAGCTTCCCGAATAATTTGATTAAATCAATCATCTTGAATGATGTTAATCGTGGGTACTTTTAAGACAATTCAATAGCGTCCTGTGAAGCTTTTAACTTACAGTCGACTCCAATAAGGTCAATGAGCTTAGTTAAGAAGTGGCTTAATTTCAGATCGAATTGTACTGTAAGCTGAGCGATCATGACCTGCCAAGAAAGAAACGAAAAATTCTGCACACGTGTAAGGCACAAGGCGACGGAAAAGGTATTTGTGAAGACGCTATGCCGATGCCGGTAGAAACTTTGGACCCAAAGACACCTGGAGTAAGTTCCAATATCAGTATCAGCTCTTACTAACTACAACTTAAGTGCAAAGTTTTCTACTTGCCTTATTTGGTGAGCGCTTAACGCAAATTGCACCGTACATAATTAGTTACAGAATGAAGTGGATGAGGAACAAATGGGTGATATAATATCGTTAGTAGAGAGTGTAAATGAGGATTACATACCAATAGTACCAATGAGACATAAGAAACATGTAGACGAACCGATGGAACCGAAAGTGGGTAAGTGGTTTTGACGAGAATCTGTTACGATAAGCAAAAGTTTATACGACATGCTATGCTATTTTCTAAAGGACAATATCTTGGGTATACTCTACGAAGATCTCGTCGTTGGACAACCTTGAGAACAACCGAACGTGCAGCGCTGAATATTAGAAATAAATATTTATGTGCTATCAGGATCTCCTCACTCGCTGATATGTAATGCTCGAATCTGAACTGTTACATTAGACACAGGCAAACGCTCTCGGTGAGGAGCACCTACTTATCTGGAGCATTTGCGCGTAATGCATTCAAGTGCATTACATCAGCGAATGCATTCACGCGAGCTTTACAGTGCGCAAAGATATACATCATCTTAGTTATTTTCAAAGTAGAGTGTAGACGAGAGTAGACGATAATGGAACATTATACTTTGGTAAATTCGGACGTATAATTGCCTGAAAATCCACGTAATTCATTCCAATCGATTAAAACAACATATCTCATTTAGTTAGGTTGTGGCGAATTGAATTGATTTTAACTTTATCAAATATGGGTGTTGCAGTAAACTTAGACTCGCCCACGGTGTCGGTGACGCAGGTGGTCCCTCCGTGGCCGAAGCCTCGCGACAAAACCAACGAGCCCATTGAGCCCGACCCCGATCCTGAACCGACCCCGCCGCCCACGCCGCCGCCCCCTTTGGTGAACCACTTGTTTATTATATTTTACATGGAGTGATGGCACTTATTGCACTGCTTCAAGGTTCACAATACAGTGTATTTAAGAACCGTGCTTTTTACTTTTTGTTCCGCACTAGTGCGGCAAAGTGGGTCACAGCCTTCTCTATATTTCAGATACGTAAAGTAAATTAATCTATTAAACATTTCTTATATTTAGACAGAGACTCGCAGATGTCTAAATTGTTAGTTTTGGCTAATATGTTATATTGCCTACAAAGTCTCGGCACAGCGGTGTAATGACCGAGGTTAGGTACTTTTTGAGCCAGGGATGTTATGCCTGGGAATCCCAGTCGGAATAGGGTATTTTCCAATTTGATAAAAAATATTTTAATTTGAAGATTGGGACGATAGATTTAACAGAAAAATAAAAATAAATTTATTTATATCCATTAAAACGATTAAAATCAAATGTATTTTTCGTTGTTTTGAATTTACCGCCAAAACGCTCCTAACGATGACTTTATAACACCGTGACATCGTGACGTCAGCTTTGTGTAAACAGCACCAGTACAAATACTTAGTTTGATGCAGTTTTAGAAGTATTTGTGCACTGAGGCACCGCACACCAGTGATTTCACTTTCTATCCTTAAAAAATCTTGTTAATTTTGAACACGACACTCACTTGTTTACTTACTAACTACTTTAGTTTACACAAAGTTGACGTCATGTGATAAAAAGTCATCGTAAGGAGCGTTTAGGCGGTAAATTCAAAACAACGAAAAATTAATTTGGTTTAAATCGTTTTTCATTGAGAAAATGGATATATATCAATTTACTTTTATTTTTCTGTTACATATTTCGTCCCAATCTTCAAATTAGAATAGTTTTTGATAAATTGGAAAATACCCTATTGTAATCTTTAATGAACCCAAAGGTTCACTGCAATTCATTGTTCCATTTAATATTTTATGAAGGATGACGAAGTCCAGTTTCTTTCTACGACTGCTTAGTGTAACCATGTAAAATTTAGGATTAATGCCTCAAAAACGACGCATAAATAAGGCATCATAGCCTTATATATTGTGCGGTCAAAAATAGAACAAGCACAATTACCAACATATTTTTTTCAACCCAATCTCTTAGGTACCTAGTATTTTTTTTATTATCACAGAAAATAATAGATTTTTCGAACTGATATTTCTAGTAATTCAATAAGCTACTTATTATTGCAAACCTTTAGAGGTATGAGGAACAGGGTGTAATGTTCACTCATATCTATGTTGATAAAGGACGATCCTCTACCAGACGGGTATTGTGTCTGGTGGGCAACTGCCCCACAGTTGATGTCGGGATTTTGTTTATACTCGAGTTTCGTGGAAAACTCTGACTGTGCGATGTAGGATTACTTAATGTAGTTCGCCCGTGGCACTGTAGATGGCACCACTTCTCTTTTTGCATTTCTTATTTTGTTGAGAAGCATTTTTATTTGTAGTGCCGCTACAAACCCATCACATCTGCGGAGTTCCGCTAGCTTATTTAATTTGACCCTGTATATTTTAACCTGTAACTAATTTGGAAATTCATTTTCAGCCGCCGGAAGGTGGAGTAGAGGTGAGCACTATTTGTAACCGATTCGATTTTAATGTTTCTTAAAAAACTTCGCTTTGTAATAAGTTTTATACAAGCTTGCATAAGTCGTCGGTTAAACATTATACGATGGACGAGAAGAATTAACAGTCGAAGAGCTTTAGAGTTGAGTAGTTTTGAAATATATTTTTAAGCCGAAGTGTATCGCTCAGTGCAATAACACTGAGTGGAACCCGTGGAACTTTAAAGATCGGCTTGATTCCAATCTAAACGATCAGCATTTTCAAGTAACGAAAAATTATGAGTTTTCTGTAAAATTGAGCCTTGTAACGCAATTTCAGATTTCACTCCAAAATCCCATCGTAAGAACACACCCTGATGTACCAAATGATACAGCAGCCTTTACAGCAGCGTTATAGAGTAGCAAACATCTTAGCATTTGTATTTACCATATTACAGGAAGAAGAAGCAGCAGAAGAGGAAGAAGACGAGGACAGAAAAGAAGAGAAGGCTCGTAAGAAGGCGGAGGAAGAAGAGGCGCGACGCAAGGCGGAGGAGCTGCCGCCGCCACTGCCGCCGCCGCCGCCCTCGCCGCAGGCCGAGCCCGAAGTGCCCGTACGTCTATCACTACGTCTACTATTATTAGAGCATAAGGCGAAAGCTTTAGGGTAGCCCATGAAAAATGCTAATTTTCTTAAGTTTTTTGCAATTAGCATATCAGCATATACAAACTTTCATTAGTCTGACAGAGGTGCGTCTCATCTTCGACTCAGGTTACTTTTGCCTCTCTCATCTGTAATCACTCGATAGGCTTGGTTGACTAAAGGGACACGTGAAACCATTAGTATCTTTACATACCTAGTATAAAACAAAGTCGCTTTTCGTGACTGTATACAGGTTTATTGAAAAAACACCAACAAACTTATAAGAGGTCATTATGAAGAACTTTTACTATGGGACAAAACCTGAAATCGCGAAAAAAAATCAGCTGTTCCCTAAATTTTTTTTTTTGTTTGATCCCATAGTAAAAGTTATTCATAATGATGAGTACAATGACCTGTACGGATCTTAGATCTGTACGGATGTTAATGCGGTTTTCATCAATAGACAGTGATTCAAGAGGAAGGTATGCATAAAATACCGACCTCCACAAAATGATGCCGGAAATTTTATACAACTATAGGCATTCTTTCAAATTTATACTTTACTAGCTGCTGCCCGCGGCTCCGTCCGCGTCATTTTTCATATAAATTTCCACCCCCTATTTCAATTCAACCCTTTACGGGGGTGTTTCCTAAAATCCTTTCTTAGCTCACGTCCCCTACTCATAATGTATCTTTGTGCAAAATTTAGTTTTCGAACGTCCAGTCGCTTTTGAGAGTGTGTAGTCAGAGAGTTAATGAATGAGTGACCTTTCGCTTTCATATATATAGGTATATACATAGATTATAATAATGAAATAAAAGTTATATTGCAAAGACCTATTAATGATTTTAAACTTATTTTTGTGCAGTAAATACCTATCTGTACTAATCTATACTTACTGTCGCTGTAGCTGATGCCGCCAATGCGTGAAATGCCAGTAAAAGAAGAAGTTCAAACCGTACCGGCGATCGACGTCGACCGACGCGTTCTTCTCACAGAGGACGCCCAGAGACGCTTCAAACTGCGAAAGATTCGAAAGAAAATGACACCCCCGCTTATAGAGGATCAGCTTACGGTTACTCCCGAACAAGAGCTCGAAAAACCGACTAACTTCAAGAATTTGCCAGATACTTCACAAATTATTCGAGGAACAACTAGTATTTCGGATGCATCCGCCCCCGACACTAATGATAAACTGCCGTTTGGTGCAATCATGGCGATAGTGACATCTTACAAATACGCGATCCATTCTTGGACCCCTGCTATCGTGGATTTTGTAGTAGCCACCGCCTCAAAGCTTTATGACAACAAACAACAGAAATTTCAACTTGCCCCTGTACACGTAATACCTAAGATTGCGCTTGGACATCAGGTTAGTTTGTTTAAATAAATTAATCCAACGATTGTTATAAAATGTTGTGAAGACCGCTTCATCATTATTCATCATCATCATTCTCCTGCCCTTATCCCAATTTATTTGGGGTCGGCGCAACATGTCTTTTTCTTCCACACTTCTCTATTAGTCGTCATCTCCGTAATCACACCCTTTCTAACCATATCATCATTCACACAGTCCATCCATCGTTTCTTTGGTCTCCCGCTACTCTTATAGCCATCGACATTCATACTCAAAACTTTCTATTTTTTCTTTCTCAAAACCGCTTATTTTGATTATATTTATTTACAGGCATATCATGCTTATGTAGATGTGGTTGGAGAAGGTGCTAGCTGGCAAATGGAAGATGTATTAACTCAAAAATTCTTTAACAAACATGATAGAGGCATGATTACAACTTCCTCGTACAGTTGTGCGTTTTTCAAGAAAAATGGACTGTATTATCTGTTTGACGCCAGTTCTTGTAATGCCATGGGCTTGAGAGATGACCGCGACACTAAGGGGCCGCCAGGAAAGGCTTGTTTTCTACGATTTCGTAATCTACGTGACCTCGTGAGCAGGTAATTTTGAATATTTTTTTTATAATTTATGGTCGCATGTTTGATCCCTATTTTACCTGATAGTAAGGGATGATGTGTTCGACGACGGAGCATGAGTAACCTATTCACTCTCGACCGAGTTAGCTAGAAGCACAGATTCCGGCAGAGAATTCCCCACCTAGGTCTATGCACAATGAGTGTGTTCGGAAAACGTTTTGTGCGTTTGAGTGGGACGTCCACACTGTACGAGTGGCGTAGCGCCGTACCTACGCCTTGTTCTCCGATAGTGGAACGGGCTTGGCGGAAATAAACTTGGTGCAATTCCAATGTACATTCTCCGAAATGTAACCGATAGGCTAGCAACTGCCGAGCTTCCCTGGGAATGTGGATCGGGCCTTCTCGTCTGTTCGTCCACCATCAAGAAAGTGCACCCCAGATATTATTGACAGGGTAGGACTGGCTTTTCGTATGTGCTATGTAGGTAATTACTGGCTACTTGCTTCCCCCATCCACCTGCGGTTGGCCAATGGCGAACCGTGCCTGGCGAATGGCGAAGCGGGTTCTGCCGCTACCTTCCGCGAGTAGGCTCCGGATGCGAAAGCAGTGGAACTACTATTTCAGCCCAACTCCTCATGTGGCTACACCGAGGATTGTACCGTGACACGGCTCGATCGTTAGACGGTGCGTCTTTGTCAGTGGGTGGGTGATCACAACCCGTCAGTTGAAACCTACCAACAGTTAGCGCCACGTGATTAGCAACGCTCAACGACCACGTGTAGAATTTCTCTAAGGGGCTCTTACCCATTCACGCTGGTGACTCAGCTCCCGTAGCTAAATTAAATTTCCGTATAAGAGGTCCCGTATTTTATGAGGTCGTATTGTAATCATTTGCTGAAGTCGTATTTCTTTTTATAACACTTTTTAACACGCTTTTATTAGCTTTACCTGTATATATGTTTGTTTGTAAACGAATCCTTTTTTTCTCTATATTTTTTCACAGAATCAATTACAATAAGGATGGAAAAACAGATGATCAACAATTTATCCTTAGCAGAATATTAGTCAGGAGACTTTTAAAGGAGACCCGAACCATATTACCTGAAGATCATGACTATTCAACTGGCCAACCTAAGTCACAAAAATCTAAACAGACTATTATAGAATCCGAAAAGCCCTCTTCTGCACGACGGTTGGATGTGAGAGAAAAGAAGAGCACAACTGCGGTTGGCTATCAACTTGTTGATGGCGTTTACGCAATAGATGGAACTACTGCTTTGAGTAATACCAGCCCGAGCTCAAGTGTTAAGTCTTGTCACTTCGTTAGTCTAATAGCAATGTTAATGGCAGCGATGCATCCCATCAGAACGTGGGACCACGTCATGGTTGACGTATGCATCGAAAAAGGTCTAGAAATACAAGAAAAAGCTAAAAATTTGAGCGTTTGCGAGAAAAGGGTAATCAAAAACGTTATTCTGGACGGGAAATTCATAAATATTAACATTAAAAAGATTTTAGTTGTTAATGAAAACCCAGAAAAAAGGTTAGAGCAATACTTGAAAGCAGTATTGAAAAGACTGCGTTACGTCATGATAAGATATCCTCAATGCAGTTTAGTTATATGTCAGGCAGATGGATATTACCATCTTTTTGACCCTTACCCGTCACCACGTGATCCTGTAGTAATTGGTAAAAAGGGCACCACCCAGGCACCCTCCTCTTCTCGAAAAGGAGGTGCAGTGGCGAGTTGGACGTTATATCGCTCTGTAGATGCGATAATTCGGCGGATAAGGAAACTGATACCAGGAGCCGCAGCAGATGACCCAGAATTTTACACTTTTGAACTGACATCCGTAAAGACTGCACCGCGGCATTCTGCTCTAAACTATAGATTAAGTCCGCTCTTCAAACCCGACATTAATCCGAACTTACCATATTTGAAGCGTAGAAAACTACGCCCTGTAGTAGACGAGAAGATGTACTGGTTGAACATCCGCCAAATACCGTGGTCGCGAATGAGTGCTGTCAATGACTTAGGTCTGCCTCGAAAAACACCTCAAACGATGTGGAAAAATTGGGACATTGAATTTCCAGGAGATTTGTTCTCTTTATGGGGAACTATTCATCCATTGGATGAAACTTTTGATGAAAATGTTCGCGGTAAACAATACCTTGCAACAAGCGCGGTTGCCCTTGGAATGACCGAAGCATGTAAAATTAGCGCTTGGACAAGTGGTTTCCTAGATGGAATAGTTCTAGGCGGTAATGATTATCACAAAAAGTGTATGGAAAAAATAGGAACTACTCCTAATCACGAAATTGCTCTTTCTGATTTAGATGCCCAATTTGATGATATGTATCCGTACACATTTTCGTTTAAATTTGATAAAATTATATTTGGATTTGTGTACAACATTTATCCTGATCGATTCAACTTGAGTAAGTCATTGACTTATTTCTTTGAAAATGAAAATAATTTGATTGGAATACTCATAAGTCCCACAAAAAACTTGGCGTTTGGAAAGACTGGATCTTCATACTTTATGTTCGATTGTCAAAGCTATGGCGCACCGCTATTCAGCCCTGGGCAAGGAGCCGCATATATATTGAAATGTGAGAGCCTAAATAGACTTATATACTGTATGACTTTAACTATGAATATTCGAAGCCATGGACAACAATTCCATTTATACAATGCAACAGTAACAGTCACTGAAAAATCAAAATAAAGTTATGTACATTCTTTGGTAATCATTATTTCTAGTTTAAACAACTTATGGAACGAACTATAAAACATGTTATGAAATAGCCAAGTGTCGCTTACAATAAAAATAGGGGGAATTTACAAGTTTAATGTTTAGTCACCGTTAAAATTTACCACGTGTTCCCGTGAAATTGAACAAATTTATCAAGGAATATGGGTCGAAATATGAAAAAAAAAAATCGGACCTCCCATACAAAATCGATCAGCTGATTATGATTTTGCATGGGATGTCCGATATTTTTAGTCGCGTCTCCCGGACATATGACAATGGCTGAAGGGTGACTGGTGCTCCTGTTATTTTCCACTCTCGCCCTCAGGCCCATATGTGCGTATAACACTATCCAATTTGTAGTGTATAGGTTAAAAATAGCTTGTATGAGGGTACATACTGATCAGTCATCAAAATTTTAGCCACCCTACAAAATTTGCTCCTAAATATTTTTTTTAATCAATTTTCTCTTATAGTAGGCATAGAGAAGAAAGGCCGATATGTTACATTTTAATAAATAAAAAATTGTAAAACAAGTTATTCTAGTTTGCGTTAATCTATGAGGTTGATCCTAGTCACTAAAGCTGAAAATATATTGGGCTCTCAGTTCAGACGTTTTAGTCAAATTTGACTTTCATTTACTTTTTAACAATTTGCGTCATTATTTCTTTTTAACCAATTCACAGAGTTATGTTGGTATAATATATTATTAAAGTCGTATTTATGTATTTCTTCACATAAGCTCATATTTTGCAGATTCCTCAGTAAAGATATGAATGTATTGTGGGACCCAGTTAGACTGCCATAAATAAATATGTAATGCCATATTCTACAGATTTGAGAAATCCGTAATTTTTTTTATGAAATCCTAAATAAAAATGATTAACCCAGAGATAGTACTCTCTGAGATTTAGGCCATGCCACTTGATGCACGCGGGACGCAAAATACGCGCTTTGACGTGGAGTTGCGGTCAACAGCCCGTTTTACCTATTGATGCACGCGTCTGGACTGAGGGCCCAAGCAAGAGCGGATCCACCGTTGTGGGCACGATGGGCATGTCAACAACCGTAATAGACTTGTGACGTCACACTTTTACGGTCTATTGAGATCGATGGGCTAATGACATGACATCCAACCTCTGAAAATTAGCTTTATTTCTTCAGATTGCCAATTTATAAAGCGGTAATTGTCATTATTTCTTTTTAACTAATTCACAGAGTTATCTTGGTAAAATAATATATATTAAAGTCGTATTTATGTATTTCTTCACATAAACTCATGTTTTGCAGATTCCTCAGTAAAGACGTGAATGAATCGAGGGACCCAGTTAGACTGCCTTATTTATATATGTAATGTCATTCTACATATTTGGGAATTCCTTAAAAAAAAAAAGAAAAAAAAAGGATTAACCCAGAGATAGTACTTTCTGAGATTTAGGCTATGCCACTTTCTGCACGCGTCTGGAGTTCTGGACTGAGGGCCCAAGCAAGCGTGGATCCAGCGTTGTGGGCACGCCAACAACCATAATAGACTTGTGACGTCACACTTTTACGGTCTATTGAGATCGATAGGCTGATGATATTACATTCAATCTCTTAATCAAATGAAAATTAGCGAACTAAATCGTTCGGTTTTCTTCAGATTGCCTTAATTATAAAGGGGTAATCTCCCTTTTATGATGAGGTAGGTAAATCCCCCTTTATAAACTCGACGCGCAAACGATTTTTTAAACGTATCTATTCAGAATAATGTACCGACAACAGATAGTAACAGGTTGCGCGTCGATGTACAGACGCCAGCACATCATGCTACACCAATCTGTCAATTGTTTTTTTATAGATTTTCAACTTTACCACATAAACTTAAGGTTCATGTTCAATTGGGAAAATTTGACAGTTTGGGGTAGCTTGATGTGCTGGCGTCTGTACCACCTACGTACGGTCACCAGAAGAGATAAGTAACCACTCTAATTGCGTAACTCACAATTAATCATAATGTTTCAATTTGATAGTTCAACATAAGAAGCAATCTGTTTCAAAACGAAACGATTAGGTATGATTAATCGTGAGTTAGGTACGCAATTAGGGTGCAGGGTCGTCGGATATAGTTGAAGTTTACTAAGAAACTGATGGATTTTTTCAAACAAAATTTAATTGATATTAACTAACAAACATTTTTTTTTTGGTAAAATTTTATTCGAAATTATATTTTATTTTAAAACATCCATCGATTTCCTACTGAACTTCAACTGATCTGACGACCCTGATTACCTACTATCATAAATGAGAATGAGAATGCTATGGTGGTGGGTGAATATCGATCTATCAGCAATTCATCGCTGACATAATTATAAGATTAAACGAACTTACCATAAGTGAAGTTCTATCTTAATTATACGAAGCTCCTTGTCCGAGACGGTTTTACGAGTAGTAACGCTGATTGTACCAGCGCTTAGTCACAATTTTAAAGCTAAAAAAAAAAAACATTAATTCCCAAGTGTGGCAACTTTGTTTACATGTCATTACGTTTAAAGCAAGGTTTATGAACAACCCCTATTATTGGGATTATACTTATTAAGTATAAGTGGGAGGGTTTTTAGGGACTGCCGTCTCGGACAAGGAGCTTCGTATAATTAAGATAGAACTTCACTTATGGTAAGTTCGTTTAATCTTATAATTATACTCTCTCCTTGTCCGAGACGGTTTTACGAGTAGATGTTCAAAGTTGGGTTGTGAATAACACAATAATAACAAGTTTTAAAATAGAAAGATAAAAAATATATTTAAAACCTCCGTACAGTAGGTGCTAATAATTCTCGAGTGACAATCAACTTGTTTAATAATAAAATATAACACAAAACTCACTTAATCTTAAGTGTTTGTTATAGTATTGCATATCACACTACCAAACAGGGTTTGATCTTGAATTATAGGTCTATTGTAGTGTATGGCAAACATAGCGGAACTTTGAGACCACCCTGCAGCCTTCCTTATGACATCAATGCTGACTCCAGATCTGTTTGCAGCAGATGTTGATGCATGTCTGGTACTATGAGCTGAGAAGATGGTGACATCTATTCCAGCTTCTTTCAATGTTTGTTTTATCCAGCGGCTTATGGTTTGAGTTGATGCATTCTTGTGTGGTTTCTTGAATGTAAGAATTAATTTATCTATATCATTTCTTATAGGACCTGTCTTATTTATATAAGATCTAATAGTGTGGACTGGGCAAATTTCTTTATTCTGAGTGAATGTTTTTAAGTGGAACATTGGTTGTATACTACCTCTTCTAGAGGTTTTTATGATATCAGGTATGTATATTTGTACACCATTATCATTGAATTTAATATTAGAAATAGACATCATTGATAGAGTTTGTACTCGGTGACCAGTTGTCAGTGCGAGTATGGTGACTAATTTCTTAGTTAATTTTTCTAGTGAAGTATCTTCATTTGGATAGTACCCAGCCAGATGAGTTAGTACCAATCCTGGATCCCATGTATTATTATATTTTGGCATTGGTGGTCTTGATCGAAAGATGCCTTTTGTAAATCTTTTTATTCTATCATCCAATCCAATTTTAGGTCCCATCAGTAGGGATAGTGCTGACCGAGTAGTATTAATGGTTCCATATGATGCTCCATTTTCATAGCATTGAGATAAAAAATTTAATATGTAGGGAACAGATGCTTGGTATGGGTCCATACTGTGTTCTTGACAAAACAACCACCACAGTTTTAGAGATGAATCATACTGCTTCATTGTATTCAATGAAAGTGAGTTTAACATTACATTTAAAGCTGAGCGTGGAGTTCCACGCCTTATGAATGCTTGGCTGACAGCAGCCCTGCAGCCAGGGTAAGCTGATGATGCAGGGGATGATACTCTCTGAAAGGAGACGACAATAGACTTTTGTTAGGCTCAAAAATTATAAGGTCCCCAGTGGACAATGTTTTGATTAGTGGAAACCATGGTTGTGATGGCCAGAGAGGAAAAACTAAGATCCCAGTGGCGTTATCTCTTTGTATTTTATATAAACATTTTAACAATAATGAAAAAGGTGGAAATGCATAGAAAAATATATCTTTCCAATCTATAGTGAAAGCATCAACAGCAACTGATTCTGGGTCACATTTCCATGAGACAATTTTTTCACATTTTGTATTTATCCTAGAGGCAAATAAATCTATTTCCGGAATACCAAACCTCTCAGTTATTTGAATGTAGGCTTCAGACGAAAGCTGCCATTCAATATTAATTTTTCTCGATTCCCTATCAGCTTCGAAATTGTCTTTGGTATTTATATAGGAAGCAAAGATCCAAATATTTCTATTCTCACACCATTGCCAAATATCTCTTGTGATATTATTTAAGTGGGGAAATTGTACTCCCCCCATTTTGTTTATATATGCTACTGCAGTGGTGTTATCTATTCTCAGTAAGATTTCACAATTGTAAGTGTCTTTTGTGAAACACTTCAATCCTAAGAAGGCAGCTTTTAGCTCCAAATAATTAATATGGTATTCCTGTTCTGAACATGACCATGACCCAGAGGCTTTCCTGTGATTGCAAACTGCTCCCCAGCCAGTGGTAGAAGCATCGGTATGTATTTCCAGATAAAAATTATATTGTTTTATTGAATTACTTTTATGTAAATTATTTCTCCACCATGTTAATTCTGATTTGATTTCTTGTGAAACAGACATGACAGTATCATAGTTATCATTCGACTTTAGCAAGGCTTTGTATTTCTGTCTTTCTAATATTTTAGTATATAGCCACCCATATGGGAGGGCTGGACAAATCGAATTAAGTGTTCCCAACAGTTGCGAAAATTCTCTTATTTTACAAGTACTAATACACTTAAATAATTTAATTTTTTCTAGTATAGCTACTTGCTTTTGATGTGGAACTGCCAATGAAAGATCTGTTGAATTTAACATGAAACCTAGATATTTACATTTTTGACTAGGAATAGTCATACTTTTTTCAAAATTAATGACAAATCCTAAGCCTTGCAAGAGTTTACATGCTACATCAATATCATTTTTACAATTATTTTCGGATTTATTGAAATATAAACTGTCATCTAAATAGCAAGTTAATATAATATTATTGTTTCTTAGATAAGTGGTAACTGGTTTGAGTAGCTTTGTGAAAACAAAAGGAGCTGTACAGAGGCCATAAGGTAGGGCATTAAACTGGTATAAAATTCCATTATATTTGAACCTAAGGAATTTTTTGCTCTTTTCGGATATTGGTACAGAAAAGTAGGCCTCTTTCAAATCTATTGAAGCCATGTAACAGTTTTTTGACATTAATTTACAGGCTGTTCTGATGTCTTCTAACTTGAAATGTACAGTGTCTATGTACTGATTCAATTTCTTTAAATTTAAAATAAATCTATAAGAACCATTAGGTTTAGGTACTAAAAATATGGGGGATGTAAATTGGTCAGCACAGTATGAGCATTTAGAGATTGCACCTAGATCTAACAGCTTTTTTATCTCAGAATGAATTATTTGTTTCTCATTTTCTGGCCAGTGTTGTGGCTCCATATCATAAGGTGGTGGTGTTTTGGTAAACGGAATTTCATAGCCTTGTATCCATTCTAACACTACTGGATCATTTGTAATCTCAAGCCAATTTTTTATGAAATATTTAAGTTTGCCTGCATGTACCTGCATGTTTTCTAGCGGTAGTGTCTGGATCTGGCTGGAGGCTGTTTCCGCTCCGTCTGGCGAGGTTGGGTAAAGCGAGGCTGCCTCTTGAATGGCATCTGTTGTTGGTGATGCTGCCCACTGCGGACTTGTTGGTGTTGTGGTTGACGGTTCTGCAGTGGGCCCCTCCAGTTTAAATTTTTCTTGATAGTGGACTGTTTCTGTTTTTTGGTACTTTCTGTAATCTGTGAGCTTGTTCTTTGTATTGATTGGGCAGCTTTAATTTTATCAGCACAATCCATACCAAATAAAAAAGAATCTATTTTTGAAGATTTTACAGCTTCTTGAATAATCTTATTAGCCCCAGATAAGGCAAAGAATTTTCTAGAGGAGGAATCCTGATGGTGAATTTCAGCTGCAATTTTTGCTGCATCATTGATTTCTTCGATAAGTGTTTTACTATTTATGTTACCTTTTAGTATGCAGGTCAGCGACCGGCCCAGACAGGACATCAGTTTTCCAGTAAGATTTTGTCTGGTAACAATCCTCCTGTCTCTTTTGATAGAGGGTTCGGAGAGTGTAGCCAATATCTCTGGATTCATGAGAGGAGCATTTGCATTTGGAAAATTTGAGGGGGCAGGGTACTTATTGATAATACTGGTTCTGGCTTCCTTTCCCAATCCTTCGGACATGATTTTGGACCAACGGAGTACCAATTCAGGTCTGATGGGGTCCCCAAATTCTGCTTCCTCTTCGCCCTCCTTACCAAGGGCCTGTAAAAACTCCAGTGGGAGTTGGTCATCTTCTGGAATAAGATTTTTCGTGATTTAGAAACATGTCTTTTATTTAAGAGAGGTCAAATGTCTATCCGCGATGTGATAGCGCTCAATGACTGATATTATTTAGGAGCATTGTCTAACCGCAACGTGATAGCACCAGCTCTTTAAAATGAATTTTTAATAGTCCTTAATGTCTATCCGCAATGTGATAGCTCTAGCTTGTAATTTTTAAACATAGTCACATACTGTCTATCCGCAAGTGATAGTGCTTAGTGTTATGAAATAATGCAAGTTTTATTTATGTTTTTCCTAGTTTATCTAGGATAACTAGGTATATACAACCCATGCGTTTGAAGATTCTATTCAGTGGGTGAGGTTACTTATTAATAATTTACTACACACCTGTAGGATTTTCATCATCTACTTCAGGTTCCTCATTATGCACCGGCGAGCGGGGCCGGGGTGGAGTTAAATCCTCCCGTGGCTTTGCACTGGTTGGAGGCAGCTCATTAAGTTTCTTTTCTAACTTCTGGATCTTCTTACGTATGTAGTCTTCGTCTCTTGTTTTCCTTTTTCCCATTTCAGCGGTTTATACAGTACGATTCACCGAGAACGCGACTTAAAAGCTCTACTTTGAATATAAAGAAAGCACGAAAAAACCGTTAGTAGTCGGAAGAAATTTTTTGGAACTCGTTCGTTCGTTCAATCGAGATGCCAACATAATAAAGATTAATAAAAATAAGTTTATTGGTCATTATTAGGTACGCTATTTATTGGTATCCGGAAGCGGATATGTAAATGTAAAGTATACTTACTAACGAAATCACATTTTCTTATTCATTTTAGGTTATGTTTTAAACAATAACTTTCTCTTTTTATGTTTGGAATAATATAATGGACTCAAAACATACCTGTAACTCCGAATTCATTTAGGAATTCAATGAAATGTATACAACAACAAACCTTGACCTTGCAACTCATCACTATAATAACTACGAAAACCATCGTAAAATATTGTAAATATACTAAAAAGAATATAGCACTCCATAACGATATTGCACAAACATAATTTTGATCTATTTATAGAGTAATTATAAAGATTTTTAGACATTTTATCAAGAGGACTATGTGACCGCGCTGTGCACAAAAACCGTAATGACATGTAAACAAAGTTGCCACACTTGGGAATTAATGTTTTTTTTTTTTAGCTTTAAAATTGTGACTAAGCGCTGGTACAATCAGCGTTACTACTCGTAAAACCGTCTCGGACAAGGAGAGAGTATAATACTTATTGTAGCCGGCGTGGTGTAAAGCCTGACATGACATGTGGGACGTGGAGTCTACAATGATTGTAAAGCGGTTATCACTACCGGATACCGCTCCGGTGTGGTGTGCGGTGCTGCGGTTTTAACTTTGATTGTAGAATCACAGTTATGCGTTCTAAACAAATCATGATTTTGTTAATAATCGTATAAACTTTGTGGCCGTCGAGTAAGTAGAAAGTTTGTTGTCAGTATGATTTTGACAGTTTGGGAAGAAATATTTTTCTGAAATAATCTACATTTTTATGGATCTAGACAAAGATCGTTAGAAACGTAAAGACAAAATGACAGATTGTAGGTAGAATATTGATAGTTTTTCAACTTTATTACAAAGGAATACAGGTGGTAGGTGGTTTATGTTCAATTGGGAAAATTTGACAGTTTGGGATAGCTTGACCTGCTGGCGACTGTACATCATTTAGTTAACGTCATGTCTATTCTTCCGTCGACAATTCTAAGCCTGCTGCAGGCTTAGCATGACTTTCTATTTGTACTCTACCGTAGAATAGAAATCGCTTGTCTACATTTCTCGGTACAAAACTGTCGTCTACACGGAAACGTCATTTTTGTCTACTCTTCCGCAGAGCTCCTCTGCCTGCAGAGCAGTGTCCGGTACAGCGTGATAACCGCCCCTAACGCTAGTTGTTATGGTTAATGGCATACTAGCGGAGAAGATGATTCAGTAGGCACGACAGCACGCATAGTAAGGAGGTTTCTTCCTTTAAAACGTTGACCACTGGCAGCTTGGACCCTGTTCCTGAAGCTTCCCTATTTTAGAAAATGATGGATTAAGACAATTAAAGTCAAAGTAACCAACAGCAATATTAGGCACTATTATAGGTATAAGGTATATTGTTAGCTTATAATAAATATTCGTTCATAAATGGCCTCTCAGTACCTCATTTTATGTTAAGGAAATAGGTACTTACATATGTTTACAAGTCACAAAACACAAATAAGGCATGAGGTATGAACCTACCACAGGCATTTAAAAGAAAGAGTTAACTAACGGACAGAACAACCAACAGCACTAAAGGCCTTTTTGGGACCTCATTTTTTGTTTTCTCTAACATAAAATGAGGTCCCCGAAAGCCCTTCTAAGCTAAGGTCTAATTTGTCCCGGTTCTGAAATATAGGAGTGAATGTACGTACCTACACATGCACTGGTGGTATTTAGGAATTCATTTGTTTAAATTAGGTATTTATTTTAAAAGGCATTACGAGTGCCTTCTAATAGCCTACTACTTATAGGTAAGGCTATTGGGCAATCACCTGATCTGAAATACAGGGAAATCTTATGCAATTTTCCCTATTTTGTTAAGGTTGTGTTAATTTTGCTGTGAGCAGAAACTGTATACAACGTGTAACGTTAAAAGTGCAAAACCTCATACACCCCAATTAAGAGTATCCAGTTAAAAGCATAATACAATGACCAAAACTTTTTTTTTACAGCTAACCGTTAGTATTAGGAAAACGTGTTGACATAAGCATTGCTTTCTGCATTCAAAATTAAGTCTTATTTCTTTATGATAAGATTCAATTATCTGACAGGGCAAATCAGTGGCAGGTACGCCATTTTTTTTTTTTAACTCTACAGGAGTTTAAAAAAACAATTTTTTTTTCTAAAAGTTACTGAAATCGATTCACTAGTCAATTAGGAACAAACTACGTTTAGGTTTTGCGTATATTCTGTTACACCTTGCAGACATGGTATTTACCTTAGGGCGTTCGCTACTAAGCGTGCGCACGCGGCGGGTGCCCGCCTCGCGTGTTTGTATTAAAAGATAATAGGTATAAGCTGACCCGTCGCACGCGTCCGCGCCAGAGAGCGCTGCTCATATTATCTTTCAATACAAACAAGCGAGGCGGGCATCCGCCGCGTGCGTACTCTTAGTCGCGAACGCCCTATGGTGAATACCATATCTATATAATTTCTGCTCACAGCAAATCTTACAATTCTATTAACATAACCATAACAAAATAGTGAAAATTGCATAAGATTTCCCTTTGCAAACACCCTTAGAAGACTTGTTCATTTGATTGATTTTACATTTGATGAATTTTTGTTGCAAACTTACTGCGTAGTCACTATCGTTGACCTCTTAACTTCTTTTCGAGCTGATGTATGTAATTTGTATTAAATGAGTTAAGCAGCCCAGCCCAGCAGGTGAACATGTTAATCAGTAGTATTTGTTAATTTTGGATGGGAGAAGCACAGTACCGGTTGAAGTGGTGGCGCTTGAGTGAAGCCTATGTCTAGCAGTTTGCAACGTCTTTCAGCTGAAATTATGATTATTTATTAGGTCCTCAAAAGTGCTGGTGTATGACTTGAAAGAGCCAGAAGAAATTCATTCAATGGATATACAAAGTCCATGAATGATCATCTGCCTAGGGTGAGAAGAGAGTTACGGGAAAAGCAGCACCCACTACCGCCCAACTTTTAACTAATCTACGTACCTACTTGAAGGTTGAATTTTTTTTTAAATAGGTGAGGCAGTTGTTAGAATCTAAGGGTTAGTATTGGTAAGTATCATTGAAAGACATTGTACTACTTAACTGTTCTTGAATATATTTAAATTAAATATTTCCTAGCTACAGATTAAAACTTGTTAATTTGCTTCAAAGTAAAAAAAAAGTGGAGTGTTACAGAGGCACAGATCAATGTTAAAATGAATGTAACATGTTCATTTTATCAGTGATTTTATTATAACTGTAAAAACCTTATACATAATGTACTTTTCATGCGTCAAAATATAAGTTTTATCACTCTGTTCTGGGGGCTTTATTCAAGATCTGGTAAATTTTCATCATCCGAATCTGTTTCTAAGTCATCGAACGAGGGTTTTTCAGCCTTGTCACCGCCGCCGCCGCCCATAGACCGGAGCATCTCTTCGATGTCATATGAGTTGCCTCCACCATTTTCATCTTCATCATCTTCGTCTTTCCATTTATTGAAATCCACCTTGAGGTAATGAGGTTTTTTCTTATCCTTTGTTAATGATGGCCAGTAGGACGAGTCCTTCTTTTCTTTGCGAAGAATCATTTCTATGCACCTGCCTTTATTTACGAATGCGCTTGTTTCAGGGAGCACCGCATCGTATAATGGTATAGTTACCTCGTGTACTTTATTGTCGGAGGCGTTGATGCCTTTGAAGTAAACTGAGTCCTTTTCTATTTTAATAGTCGGGTTTTTGGATTCGATGCTAAACGTGAGAAAAACGTCTTCTTTGCGCTGGGCCCACAATACGGGAGGAGGCACAGATGCTTCGCTAGACATGTTTTTGTGTGGCACTGTAAGCGTGTTGTGCGAAGAAATGTTAAAAACTTTGACTTTCAGACTAGATTCACTATTCGACTCACGAAAATTGATAATCTTTCTATGCCGCCGCCTCGCCGCACCGATTCATTTATGGAAGACGGATGCACAGATAAAAAATGTGGCTTCCGTTCTTTCGTCGATGAAAAATCTATGCTCACAGTACATTATTGACTAAATTACAGTAACATTTTAGTCGATTTGTGAAAATTATTATAAGTATGTGACGTGTATATTTCTTAGAGGTATATTTTTAACAAGCTCGGAGATGCCTAGGCGACCGCTACCCGGTAGAGTCGGCATTGGTCGCTGAACTGAATCCGGACCGGCTGAAGTGTAGTGCACGGAGACGCCTCTGAGGCCGCTGCTAAAGGCGTTATTGTTAGCATTTTCATACAAACCAAGCGTACCACCATTTATTCGCATATAAACTGTTGATGAAGTTTAGAAACTGATGGCTTTGAGCCTCCGTCTGTGGCAGAAGATGACGAAGGTGTGCCCTCAACGCATTTTCAATCTCACAATTTTGTCTGAACAAAACTGTCGTCTATGAAAACGAAGCAAAAGGAATATGTAAGGATCGTAAATCGTAAAAGTGACATTCTGTGTATCTGCTTATGCCCATGGGAAGAAGGCGTCAGTCAGCTGACTTTATTTATGTATGTAAAAACAGTAAATTCAAATATCGATTTTCGACGCCAAATAAACTTTATTTGTCATAGGGCTGATTTTCAATAGTCAAATAGAAGCTATCTGAGGAATAAATAATGTCAGTTTGACAGCTTTTGTGTAGTAAATATGCCAACTGTCTGATTTATTCTTCAGATAAAACATAACTGACTATCGAAAAATTAGGCCATATGTAGGTACAGACGCCAGCACATCAAGCTACCCACAATGGTGCCGATTCTGTTGTCACAAAATTCTCTAAACTAGACTAAAAATCACCAAAATTTAGTTTATTCCTGTCAAACGACGATTTCCAATTCTGAGATTGACTAAAGTGACACAACTTAACTAGATTTTAGTTTGACAGCACTAAGATTGCACTGAATTATTAGTTTAGTGAAAATGGTAATTTTGCTATTCTGTTCACTATTCTATTCAAACTAAAATTTTGGTTATCCAACTAAATCTGACTATTTTTAATCGCGATTAAATAGGTGTGGAATAAAATTAGTTGTCAAGAACTAAAATTCACACCGACACCTCGACTTCTGGTGCAAAAATAGTACTATATTTTTATTTTTTTTATTTTGCTTATATCTCGAAAACGGTCTGTCCTATCGCAAAAATAATGAAAATTTCGACCCCTTTATAAAATCCCGAAACACCTCTAAAACTCAACATGTGGGTAATAATTTTTCATATTTTCCATGAAAAATCCATATAAATCACGTCGAAGCTGCCGACCCCGGCGCGCTGCTGGCTCTAAAAAAAACACGGGGTAGGGCAAACAAGTACCACGTTGCGAAGCCTTTTAGTTATAGTTTAGTTAGTTTAGTTCGGTGTACAACAGAATCGGCACCAATGTCTAATTTTATCAATTGAACATGAAGTTTATGCATAAATGTATGATAAAGCTGAAAATCTATCAAAGAAATTTGACAGATTGGGGTAGCTTGATGTGCTGGTGTCTGTACATGCATAGGTGGGAAACAGGCGTGAGTATAGTTAACTCACGCCTGTTTCCCATGGGGGTAGGCAGATACTACAGAACAATTTTGTTGCTGCCGTAAACGAAAATATGATGAAAAAGAATCAAAATGTTTGCATACCGCGTTTTGCGATAGAAGTGATAAGCGTCAGTGTGAAAACAGTTTTATTAAACTAGATCTATCAACAAGACCTATAATTTCAAGCAAATAGTATATTTTTCGTCGTCGACATTCACACAGGTGGTAAGTTTTTGACAGATTTGCCATACAAAAACTGTCAAAAACACACCATTGAGAGACCATTGTAACGTTTATAAATTAGTAGACTTAGGCCCCAGATGTACAGTCGCCAGCAGGTCAAGCTATCCCAAACTGTCAAATTTTCCCAATTGAACATAAACCTTATTCCTTTGTTTTAAAATTGAAAAACTATCAAAGAAATTTGACAGATTGTGGTAGCTTGATGTGCTGGCCTCTGTACATACTATAGATGCGGTGGGATTTTTGCGAACACTGGATAAATATTCAACACACCGCCTTCCACTGGTAGTTGAAAATCGATCAGTAAAATACACTGTTCGATTTTCGACGCATTGAATGCACTCCATCTAATTCTCAATACTTGTTTTAACGCCGAGAGTTGAAAACCCAGTGCGCGAAAAAATCCCTCCGCGATTTTATTACGTCCGTGTGAATGTCGACTTCCTCGTGCCCGGTGGGACAGGTGTCTAAGGTAGCCCGCGAAATCGTTTTTTTTTTTTTTACAAAATCTAAAAAAAAAATGCAATTTGCGGGCCAGCTAGCGTCAGATTGTTTGATGATCAAATTAAGATTCGCGACCGACAGGATTATAATAATTACAATCATCAATACAACTGTGACGTTATTTATTACTGTTTCATGTACTGGCCTCAATTGCCTTAAGGTCAGAACTTAGACCCCGCGTCCTCCTGATTTGAACTGACTGATTTTAATATTTTTCTGTTTGTCTTTTTGATATGGCTAATCTCCGCTAGGAGTAAGTGTTCTGTGTGGCTAATCTTCGAAACGGCTGGACCGATTTTAAAGAGTCTTCACTGGCAGATAGCTGATGTTATAAGGAGTAACAATATAGACTCCGAAATCTACGCGGGCGAAAGCCGCGGACAAATCTAAAACCTATTCACATAAAAGAGCGCGAAGATCGGTTTGGTTAGGACGCAGCCAAAATGTTGTAACGATGATTTATACGATTAGCACATTTTCTGGGTGAGAGCGATTTGAATAGGTTATGGTCCAGGGTTCCTCGCGATCTTTTATTTCACAGACACTCAGGATTAGGAAAATAACTTTATTGAAAGTCTTTCGTAGCCTTGCTAGATAATTTTATCGAATTTACTAATGCTAGGTTAGAATCCACAACATACCTAATCAGGGGAAAAAAGACATGAGAAGTGTTCTAATACTTTTATTAATTGGGTTCATTTAAATACTTTCAGTACATAATAATAAGTACTTAACACATAATAATGCAGAAACATTTCAATATTACTTACTTTCGTTACATGTTACATCTAACATATTTTTATTAATTTTTCTTAACTACAGCGATTGACAATTTGTTAGGTGGTAATAAATATGATTTAATGGATCGGAAAACAGATTTCATGACACCTAATTAATCAGTAAGTCCCTAAGAGTAAAATCACAGCTTTACTATTTATTTAGATCCGTTAGGTAATGCAAACACACATACCTAATTCGTATTTTTATTGACCATTTACAACACACCTCATGCTTTGTTTTTTTTTTTAATGTAGGTAAGTTTAACTGGGTAGCAAATGAGTGTCGACATTACCAGAATCGCAAACTTTTTTTTTTTAAATAGGTATACAAATTTCAAGGAGCACATTTAAATACAGAGTATTTTAAATCCAAGTCACATTCTCCAAAGAGTTTTCTAAATACGTAGTAAAGTGTTGAAACTCAGTTTATATAGAATGTTAAGAATCTCAAGCAGTTATCGTAAATAGTATTATAGTCAAGGCGCATACTTTGTTATCTTATTAAACAATCTTTTAATTAACTTATTCCTACCTGGCAGTTGTATATTTATGGACATTTATAGGATAATTAAAAGTTTATCCGTATTATAATAAACTGTAGTTCTATGTAGCTTATTTCCATTTCTATTATATTGTAAGAAATCACTAAAATTCGCAACGCATATAAGGTGCCAAGCTTTTAAGATGCTACACCTCTAGTAACTCGATAGATAATTCATTTCATTCAATTTTGAAGTGAGGAGTGCGATAAAAGTACTACCTACGCTAAAAGTAATTTTTAAAATCTTGTAAAATATTTTTTTCCCTCTGAAAATCCTTTTAATAAGCTATCTTTTAGACAGAAATACGCTACACAATTTAAGAAATAAGAATTATTGACTTTCATAAACATCTATAAATGTTGGAATAAGGTATCCACATTACAACCTAATGGAAAATTCACGATCACAGTACAGTAATAATATAAGTTGAACTTACGATTATGTGATCTTGAAATTCAAAATCATTTCGTATCATCTTTGGCCAGCCTTTTCTCCACCATGTTAAAAATTCTTTTTCTTACAACAATCTCATAATATTAAAAAGCGAATATGTAACTACTATTGCAGAAGTACGAAATATAACAAGAACAATTTCTACCAAATTATTAGACAACTTCAGGTTGAAAGACGACGAATTCTTTTACGAACGTATCAGAAGATTGCCAGCAGCTCTGTGAACAGGTGAATATCAGGACAGACAGGAAGTGTAGATGTGCAAGGGATGCGTTGGTGGGTAGTAAACGAAGAGTTTCAGCAAATTCTGGGACTAGTTGTAATTCGCAAGACAATCTGGCTCCGCAGCGAGTGCAGATGGTTGGCACGCTTGGTGACTCCGGGGTACTTGCAGTACTCGGCAGGGGTGCTCCGAGGACAGGAGGCTCGTCCCTCGAATACCTGCAAGTTGTAAAGTTTTCAGTTTGTGTGTGTCTTAAATATTTAATTAGATTAAGCACAGAATTAATACTGGATCGATTAAATGGCGGAACAATCCGTGACTTCCGAATTCTCATGCAGCTATGATGAGAATAAAAAAAAAGAGGCAAGTCTGGTGTTACGGGGATAGATAGCATAAGAAGTGAGTATATAAGAGGCTGTCTAAAAGTGGCATCGAGTGGCACCGTACGCAAAATACGCGCTTTGACGTGGAGTTAGGGACAACCGTTTACCTAAGTGGCATCGAAGACTTTGAAGTTGTGTGGAAATCAGTTATAGTATGGGCATGTGATAAGTTTCGAGTGTGAATGTCGACGGCTTTTAGAGTAGTAGTAAGGGTAAGCCCAAATAAACGATAGATGGACTGCGTGAAAGATGATATGGCTAGACAGGGGGGGGGGGGGGGGGTGGAAGGGTTTTCGGTGACCGAGATGACGACTAGAGCAATATGGAAGAAAAATACATGTTGCCTACACCAAATAGAGAATCATGATAAATTCTATAGTGAGTTTTTTTTTATTAAATTTGATGTAAGTCATTTTCTTGTTTCATACCTGAGTATTTGTCCCGGATGATTGCGCAGTCGCGTGAGGAACGCATGGAACAATCGGTCGCCATGTAACGGTGCCGCTTCCTCGTAAGGTTCGTCATCAGATCCGCCTCCGCCTCCACCTCCAGCTCGGTCACCTACACATACTTCTATTTCTGAAATAATAATAAAAAAATCGTGAACGTTTAATGAGCATTATTTTAGCATTAGACGAATGGGTGTCGAGGTAATAATATTGTTAACTTTAAAAAATTGTGGATGGACGCGTCTGAATGCCAAAAATACGTTTATCGAAATAAAATCTATGTTCGAAACACCAAACAGAAACTATATGGCTGCAGTTTAAAATGTCGAAGGTTTATACTGCCAAAGAAAAGGTCATGATCATACATTCAAAATTTATAATATCTAGAATACCTAGTTATGAACTTAAGGTAGGCATGTAAGAATAAGTGTCGAGATTGTGTATCAATTTATATGGTGACCTGTATACATTTCAAAAGTAGACATTTTAAACTTCATTATAATGATTGTAAACATTTGTCAGAATTTTAACATCGGGTTTTAATTTTCTGAATTCAAATTCAAATCTTCATTGCATATCTCATGTGTCTTCACATTACTTCAGATCTTAAAATTATTTACAAAGTTCACATGGACCCTGTCGTGCACAACATTTGAGTAATTCAGATAAGTACGAAAACTAGTACTTACCATTCTCAATCTTATACTTATTGAGCAATTCATTAGCTCTCTCATCGTTGGCCAATGATTTCTTCCATTCTGCTTCAACATATATAAATTTCGGCACAAATTGTAATGGTCCACACATTAGTCGACTTCTTAAGTCAGGTGGCAGCTCAGCAGTCTGAAATTAAAAAGTATGATTTGCTATTACCACAACCATTCTACATGGCGAGGTCAAGCTGAATAGGCGAACCTGTGTCTATGGCCTGAACGAATGATCTCATGGGGAGACTGAAGGTAACGCTCGTTCGTCTTTTCGGTTTGGACAGTAAAAATGGATTATCTAGACTGTATGGACTATCTGTTTGCCTAGTCACTAGGACCTAGTGTATGGTGGCAACATATTTTTGATCAACCAATTTTTGTAAAGGCACCCAAACCAAAAGGTTGTTGTCAGGATAACAATGGCAATATAATTTTGTTTTGTTAATGGTTGCTTGGTCTCAAAATGGTGGTGGAAAACATTGTGAGAAAACCGACATGACCTAGAACCCAAAATTCGAAGACATGACTGTAACATCTCCAATTCACACTGGCCTATGGTGATGGGTTACAGCCCATTCATAGAGGCTTGTGTCCTAGCAGTGGGAACGCTAATGGTTGTCCATAATTTTACACCAATGAAGGTATTTACTTGGTGCAGCAATGCTTCAACATCATTTGTGGGTGCTGTGGGCGTGTCCACTGTGACCATGCCTGGTTCATCGCCCCCTTCTAGTTCTGCGGCTGCGACAGGCGCTCCAATTGCACCCATCGCACCTGGAATATTTCACAAAACCAAATCTTCAATATTCGCTAGCTTGACAAAGAAATTCTGAAATTGTTTGACTAACCAAATAAACATTTGGTACATAAGTAAAACACCAATACCTTGTATAGGTGACATATTTGCATTATGAGCATCAAACACTTGGAGATTTCCAAAAGCTTGTTCAACATGTTCCAATTCAATTGAGTTGCTCTCTTCATCTTCATCAGAGTTTCTGTTAGAGTAGTAAAATTATTTACATCACTCAAAAAATTAGTTTAGACTTTAGTCTTGAAAGGGCCATACACTCACTTTTGTGATCATAGAATAGAAAGTGATGGTAAAAGCTCTGTTTGTGTGTGTACATTGTTCTACAATTAGCATGAATCATATTTATGTGATCTCTAGATAAGGAAAGGGTATTTAGTATCAGAAAAATTGTATGCCTGATAAATTTGGTTTTCAAAGTTCTGCAATTAATTTAATGAATCTGTAAAGTTCAAGTTACTGTTCCATCGAAAATACAATTAATAAGACCTACCACCTACCTCTGTACAGCATTGTTGGGGCTAGGAGCATTATCAATATTCATAAAATTCCCATTAGCAGTATCATTATCATTCTCATCCCATTCATCAGCTCCCTGGCACCACGATAGTGTAGTGTCAGCACTAGGTATAGCAACAATAGCCCTTGATTCTTTCGAGGAGTTCTCTTGGCACTGACTTCGAACACACAACCAGCTAAAAACAAAATTGAAAACAAACACATAAAACACTACAGATTTTAAGGACAGTTTTAATGTCTTTATTAAATACATATTTACCTTTCAGACTGAATCCAACAATTCGGATTTATACAAGCAAAAACGTATAAAGTACGATGATAAATGGAATTCTCGAGTGGAGCATAGCATTGCAGAATGAGTAGCCTGTGTAATCCACAGAGAGGGCATTTTGTAGAAATCTGTAGATTTTCTAGTGGTGGCCAGTCCTGTTAATAAAACAAACCTTTTATTATATGTCCTAAAATTCCTAGACAAAGCATGTGGTCGATAATATTTGCAATTTGACGGGTAGGATAATTGAATAAACTTACTGGTAGTCCTCCGATTTTGTTTACAGTATAGTTAACTAGGGTTTGATTTTTGTCAATAATTGCTTCATCTTCGTAGCCTAAATATATTTTTCCCGGTTGTTTTGCCATTATTTCTAGTCAGATTCAGATCAATGAATTTATAACTTTGTGCGAAATGTCACAAATGACTTTTTCATTAAAGAATTTTGGATTCTGTGACATGCACAGGCAACTCGTTGTACAGCCACATTGGTACGATTTTTCTAAAGTATTTTTTTTAATGAAAAATAATTAATAACTTCCGTTCTGATGGGTGCTCAGAAAAATGTTTTAGCGTTTATGATAATATTCTTCTTCATTATCTAGCGCATATTTTTTTGGGGTACCGTAGTACAGACGCAGCAGGTCAAGCTATCCCAAACTGTCAAATTTTCCCAATTGAACATAGACCTTATCCCTTTGTAATAAAGTTGAAAAACTATCAAAGAAATTTGACAGATTGGGGTAGCTTAACGTGCTGGCCTCTGTACATCCAGGAACCTTTAAGTTTCGTTCAGTCTGTATTTCCACGTTTAACTCAGAGACTCTAAAATGTTGTAATTTGGCTTGGCATATTAATCACGCCCACAAAGTTGTGAAATAGAATCTTAAAGGGAAGCGCCAAGGTAGTCCTCGAAATTTAAATTTTCTTATGTTTTTTTGCAATTTGCAGGTCAGTGGCAACACCCTGATTGCGTAACACACTATCAATCATAATCTGAATCATTTTTAAGGACCAGAAGGCTAATCCATTATTTCCCAAATTAAAAAAGAAATAACTGTCTGCTCAACAATTTAACTACTGCAATGGATATTGCTGAACTATCAAAACTAGAGCCATTTCAGCCATTCGTACTTTTAGTGTGTTACGCACTCGTATATAAATAATAGAAAGAAACAGTTTTAACATCTACGCGTTTTTAATACATACATATAAGGTCACGCTTCAACCGTGGGTATCATTGGATGTCATAGGTACAAAAAAAAAAAAAAAATAGTCAATAGTTTTTTAAATACTTTTGGTTACAACCGCAAAAATACATAACTTTGATTTTCATAGGTTATTCGAAAAATACTATGAAATATCAACTTATTTTGCCGTTGATAAAATGAATACTGTCATTGCGTACTTGAATATTCATAACTACGGAACCTTTACTTGTGCACGCACTTGCTTGACGGTTTTTTTTAATTCTTTTAAGCGATGGATCATTATGTACTGAATACTAGTTATGTAGGTCGTCTTATTCATTGCATACCACACACCTGAAGTACTCACGGAGTTCCCTGTTCAATAACTGTGTGATTCATGTTGTGTACAGAAGCCAGCACTTAAGCTACCCCAATCTGTCAAATTTCTTGATAGATTTTCAACTTTTTAACATAATTATGCCTAATGTTCATGATCGATTGGGAAAATTTTACAGTTTGGGGTAGCTTGATGTGCTGGGGCGTCTGTACATAGCACGCGCGCATTGCACAGATCGGCACTTTTTCGTCACCTAGCATAAATTATAATGTAACAACATGACAGTATACAATCAGCATTGATTTCATAGTCAGCTGTAGTTACTCTATCACACAACACTCTTATAGCATTAGTCACGTGGTAGTTAAAACTATGCAAGGTGTGTGCGACCCATGCAGTAGCGCAACCATAGACAGAGAATGGACTGAGCGTTATCCTCACAAAAGTGACCACCCTCTAGAAAGAAACAAAGCGACTGTGCAGCCAATACCTGTCTCTTTTCTGCAAGCCTGTAATAACATAATAGAAAGAAACAAATACTGGCCGCACATTCGCTTTGTCTCTCTCGTACAGACGCCTGCACATCAGGGCTACCCCAAAGTGTCAAATTTTCACAATTTAACAGGAACCTTATTCTTATGGAATAAAGTTGAAAATCTATCAAAGAAATTTGACAGATTGGGGTAGCTTGATGTGCTGGCGTCTGTACTGGTACTGCAGGCCTAAACAAAACACATTTATATTAGCGTTCACGCGAAACGCTAAAGGTTACGTCGTGTCCTTTCCGCTGGTAATGTCATTCCCATACATTTTGGCGTAGCGTTTGGCGTGAACGCTAACAGAAATGTGTTTTGTTTCCAGCCCCTGTTCGGTCTATACTGACTGCACAACTGAATACAGAAAGCGCAGTCCATTCTCTGTGTCTATTAGCGTAACCAAATAATTATAGTGAATACCTAAAGCGTAAAAATTACGAAAATACCTAACCACGGACCTACAAAAAAGCATAATCTAATAATAGTAGCATGCATGCCAGTTACCCTTTTACGCTTCAACAGCGATTTTGTCCCGCTCTAGTAGGTACGGTTACCGACGATATCTATGATTTGAAAATGCCATGGTCATTGATTTATTTAGTATCTACCTAAAAAGGTATCTACTGTTTAGGGTCAACTTAAATTAGTTAGAGAAACTCATCAGACGTGATGGATGAGCATCGATGTCCAAAAATGACAAAACAAGACCCTAGACATGGGCAGGTAGGTATGTTGATATCGATATCTCTACTTGCACGACAAAAGAAAATAGATTCTCTCAACAATAGGTCGTCGGTCGCACCCCCAAAAAACAAATCTTTTAATACCCTTCACAGTTAGTTCCGCTAGCCATCTTAATTGAAATCCTTTTAGTAACTTCCATGATAATAATAACCAAGGTCAGAAACGTAGTATGTATTTCATATAAAAATTGTCCTTAAAAATCTTATATACTTATAAGTATTATGAAGAAATTAAGCAAAGCATAACAACCTACGTTTTTACGAAATGGGTGCGATGTGGGTCTTGGGAATCACGTCTTGCTTAATTGATGACCGTTGCACTGGAAAAGGATTTAATATTACGAAAAGAGCATTTAAGTTCAACGGTGCGTGTCAGCGTGTTATGAAAATGTATGCACCGTGTGCAATGTTCTTTTTTTAGACTTGATAGTTGGATCTCCCAATCGTTAACTTTCCTTGAAGGACTGATTCCTGTGAGGGTCAGCTGAAGGTACCTTGCCTACTTAGGTATCCTATTGATGTTTACCAATATAGGTACACTTACCTAAGTATCTACTTAGTTCTTATTTTGCTACTGCTCGTGATGATAATTTATTTAGTCTTTAGCAGGCCACTGCTAGACATAAGCCTACCTACCTAAACACACGGCATTTTATTCGACCCTGGGACATACTCAGACAGCTGCTAAGTACCACAGCCACAGTCATCCTGCAACCGTTACTTCACCTCCTCACTCAGGACTTCCAAAACTTTTACCATATCTACCCACTTTTCCTTTTCAGTCACCAACTACAAAGGCTTTCTCGACTAGTCGGTAGGTAGGGACATCTCTATTTTTGATTTACATAATCTAAGAAAACATAGGTACCTACTTACATGATCCTCGGTAGGTACCTATTGAGATCGATGAAGCAGTTCCACACTACAAAATTTATTACCTTAGTAGGTACTTGTTTGTTCGTACCTACAAATATATACGATTTGCAAGTCGATACTATTAGGATTTATTGGTGCTTGAAAAATGAGCCAAGGCAAGCTAGAAAGGACAACGATACGACCTAGGGTTATAGTAGGTAGTTACCTATGTCTCTCTGGTCTTACAATCCTTATAAATACGGAATTCCTCGCGTCTCATTAGTTACGCCAATTTTTCATCATCGCCAAAATGCCACAAATTCTTCAATTTATTTGATTTCGGCGCAGTACCTTATACCTCTAATCTTCCAGCTATTAGAGAAATAAAACCTCTTCAGAAGATTATTTTCTGCACTTTGTGAACCTTATAAGTATTTTTGGATTTTCCTATAAGGTGCGGTCATTGCCTAAGCAATATAGAAGTCATTTCACTTTTGCCTGTGGCGTGGGAGCTCCCAAGTTGTAGTAAAACACGGTCAGTGTTACATTCAGATACGAGTCAGACACAAAAGCGAAAAGTATTGGATTTGAACAAATTATTTATTCGGTTGTAAAAAATATATGGACGCTATGGGAAAATTTTTCTTTATATTATTAACGGTATGTTATAATTTTAAATTATAGTGTAATTCAAATGTGAAGTAGGTCTCTAACGGGCTTTCGTCCTTTACTTACACAGGTGTACTCAATCGTGGTGGAGTTGAATGCAGTGACAGTGAATCCAGCGTTGTGCCCCACGAACAAGATTGCCCCACATCGACGTCAAGCCAGTTGGGAGCCGAGCAGACCGCGGACTCTGGGGTTGATATACGGTATACTTGGACCCGGTAGGCCACAAAGACCACAGTTTGATCCACTCAATGATTTGGAAGAACAGCCCCAAGAAGATGACCAAGATGACTGCGGTGAAATAGAAGAATATGATGAAACGGATCTAAGCTCCGGTTAGTGCCTACCTTCTTACATAATTCTTTTTTGGTGATGTTCAAATGTTTTCTTACACACACGGCTACACATCAAGCTATATTTCCAGTTTACGCTGATCTCGCACTGTACGGAAATTCTATATAATACGAGATCAGCTTATACTGGAAATGTATAGCTTGATTTGTAGCCGTGGGTACAACATATACTCAAGCCCTTAGAGCCAAGCCATTTTCCCATTTTTTTTTTATACAAGTTTAAACTCGCCAACATCATAGAAGCTGCTGCTGCGGCATTGCTCACCTTCTTACTTAAAGTAATCGTTCAGTGAGTTTAAAAAAAAAAAACTTACCTTTATTAGGAATATAATTTATAATAGGTAGGCAGACGCAATAAATGTGTGTTTTACATTTTCAGTTACACCGAATGGTCCAAGGAGAAAAACAGATAGGAATGATCGAAATTTTTTCGGCAATAATTACTATCCACCATATTACCCTGGGCCCAATAGACCACCATCCACACCGCATCGGCCTCAGAGGCCGACACCACCTCCATATAATTTTGAGGGTAACTATGGCCCTAATGGTTATAGGCCACCATCGCACCATTATCCAGCAGGTAAGACCCAAGGCCGCATCTGTGAAACTAGTGGAATAGATAAAATAAAATAAAAAACACGTTTCAAAAACCAAACTAAGCTGCTTTTTCAGGTATTTTTATTACCAAATATTAACAAGCACGCCACGATTTTTTTTAATTATTTTCTGCTTTTGAATTTGGTTTTCAAAGCGTGATTTTTCAGTATTTTTTTGAAATTATTGAATTGTTATCCGTCTTCGATAAGTCTACAAAGTTTAAATGAAATCTGACCGTTTGAAGTGGGTCAAAATCAAATCCAAAGGAGTCGGTTACAAACATGCTTACAAACAAACATACAGGTGAAACTAAAAATAACAGTTTAAAAAACTAAAAAACACGCTTTTTATAGAAAACCGAACTAAAAATTATTAATTTATATTTATTGAAATTTTTAACACTATTCTTAATTTAAATTTATTAAAATTTATTTTCTATTTTTTAGTTCGGTTTTCTATAAAAAGCGTGTTTTTTAGTTTTTTTAACTATTATTTATTTTCTACTTTTTAGTTTGGTTTATTTATAAAAGCGTGATTTTTTAGTTTTTTTAAAACTATTATTTGTTTTGTAGAATTAAAATTCTCCATAGCATTCGAAAATTTGTCAATATTAGAGAAATCGGCTAAAGATAATTATTGGAAATTAAAATTAACATCAAGTCCTGTCTTATCGACTGTAGAGAAAAATTATAAAAAATAAAATTAAGTTTCTTACCTTATCGACTTAAACTAACAAAAATCATATTTTGCAAATTGAAAAATGCAATAATTTTATCAAATTAGAGTATTGTCATCGGTCCTCGATAAATCTACAAAGTTTGAACGAAATCTGGCCGTTTAAAGTGGGTCAAAATCGCGCCCAAAGAAGTCGGTTACAAACATACAAATATATATACAGGTGAAGCTAGTAAAAAGCGTGTAATAAAAGCGTGTTAAGAACAACATTCGGATGGCCGAAGGTCAAAGCCCGTAATCGATCAGCTGGTTTTGTAATTTTGATAAATAAAAAAAAAATACGAATTACCTAAAACCATAACATAACACTCACAAAGTCGCAACAGGCAACCAAACGATTGGTTGCCTTTTTGTACACACGGCCACACATCAAGCTATACATTTCCAGTTTACGCTGACCTCGCACTGTATGGAAATCCTACACAATGCGAGATCAGCTTATACTGGAAATGAGTAGCCGTGCGTACATGTCAGTGTCTTAAAGTTCTGATCAAAGTTTGAATGATGAAAAAATGCTTTATATTTAAAGTCATTCTCATTAGTTTTCGATATCGATACACGTGCGTAAAGCATTGCCAGCTAATAAAAAAAAAAACCTCTCTAAAGAAGAGTTGAAACCTCTCCCTTAGAGAGTTTACCTACATACCTACAGAGACAGACTTTCCTACTGGAAATTACAAAAAAATGGTGATCAGTCTTATTCGGTACTAATTTACAATGCTTACTTAATAATTTTTTTGCAGGTCACATTAAACCTGTGAAGGAGGATATTTTAGATCGTCCTCAGGCAGCCTACCGGCCTGGCCTCATTGGAGGACTTCTTGGACACGTCGTGGGTTTCCCTTCTGTAAGGCCTCCTCCAGAAGACCCGCCACTGAGAGGGCCGAACTCCGCATTTCGTTTCCCCGAAAACTATTCAAATACCAACAGACGCCAAAAGAAATCTCAACAAACAAATAAGTCTACTAGTATAATTGGATCATTTGTCGATTTGTTATTTAATTAAATAATTTATTACAGTTATAATTGTTATTTACTTTTTTACCTAACCTACACAGAGTAACGATGTTGGATTTGAACCTTATTGCAACGAAAATAAGTGCTCAGGTAGTCAAGAGCCAGTTTTCTGCTTGGCGTTTCTAAGTTAGATGTTGTTAGGTCATATTTTGGGTCATCTAGCGAGGACTCTGAAGTTCTGAACTGTTTACATTTCTCATTTAAATATTGTGTACCTAATTTTCGAGTTCACTTCACTTGCCTTTTTCAGCCTAGGTTGACTTCGTCGATCACATGGCTCAAATCGGATTATCTCACTCTGCGCTACTTTGTGTGTAGACGTGAAAATTTTAAATGTTCCACTTTGTCCCACAGTCCCACTCGTGGCCAGGCCCGTCTTTACTATATGGGGGCTCTGGCTCTGGGCACTTTAGGACGGAGATGCAAGAGCCAGCGTAGCGAGGTTGCTAAATTGTGCCACGCCGCGCCGTCGCCATGTTTTTTTTTTGACCATGCATGCAAAATAATATTTATAGGAGTTATTTACTCCAGATACGTTTTAGCCTTCGGGCCCCTACCGCTACTGCTTACCTATAGATACCTGTGATAGATGAGCACTATGAGTAGATATGTAAAAAGACCCTATGTAATTTCAACAGCTCAAAACTTAGTTTAACATTACTCACTACAAAAACTGAACTGACATTTGAATTAAGAGCTCTTTATTATGCGGTGTCTTTTGAGAGCGCACTAGTCTGACTGTCTGCGCTTGCATAACGCGTAATTCCATAGGGGAGATGAATGAAAATACTAGGCACCACCACCCTTTACCTATACAAATATTTACTCATGGTCTCTTCGCGTACCAAGTAGTTTGTAGAGTTGTAGCTGGGCAGCTGTTCACCTACGTACCTAATTCTCTAATGAGAAGCGCGTGACATACTCTAAAACTGCGGATATAGTCCAACTCCTGTATATATATCTAGCTATTTTTTTTGTTGATTTGTCTCATTAATTCATTAGAGGAATATAGGTACCTATTATGATATCACCACATGGCGTGCGTTTAAAACGATGTTAATCGTTAACAAGTGACACCAAAGCGCACATGTGAATGATAAAAGTGGGTGTAGTTTAAAAAAGTTAAATACAAAATGAATTTATTTACACTATGGATGACAACAACGCTTTGTGTTATGGCAGAAATGGTGTATGAAGGTATGCAATTTAACCCTAATTCGTTATTACACTTGAATCGTTTTAGAAGCTTTAAGCTGAAGACTAGGCAGGTATTGTAGACTCGTGTTAAAATGTCAGGGAACTCTGTAAATTGTCACTACACATTTTGGGCTTGTAACTAATTTTTCATATGTAAGTTAATCAAATATTTAAAGATAGCTTAAAATTGCCCCTGTGGGCCCCGAACAGATAAATTAGAGGACGGTGTAGGTATAGCCTGTAGATAAGTGCACCCACATTTTAGCCAGATAGCATGGTTAATACGACTCTTGCAATAAGAAGCGATCACCTAAGCCTGAAAATTGAATTTAATTGATTTATTAATGTTAAGCAGAATAAATCCAAAAACAACATTGTTTTAAGTAGGTTACATCAATTTTAATAGCAATTAGCAGCGCTCCGCGGTTTCACCCGCGTAGTTCCCGTTCCCGTAGGAATACGGCGATAAAATATAGCCTATGTCACTCGGGGATAGTGTAGCTTCCCAATAGTGAAAGAATTTTTCAAACCGGTTCAGTAGTTTCGGAGCCTATTCAATGCAAACAAACAAACAATCAAATCTTTTCTCTTTATAACATTATACAAATATAGATTAATGTCGAAAAACATGCATGAACAACTACTTGGAACTGTCTGTTTGTTACAGAAAACCCTTATACGAAAGCTGTAAATAATAATAAGCAGTGGTACAGTGTACATGGTTACGTACAAGTACGTCCAGGAGCACATATGTTTTACTGGTTTTACTTTGCAAATGGAACACAAATTAATGCAAATCGTAAACCTCTCATAATATGGATACAAGGTGGACCAGGGTTTGCAGCAAGTGGTATAGGAAACTTCGCTGAAATGGGGCCTTTGAACATGAATATGCAGCCCCGAAATCATACTTGGGTAAGATGACGTTTCATCTAAATCTAAACACACTTCTTCAATTCGATCAGTCATCATCTGGCTCGCCTTTTCCCAACTAAGTTAGGGTCGGCTTTCAGTCTAACCAGATGGAGCTTAAAAATTTACATGGAGCGACTGAATATCTGACCTTCACAACCCAGTTACTGGGTAACACGATACCCCTTGGCAAGACTGGTTGTCCGACTTTTAGGCGTCAGACGACCCATAACAAATGTCAAAGATCCACGAATCCACGATCCACGAGGCGGGACCAAAGGCTTAACGTGCTTTCAGAGGCACAGAGGGGTCTTGGTATGTAAAGATGGTCACCCATCCACGGGCCAACCGTGACAAGCGTAGCTTAACCTGATCGATCGACCCGTGCGGCTGTTGTTACTTAGCCACCAGCTCCTCTTCAATTCGATTAGTCTAGTGTTGTAACTATTCCCAATTGCTGAGCGCCTAGTTTCCACACAATATTATTAAATCCTTGTGAGGCATCGTCACTCTTAGGGTGTGATGCTACAGGATACAGTTTCTCAAAACACTGAAGACAGAATGATACCAAAACCTGATAACATTGATAGCAATCACCTTGGGTAGCCATAGGCAAGGACTTATAAACATAGAAATTGCTGGACAGGATAATATGATTGATAAGATCATCTGAAAAATATCGAGTAGATATACATTTTGTAATTTGGGACTGTCATATCAACGTACCTACCTACATATCTAAAATCCGCCCTTTCCGCTTGACCACTTCCGCTTACCATATTATAATAGATTAATTTAAAATAAGATAGTTGTGTTGATGATTTAAAATTATTGTAATTCTATCAATGCAACCTAATGACTTGCAAATAGCAAAAAAACTTAAGAAAATTTGAATTCCGCGGCCTGTCCTGGTGGTTCCCAATAAACATAATATCATCTTTACGGACGCCATTCCACGTGGTGTAACACGATTCGCGAAGTAATTGCACAAGCAGTCTCTTGAATTATTAATTTAGATGTGTTTACATCCAGATCAAGTTCCAGAAAACTATATGCTGACCTAATTAGCGCGGTCATTAGTTTGAATGAAATACCCCTTGTTTATATTGTGATAAATGGCTTGACATCAGCACCCTAACTGCGTAACTCACGATTAATCATAATCTGTTTCGTTTTTGAAAAAAATGTTATATCATTGCTTCATAAGTACGAAAAATGTGTCTGCTCAACAACGTAAATAACGCAATGGATATTGTTGAACTGTAAAATTGAAACGGATTATGATTAATCGTGAGTTAGGTACGCAATTAGGGTGCAGTTCTCAACCATACGGCCGACTAATAGGTAAATTCATTTTTTTTTAAAGTAAACTTTGGAACGGGTAAAGTTCCAATATAATTATTTCCAATATGAGTCATCAACACTCGTTCAATGCAATAAAAAAAGATGATGATTTTTGCAATACCGCCACCCTAATTGCCTAACACACTATCAATCACAATTTGAATCACATTGAAGCATATCATAGATTGCTGCCCCAATCTGTCTTTCTTCGATAAAGCAACTTTACAACATAAGCATAAGGTTCATGTTTGATGAGGATTTGACGGTTTGGGGTAGCTTGAGGGCTTGATGTGCTGGCGTCTACGTCTGAACGTCTGCACCTTAGAGTATAGTAGTCCGCACGCGAACGCGCACGATATGTGTGTGTGTGTGTGTTATATTTGAACGGACTACGCGAAGAGCGCGCCCTCTCGTGCCCGTAAGCACGCAGCGAGCTCCTAGCGCAGAAACGTCAGAGGGATGCCCGATTTTTTGCTTTGAATTGGTCTTCTGGATCGTAACCTCGTGAATCGATTCACGATCTTAATCGTATTGTATTGAATCGATCTTCCGAGATCGATAAGATCGTATCGTAATTTTATGAAAATAATGAAAAGTGAATGCATCCTGTGATGCATTCCAAATTATTTATTTTAACTTAATCTACATAAAGATCTAATAAAAAGTGTGCCACGCCACGGTGCCTTTGATGTGACGTCTGAGATGATTTTTTAAATTGGTAGTATTTCAATTTGTTTACACAATTCACATTTTCCATCCGTGTCACATTTAGTCAAATATGCCCAAACGTTTGATTTTGTTGGCGGGGCCATATTAAAAAGTACCTAACTATATTGAAATAATAGGTCACGCTTACAGGAACAGATATAACTCTTCCTATTGCAGTAATATAAAGAATGAAGGAAAACAAAATCAGAGAATGCTAACATAACCGACAATAAAATAAATAAAATATTATCACGGTGTTACCTACCTTCACATTTCATACAATACCGCTTTGGATTAGGTAATGTTACTACTCGAAATAGTCGAAACTAATCTCATTCAATGTTTAAGTAGGTAATCTTACTTTCTTGTATACCTAGTTCGTACGGTACGTTTCGGTTGACGTTTAGGTTTTAGTTGATACGTTTTTTTCACACGATTCATGGCGCATATGATTCGATCTGGGCGAAGATCGCATCCTGTTGAATCGATTAAAAAAATCGTCAGATGCGTGATGATAATGAAAATCATTATCGAGACGCAGTGTACTAGCATCATACCCCGCCTAAGAATGTTCTATTCCAGAATTTGAAAACAAAGTATTTAACGGACTTCTTTTCGTTGACTGCGGTTTCGTGGGGATGAGATTAAAAAGTCTCATCCCAACCTACATTAGGAAATTTCCTATTATTTAAGACATAAGTATGGCACAAACTTCCATTCTTGACTCTCGCCTTGTTCCCATGTGGGTAGCAGTGGCAAGGGGTGGAATTACAGCCACAGTAAGCCGTACAAAAAAAAAAATAACACTCGCCGCGTTTTTTTTTCTGGCTGGGAAATCATCAAATAACTTCTCCCGCTCTGGGTGGAGCAGGAGGGCGTGTCAGACTTTTACTGACTAAAACCCACCCGTGTTCCTTCAGTAGCCCGTAGGCCAGGGGCTGTGGTATCTCTTTCGAAAAAACCCGCACCCCTGGCAGGCATCGGCCCCATCATTTTTGTGCTGACATCTCTTTGAGGCGCGCGTGGAACGCAACGCGCCGTCGACTTGGGCTTGGTCCTTACCGGACAGCGAGTTACCCATTACTCGCCGTCCGCAAGCTCATGCCTACGGTCACTCGCCGCGTGATGCCAGCTTTAAGTTTCTTCAGAAGATAAGGCCCCCACTTTCAAGGAGACTGAGCTGAAATCAGGGAATTTGGTTCGGAGGATTTGTTTTTTTTTTTTTCAGTTATAAGTATTTAAAAATTAACTGTAGGTACTTTGAAATAACGAATGAAGTATCGATGGGGTGTGGTATTCTTAAAGGTAAGCCGATGGGAATCGGCTTGTATTGACCCGTCACGTCGCCACTGGTGGCTTGGCTGAAGCTATTTATCGATTCCAGTTTCTCTAAATTTCCAGGTAAAAGAAAGAAACGTGTTGTACATAGACCATCCTGTTGGTACTGGATTTAGTTATGTCACAAACAGTTCACTATTGGTGAAAACGGATCGAGAAATGGGTATGTTCTTGAGGAGAAACTGCTAATGAACTAGAACTAAAAATGTACCTACCTATTTAAATATAATACGTTTTAAACGTTGATTGTTTACAGCTATGGATCTAGCAAGGACAATAAAAGTGTTTTTCAGGAGACACAAAACATTCCGTAAGACACCAACATATTTGTTCAGTCAAAGTTACGGCGGCAAAGTGTGTCCAAGATTGGCATTTTACTTACACACGGTATGTATCGGGCCTTTAACCTAGTTATTAATATTATTACCTAGTTTAACTTAAAACAATTGAACTAGCAAAAAGTGGACCTACCTACTGTCTAGAGTTGATATCACACTGACGCGTGACTCCACGTATACGCTGCGCAAGCGTCACGTTGACGCCACTTTCGCGTAGACTCTGCGCAGTGCAGTCTATGCTGCGTATTCGGTGAACATCTACGCCAGACCAGCGCTAGATATGATTCGCAGGTACCCTTAGGTCCTGCAAGATTCACAAAGATGAAGTGTCTGACGATACTCAAAGCCAATGACATAAGAAACCTCGCTGCTGCTGTCCCCGGTATTTGTCTAAGTAATTATATAAATATTCATGCTGTTTTCAGGCAATTGAAAAGAAGAGTTTGAAAATAAATTTCAAAGGAATCGGTATTGGTAGTGGTTGGGTGGATCCCAAAGAAAGCGTTTTGGTCCAACCGGAATTTTTGTATCTCACGGTATGAGTATATTTTGATTTGTGCAACTGTGCATAACTAATATGGTACCTAATAGAAATAAGAATCTTATACAACCAACATGTTTTATTTCAGGGGGCGATAGATCGGAATTTATACATGTCCTCATCAAAGGTAGCGAAAAAGCTTGCTCGATCAATAGAAACACAAGAATTTTTACAAGCGGATATTTTAGACGACATTTTGTTTAGGACTCTCAACGGTCAGGGAGAGGTTAATTTTAACAATGTGTACGCTGCTAGTCCTTATCCCGCACTTGAAGAATTAGATATTAAAATGAATCGATATGTAAAGCCTACTTTGGGCGGAGTGAATGAAACGATAAAATGGACCTATTTATCATTAAGTGCTTACCAGAACTTAAAAAAAAGCTTTCTAGTACCTTCTGTTTCATTTTGTAAGTACCTACCTTACAATTATTAGTAACGTTCAAACATGCTGCTTAGCGCCGAATAGAATACAATAGAGTTGAAAATCGAACAGTAACACACAGATCGATTTTTGACGCGCTGAGATGCTCTCTGATGGATTCTCAATTCTCGGTTCAACATCAAGAGTTGAAAATTGAGTACGTGAGAAATTTACTGCGCCCGTGCGAATAAGCTTTTTAATGTTTTATTTATTTTTCATAACAGTAGAAGCCCTCTTGGATAAGACGAAACTGAAGATAGCAATTTACAATGGAAACTTGGACGTAGTGACTCCATTAGGTGGTAAGAATATAATAATATTACTTTTGGTAACCTAAGTAGTCCTATCTTATATATATCCTACTTCCTACTGTATTAATGTGAAAGTATGGATGTTTTTTATTTTATTTATTTTCTTGGGTAGGACATCATCAAATTACTTCTCCCGCTCTGGGTGGAGCAGGAGGGCGTGTCAGACTTTTACTGACTAAAACCCACCCGTGTTCCCTAAGTAGCCTGTGATATGATACCTACTTTTTATCTATTTGTCATAACACTACTACTACAATTTTTTTTGAACTGCCTTAATTTATTGACATTTATTAACTAAGTGTTTGGCACGAAATTCTCTTAATCTTACCTAGATATTTACTTTATGTTTGAATGTTATTAATTGACATTCTATTAACCTACCCTATTTTGCATGCCTCTTCTATCTTATATAAACTGTATAACTTTTACTCAATGTTCACAAAATTAATAAATGAATTTGAATATCTCGGTAGTACGTTCCCGTGGGATAATTTGCGACTCCCACGCGGGCGACGACGCTGGCAAAAGCTAGTCATATAATATTGTCTAAAATAAGGTTGCGTAACGCATTCTACCTTTATGTTTTTGGAGTAGACATTAACATCAAGAAATGGAAATCTTTAATTTAGTCTCGGACACCTTTATGTCAAGGTAATACACATAAACGGGGTCAAATTAAATAAGCTGGCGATCCTCCATAGACGAGATGGGTAGGTATAGATATCTAATGGCGATTTTTTTAAAATCATAAATCATAATTCTAAACTAAAATATACAACCAGCCGTCGTTGACTCTGTCATCAACTTGATATTTATAAGTTTAGAAAATCAATTTCTTGTTTTTTTTTCGTCATTAAAATATATCGACAGGACCTCACATATATGGAGTTTCGGCAGCTAATCTATTTCGACCATGGCTCCTTAACTGAGCGTTATTGAAGTTGTTCACATCAGCATGTCATATTTAATGTTGTATTCAAAAAATACTTTTTTTAGTAGGTAACTGAGCGGTCTATCTATTTTGGTCGTTTAATATTGAGCTGATAAAATTTGTCGGTTTAAAAATGATTTAAATATTGTCTGAAAATGTACCGAAGTGTAACGATATGTTGTACCTAATTAAGTGTAACGATATGTTTTACAACTGAAACTAAGAGGCTCGGTGCCGGTTGTTCAAAAGAGATACCGTGACCCCTGGCACACAGGCAACTGAAGGAACACAGGTGGGATTTAGCCAGTAAAAGTCTGACACGTCCTTCCGCTCCACCCAGAGCTGGAGGTTATTTGATGATCTCCCAACGACAAAAATAAAAATAAAACTAAGAGGCTCAATCAGCATATTTGAATAAGTATCGTTTTTTTTCCAAATATTTTAAATCTTCATCCTAATAACGTACGTAACACGCTATCACTCAGAATCTTAATCAGATTGAAGGATATTGCTATTCCCACGGAGCAAGTGGCTATTCCATTGCTTCATTTGTTCTAAAAATTTGTCTGCTCGTGAACGTAAATAACGCAATGAATGTTGTGAAACTGTCAAAATTTTTGCTACTGTTATGGTGTTACGTAATTAGGTGCTCATTTCGATTGAATACAGATAATATCTTATGCTCATAGGTGCTTCCAACTGGGTCCACAAGTTGAAATGGCACGGTGCAGCTGAATTTGCCAGTGCCAAAAGACATCTGATACGTGGAACCAAAAACGGATATTATAAAGAAATTAAAAGATTAAGCTTTTGGTCGGTGTTTGGAGCTGGTCACTGGGTAAGTAAAATACATTCCTGCTGGTAAATACCATAACCTAAGGCTTTGAAATTTTTCCACGAAGAACTCGAACTGTATCACGATCTCTGTTTACTTAAATGTCACATAATTTCCTTCCGTAACATAGGTAATAAAAGCCCATTTAACTTAACTGTAAAAATACCAATTCAAGCAACGAACGACCAATATAATGAACACATGGTGGTCGGAATACAAATAAGGCTCAATGAATATGATTGATTAGAACCTACATCATTATACTATATCTATACTAATATTATAAAGAGGAAAGATTTGATTGTTTGTTTGTTTGCATTGAATAGGCTCCAAAATTCCTGAACCGATTTGAAAAAATCTTTCACTGTTGGGAAGCTACACTATCCCCGGGTGACATAGGCTATATTTTATCCCCGTATTCCCACGGGAGCGGGAACTACGCGGGTGAAACCGCGGAGCGCTGCTAGTTTTTCATAAATCTACAATTTCCACTGTACATTACAGGTGCCAGAAGAAAACCCTGAGGCTATGGCACACATCTTGGATTACGTCATGGCAGAAGACGAAGGGGAGTCATCAGATTAGAAGCTTTTGAGCAAACTCTTTTTACCCATCGATTGACTCAGTCAACATCTTGTTTTATATTTTATTGTAGTATCACGGTTTGTGTTTAATAACCGGAGCTCGTAACAAAAGGTCACGAAGCCAAAACCCAAAAGGGGAGGAACAAAGCTTGCATTCCATAGAAAAGTAAACCGAACAAGTGCGACTACCCTTCCACCCTGAGGGTTCCGTCTCAAAGGTGTGCCCGGCTGCCTGCGGCTTCACTGCAGTAACACGGCCTATGAATTTCCAATACCGGATTGAAAGACAAACTAAAAAAATACCTTTTTGATAGATTTGAGTGGACCGGCCTGAATTCATAAATAAGTACTATAGGCCGACCGTCTGAGTCCTCGCCTGCGCGGTACAGGGGCGCGGGGGTATGACGACTAAGGGGACTGAGACAGGTGCGGGCGGTGGGGGCGTTTAGTAAGATACATACGAGATGAAATGCGCCAAGATAGTTCCTAAGATATGTGACGTCATAGGAAAAAATTATGATTTATTTAATGAAAAATAATTAATTAATGAAGATACAAAATTTTAATGAGCTTAGGTACGTAAATAAAATATTTGGTAATAAACTATTGTACTATTTATTACATAGAATAATCATGAAAATAAATCAATCAGACAGGTCCATATCAATGTCGGTGGAACTTGATTCTGCACTTTCGACGGAGTCATCATCGGATTCATCAGAGTCGCCCTGAGTGTTAATAATAAAAACTTAAAAAAAAAAAATTACAACCGACTTTCAAAAAAACACTACAAAGAGCAAAATAACTTTAATTTCGGAAGTTGGTGACTTTGGATGTGTATTTTAATTATTTGTCACCGCCGTCCGAAATTAAAGTTATTTTGCACTTTGTAGTGTTTTTTTGGAAGTCGGTTGTAATTTTTTTGAAAAAAGTTTTATTTTTCACTTTTTAGTTACTTACCCCACACCAATTCGAAATTTCATCATCCTTGGCGTCAAAACAATGCATATTTATGCGATATCAACATTCGCGGTTGATTTGCTGTAATTTTTTGAAGAGTTCCGTTGTCTGTCTCCGAAACGCATCATCAGATCTATATGAAATTTCAATGGGACCATTTCGGAGTAAACCCCTTTCGAACAAAAAAAGACTCTATATACGACGGAGTTATGCCCGAACATACATAAAAAAATAAATAAAATATAAACATGTCGAATTGATAACCTCCTTCTTTTTGAAGTCGGTTAAAAATCAACAGCATCATCCCGAATTCCGTCATGTTTGCAATACTCATCCTCGATATTAATAACATGATTAACACAATGCTCCCATTTCAGTACGGAATATTCAGCAAATAATCCCTCTAACGTAGTTTTTTTTTGGTCTAAATTAGAGTCCACACTTTTTAGTGCTAATTGTCCCTTAATTTCACCCCAGACCAACTCAATAGGGTTCAGGTCTGGGTGGTATGGAGGCAAACGCAACACTTCATGCCCGCTTCTTTTCAATAACTCGTCAATTTTATAAATATCTTCAGTGTTTGTCCTTTTAATCAATTTAAATAAATCGTCCTTTCTAAGCTTACTATCAAAAACCACGTCATGTCTTCGTAACCATGTTTGCATTACTGTCTTGGTAGAAGCCATAGTCGGCTTCTTTTTTTCTCGAACCGAATGGTAAGCTGCGTTATCCATCACGATGATGGAATTTGGTGGTATATTGGGCATTAGCTTTTCGTTAATCCATTTACTAAAATTCTCGAAATTCATAGAATCGTGATAATCACCCGTCTTACATTTGGATTTAAATATCACAAGTGCTCCGTCTACAAATCCAGTTTGACCTCCATAATGTACGATGATCAAACGGGGAACCGTTTGATCCGATGTGAGATAGCACGCCATGTATATCCTTGGATTGCCAGCGTTTTGAAACATTATGAGACTCATTTACATAAGTTTCGTCAAGATATAAAATATGTCTCCCTTCTCTACGATATTTTTTTATAGTTCTTAAGTATTTCCACCTCCACGATGTTATATTTGGCTGTTTAATAAGGAGTTTCCTTTTAGAACCACATTTCTTAAATTTAAAACCTAGTTCATGTAGCAACAGCCTTAAATATTCCCTTCCGCAGTGTAATATATTCTCTTCTCTAAGTACAGCATTCAACGTTTTCAGAGTAGGTACTTTTATCAACTGTATAAAACTGAGTGACCTTTCTTCTTACCACTCCTTTTGTGAAATCGTTTATTTCCACTCTCTTTTTGCGAACCAGTTTGGATTTTTTCGGTGATTTGAAGCTTTCGTTGTCTTTCAATAATTTCCCTTGATTTAAGATTCTAGATAATCTTTTCCGATAGTCCAGTAACTTCTGCTAAGGTTTTGTTTAAATGTATGTCTTGTTGATATTCCATAGAATTCGGGTCCAGTTTCTTTTTTTTTTTATATTCGTATACGTTAATAGCCATTTGCTTGCACTGACTATTCACTTTATGTCCGAATATCTTTCGATTCATCTTGAGATTGTTATTCCATGTGTACTTCTCACAAGGCGTCCGCAACAATTAACACGTGCGATCGCTACCCGTGTAGCGATCGAAATGAGCTATTACAAAAATTCACCCACCGCCCGCACCTGTCTCACTCCCCTTGGTCGTCATACCCCCGCGCCTCTGTACCGCGCAGGCGAGGACTCAGTTAGACGGTCAGTCTATAATTTACAAAATTTTTGTTCAAGCCTATATAATTAGCCATAATTAACAATTTTGGAATATTGTCTACTCACTTGTACAGAGAGACCTTGGCTTCTTGGCTATATTTATGCCTTTAGGTGATTTTTTTCTGCCTAACCCAGAAAAAAGAAAAAGAGTTCGAGTTTATGTATGTATAATTTACCGTATGTCTTGATTGCGTTTACTAAAAATGTTCACTCTTTAAGGGGCGGTTCCTTAAAGAGTCTTAAGTAATTGTTATTAATTTCAACTTGATACCACTATCGGTAGACACCACAAAGTCATCACTTTATTGTTCGTCTGTAGATACCACAATATACCATTAAAATAAAACAAAACCATAATACCATCGTAGTAGGGTTTTTTGTTTTATTCTCTCGAGGTATAGAACCCATAAATTGTGTGGATGAATAATATTATTATGTTTATGTTTAAGAGTAATTATATCTTTTTATCAGTTTTGGTTGAAGTAGTGTTAAAAGTTTAAATATGTTTTACTATATTTATAAAGGAAAAAAAATTGACTCCTGATTTTTATGAAATTAAAATCAAAATGCATTTTTAATTCGGTTATTTTTATGTCCAGATTACGTATTCATAATTATTATACAAACAGTTTTATATAATATGTACACTATTCAATTATTATTATGTGTATTAACAACATTAATATAATAATATACACACTCATAATAACTTAGGCACCACACTAACAATAATTATCTACGAATAACATTGAATTTTGGCAAATGATCTCTAAACTTTTCTTTGAAAATAATTTATTAAGCTGCAAAGGACACACCCACTTTTTATGTGTATGGCGATTATGGAGCAGTATAATATGTTTGGACGATGGAGTGTGAATAAAAGCGTAATTTTGTATGGCAAAAAGGTTGCAAGATATTTGTTTTGAAAATATTAACATAGTATATGCCTTATAAGTTTTGAGTAAAAATACTTCAGCCCAAAATGGGTGATGTCCTCATAATAAAAAAATTGCGGCAGTGCAATTGCCACTTGAGTAAAACAATAATTTAATTATTTAAGCAGCTTATCAGCTAACGACCAGATAGAGTAATGAAATAAAAGGTTGAACAAAATGCTTTTAACATTACATTATAATTAAAATATAAAACCTATTTTTGTTACCAGTTCATCCCTACGTAGGCCAGTTTTATTGTACTTGTATATTTAAAACCAAACTACATGATTAAAATTCGGTTAAATTCGACCAAACTCTTTTTGATTTAGGCATTACAAAACTCGAATTGCCTTGTTTATCAATAAATAAAAATAAAATTTAAATATAAAAAAAGAACAAGAATTAATTTTGGAAATTGTACATACACATTGTATTTTGATTATTTAATAGATTTAATATCACAAAGATAATTTTGTGTTAGAAATAAAACATGGACATAAGATGAGGCCCAAGAACCAATTTTTATAAGCTTACTTAACAAATAAATATAATATCATAATTCATAGCTAAATAACATAACAATATAATTTGTTCTCTTTGTTCTAGTATTCATAGATCATGGTCTTTTTAATTTATTTAGCCTATGAGGAGGAACTAGAAGTCACATAGTAATACAATAAAATAATATCATTATATTTACCCTTGCTTAAACAATTGTTTACTAATATTTGAGATGCAAAATATATTTTTCAACACATTTGCTCAAAAACTGCATTTACGATGCCTGTATACATGGTTCGAAAGTTAAAAATTACGCAATAATACAACGGAACGTGCGGTAAAATAGGTACTCTCACCTAAGTACCTATTTTACCGCATACCTCGTTGTATGGCACCGTGCGTATTCTTTACGGTTTTTTTTTTAATTTCCATAAAATATTATAAGAATTTCGTCCAAGGAGTTTCACATTACGAGAATAAATAAGCTGACTGATCGAACCTCCTTGGAAACGATTTTGCTCAATACGTTTGACTCACTTTAGTAATAAAGAGTAAATGAGATGAAAGATGTAGTTCTAATTTTCACCACGGGCATGTGGCGCCATTTGTAAATTCGCGCCATTTTCATATTAGAAACGTCAAAGATTGTTGCGAGTTTCCGACTGATATTTATAAACAAACTTTTATTATGAGTTCAAGCGAGGAAACTGATATTAATATGGAATCTACTCCACCTGATATTTTGAATGAGGCGCAAATTGCAGGAAACGGTCTCTAGCCGCCAAAATTGGAGAGCGCTATTTAATGATGTATAGGTTTGTTTAATTACATATTGTACTGTTTTCTCGCAAATGTGTTGAAAAACATTGTATGACACACGTGCAGAAATTGGTTTTTACAAACTCGTGACTATGGTAAGCCCTCGACTTCGTCTCGGGCTTACATTTGTCTACTCGTTTGTAAAAACCAACTTACCGCACTAGTATCATAAATAACTATAGTAACTGATTAGGATTTTATAAAAAAAAGAAAAAAGAAATACATAGTCTATTTTTATATTATGTTTTTTTATTCCCAACAGTTACTTATTTGTAAAAGTTAATTGTTTGAGCGAGCAGGTTATACCACTATAATTTGATAACTATAGTATCATAAATAACTATAGTAACTGATTAGGATTTTATAAAAAAAAGAAAAAAGAAATACATAGTCTATTTTTATATTATGTTTTTTTATTCCCAACAGTTACTTATTTGTAAAAGTTAATTGTTTGAGCGAGCAGGTTATACCACTATAATTTGACCTCACGCATTTTTTATTGAACAGCAATTTGTACGTAATTTAAGCATTATGTGCCTCAGTATATTATTTTTCTACATGATTTAATATAATTATGCAAACAACATTTGTAAAATTTTAATAGCCATTTGATTTAACGATAACAATTAATGTACTGAAGTTTTGTATCAGCCTTAAAAACCTGTTCGGGTAACGAACAACGAACAATCGTTAAAAATATTTACGGTGGACTAACATCTTCGTTGCTAGGTAAATTGTATCAAATGTGTTATAAACTACGAACACTTTGAGGAATACTTTTGAATTGACCCATTTTATTAAAAAGTGTCGCACGTAATAATCATAATTATACTAACTTGCTCTTGCGTCAGAATGCTCAACTTACAATCACTTCTAGAGGGCACCGAATAAAAGTTGAGCGTTGTAGAACTCTTAATTCCAACAATATTATATCAAACATTGCCTTGTTGCCAGGTCTAAATTGTCGGTAAGAAATTCAATGTTATACATACCGAAGCTGACCAGTAGCATCTTCAATGTGACACCTTTTTGTTTTCGGTGCTATAATTTGGTCAATTTGAATAATACAAAGCTATGCTATAATTGTATACTAGCTACGATAGTCTCACTTCAGCGTAGCAGGCGTCGCAAACTCGCACAGGCTTGGTGTTGCCAGCTAATGCAACTGCCTTGTCGCTGCAGGCTGCGCAGAATATATGGCCACACCGACGGCAGTGGTGCTGTAAAAGATAACAAAAACAATTCGTAATCTTACAAACAACCGAGTAGTATAACATTTTTAATTTTATATAATTTTCATTTGATACAGCTGGCAAACTTAGTTATTCATTGAAAAAATGTAATAATGATCTATTTACGTGTGACTGTCATTGAAAAACGAATGTAGTTTCGTAATTTAAGAGTCACCTGCGTGTAAAACGATAACGATATCTATAATTTTTAGACAAATTCACTTTTTAAATATTTTTTAAGGTTCAGTCGTTAGCAAAAAAACATTTAGCAAACTTATGTTTTCATAAATTATTAACTTTTTACTATTAAAGTACGTTTTTGTATTATTTCCTGATTCCTTTTCTTATATTCACAGTTTACACCACATCCCTATGCAAATTATCGATAATTACTCACATTAAAATACATAGAAACGATATAAAACTTTTGAGTAAAAACTTTTTATTAAAAAAATTAAACCGCGAAAAACCGAAAAGTTAAAAATAATAAACTTGCTTTGTCCAACCCCAATAACTAACTTCGGAAGGCGGTGACATATAATTAAATACATATCCAAAGTCACCGACTTCCGAACTTAGTTATAGGGGTTGGACAAAGCAAGTTTATTATTTTAAACTTTTCGGTTTTTCGGCGGTTTAATTTTTTTAATAAAAAGTTTTTATTTTATAATTTATTGTGGCTATAATCTACTACTTACTACATGCTTAATTTTTGATTATACACAACTCAGTATTAAAATCTGTGAGTAAACAATCAATCATCCCCTGTTTTTTTACCCTTAGGGTTGGAATTTCTTCGAAATGTATATGGGACCAACTTCGGGGTATACCCTTGCCAATAAAAAAAGAATTATCAAAATCGGACTACTCTGGAAAAAGTTATGCGTGGTCATACATAAAAAAAATAAAAAAAATACGCGTCGAATTGAGTAACCACCTCCGTTTTTTCGTCGGTTAAAAAAGGTATGCAGTATTAAGAATTTTATCAACTTACTTTCCTCCTAGCTATTGAGAATTCTTTAGCACACGCGGTACAGGCCGTGGCGTCTTTATCATGCGTCCACGTGGCCGTCTCCTCAACCGTCTGCGTTTGCGCCGCCTCCCTCTCCAAAAGTTCTGCTAGTTGTAGTTTGTTCTCGCTCAGTGTGGCACCTACTTCTTCTAAAGTTTTTTGAGCTTCAACATACTGTGTTTTTAAGACGTGTTGCTCTTCTTGTAGTGAGAGGTATTTCTGTAATGCGGTTATTTAAAGTTAAAACTAATTTATTTTAATTTATTAAAAGTTTTTGCCTCAATAGTTCTAATGGAAAGATATCTTTGAAAATTATTTTTCGGTATGTGAGGAAATATGATTTTATACTCTTAATTTCAAGTCATATTCTCGCCTCTCGAGGTTTGAGAAAGTGTCGTCGTAAACGAAGCATTATGCATTTCACAATATATGCATATTATGACACAATACATTGCACATTTAACATCACGCTAATGTCCGCTTTCTAGGGAATTAAATTAAAACTCTTCACATCGTATCAGATAAAACGATCGGTATGAGTCAATATTTTAATAGGTAAGTATTATTTTTTGTTTACCTGGCCTATTGATTTCAAAGATTCCACTTCTTGTGTCAACATTGATATCTTATCGCGATCCCGCATCATGGATTCCTATAAAACAGTGATTATAAATGAACTAAAATTACAAGGAAAACTTACTAAGTAGGTATTTATTAGTAAAAGTCGTTGCAAATAACGAGCGTACGTCATGTGATTTTTATATCATTGAGATAAGGTTTAAATTGTAATGACTGACGCGCGCTAGCGAAATGTAACAACTTTATTGTCTTAGGTTAATACCTACGTCATTCGGTAGAGGTATTACTATAGGATTTGTGGTTTTAAATATGAATTAAAGGAGATTTTGTATGTAGACAATTAAGGTTAGTCATCGCGTTATAATCATTATGTCACATCGTAATAATGTCATGTGTGTGTGGCGCGGGTGTGTGGCGCGGGTGTGCGGGAGGTAGGAATATTTTTATGTAACTACCTCCCTACGAATTTAAGTAGCAACGATGCGCATAATAATTTACATTATTGAACAGTGCCACTGATTTATGATTTGCAGTACCTGCTTATGCATTCAAGAGTTTTTTTTTAACTTTGGGAATTTTAACAAAACCTATAAAATATCTAGTTTTGCACATCCAATTGACTTATTTAACAAATATTTACGAATTTCTGAAAGGTGTGCTTTAGTAACTCTGGGTTTGTTCCATCAGAAACTGACAGGTACTTAAGTACTTACTTGTAAAGACACCCTCCATTCCCGTTCTATTCTTAGATCACCCTCTGCAGCCACGGCCCTCGTCTCTGCTGCGGCCGCCTTCTGTCCCAGCGAACGGGCACTGTCTTCTAAACTCTTCCTAGCTAACTTATCTTCTTGCAACCTATTCAGTGTGCAAATATCTTTAACACAAGTTCATTTGTTCGTACAGGCTCCAACAAAAGTAACAGTAGGCAAAGCTTCAGAAGAGATTTATGAATGAATACTCTATTAGACTCTCTTTTGTAACTAATTTTTGGTCAATAGTATTGGTTTCTTGGCATATTTAATCTATTGACCACTCGGTTTTATAGTAAGAGGCCGTATAAGAATGTTTGCCGATTTCGCTGATTTCGTTGACTTGACAGAAGTACCTAGGTAATTTTGCAGTTAAAATACTGTATTTCCATAAGTTTTAATGCACAAAATAAAAGATCGTTTCAATTATTATCTAATGAATGAACTACTTTTTATTTTGATTAATCGACCTCAAAGCGGCTGTTTTGTGAATTTTGCTGTAGAATATCACATAATCATAAAATCTACCGACTTTTGAAAACACACTACAAAGTGAAAAATAACTTTTATTTCGGAAGTAGCTGTTTTTGGATAATATAATATGTATTTTCGTTTTTTGTCACCGACTTCCGAAATAAAAGTTATTTATTCACTGTTTTTTTTTTTTTCAGAAATCCTTTTTTTTCTTGGAAAATATTTTTTCCACTTTTTAGTTAAGGTGGCTATCTCACAATTCGTTTACCACTACTTGATATGGAAACAACAGAGACAGGAAGCAGCAGAATGTCGTGAATTCTGCTGCTTCCTGTCTCTAAAAAAATGGATAAAAACGTAGATATTATCGAGGCTAACGCAAAAACTACTTAAGCAAAGTTAGTAAAATGTATATGGGACCACCCCAGAAGCATAACTTATCTATTAAGAGCGCTGTCACAGGTCCACTAGCGCCGATCCTTTTTTTTATTTTTATCTCTGACTGAAAAGGAAATATGAAAAACGGCTCAATCAGCTGTCTCGGTAAGTGTGTCTACAATTTTCTAATGCCTTTTTTTATAAAGTTTTATATTACGTTTTTATTAACAAAATTCGATCTAAAGAAACACGACCACATTCCTCTAGATCGTATTTTGTTGCCTGATGAGCAGATTGAGCTGTTTTTCATAATTCCTTTTCAGTCACGAGATATTTTTTTTAAAGGAGTGGCGCTAGTGGACCTGTGACAGCGCTCTTAAAAAGAATGATAGAATTCCACACACAATTGACGGAGATATCGCGTAACAAACATAAAACCCATGGAGAACCTCCTCCTTTTAAAAGTCGGTCTGTAAAATTAAAGAAATCGGCAAAATCGGACAAATTTCGCATACGGCCTCTTAATTCCCGTGCCGTCGGACCCCAGCTCATAAATCGGAAATTAATACCTACGTCTATTGCATGACCTGATTGGTCGTGCAATGAAATAAAAAAACAAAAGACGATCTAGCAGACGGCACGGGCACGAAAATCAATAAGTTAATTCAATTCATAGGTTTCAGTGCTATGGATTCAATAATTGAAATTAGAAAATAATCAGCTACTTTTTGACGTTGACTGTACAGTACCTTCTGTGGGAACTTCACAGTGCGGGTGAGGCTACGTCTAAAGCTTCTGTGGTAGTGTGAATTAGATTTACTTTAGCTGTACTAGTCATATTTGGCTTTTCAAACGCTCTAATTGTTTTCCAAGTCATTACTCATCAGTACCTACACTAGTTCTAAAAGGATTAGAAATCTGAGCTCATTGCCTGACTAACGTATTTGACTTTTTAATCATCATAATTTCTAGTCTGTAGTTATCTTTTCGCCTAAATTATGAATAACTGTAGGCTCTAAGGAATCATCAATCAGAGGTAGCGAAACTTTTTTCTAGACTACTTTCAAAATAATTCGGTGGACCACTTGCTGCTACATTTCTACCATATTCCCAAAATTCGTCAAAAATGTGAAGATTAATTAGATCTAACGATGGCATCCTCATTTTATTTTCAGCCACCATGGATCCCCGTCGAGTTACCGGTGGACCCCTGGGGGTCCACCTGTCCACCACTTTGGGAATCACTGCTCTAAATAAAGTATCAATCATAACTCAATTCATGTGCTATGCAAAGAAAAAATAACTTTTGAGAAGATTCCATCGACGGTAAAGAATAATGACTCGAACAATTGTCATAACTTGTTTATATTGTTGTTGAGGAACAGACGAACGCTTAGTATGTTAGTCTCTAACACAATCAAGGTATTGTTTAGTCACACAAAGCATGCAAACATAGGACTGAAATTGATAATGGCAAACCTACACAATAAACATAAAATTAAAACAAGCAAGTCCATTGGATTTAGAGTTCAATAAAATACAGAATGCGACTGAATATGCTTTATTATAAATAAGGCTTTTACACAACTACCGCCTTGTAATTACAAAACTATTAAAAAGAAAATATCTAAAATGGTTTTCATTACATTTGCTGCTAGATATTAACGAGCACAATTATTTGTATACAATCATAAAATTCAAGTTTCAAAGTACATGTAGCTACCCAAATGAAATTAGATCAAATACCCTTTTAAAGTAATAATCAAAAATCTCTATACAATGTAACTTTGAAAATCACTGGAAAAGTATACAAAATACCAATCTCTTCATTAGCGCTACCAAATCCTCACGCTCTCTATACTACTAATACAGGTACTTTTAATTAGTAACGTTACATAATTATCAAAAGGTAACATTAAATTGTTTCAATCAAAGTAAATAACAAATATATAACACAGTGAAATATTCTTAACATTACCTAATAAATAAAATTTTATTTTGTGGGAAATAACTTAATAACACCTTAAATTAACTTTAAACGAAACAAAAAAAAACCTAACAAACTTAGAGTGAATTAACAAAATGGTACAATTGGATATTTAATTGAATCACAGCAAGTAAGCAAAAGCAACAGTAGCATTACGTTTAACAATATGATCATTATCATTGGATCACTTAAATGATTTATCAAAATACTGATTTTTGCATTCACTAAGTTCATTGTGAGGGTTTGCCAATATCGAGCGAATGGAAAGAGTTGCCGCTAGTTGACACACGCAAGCTGTGCATTGCTCACACCTAAGTGCGTTGAGTACTGATATTTCAAGCGCTTAGTTTACATTCAACAGCGTAATATATTATCCAGGCACTCTTTCGATCCTGACGGGTGAACGCAGGCTGTAACCCGCCTGATGCGATGTCATAGTAAAAATTTGTAAAACCTACTTCTCATCGAGTTGATGTATGGTGCTGCCCATTGATTCAGTCTTTGCTTCCAATTTGGCTATTAGCTCTGTTTTATGTTTCAAGGAACTTTCACATTCCTAAAACAAGGCCAATACAGTTTAGCTGAATAAAATGACAACTCATTTGAGCGGAAGTAAGATTATTTCTGTTAGTTTAAAGCGGATAAGTACAGGACAGATGTTATTGTTAAAAGTTTTATACCAATACATATAATTTATTCTGAGTTTAATATAGTGGTTTTTATGAATATTCTTAAACTATGTAAATGCATATTATAACTTGTAACCATTATATTATCCTCAACATCATCAATATCACCATAATATTATAATGTGTTAGTAGGTAATACATTAATAATTTTCTAGGAAACAGGAAACACCACCTGAATATGTTAAAATGGAACAATTCTATTCACAGTATTGAGTTACTATCAAAAATTATTCCGGGATTTGATTGACTGTTTTGTCTCTCGTATTATTCTTTCGGAATGGTGGTATTTCCTGGAGATTCAGTTTTTTATGAGGCGGGCCTTCATCCTTAGACTTTGTACCCTTTTGTGCTTTCAATTTTTCTAACTTTTCTCCTAGATTATTTTCATTCGTTGTAGGAGATCTGAGAGCTTTGACTAAGTCATTATCAGTTCCTAAGAAGTGGTTATATTTCTCAAGGTTGTGAAGTATTTTGCCAATTTGTTCGGCTTTCCCCTGGAGCCTCGACACCATTTCGCCCTTCTGCGTCAGTTCCATCTCGCATTCCTTCCGTACGACAACCGCGGCATTGTGAATACAGCATGGTATTAGTATAGGATATATAAATAATATTGGCAGGTAAGTGAGAAATAAACATAATGAAATAAGACAAAGAGACAACGAAAGAAAAATATTATACGAATACATACATTTTTAATAAGTTATAAGCCAGACAAGTTACGATACAAAAAATACGATACAAAGGTTAAAGACAAAGAGGCATTTATTCGTTAATCAAGTTGGTGGGATAATGAGAATGCATGGGCGGGAATCAAGCAGTGTTAGATAGCACCCACGCGACGAGCGACCTTCGCGGGCATCGTCTGAGGTACACGACTGTACCGTACACAAAGATAATGCTAAACTGGTATGAAACTCAGAGTACGATGTGGAGTAATTTAGATACATTTGCAAGTTGGAAGTAAGAGTTAGTGTCACAGTTATCTACTTGTCATCACCAACAGACCATGAAGTACAAATGAAGAAACTTTAGCAACGATTGACGTAAGCGCGCGATTGGTCAACCACTAGTGATGGAAGGGTACAAAATCTTAAAATATTATAAACATGCTTAATGAACTACGAGTAAATAACTCACCTGTAATTTTTTGTACATCTCTAGGTTAATTAGTTTTATATCGTCGAGTTGCCTTCTCAGTGATATAATTGTGTCTTGTTTATCGTGTATATCTTTCTCTAGCAATTTCATAGCGACCTCCATTTCTGCTTTGAGTGAAATCTGAAGTACAACGTTTTAAAGGGCATTATTAGAGAGCGGGACTATTATTAGATTTTGCATCCACTGCACAGGTGAAAGATTTCTGTAAGTTATGAGTTATAGACTTCGCTAGCCATTAGACAGACAGGTCATTTCCTAATGAAAAAAAGTTATTGTGACCCGATTGCGGCCACAAGCCATTATGTGTCGACCTTGGTTTCAGTTCCGAGCATACGTTTATAAAATAACATTGTTTACGAAGTATTACGGCCGGTAATATACCTGTAAATCTAACTCCCTCTGCAGTTCCAAATATTTCTTCCGTTCTTCCTCCAAATTCTTGCTGGCCTCGCTATCATTTTTGGATTTATCAGAGGCAATGCTTTTGACGCTACGTTTCTCCTGAAAATTAAAGTGACACATTTGTTCAGATGCTGCACTGGAGTGTTGATTTATTGGTACTATTTTTAAAATAGCGCGCGATGTTGTATCTATTTCTATTTGGTTAAACCGCGAAGACGTAAGAGGTTTTAGTTTTCTTGGCATCGAAAGAAAAACAGTGTTTTAGTATCGAGCCTTTTTTATGAAGACACGACATGCCGCGTACGTATCTTGTTTGTATTGGAACAATAAAACAACATTGTAGTATTTTTCGCAATATATGAAGTCATACACTTATGATTATACTGTCTTATCGTCGTCCATTTAATCGCTGATATCGTGAAAACAAGGGTACGAGAATATTTTTAATCAGTATACAGATATATTCCAAGACTTGATTTAAAATACGAAAAAAATTTAAGAAAACCAGAATATTAATGCACGGTCGATCTTATGAAACATATAAAACGTTGCTAAGTGGGTAATTATCAATCATATCATACAAATACTGCGTTTACAACAAGGAAAACCTCAAAAAAAAAAAAAAAAAAAAAAAAACAATGAAGGAGGAAAACCTGTTTCATTTAATGGCACTGGATTTAATTATTTCTTTTTAATTTCGACGTAAACTAGAATTTAAGCAGCTGTACCGCGATAATTTTTGCAAAGGATAGAAAAAGGTAAATAAAATAGTTGATCTTACCTCTTCATCGGACTGCAACTCCGTCACTTTCATTCTTGTGTCTTTGGTTATGTCTTGCCCTGCACAAAAAATGCACACGTGCTTAAACAATACAAATAAACACAGACTGCTGCGTGATATATTTACACTGATACATAAATAACTCACAGGATTTGATCCAAAAAGTTTGTTTAGTGTGACTTTTTGCTGTAGAATTGCCCATTAATGCTGAGTTATAGCGCATAACGGTTGAAAACCGTGGTTGAATATTAAATGGCGGTAAAATAATGACGCGGGCGTCAGGTCCGGCCAAGGTACTAATGCTTACTAAGCTATACAATAGAGACTGACTCATCACTGCAAGCAAGGTGTCTTATCTGCTTTATTTTCTATTATTGTTATTCGCGTGTTGTTTCGATAGTAAATACCGATGACCATGAGTGGTTTCCCGTTCCGGGGACTACTGTTATCTGATACAATTGAATGGGACTGAATATTTAAGACATTTTGACAAAAAAAACTTTTTTCAAAAAAATAACAACAGACTTCCCAAAAAACACTACAAAGTGCAAAATAAATAACTAAGTTATTTTGCACTTTGTAGTGTTTTTTGGGAAGTCGGTTGTTATTTTTTTGAAAAAAGTTTTTTTTGTCAAGTCTTTAAGTTCTGTAAGTTCAAGTTTTTGTCAAGTTTTTATTTTTCACTTTTTAGTTACCTACCGATAATTCGAAATTTCATCATCCTTGGGGTCAAAACAACGCATACTTATGCGATAGCAACATTCGCGGTTGATTTGCTGTAATTTTTTAAAGAGTTCCGTTGTCTGTCTCCGAAACGCATCATCAGATCTATACGAAATTTTAATGGGACCATTTCGGAGTAAACCCCTTTCGAACAAAAAAAATTTTGCAAATCCGTTTATATACGACGGAGTTATGCCCGAACATAAATAAAAAAAAATATAAACATGTCGAATTGATAACCTCCTTCTTTTTGAAGTCGGTTAGTAAAATTTAATTTATGCATTTTCTTTTAGGTATGCATTGCTTTTTTAGAGATGGTACTGGACATGCTTCCTATTTGAGTTTAGTTTTTCATTCATGTAACAAAACCCAAGTTTGACGTAAACATGCAGTTTAATGTAAATGTTATGATGATACATGTCAAGTACCAGCTGTACTTACCAAGCGCATGTTTCAACTGATTGTTTTCCTCAACTAACTGAATCATAGTGTTTTTGGAGATCGCTAAGTCCTCCTTCATGAGGGCATTGGTCGTTGTCAAGCTTTCGACCTTGGCTTGGAGGTTCGCAACTGTTGCACTAAAACAAAGGAATTTGCATTTTAACACACCTTATTAATAACATTTCTTTGCACAGTGGTTTTGTAGAAAGCGAACTGTTCTTGAACATTAGGCAGTAACAATAATCCTGGGATATTGCTAAATGCTCTGACGATGTCGCCTACTGGAAAGCGATGGATCTAGTCTATGATGGAACGAGCAAGACCAGAAGATGCCTGTGCACTCTTGCTTTGAAGGCTGGCGGGTTATACGCGGAAGAAAACATAGACACTAGCAAAGAGTTTCATACTGGCCGTGCGAATAATAAATGTGTCCGAGAGAAATTACCTGATTTCTGAAACACTAATCACAAAAAATTGCTAACAGATCTTATACTTTAACTCATGTCAAATGATTCACTGTCGATATTTGAGTCAGCCAAACTATTGTGGTAGTTAACATGAGTTTGACTGTCTGTTTGGCTTATTAAGAGCGTTTATTCTGAAAGTTGTCAACGTCGCAAATAGCTGTCAAATATTTCACTGTTTTGATTAATTTGGCAATATCACTGTATGGAAATATGAAATATCGCTAACTAGTGACCTAAAATATTGATTATGAAATGCAATAATTAACATCTTAACACCGAATATTTAGTTTTAGATGTAAAAAGAGCTTGGAAATTTTCCAAATGCCTTTTTTACACCTAAAACGGTTACAACATCAAATTCAGTGTTATAATTGGAAATCATTATTCATATGCTAGGTGACTAGTTAGCCATATTTCGTATTTCCATACAGAAATATTAACAGTATAGGCTAATAAAAAAAAAAAAAAAAAAAAAAAATATTAACAAATTAATAAAAACAGGTAAATATGACAGCTATTTGCGACGTTGCCAACTTTCAGAATAAACGCTCTTAATACGTATTAAAATATTATTAAAAGTGACGATTCGCCCGATTTGGGGGAGTACATTCGTGCGAGTCGACTAATAAGCCTGGTTAACTAATGTGTGTTGGTTAGCTTTGCAGAGATTGGGTGTAAGTGATGTCGTAGTTGGTACAGACGCCAGCACATCAAGCTATCCCAAATTGTCAAATTTTCCCAATTGAACATGAACCTTAGGCTTAGGTATTAAAGTTGAAAATCTATCAAAGAAGTTTGACAGATTGGTGTAGCTTGCTGTGCTGGCGTTTGTACGCTAACAAATGCAGCCCACATAGAATTATTGTTCCATCAGACAGTCTATGTTAGTGTAGCTCTACCTAACGATCACCTCGTTGTAGCTATTGCGAGTCAAATCGTCATGGGTCTATGAACTGGGTTAAATATAATGTTCGCTCATGACCTTATTATTTGTCAGTTAACCTTCAATAATACTATTTGTTTACAAAGGTATAGGCAAGAAGTAGGAACTTGAATGGAATTATTAATTCCTAGAGGCGGGCGTCACACTCGAAAAGTTGGCTTTCATAAAATTACACGAACATGTCAAGAAAGAAAGTAAACATGCAAGTGGTACTTCAAAAGAGGCTCTAAAAAGTAAGAGTCCATAAAACATCCATTAAGATTGCATATCATTGGCATAGTCCGAATACGAACAGTAAAGTAAAAATCATAGTCTTGCGAAGCGCAAGTCTGTATATCTAATATACTAATGAGGCACTCTTACGGGAAAAATACTAAATAGACATTCGTTAAAAGAAGAAATTAACTGCCTAGATTAACGTGAGAACTTGGGAACAATAAGTAGATAATTGACTCGAAACTCACTTAAGATGTCTGTTCAGCTCCTCGATGTAATTCTTCTGGTCTAGCATTGTGTTAATATGACGTTGTTTCGGTTCTGATTCACCGTTACCGTTGCCGGCTAGGTCATTGGACGAGTTACTGCCGCGTAAATAAAGCGAGAAATCTATTACGCCTTGTTGACTGTCCAAATCTTCTTCCTGTGTGCATCACAATGAATTTTTAAATTCGATGAATAAGTATGCGAAATGTGAAAAAGTGTCACTTAATATTTCTCTAGTTTCAATTTCCCTGCGTTGGTTTTACGTCAAGATAGAAAAAATTACTGGTGTTAAAAAGTAACATGTTGATTTATTGACAAATAATTACCTTCACACACAAATTACAATCCACAACATTCAAGCCGACCAGGAGACCAGTTATAATGACCGCTTCTTCATTCAGCATCAGAGCATGAGGTTCGAAATATTCCTCTAACGTATCTTCACGGTGTTCTAAGATGATACGAAGATAGTCAGCAAGTCTTTTCTGCATCAAAGCCAGCCTCAACCAGGCTCGAGCACGACCCATAGCTGTCCTGTAAAAATTGAGAAATAATAAAAATCATAATAAGGAGATTCTGTTATTTTTATGGACGAGGGAATGGTTTCGACTAGTTATTTTTATTTTTAACTCAAATGTGGATTATAATAATGTCAGTAAACAATGTCTAAACTAGTTTGTATACTTGAGTAAATAAAATTTAAAAAAATTATAACAATGAAACATGACATTGGTTCTTGAAGTGTTGCTATTAGGACACAGAGAAAGAGGTGCATTTCGGATAGTTAGATAGCCACAAAATATCTCCGTACTGGATCAAATGTTAGGTTTAGTCGGTAGGTACCTAGTATTTGTAACTTACTTGACAGTGGGAAGATCCCTGACGCTAGCCGTGATATCAGCGGCTTCGGGAGAATATTTCTCCACCATTTGCAAGATGTCCCATAGCTCCTTTTTAGGTCCTAGCAATCCCTGAAAATGCTTATCAAAATGAATGATGGGTTTGCCCAATGTATCTTTATTTGATATTATTTTTAAGTAAATGTTAAACACAGTTATAATAATGACGTCTCTAAGTGACCCATTTGATCGTAAATATTAAATGCCATTTAATATTCGTTCATTATATTACAAATAATCAGTTCAAGTAATTACCTTCTTCGGCTTGAGTCCATGACGCATAACATGCTCGAGAACAATGAAGAAGTGATGTAATGGCAAGTGATCACTGTCAAGCATTCTACCATACCGTAGCGATTGTTCGATCAGCTCCTTCACAATCAATTTCGAGATGTTCACAAGATTGCTGCGTTCGATCACAACAGGATCCCGTGCTACAACAGATGACAATAAATTGTTTTTATTGTCATTACTATTTACACTTACTGCAATTGTTCGGCGCATTAAATTACCCATTAAAGTATTCATTGGATCGTCAGGCGAAGTGATGGCACCTTGAGCAGGTGGACGATGGAACGAATCCTGCATTTCCATATCGTGCAGTTCTTTTAGGCAGAGCCACTCGCCATCGACGGAAACGCGAAAATTGCACAGGTAGATGGTGTCTTGTGCGCCGGCCATATCACCGTCCGGGTTGCCGTCACCCTGATGTTGAATGGCCGATGGAATGCCTAATTCGGGCAAGGGATCCACCCCATGAACGGCAGCAAGCGAACGCATAATAAAGCAGCAAATAAACTATCAAGCGAAACAATCAACAGTGTCGCGTAAATTTTGATCACCCCTTTATAATCATTTCACCCGATGCGCCACTTCGAAGGTCAAGTTAGTATGTGTTTGTCAAATCACTTGTTTAAATCGCGATACCGAGTAGTTTACTTCCGTATTCAAAGGTGAATTGGTAAGTTTTTTATAATTATAACTTAGTACGAGTAATTTTCACGAACTACGCTGTGAGCGGAATGGTTTCTCCAGTACCTACGTCCAAAATATCGATTTCCCGGCAAGCTTTACGTTCTACCTACAACAGCGGGAAAATCAATACCCACCCGGCACTCGGCGCGCATACTGCCATCTGTTTGAAAATTATGGAAACTTGTAGAATACACAACTCACAGCCGCCAGCAAGTTTGCTGGCGGCTGTGAGTTGTTTATCCTAGATGTGTTTGTAAGAAAACAATGGAAAAATGTAGCTTAAGTAATGGCAGTTAATTGTTTACAGCGAAATTTCAATTAACAGTTACAACAACAATTTAAGAAGGTAGGTTAGAGTATTACGTTTTTTTTGAAGTACCGTACTTATTTTTAAAATCATCTGCCTAGCCTTTTCCCAACTATGTTGGGGTCGGCTTCCAGTCTAACCGTATGCAGCTGAATACCAGTATTTTACATGGTGCGACTGCCTATCTGACCTCCACAACCCAGTTACTTGGTAATACCAACGATACCCCTTGGTAAGACTGGTTGTCAGATTTTCGGGCTTCTGACGACCCGTAACGACTGTCAAAGATCCCGAAATGACAGCCGGGACTTCCGAGGCACGGAGGGGTCTTGGTATGTAAAGATGGTCACCCATCTATGGACCAACCGCGGCAAGCGTAGCGCTTAACCCGATCGATCGATCCGCGTATCAATTGTTACTTAAAGCCACAAGCCCCTTAATACTAATTTTTTTAATGTAATAAAAACTTTTTTCAAAAAAATAACAACCGACTTCCCAAAAAACACTACAAAGTGCAAAATAACTTTAATTTCGGAAGTCGGTGACTTTGGATGTGTATTTTAATTATTTGTCACCGCCTTCCGAAATTAAAGTTATTTTGCACTTTGTAGTGTTTTTTGGGAAGTCGGTTGTTATTTTTTTGAAAAAAGTTTTTATTTTTCACTTTTTTGTTACCTACCCCACACCAATTCGAAATTTCATCATCCTTGGGGTCAAAACAATGCATACTTATGCGATAGCAACATTCGCGGTTGATTTGCTGTAATTTTTTGAAGAGTTCCGTTGTCTGTCTCCGAAACGCATCATCAGATCTATATGAAATTTTAATGGGACCATTTCGGAGTAAACCCCTTTCGAACAAAAAAATAATTTTGCAAATCCGTCAATATACGACGGAGTTATGCCCGAACATACATAAAAAAAAAAAAAAAAAATATAAACATGTCGAATTGATAACCTCCTTCTTTTTGAAGTCGGTTAAAAAAAGAATGCATTTGTAAGTTAGAAGAAACTTTCGCCGCCGTAAATGTTTATATGTTGTTATACTATAATTGAATATGTTTAATTATACCTCAGTAGGTTACACACGTACCCTCTTACTAATAAACACAATAAAGTTATGCCAAGTTTAGACCTATGAAGTGTATGGTTATTCCTTTGTTATTCCTGGCATAACTTTTCAGTGTTTAATATTAAGAGGGATAATATTTCACGGGTCGATCGATCAAGTTAAGCTACTTACGCTTGCCGCGGTTGGTCCGTGGATGGGTGACCATCTTTACTTACCAAGACCCGCTGTGCCTCGGAAAGCACGTTAGCTGATGATGATATATTATAAAGGAGAATGGGAAACAAATGTATGGGGTGTGGGCCCACCCTTCAATAGTAACATTTGTTATACCGTTGGATAGAGCTTTTTAAGCGGAACATTAGTTACTAGTAAAACTATGGTCAAATGTTAGTACTTTTGGAGATGAGACGACTTAAAGTCGTCTCAGTCTAACATATTCTATATGGTAATAAGGTAGAATAGTAATAATATATTACGTATTTCACTTTAAAAAAAAAAGTCCAGGACATCAATGACGATTACATCATTTAAAAAACCCGCGGGGGCCACGAATGGTTGATATACGAACGAATTGTAACGTGGCACACGGAGGAACGGCACCTCACCTCAACGTGGACAGCAGATGCACTTGCAAAAGAACAAGAACTTTTTTGAAAAAGGAAAAAAGTGCGCACGAGCAATTAAACACTGACATGCAGCCAGTCATTTGCAATTTAAGTGTCATCATCATCATCATTTCAGCCGAAAGACGTCCACTGCTGGACATAGGCCTCACCCAGGCTCCTCCACTTCGACCGGTCTTGTGCTTCCCACATCCAGCGGATACCCGCGGCCTTCACAAGGTCATCGGTCCACCCTGTGGGAGGCCTTCTCACTCTACGTCTTCCGGTACGCGGTCGCCACTCTAGAACCTTTCGGCCCCATCGGCCATCTATTCTGCGAGCAATGTGCCCTGCCCACTGCCACTTAAGTTTGGCAATTCTTCGGGCTATGTCGGTTGCCTTGGTTCTCCTGCGGATCTCTTCATTTCTGATTCGATCGCGTAGAGAAACTCCGAGCATAGCCCTCTCCATTACCCTTTGGGTGACTTTAAGCCTTCTTATAAAGCCCATTGTGAGCGACCACGTCTCTGTACCATAGGTCATCACTGGCAACACACACTGGTCAAAGACTTTCGTCTTGAGACACTGTGGTATTTGGGACGAGAAGATATTGCGAAGCCTCCCGAACGCTGCCCAGCCGAGTCGGATTCGACGATTGACCTCTTTCTCAAAGTTGGACCTACCTAATTGGACAGTTTGTCCTAGGTAAACGGACACGTCCACAACTTCGAGTGTAGCGCCTCCGATCGTCATGGGAGTGGGTGTTCATCACATTTCTTAAAGAAAAGTATCACCACACCTCTGTTCCATGCCTGTGACGTTTTTCCCTCGAGTATGACGGAATCAAGCAGCTTCTTTCTGGAGGGCCTTAAGAACGGGTTTTCCGCCAGCTCTCAGGAGTTCGGCCGTGATTCCGTCATCACCCGGCGCCTTGTTGTTTTTAAGCTGCTTCAGAGCCATCCTAATCTCGTACAAGCTAACGTCCGGGATAACTTCGGTGTAGTGTCAATCTGGCTCTTGGGTCGTTTGCCAGATTCGTAACGGGGTTGCTTGCTGACGAGTATAACTGTCCATAGAAACTCTCGATCTCTCTCAACAGCTCAGGCTTGGAGGAAACGACCCTGCCATCATTGGTCTTCAGTTTCGCAAGCTGACTCTGCCCAATAGACAGATCTCTTGAAAAGACCTTGGAGCCCTTGTTCCGCTCTATCGCGTCCTTTATGCGGTCCGTATTAAAACGGCAAGGTCACTTTTCAAGGACTTAGAGATCTGTCTATTGAGCTGTCAGTACTTTAGCGCGTCGTCTGAAGACTGCAGGATCATTTCACGCCTCTCCTCCATTAGCTGCAGAGTAGGATTTGAGAGTTTCGCCATTAGTACGACGGGTCTTGAAGACCCGACCGTATGGACAGTTTCCACGAATCCATCATTTTAATCGTCCACGGAGCTCCCTAGGCACTCGAATCGATTCTGGAGTTCGAGCTGAAAGCTCTTGGGTTTTTGGATTTGGATCGGTGCTGGACGGAGCGTCGACTTCAATAGCCGACATCTTTCTAGCTTGATGTTGATATTCAATGTGCCTCTTACCATTCGGTGATCGCTTCCGGTTTTCACCGCGTTGATCACAGAGACATCATTGAATATTTGCTTCAATTTAAGTGTGCCCATACAAAAACACAAATGATTAAAGTAATAATGCATGTATTGTAATAATTGTAAGGAATCAATAAAAGGTTTTTATAATATATTATGAAACTAGCTGTGCCCGCGACTTCGTTCGCGTGCATGTCGGAAAACAATAATGTGTCGCTTTGACGGTGTAGGTACCACTCCTCCGATCTTCCGATCTATCCTGGTAGGAATCTACCACAGCTTTCGAATGCAGTCCAGAACCTAGAGACAAAACACATTACTCTTGGCGTTCACGCTAAACGGTACGCCAAAATGTATGGGAATGACATTACCTGCGGAAAGGACACGGTAATGTCATTCCCATATATTCTGGCGTAGAGTTTAGCGTGAACGTTAACAGAAAGGTGTTTTGTCTAGGCCTGCAGGTCTTTAGGGGTTATAATGATATTGCGACGAAGTCTCACTCAGATTTTTAAGAATAAATATAGATCAAAGCGCCTGGTCGAGGCTCATTTTATAATAAATGTGCACCTGCCGTAGGTACAGTAAAAGCTCTTTATTCGCGAGGTATAAGTTCCGTAAAATACCTACCGCGAATACAGAAACCGTGACTATGGAATGGTAATTTATATGGGATTATACGTTCCCAAGTGACAAAAAAAAAAAAACAATTTAATTGAAGTTTTTGACCATATTGATTAATTGTATGAGCGTGATATGGATGCAAGCGACTCTCCAAGGCGTAAACGATCAAGCATTTCTATGCGTTAAACAGATTTTTTCGCGTCGAAAATCGTTTTTAAGTAAAAAAAAAATTTCAACATTTTGCAATAAATGGAAAGATGAAACAATAGGTAAAACACGCAAAGCGGCTCGTACCAAAGGATGGAATGTCTATTAAGTCGCAGCATTTATAAATGTGGGGAGGCCTATGTCCAGCAGTGGACGTCTTTCAGCTGAAATGATGATGATGATGATATATAAATATACTTTATGGTGATGAGGTTGGTTTCATTATGTTTGTTTACATTCTCAAAAAACTTTTTTCAAAAAAATACCAACCGACTTCCAAAAAACACTACAAAGTGCAAAATAACTTTAATTTCGGAAGTCGGTGACGTTGGATGTGTATTTTAATTATTTGTCACCGCCTTCCGAAATTAAAGTTATTTTGCACTTTGTAGTGTTTTTTGGAAGTCGGTTGTTATTTTTTTGAAAAAAGTTTTTATTTTTCACTTTTTTGTTACCTACCATACACCAATTCGAAATTTCATCATCCTTTGGGTCAAAACAATGCATACTTATTTATGTGATAGCAACATTCGCGGTTGATTTGCTGTAATTTTTTGAAGAGTTCCGTTGTCTGTTTCCGAAACGCATCATCCGATCTATATGCAGGGCCCAATCTAAGGGGGGGCAAGCCGGGCAAATGCTCAGAGCGGCAAAAATGAGCGGCGGCAAAATGTATACTTACAAACATACCTACTCTCACGAATTTTTGTATACTTGTTCAGAAGCCGTAGTAGACTAACGTATGTGAATATTATATAGTTAAAAGAATATCACATAATTATGGTCATACCATCTTTGATGGTGTTAGTGCAAAGGGCGGCGAATGTTATTTTTGCCCGGAGCGGCCAAATAGCTAGATCTGGCCCTGTTTATATGAAATTTCAATGGGACCATTTCGGAGTAAACCCCTTTCGAAAAAAAAAAGAATTTTGCAAATCCGTCTATACAAGATGTTGTTTTGCATCCTCGTCAAATTTCAGGTAGTTGTCATAAAAGACATAAATAATCAATTGAAAGTACAGTACCGGGCAATAACTAATAAGCGCTGCTTTTTTTTGTTGTTGAAATTTAACAGTATTTCAGAATTAAACCCTTAATTCAATACAAATAAAAGAGAATCACCCGTCTACGCACACAGTGACAATGCAGCTGTGTGCGTGAGTGTCGACGTCTTACCTACGTGAACCAAATTCAAGCGTGCGCGACCGAGCGGCGAGCAATGAATGACCTGAGCGACCGGTAGCAATAATTTTACCTAATTTTATTTCGAAAATCACCTAAGTACATTATTGTCATAAATTTAGTTTGATAATTACCTCTTTTTAAGCATCATTAGAATACGGAAATCTTACTAATAACAGTAATACTAGTGCGCCAAAGAAAAGTTCACTGACCTGGTAGGTATCAGATGATTAATAAAATGTTCGTTTTGCTCTAATGCTATCGTTCAGCCTAAACTTTTCGTAATGATTTTGTTTTTATTTGTGGATTAAATTGGTTGATTTGAAATTTTCTTTACTACTTAACGGGCTTAGGACCGGTAATAATACCTACCTACCTTAGTTGATGTACCGATCTACTAAGTTTAAAAATGTTTTTTTAGGTTTGATGGAAATGGGAAGATTTGCTAGTTAAGTGTAAGTAGGTGGTGATACTTTCGACTCTTAGGTATTATTAGCGTAGGTAGTTAAAAAATTTAAATCAACTTATTTTTACACTAATAAAATTGATTAAGTTATCAACGTATTTACAAAATGGACAAATAAATAAATTACCTACTTAACGTTACCCGGAGGAGTTGTTCAAAGTTGCCACCTTCACACTCTTGGCACAATCGAGCACGACGTAGCTGGTTTTCCTTTAGTTTACGTAACACTAACACATTCGTTTTAAAGTGTCGAAAGCACTAATGATCCTTTCACGTACACTGTGGTGTGGTGCACTCCAAAGCGTCGACCAGCCTCCCGCGTGCTTGCCCGTGGTTCTCGCTGGAAGTATTCCAGGATGTCTTCCTGCAAGGCGACAGGCAGGCCTACCTACGCTGCCGCGAGCTTGAGCATGCCGGGGAACGTCAAACTACCGATGATCCCGCAGTCTCTGCGTAGCAGCCAGCGTGACGCTCTGTGATGGGGGTTCCCGATCGGGAAACATTTCCGTGAACATCCGGATGGCTCCACGTAGGCTGTCTCCACTGATGGCATACAGGCGGACCATCTCCACCAACTCGACATTAGTGTAATTGTCCGTCATCTTGCACTTTGTATCGAATGACGTCTCAACAATTTACCGAGAACTGAGAAGCGCGCACGCACCAGTGTGACCATCTAATAAATGGCGAATCTGCCACAGACTGGGCAAAAAATCTGCGAAAATCTGCCACACTTCGCGCCAAAAATGCCAAAAATATGCCTTCATGGAAACGGAAAAAAATACACAACGAGTTCAATACAATTTCTTTAATCAACAAAAATATTTAACCATTTTCTTATGCATTCTTATACCTATTGACTACTTACTCTACGTATCCACATTTGCCTCCAAATTTTCGTTATTTTCGGTGTACATAGATTTTGACGACATCTTTTTGATCATGTTTTTAGTTGGTTTAAAGGAGACACAGTCTCCGTGTTCCTTAATCCCTTCTTTTGTTGTAATTAAAGCTGACACATGTTGATTTAGGAACCTATTCCTTACTTTTGTTTTATTTAAATTAACCTGAGAAAAAATTCTTTCGCACGAAGCGTTGGACATCGGCAAACATAATAACGCTTTCGCAAAATTTGTAATGTTTGGATATTTTATAGCCCCATTCGCATCCAGGATTTTTCCAATCGCTCCCCAAAATTTGTCTACACTCAAAATTGTGTTGGTGTTGCTACTTCCACCTGATTCTAACAAGTCTTTTACACTTTTATCGAATTTAATTTGTCGAAGTTCGTCATCAACTTTTTGAATGTTGTTTTCGTCTACTATGTTGGGAAAATTCTTTGCAACGTTTAAAGTTGACGTAAAATCTTTGTAAACTACATGCTGTGGATCCAAGAACTGTAAATCTTTGAAAATATTGCTCAGTGGCAACCGTGTCTTTAATTGAGTACACAGTTCAGTCAGAAATGTTTGCATTCTTTGAAGGAATGATTGTATTCCAGGTTTCAAACTCACGTCTACGGCTATGCGATCGATTTCAGTGCTGACATTAACGCCTAAATACATATCTTTTAGGGGCAAAAAGTTCACACAGGATTTTGGATCAATTGAAAGTGGATCTGTGTTTTGCAAATAATTTCCTTTCATATAACAACTTAAAAAGCTCATATACACTTCGGAAATGTCTTTGAATGCTGTGTGGACTGTTGTGTAATCTCCTTGAAATATAATGTTTAGTTTGTTTACAATTTGCAATATATAATCCAGGGCATAAAAATACAGTTTATATATCTTGTCATTCAAACTATTGAACAAGAATTCTGATGAAATATTTCTGTCTTCCAAAAACTGCGACTGAAAAAAAAGTTTAAGGGCATCCCATTGCTCTAAAATTCTTTTGATGCAAGCGTGCAAACATAGCCAGCGAATTTCGTAATGTCTTAATATTTTATGCTTTTCAGCGCCAATAAAATCTTGGTATTCGACAAATTCTCTTTGTCTTTTGCTACTATGTGAAAAGTATCCGTAAACTTCCTGTACTATTTGGTTAATAGCCCGCGGTATGGTGTTTTTACTAGCGTGCGATACACACAAAGCGGTAGAATGGCAGACACATTTAATAAACATGCAATGTGGATTTATATCTCTTATTTTAGCAACAATACCACCTTGTTCCCCGAACATGACGTTAGTGGTATCCGCCCCAAAACCAATAGCATCTTTAATATTAAGGTTAGCATTAGTCAAAGCCCTGGAAAGTGCATTAAACAATGATTGCGCATCAGCCCCGTTCAAGTCAACCAAAGTTAAAAATTTAGTTTTTACTTGGAGATCTTTTTCAGAATAATATTTGGTTACAACTGCAAGCATCGAAGTGGTTGTAACATCTGTGGTCTCATCAATAATTAAAGAAAACATCGGTTTACGTGTTTTCATATTTTCACACGATTTTAAATCGGCGAGCATTTCCTCTTCTAAATTAGGCTTCAACACATTATACGTTACCGCTGCTGCTTTAGTCCTCTTGCAGGAAAATTGTTTGGCGATTTCAGAATCGTGGAAACTTTTTGATATTATTTCGCTCAAATGGTCCATTAAGCGAAAAGGTAAATTGTGTTCCACTAGCATAGCACAAAAATTAAGTTCCGCCTTTTTCACTTCCTCTTCTAACGCAGTTTTCTTAAAAAACTGTTGAACCTGAAACGGAAAATTAATAATTTAAAAAAAAATCTTTGAACAAACTGACTACCGTAAAACGGGGTGAATGAGACTACAGAGGTGAATCGATGCGAAACTTTAAAATTGATTTTACTGTTGAAATTATGATCGTTTGTAGCCAAAAAGGACTAATGTGTTTACTGTTAAAATCCACTTTTACAGTTTCGTTTCGATTCACCCCTGCAGTCTCTATTCACCCCATTTTACCCGGTATATATTTATACTTCTTGAAAAGTACTTACCGATGATTGGCCACTATACCCAATTATGTTTTTTTTTATGTTTCTGAGATGATCCATGTTCTTTTAAAGAAGATAATCTGGTAATTAATTTACATTTGCAAGCTTTACAGAATGCAACATCCTGGTCATCCTTAGCCCTCGACAACCAGGAAGAAAGCAAAGGATCTTGCTCCCACTCAGGTCGATAAGAACGCTCGTATTTTCTCTTCATAATTTATTCATAAATCGTTACACAGAACCGCACACGATACACATCAAAGTAGAATGAAGTAAAATCAAAAGTTGATTGGAAACGAATTCTATAAAAGAAGATAAGAATATGAACACTATTCCAGTTTGATTACAGTTCATAATCATATGATCCACTTGTATAAAAACAGAATAAGCGGGAAATCCCGGTATAATTTGGCCATGAACCAGAAGTTGCCAGTTCAACAAAATCATTTATAATCTAAATATATATAAAACCTGATGTACAGTCGCCAGCAGGTCAACTTATCCCAAACTGTCAAATTTTCCCAATTGAACATAAACCTTATTCCTTTGTTATAAAGTTTAAAAACTATCAAAGAAATTTGACAGATTGGGGTAGCTTGATGTGCTGGCCTCTGTACTTAAAAAAAAAAGATAAATTCATTGAAAATTCAAATTAGGTATTGTGAATTTTCATGAAAACTTTTAAATCTGCCAAAATCTGCCACTTTTGTAAATCGTCAGCATGATCTGCCACAGGCAAAATTTTGGAGCGAAATCTGCCAAAATGGCAGAAATCTGCCACAAATGGTCACACTGGCACGCACATTTCGGCGACATCAAACAGACTGTTGGTTCGGGGGCGGGCGGGGGGCCGCGCACGCGGCGCCCTAACGAACGATCGCGCAAGCGTTGTGAATGGATGTACGAGTATTGTTTGCGTTTGTGTGTGAAAGCGCGGTTAGGCTAGTAACAGACGGGCCGCGTTTAAATACGGCTGGTTCACACTTACGGATTTTAGTAAAAAGGAAAAAATATTTAAAAAAATACCTACCCATTTTATTGTTGATTTGGGTCGAGAATCATTAGCATAATAACGTCCTTGAATTTGACTAGGATGCAAATCAACATCTTGTATACGACGGAGTTATGCCTGAACATACATTAAAAATATAAACATGTCGAATTGATAACCTCCTTCTTTTTGAAGTCGGTTAAAAACACCGACCGCGGCGAAGGCGGCTATTGTAGATGTCAAAGGCCGAACCAATACAGCGGCGATATCATTTGACAATGTACTTTAGGCGAAGATGTAATAAGGTCTATTTCACTTTTTTATAGTCCATCTGACGACGCGTTTACAAAGGATACTGGGTTGGATACCTATTGGAATCCTTTTTGTTATTTGTTAATATGTATGTACCGATGTACCGATTAGACCCGCAAATAAATAAATCTTTAGCCGCGGATATAGGAATTGGGTCGCATTTTTTTAATCCGCGAGTAGTGAAAACGCGAATGAAGGAAGCACGAATAAGGAGCTTTTACTGTACTTACTCAATAAATCGACTGCGCGTCTGGTTGAGTGTGCTGAAGCATTATTCCACGCGGGGGCGGGCGCCTATCTCGGCCCGTACAGGCGCGTGTCTTTTAGCTTTGTTTATCAAACGTTGACCACTGAATAAAACCACAGCAGTGGGAATGCTCTGCACGGACTGCGATAGGCCTCGACAGGTAGCAGTGCAGTAACACCTGACGCCACCTGTCAGTTAACGGCCCGTGGGACCATGGCCTTATCACGATGAAGAAAGATCACGCTGTAAAGGTGGATACTGACCGGCGTCACGGGTCAAAATGCACCTAATATGTTACCAAGCAAGTATTCGTGCAGTCAGTAGTACCTACGGCAAAACATGCGAGCGAGCAACACTGATTTTAGCACACGGCGTGAAGACATGCTCGCTGCGAATGTTACCATTACCTACGCCCCGCAACGTCGGTCATTATCCACATTAAAAGCGCTGTTGAAAAAAAAACCAAACCAGGCAAAAACACTATTTAATTGTATAGCACGGGTTTTCTATGAACATAGTAAGTACGATGTTGTTGCTACGTAGTGCCATACCGCGCGCGCCGCCACCTCTCTCCCCGCTGCTGACGCAGGCAGCAGGAAGAGAGAGAGCCCGATCCCGAGGATAATGGACGTAACAGAGCGATCCTCCGCGACTCTCAGTTGCGATGCCTTTTTATTGTAAATTGTAATCAAAAATGTTTCAGTGTTTCTTTTGTTCAGCCATACATTTATTTGTAGACCAATAAATAATTATATTTAAAGAAGCGACTTTAAAATTGTCAATATTTTACTATTGTGATTTCTATTGTTCCTGTGTAGGTAATGTATCCTTTGTTGGAGATGCCAAATGGATAAATAAATACATTTTTAAACTTGTTTTAACTAAGAAAATGCTTCTCTGTAAGCGATGTTGCTCGGAAGAGCATCGACATAACTACAGTTGCCCGTGTGAAAACCTATCTATTTACTCAAATCCACCAGTAGTTATGGTCGCAATTTTGGATTTTTTTTCCTGACTTTCACCATCCGACCTCGCTTGAACCCCTCCCCACCTCGAAAACTAACATCACGAAAATTAGCACATAAGTATTTACAACTCTTTACTCCTAAAACTCCCATTATTTGAATCGAGTAATGCTGTAAACACGCATTTAAATTTAACATTATCAAATTTCGCGCGAAATCAAGTTGTTGTCTTTGCATGTTTGCTATTCAAACCTAGATGGCGTTACTGACGCTAGAGATTAAGAATTTGGAGATGTTCCTCTAGCCGCTCTAATTTTGCTACATTATGCTAGATGGCGCTACTAAGACTTTTATCACAATTAAACATGAGATTTCTTCCCCTCTATTTGTATTAATTTGATTGATAAAACTAATAAATATTTATCTAACATTGCATTCTAGGTATATGACTCAGAACACCACGTCAGTTAATATTATCACAACTTTTTATTTGAAATTCTTTTAGCTTTTTTGATTCGTGGGAATCAACCACCAACGGAAAGCGATTTTAGTAATCAGTATCATTACTTTTTGAAATAACACAGACACAGTAAGTAACTTAAATGAGAATTACGTGTGTTAATATTAAGTATTCGTTAGTACCGTTTCACGCCAATAGATGTCGCTAAAAGTTTCAACATTACGTAAATAAATTCTTCTTGAACACTTTAAATTATTTAGATAGGTTGACCGAAGCGATTGCGATGAAACATAGACTAATATAAACTCTGAGTTATAAACAATATTTGAGTATGAAAGATAACCATATTAGTTTCGTTCTTTTGACGTGATACTTGATCTATTCAACATAGAAACTGAAAAACCGAGCTACAGACAAAAATTTTGATAAGGGTTAAAATGTCATCTGTTGATTATCCCTTACCACCCCAAGCAATTATTTTCGAAATATTTTAAATGTACAGAAAAAGTTCCTTTACAGATTTATTATATGTATAGATATAGATATAGATACAAAAACACAAACATTTAAACTCACATACACAAACAGCCAGACCCGGAAAAACTTCTTGTAGGTCATACAAATATTTGTTCCGTGCAAGAATCGAACCCGCGACACGCAGTGCAGCAGTCAATCGCTTAACCACTGCGCCAACCATGCCCTCCCGTTTGAGTATGGGTAATATTTGCTTAGATTGGAATCACTATTATGGCAGTATAAAAGTTTTATATAACTCCGAAAGTACTGACTTTTAACCTTGGTCGTAATACTAAGTTTTATTCTGCATGAAAATACCTATTCATTCATGAGTATCTTATTTCTATTGAGAGGTGGGCCCACCATTACCCATTGTCCTTTATAATAAATAATTTATATACCTATACTGTCCCACTGCTGGGCAAAGGCCTCCCCCAAATATAGGCTACTAAAAAAAAAAAAAATTATACCGAATCTAATTATATAAGCTAGCGGAAGTTCGTAGACGTATGGCATGAGTACCTATCTAAATAATATGAAAAAATACAGTGTGATAATTATTTATGAAATTTCCTTTTTTAAATACATGTAACAATAGGAATAAAAACTGCTAAGTTAGGTAAGGAACAATAAGTGGCTTAATTTGAATATCAAGTAGTAGCGTGTTATTTGATAAGTCTATGCAGGGAATTAGCAAAAAAAAAGTCAATTTAAAGATAAAAAAAAAAAAATCTTTTAGAAACAATTATGTTGTTTTTTTTTATCACCAACAGGATTATTTTATGGAGAGAAATAAGAGGGATGTTTTTTTTTTTAAATTCGAAGTTAGAAAGTTTTTTATTTAAAGATCCTTAGTGTTTTTGTTTTTTTTCACCGATAATACAATTTATATATGAACTATACGGTGGTAGGGACATCGGCGCTTATCCTGTTACCGTGGATTGACTTCATGATCCTGGACAAATCAAAATTTCCATTTCCAGTGAGTTATAAAAAATGTTTGCCGTTCCATATTATCTGTTGAGACTTACGCCTCAATGTGCGAACAGATTTGTACGTGGAATAGAGCATGAGCTCTGTTAGGAAATAGGAAACATTAAGGCCTGTATTACAGAACGTCACTCAATACTCAAGCATTACTTAAAACTAGTTTCAACCAATCAAATGGCTTGAATCTAGTTTTAAGTATTGTCTCAACAATACTTAAAACTAGATTCAAGCCATTTGATCACTCAATACTCATATTGAGTGACGTTCTGTAATACGGGCCTTATAGTACAATATTGTGGGATAATTTCCTCTGTGCACGGGATAATGTTTTCATACCATAAATAGTGCCAATTTAAGTGTAGTCAAAAATAATTTGTTTATATGAAAATGCAATTATGAGTATTATTTTTGTAGTCTTACTTATCAATTGAGTTCCTTTACCTCTCATGGCTTGTGTGATATTGCTATTATTAATTTGTAGTTTTGATAAAATAATGCTTAAAACATCATGTCTACATTTGCCACATACTTTTAATACACAACTTGAGACACAGACTATACAAAAATGCCTATTGTCATATGACAGATGTTAATTTGGATTATTTAAAAATAATTATGTAATGTGTCCATATTAATGAAATAAATGCAAAAGTAGCTCTGTGAACCTTTTGATTCCTTAAGCACTAAGCAGATTGTTATGAAATTTTATAGATCATTTTATTAATTAGGTACAGATATTTAAAAAAATGAGCTTTTTTCAGACCCCAAACTCTAGCCATAGTCTGTTTTTTTTTCACAAACAAGTACTGAGTATGTCTCTCGCACATTTCCGATATTTACAGAGTGAGATGGGTCATTGGTCATGGTGGGGCCAACGCCTTTGTTCCCGTTTTGAAATTGTTAAGGCCCGTTCATATTGAATTATCAGGTTGTAACCTCTTTGCTTAATACATATGCATTTCTAAATGGCCATTTTTAACTGTCAAGAAAATATATATAAAATGAGTTATGTCAATGTGACATTATTTTATCTATTTAATATAATAAATAATAATTTATATATAATATATATAATAAATATAATGTTTACATTATTTTCAAAATGCCAAAAGTGGGTGAGCAAAAAAACTTTTTTCCTTGTACACCGTAGAGACATGAATTCCTGTTGAACTTGCTATTGTCTTGGCATTATGTGAACTATTATAATCAGACTCTTAAACGATTTAAACAATTGTATTTAATTTGTTTTTCTGTAGATTGCAAAGGGCGCTTTGTACACTTAACTACAAGAGACATGTTCGCCAGGATTCATGCACAAACAATATCGTCTGGTTCACTCGCTAAAACACGTGCAACATGCAGGAAGTCGATGACTCAACTGAATGTACATATAACTACAGCGTTTGTGTGGAAGGACTTTATGTTGATTAAGTGGACCAATAGAAACACAGTCAAAATTTTCGTTTCTCATTTGTGTAAAAAAAAAAACAGACTATAGATGTTATTTGATTGGAAAATTATTTATTTTCTTATTTGTTTAATTCGCCACTTGAATAACCTCTTTTTAGAAATCATATTGTTTTTTCAGATTCTCCTTTTTGGGCTTTTATTCAAAGAAGACTTATCACCCATAATATTGTAATTAGCCTTTAAATGTATTACTTTCAAACAAAATTTTTTTGAAAGGTCTTTTAATCAGATGAGTTTCATTAGAATAATAGTACCTATCACTAATGAACACTAATGAAATGGTTTGCATAACACTCCTAAGTAATAATTTATTTTTAAATGTTATTTGTTACAACACATTGGAATAGCAACAGGTACACGATATTAAACTTGTAAAATAAAACGTCTTTTGATGCACTTTAATCTATAGGGATCAATTCAATACCTGAAACTATTTGGAGGTCAGCATAATTTCAATAGGTAATGTTATTGAAACCCCTACCTGTACTGGCAACCAATTGAAGATTTTTTCATAATCTAATATAATATAATTTTCTCCTGAAAAATTGCAGCAACAATTTGTTCACATAAGATACTACATAATACTACAAAGTGACATGCCACAAGGTTTTACACAATCTACAACTATTTAGTGTTAACATACCGCTATCTTTGTTTTTATGTAGAAACAAAGTGCCAGTAACGTTATCAATGTAGCGGTCACGCGATAATTATGATGATCCACAACAACATACTGACATGTCAGATGCCTTATATTGTTTTTTTATGTATTTGTCAGCTTAAAATTAGTTTGCCATGAAGAATGGTGATTAGGTTTATAGAAATAATTGTGTCAAGTACTTACATTTCGAACTGTAGAAGTAGGAGTTGTATGGCCTGGATAACAGAAGTTCCGGCCATTTATCCTCTCTTGATGACGAAACGGACGGAGATCTTTCAAAAAACGTAGACTTCACTGAAGACGTTGAAGTTGCTGGTGAAACCTCAACATCTCGGTCCTTAAAGGAAGCCATAATTTCGATTTTAGACACAATTTATCACTTCCCACATTTCGGGCAAAATACTACAAAAAGTAAACGCGTCAGTGATATGTCAACTGTCATGTGTCGAAATTAACAATTTGTCAATGTCAAACAAAAACCATGGACGTGAGATTTTGAAATCGCCAGCGAGTTGCCACTGGCAATTTGCCACTGGCGACCAATAGTCGCTGAGCGGTGCGCGTGTATTAGTCACTACTAGCCATGGAATTAGTAGTTACGCTCACTTAGTTCGGATGTTACTCACTTTCCTTGGTTACGTGATAAACGACAAAATTCGATAAAAGCAGTAAAAAAATATCTGTAAGAATGAGTTTCAAAAATTTAGAAATTACTCAGTAATGTTATTTGTAAAAATTAATAAGTTTTGTACGTAATAATAATATTAAATACAAACAAATCTAAGTAAACATAACCTCAAATAATTTTTGTTAGCACTATCTGGAGATTTTTTAAAGTAAATTAAAGCTTTTTCAGATAGGCCTGCCTTACATTTGCAATTTGCTCTTCTAATATTTTTGTTGCAACCAAGCTGAAAAGAAGGCGAAATGAAGATAAATAATAATATAGACCGAATAATAGGTCTTTACCTATGAAATTGCCGTTTTGTATGAAAAAATTTAAACGAATTTTTTTCATGAATTTTTTATTTGTATTAATCGAAGTAATCACCCATGCAATCAATGCATCTTTGCCATCGCAGTGGCAGTTTATTGATGCCCTTCTTAAAGAAATCAGCTGGACGGGAGGCAACAAATTCTTCAAAGGCATTTTGTACTGCCTCTCGGGTATTAAATTTTTTTCCCGCCAAGAAGTTATCCAAATTCTGGAAAAAGTAGTAGTCTGTAGGCGCAAGGTCTGGTGAGTAGGGCGGATGACGGAGAGCTTCCAACCCCAGTTCTTGCAACTTGGAGACCGTCTGCTGTGCAGTATGAGGTCGCGCGTTGTCGTGCAGGAGCAGCGGAGACGAGCGATTGACCAATGCTGGTTGGAGATGCGCCAGCTTCTCCATCATTGTGTTCAGTTCTTCACAGTACACATCTGCAGTAATGCTCACCCCGTTTGGTAAGAAGCTGTGATGAATCACACCGGCGCTAGACCACCAAACAGTGACCATCACTTTTCTAGGGGTAAGTTTTCGTTTAGGGCATTGTTTAGGTGCTGAACCAGGATCCAACCAACTTGCTGAGCGCTTACGGTTATCAAACAGAATCCATTTTTCATCGCAGGTAACAATGCGGTTCAAAATTCCTTCATTTGTGTGTCTGTTGAGCAGTGCAAGGCACGTCTCGACGCGTACTTCGCGCTGGCGATCATTGAGTTCGTGGGGCACCCATTTGTCAAGCTTTTTTACCTTGCCAATTTGACGCAAATGGACCAATATTGTTTTGACGCTAACGTCGAAAGCTGCTGCTAATTCAGCCGTAGATTGTGTATCATCAGCTTCCACAATCGCCTTTAATTCGTCATTGTCGACCAAAGTCTTCGGACGACCGCGAGGTTCATTTTTCAGGTCGAAATTTCCAGAACGGAAGCGAGCAAACCAATAACAGGTGGTGCGTTGGTTTGTAGTGTTAGCTCCGTAAACGTCGTTGATGTTGCGTGCCGCTTGTGCCGCGTTGCTGCCACGACGGTACTCATATTCCATAATTACTCGAATTTTTAACGTATCCATGATGACGAAAAAGATTGAAATGCGATGAAAATGTAACACTAATCAATAAAGAAATGACTACTTTTAGAAAAAAAAATCCATGTTTTTAAAATAAAATTAATTTGAAATTAGAATTCTTAGCCAAACAAAAATTATTTTGATTTGAAATGGCCAGTACTGCAGAACGGCAATTTCATAGGTAAAGACCTAATATGAACGTGAAAAATGAGTACAGAAAATACTCCTTCCGACCTCGCCGCCGAGGTCCTCGCGCCCCGCGAAGTCCCCCCCCGAGTAACGATCAGACCCCCGACCGTCCCTTGCTCGTTGATGCGCCAGCCCGCGCCGCAGCTGAGCCAGTAGCTTTAAATTCCCCGTCTAATAATCATGAAAATATCTTGATCCAGCCTGTCCCTGATAGTACTAGTTGCCCCCCCCCCCCGCCATCGACTCCCTGAGCCGTGGTTCGTACCCCACAGGGGGTTCCCTCAGTGCGCAGTCGTTTTAGGTTTAAGTAGGTTTACGCCCTGGCTGGAGGCTTTTAGATTCCTAAAAACCTTCACAGGAAAGTCCGGTTGAGCAGTCACGGCCTCTCAAGGTCAACTGCGAGATGCCAAACACAAAAAAAAAAAAAAAATATACTTTACAGTTATTTTGACGTCATAAACTTTACAAATCGTCGTTTGAGCTACAGCTTTGCCAGTTATTACTGCATTTTCAGGATCCATAACTGTTTCTTCTACATCGAAGACATGCCCGGACTAGAAGAGTTTTTGGCCTTTGGACATATTTTGACCACGCTGACGATCATTATTAATCGTCTGGAACCCTTATTTTCTAAATTTAATCATTACAAACGATATAAATATAATGTAAACATTAACCGTTAACTTAAACATTGGCGGCAACACGGTGACTGCTATGAATAGTTTGTTTTTTGACCACACCGTGGCTCTCGTGTCGATTTTTGCTGCTGTCTATAGTTCGTGTACTACGTTCCCTATAACAATAAATAGTAGGTTATGCAGTTAAAAACGTACTTTTTAATGATTAATTTCTTGTAGATTATGCTTTCACGATGACTGTGTGTGTTTAGAGCCCTTCTCACGAAAGAAGTCCTGCGGCAATTAGTGGAACTAATCAATATTATAGGTAGGTATGAAGTTCGACATGAGTTTGACTTGCTGAGCTTGACGCCTGTCAAATTAGTATCTGGGTGTAAAAACGAACTATAGTTATTGACTTTGACAACATTCATAACACAACCCTTCAACCTTAGACACATATTATCTTTAGGTACTTTTCTTATCTCAAAATGATAAAAGTACAGACGCCAGCACATCAAGCTACTCCAAACTGTCAAATTTTCCCAATTGAACATAAACCTTATTCCTTTGTGATAAAGTTGAAAAACTATCAAAGAAATTTGACAGATTGGGGTAGCTTGATGTGCTGGCCTCTGTACCTACAGATTTAAGGTTCCGTCAAGTTCCGTAGTATGACTGCAGCGCCACGTTCGCAAAACTTTCGTAAGACGGACTTTAGCTTAGGACTTTAGTCGTGGCTCCATAGACAACAGATAAAATATAATTTTGTTCTAGCTGTCTGGCTTCGTGATGCTATTGTCGTCTGATAGGTGTCGCTATAAGACTGGTCCTCAGCACAGAACACATATACGTCCTCAGACTAAGGAAAAAAGAAGACTGGTCGTGTGAACTGTCTGTCATTTTAAAATTCGTAATCTATTCGTAAGCAGTTGATTTTGGGAATAAATGCGCGTTTTGATAATTTTTGTCGTGAGTTTTATAGGCTCCTGTCGTCTGCAGGGTGTAATTTACTTTTGCTATAGGTACGGATATTGTTTGGGTCTAGGTTTTGCTAGGTAGGTATAGGTATTATTTTTATCTTATGAAGCGACGCGCGCTTACTTGTGGTTACCAAGTGGTGGTGTACAAACACGATGTGAATGTGCGTGTAAGCGCAGGATCTCTCGGTAGGTGACACACTGGCGAGGTCAAAAGTGCGTGTGTTATTTGCTGAAGCTACTCGCCTTCACGCACACATTAATAGCATGTTTATACACTTGATTGGTTACCACAGGTAAAGCGCGCGTCGCTTCGTGAGATGAAAACATTGTAATAATTCATTTATTTTTCCGATTCGCCTGATAGTTTATTCATTTGAATAGTAACTTTGGCCCAGGTAACATCGAACCGAGGGTCCATGCTCGGCAGTCGCGATTGTCGCCACTTAGGTACCTAAATATACCATAGGTACAGGGGTTGGGGTACGACGGGGGGGGTTTTGGAACTTGAAGTAACTTATGGCATGGACAGTTAAAATGAACCTTTTTGTTATTTTTAGTCTATTTGGGAGGGAACCTGCACCCTAATTGCGTAACTCACGATTCATCATATTCTGTATCGTTTTGAAACGGATTGTTAAACCATTGCTTCATATGTTCGAAAAATGTGTCTGTTCGACAACATAAATAACGCAATGAATATTGTTTAACTGTGAAGACGAAACCAATTATGATCAATCGTGAGTTACGCAATTAGGGTGCTGGACAGTGGGTTGTCTTAGTTGCTGCGGCCTCTTTGATTTTACCTAATTTTTATTAACTATTCTTTTTTTCGTCCAATGTCAGAAAAATGTCTTGTCATGTCATATAGTATTCTGTGATATATTTATGTTGTGTGATAATTCATTGATACGAATAAGTTACAACCTTGTGAAAAATAAATTTATTAAAACCGGACGATACGTGCATGAAAAATGAATTTTCAAATTACTCAATTTATGCCTCCTATAAGGGTTATGATGATAAATCCGCTCATACCAGCATCACAGCTAACCATCACTAAAATATTATCTGGAGGAGTTTTTGGACAAACGCAGTTTATTGACTTGATATTACTAGTTTATGCGAATGAGTCGAATCAAGCGCAAGAGTTAGCACAAGAGTACACTGCGTGTGCTTTCCAATGTCTTAACACAATTAGAATAACATCGGATATACCATGGTTGGTATTGGGCATGCTTTTTTAGGTTCTAAAAATAAATTTTCAAACATCATCATCTTTCTGCCCCTGTTCCATGTTGTTTGGGGTTGGCTTAACACATTTTCTTCTTCCATTCTCCCCTGTCAGTCGTCACTCTATCATTCACTCCCTTCTCTGTCATATAATTCCTCAAACAATCTTTAAGGCGATTCACACACGGCACCGCGCACCGCCGCGCCGCGGCGGCATAGGTACAATTCGACCGCGCGGTCGGGCGGTGTACGTGTGTTAGGCATCAACGGATTTCTTAGAGACCAATGCGCCATGAGATCCGCTTCACCGCCTACCGCGGCGGTTTGCGGTGCCGTGTGTTAATCGCCTAAGAAGAAATCTGTAGTGGTATTATAGCATAATCAGCCCATAACGTTCTCACTGTTGGGACTCAGGCCTCCTGTCGGGGAGAGGGAGTGGGCCGTAATCCACCACGCGAGCTCATTATGTGTTGGGAGATGTCTCGTCTTCGATATTTTGGTTCTAGGACACGCCGGTTTTCTCACGATGTTTTCGTTCTCCGGTTTTGAGACCAGTGGTAATGAATTAATATACAATGTAAAGTACCTGTCGGGTTTGAAACCAACGACCTCCAACTCGTAAGCCGCGACTTACCACTGGGCCACCACTGCTCTATAATCTGCAATGTTCTTTATAAATTGTTTTTTTTTTAGCCTATCAGACGCTGACGTATTTTGCTTCATGACAAATTTTGCAAATCCAAATTGTTTTGACTTCGACAACATGGATTCTACTGAACAGTTCGATAATTTATACTTAATTATAAAAATTGCTACCAGTTTTGCAAAAACCTTGCCAGATACCAAGGAATCAAAAGAAACTAGTCTTAAGAAAAAATCAAAACATCTTAAAGAACCAACGAAGAAATCACGGAAACCTATAATTGTTGGTGATGGTTTGCTGGTCATTGACATCCTGATGATAATAGCACAAAAAATACCACCTGAAATAATGTTTTTCGCGACGCCTCTGAGGACTATTGCAAAAATCACATTGAGTGACTTCCTCAAGGTTCTGATTTTTTTTACTTTATCTCTCAATGTTTAGGTCTTGTCTCCAATTTTTATTCTATATAGGTACCTCATATTACCTACCTACTTTATAATGATTAAAACGGGTTAAAGATTTAACTCATCCTCTAAAACTTATTGAGCTTCTAATTTCGAAAATTTTAACATCCAAGTTGGTTGGAGTTACTTGGCTAATTATATTAGTGTTCAATATATTTTAAGGTGCGCAAAATGTGGCGTATTGGAGGTTCGATTAAATACAACACGTCTATTACTTATACCAAAATAAACTTTCAAAAGTTTTTACATATCTATTTAGCATTTGTTTTGGTATAACTACCTAACGTTCCTGCTTTAAACTATTTTTGTTATCAGGTTCGTTATTCTTGTGATGTTGAAGGGTTGATGGTGAAATCAAATATATTTTTAAGGTGAAAAGTTCGGAGCTCAATATGGCTTATGTTTGGGCGGCAAACGATATCGTGTTTCATGCAGAGATCGGAGTGCCCTATTTGAAGGACGATATTATAGTGGACACTAACAAAAGGTGTGATTGGGATGCAATGTCCCAAAATATGTTGGAAAAACTTCACATGGAGCATATTCACTTCAATGCGTCTTGGATGAAGAAGGAATTTATTGAGAAGGTACCATTAGGTCCTATTGTTCAGTCACCTCCTTATATGTTGTCTATAGATTTTTAAAATAACTACAGCCGGCGTCGGTCCGTAAGTGAACATCTTGACACACCAAGACACCCCCCCTGCCTCGGAAAGTTTGTTAAGCCGCTTGCGTGAAAACTGGCTTATTTGGTCTTGAAAATAATTTTTGATGAGTTTTGGGAATCTGTAATTCAGTAATTTTCTTAAAGTGGTCTATGAGAAAAATACGTTTGGAAACCTCTGGCCTAGAGTCTAAAGATCTCTCATGAAACTTATGTAGTTTCACTAGGTACACCTTTGTTATATGCGGTGCACAAAATACATGTTTCTACGGAACCCTAAAAGTGGGTTCCGGACACGAGGGCAGTTTGCGAGTCAGTTCAGAAATTGTGCCTTCGACTGACCTCGTGTCCAGACTAGTCGGGAGCTATCAGCAAATGTACTGTATCGGCTGTAACGGCTACTTACTCTGGGACTCTTTCTGGCAGCTAATATTGAAAAATACCTAAGCATTTATTTTTTCTCATTATGAAGATAGGTCAAGCTTCATCGACCAACCCTTACGGCTGCATGTTCAAATCGGCGGAAATGGCTAGAACTTTGTATGGAATTTGGAAGCCGCGATGTATTGACCATGCAACAGATTCGAAAATTAGTTTGGGTGTGATAAGCGATGGTTCCTTAGAAACTATTAAAGGTAATATAAAATGTTATCAGAAGGCCAATTATCGTAATTAAAAACGTTCGCAGTGTCATCTCAGCGACAATCGAATTTCAAACATTTGTCAGAAATGTATTGAAACTCGAGGAATTTTTGACAGATTGACACTGAGATCAGACTGTGAACGTTCTTAAAATTAGCAGATTTGCCCCTCTGATTACTTGCTTACAGCTAAACCAAATAAGGTGTGCATTTCGTGTTTCCGAAATAGCACGAACGTCTCGCCTCAAGGTAACCCTCCACAGGCTTCATAATTTTGTACTGCCGAGCTTTGTAGAGTGCACCTATTATTGAGAGTTTGTAGGAAGTATTATCTCTGTCGGTTTATGCAATTCCTATGAACTTTTGTGGAATTGCATATAGTTGCTAATCTATAGTTTGGGAATTATGGTCATATAAAATGGGCAAGAACTTCTAAGGTTGGTTGGTTGTTGATATTTCTTTTAGACTGCATCATAGAGCGTATTTCCGAAGAGTATGATGATTTCCGAAGTGTTTACTTTTATTGGGATAAGTATATGTTAAATAGACTTAGATAAAAATCAGTTTAGAGAAACGATGCGATGTGGAACATAGAACATCCAGCGGATTGGGTGGGCGGATCCGCCGACCAAGCGGATGATCTTGGCATAGAAATTGCATGTTTTGAAAAACAACTAAGAATAAGTAACCAATATTAAGATATCATACGGCGCTATGGAAAATAGCAGTAGCATTACAAAGGACCGATTTTTAAATAGTCACATACTTTTATTTGACGAATAAATATTGCGGTTTGACAGATATTGTTTAGGTTAGAAAATATTTCTCACTCATTCTTCAGATAAGAATTAAGTAACTGCTTATTGAATACGCAGCCCTAAATGGAGTAGCTAAAGCACATTATCATTAGTGAAGGATTATTTGCATAGGTATCTACTACATACTCATCATTTGAGCCGAAAGACCCCCAAAAGGGGGTTTTGCCATAATCGCCACGCTTGGCAAGCGTGTTGGCGATCGCAGTATGGTAGTAAAATGCATAGAGAACGCTGCCGCCCATTCTCTAGTAAGTCCCTTAGTCGCCTTCTACGACACCCACGGAAAGAAATGGGATGGTGCTATTCTTTTACGTCCGGCACTACAAGGAACCTACATACTCATTTACATAACTTTACCGAAATTAGACTGCTCCGTTGGTTTCGTGTTCACTTGGGGTCCTGGGTTCGATTGCCGGGTCGGGCATTGTTATTGGGTTTTTCTTTGGGAATTTCTTAGTAACTAACAGTCCGGAGTTTGGAAGTTGGTGATGTGATACATCCGTGCCTTGGAAAGGACGTTAAGCCGTTGGTCCAGCGCGTGATCTCTCTCCGGTCGTGTAGGATTGCCGTCTCATCGGGCTATAAGAGCGAGGGAGGAGAGAGTGCACCTGCTTATGCACACACTTTTTTTCACCATATTATCTCTCGCGCCAAATTCTGGCTTCTGCTGAGATTGGCCGCCATAGCCGTCGGCCTGGATTCCTATTTTTAATATTAGACAAAACGAGTTTTAGACGGTTAGGTACGTTTTCTGTATTCTTTTATTGCTGATTGGGCCTACTCTTGACCTCGATCACGTCTGGTGGAAAGCCATTCATGAGGTCTTTGATGAAATAGGTGCCCAGAAGATGCCTGTTCACTCTTGCAGAGAGTGAGCAGAGAGTTCCACACTTTGGTCTATTACCTACCTATTACAGTTACATTTTGATGAAATTGTAATTGATGTTACAGGGTTACCCTATGTTTTACCGTTGATCATAACTGAACATTCGTGGAGTGTTAGCCAAATGTATGAAGAATCTAGTCATTTGAGACACGAAATCAAGAGAATTAACGCCGTTGTACGTGAGCACCATCAAAAGGTGGGACTTTTTTAATGCTTTATATGATAAATGATAATTATAATTTCTGTAAGTAGGCTTGTACAAACCCTTTTTTTCATATTTTAAAAACTAGATTATGTCTTCGTATTTGTTTAGTATTGTGGGTTAACACCACTCAATGTCCTTGAAGATGTTCAACGGCATTGCGGCAGACCTAGGCGTAGATGGCGAGACGAGCTTGAAGCCTATATTATATATAGGTCCATGTTGGTGGAGGATCGAGCTGAGTGGAAAAATGAAAGGGAGGTATTTGCGTTGCAGTGGGACAACACAGGATTTTTTATATGTTCATTTTTATAACGGCCTGTCTGCCTCTTTGTGATTGAAAGGACAGACATTCCCTGCGGGTCTTATCTTTTTACCTACAACGCAAAACCCCCAACTGCAGGTTTTAGGTCAAAGTAGTATCGTTCCTTGTATGATCAAATGTACGGAAATCTATCTTTCATCTGCTGCGATAAAAAGCAGTGTCATTACGGACATTTCTTTAAAAGTATTTAAAAAAATATGTTACAATGCATGCGAATCTAGGTGAATTAGGTAAAGCTGTGACAAATTAATTTAGTTATTTCAATTGTTTCAGCTGGTTCCATATTGCAAAAAGTTTCTGCAGGATAACGTTATTGAAAAGGTCTTTATTCCGATTTCCCAAGACAGTGAGAGTGAGAGCTCATATTCTTCTTTGGATGATACACAAAGCACAGCTCATAGCGCAGATGATACTTAGGTACCTATGGCTTGTCTCCAAAGGATCTGATATAAATGTAAACAAATGAATCGGAAAACGAAAGTACCTATGGATGCCAAATTGTAGTTGGACCAACTTACAATTTTGAGTGTTTCGATTTGATTATTTGAAGATCCGAAATTCCTATTTTAAATCACCGTTAAGAGGATTTTCATTTGACAATTATGTTTAATTTTAAAACCTCAATTTTCGTTGATGATTTTTAGTTAAATTTGAATCATTTTTTCAACAATAATTGTTGGATAAATTGGTTTTTTGGATGGTTGAGAACATTAACTTACCTTTAACCAAGTTTGTTTGTTTGAACGCACTTATCTGTCGAACTACCAGTCCGATTTGTTAGCCCAATTCTTGAGGAAGGTTAGGTTGAAAAAAATCAAAAACGATTAACGGAAACGAAGTAAGAGTGCAAGCAAGCGATGCGACGGGGTGGGTCGTGAGAACAATAAATTTGACGCGGAAACATTCTCGGGCAGAAGCTAGCATCGAATATGAATGTATTACTTTGCCCTTTACTGGGTGATTGCGTAAGAATTTAACCAAAACATCATTTGTTGATACTTTCTTTAGATACTTTTGGAACAGACATTACGTTGCTTATAAACGTTTTGTTTTCGCGTCTGCTTAGGTACCTGCTCTTTATTCAATAATTGTTATTAAAATATTTAAAAGGTAATTCTATGGTTTTAATTAAGTATGATTTCTTTGTGTCTGTAGAGCTCCTCGTGACAGCTTGTCCGTGGAAGTAAGGTCTACCAGCATACCTTTATCTGTCGCAGTAGTGATTGAATATATTCAGCTTCTTCAATAGTCCCTGTGTTGAGAAGCTGACGACCGACACTTGGTTAACTTTGTTACTAAGAAAGATACAATAGGGCTTCAGTCAATAAACCAGCTCTATGATAATATCCAGCTTAGAACTTTGGAACCGTAAAAGGCTGTGCCGCTGGTCTACTACATCTGGGCAAAAGCTTTAAGAAAACAAGATACTTTTTCAAAAAGGCGATGAATTTTCGGGATTTTTTACATGCTTGCAGACCGGAAGACGTAGCATTGGAGGGCCTGACCACAACGTGGACCGATGACCTTGTGAAGGCCGCAGGAATTCGCAAAATGCAAGAGACACAAAACCGGTCGAAGTACAGTAGTGGACGTCTTTCCTCTGAATTGATGTTGATGATGATAGCTTGCCGTACTGGTCTTCGGAAAGTTATTTTGTGCTTCTATATTGGTGGTTGCCCAGTGGTCAAAACTCAACTATAATTAATTTAAAGATATAATGTATTTCTAATGCATTATTAAATTAAATAAATAGCTTATTGGATTCCTTCTCTATAGGCAAACTTGAACTGTGCCAAATGTCACGCTCCTGCGTCTGTGTTTTTTTTTTTGGGAAAAGGGGTACAAAGTTACACGTATTTAATATGTAGATTTAAGTAAGTAATTCACATAAATAGGATTACAAAACAAATCAAGAAAGTGCTCGTAATTAAGTCGTTCACGGTTCAATTGAGATTGTCACTTATTCACACTGCCTTCACAAAGCAGCTAAGGGAAAAACAAATAAAAGCGCATTTACTAAGCGATTAATATTCGACGGACTACGGTCTCGGCTCCTGACCGCATCGTTTGTTTAACCTCTTCTGTCAATTTGATTTCCGACCTCGGGGGTATGTAATTTCCATTACGGAGGCCAGACGCTTTGTTTATCTACGAGCAGTCCAATAAGCCTGGCGAGAATCTCTGTTTCACCTAAGTAAATCTTTATGTATTTTTATTTAGTTCTGCTTTATGTGAAGATGTTTTTGTTGTTTGAGTAGTTGGTGGTTCTCATTTATTACAATGTGCATTATATTTGATAAGATTTTATTTTTGTTACATTCGAAGACATGTGACATCTACCAAACCGCACTGGGCCCGCGTGGTGGATTACGGCCCACTCCCTCTCACGGAGAGGGGTCCTGTGTCCCAGCAGTGGGAACGTTATAGGCTAAGTAGGGTTATTTTTGTTACATCTTGGTGGTTAATGAGCAGGTTGTACCAATCACTTAAAAAGTACCTTAAGCATAAAAGAAGAACCTTCATATTTCGAAACCTCAAAGTAATCTCTGTTAACGATTTGTGTTGAACATCACAGTTAACAAAACATATAGGTACTAAATCTAGTCTACCTAAAGAACTAGGTCAAGTTGATAATTCAGATGAATCCAGTAGTAATAAGACGAACATAACATTGCTCGTATTTCTTATTACAAAAATCTTGATTCTTATTTGCTTGTAAAGTAGTAGTCCCGAGCTAGCTAGGAGCTATTCAAAGAGGGTGGCTATTCCCAGCGCGGCGGGAATTCGAATCAAACTCGTCTCATTAGCCAGTAAAGGAAAACTTGGATTAGTTGACCAACTTCCAGAAGTAGATTGCGCGGTGCGTTCGGCATGCGGACAGACTGTATGCTGCAACTTTCCCCCTTAAAATTATAATTAAAGAACCTTCGCAAGATTAAGATTAGGCTTAGAACTACCACTAATATAGATGAGATGTTATTAGGTACCGTGTTTCTTGATAAAAACAGAGGGAACTTCGCAGTTTAAGACACATCTATCGTACCAACACGCACTTGGCAGGTTTTATTATGATGGTAAGACTAATATGTTGCAAAAAGTCGCCAAAGTGGTAGAAATAACGTCAGTTAAAACCATGAAAAGGATATTTACTGCAGCATTTATCTAGCTAGGGCGGCCACCACCTCCAAGAGATATACGATTTCCGCAGGCAATGATTCGAAAACAGCAATTTAGATCATATATGTTTTTGATCATGTGTATCGATTGTTGTCCTAATTCTAAACGTTAAAGCGACAACATGTGAATGATCTCAACAGGAACTTACCTGTTATTGGACTGCAAAAATTTGGTAGTTCGTTCAGCAGAGTAAATGCTATACATGGTGGCTCATTAATTTTAGTAAGTAACCTGTTACAATTTAAAGAACGTAAGGATATTGTGAGCCTCTCTGTTGAGCGGACAGTTGAAATAGCCTGTATAGAATTGGAGCGGTTTGTTGTATTAAGTGTATACAGACCACCTTCAGGATTGTATGACTGCTTTGAAAAGGTAATGGATGAAGTATTACACAAGATTTGTAACTCGAACAAGTCTATTATTGTTTGCGGTGATTTTAATGTTAATTTATTAGATAACTCAGGTTATAGTAGTAAAATAATAAGTTTATTTCAGTCGTACAATCTTGTTAACTTATTTATGGAGCCCACAAGAATAACCCCTAGTAGTGCCACATGCCTAGATAATATTTATACAGATGTTGTACCGAGCCACAAAGAAATTATTAATTTATTAGAATCTGATCATTGCGGGCAACGGATTACCATTCAAAATAATAAAAAAAAAATGGGTAAAAAGGATATCACTGTTAACCCCAAAACTGCATTTCGCCTAGAGGCCTTTAAAGTTAAACTTGAAAATAAATTACCAGTTTTATCTGCAAATGCTGATCCTAATCACCTATTTGGTGATTTTTTTAAGATGTATTGTAAACAATTTTATTCCACTTTTATTCCCAAGACTATCTCGATTAATAGTAACGTCTCTTTCAGTGATTGGGCTACCATTGGTATTCATAAAAGTAGAACACGACTTTATGAGCTGAACATGAAAGGACTTCTGTAAACACTGCTGAATTTAATTTATATGTTAGAAATTATTCCAAATTATTTAAAAAAGTTTGTTGGATGGCCAAGTCGCGTTATTTGAGTTCTAAGATTAAAAACAGTAGTAATGTAATTAAAACGACTTGGAATATTATTAATAGTGAAACGGGAAGGTCTAGCAACCGAAATACTGACTACAGCCTGTCTATCAACGACAACATAATCACATCAGACTCGCAAGTCGCCGCGGCTTTTGAAAATTTCTTTGCAGATATTCCCGTTTCAACTACAAAATCACTAAACTCATCACCTTCTGTTGCTGAGTCTTTGCTGAAGGAAAATGTTAATGTTTGTGATTCAGAATTTCATTTTGAACATATTAGCTGTAGAGATATAATTAAAACCTTTCACACTTTAAATGTAAAAAAGACTGCAGATCTGTGGGGTAATTCTGTAGAAGTTGCTAAGTCTATTATTGACATTGTAGCACCTACTTTAGCTCTTATATTTAATAATTGTATAGACTGCGGGGAGTTTCCTGACCTAATGAAGAATAGTAAAATAATACCTTTATTTAAATCAGGTAGTACATCAGACCCCTCTAATTACAGACCTATTTCAGTACTACCTACCTTTAGTAAAATTTTTGAGAAATTAATTTTAGACCAATTGCAAAGATTTTTTAATAAACATAATTTATTACATAGCAAACAGTTCGGTTTCACAAGGGGTCGTTCAACTACCGATGCCGGTGTTGAACTCTTAGGGCATATTTACAATGCATGGGAAAATAAATACGATGCCTTGGGCATTTTTTGTGATTTATCTAAAGCATTCGATTGCGTGCTTCATGAAACTTTAATCAGGAAACTCCGCCACTACGGGATCCGGAACACCGCTCTGGATCTTCTTATTTCATACTTGTGTAATAGGATTCAGTGTGTTGATGTAAACGGAAAAAGATCTCCCGGGTCCGTAGTATCAATGGGAGTCCCACAGGGCTCGATTCTTGGCCCTTTCTTGTTTCTTATTTATATTAATGACTTGCCTTACCTCATAAAAGATCATCATGATATAGTGTTGTTTGCGGATGACACTTCACTTTTGTTTAAACTTAAACGTCAGCAACTTGTTAATGACGATGTAAATAGCGCAATCTCAAAAGTAGTTCACTGGTTCAATGTTAATAATTTACTTCTTAATGAAAAAAAGACCAAATGCATTAAGTTTACGCTACCTCACGTTAAGCAGGTGAAAACTAATGTGTTGATAAAGGGCGAAGAATTGAATCCTGAAGATAGCACTGTATTCTTGGGCTTAACTTTGGATGTCAAGCTACAGTGGGGCCCACATATAGCCAAATTATCTAAAAAGCTAAGCTCTGCAGCATCCGCTGTTAGAAAAATTCGTAATTTAACTGATATAGAGACAGCCCGCTTAGTGTACTTTAGCTATTTTCATAGTGTAATGTCGTATGGTATTCTATTGTGGGGAAATGCCGCCGACATTCAGACTATTTTTGTCTTGCAGAAAAGAGCTGTTCGATCAATTTATAAATTAAGTCCGAGACACCCTCTCAGAGAGAAATTTAAGGAGATTAATGTAATGACTGTGCCTTCACAGTATATTTATGAAAATCTTTTATATGCCCATTAAAATATTAAATTGTTTAAATTTTTTTTTTCTTTTTTTTTTTTAAAATACAGTGATATCCATAGTATAAATACTAGGAACAAACACAAATTTGTTGTACCATCAACAAGGCTCAAGAAAATAGGTGGGTCATTCAGATGTCAATGTATACGCTTTTATAATAAACTTCCAAGCCATGTTCAAGATCTAAGACTCAATAAATTTAAATCATTCATTAAACGTAAGTTGTGCCTGAAAGCCTTTAATACTGTTAAAGATTATATTGAGGACAAAAAAGCTTGGGATTGACCTGCTCCAATTTTGTATACTGAATCTTGTTTTTATTTTTGTTTTGCTCTTTGACATTCTATTATTATTATATACACTTTGACATTTGATTATTATTATATACACTTTGACATGAATATTTACTTTGAGAAGTATAATATTATTTTTGCTTTAATTATTGTGAATGTGAGGACTATGTGGTATTTTTGTTTTTGTGTTTCATCTCTTTCTCAGTTCATTTTTAAAGTTAATCTGGCAGTTTGAGTACTTTATGCGGCTTACCCAAATGTCCTTTCTTTGGTATTGTTCGTCAAATCGTTGAGCTCCTCAAGTTCTGAGTTGAGCCGTATGATTACTGATACATGCGTGCACTGAATGGACAGGTCCACTCAACCTGTGTGGTTGTTTCCTCAAAAGACCATTTCAGACACCAATCCACATGGTCTTCACATGATCTGACCAAGATTATGTCTGGACTTTAAAAGAGACTGCGACCTCTGAGTTTGTTTCGGCCTTTCTTCTCAGAGTAGTCAGATAGGAAACGCCGACCTCATCTAGTTTAAACAAAATTTGATTGACGTGTAAAAGTGTTTGTACAAACCTACTTACAGAAATAAATCATTTATCATTTAAATTCTTCTTTGAAGTAGGTACCATAATTTTAACGATATATCTGTGTTTAAAATAGGTATTCAGTTATCAAAGTATTTTTCCTTGTAACAAAATGAAAAGTCACCACAGGAATCCAATAAAAACTTTGTGACGGACTGCCTCCCTACTTAGGTAAGTAAGTCAAGTTATCTTTAAAATCAAAAGTAAGGAAAATAAATATCAAAAAGTTTTTTGGTTGTTTCGTTCCGAACCCTTTCGAGTCGTAGAAAGACTTAGTGTCACATTAGCATGGAGAGGGGAGGCCGCGTGATTTTTCTGCCGTGGCAGCGGTGTCGCGTCTCTTTCGGAGACATTTGTTATCTGTTCCAGCTTGCTTCTAGGATTTATTGACTTTTTCCCCTGCCTTAATTTCTAGAGATTCGGTCGAATGGCCCACGCCGGCACCGGAACATTAACGTCACCCTTGGGAAATATCTTTTGTTGTGTACTATTTTTTAAACGTCTTTAATGCTTTTAAAGTTTTGTCTCTGTGGTTCTTTTTAATCCAATTAACCTAGAAGCTAATTCGTTTTTTTGAGAGAGTCTAAAGAGAGATCGAGCAATGACATGGTCTAATTAGAACTGTTGTTCCTAAGTCAGTAATAAAATAGCTATAGTGTGGTGCTGATAATGTTTCTATGCTAACTATAGCTTTTAATAGCAGATAAGAATATGCTTCAGCACGACCAGCCCCATTATTACTAGCCGTCAAATGTGCTCATGCTATAAAAAAAAAAAAACAAAAGTCATTTATTCAAACTAGGCTGAGAGTCAGCACTTTTCGAACGTCAAAATTACATAAGGCAGTCCCCCAAAAACGCCCACCCTTCGACACTTCCTAGTGCTTTAGCTGGGAAGAAGAAGTGGCGCAACAAACTCCCCAGCAGCACAGCTGTCTGATAAGTTGGAAGAACTTGATTCTATACAGTAATAGGTAAGTAATTAAATGTCATCAAAAAAATGGAAATTTCATTAGTAATATTAAAAAAAAAATGGTTTATACATTCAAATAAAATAAACAATGCTATGGAGTAACTCATATAAACTGTCAGTAGGTAAGCTAATTCTGGGTCTGTCTGAGTTAATCACAGCGACCAACAAGTCTTATCGTTTAAGTAGTTGTTGATTGAATAGTACGCCTTAGAATAAAGATTTGATTTTACTTTAGCTTTAAACGCATTAAAATGTAAATCTAGCAAAGAAGGAAGCTTGTTATAAAAGGTGATACCGAGCCCAACGAATGAGTTATGAAATTTATGAAGCCGGTGAAAGGGGACCACGTAGTTTGTCCTTATTTCTGGTATTCTTATTTCTTGGCAACTTTGTATTTTTTTAAATAAATGGATGGTATATTATTCGTCAGTATAGGTATCTAGGTCCTTTTTTCCTAACTCCGTACCATAAAAATTAAGAAAATGCAATCAAGTGTAAAACTATGTAACTAAAAAGAATTATTCATGAAGGTTTAATGGTGTAATAACGTTCTAATCCTATAACATAAAGTGGGTTCCTGGGCCTGGGCGGCGGGTCGAAAAATTTGTTTAAAAATTCAATACCGTCTATAAGAAACTCTGTTCTGAGAACGCAACGGCCTGCGAACATTCCCATTTTCCTTTAATAACATGAGAGAAATTGCTCGATTAGTGCGGAAGGGACTACCTCTACCGGTGCTTTCGATTGCGATACGTCGACCGAGACGAAAGCTTCCGATAAATCGATAGGGGCGCAGAAATAATCATCATATTTAATCATGTTGACACTTTGGAAACTTGTTTTTTTTTAAATCCACTTAGTTACGGTTTCATAAAAGGCTTTCACTCCACGGCAGCAGTGACAGGTGTCATAAAAATGATTGCAGCGGTGATTGACTTTACTGTGTCAAAAAAGGCTCGCTAGGAAAACACACCAACTTACTATCATCATAAATAACGTTTCGAACAGTGACGTTATTGGCATTGAGGTAATATGTACTGTACGTTAGTACTTATTACCTCAATGGTAATTGGCGGGTAAATTGCGGACACTATGTGGCGGTCACCGTTCTTCTAGAAAGCCGTAGCTTTAACTATTAAAACATTTTCGTTGATTTAAAATCGACGACGCAGAATAAAAGTAAATTATAAATTCAGTAAAAAAAACGAGAAATCAGTGCGAGACTGACCGCTGTGCGATTCGGGATTCTCTATAATAAATTGAAGTCCATCTGTGTGATACAGCCTTTTCATTTGTCGAAATACATAAAATGAAGGTAAAACAGTCGTGTTCTTTTCTTCAGTTTATTTTGTAGCCTTACTTTTCATTGCTTTATTTTTTAAGTTTAATTGGTTTTAATATTAATAAAGGATTTATTTAAAAAAATAGGAAAAAATTATAGGACTTGTCCTTTTTCTTTTTTTTTTTTGGGTGGGAAATCATCAAATAACTTCTCCCGCTCTGGGTGGAGCAGGAGGGCGTGTCAGACTTTTACTGACTAAAACCCACCCGTGTTCCTTCAGTAGCCCGTATGCCAGGGGCTGTGGTGTCTCTTTCGAACAAACCCGCACCCCTGGCAGGCATCGGCCCTTGCGGGCCCCATCATTTTTTGTGCTGACATCTCTTTGAGGCGCGCGTGGAACACAACGCGCCGTCGACTTGGGCTTGGTCCTTACCGGACAGCGAGCTACCCATTACTCGCCGTCCGCAAGCCCATGCCTACGGTGGCCGGAAATCGGCCTGGGATTCCCGACGCCCAGGGCGTCTCCGTATCCTGCGGCGGCTGGGGTCGCGAGGGCGCATATGCTGCCTCTCCCTCACGTGCGCCGCCTCCCTCTTCGCGAGCATCACTGCTTCGCTGAAGGAGGTGACGGCTCCCCATGCCCTCTCGCTCCGTACCATGGCCTGGACCAGGGCCGGACGCGAGAGATCGCCGCCGCCGATCGCCTCCACGAGGACACGGCGGTGCTCCGCCCAAGCAGGGCAGATAGGACTTGTCCTCAAACCACCACCGCTCGCTGGTGTGACAGTTCTAACTAGGCTATGACCAACAGGTGGGAAGGTTTGTATAAGGTGTAAGAATGGGCCATGATGCATGTAAGTATGTCGAAGTTGCCTACTTAGGACCGATTGATTTAATGCAGTGCTGAAACCGTAGCGCTGAAACGGTGTGCTTGAAATTAAACACATTCGATAGTTTTTGTTTTGGCTAATTTGGAAATATTGATCACGCCAGATTTGTTATTCATGAATATCTTTAGACTAAAAATATGTGGTAATGAGTGGCGAAATAGAGTTGAGAAGCGTAAATAGCGCCACAGACTACTATTTTGTCGAAGAAAAGAAAATTGATTTTAAAAAAATCTTAGAATTCGAAGACGCCGCGTACTAAAGCAAAATCCTATCTTAAGAAAAAGTGGGGGAGTTGGCCGGATTAAAAGCATTCAATTTAAATATCCCAGACCTTTGTCCAGTGAGTTTCCGTAGGCAACCGGCCGTGAAATTTCATTTAATCGCCGGAGAGAAGTGCGTCTCGGCTAATGCAGATTGCGAGCCTCGCCCTCGGGGCCCGGTTAATTTATAGCCCAACAAATTTTTATTCTTTCTTGAACTGCTCAATCGTCCATTTTTTTTAAGTTAATGTTAGCTTTGTTCAAATTCATGCGTTAATTCCAAATAAATATTGCACTTTTTATAGATACATTCACCTCACTCATTGTGAATAAGTTGTGAATTCTACTAAATTTCATAGATTATGATATTACGAAAGATTGGATTTAATTATTTTTAAATGTAAGAATTTAATAGCATTGTATAATATCCACTGTGGCAACACAGTCAAATAACAAATGATATATTGTAACAAACTTTGAAATGTACTCATATTATCATTATGGCAACTGAATGTATTATTATCACTTTGGCAACACTTGGAAATGACAGTCACGATGCTGTCGTTATTTCTGGGTGGGGCAAAAGTCGTTTTAAATTGTAAAAGCCTGTGCAGAGCGAGTGATCATTCGGCTATGAAGCAAGACAGTCGACATTGTAATCAGGATTCTGTGTGTACTTAAATAAAGTTATTTTATACAAAGATCCAGTGTTTATATTTAAAATAGAAACAGTGAATTTAACAATTCAGAAGCAGGGATAGCACCAGGAAATTCTGGTGTAGCTATTGCTACCAACCTGGTGTGATCATCATACGTCCACAGTAAGGTATGTTACTATAAGCTAAAATTGATGATTGAAAATTATTTTAGATTATGTAATTTTCTTTGATAGTGTGGTACTATAATAGAAATCTATCCGTATGGATTTCACAATACTGTAGGTATATTTTTTAATCATTCATACGTTTTCCTAGAATATCATAGAACAAGGTTAATGGTTGTCATGATATTTAAAACGCCAAATGACAGTTAATATTTTGATAGGTAATGATTTGTGCGGGGTTCGATCCCGAAATAAGTGTTGGATTTTTATCCAATACTTTTATATAGTATATATACAAAGTACATTTTGTTTTATTCAATATACCACGGTCGTTAAAAAAAAAAAAGGATTTACCAGTCTTACTAAATCAATTACAGGAATACCTTTTAGTTACATAATCTCTGTTATATTAATAACTCTGTTATTGAGATAAGGTTTACTCGTAAATGTAAATGAAAAACTATCCGTGCTTGCACTTTAACTATGATTACCCACTTTGACTAACTTATGATTCGATGCGTACGAGAGATATTATTTTTTCTGCCCTGAAACATAATTAATTTTGATAAAAACATAGAAGGCAAGTAATATTTTCATTTATCACATTAATTACACTTACTTTAACTTTAATAATACGTTATATTCAATGAAATGGGTACTCGTTGTTTTAATATTTTTTTCAGACCATTGTACAGTGCAATTGAGTGAAGATGTCCAGTAACCGGTCAGAAAAGTCGACCGGGAGTCATCACAGCATTGTGCTGGGAGGGCCATCGAGACGCAGCCGATCTCGAACACGTGTTGGAGACTTGAGGAAAGTTCGTCGCTCGTCAGGAGCGGCCAGTCAAGGTCGTCGCTCGTCAGGAGCGGCCAGTCAAGGTCGTCGCTCGTCAAGAGCGCCCAGGCAAAGGCGTAGCTCGTCAAGAGCGCCCAGGCAAAGGCGTCGCTCGTCTGGATCGCCCAGGCAAAGTCGTCGCACGTCAGGAACGCCCAGACAAAGTCATCGGTCATCAGGAGCGGCCAGGCAAAATCATCATTCACCAGCATCGCCGCATCGTGACTCCGGGCGGCGCAGGTCCAGAAGATCACCTCCAAGGGTTGAGACGCAGGCAAGAAGTCGAAGCAGGTCAGTCGTAACATCTCCATTATTACAGCGTCGCACATTGCGTACGCCAACAATGGGCACGCAGATATATGAACGAGCAAATAGAGTTATAAATCATAGTCGTAGTAGGCAGAGGCGTCACAGATTGCGAACTCCTCGTAGAGAAAGCGTTAATAGATCACGAAGTCCAGTCCGGTCTGGTATAAATGATGGATTTACATCTGTTACGCCGCAGCCTCCATCTGTTGATGTTAGTACTGAATTACTTCAATGTATCAAAGAGTCCTTAAAATCTATCTTAGCCGTAAATCCACAGAGTAAAGAAAGATTTGCTAATAATAACGTAGTTCCAGAATTTGATCCTAAATCGAAAAATCAAACAATTGTTACTTGGTTAATCAAAGTCAAAGAATGCTCTGAGATCTATGGCTGGGATAGTCAACAGACTGCTCACTATGCTCTTCCAAAGTTAGTTGGTACTGCAAAAAAGTGGTACGAAGGACAGCCATCGGTATTGCTTTCATGGGAAGAATGGGTCGAAAAACTTAAATCTGCTTTTCCTTCACATGAAAATTATGGTAATTTACTTACGGAAATGTTAGCTATAAGGGCAAAATTTGGAGATAATTTAGAAGGGTACTATTTTGAAAAGTTGATAGCCTTAAATCGGTGTAATATAGTGGGTAGGAATGCTGTTGACTGCATTGTTTATGGAATAGATGATAGATCGGTCCGGTTCGGAGCAGAGGCAGTAGGTTTTAGTGATGCTGATAAATTACTGGGCTATCTGAGGGGTGTCAAACATGAACGATTAGATAGGTTCAATAAGAAACCGGTACGTTCTTTAAATGAAACGCGTAAACCTGTGAAACATAATGTGGGTAGAGTCTTGACATGTTATAACTGTCATGAAACGGGCCATTACGTATCGGGATGTAAAAAACCTATTGTTAAATGCCAAAAGTGTAAACGCATTGGTCATGATGATCCTAAATGCGACAGGAGCGTTTGGGTAGATAGAGCCGAAGTTAAGACATTATGACTAGATAATAGTATTGACTTAGGAGTGGACAAAAAATTTATTAAGATTGTTAACGTCAATGGTGTACAATTGACAGGGTACGTAGATTTTGGTAGTCATTGCACGTTGATAAAAGAATCCGTCATGAAAGTAATTGTACCGCGCGAAAAATGGCAAGCGAATGATTTGCCATCTCTAAAAGGTTTTGGTAATACATACGTGAGTGCTTTAGGAAAAAATAAAATTTCATTAATGATTGACAATGTTAAAATGTATGTTGAGGTAGTTGTCGTTTCTGATAGTTATTTAAACTATGATCTACTTATTGGACAGACTGCTACGGAGCAACCCCACATATGGGTATTTAAGTCTGATAAGGATTTGACGATTACTGATAAACAAATGAAAAATGACTCACGACTGACTTTAAAATCTGTCAAAACTGTCAAGGTTGAAGGCTGTGTTTCTGTGAAGGTGTTCACCAATACAAACTTTAGTGGAATTGTTTTCGTTGAAAATGGTCATCGTTTAAACTACTGTGTAGAAATTGGTACTTATAATATCACAAACGGTAGTGGTTATTTAACTATTCTTAACTATGATAATAGGTCAATTCAATTTAAAGAGGGTCATATCTTGGCTCGTGCTATTCAAATTAATAATAACGTTAAATGCATCAATAGAATACAAAAGGTTCAAAACCCCGGCGGTAAGCATCAATTTACATTGGATGATCTCAATATCGATAAAAATTTAGAAAACAATCAGAAACTTAAATTATTAGATACTTTGAACCAGTACCGTGATTGTTTTGCCAAAGACTTGTCTGAACTAGGTCAGACCACGGTTGCAGAAATGGACATTCTGTTAGGAGATACAGAGCCAGTAGTTTATCGACCATACAAGTTGAGTCATTCAGAAAGGGAAGAAGTTAGAATTATGGTTGATGAACTCCTAAAATATGACATCATAAGAGAGTCGCAATCTCCATACGCAAGTCCTGTTTTGTTAGTGAAAAAGAAAACTGGTGATAAACGACTCTGTGTAGATTATCGCGCCCTGAATAGGAAAACGATTAAGCAACATTACCCATTGCCTCGTATTGAGGACCAAATTGATCGTTTGGCAGGGAATAGATATTTTTGTGCTTTAGACCTAGCCTCTGGCTATTATCAGATTTTACTGACTGAAGAGAGTAGGAGTAAAAGCTCGTTTGTAACCCCTGACGGACAATTTGAGTTTAACAGAATGCCCTTCGGGCTGGCTAACGCACCGGCTGTTTTCCAGCGAACTATCAATTTGGTCTTAGACAATTTACGGTATAACATTGCATTAGCTTACATGGATGATATCTTAATACCTAGTAGTTCATTTGAAGAAGGTATCACAAGATTAGAAATCGTACTTCAAAAGTTTAGGGAGGCGGGATTAACGTTAAAACCACAAAAATGTTATTTCTTTCAAAATCACGTTGATTATCTAGGTTTTGAAATTTCTAGCGAAGGTGTGAGACAGGGTATAAAAAAAAATTGATTGTGTCAAAAACTTTCCTAAGCCTAAAGATGTACACAATGTCCGACAGTTTATTGGTCTAGCTAGTTTTTTTCGACGTTTTATTAGAGGTTTCGGTGAAATAGCTCGTCCCCTTACGAAATTGCTTAAGAAAAACTCTATTTGGATTTGGTCACAAGCTCAAGACGAGGCGTTTGATAAATTGAGAAGTGCACTTGTTTCACGGCCCGTACTAGCGTTATATAATCCCAAACTTGAAACACAAATACATACAGATGCAAGCAAACACGGCATTTTTTTTTTTTTTTTTTTTTGGGGTGGGAAATCATCAAATGACTTCTCCTGCCGAGTAGAGCAGGAGGGCGTGTCAGACTTTTACTGACTAAAACCCACCCGTGTTCCCTCAGTAGCCCGTATGCCAGGGGCCGTGGTATCTCTTTCGAACAAACCCGCACCCCTGGCAGGCATCGGTCCTTGCGGACCCCACCAGTGGTTGCTGACATCTTTGACGGCACGCGTGAGGAACACAACGCGCCGTCCCGTCTACCACTTTTCGGCCGCAGAGGATAGGGAGAGCGGCTGACGCTATACCGACACTCCTCTTCCCCTGCGGCCCCACCGCGTCCGCCATCAAACGGTGGCGGCCCCGTCCAGGCCACGGAAGGGAAGAGCGCTGCTCAGAAGCACCGGCACTCCTCCTCTACCGCAGCCTGTAACCCTCAGCCGCGATGCCTCCCATTCGACATCGCGGCCCACCTCAGTTGCGGTGCACCTCACCGCAACCTACTTTTTGGCCGCTACGTCGTCGGCTTTGAGGCAAAAGCCCTGACGAGCGGCCCCACCGTTGGGTTCCTCTTGGCTTCACCGTGGATGGGAGACCACGGTTACTAAGCCCCCCCGCAACGACAATGCGGGAACCCACTCGGGGGGGAGCAAACACGGCATAGGGAGTGTTTTACTACAAAAACAAATCGATGGAGTTTTCAAACCGGTAGCTTATTACAGTAGACAGACTTCCCCTGAAGAATCCCATTTTTCATCGTATGAGTTGGAGACTCTTGCAGTCATTGCGGCGCTAGTGAAGTTCAGAACGTACGTGCTTGGGTTAAGCTTCACTATTGTAACCGACTGTAACTCGCTTAGAGCAACGTTTTTAAAACGAGACATGATACCAAGAGTTGCGCGATGGTGGAGCTTGATTCAGGAGTATGACTGTAACGTAGTTTATAAATCTGGCAAAGGCATGATTCACGTTGACGCTTTGAGTAGGAATCCCACAACAGAAAATGCAGGGATAATTCAGGCTATTGACACTTTCGACATTATGACGATAAACGATGATTGGTTAACGACAGTACAGTTAGAGGACTCCAAAATACAACGCATTAAGAAAATCCTTTCTGATAAATAATTTGATGACTTAGTAGAGATACGTAAGAATTTCGTCCTCAAGCGCGATAGAGTGTATAAAGTTACTGACGACGGATTAAGATGGGTGGTGCCGAAGGGCTGTAGGTGGCAAATACTCCAGAAAAATCACGATGAAATAGGCCACTTTGCATTTGACAAGACATTGGATAAAATAAAGCAACATTATTGGTTTCCTCGTATGCGTAAGTTTATCCAAAAGTATGTGAATGCATGTTTAGAATGTGCTCATAATAAATTGCCGGCGGGAAAAAAAAAAAGGGTTTCTTACATCCTATTCCTAAGGAAATTGTGCCTTTTCACACCATTCATGTTGATCATGTTGGTCCATTTGTAAAGTCAAAAAGGAAAAATTGTTACATTTTGGTGATTGTAGAGTCATTCACGAAATTTATTGTTTTGAAGGCGGTTAAAAAAACGAAGTCCACTTCCACAATCACGGTTCTTAGAGACTATTTTGGGACATTTGGTTTGCCAAAACGACTAATTAGCGATAGAGGCACGTCCTTCACGAGTGCAAAGTTTAAAAGTTTTGTGACTGAAGTAAGAGTTCATCACATAAAGAATGCGGTTGCTTCACCTAGAGCGAATGGCCAGGTGGAGCGGTATAATAGAACAATTTTAGATTCTTTAGCTTCGCAAAATCATGGTAAAGACGAAAGACTTTGGGATGACCGACTATTACAGGTACAATGGGGATTAAACAATACTGTAAATAAAGGTACGGGTAAAACACCTTCTGAGGTTTTGTTTGGGTTACGGCTTACTGGAATTAATGAAGGTAGTTTAGTTTCGGAAATAAATGATGATATAGTTGAAAACGCACCCAACGAAAATGAAATCACGGACAGTAATGAAAAATTACATAGGATTAGGGATGAAGTAGATGAACATACAAAAAAATCGCAAGAAAAACAGAAGAATCGATATGATGAAAAAAGAAAAAAACCATTAGAGTTCAAAGTAGGGGACTTGGTTAGAGTGGAAAGAGCAGCACACACTGTAGGTAAAAGTAGAAAATTATTACCGAAATGTTCAGGACCATACAAAGTAACTAACGTTTTAGATCACGATAGGTATGAAGTAGAAGATACTCCTATTACACAAAAAAAAGGGGGTGTCAAAGTATAAGGGTATATTTTCTATCGATAAAATACATCCATGGCTTTGTTTTAATAATAAGGATAGTGAATCATCTACTAGCGAGAGTACAGATAGTGAATAAAATATTATGGATTATATTCAGATGAAACTATTTAACTGGAATATTTATTGTGTGATTAGTAAATAGTATAGTAATAGAACTCCTTGTTGTATAGGATAGAACATAAATGTTATGAAACAAATGATATGAATTTAATTGATATATGTTTGTTTAGAATAGTTATTGAGTAATAAGCTTTTCCTTGATTGAAAATGCGAAGTACGCATATTGTACACCTACACTGCTATGTGCGTGATTTTATAACATGTCCATACTTTTAAGTAAAAATGTAATGAATCAATGTATGAGAAATGATTTGAGTTTATTAGATACTATATGTTTTTTTTTAGAACAATGATTGAGTTTACTTACTTTTCTTAAATCAAAAGTGCGAAGAGCGCACATTGTACACCTACACTGCTATGTGCGTGATTTTATAATATGTCCATACTTTTAAGTAAAAATGTAATGAATCAATGTATGAGAAATGATTTGAGTTTATTAGATAATATATGTTTTTGTTTAGAACAATGATTGAGTTTATTTACTTTTTATTTTATTTTAATCAAAAGTGCGAAGAGCGCACATTGTACACCTACACTGCTATGTGCGTGAGTGTAGAGACACAACTACTTGGAGTGCTATGTGCACGTAGTCATGTTAATGGATACACTGCTATGTGCTTGAGTGTAGATACAGAACTACATGAAGTGCTATGTGCACGTAATCATTTTAATGAATACACTGCTATGTGCGTGAGTGTAGAGACAGAACTACTTGAAGTGCTATGTGCACGTAGTCATGTTAACGTATACACTGCTATGTGCGTGAGTGTAGAGACAGAACTACTTGAAGTGCTATGTGCACGTAATCGTGTTGATCGCATTTTATGTAAATATTAACATTGAAATGAGATAAATGTTTGTGTAATTCTTACACTTACTTTTCGCTAAAGTATGTCGTTCGCGGGGACGCAATGTTTATCAGGATGGACGAATTGTTAGCTTTGTTCAAATTCATGCGTTAATTCCAAATAAATATTGCACTTTTTATAGATACATTCACCTCACTCATTGTGAATAAGTTGTGAATTCTACTAAATTTCATAGATTATGATATTACGAAAGATTGGATTTAATTATTTTTAAATGTAATAATTTAATAGCATTGTATAATATCCACTGTGGCAACACAGTCAAATAACAAATGATATATTGTAACAAACTTTGAAATGTACTCATATTATCATTATGGCAACTGAATGTATTATTATCACTTTGGCAACACTTGGAAATGACAGTCACGATGCTGTCGTTATTTCTGGGTGGGGCAAAAGTCGTTTTAAATTGTAAAAGCCTGTGCAGAGCGAGTGATCATTCGGCTATGAAGCAAGACAGTCGACATTGTAATCAGGATTCTGTGTGTACTTAAATAAAGTTATTTTATACAAAGATCCAGTGTTTATATTTAAAATAGAAACAGTGAATTTAACATTAATAAACCGGACTCCTTAGATTAGTCGTTTTTATCAAAGCTGTTGAAGGGTAAAGTGGATTTACTTTACCTTGACCGCCGTGAAGTATTGTCATTATCCATATTATTATTACCTCCGAATTAAAGTGGCTGTAGCGATGATTCCGTTTATTGGTAGACTTTGCTATTTCATCACTCATTTCAGTTCTTATCTCGCCTTTTTGAGTGGACAGTAAGTGTGTCAATAAGGCAATACATATTTTTAACAACATATATTGGTTGATAGGACGGGATTCCTGTTTATCGATACATATCAAAATGCATATATAAGCATATTCTTATGCCAATATGGACTTATGGCATCCAATTGTGGGGCTGTATACTAAACCGACCAATATCAAAATTATACAAATATTCCAGAATAAGGTACTCAGGAGTATTGTTAATGCTCCCTGGTATATAAGAAATGACGACCTCCATCGTGATCTAAAAATGGAACCCGTCACCAACATACTTAATCCAAAACAAATCTGAGGGCCATGAACAACGTGTTAGATCACTGGTTAAAATAAGTCCACGTATAACGTATTAATGGTTTATTTCAGTGCAAATACAGTATGTATAGTCTCACTTCTACTTCACTCAAAAATAACACAATGGATAGTGCAACCTTTGAACCGCTTCTCAAGCGGGAAAAAGCTTCCACCACAGATTACCAAAATAATTCCATTTTTTTTTTAAATCAAGCAAATGCGAGTTACTTATAAAATTGCTTACAGACAATACTTTTTGGCTTCGATATTTAAAATAATCTTTTTAAAAGAAAATGTTATCAGCTCAATTAAATATGGATTAATCTTTTCTATAACTATTTACAATATTTTTACTATTTAGCGCAATCTGAATACAAATCCTCATAATTGTTACCAGCAGAAATAAACTTTATTCTAACAGTGTATAAAATACCTAACGATATCTTTACAAATCAACGTATATATTTATTATTTTACAAAAGCGTTTTAACAACTCGTCCATCCTGATAACCGTACACGTCCCCGTGTATATTATCTAAAATGAGAGAGAAAAAAAAAATACATTCAACCATTTTGTCTTATGTATTTCATACGTATGATGATGAAGAATGATGAAAAACTTCATCAAAATAGCATAAAATTAAAACACATCTTGTGCAACAGGTAGGCATTGGTTTAATCTACCGTACACCTTGTGCTTCACACAGTCAAATATTTATCACAACACAATGAACACCGTGTGCTTCATGCAAATCAAACGTTTTGCACGCTCCGCCTTGCGCTCGCCATCACGCAACCTTCGCACTCCGCAGGGCACAACTTATGCCTTCCGCATCGCGCACATCGCGAGCTCCGCATCGCGCACATCGCACGATCAGCATCGCGCTCAATGCGCGATCGGCAATCACGCACGTCGCACGACCAGCATAGCGCACAATGTGCGATCGGCAATCGCGCACGTCGCACGACCAGCATCGCGCACAATGTGCGATCGGCAATCGCGCACGTCGCACGATCTGCATCGCGCACGTCGCGCGCTCCGCCTCGCGCACATCGCACGACCAGCATCGCGCTCAATGCGCGATCGGCAATCACGCACGTCGCACTACCAGCATTGCGCACAATGTGCGATCGGCAATCGCGCACGTCGCACGACCAGCATCGCGCACAATGCGCGATCGGCAATCACGCACGTCGCACGACCAGCATCGCGCACAATGTGCGATCGGCAATCGCGCACGTCGCACGACCAGCATCGCGCACAATGTGCGATCGGCAATCGCGCACGTCGCACGACCAGCATCGCGCACAATGTGCGATCGGCAATCGCGCACATCGCACGACCAGCATCGCGCTCAATGCGCGATCGGCAATCATGCACGTCGCACGACTAGCATTGCGCACAATGAGCGATCGGCAATCGCGCACGTCGCACGACCAGTATCGCGCACAATGCGCGATCGGCAATCATGCACGTCGCACGATCAGCATCGCGCACAATGCGCGATCGGCAATCACGCACGTCGCACGACCAGTACCGCACACAATGTGCGATCGGTAATCGCGCAGGTCGCACGATCTGCATCGCGCACGTCGCGCGCTCCGCATTGCGCACAGCGCACGATCAGCATCGCAGCACAATGCGCTCTCAGCGATGCGCACATCGCGCGCTCCTCATCGCGCTCGTCGCACGATCAGCATCGCGCACGTCGCACGCTTCGCATCGTGCACATCGCACGGTCAGAATCGCGCACAATGCGCGATCAGCATGGCACGCATAGCGCGCTCCGCATATCGCGCGTTCCGCATCGCGCACATCGCGCGTTCCGCATCGCGCACATCGCGCGTTCCGCATCGCGTACAATGCGCGATCAGCATCACGCTTTCTGCATCGCGCAAAATGCGCAGTCGGCAACGCGCACATCAAGCGTTTCACATCGCACACATCGCGCGACCAGCATCGCGCACAGGGCACGATCAGCATCGCAGCACAATGCGCTCTCAGCGATGAGCACATCGCGCGCTCCACATCGCGCTCGTCGCACGATCAGCATCGCGCACGTCGCACGCTTCGCATCGTGCACATCGCACGGTCAGAATCGCGCACAATGCGCGATCAGCATGGCACGCATAGCGCGCTCCGCATCGCGCATATCGCGCGTTCCGCATCGCGCACATCGCGCGTTCCGCATCGCGCACATCGCGCGTTCCGCATCGCGTACAATGCGCGATCAGCATCACGCTTTCTGCATCGCGCAAAATGCGCAGTCGGCAACGCGCACATCAAGCGTTTCACATCGCACACATCGCGCGACCAGCATCGCGCACAATGCGCGATCGCCAACCGCGCACGTCGTGTGCTCCGCATCTCGCACATCGCGCGTTCCGTATCGCGTAAAATGCGCGATCAGCATCACGCACTCCGCATCGCGCAAAATGCGCAATCGACATCGCGCAGTATGCGCGATCGAAATCGCGCACAATGCGGGATCAGCATGGCGCCCGACGCGCACGTCGCACGCTCCGAATCGGCACTCTGCATCGCGCAAACTGCGCGCTTCGTATGGCACGCAATGCGCTATCAACAACGCACACATCGCGCGTTCCGCATTGCACACAATGCGCGATCAGCATCGCTCCACATCGCGCGCAATGCGTTGTCAGCAACGCGCACATCGCGTGTTCCGCATTGCGCACAATGCGAGATCAGCATCGCGCGATCCACATCACGCACAATGCGCAATCAGCACCGTGCACGCCGCATGCTCCGCATCGCGCACAATGCGCGATCAGCATGGCGTACATCGCTCGCTCCGCATCCGGCACGCTGCGCGCTCCGCATCGTGCACGCTGCGCGCTCCGCATCGTGCACGCTGCGCGCTCCGCATCGGGCACGCTGCGCGCTCCGCATAGGGCACGCTGCGCGCTCCGCATCGGGCACGCTGCGCGCTCCCGCATCAGGCACGCTGCGCGCTCCGCATCGGGCACGCTGCGCGCTCCGCATGGCGCGCACTTTGCTTCACACGCTTAGTGCATCTTTAACATTATGCGTTGCGCACCTTGCGCATTGCATCGCACACCTTGTGCATCCTGAACATAATGCGTTGCGCACCTTGCGCATTGCATCGCACACCTTGTGCATCTTGAACATAATGCGTTGCGCACCTTGCGCATTACATCGCACACCTTGTGCATTATATTGAGTATGCGTTGCGCACCTTGCGCATTGTATCATACACCTTGTGCACCTTGAAGATAATGCGTTGCGCACCTTGCGCATTATATTGCATACCTTGTGCATCATAAACATAATGCGTTGCGCACCTTGCGCATTGCATCGCACACTTTGTGCATCTTGAACATAATGCGTTGCGCACCTTCTGCATTGCATCGCACACTTTGTGCATCTTGAACATAATGCGTTGCGCACCTTGCGCATTGTATTGCACACCTTGTGCATCATAAACATAATGCGTTGCGCACCTTGCGCATTGCTTATTCTATGCAATACTATTTTAGTTGTGTGAGTGAACAAAATTACCCATTACATACACTATAACATAAAAATTCAACCAAAGCGCACTTTGCGCTAGCCATTTATTATTTTCAAACTAACACTAATAACCAAACTTACTACCATCTGTCTCCTTCCATCCACCATCCAGTTTGAACCTTTCTTAGATTACGGAGTAAGTCATCCACCACGAGTCTCACTTTGTTGCGCTCTGTATAACTGAGCCGATAGGGACGGTAAACTACTGGGTTATTATTGATTCATTGAATATCCATAACTGTTACGGTACACTACCGATAAATACATCGCAAAACAATCACGACAATAATTAGATGTTTTAACTTTGCTTTTTGAGTATCATATAAAGGACCAATATTTAAATCATCAAAGTGTGTGAGCTCATTCTCGATTTTTAAAACATTTAAACATTTCTTTTCAACGTGGTTCATGTTACATTTATGAGAAGTAAGTTCGTCTTTAGTGCACGACTAGCTGACCTGTGCCCACTTTGTTGGGCGGTAAACATTTTTTATATCACAATCACATATTTAAATAAATCACTCAATAGATTACGATACGGTCGCGGTTCTATACCTATGTCGTATTATCTCTTTAACCATTCGTCCAAATTAGAAAAATATAATGACTTTTTTTTTTGGGTATTATCAATCTCTCGCTCTACAACTTTTCTGTAGAACTCAATCATGTATCTCTCATCGTTAAGGGTACACTAGTCGCGAGCTCTAACTCACTGGTAGGCCTGGTTAAAAAGCACGCTGTCTCACCAGGCTTCGAGTCCGACAGAGGTAGTATCAGTGATGAGCAGTTAGACGATAGTCTACAGGCACAACATTATTGAGTGAGCTGCAGGATCAGTTATAACAAAACAGGCACGTAAAAATTAAGAAAATTACCAATTAAGTTTATTGAACTTTTCGATAATTGAGCTTTGTCGGTACCGACTTGATTTTGGAGATTTTACACTTCTTTTATTACTTAAACATGTCGGAAGTTACGTTAAATTATCTAGAAAAACGAATCTTTGTTGGCTCATAACTTTTTAATGGCTTTTTGTTTTAGAATTATGTTTCCGTACCGACAATATTAAAAATGACACAAAACCATACCATGTCTAAGTTTTAATGTACATTGTCAAAGAGTGGAGTAATACCCTCCCGAAGTTTGTATGGAAAAAATGTGGACTTGTTTCACCTTAAGGCAGCGTTCGTAAGAAACCAACCAGAAACCATTTAGTAGGATTTGCTAATGTTCATGCCACTGATTTACGTATCAAACAGCACTGACTTTCAAAATGTATGTAGCCCATAAAAGTAGGTACTGCCTACTATTTAAATCAATGGTACTGCCTTTTTTTTTTTTTCACCTGCTTAAATTAATTATTGTGAGCTATTTTAGCGCAGTTTGAGCGGAATTAGCGGGTCTCTTACCGCCTCCCTTTAAGCCTGCAGTGCCCACATCGCCCACTTTGTCAATAGTATCATTTCCTGATATACAGCAACTACAGAACATTACCTCAAACGACCTGGACATAACTATAAATTTAAATTCTCGCGAGCGGTGCATTCTTTTACGTTTGTGACGTCGGTTTTTCTGACGTCGTTTCAATGAGAGCACCTTCGGATCGAATGATTCGAACTGCGTGAGGAACTTCGAGAAGATTGTATTCGCGAAGTACGTTTACGTGTTGAAACCCGATGCTGTCGATCCTTGCGTCGAATACGAGAACGAGATTTGCGTGACCCAGAACGTGTTTTCCGTTTTGCAACCCGAGTCCGGCTAGGTTCTCTATAGTTCTGTGGCGATTCGGGACGGTGACTTCGGGCTTTCCTTCGTTATTACTATGAGAACGCGATTTACGTCGCGTTCTTGTTCGTTTTAGTTTATCACGTTCCATTGAGTTTATCACAAACTTAGCACAAACCAGCAACCACGAAAACCAAAAAGTCTAACCTGAATCTTTGTATCTGACCGAGAACGGCGCGTAGTAATCCCGCTTCGGATTTGTTAGATCACTGGTTAAAATAAGTCCACGTATAACGTATTAATGGTTTATTTCAGTGCAAATACAGTATGTATAGTCTCACTTCTACTTCACTCAAAAATAACACAATGGATAGTGCAACCTTTGAACCGCTTCTCAAGCGGGAAAAAGCTTCCACCACAGATTACCAAAATAATTCCATTTTTTTTTTTAAATCAAGCAAATGCGAGTTACTTATAAAATTGCTTACAGACAATACTTTTTGGCTTCGATATTTAAAATAATCTTTTTAAAAGAAAATGTTATCAGCTCAATTAAATATGGATTAATCTTTTCTATAACTATTTACAATATTTTTACTATTTAGCGCAATCTGAATACAAATCCTCATAATTGTTACCAGCAGAAATAAACTTTATTCTAACAGTGTATAAAATACCTAACGATATCTTTACAAATCAACGTATATATTTATTATTTTACAAAAGCGTTTTAACAAACGACTCCATCAACATGTGAACATCGAGGCGATTCAGCTGTTAGACCAAACAACACGAGAGTGCGAAGACTAAAACGAACAAAACCTTTTGAGTTTGCGTAGTTTAAAAAGTATAGAAATAATAGTGAAAATGACACACTAAATAACACATGAACAAATTGTTTATAATTTCATCATATCAGACTCTAAGAAAGTGGAACGGACTTGTGTGAAGTACAAAGGACACTATTCTAAGTTTTAAAATAATCATCATGTATAAAATTAAGTTGGATTTAAATTGCTTATTAGTCTTAAAGACTAGATTGGAATGAATGATTAAGAACTGGGTTCTTTTTGAAACAGGATAAAAAAATAAAAAAAAATGAGGCAATAGGTACACGATTAACTAGGTAGGTAATGTCTGTTTAAGAATGATGTGCCAAACTGTACAGGCTGGCAGGGACATCGACGCGCAACCTAGTATCGTGGAATCAGTACCTACATGATTCTGAAACTAAGAGCGTAGAAAAGTTTTGATTATAAAAAAAAAAAAATGTCCAGTAAATTTTGACCGCGTAATTATCGCACTTTTCTATAAACCAGCAGTTTTTTTTTCATAACCAACGAAAAAGCCTTGCGCTAGGGGGTCTAAACTCATATGCTGAAAACATGATCTCAGTTTGCGTGTCGATGATCTTGCCACCCTGTATAAGTGTAGATGTGTGTGATAACAATGTGGTTGAACAATATACGGCTCAGTATTGATCGATCTTTCAGCTATGATGTCGATTTGCGCGTGTTGTGAATTTAACATAATCCGATTGTAGCATAAGCGGCGACTGGAGCAGGTTCTAGCCGGCTTTGTCGAATGGATGCGCTAAGAATTACTTAAATGTCATTAACCCAACTTAAGAGGTTGCGTTCGTGATTAAGTTATTGGTACAATGAAAACCATTTTTGAGAAAATTAAATAACGGACATAGGGGACCCTATGTCCGTTAAAGCTATTAATGACATAGGACCTGAAAACCTAGAAAAAGTCAGTAATGCATGTTTAAAAGTTCAAAGTACTGCCTTTTATTGGTTATATGTATTATTATTAACACACTTTCCCGTTTCTTTTAAATCATAGGATAAAACACGTTACTTTCAATTCTTATTTTATGATACATTCATGGATATTAATTGTTCAGAAATTGACAATCTACGTCACATATTATAGCCATTTTTTGCTAAAGAATGACAGTTGTGACTCGAATACCATGGTTAATTTAAGTTAGCAATTAATTTGTTAATTTCCCTGATGTTAGGTTCGTCCCACCCTTTGCGTTTTAGATCGTCAAGGATTGGTCAATCTTGGCATTGTTACCATTCAATATCTCCTTACCTACTCAGGGAGCTTCTTAAAGTCAGACATAATTATAAAATACAAGAACGTAAATCTTCCTCGGTTAACAAAGAGCGTGACAATAAAAAACACGAGTTTGCGGAGTGTCTCCGCGGACTTGGTGACCTTTTCTTGTTGACATCTTTATCGAACGATTTTCAAGATGTGAAGGCGTGGAAAAGTTAAATAAATCCAAAGCGAACATTAGATAAGGGAATGGCTTTTGTAATGTCTTCGGGACGCCGTAAATGCAACCGATGTGCCATAGATATCTGTCGGGGACATATGCTCTAAATTCAAACATTGTTTCGGTTTATTTTAGAGTTTTGAGTGTAATAATCGCAAACAGTGTGTGTTTATGTAGAGCCTCTACGATTATAACTACTTCCTTTAAGTGCAGTGGATATTTGTGCCACAATGAAATTAAGTTAGTTTCTTAGTTTCCGGTTTGGTTACGTTATTATTATATTCGCATCAAGTTTATATTGAATACGTAAAGGTATAAATATGTGTGGATCATTCATGTATGGTTATGTAGGTGGTAAATAAAAACACATAGGTACCTATGAAAATCCCTCAAGAGAAGAATCGTATCGTCGTGTGTATTCTTTTCATCTCCACATATGTTTCTTAAACATGGTCTTTTACAATTCAGTATACGTCCATGCTCAAGGTTTGCCAGAGCGCTATGGAAACGGAGTATTCTGGGTATTAAACGTGTGCACCGTGTTAAGGATACAACAATCCGTTCCATCACTAAAATAACTGATATCAATCAGAAATCTGCCACGCTACATATCTGCCGATGCTGATGATCAATGGGCCAAACTTATGGCCTGGCTGATAATTTATGAAAATATCTAAGTAATTCCAGAACTAATTATTTAGTAAAATACGCAAACTGAGCAAGAATCTTTTTATTTTTTACTATCAGTCAAGATTTACACGTTGAAATTTCAATCACCGTTTTCCTCTTAATGGGTCATTGTACTCCTCATTATGAACAACTTTTACTATGGGAACGCACGTGAAATCGTGAAAAGAAAATCTGCTGTTCCCTACATTTATGTTCGCATCACTCGTCAAAATGTAGGAACGGCTGAATATTTTTCACGATTTCAGGTTTGGTCCCATTGTAAAAGTTGTTCATAATGATGAGTACGATGACCTTACCCTTAAGAGGAAAACGGTGATTAAAATTTCACCCTGTTTATACAGGCTAAGTTTTTATCCAGTGCACAAACTGTAACCATGAATTCAGCATATCACTCTAGACACCCCAGCGCAGAAATTTTTCGTCAGTTATGCAAGTAAAAATCAGCTGTCTCATAGAAAAGTGCAATACCTATGCGGTCAAAATGTACGGAACAGCTGATATTTATTTGTATAACCGGCGAAAAATTTCTGCACCCGGTCTAGAATGATATGCTGAATTCATGGTTACAGTTTGCGCACTGGTTAAAAACTTATCCTGTATATATGTGTAGGTATGTATGGCTAGTGTGAGTCGTTGAATAGTTCACATAATAGAAGATATATGACGTATTAAGTTTAGTGTTTGCAATTAATTAATTTCAAACAACCGCGGCAAACGACATCGCGACAGGCCCAGACGGAGATGGTGGGATGAGATGGACTCTTTTAATTAAGATTGGTCCTTGGCAGCTCTGGACGCAGAGTAGGGAGAGGCCTTTGCCCAGCCGTGGACGAAAAGTGGCAAAGTTTTTTTTTCTTTATTAATAAGAACTAATGTTCTTTCCGTGTGGGCCCGGACGTAAAAGAATAGCACCATCCCATTTCTTCCCGTGGGTGTCGTAGAAGGCGACTAAGGGACTTACTAGAGAATGGGCAGCAGCATTCTCTATGCATTTTACCACCATACTGCGATCGCAAACCCGCCTGCCAAGCGTGGTGATTTTGGCAATTCCCTAGGTTTGGAGGAGACTTATGTCCAGCAGTCTTCGGCTGAAATAATGATGTTGATGATTGTTCTTAGTAATTTATTACAATCTAGCCTAACAGACTAATAAGCAATGTAACTCTAACAGGTACGTGGTAGATTATGTTATAACTAATAGTGTCATTTTGCATTTTGACACAATTCCGTAGCACTTTAGAGTCTGATAATTAATAAAAACACTTTGTTCATGTGTTACATGTAAAGCACATCACTGTTACTATTATTCACTATTTATACACTAGTCTATTCCAAATGGTTTAGTTCCCTTTAGCCTACGCACTATGTCCGTGTTGTCTAGCTGCTGAATTGGTTCGATGTTCACATGTCGGTGAAGCCTGTGTTCGGGGACTTTAGCAAATTTTTGGATGATGGTGGTGTCGAGTTCTATTTTAAGGCTAATAATAAAATAAAATAAAAATTGAAATTCGTGAAACACAATTACTCCAAAATACTAAACCACATCATGTCACTGAAGTTTAAAAAAAGATATTTTATTCTCAAAATTGACCTGTCCGCGTCATTTTTGAACAATTTCCCTTCGGATGTTATTATTTGCAAATATTTTAACGGGTTGTGTTCAACGCGCGTGTCGTCATCGGATGACTGCAGTGGACTCTGGAGCACAATGATGGAGCTATAAAACAACAGCGCCGGACATGCATCGCAGATAAATCAGACCATTTGTATCTACACGCGTGACAAGAGGCGAGCCTCGGCGATTCGATGTTTTCATTGTGTCCATGCGAGCTAGTATTTTATTTTGAACACGTTGTTTTGTTTGTATGTAATATATGTGTATTGAACTAGGCGAGGATTGTGATTTGATTGTGCCGGTTTTATAGATTAAACAGTTTAGTTAGCGCTATGCAAATCCGAACGAGCGAGCCGTTAATCCTTTTCATTTTTTTTGTGTATATCTATTTTACAGGTTACAAAAAGAGCTGTTTTTATTTTTATTTTGAATACCTGTGAAGTTGTTTCTGTCGATTGTTTGAAATACGGCCTATACCTAAACCTGCTTCATCGACTGTCAGACCTTTGAAGAAAATGTCTTTGCTCAAGTGAAATTGGTGTACAGACGTTTTAAACGTAAAATATACAACAGAAGATCCAAATTTGCTACATTTGATTTGCTGAATTTTCAATATATATGAAGAAATTTCATTGAATATAATAGATAACCTACATTATAAATAACAATTAGTGCGCCGCGATAGCGTAGTTCCCGTTCGCGAAGGAATACGGGGATAAAATATAGCGTATGTCACCCGGGGATAGTGTAGCTTCCCAACAGTGAAATAATTTTTCAAATCGGTTTAGTAGTTTCGGAGCCTATTCAATGCAAACAAACAATCAAATCTTTCGTTTTTATAATATTAGTATAGATTATATTAATAAACAATGAAGACATAAGTCCGAGAGAAATGAATTACCGAGATTAAAAATTAATTTGTGTTGAGTATCTTTAGAATTGTATTTATTAAGTACCTACTTAGTTTTTCATATATGATTTCAGAAGCTATATAGACATAATTTTCCTTGATTTACGAATTTCCCTCATAAATTCAGTGAGCTAACTTTATGTACGTTACACACAACTGCACAAACTTTTCGAAATCAAAACAACCAATCACGCCTCACGTACGATATAACTATAGATCTATCTATGAATAGTCGTGTGAAAATTCAGTGAAAATAGCCGGGTAATAGTTACAGTACTGACTGATTGATGAACGAGTAGATAATGACTTTTTAGTCAGAAGCATTTTTTCCAATAAAAATCTCTGGTCCGAATAAAACGGTCCAGTTTAAATAGACTGTATGCACTATAGCAATAGATTACATTACTTTTGACACTAATGTAATAAGTTGTTCCATAGGTAACAACCGTAGGCCAAATTATGGTCAATTATTATACAGTTTGGCCTACGTATTTTGGTAATGTCTTAAAGGCTTATACCTACTACGTCTTTTCTTACTTTTAGCGGATCTCAAATACTCTTTAAAAGAGTAGTAGAACTACCCTTAATGTCGTACCAATCTCTATATGTCAATCCGCGTTTTATTTAAACGCGTAGATATTTCTCGGGCGTATTATTTTCTCGTATAGGCAATTAGGGACAATCAAACATCACTTCGTAAGGAGACTTACCTAAAATAATATGATAAAACGTAAACGTAAAAAAAGGAAAACACACGTTTTCATTTGTATACGAAAAATCCGAAACATTCACAGAGCATCAAAGATTCGTCCGCAAATAAGTTGGTTCTAGTAATAACCTAACTATATAGGGATAGTTAATGTTAGAAAATGGAATGAAAATCTATATCTGTTATATGCGATGATCTGTAATAGAAACTATGATTTTCACTGAAGCCGGCGAGTAGGTATTGTTACTGAAGGCAGCGATTATTTATGTGCATGTTCGTCAACGTCAGCTAGTGACGCGCGCAGCCCAAGCGACCGATGATACGATACTATACCACGACAGCATTGCTGTCCCAACACTATGTCATGTTGGAATCGGTGTTTACGATTTGTCGGTTGTAACTATTTGGGAGAAAATGGAATGAGAAGTGATGTTTTGAGGGAAAGAAATACGGCGTGATTTCTAGGTGTATGCAATTGCTCGATGAACAGCGGGCCATCGAGCAATTTCATACTCCTAGAGCTAGCTAATTGCTTAATAGGCTAACAGTAGGCTTTAGACAGTTTAACAACATTCATTGTGTTATTTACGTTGCCAAGCAAACATTTTTTTTTTAAATGTGAAGCAATGAATTAGCATTATGCATCAACATTATTCAGATTCTGATTTCCAAATAGTACATTTACATACAAAGATGCTCCCGCGTATCAAACGGCGATTTACAATACACTCGCGCACATGTCTGACTAGTATATACTTATCTGTGGAACACTTTCCCGCACTAGTGCTATAATGCAAAATAAAAAGCATACACTGTTAATCTAAAAACGGTTCAAAATGAGACTCTACGAGCAAGACAGTTGAAAAAGCCTTTTGCGAACACCTTTATTATAAATACTAGCGATCTATCCCTACTTCGCACGGTTTTTACACCTTGATCGAGATTTCTTTATTAGTTACATATTTATAAAATTAACACATACACACTATTACTCGTTGTTGTTGTTTTGACTCAGGCTCAGTAGTAGCTGAGCATGAGGTCCTAGGGTCGATGCCCAAGACGGCCACAGTGATATACAGTTTTTCCATTAGGAATTTCTTAATAATAGCTCGGAGTCTGGATTTGTGCCCGGTTGATGGCAATAGGCTCGCCCCCTATTACATGGGACTTAAACATAACTGGCGAAATGTGGGTGTACTATTATTAGGTGCGTGTGTATATAAAATTAATACATGAAAAGTTCTTATCCAGTGCGCAAAATGTAACCATGAATTCAGCTTAACATTCTAGACCCCCTAGCGCAGATATTTTTCGTATCAGCTGTTCCATACATTTTGACCGCGTAGGTATTGCATTTTTCTATGAAACAGCAGTTTCTTTTTTGTATAATCGACGAAAAATTCCTGCGCTGGGGGTTCTAGAATGATGTGCTGAATTCATGATTACAGTTTGCGCACTGGATAAAAACTTCATAAATTTATTATTAAACCTTTGTAAGAACCGTATGAAAATCTTTTGCGCAGTGTAAAAGAACAACGCGGTAGCACAGACAGATATAAGCGACATACATTTTTAGGCATAGGTAGATGCAAATTATGTACTTAGATAAAGCAAAAATTTGTTTTGTAAAGATATACATTTTCGCAGCAACAGGTACAAACAGATACTCGAAAAAATGTTGCGTAGTCAATTATAAATACTCCAATAATTTAGAACCAGTTTTTTCTCCTAAAATTAAGCTCGACTATGTAGAAAGTTGTGTAAAGCATTTTCGTTAAAAGTAAGTAAAAACTTGTGGTTGAAAGATGTTACATGAACACCGGCGGCAGATTTCCACATCAGATACGCGCTGCAGTCGTAGATATCTCGTATGCATTTCATTCGCAGCTAGTGCTAGATTATGTTTCTGGCTTCGCGCTAACAACGTGTTGCAGAATATTTCGTGTCGAGTTCAGAACAAGCTTCATAAAGAGTTTTTATACAGAGCTCATTTTAGTTGACACATACACATAGTTTTTTTTTTGGGTTGTGGCTTTGCACGGTTTGTGAATTTAGCCAGTCATTATCTGCCTAGCGATTTTCCCAACTATGTTGGGGTCGGCTTCCAGTCTAACCGGATGCAGCTGAATACCAGTATTTTACATGGAGAGTCGCTCCATGTAAAATACTGGTATTCAGCTGCATATCTGCGCTCGACCCGTAACGACTATCAAAGATCCACAAATGACAGCCGGGACCAACGGCATAACGTGCTTTCCGAGGCACGAAGGGGTCTTGGTACGTAAAGATGGTCACACATCCACGAACCAACCGCGGCAAGCGTAGCTTAACCTGGTCGATCGACCCGTGCAGCTATTGTTATTTAGCCACAAGCCCCCCTGTGAATTTAGCCAGTGTCAAGTAATTTTACTTTTCAATTAAGTAAATGGCCCGTTATCAGGCACGAAGTTACAAAAAAGTCATAGTCAGTCAAGTTAAAGTTAAGTCAAAGTTATTGTAAAGCGGTAGGAACGTTATAACAACCTATTAGGAGTTTTTGGGGGAACAAGAAAATTCCACGTTAGTCACTTATTTTCACCTTCACTACACTTGTGCACTCACACGTAACTAAATTGAATAATTCACTACCAAAATTATACAATTTAATTCGCTATTTCACGAACTTTAACTTTCATGAAAATGAAAATTCGTGCGACATGTTCCAACGCGATCCCGCACAAAAACTCCATACACACATAGTTTGTTTTATATTTAGGCAGTTACAGTCAACAAAAGAGATAAGTAACCAGAGTCGTCGGATATAACTGAAGTTTAGCAAAAAACCGATGGATGTGAATGAAATTTAATTAGATCAACTGTTTGTTTTCCATTCATCATCATCATCATGATTTCAGCCGAAAGACGTCCACTGCTGGACATAGGCCTCCCCCACTAGGCTCCGCCACTTCGACCGGTTCTGTGGTTGCCGCTTCCATGTTTTATATTAATTAAATGAAAATGTATTCGAAAACTTTAAACAGTTATTTAAACTTCAACTATATCTGACGACTCTGGTTACTTAACTCTTTTGTTGACCGTACATTCTAAAAGTAAGGGGCGATATCAATTTACATACTTTGTAGAACGACTGAAAATAAGTGCTCCTGTCACTTTATCATTTGAAATTCCATATAAAAACTGAAAAATTTAATACTACGTAGTTGGTGTTTTTGATTCATAGTGAATAAGTGATATTGATTTAACTAAGTTACCTTCTTCATCTATTTCAAAGGCTGCTAATTACTGGTTACCTACTCAGAATTACAACAAAAAAAAATATGGCGTTTCCAAGAACAATTCTTTAGTCTAGCAATGTTGGTCCGCATCGCAATAGCCTGGCGTAGATGGTACGTAAACATTTAAATGGCGTCCTCATACCTGGATAAATAAACGTATGTGTGCACGCGTGGAAGTGTCCAGCGAAATATGGTCTCTCAAACTCAATGAGGCTGGCTTTCTGAACGGCGTTTATTGAAAAGGCTTCAAAGTGGAGGGCTAGGAGAGGGGTCCAGTTATGTTGGTGAGTTTACGATGGACCGGTAGCAATTCGTCTCGTCAGTCTACCTACAGCTTATCGAGCAGTCCACACTCGCCGGCACATGCTAACTGAAACTGATTTACGACACCGATGACAGTTTATTCAACATCGGTGGATATTGTTTATTAATTGGTACAAGGCTTACATGATGAGTCGCGTTGTTGTGGTCGGTCGTATGGACTCTAGTGCGGTTTAGTAATCATGAATGGTACTGCCGGTAATATACAGCGTTAAATTAAATTACTTAGAGAAACTGCAGACGTAATTGGTATTGATATCTTACCAAGTTCAAACAGAAGTAAAATTATTTTGATGTTTTTTTTTTTGTGGGGTCAGTTGCAGTCACTTGAAGCAATTTCATTTTTTTTGTGCGTTATCTTCAAGGATGGATTTTGTTATCCAAGCAAACAAAAGAAAACTGATATTTTAACTTAGTTGTCAAGTTACAAAACTACAAGCAAATGCTGACCACAAAAAAAAAAACATGTTAATTTATGGAACCCATCACGTGCAGAGCTAATTCAATCTGACCCTGTATAAAAGGGAGTTAGGCACTAGATAGTCATGGTAGGTTTGGTTAACCGTAAGTAACGGTTGAATCTTAAATGTGTGCTAAGAAAACACGAGACGCCTAAGTCTCATGTAGTGTTTGAGACATATCTCAAAGATTGATCTCAAAGCAATAAAATTTTGAAAATTAAGAATAGGGGTGACGACAGCCTATTTCGTCCCCCATCGGCGATACCGTTATGGCAGTAGGGGAACATTTCGAGATCGCGATTGGTAAAGTAGCAAGTTACAAACGCAATAAAGATCACACTTGCTTTGCTCGGATTCAAGTTTTATTGTTACTCTTTGTTAGACTTGTACTAAAATTAGCAAATCAAAACTAATGTAGGCATGTAATTTAAAAATGTCAGGTGTAACCAACTGTTCACGCATTTTGGCTGAAGTCCGACGTAAATTTGGAAAATGGATTTTTTTTATTTATAAGATAAAACAGAATGAAAGAGCTTTGACTGTTGAACGCGGAGTAGTATAGTGTCCATTTTCATTAACGATGTTCTGCATGCATACAGCGGATATATTATGTACAGATTAAAAGCATTGTAGGTACATCGTATGTAGTTGCATTTACATCCTCTATTTTTTTTAACACACAAACCCGGTTGACAAAACCGGTGAACAAAAACCCGGTTCCTACGAACAAAAACGTATTTTTTTGGCAATTCGAAGCATGTTCTTACTGATTTCAAGATTTAGTCCTATTATCTGACTTATCTAATGCCGTTTTCACAAATACTACGCAACCTAAGTGAAATACCTAAACAGAAGCGCACTGTTAGATATTCAACGCTTGGTTTAGGGCCGAGAGTAGAAAATCCAACGTACAATAATAAGTTTTACATTTTGGTGACCTCTACGTGTTAACGCGCACATGCATTAGAAAAGTCTGCAAACTACGTACGCAGAAAGTTTGTTTGACCTAATTCTAGCTTGATATCGAAAAGCAATCTGGCAGGTAGCAATCTAGGGACAGGTAATTTTAAACATTTACGAAAAGTAATTGCAAATTAAATATAGTGAACATGCAAATTCCAATATCAATCACGTAATTAATTGCTCTGATTAAAATGAGTTGCCGGTAAACATTTTGTCATTCGTTTAATTTGTTTTGTTTTACTTCAATCTACCTGCACACGGATCACTCGTTTGTTATTCGACTGCCATCGCCACTGTTACACGGTGTATCTGGTGGCGAACACTCGCTGAATGTATGAAAAGTGTCTAAAAGTGGCTGTCACTGACTACTGGTCACTATACAAGGTCAAATTAGCTGGAGAAATTCCTAAGCAGCTTGCTGCAGGAATAAACTTGGAAAAATCTTTAAGGAACGAAAAGGTGTTATGAAAATTTTGATTACATATAATAGAAAGAGAGACAGAGTTAGTTTTCATGTTTTTCGAGGGTGCTGAAGCTGATGGTGAGGTCAAAATGAAAATCCAACGTGGTGACTGCGAAAATTTTCAAATTATTCATCATGGGGGTGTCGTTTTTATGGTTTTCGAGGGTTGCTATAGTCGATTATGAAGTCAAAGTAAAGTTTGAGAAATTTAAAAATAGAGTCAGTGACGTTACATTCGGAGTTGACATAGTTGGGAAAAAGCTAGGCAGATGATGAGGTATCGATACTCATCACGTTTGCGAAGTCTCGCTAACTAATTTGAGCATGTAGTAGAGGTCGCAAATGACCTGTTTGCTAATGCCCTTAGTCGTTGTGACGTTTTGTTGTGCTTGTGCTGTCTCTCAACCTAGTTTGAATAAATTACTTTTGATTTGATTTGAGTTCTTGGGTGCTGGAAACAGAAAAGCATTTAGTATATGTTCATAATTGTTTTGGTCTGCTTATAAAAATAATTAGTGCCACTATCGGTATGATCACCAAAAGAGATAAGTAACCAGGTTTGTAGGATATAGTTGAAGTTTACTTAAAAACCGATGCATGTTTTCGAATAAAAGTTTAATTTAATTAGGTAACAGCAAACAAACAATTCAGTTCATTTATCAAACAAAATTTAATTCGAAAACATTCATCGGTTTCTTACTTAACTTCAACTATAACCGATTTGCCAGGGGTGCGGGTTGTTTGAAAGAGATATCGTGGCCCTTGGCACACAGGCTACTGATGGAAAACGGGTGGGTTTTAGTCAGTAAAAGTCTGACACGCCCTGCTGCTACACTCAGAGCTGGAGAAGTTATTTGATGATTTCCCAATCTCAAAAAAAAAAAGAACTACGAGTATAACCGATGACCCCAGTTACTAATCTCTTTTGGTAACTGTACGTATGTGTTCTTAGAACAAAATTTTTGTATGCGCCTATGATGTTAAAGGAACGAGCTAATTCTTTTTACAAAGTTAATAAAGCCCATTCATGAAAATATGCCTAAATTTTGCTATCTAAAATAAGCCTACTTAGTTTGTTTTAGAGGCAGGCAATTTTCTTATTATATTAATGAGTAGGTACTTAATCCTAATCTAGGCATGGCCTTATTACCTTTTTCTTGAGGTTTTTTGTTTAAGTTTAGAGGAGAGTTATAATGTGAGTAGAGTTGCGTTCTAATTGTGACTATTTCTACTTGAATTTTGTCATGAAAAAAAAAGGGTTGCTCAAGTTTCGAGGATCGAAAAAAGATCCCACTAATTTAATTGAAGTACTTCATCCTTATTAATAATACTTCGATTATATCTGCATATTCAGGGGATGGATTAATGGGATATTATTTGATTAAAGCATCATCAAGATTTGTTTGAACATGAAAGTAAGCAGACACATCACTGCACCATTTCGTGGGAGTATAGAAAAGTATTGCAGATTAGAGCAGGCCAGGACCTTAGACTATTATACGAAAAGGCACGGCTCAGACCTCTTGAGACCCTTTTTGACTTAAGTATTATGTAATTTGAATTTGCAATCTTTTATCATGTTTAGAGTTGCCATTCAAAAGAGGCCTTATTTAAGTATATTCTGAAAGAAATAATTTATTTTGCTTTTTTATTCCTTATTCAAAACCAATGCTTTATAAAAGCACTTTGATAGATGAGGTCGCAGGTTGTCTACGTTAATATTGTAAAAAGTTTTTGTGTAGCATAAATCCTGGTCGAGAGTTTGTTCGACGCAATTTAAAGAAAACTCTTTCATATCCCAATCTAAATGGGTTATTGAAAAGCTTCTTTGTACAAAAGGTTTTAGTGTAACATTATAAGTTTCCAAGTTCCGTAGAAATTAGCAATTTCAATAGGCAAATGGCCGCGTAAAAACATACTTTATAAAACGTTTTCTACCTGAAAATTTTCCTATTCACGACTAGCGAAAGGGGCAACGAACAAACAGATGTACCAAAAAGTCGTTCGATTAGATGGGTGTGAAATGAGCCGTTGAAATTGCATCAAGGGCTGTGGAAAGGTGTTACTTTGTTACTATAAGTCGTTTCTATTTCGTATTTCAGGTAACATCTGTAACATTATATGTTCTAAGTAGGTATTCGAATGAGAAATAATAATCTGAACGAGAGATCTGTATAACTGAGCATTTTACTAAAACAAATCTATTTGCTCACTTAAGTACTGAAATACTTTAAAGATGGAATGATAACCTTCTTATAATAAATCTTGAGCCGAGTGTGACATTTATTACACCCTCTACTTAAGCTTGGATATCGAGTAAAAGAAATGAGATACCTTTTATCTCGTGCGATATCTAATTATGTATCTAGTCATTATATAATTTCAAAATAATGTGCATGTAAAATAATTGGTCTACATTAGATTATTCTGTTACCTAGGCAAGCTAAGCGATTTATGCACGAGGTTAATAAAGTTAAATAGAACTAAGTTGAGATGCTACGGCTTCATTCACTTGTATTAAGTACACGTTTCTTTCATGTCTTTTATACAACTCAACATTTTGAATCATTATCAATTATTTAGCCGTGTGGGTAGAGTTAGAAAAGATTTGACTAACTAATAGACAGCCTTTAGATATCGTTTCTACATATTTATTTAGTGTAGAGAGTGCTAAAATATTTGTTCCGTGTGGGAATCGAACCCGCGACACGCAGCGCAGCAGTCAATCGCTTAACCACTGCGCCAACCGTGCCGTCATTGCACATCATTCTAGACCCCCCCTAGCGCAGAAATTTTTCGCCGGTTATGAAAAAAAAAAGAACACAGAAACAGCTGATTTTATTTTTAATAACCGGCGAAAAATGTCTGCGGTAGGGGGTCTAGAATGATATGCTGAATTCATGGTTACAGTTTGCGCACTGGATAAAAACTTACCCTGTATATTAATACGAAATTGGTCCAGTAATTAAGTCAAAACTATAGTTTTAATTTTGAACACTGTAGAATTCGATCACATGATTGATTCCCTGATGACCTTGAATTCTTGTACATTGAAAAGCGACGGTCCCACGCAGTGCAAACTATTACAACGTTAACGTATTCTACATATTTACCTAAAATCACCCTAAAATGTAAAATCGGTACCTACATCTAAACGACAAGGTACAAAGGTACGTTCTCTGAACAGACTGACTAGACTGTACTATTACTGAATTTATTTTGATATTGATTTTGTTTGAAAATTTAACTTTCATAATTAGCCGTATGCAGAGGATGACTGCTGGGCAAAGGTCTCTACGCAATGGGTGCCTGAAGACGACGCCGGCGCCGCCGCGGTCGGCCCAGAAAGCGGTGGCGAGATGACCCGGATGCGTACCGCGAGGGCTGGTTCGAAGGGGCGCGCGAAAAGAGTTCCTAGAAGGACTTGGGGGTGGCCTTTGCCCAGCAGTGGGACAGTAAAGGCTAAACAAAAAAAAAACGGTTTTTAAATGGTTACCTAGACGTACTTTTGTGTACTTACTAGTCCACAGATGTATCATACATGCAATAAATGAAACAACAAGTATCGAATACTACTTGTGATTAAATTTTTTGCAAATTAGTAGTTTACATACTTTATGTTAAATATTAATTTGTGATATACATAAACCTTCCGGATAAGTATTCAAAATTGTGTTCAAAACTGCATCATAATTCATTCAACCTACAGTTAAGACTGACGATTTCAGCGGTCACATAGGCAGCCACAAAAAGCGACTTTGTTTTGCAACAAGAATTTACATATATATTTCTGCTCAAACGTGTAGATGAGTTAGAAGCCAGCCTGTTCCCCAGTTCAGGTGTTATGGTATCCCCAGGGAGGTTTCATTAACCGGTGATATTGCGTTACAATGTGCCGTGCTGAAGACAGGCGCTTCCCGCCGAGCTCACTATGTTTTGACCTAATTAATACATAGCCGAGGGCCAATACGCACACGTCACTAATTTTGATTAATTGTTGTACATAGCCGGTTTTGTTGGTGGTTATTTGCTGGCCAGGGTAAGTAAGCACCTATGTGTTGTTACTATGAGATTTCTTCTTGCCTACCTAGTTGTATGTTGTTTGTTTTTATGTCGACGTATCTAACTATTCATGAAAAATCTGATAAAATGTCGTTTGAACTATTGAATTGGAAAAAATAGTAATTTTGTGGTTACGTTACAAAACGATGACTTGCTTAAAAATAATTGTAGCTTTGAAAAAAGTACAACCTTTTTAAAGCTTTACTTTTTTTATCGAAGGTTACGATAGTAAATTATCCTCACTAATATTGTAAAACGCGAAAGTTTGTATGAATAGAGGTTTGTTACTCTTTCACGCAAAAACGGCCGAACGGATTTGGATAAATTTGGCATACAAATAGATTATAACCTAGATTAACACATATTATACGTTTTATCCCGGTAATACGTTTCCTTGGGATGATTTCCGACCTCCGTGTCCGTTCCTAGCGAGTTTTACCTATACGTCTAGGTTCTAACTGAGACAGGCGTTTTACTTTGTGTAAATTATTACGTCACCAGTGCTCTTAAAACGGTAAAGGAAAGTTCGTGAAGAAACTGGCATGTCCTAGAACCAAAAATTCGAAGACATGTGACATCTACCAACACGCACTGGGCCCGCGTGCTGCGGCCCAATCTTGCTCACGGAGCGGAGGCCTGTGTCCCAGTAGAAACGTTATAGGCTGATTATGATAGTACTAGCTTCCGCCCGCGGCTTCGCCCTCGTGGACGTCGAAAATCATCCCGCGGGGTCGTACTACCGAGATAAAAAGTATGCCATGTTTTGATCTAAGTTATGATCTATCTCTGTGCCAAATTTAATTCCAATCCGTCGAGCCGTTTTTGCGTGGAAGAGTAACGAACATAAATACATACAAACTTTCGCGTTCATAATATAATATTAGTAAGGGTTTATTTCAACAATAATATAGTGCTCGATTCCTAAAATGTGACGACAAAGTGACGTAGCAACAAAATCGTAGCCTATACCAGATTTACAGGTACATCTAGCCTGAAAAGTGAATAGTCCGTCAGATGAACTGTAACTAAAAATTCAGTATTCACGTTGAATAAGGTGTATCGTACTATTTTTGAATCGATAGCAATTTGCGATAAAATCTAAATAGGTAACTCATGTGGACAATGGACTTGCACGCAATTAGACACATTACCGATACTTAAGTCTGGAAATTAGAGAGGTATATTTAAAAACTAGCTTTCGCTGGCGGCTTCGCCTGCTTGGAAGTCGAAACATATACCACGTGACATACTACCGGGATGAAAAGTGTCTTATATGTTAATCCAGGTTACAAAGTATCTGTGTGCCAAATTTCATCCAAATCCGTTCAGCCGTTTTTGTGTGATTCAGAAACAAACATCTAAATAAGTATCCAAACATACTTCCAATATTAAAGTAGGAAGTAAGATGAATAATTAGAACTCAATTTCAACTCGCCGAACTAAAACGAAACCGTTTGTCAATTACCAGGATGTCACTTAGCTATATTAAATTCAAAATGATAACGGTATCTGTGCGAAGCGTCAGAGTGTAAGTTAGTGTGGATAGCTGGTGGATGGCAATGGCACACATGTACCTAAATAATCCTATAATTACCTCAGTGGAGAGCGGCTCCATTTTCATTGGCCGTAAAGCTGGATAGTTCTACTACAACACTGGACCTCCCCTATTGCACAATAAAGTGTCGGCTAATAGGGATTACTACACTTTCATGTGCTAGATTTAACTTTGATACAGACTTCGGACACTGTACGTTAATAAGAGACCATGGTTATGAAGCTCTACCTGAGTCATATGTATTTTGTGAAAATTAAAATAAACATGTAGGTAAGCTAATGACGTTTTTCTTTTGTTCATTTTATTCAAGCAATATTTATGTACGGTCTATGATTGCCAGTAATTTGAATAGTCTAAGGCCACATCCTAACTGAAAGCGATCGTCGCGCGAGTAGACGATCGTCGCGCGAGTAAGTGATCATCTCGTTCCATTATACAGGAAAAGTTTTTATCCAGTGCGCAAATTGTAACCATGAATTCAGCATATCATTCTAGACCCCTTAGCGCAGAAATTTTTCGCCGGATACATAAAAAAAAAATCAGTTGTTCCATACATTTTGACCGCGTAGGTATTGCACTTTTCTATGGAACAGCAGATTTCTTTTTGTATAACTGTCGAAAAATTTCTGCGCTAGGGGGCTAGAATGATATGCTGAATTCATGGTTACAGTTTGCGCACTGGATAAAAACTTTCCCTGTATATGAATATGACATACTCGCACGATACAAAAAATGTCGCACATCTATTTAACGCATAAGTAAACGATCTTGTATTCGCGGATTTGCGCAACAGTCCTTCTCAGTTAGGATGCAGATTAATAACTGGAACCAATACCAGGCAACGTAGATAAAAACTAACCTACATGGATATTTTTTTCTGAAATATAAGAAACGCTCTACTCTTCATACCTAGATAAACAGGTGAAGAAAATAAATAAGAAGGGTTTAAAAACAAAAGTTGTTTAGACTTCCAACGGTATCATCCATATTTCACACAAAGTTAGAGACATTTCAGGAATTTACAATGTTCTAAAATATGGTCATGCGCTATTGAGTATTATAAGTGTAATCCCAGCATCGCGCGGCTTAACGTTACTTTATTGTTGGCAGGAGATCAGCACGTGAAGGATGAAGGTGCGACGCTAACTTTCATGGAGATGAAACTTGTTTGTTAGTTATGTCTTCTTATTAAACGAACGCCCACACACCACACCACCTCATCCCTTAACTTATCAAATCATGGACGAAAATGATTACAAACATTATCCTCTTATATTTTACTATTATGAGAATGAAATTTTAAATTAGAATTAGGAGGGATGCAGTAAAAGTAAAATAAATTAGGATGTAAAATACCTATAAAACAGAATTAGCCCGATGTAAAGATTTTCTTGGGAATTTGCTCCCTTCTCGTTTTCCGCAAGATGTGAACATAGGATACGGAACTCATTTCCATGATCGTGGTATAATTCGGTTTAAAATTGTTTCCCAATTAGTGGCGTGTGTATTTCCGTTCCGTCATTGTCTAGTTCAAAGTGTGAATAGAAATTTCGTGGTTGAGGTAAAATTAGCGTGTGAGTTTATACGGGCATGTCTATTGCAGTGTTTGGAACAGGTCAGGACAGGCGGCCGACCGCAGTTTGCGCTCGCCGCATCGACTGCAACCAACTGGTTTCCCGGCGGACTGACACAGGAAATTAATATAAATTCCTATCGCATAAACTCGAAACGGGCTCTCTATGCTGTCACGCAGACAGTGATGAGGCCTATTGTGTGAAAGTGATTCAATCGAACCTCACTTCCCTCGTTTATTCGCGTTAGTTTGAATGTGAATGCGGTGTCAACTGGCTCGCTAATATTGCGATATTGTATTCATATTGTATATTATATATGTTAGAAAAGTGTATAATCTGAAATATTACGGTTAGCGATAGCTAGAAATGGGACAATTATACTAGATAGGTTTTTTATACATTATATTATATGGCATGTACCTATATCGTAAACAACCATCTCTTGTTTCAAGCTTTCCACTCGCGAAAGTGTTTTAAAGTGTTTATTTATTTTGGGGGTTTTGTGGTTGGATCGGAACATCCTAAAAGCCAATAAAACACCCATCCCATGTTAAAGTGCACATAGTCAATTTTGCATACTGAGGAAACAAACAAACGTCTCCTAAATAAACACTTTACAACGCCATCCCGCCTACTTAGTGGCAATACCATCTGACAAAAGAGTAGAATTGCTCTTACCTTCAAAATGAAACAGTCGCTTTGTCGATTTTGCGGGGATTCTTGTAACGACACCTTTATTGAAAACGTACTGTGTGTGATTCGTGACTCTTTTTACGAGAGGTGCTGCATGCCTACGTGTTCGGGTCACGACTTTTATTACGCTTAACTATCTTTCACGTATTTTTTGTTGCGTTGCACGTCACGAGAAAATTAAGGAAGAGTTTTTCTACTACTCGGCCAAGGCTTTCCTCAATCTGTATTTAAATACAACGAGTATAAAATAAGAAGCGTAAGGTTTTCTTAAGCTTTCACTTGAACTCGTCTTGACGAAAAACTTCACCTATAAAATCCTTAGCCCAGGATTTAAAAAACACTTAATGGTGAAACTCTTATCAAAGTTTTCTTGGTGTTAAATAGTAGGCGGTGGGATTAAAGCGTTTATTGGCTTGCTTAACTTTGTCTCTTAATGTCTTGAGGTGTCGTATTTTAAAGTCGTTGTAATTGACTTCTCTTGGCGCGAAGTTAGATACACTTAACAGAGCTTTGTTTACACGCTGATGCAAGCTGGGTAAAGTTCGTACGACGAGAGAGTACAAAAGTTTGAGATTTCTAACATACCCTACATAAATATTAAAATACCTGTTTATCCTTCTAGATTTGAACAGGGACGAGGAATAAAACATGTGATCGTCAAGTTCATTTATTTCAACGACGGGTCGGGCACAATGGGTTGTCGAGATTTTTTAAATGGACCCTTACCATCTAAAATGTAAAACCTTAATCGTTGCACATTAGCGAGAGTAACGGCGTCCACTGGCCACGACCATCAAAGTCGCTTATTGTTACGCCACGGTTCTGTAAAAAAGATTAGCACATTTGCCGTTAACGATCCCGAAAACAGGGCCACATCAGACAGCATCGGGGCCGGCGAAATAAAACGAAATAGCAATAAAAGTAAATCGACGGGCCCGGCCCGGGGCCGCTCTACGTGCCGGATTAAATCAAACGTTATTCGTCTTAGCAAATTACGGTTCATGTTTTTGTACATTCCCAGGACTTGATGCGCGGAAATGTAAGCCGGGTGGAAAGTAGATTTAAATGCAATTTAGCAAATCCCGTCGAAGGGAATTCCGGTATTCCGTCGTGAAATGAATGAATGGCTACCTGAAAAAATTGTGAATAAGTTAATTTAGGGTATTTTTCTGGTCTGGTGCTTTTTCAGAACTGCCTTTTAGTATTACAACGGAATGAGTTTTGCGCTAATATTTAAGTATTTTTTTTTAATGTGGTAAACATTATAAATATATGTTTACTTACGTCTAACATGTTTAATAGCATGACAAAATGTAATTATGATATCCGTATAACCGAATATATAAAACACGTCCTTTTCATGGGCTCGCCTATTGTAAGTAGTCTACAATACCCTAACTATTGTATGCGCTTACTACGTAACTATTCCAGCGACCGAGGTTTATACGTTGCGTTTAAGTCCTCGCGAACAATATTAAAGCCACGATAAACTTAAAAACAAGTTTAATCCGGCTTGCCGCGGACTCCATACCTTCATCCGAGGCAATCTGCCTGCATTGCCGTTGAATTAGTCTGCTTTAACGGTTGTGAGCCACTCATTTATTTATATTACTGTCGCCCATTATTTTTGTCTGAGAATGAAGATGTTGTTTGAAAGCGACTGTCTAGATTCTTTGGATTGATGTAAAATTGGAACATAATTGCACAATTTCCTTTATGTTGTCTATGAAATGCCTATGATTACAATTGGTCTATTGCTCATCCTTACACGTAGCCTTTAACAATACCATAACCTCACCTGTTTTCTAAACCCCTCTACATTGATAGTTTCCGTACGTGTAGTAGTGACGTTTTAGATTTGTCACAGAGTCGCACTATGTAGATTCTATGGGCATCTAATTGATGCCCTTTGGCGAGCAAGTTTTTACCTCATACATTGCTAAATCCGTCTAATGTCAAGTATTGCCTTTTCTGCCAGGGGTGCGGGTTGTTCAAAAGAGATACCGTCGCCCCTGCCACATAGGCTACCGAGGGAAAACGGGTGGGTTTTTTTTTTGGGTGGGAAATCATCAAATAACTTCTCCCGCTCTGGGTGGAGCAGGAGGGCGTGTCAGACTTTTACTGACTAAAACCCACCCGTGTACCCTCAGTAGCCCGTATGCCAGGGGCTGTGGAATCTCTTTCGAACAAACCCGCACCCCTGACAGGCATCGGCCCTTGCGGGCCCCTTCGGTTTGTGCTGACATCTCTTTGAGGCGCGCGTGGAACACAACGCGCCGTCGACTTGGGCTTGGTCCTTACCGGATAGCGAGCTACCCATTACTCGCTGTCCGCAAGCCCACGCCTACGGTGGCCGGGAATTACCGCAAGGTTCAATATTGGGTCCGGTCCTCTTTTTAGTATATATAAATGATTTACCTCATTTACTAAAAAACCAACCACAAATGGTGTTATTTGCTGATGACACATCACTGATTTTTAAAGTTAAGAGACACGCACAGGAGCTTGACGAGGTAAATAACGCTATAGTTAAGCTCATGCCTACGGTGGCCGGAAATCGGCCTGAGATTCCCGACGCCCAGGGCGTCTCCGTATCCTGCGGCGGCTAGGATCGCGAGGGCGCATAGACTGCCTCTCCCTCACGTGCGCCGGCTTCCTCTTCGCGAGCATTACTGCTTCGTTGAAAGAGGTGACGGCTACCCATGCCCTCTCGCTCCGTACCATGGCCTGGACCAGGGCCGGACGCGAGAAATCGCCGCCGCCGATCGCCTCCACGAGGACACGGCGGTGCTCCGCCCAAGCCGGGCAGACCGCCACCGTGTGCTCCACCGTGTCCTCAATGCGATCTTCGCAGTGGAAACACCCGGGCGTTTCCTCCCGCCCAATCCGAAACAGGAACCTCCCGAAACAACCGTGCCCGGTGAGAACCTGCGTCAGGCGGAAGGTGAGGACGCCATGCCGCCTCTCAAGCCACTCCTCAAAGAGGGGACTTACCGCCGCAATCGTGGCGTGCCCAAACACGGGTGGGTTTTAATCAGTAAAAGTCTGACACGCCGTCCTGCTCCACCCAGAGCGGGAGAAGTTATTTGATGATTTCTCACCCAAAAAAAAAGTCTTAACTTTTCTCTGTTTATTTATATCTTTCGTACGAATGTTTCTTTCTCGCGGACGGAGTCGCAGGCCCAGCTTGTAGGTAAATAAACCGCCGACATCAACTAATTCCTAAGCGTACGTATTTTTCCTAAACTAACTCCATTGTTGTTGTCCTCCAGTAAGTTAGTGAGTTGAGTGTTTGTTAGAAGTTTTCGGGCATCCCGTTGTTTTTGAGGGCTCTAGTGTCTACGTGCGCGGTTACAGGTGATTTTCTACAGTTGAAGTGTTTGCGTGAACTTCGCAAGTATGAGCCGAATTGCAAAGTTTATCTTACTCGGCTTCATTGAGAAGTTGCATTGGCAATGTTTGCGCGGTGACAATGAGTTTGTCTTGTGACTTCGATATGCGTTTGAGACTGCGCTTAAACTATTTAAACTTTTATATAGCTTTGTCTACTGAGAGCCTTTTAATCCGCAAAGTTAGCACAGAATAGGAAAGATCATTTGTTTTTCTATGTCTGGGCGTTGTTATAATAAAAAAACTTCGGTCGTATGTTTGTAGCGATTTTTTTTGGTTCGCTTCGACGACATGCCAACACTGTTTTGATTAAATTTTTTCAATTATGTTTTGTTATTTTATGTATTAATGTAGTGTAAGTCAGTAAGCAATTTAACATATCCACTAACTTACATAGAGCTCCACACAAAAATAAGTTAACGTACCTAAGCTATTAAGGAAGAAAAAAAAAAATAGCCACGATCTTTTATGCATCACGGCACCTTCATAACCGACCAGATTTTAATGAAAAAAGTTTCCTTCAAAGACATTTTAAATGCAAAATATTAGCAGGATCTACTTGTAGCTAGATAGAACAATCATTTGCATCTGAATGTCTTAATTGTTTTCTGAAACTAGATCACAACGGTATTTTTAAAGAAAAAGGTGAAAAGCCTGTATAGTTCGATGTCGATGTCTTACCGTAACTGTGGTTCGGTTTCCGATTGCATTATGGCGGCAGTCGCTAGACATTACTGAAGCCATTACCTTATCTAAAGTCCCTCTCGGATTTATTTAGTTTTCCCTCGCCGCAATTTATCGAAAACCGCTCGATAAAGTTGTCAACAGGAATGGATCTGGAGCCAATTTTAGAGGAGAAAGCACCGCAAAAAAATAAAACGACTTTTTGGTTCTACGTGTTTGGTTAAATCCTAGATGAGATTTTAGATATTTTTCTATTTTGTGTCTCTCCTTATATAACTTTTATGTTGGATGCATTCACGCAAATACAGGGGTAAAGCTGTTTCGAGATGATATCGCTGGAGACTTCAGAGATAGCATTTTGTATTTACCGCGTCATAATATAATGTTTGGCGCTCAAAGCCCGGTGTTGTTGTAGCTGTTACACGACAGCAACAACATTATTGTGAAAAAATCTATAGGCTATTTTGCTAACCTAAACGGGAATCAAATTAGGGGCATTATATCCGCCTTCTGTTTGGCGGACGTCCGGACGCCCGCGGCGATTATGTCGTCAAATGATGTACCAAATGTATTCAAAATCAAAAGAATTGTTTGTTTGTTATAGACAACATGTTTTGTATATGAATCCAAAGCAATTATTTTTATTAGTGTTTTAATATACTTAGATGTGAAAAAAGAACTGCTGTGTAAAGTTGTTATGACGGAGAGGAACGAACGGTAATAGTGAAAACAGTTATGTCTTAGCTGAGTGGTCCTGAGAACAAGAAAACTCACGACAAAGGAACTCTATAAAGATATTGTAAATAAAAAATAAAACAATCTCAGAGACAAACGCTTTTATTTTTAGACGTTCATTATTTTTTGTGACTTAGGTACTGACGTATTCATTTATAAAATTACTTTTGCTGAAATCATTAGTAGAAAATGAATTGGAGTAGAGTCTATCTTTGTTTCTAAGATAGATATTTTTACTTGTGAAACCAACAATAGGTCCTGTGGAATATTTATAGCTATATCATTATTTATAGAGATGGGTTGTAACAGGCTAAACACGATATCTGTTATCACTGTTACTGTTACTCAAAAATAACAGATCCAAATATCTGTTATTAAATAACAGCCTGTTATTTTTGTACGTACGTATCAAAATCTCAACTGAATATCTTCTTTATTTCGATTCATTGTAAGTCGAAAATCGTTTCCTAAGTATATTTCAGCCGAAAGACGTCCACTGCTGGACATATTATGCCCCCCAAGCTCCGCCACTTCGACCGGTTCTGTGCTTCCCGCATCCAGCGGATTCCTGCGGCCCTCAAGAGGTCATCGTCATTTGGGGGGGGGGGGGTTGCCACAATTGCCACGCTTGGCAGGCGGGTTGGCGATCGCAGTATGATCCCTTCTCTAGTAAGTTCCTTAGTCGCTTCCTACGACACCCACTGGAAGAAATGGGATGGTGCTATTCTTTTACGCCCGGCTACCACACGGGACAGTATCCTAATGACTAGTAAAGAATGACGGGGTAGTGAGAAATCATAGGATCACGTTTATTTATATTCTTTTTAGACTTAGATATCCGGTTAGTCTGGAAGCCAAACCCAATTTAGTTGTACAAGGCTAGGCACTCAGATTGGTTTTGATTGACAATTTCGATTTACATAATAAATTGGAGGTCACGTAGTGACCACCCATATCCACGAAATGGTAATTGTTTTTCAAACGTTTTACTATTCACGAACTAACTAGATACTAAATTTAAAGAATATGTTACTGCTACAACCTACAACGAGCTAACTACTAAGCGAACTAGAACTATCTAGCTAACTATAAAACGAATAACCCAAACTAAAAAACTGTATTATTACATACATGAATATAAACACTAATACGCCGTAAACACAAACACTTTCGAAAAAATTGCAATTACTATTCACCAGTTCACCTTTCGTAATTTCTTACGAAAAGTGTTTTCTTTCGAAAGCAAAATTAAAATTACAAAAATACGAAATTTATAAAATGTCAACAAACAAATCAGCCAAATTACTTTCAATTGAATATTATCTTTATTGCTATAACTATAAGGTCGTACATACATGGAACATTTTGCGACCAATCCCGTCAAACGTCAAACCAAAGACAATGTAGATCAAAGGCGTCCGTAGACGATAGCTGTATTTGTTTTTGGTTGCATCTTTTTCCAAAGTATTATATTTAAATTATTTTTTATTTCAAACCTGGCAAATTACTCTTAATAAAATTGGTTTCATCTTTGTTGGGTTATCAAACGTATAAACCTGGAATATTTTGCGATGAATTCCGTGAAAGTTGAAACCAAAGATAATATAGGCATTCAGACAAATTGCCATAAAGAAAAATATAATAAATTTTAGGTTTCTTTGTAATGGTCACTGGACAGTAACAGATAAGTAACACGACCAAATTTAGGAGTCACTTTTTATAAAATGTTGGTTCTTATCAGACAACCAACTGTATTTTACGGATTATAAATACTAAGTGCTTCTCTTTTTAGCGTAGTTTAACCACTTTAGTAAGAGTGAGAAGTAAACATATTGCCTAGTAAATAAAAATAATAGGTGTGTCTCTTTTTAACAAGGGTCATTCCATAATGAGGAAGACAGAGCCCTAAATATTTTTCTTCCTTTGTGTGCGTCAGTGCGTATGAAAGTAACAGCCGTGGTAACAGTCTGTTACTGTGTGGAGACTGATATATTGAAATAACAGTAACAGCCGTTGTAACAGTCTGAGGGTCTGTTATTAAAATAACAGATAAGTGATATTGGTAGTAACAGTTGTTATTTGTTATTTTTAAATATCTGTTATTTATATCTGTTACGATAAATACGCCTCACTCCTAATTATTTAGGACAATTCGTCATCATGAGATTTGGTATTCATTGCGTAGTTATTGAATTAGCCTTTTCCCTACTAATTTTGAATGCTGTAACTAAGATAAAAACACCCAATGCAAAAAGTATACCCAAAATTGCTTGATACTATTACCTAGGTACTTAGTTAATATTTGTAGATACGCCGTTATTGGCTACTCGTTGTGATCTCTATGTCAATTTTATTTACAACAGCGATTACACATATCATAATCATCATCATCTGCCTAGCCTTTTCCAAAATATGTTGGGCTCGGCTTCCAGTCTTACCGGATGCAGCTGAATACCAGTATTTTACATGGAGCGACTGCCTATCTGACCTCCACAACCCAGTTACTGGGTAATACGATACCCCTTAGTAAGACTGGTTGTCAGACTTTTGGGCTTTTTCAGCGATTACACATATGTTTTACAAAAAAAGTTTTGACCTTGACATTGACCCTTAAACTAATTTATTTGAGTAGTCTGAGTCCGATTAATCAGAAGTGATTAACGGTTTACAATTACCCTCATTTTTATGAACGCTACTTAGAGTTAAGTCATGATTAGCGTCTGTTTAACCAAACATTTTTGACGTTTAAACCATCATTTAACTTTAAGCAACGTTTATAAATAAGGGAGTTAAAGTCTAGGAAAGCAGTTAATATAGAATATTGATAGCAATACAAATACCCCAATGCTCAATGAAGTAGAGCATGAATACACAAGGTAAACTATTCTTAGTAGATCTATATTTGGGTTAGGTAGGTACGACAGTTAGTGCTAATTGAGATTCGGTTGGTTATCAGAGCGACACATCCTGGAAAAAGCGTGAGATTTATATTCATATATATTTTTGTTTTTTGGCCGCATATTGCCACTCAAAAAATTTGGAATGTTCTCTTTGCACTCTATTGTTACCGCGTTCTACCGTTTTGAATTTCTATTTGACTGTTTATTTTTATTTTTAAAGTTTATTTTTAAATTTTAATGTTTAAATTTTGATTCAAGCAATAATTTCAATTTCGTTATTATTTTATTTTTTGTTAATTCGATTACGATATATTGTTTTTTGATTGTTTAATTTTCTATTCTCATTTCGATTATGTTTTTTTTAAAATTTTGATTCTAGTAATAGGTAACTTAATTTGTTTTTTTTTAATTCTTATTCTTATGATTTTGTTTTTTTACTAAATGTTGTTAAAACTTATATTTAAGGAGCTATTTTTAGGGTTCCGTACCTCTAAAGGAAAAAACGGAACCCTTATAAGATCACTTTGTTGTCCGTCCGTCCGTCCATCCGTCCGTCTGTCAAGACCGTTTTTCTCAGGAACGCGTGGAGGTATCAAACTGAAATTTCTATATGATACTTAGTTCTACTGTCCCTGGAAGCTGTAGAAAAATCAACCTTCTAAGTCAACGCAATCAAAAGATACAGCCATTTAGGCCGCAGATTTCCGCAAATTTTCGAAACTCGCACGGGAATCAAAACCTACAGGGTACTTCCCGTGAACTTAGAATCTTGAAATTTTGTACGAAGTCACGTCTTATAGTACAGATATAGGAAAAATTACGAAAACCGAAAATTTTTAGTTTCGTCATATAAAAAAAAATATTTTTGACAATTTTGAACTTTTACTTATATACCCACAGGTTTGTACGGAACCCTCGGTGCGCGAGTCCAACTCGCACTTGACCGGTTTTTAAGTGAGTGCTGTGTACGCCTGTAAGTGACAAATACACCATAACTAAATCCAAATGTTATTTTATTATGTTAATGTTCCTAGTGAATAAGTCGTTGGTGTACCTTTTAAATAAATAAATAAATTTGCTTTTACCTGCAAAAATTCGTGAAGTCTAATGACAAAAATACGTGCCTAAGTGAGATTTTAACTACTTGTTTTTACATACACACATAATCAGCCTATAATGTTCCCATTGCTGGGACACAGGCCTCCTCTCTGTGAGAGGGGGCGGGCCGTAATTCACCACGCGGGCCCAGTGCGTGTTGGTAGATGTCGAATTTTTGTTTCTAGGACATGCCGGTTTCCTCACGATGTTTTCCGTCACCGTTTTGAGAGTAGTGGTGATGAAATAATTTATACAAAGTAAAGCGCCTGTCCGGGTTCGAACCTACGACCTACATCTCGTAAGTCGCGGCCGTTACTACTGGGCCACTACTGCCCTTCTTCACGTCTTTGTTAAGTCACAATTAAAATATTAAGATCCCTAAAACTGAAGTAACTTAATCATCATCATTTTTCTGCCGTCATCCCAAATTATTTGGGGTCGGTGCCACAAGTCTGTTTCTTGCATTCTCTACTAGTCGTCATTTCGGTAGCAATCACTTTTATAACCATATCATCATGCACACAGTCCATCCATCATTTCTTAGGCAGTATATGCGACCTCACGGCCCAAGTCGCCGCGGGAGACGCCCTGGGCATCGGGAATCCCAGGCTGATTCCCGGCCACTGTCCGGTAGGGACAAGGCCCGGGTCGGCGGCGTCGCGTCGTGTTTCGCGCGCGCGCCTCAATGCGATGTCGTCGCCGGCTGGTGGGGTCCGCAAGGGCCGATGCCTGCCAGGGGTGCGGGTTGTTCGAAAGAGATACCGTGGCTCTTGGCACACAGGCAACTGAAGGAACACGGGTGGGTTTTAGTCAGTAAAAGTCAGACACACCCTCCTGCTTCACCCAGAGCGGGAGAAGTTATGTGATGATTTCCCATCCTCAAAAAAAAAACATCGTTTCTTTGGTCTACCCTTATACCAATCGAAATTTATACTCAAAACTTTCCTCACGACATTTTCCTTATTCTTCCGTATAACATGCCCATACCATGACATCCGAAATAATTAAATAAATAGACTTTAATCGTAATACATATAACCGAATGTAGTCTGCTTAGTATAATTTATAGGTGGTTTCTGACGCCGTCAATTAAATGTATATTAGTTTACGTTAAAGGCACATTACTCAACATATAGGTAAAGAAATTCCTCGAACAAACTCGGTGTTCACGTTTCGAAGAGGGCCTGTACGCAAATCCCTTTGGGTGTAAAAAACGAAGGTTTGAAAAGCCAAACTTACCGAAACGTTTTTAAGCTGTTTCCCGGAGATATTGGCGGTCGACGAGGCTCCAAGAGCATTTTTCACCGAGTCCCCGGATATCGGTTTGACTAATATATAACATCGGACATTTCGGACGCCGAAATTCGATTGTGAGCTATCTTTTAGATTATGTGCACTAATTCCTATTCAAGCTTCGGGTAGCTTTGTGAAATGGAGCTTTTGGGCTTCGTATTTAGGCTCTATAAAGGTAAGTAAAGATGTAGTGGAATAGTGCTTTGGCGGGATTTTAGTGTTTTAACTGTTTGTTAGAATCGTTTTATCAGACTGCCGAGATTAACCATTCCAAATTCTAAAGTTAGAGCTAATAATATTGTAAAATGTATAAAAGGAAATTCTTTTTGGGGCTTTTTAGTAGGTATAATAAAAAGGCACACGTAATAAATCATCAATTGGAATTATAATAAAATGGAGGCAGAACTGAAAAAGATATGATAACGTCCTTTTTTAAGATATTACGTATGATGAAACGGTTACGTCAGCGGTATTTTCTATCCCTCTATTGAATTTGGTTGACCTATACAAACACAACTTGGGCTGCCTCAAATTACCAATTTAGGGTGTTGTTTGATTACGAAAATAATACAGTATGAGATTGCATAATTTGCAGCTATTTCAAAAACAATGGAAACGATTCCCTTATTTATCTAAACGTGTGCTTGTGTCTGGATATCCGTTGCAACATTTCTATTGATGTCGCTAAAAGAGGAAAGTGGTTTTACATCGATAACCCAAAAGAATTCATAAATATAAGATAAGCGCGGACGAATCCAAGGAGAAACGTTTCAAAGGAGAAAAGTATTGAATAAATAAAGAAATCGACACGTTTTCGCGAACTCTCAATTTATCTAAGAAAATTTTATTCATATCCGGCGAGAGGGGACGGCTTCTGAGGATCTCGACATATGGACACATGTTGAAGACACATAAGCTTTACTTATTATTTTTCCATTCTTTATACGCTTCTTATCCGTACTGAATACGCTTTGATACGATAATTATGTATGGAGCGCACCGTTTGTGTCTGATACGCGAGCTCCACGTCTGGCGAAGTTGTTTTGTCACGAGTACGTATGTACATGTGAAAAGATTAAAAAGTTTCTCCACAACGTCTTTGGAAGCTCTAAGCTCGCTGTCATAAGGCAAGTAAAAGCTCGAGTTGAAAAGCGGATTAGGCCCCTTAAGTTTGTTCCGAGGTAAAGTAATATTCTCGAAGACAACAACAAAAAAGAAAATCCTAAACCGTGCACTCCGTTCAGAATATTAAACGTTCTCACTAATACTTCTGATTAAGTTTTCTCTCAATGTTCCTCCCTGCAAGCCAACACGCTACGCGTTCTACCTATCACAGTCATATTATACTTTGTTGAATTACATTGTAGCATCACTACCAGATTTATATATTATCTATAGATGTGAACTTTGAAGACACATTCCTGTCTCTTTTTAAATATAGTTAAAAGGTTAGGTATGTTCCAGAAAATATTGTAAAGAACAATGAAACTATTCACAACACTGTTTCTACGTAAGCCTTTTTATCCGAGGGGATTCTCTCGAAGGGTACGCGAATCCGTGCCCTGTTCTTATAATTTCCTTGAATGGTGAACATTTGATTTAAGTACCGTCCCAGGGCTAACAACGACTCTCTGGGGACCGCCCCGACTATTTCCTTTTGTTTTTGTGCCGCTTTTTTAACAACTTTTTCTCAAAAGGATTCGCTAAGAGGCCAGTACGAATGCGGACGTTTAAAGCAAATCCTGTGATTAGAGTCAAACGATTGACGTTCACTATGGGATTTGGTGAGAAGATTAATGGTTGCTATCGAATGGTAATTACGGAAATGAAACGTGTAAGTTATGCAAATGGTGACCAGCGAGCTTTCGCATTTGAAACTAATAGTTTGAAAGATCAATTTAGTTAAGATATGGTTTTCCAGCACTAAGTCTAAGCACTACTTCGTGGTTATAAAGCTTTTTACTAAGCAATAATGCTCGGTTATATGAGTTTGTGTAAAACTGCATGTTTGTGCTATTGCATTAAGTATTGTGCAATTGCTTGCACATGGATGGGTAGGTACAATTGAGCGGATGCGAGTGGTACTCAGCACAAAGGCTTAACAAGCCAACTTGCTCGGTTTTGTGCATACATAACCCCGCTGTTATTAATCGTACGGCGGCAAGTTTATGCTGAGCCCGCACTTACCTCCCGATTCGGCACTACATTGTTAAAACTACAGCGCGGAAAACACCGCGCTGCAATTTCTTGTTACGTATGAGCTGCGTACATTATTACGGAACTTTCGCTGTTTTTATTAATTTAAACCGGACTTTAGTTTTAATCTCAACCTTGTTTCAAACATACTTTATTTCAACTTGAATTAAACATCCTTATACGGGAAAAGCCACACTGTTTTATAAACCCGCATAGGGACCCATGTCAGGATCAAATACTAAAATAAATTCTTAGCACGAAGTTTGTAGACAAACGATTTGGCAACCTCGCCAAAAACATCACGATTGTTTTCCATGCCAATACCGTGGATAAATGAATATTCAATAATCACTTATTATACCTTTAATTTTAGAGTTAAGTTGTGTATTGTGTTGTTTTTCCAGATTTATAAACATATTCGTAGTTACACTAGTTACGCATATTTTTACGTAGTTGGAAGTGGCTTGGGAGATTTTTGTTGTTAGAAATAAAAGAGGTTAGTGTGGCAACGCGAGCGTGCAGTGTGCTCGGCGGATTTCTACCGATGGTTGAATTTGCACCGATGTCGTAAGCTGCGCGGCCGGCGGGCCGTGTCCCCGTGTGTACCCAGTTTATTACCGCAGATGTAAAACTTACTTGTTAAGCGGAACACATAGTGAAAAACAAACATAGCCGTCGTTTGCCTGCACGGCACTCGGACTTTACTGTCCAAATCAAGCTACGATTTTTTGCTGCTAGTGTACAACCAAATTAGTACCTATATTTTTTTGTAAAAAGTGTCCCAAACATTAAAGTATTATATTATACTTCGTGGCTACGAATTAGTTACTGTCTCTGCATTAACAGGCAGGCATCTGACATAATAACGTCATCTGCACGCATGTTGTGACGAGATACGAGACGGCTCGGCTGAAAGCGGTATTGGCTCGTGGTATTCACGTTCATGGCCCACTGACTGCTGTCCATTCAACCATTTCCCTATTTCGCCTCCTACGGAGAATTGCTGCATTTGAAATTCACTACAAGTTAACTGTCCATAACAACCATAACGAGTTTACTGCTTATTTCATTGAGTTGGAAATACGTTGTGCGTTGATAAACAAATTATTGATAAACGAAACCCAATTTATTTTTGTAGAGCTGTTTTCTTTTTGCAATCGAAAATTTTAAATTACAATATTAAAGTCCTTGTAAAATTACGCTAATTTCGAATTATGTAAATTTTTCTTCAAATGATTATCAAAAGCAGATTTGCTACGCCGTAGCACAATGGCCGTAGGGGTGCTACGAAAGCTACGGTTTTAATATAGAAATGATATTCAACCATCGTGATTGTTCCTTTAGTGAACAGTATCATCGATGTTTAAACATTAAATTCGTTTCAATTATAAAAATTTGAAGCGTTGTAAAAGGGTAATTGCCTGTATCAAACGGTTCCTTCTGGGAAATCTATTTAAATTCTTTGTTATTGAATAAGAAATGACGATTTACGAAATAGAGGATCAAATAAAAGCTTTAACAGAAAGAATATTAATATTAAAGCTACACGCTTAGTCTTACTAAATAAACAAACAGATTACGAAGAAATGTGTATCTCTGGTGAATTTCGATTGTGATTTAATATGGAAGTTGACAACGTGTATAAAATAAGTATCAAATTCTACGTGGATCAAAATGAACATACTGTAGAAGCCGGTTAGAATTTTAATATTTCAAATATTTCAATTCATATCTACAAGAATGTCCTTTGCAAGAGAACCTCAAAGAGAATAATCATATTTTAGGGAGTGGTGGCAATAATAAGGTGTAGGGAGGTACTTGTTAAGAAAAATTGCTCGACAATTTCTTTGAATATTGTTTTAGACTAATAAAAACCTAAAAAGCTGGTTTGCGAGTACGTACCTACCTCCCTTTTTGTTTTCTCTTGAACATTTTATACCCTCTTTGTCCGTCGAACAAACGGTTCTTAAATCTTTAAAGCCTGCGAAAAATTTAGCGAGATGTAAAAGTATTGTAGGAATTCATTCGCTTTTCATTGCATGCTAAAAATAATTAAGCTAATTTAAATTTGCATGTTTATTAGCCTGTTGTTGCAGGTTGGGAACTAGCAGTCTGGCAGTGGGTAATTTATTGGTTAAATAATCACTTTAAACCACATACTTCATTGTTCATTCATAAGTTCACAGTAAGCGTTCTAATGCTCAAGCAAAATACTATTTTCATTTCAATGACGCAGATTAATATGACATAAATACAAATAGGTTTTTCAAGAGTGTTCGAGGTCTAAAGGTGGATACTGACCGGCGATACGGGGCGTAATGTAACATTCCCAGCGAACATGTCTGCCGGAGGCTCTACGCGGGGATCGTGCTGTCCATGGCCCTATACGAGGCACCGGTGTGGGCGCCTACATTGAGGCGCCAACCAGCTTGCCGGTTGAGGGCGTCCCATAGGGTGGGTCATGGCCATCCGGATGATCCGAGGATAGCGCACGATCTACGGCGAGGCGACGGGCCTCCTTGCCGGATTACCGCCATGGGATCTGGAGGCAAAGGTCCTCACGCACATGTGGCAATGGCGCGAGGAGGCCAAATGCCGGGGTGTAACTCCGCTGCCGCGGAAAATCGCGCCACAGCGGACAGAGATCCGGCGGGATCCCATGGCGACATGGAGAGTGCGATTGTCGCAACCCAGTGCTGGGCACGCCACGATTGCGGCGGTAAGTACCTACCCTCTTTGAGGAGTGGCTTGAGAGGCGGCATGGCGTCCTCACCTTCCGCCTGACGCAGGTCCGTACCGGACACGGTTGTTTCGGGAGGTTCCTGTTTCGGATAGGCCGGGAGGAAGCGCCTGGGTGTTTCCACTGCAAAGATTGCCCTGAGGACATGGGTGAGGCACACGGTGGCGGTCTGCCCGGCTTGGGCGGAGCACCGCCGTGTCCTCGTGGAGGCGATCGGCTGGGGCGATCTCTCGCGTCCGGCCCTGGTCCAGGCCATGGTACGGAGCGAGAGTGCGTAGGTAGCCGTCACCTCCTTCAGCGAAGCAGTAATGCTCGCGAAGAGGGAGGCGGCGCACTTGAGGGAGGGGCAGCATATGCGCCCTCGCGACCCTAGCCACCGCAGGATACGGAGACGCCCTGGGCGTCGGGAATCCCAGGCCGATTTCCGGCCACCGCAGGCATGAGCTTGTGGACGGCGAGTAATGGGTAGCTCGCTGTCCGGTAAGGTCCAAGCCCAAGTCGACGGCGCGTTGTGTTCCACGCGCGCCTCGAAGAGATGTCAGCACAAAAAATGATGGGGCCCGCAAGGGCCGATGCCTGCCAGGGGTGCGGGTTTGTTCGACAGAGATACCGCAGCCCCTGGCATACGGGCTACTGAGAGAACACGGGTGGGTTTTAGTCAGTAAAAGTCTGACACGCCCTCCTGCTCCACCCAGAGCGGGAGAAGTTATTTGATGATTTCCCACCCACAAAAAAAAGGTAAAAGCTGTGTTGCTCTCTCGCTTGTTTAACCGTACTGACTGCACGAATGCTCGTTTTGTAGCATGTTACATTAAGCTCCGTAACGCTGGTCAGTACCCACCTTTAGAAAGCTGAAATTTCGTATGCAGGCTAGGATTTACACTCAAATAAGAAATATGTAACTTCCACCCTCCACCTCCCTTAAAGGACAGATCAGGGTCAGGGTCAGCTACTGTACTGTAAAATGTCCGGCTTGGCCGTTTATCGACTGTCACACAGACACTCCTTTAGGCTTGTGGTAAGAAATTAAGTCACTGGTCTTTAATGTTGTATTATACAATACTAGCTTTTGCCCACGGCTCTGCCCGCGTGGATGTCGGTTATCGCGTAAAAAAGTAACCTATGTCCTTCTCCATATCCCAGGCTATATCTCTGCCAAAGTTCATGACGACCGGTTCAGCGGTTTAGGAGTGAAAGCGTAACAGACAGATAGTTACATCGCATTTATAATATTACTAGGGAAGTAGGCATTATCTATAGTTCAATGGAACGACCAATCCATGCATTTTGACCAAGATGTAAGGTTTGCAAAGTTAAGCTTTTAAGAGTTAGGGGTTTGGATCTACACTAACGTCTGAATCTGATGACTTTTTTAACTGTAAAAGCGTTATGTTAGTCTTAGTTAACTACTTTACATAAAATGTTTTCGGTGGACAACATATTCATCATACGGAAGCCTCCATGCGAGTTCTCGCATGGAGGCACTCGCACTTGTCCGGTTTTATTCAAACCTGCTAAATAAAAACACGCCTACTTAAATTCTGGTATTAGGATAAATATAGCAGCGATTTATTTTTCCAGACGGATCTGTACATTAAACAAGTTAAATTAGGTCACAAACGATGCGAGGGTTTACAAATAGACAAACAGCGAACATACAAAGTGGGTAGTTGTTTACATTTTATTATTATCTAAGTTTAACCATTTATTTTTGTGGAAGCTAAATTGAAGTGCAGTTTTTTGGAAATGTAATTTTATGCGCTGCTGGTTATTTTCTACACATGGCACAGTAATTAATCTCATAAGTAATAGGGAGAATAGATTGTATGACAGACTGGAACAGTTTTAATACCTTTTGTCTTATTTTAATTTTATGCCAGCTTTTTTTTTTTTTTTTGAGTGGGAAATCATCAAATAACTTCTCCCGCTCTGGGTGAAGCAGGAGGGCGTGTCAGTCTTTTACTGACTAAAACCCACCCTTGTTCCTTCAGTAGCCCGTATGCCAGGGGCTGTGGTATCTCTTTCAAACAAACTCGCACCCCTGGCAGGCATCGGCCCTTGCGGGCCCCATCATTTTTTGTGCTGACATCTCTTTGAGGCGCGTTGTGTTCCACGCGAGCCTCAAAGAGATGTCTTTGAGGCGCGCGTGGAACACAACGCGCCGTCGACTTGGGCTTGGTCCTTACCGGACAGCGAGCTACCCATTACTCGCCGTCCGCAAGCTCATGCCTACGGTGGCCGGAAATCGGCCTGGGATTCCCGACGCCCAGGGCGTCACCGTATCCTGCGGCGGCTAGGGTCGCGAGGGCGCATATGCTGCCCCTCCCTCACGTGCGCCGCCTCCCTCTTCGCGAGCATCACTGCATCGCTGAAGGAGGTGACGGCTCCCCATGCCCTCTCGCTCCGTACCATGGCCTGGACCAGGGCCGGACGCGAGAGATCGCCGCCGCCCCGATCGCCTCCACGAGGACACGGCGGTGCTCCACCCAAGCTGGGCAGACCGCCACCGTGTGCTCCACCGTGATTTTATGCCAGCTTGCGGTTTAACTTACACTATGTGTTCCGACCGAAAATATTGGAGTGGAGTATCAATACTGTACGCTGAAAATGCCCAGAAATTCTACAGCATGTAAGTAAATGTTTATATCGGTATACTGTAAATCCGTAAGCCTATAGATGTTTAAGCATTACTGACGTATCTATTTGTACACAAACGGTAGCTTTTATTATTTTGTGCCTTCATTCGCACGGATTTGTGGCTTTCGAGTTGTGACAACATTATTGATCAGTTGGACGTGATTGAGAAACAAAGGGAAATATATTCAACAATAACATTTTCAGATTTATGATAATATTGAGGATAAACAGATTTACAATATATGAAGGATTGGTGTGACGTGCAAGGAATTGGCTGCGCAAACTCGTCTCAAGGCCCCGCGGGTGTCATGAGAGGTAAGAGATTCATAATAATACGTAAATATAATGTAAATAAAAGATATAATATTTTAAGCATACAGGATAAGTTTTTATCCAGTGCGCAAATTTTAACCATGAATTCAACATATCATTCTAGACCCCCTACCGCAAAAAAAATTTGCCGGTTATAAAAAAAAAAACAGCTGTTTCATAGAAAGCTGCAATACCTACGCGGTCAAAATGTATGGAACAGCTGTTTTTTTATGTATAACCGGCGAAAAATGTCTGTAGTCTAGAATGATATGCTGAATTCATGGTTAAAATTTGCGCACTGGATGAAAAAAATTCCTGTATACCCAGCAAAAGAAGGCAAGCATAATAGCAGGTGGCGTTCTCTAGTTTCTGGCTACCCCTCATATAAAGAAGGCGTTAGTTCATGTGTGTTTTCTTATGGATCAGAAGCTCGTATGATAAAAAAAACGAAGATTTTTTTTTTTTTAAACTTCCGACTAAAAAAGAAACCTCTCAAAACTAAAGAATAATAATATTTATTGGCCTTTTAAGTTTTAGGTAATATTTTGATCAAAGCATTGTCACATCGAAGGACGGCTAATGAAAATGTTATCCTTTCTACAATAGCATAGTTACATTCATTATTGCTGGAAATCGTCTGTTTGGCGTTTTTATTGACTATCCCCCGACGTGACAATAAAATAATAGAAAAACAAATTTTGACTCGATCAGACCCGTGGTAGATGCTCAGATCCCTTCATCAACCAGAAAAGAGCTAATCTTTTTCAAACGGCTGAACTGATTTTGATGAAACATGTCTAAGAAGCACCGCTAAAAAACCTACTTTTAAATTTAAAAAAAACCGCACCCAAATCGGTTCACCCGTTTAAGAGCTACGGTGCTACAGATAGACACATAGCGGTCAAACTTATAACACCCTTATTTTTGCGTCGGGGCTAAAAGAAACGCAAAACGACCTAGAAGTATTTATTTAAAATAACCGAATAGAAAGTACATCACAATAACGTGAAACTTTTAGAAACCGAAATAATTGAAATCTACTGGTCCTAATAGACGTCCATCGCTTCCGAGCTCTCAGGCTAGTGCCCTGTGACGTTGTCGCCCCTTGCACTCGCTGCGTCACGTGAATCCCTGCCGTCTTAGTTGGAAAATCCTCCAAGAATATATTATTGTCACAAAGTATCTTACTAAAAATCTCCAATAATAAGATATAATACATAAACATAATGTAATTAAAAGACATAAGCGTACGTATATGAAGCAAAAAGAGTATCGTAGCAGGTGGACATCTCTAGTTTCTGCCAACTCCCATGGCCGAAAGCGTGAGTTTACGTATTTATATTGTAGTACAGTATCTGAGTATAAATCTCCAATATCATGAAATAGCAGATATTTATAAACAAGATTAAAACGACATCAAACGAAACTAACGAAAATACTGGTCACTTGTGTACCTCTCGTACCATTTTAAGCAAAGCGGGCTTAATATAAAGCCCGGCTTTATAAAGTAGGCGGAGGTGTAGTACAGTAAGTCCATACAGTTTTTAGGTTTGATAAATGAGAACCTAAATGTGAAAGCATTTACTGGACACAATTCAATTTCCTTGATATCGTAATGCTGAAACACGCTCAATGTTCCACGAATGACAGATTCATTGTAATGAAATACATATATTGTACAAATTATTTACCAATTGACCGCGACTTTAACGTGTAATTAACTCTGTGTAATTACTTGGCTGGTCTAAATCGGGGGCTAACGTGAAACCGTAATTGCGTAATAATACAATTAATAATTTTGTATGCGCTACCGGTATTAACTTTGACGTAGCAGCAACATTGGGATGCAAACACGCAGCGTTATGCGGACTGTGTTAGAATTTCCAATAGGCGAAAATTGGCGAAATTACCTATTTAGTACATTTTACACACAAATATTTTATGTTTTAGTATGACAACTTTAGGATGCTTATAAATATATATAAGAACAATGCTAAAAAGAGGGACATCGGGTAACCAAAATTTAATAAAATATCTGGTTTTAGGGATCAGTACCTCAAGAGAAAAATCGGTGCACTCACTAAGTTGTCCGTCCATCCGTCTATCAATACCCTTTTTATCAAGAACGTGTGCAGGTATCTAGTTCAAACTAATATCTAACACGTAGGTAGGTCTACGGTCCCTTGGAGTACTAAAAGTCCATGATCACAGTTAACGCAATAACAATACAGCGACATATTTTGATACTTGCAAATAAATCAAAACCTATTTGGTATTGACTTCCCGCTTACCTAGAGTCATGAAATTAGGCAAAAAGCAAGGTCTCGCGGCACAAGTACCTAAAGGACTTGTGCCGTAAGACCTAGAAGTACGAAAATCGTTAATGTCTAGTTTTATCACAGAAAACAATGTTTTTACGATTAGAAACTTATACCTATTTGCAATTGGAGAATTTATCGTGACATATATCGATTGACGTATATAGGTGGACCGATGACCTTGTGAAGGCAGCGGGTATCCCCTGGATGTGGGAAGCACAACACCGGTCGAAGTGGAGGAGACTACAAAGTCAAGTTTGTTCTTTTTTAAAGCGTCCCTGTTTTTATTTCTTGCGTATATGAAGGAGAAACAGAGAAACGTTTTCCGGAAGCTCTGCGTCTTTAAAAGTAATTCTTATTACCTGCAACCACGCTTGGTTTATTCGAGATTATTTGCTAATGCATATGTTGAGTGGTTTTATTGTTATATACAGGAAATTGCTATTTTAAAGATAGGACAAACAACAGCCTTCCTTGTTGTTTTAAGTAGTCCAGGCTATTTTAAGTCACACTACAACAGTTAGCTTTATTTATTGTTCTCCGGGGTAACATACAAGGTACATCTACGAGTAACTGGAGAATTAAATAGTGTAAAACGAATCTAAGTACATATAGTGCGGCGTGTAACTAGGTTAATTAGTGGTGTTTACTTGCATCAGCCATGTAATGTTACGGCACTGCTGCACTTTCCTGAATGAATAAATTAGGCTGTGACCCAAGTAGCACGTTCGGCTTGTCTAAAAATCTAGACAAATTATATTGTGCTAAAGGTTTGTCTTGGAATCTAATTAAAATACCATTACATACATACCTATATAGGAAGGGCTCGTGGCTAAATAATACCGGCTGTTCAGGTCGATCAATAAGGTTAAACTACGCTTGCTGTGGTTGGTCCGTGGGTTGGTGACTATCTTCATATTCGAAGACCCTTCCGTGCCTTGGACAGCACGTTAATCCGTTGATCCCGGCTGTCATTCGTGGATCTTTGACAGACGTTATGGGTCGTCTGAAGCCCAAAAGTCTAACAGTTAGTCTTACCTTACTAAGGGTCTCATGTTATACAGTAATTGTGTTGTGGATGTCAGATAGGTAGTCGGTTCATGTAAAACACAGGTTGACATTCAGCTGCAACCGGTTTTGACTGGAAGCCGTAACATAGTTCGTAAAAGGCTAGGCTGATGACGATGACATACATTTATATGTCGTATCACTGGCGGCCGAGATGCGACACATCGGGTGTTCTTCACGATCCGACATAGTTTAGGTAGGTGTGGGCACTGTAGTGGGTACTCGAACGAAAAGATAATTTGATTTGAATTTAAAATAACTTTTACAAACTGGCGACTAACAAATTAAATAAACATGTCCATCGGAAAGAAATACGTGCGTTGGTAATGAGCGTTTGCCTAGACTGTCCGAGCTCGACTGTCCATTGTAGACTGTCGCTGAACTCGGTCTCTCCGCTAATCCTCGCTTCATCTTCTCCACGGACGATCGTGTCCAAGCGGTAGGGCTCGCTTGCGTTTCCAGTTACATGATTATTCGTTTCTTTGGCGCCATCAATCCAGGACATACAGGAAAAGTTTAACCAGTGCGAAAAATGTAACCATGAATTCAGCATATCATTCGACCCCCTAGCGCAGAAAGTTTTCGACGGTTATACAAAAATTTTTTTAGCTGGTACATACATTTTGACCGCGTAGGTATTGCACTTTTCTATGAAATAGCAGATTTTTTTTGTAACCGGCGAAAAGTTTCTGCGGTCTAGAATGATATGCTGAATTCAAAAACTTACCCTGTATACATAAACTGACGCCTTCTTTCCATGGGGCTAGGCAGAAACTACAGAAAGCCACCTGCTGCGATCCTTACATAGTCCTTTTGCCTCTTTTACTATCATACATATAAATACCATTACGTTGCCGCAAAAATAAATATAAAAAACTTTGTAGGTCATTATTTAATTTAACGATGTATTTCAATTTTTGTTTCACTTAGATTAACTATTTCAATTTTATCTTAATTTATTTCATTTTAATTTATTTCAATTTAATTGTAATTTATAATTTAATTTTAATTAACCTTTTTCAATTTAATGTAAATATAATAGATCTCGTCACGACTAACATAGGTTTTAAGATAATGTTAAAGTAACAAAATATGGACAATTTGATAGTCTGAAATAAACGAATTTTATTTATTTTATTATACGAGTGAAACTAGCTGATGTGCTAATTTATTTTGATTCTAAAAGTTTCACTTCTATTATACTTTGTCTACCGTCTAAAAGTAAAAAAAGCGACACCTACTTGTACAAGTGGCAGTAGACATTAAGTTCTCTCTCTAAACGGTCGTTTCACCTTGTTACGTCTCTTCTACTATAACAGCCGGCTGAAGTCAGGTAGTAAAATTTAGTCCGGCGAACAATTCAGAGGACGTTAGTACCAAATGAATGCTCTAGTTCTATCATAAATCACAACTTTTAATGGTTATTTATTCTGACTGTTCGAATCGAGCGATGGCAATCAGTCGGGAGACTATTTTTATGACCTGTACCGGATGCGCCATAAAGCGAAGCATAAAATCAGTAAGCCTCCGAGGGAGAAATATAAAAGTAAATAACACTTAGATTGGAGATTTAGGCACCGGTGCAGAGGGCGAGACATCCGCTCGCCGCTCCAATGAGCCGTTAACTCAGGAAACTCCGTATTACATTGACCCGCACTTTTGATCATTTTAATGTACCCGATGAGGAAAATATTATAGATATTTTTCCTGATTCCGAATATATATGGAGGTAAGTCCCGGATTCCGTCCGCTTCAACACAGAATATTTTTTTGTTTTATACCTCTTTGACTGCCAAAGGTTATCGTAACTATGCAAAAAGAAGAAGGAAAAGTCAGTAACATGTTTACAAATAATCATTATATAGGTACGAGTTTGAGTTGAGTTGTACGATTACTGACTAATGCGTGCACTGACTGAACAGGTCCACTCAATCTGTGCGGGTCTTTTCTCAAAAGACTATTTCAGACACCAATCTACACACGGTTATCACTTTAAAATAGACTGTGACATCTGAGTTTGTTTCTCCCTTTCTGCTCAGAGTAGTCAGATAGGAAACGGCGACCTCATATAGTTTAAAAAATATGATTGACGTGTAAAAGTGTTTGTACAAAACTACTTACCGAAATAAAATCATTTATAATCTACGAGTTTTTTTTTTGCTTTTCGAAATCAGCATTTCTAACAGTTGTCTGAGGCTCCTCTTCCTTGGAAGCTTTAGCTTCACGAGTAAACAAAAAAGCTTTTTCCAAAAAAAAAAAAACAACCCTTTACCAAAAAACACTAGAAAGTGAAAAATAACTTTACTTTCGGAAGTCGGTGACTTTGGATATGTATTTTATTAATTTCTTGTCACCGCCTGTTTTTTGGAATTAGATAGATGTTTTTTTTAGAAAAAGTTTTATTTTTCACTTTTTAGTTATAGTACCCACTCCACACCAATTCATCTGAGGGAACACGGGTGGGTTTTAGTCAGTAAAAGTCTGACACGCCCTCCTGCTCCACCCAGAGCGGGAGAAGTTATTTGATGATTTCCCTACCAAAAAAAAAACATCATCCTTGGGGTCAAAACAATGCATATTATTAAGCGATAGAAGAAGATCGCGGTTAATTTGCTGTCTTTTTTCGAAGAGTTCCGTTGTCTGTCTCCGAAACGCATCATCAGATCTATATGAAATTTAAATGGGACCATTTCGGAATAAAACCCTTTCTAAAAAAAAAGAATTTGTGCATGACGGTCTATATATGACGGATTTATGCCCGAACCTCTGCCTAACTCCTAACCGTTAAAGAGTTGTACCTTCCATCATCAGCTCAGCGTCATGAGATGATGATGACCATACACAAATGTCTCAATAGCATTAGAAAACATGAAAAACATTGTTAATACCTATAAGATTTGAGGGTTGCCCTCGATTTCCCTGGGAATCCATCATCAGATCCTGACTTGGTGCCAATGGGACCACCTCAGGAGTAAACTCTTTCAAATAAAAAAAGAATTTTGAGAATCGGTCCACAAATGGGGGAGAAATCGAGGAAAATACATTAAATAAATAAATAAGTAAAAAAATACATACAGTGGAACATACAACCTTCTCCTTTTTTGGAAGTCGGTTAAAAAAGAAGAATTATTCAGGTCTTTTCGGATAAATCCTCCATCTATGTTTTTGTCTTAACTTTACTGCCAACAACTGACCCTTGGGACAGTTCCCGTGGACGTTACAAACCCTATGATAATCAAGATGGGTATACCAAGCCGATAGTGAAGGTTCATATGAGTCTGATAAGCCGAAGTTATGTGAACCCCTAACAAACAAACAAATAGAACATCGATATTTATAACAGTGTTGCCGATATCATTACACTAATCTAGTTAGGTACGATACTATTGATTCAAACAAAGTTTCGGATAGAGAAACCTTTGTTAACTCGTAAATTACATTTTCCTCGTTTCTATCATACAATGATCAATAAACTGTTTAACTGACGAATCATATTTCCAATCAAACTTCAGGCATACGTACTCGTACTTTATTAATCTTAATATACATAAACCACTTCTCCTTAATGAAGCCACAAAAGGTCACGAATCTGTCTTCCGCCCAATTAAGTGGTTTCGTTTAAACTTTGATAATAATTACGTATTCATTGAAATCTCACTGAATCTGTAAACGGCGTAATAAACTTCAAAACAGATAGGTATCTATTTGCCTTTGGCTTGTGGTAACCGACTGTAAATATCCATGTTCCCTCGTCTGTCATTGACATTCACGGCGTTCTTAATGGTTCGTTAATTCGAGCGTCGCCAAACGTTTGTATTGATCGGTTTTATTGTTTTGACACAAAACAAGTGGGCTTTAAAAAACGTGTCTGTTTTAAATAAGGAAACACGCAATCTTCATGAATATTGCATTACTAGCTTTTGGTCGTGACTTCGCTCGCGTGAAATTTTGGCCCCCGAATTGTCGCGTCGTATATGCCATCGCTGGCGCTATTACTTCGTTTACAGTTAGCGTTCTTTCCGACTTATTTTTTCATATTTATCCGCTCCTTAGGTGATGTGGTGATGTTAAATAGCATAAACCTTTTAGTTGGGCTAACAAAAAAAAAACTGTTTTTTTTTTTAATCCTACCGTCAGTTCCTGAGATTTCAATGAATACGTAATTAGATTAGCGCGTTCAAACATATAAACGAACTCTTTAGCTTTATTATATTATACTAGCTTCTACCCGCAACTTCGTCTGCGTCAAATTTCTTGCTCCCCGACCCACCCGTCCCATCGAATCGCCTTGCCGTGCGAGTACTTCGTATTCGTGACTTTTTTCTTTTTGATCGGCTCTTATAAACCCTAACGTGATGCTTTATAGCCTATAGCCTTCCTCGATAAATGGGCTATCTAAAACTGAAAGATATTTTCAAATCGGATCAGTTGTTCCTGAGATTAGCACGGTCAAGCAAACAAACAAACAATCTCTTCAGCTTTATAATATTAGTAAGTATAAATACGATTATAAGATAAGAAGAAGAAGAAGATTAAGTATAGAAGTATAAATCATAAATAATATAAATTTATAATAAACTGGATCTAATTGGACTGGTGACTAGATCTATAAATCTAGTGTGTACATATGGTAAATCAGTATATTATATTCGTTGGCCTTCATTGTGTACACATTAGCAGCTCAAGTTTTCGGGACCGCTTGTCAAAGAGGCGTAGATAAAGTCGCCGTGCGGATCACCTCGTAGGTACCTACATCAATCACCCTGACATGACTCCAGTTGTTCGCCCAAATGGATTATAGGAAGTCGGCGCCCCGCCCGCCCGAGGTGAGTCTCAGATTTGCCTCGCGTCACCTACATGTAAACATTATTTGCCAAAGTGATGCGGTGACACGGCTAACTTTGCCAAAGGATATCCTTACACCATTTTTTGGGTATCGTCATCCATATGCGAGACAAGAACATATTATGTACATAACAAATACTTCAAGTCCTTTTATTCATACCCTTTGTTGACACTTCGCCGAAAGAAAAGTGAACGGAAGAAAGTTGCGAAGGCTCGTGGTTATTTATGAGATCATTAGCGGGCCACTCCATGTCTTCGAATCTTGATCACGTTTTCAAACGGGACTCGATTGGGATTCGGATTCGAGGTCGACCAATTATCATAATAAAGTGGCGCATTTCCTTTATAAAGTAGGTTCGTGTTATTACCGGGGACAATCGTAAATTATTCAGTCTTCACAAGGATGAATTCGTAGCCAGCCAGGTCAAGGGTTCAAGGTCTGCCGAACTGTACTTTTTCAATATTTTTCCAGACCCTGCGAAAAAAAGGTTTTTCGTTGACTACTGAAAAACTCAAAAGATGAAAAGGCCGTACACATAAAACAGTTGGAGCACTAGTTGGTGTATTACTATTTGTATTGCTGTTTTTATTTGTTAGTCATTATGTTTTCAACTTTGATTAAATTGTTAATTACGAACCAGTAGATGCAGGTACCTAGGAATATTGTATTAAATAATTTATTAGAAGACCAAATATTAATACGTTAATGCAACAGCACAGTGTATAGACGATCATTTATGCAGTTTGTACACATTAATCGCTGATGCATTAACCTGTCTGTACTTATGTATGTGGACATTAGTCAAACCTGCTGTTAAGGCTCCCCGCTAGCCTCGTGTCAGTGCACGTTAATAGCGAGATAGGGAACGGAACAATTAGGTACGTGTGTAATACAATGGTAATACATCATCTCCGGCTATAAATTCATTCAATTCGCGAAACAGATAAACATTCAAATCACATTACTCTGATGCCTCAAATACCAACATTGAGGTCCGTATTTGCCAAATTCTGTTGCTCACGTCTGCACTCTTTAAGTGCCTATTAGTTCTCATACATAAATGTACAAACAAATTAAAATCATTTCCAGATTGCTGGATGTAAACATCTCGGATCTTTAGTAAACTTCAAAGGCATGTTTGCATGGCAAACAAGCGCAAATTACACGGCAAAATGATAGACGAAAAATTATTTTCGAAAAAATTCAAAAGATCCAATTAGCCCCGAGCACTCGAAAGGGTTTGCGGAATAGAACGAGCAGTGACTAGCGAATATGGACGACGCTAAAATACGGGACGAATTTATATCCACTGCCATAACCGATAGAATAAATTATCATGGGAAAAGTTTTTTGGTAAACCATCGCTGCCTTGTATAGTGATATTTAGGGATAAAAACTTGATCCGCTTTCTACCCTTTTCACTAGCTAGCCCCTTATGTATTAGTATATAAAAACTTGAACGGCAGTTTACAACTGAACTAGGGAGGCAACTTCGATGACTGCAATTAATTTAACTTTAACGATAATAGTTGTCTTCCGTTTCAGTAAAGTGTAAAGTTTCGTGGTCTTTAATCGTATGAATATATTGAGTCCCATAAAAGAGCAATATTTTACATTATTTTAGCTAGTTAATTGATGTGAAGTTAACAACATTTATTCAGTCGAAACAAGGACAAAATTAGCTTCCTGTTTTTCGAAAACCAAAAAAAAAAAATGGCGAACTCATAAAAAAAAAATATAAAGTGAAATTAAATCCTAAAATTAAACCTTAAAACGAATCTTGGAACCGGCTCCAACGATTTTCATGAAATTTTGCGATAAATCGATCTAGCTGGGTTTCATTTTTAGAAAACGTCAAACAAGGAAAAAACCCCGCACAGCTCGGTCATCCAGATATTATTTATTTATGTAAGTAGATATTTTAAAATTAGTTGGCGGCTGCATTTCTTAGCTGACTGATCCCTGAGAAGAAATGCCGAAACGAACTCAGAGGTCATGGTCTCTTTTAAAGCCATCACCCTGCCTAGGAAAAGGCTAAGCAGATGATGATCATCTGCATAGCCTTTTCACTACTATGTTGGAGTCGGCTTCCAGTCTAACCGGATGCAGCTGAATACCACTATTTTAGATAGAGCTACTGCCTTTCTGACTTCTACATCTCAGTAAATGGGCAATACGATACCCCTTGGTAAGACCGGTTGTCAGATTTTCGGGCTTCTGACGACTCACGACTGTCAAAGACCCACATTAGGTCAAGTCAACTTTCAATAGTATTGTTATGAGCGGTAATAGTTCTTATTGCAATCTGAAATGGGTTAAAGTCTGTTGTAATAATAAATTCGAATAATAAATGAGCATGCGTATGTCGTAAAAATGCAAATAAAATTGTTTAAAATTAGATAATTATTAACTATGTATTTAATGATAAATAATCGATCACTGAATGTAGTTTGGCATTTGAAATTTTGTGGTGTATTTATAATTATAATTATAATTGTTACTGAAGAGATAAACTGCTTCTAATGATAATGAAGAGGTGACTTTAATGATTTTTTTGATCTATTAAGGTATGTTTAATTATGTTTTGAGTTCAATCACTGTATGCAAAAAAGACTTGACAATACCAGTTTTTTTTTGCTTTCAAAGTTATTTACGGTTGAAGAGATTCGCTGCTTTAAAAAAACATATTTTTGACCGCTTTCATGAAATCTCTGCCAGGTCGTTTTAAAGTCCAAAAATCATATTATTAGGATATTGTGAGTATTATGTGAGTCTCACAACGCAAGGCCATGTCTGGAAGGGCCATTTGAAGAAAGAGCACTTGCAGCTTTGAGCTGTCTTGTCCTGACAGACGAACATGCATGCATTGGTCATTGTGTACCTCAACCATCTAAGTATATTATAAACTTATATCTATGAGCCTTGGTAGTTCAACCTCGCCATCAGATCTGCAGGGCATTTGCGTTGGCCATATACAAAGTACTCAAAACCGCCAGACAGTTATAATGTTATGTGTTCAGTCTATTCATGCTCATTCAGTCAGTTCTCTTTTTAAATGTCATGAATCAAAAATATCCTTGCGTAAGTTAGGTCACGTACATCAATAAAAAAAAAAAAAACACAATATTAATTCTAAAACACAGTTATATTATAATAGTTCGTTGCATAATTAGGCTCAAGTCTTTTGTTATCCAAGTAAGCTTTAAATTATATAGAAACATTTTGACAGTTTCTGTTTAATAAATGATTTGAATTTATTGAGACTTTGGCACTTTAATGAATTACTAATTTTTTTGGAGCCTAGTCGTGGGCACAATAAGTAAACCTTTGTTCCAAGTATTTATGCTATGAATGTCGCTGTGCTTAGAATATATTATGTAGATTAAGGCTGCCCTTTCAAAAAAATGTTGAAAACAGCATGCAGATGAAACCACTACTCGTCGGCATTTACAAAGAAATTACATTTGAAAAAAATAGTTAGTAATCTACATAATATGATACGTCATTTGGTTTAGGCATAACTTTTGTATAGGTATCAAATAATAAGAAAAAAAAACACCAAATCACCTCCAAATCGTTGAGATGAAACCATTTTACTCCTTCAATTTTTAACAAAAGAGCAAAAAAAAAAAATGTCTACTGCTTTGCAATACAAAGGAAAATGGTTTGGTTTTGTTACTTTTTACAAATATGCATTATTTTTGTTATAATAAATTAAAAATGCGACCGATTGAAGACTGCACGGCTACATCACCCCGCACTCGCTCACAAATTTAGTGAGCCCAAATGCTCAAGGTCCTTGGCGTGTAAACAAGCCTTAATATTCTATTTCATAAAAAGCCCTGCCTGCGTGCCAGGGGCGGCGGTATCTCTTTCGAACAACCCGCACCCCTGGCAGGCATCGGCCCTTGCGGGCCCCATCATTTTGTGCTGACATCTCTTTGATGCGCGCGTGGAACACAACGCGTCGTCGAGCTGGGCTTGGTCCTTACCGGACAGCGAGCTACCCATTACTCGCCGTCCACATGCCCACGCCTACGGTGGCCGAAAACCAGCCTGGGATTCCCGACGCCCAGGGCGTCTCTTGCGGCGACTAAGGCCGTGAGGGCGCATATACTGCCTCTCCCTCACGCACGCCGCCTCCCTCTTCGCGAGCTTCACTGCTTTGCAGAAGGAGGTGACGGCTACCCATGCATTCTTGATCCGTACCATGGCCTAGACCAGGGCGGACGCGAGAGTTCGCCACCGCCGATCGCCTCCACAAGGACACGGCGGTGCTCCGCCCAAGCCGGGCAGACCTCCACCGTATGCTCCACCGTGTCCTCAGGGCGACCTTCGCAGTGGAAACGCCCGGGCGTTTCCTCCTACATTACGCGAAACAGGAACCTCCTGAAACAACCGTGTCCGGTGAGGACCTGCGTCAAGCGGAAGGTGAGGACGCCATGCCGCCTCTCAAGCCACTCTTCAAAGAGGGGACTTACCGCCGCAATCGTGGCTTGCCCAGCCATATACACATTGAGATGAGCCTGTCATTATTTTCAAACTAAAAACAATATACGCAAATAGATAGGTATCAATATCCATATATTCTGGATACTAATAGATATTTAGGTTTAGGTTTGGGTTATATATCAGTTACAATAGGAACCAATCAATAATATATTTTATGCGTTGCATCGATAACCAGTTAGTGCACAATGGACACTCAACAAGGGTCAAGTGGTCGCGAGGGGAAATTTAATTTACTGTCGGGAATGGGGATCCCCTGTCGGAGTTTGTGCCGCAACCGACTTAATTATTTTCGCATCTATGAATTACAACAATATCGTATTGTTGTTGCTTCGCCCAGATGTTTAGTCTGAAATATTTGTGAGTTTGTGATGATATTAATGTTATTTTTTTTACTAAGTAGGTACTTATTTGTATTGTAAGTTACCAGTTATAAATGGTTATAAACTTCTAAAGGTTATTTTAAAACTGATTTGTTAGTCAAATTTGCTGTCGTTGTTACCACCCACAGATATCATGTGAATTAATGAAAATAGTTTTTAAGAACAAGTGGATTATGTTGCTACTGATTTGTCACTTGACACTGATCGGCAAAAAGTCAAAGGTCAACCAACTGCTCAAAACTTATTTCAGTCATTAATTACTCACTCATAGATAATCGCGATTTACTACACCATGACGGATAAAAAGCATTTATTTAGAGATGTCTACGTGATCAGCAGGTTTAATAGCGGAAGCGATCACTAAGTCACTCTAAATGTATATTTCTGTGCTAACGGAAACCTTATCATGAGGCCTATCCTCCGACCTACGCAGACTACGATTCGAAAAGTTTTAAATGGAACTTCAAAATCGATTCGCCCTGCTAGAAACCACAGGCTCTGTCGACGAGAAAGCCGGTGAGGTGGTCAAGAGGCTACGTGACGTATACTGCAAACTTTTTCCGTCGCAGCGAAAAATTAAAGTGTCCAAATTTTTCTCGGAGACTCTCGGACTTATAAGGGAAAGACGAGAGTTGCCATCCACGCCACCGTCTTCGTCAGATAAGAGAGTCTTAAACTTAAAAAATTGAATGCTCATGCAACGCGACCTTTGGTGCTCCAGCACTGACCGATTGAGAAGAACCGGGGTCGAAAGAGTTCACTCAGCAATAAGGGAGTTCCCTTCTGACGAAACTTAGAATTGCGGATGGCAGAATCATGACTTCGAAGTCCGAGATACTCGAGGAAGTCGAGGATTTTTACGGGAATGTAGACTCAACGCGGACGGTGAAACCAACAGGACATAGTGAAGATGACCATCGAGTCGAATTAACGCGTCACTACACGGAAATCACATCGCCATAATGGCAGAGACGTTGGAACAGTTAGACAGGATACTGCATAGCCTAAATCCTTCTAATTCTCGAGCGGGCTATGCTATGAGTTTCTTTGGAGGATAAAGTCGGAAACTGAGTTATCCGGAGAAGAATTGGAGTTACCATAGCTTGCAGAGAAAGCAAGTTGAAGTTGCAGTGGGCTGGCCATGTTTGTCGAAAGACCGACGACCGGTGGATAAGACGAGTGGAGACCGCGTATCGGCAAGCGTAGTGTGGGACGCCCCCCAGTTAGATGGACTGACGACCTCAAAAACGTTGCTGGGGCGGACTGGATGCGAAAGGCGGAGGATATTGTGGTGCAGCATGGGAGAGACCAGTGTCCAGCAATGGACTGCGATTGGCTGAGTTGATTAATTGTGATAAACTAAAGTAAATCCTGACCTTAACGTTCAAATAGAGAACTGAACGTTTGTGTTGTGTAACGAAAGAACAACATTTATACGGACAGGAATCCAGATGGTAAAAAAGTAGGCAACCTCTCAAGGGGAAACCCTAATTTCTACCGGATAAAAATTAGGGCTCCCTGGAGATAAGCAAAAAATCAAATTTGCGCGAACGAAGCCGCAAGCGGAAACTAATTATGATGTATATTTAAACTACTTGTTATCTTCTCCTTTATATTTTGTTGTACAAAAGGTTTGGAAGCTTTTGGCAGATTAATGAAGATAGCCAATCCGGATTAATGGAGGGATGAAAAGATGACGCGGATTTTGGATTTCATGTGTGTTAAAATGTATTTTCAAATAACTATGTTGGCGGCTTTCCCTGTGCGGGACTACGGAAACGTATGACGGAGACAAAACATGTTATTCCTTATAACATCAGCTATCTGGCGGTAAAAGTCCCATCAAAATCGGTCCAGCTATTTCGGAGATTAGAAGGAATAAACAGATAGACAAAAATTTGAAAAAAAATGTTTTTATGTTTTAAGTACCATTACATTTCACCATATTATTTCATATGTGTTTAGAATCTGTTATTTTGACATTGCAAACAAACACTTCCATTTTATTTAATGTATAGATAGTGTGAAAATTGTTATAACATTTTCAGGAAAAATCGCCTATTCTACTGGTTTTCATTCTAAAAAAGAGCTACTTATTACGAAAACTCAAATAAATTGCCCATTCAGCATAGTAGACGTTTTACATCGTTATATATAATACCTATCCAAGCTATATCGAGATAGATAAAATATATGCATCTGGCAAAGCTGCGGGCGAGAAAAGCGAGCGCTCAAATTGTGTTCGTCGTCCTAAAAGCCCCGTTGCGAATACGGCACAACAAAGTTTGTAGATATTTATCAAATCGTCTTTTCTGTTTCGGCCAAACCGAACGAAACAGGTATCTTACATTTTGGTGTTATTGAGATACGGATGGCTTATAAATGCCACTAAAGTGACATTGGTTTATTTTCCTCTTTCCTTTTATTGATTTTTTTAACTGTAAGATGAAGTAACTGCTATTTGCTTTTACGAAGTGATAAGTCTTTATGACTCTGAAAAAATGATATCTGGACTTAATTTATGTTTTTAATTCCATAAATGGACTGATTTAAGACGTTGATCCCGGCTGTCATTCGTGAATCTTTAACAGTCATCACGGTCATCAGAAGCCCGAAAGTATTACAACCAGTCGTTCGTCGCTCCAAGTATAATACTGGTATTCAAGTGCATCCGGTGACACTGGAAGCCAACCCCAACGTAGTTTGGATAAGACTAGGCAGATAATGATATGGAGAGATTTTAGTAATTACAGCTTACTTATTACAGTTAATTTAAATGCTATAAAAACGTCTCCTGGAATCATATTAAAACTGAGTATTTAAATTACAAAAGTTTTTGACTTAAAGTTTTGGAGGTTATACACACTTATAAAACTAACTATAAGTTTTATTACTCTACGTTTTTAATTTCGTTTTGCTATAGTTTCGAGAAATTCTGGATTTAATTCCTCTTGCTGTCCTATTCAATATAAAAGTTTTTATTTTATGAGATATTAGAAAAACAAAAGGTAATAATGACGAAAATGGTTTGACTTATTTCGTATTACGGTTCCCAAGCCGGCTTTGGTTTTACTGTTTTGAAAGGCCAAAAATTTCCATTTTTAGTTGTAAGACCAAAAATCAACATTTCAATTAACCTTGAATTTTTCGGGTATGGTACCCGAAAAAACGATAGAAATTTTCATACTGTTTTAACAGTTTCCCTCTATGTATATTTTTGTTATATCTGTATGTATTCATGTTTGTCTTAGGCAAATATTTCCTTTATATAGCATGTATATTTCCCTGTTTAGGTATGGTATTTGTTTGATTTGAAAGCACACCTAACGGATTTATTTGTTCCACGTAAACGACACGTGAAAGCACTTATCTGTGAGGTGATGTTTTTGTTTCTTACACATTTTATTTGTACTATGCTCTACATGCTTAGGTTTTGGAAGATATTGTCTGTGGCATGTTTGAAAGAAGGACTAATGTTAACTTTATTTATCGTGCCTAGTTCTTCGTGAAGTTGTCTTTAGACTTTATTACGTCGTAATTATACTCGTATCATAATGTTGTTTTTAAATATACAAAGTGTAACGGAAAGGGTTTATACATACCAAGGGCACGGCTTCTTTGGATGATATCAAACGATATTGGAAGGGTTTTTAATGCTATCTCTACATGTTCGGAAGTTATGAGAATTTTTAATACATTGATACCAGAAATCGAACTTTTCAAATTGAAATAAACACATCACTCGGAAGAGACTTATCGTGATATTGGCAAGTAACGTGGAAAGTGATTGACCTACGTAGTGCGGTGACACGTTTGTTATGATTGGAATTAAAGAAACATCATCATCATTATCAGCCTATAATGTTCCCACTGCTGGGACACAGGCCTCCTCTCGGTGAGAGGGATTGGGCCGTAATCCACCACGCGGGCCCAGTGCGGGTTGGTAGATGTCACATGTCTTCGAATTTTTGGTTCTAAGACATGCCGGTTTCCTCACGATGTTTTCCTTCACCGTTTTGAGAGCAGTGGTGATGAAATGATTTACACAAAGTAAAGCGCCTGTCTGGGTTCGAACTCACGACCTACAACTCCCGAGCAGTGGTGGCCAAGTGGTAACGGCTGCGACTTACTCGCAGCCGTTACCACTTGGCCACCACTGCTATCTGCAAGAAACATATGAAACCGAAAATTTGGTACCAATTCTTAGAGTATTTTATTTTGAGCTGAAACTATGTATTAGTGATTTATACCAGCTGTTATCTTTAGTGCTTAAGGATAGCAATAGGGGTTCTGTTACACCCTGTATAATCAGCTTATAATATTCTTAATGCTGGGACATAGGCCTCCTCCCTGTGAGAAGGAGTGGGCCGTAATCCACTACACGGGCCAAGTGTGGGTTGGTGGTTGTCACGTCTCCAAAGTTTTGGTCCCATGAAGCTTTAACCTGATTGCCCCAAAACAGGGAACTGTCCTTATTTTTTCTTGAAACTGTTGTTGCTGTTGTGTGTTTCTATTGTCGTCTGTAGTTTTTTGTTGTTGTTGTTAGCTTGAACTGTTTTCGTTTGCTGGTTTTGGTGACACCGATGACATAAAGACAACATTGAACTTAAAATAATGTTTAGTTACTTGTCAATAAATCAATGTGATTTTAAAGTATCAGTAATGAATTCATAAGAAGGTAATAGTATAGTAAATCACAGCAAGTTATAATAAAAGGTTATTGGCACTAGACTTAGACATGTGTTGTGGTATTGCATGTTGTCTTGACTTTTTCTTTTCGGCGCTATAAATTACTTTTATATATTTGAATCAGGTTGTTTCGTGTTTTAAAAGCATTTCATTGTTCGAAGCGCGCAACGTAGTTACGTCGAGAAAATGGAATGGTGCATTTCGCTTCCTGTGCCTTGGGCTGCAAATGAAATGGTTACGGAAGAATGTTTATGTTCACATTGTTTTCTAGAACTAAATTTGTTTGTTGTCATATTTAAAACATTTTTTTAGACATTTTTTTCAGACATAAGCTAGTTTTAAATAAATGTTAATGCACATTTCCTAATGCTTCTTATCTGGGTAAATTTGGCGTAGTATTGGCGTAGACAAACAGAAACCTTACCTATCGCTTACCCTTTGGGTGATCGAAAGGAAAAAACGGAATACGCAATTCCGCTGTACAAAAAAGATTTGATGTATCCTTGTTCTCGCTGTTACATCAATCACGCGCCACATTCTCGTCGCCGTCACTTGTGAAGCATAAATAAAGCATTGGAGGCTTCCGACATCCCCCGTATTGATGTATTCACAACACAAACTGGTTCCTACTTATTGTCAGAATCACCGTTTCTATAATGTAAAGGGATACATTAGATTCATCGCTTTCCGGTTACATTCGTATGGAATTATTACAGACGGATTTTATACGATGGAATTCTTAACTTATTATTTGTGTGCGGTTTTTCTTCACATTTTTACTTTTTATGTAACTTTTCGATTTGTGATCGTAATTCGTTTCGTTCTTTCTTTTATAGAGCTCTAATAGAGCTTAACATACTTTGACATGTGTATTAGGGAATTGGATACATTGAAACACTTTTGTTTTCCTTTTAGTCTATTTGAAAAACTGTCTCGAAATACCTTCTCAAGAATTATTTGAACACGCTATATCACGTAGGTAGCGATATTGAGGGCGAATATTCACGGTAGAAATGATGCAGAACAGAATATTTGTCCGGATCGAAGTGTGGGCGAAGCGATCTCGGTAAGACTACGATTAGCAATACGAATTTTGTACCTGGAGGCAGTCACGGTTTTAAATTTTCAACGTCACAAGGTATTCAATGAAATGAACTCTGCTTTAGTTTTAGGCGAATAAATGAAACACCAAAAATTTAAGTCCAATTATTTTGTACCTTGGTTACTCAAATGCACATTTGTGATGTTTGCAGCTATATTTAAGTGTTATCCGATTCTAACCGAGGTCAAATTAGAACCGAGGTCTAATTTGTGTGGCAAAGGCTCATGTAGCCAGCTGTCAGTAGGTATTCATTTAGCGAACATTGAAGTGACTGGTAAATATACGGTCTTATTCATAAAAGTTATCGAACATCTAAACAGTTGCTAAAGTCTGGTTTCATGTTGAAAACCAGACTTTAAACAGCTGTTTAGATGTTCCATAACTTTTATGAATAAGACTGATAATAATTAACTTTTTTGGGGTGTCGTCGGTTAAGACTGCGGCTTATTTTAAATCTTATATAATTTGAATTATTTCTTCATTTTTTTTTACATTTTTGACACATAAAGAACCAACAAGAGTAATGTACCCTGGATTTTGTATCTTAATTTGGAAGCGTCTTGACTTGGAGTTTGTTGCCCGTTGTTCTCCATAGAGATCTATTTTTTGGAATGGACTAATAGCTTAATTTTTCTGACAAACTAACCGACTCTTTGACAATTCAAAAGTACCAATAAAAGGTATAACTGAAATAAATGCTTTGAGTTTTTTAAGTTTGAGTGAGGTACACGTTATGATGTTACGATGTTATTATTCTTGTAACGAAACACTTTTGTTAGAAGTTGGAACATTATAATTACAAAAGATCTTTGTTCGGCGTATCTGTTACGTCTGGCTCGTGTAGGTAGTTAGGTACGTTCTGTTTCAGATACTAAAATGAGGTCTACTCAAATTTCTTCAGCACGTTTTTTTGTTTATGTGAGAATTATATAAAATAAAGTTTGGATTAATTTATTTCACTTAGGTACTGAATTTACGCGTCAAATATTGGTTAAAGAGCAGTCAACAAGTGCAAATCCTATATAAGAAAAGTACACAATACTGAGTAGGTACTAACGAACATTTCTGATTTTTTTTTTTTTTTTTTTTTTTGAATGGCATCTCGCAGTTGACCTTGAGAGGCCGTGACTGCTCAACCGGACTTTCCTGTGAAGGTTTTTAGGAATCTAAAAGCCTCCAGCCAGGGCGTAAACCTACTTAAACCTAAAACGACTGCGCACTGAGGGCACCCCCTGTGGGGTACGAACCTCGGCTCAGGGAGTCGCTGGCGGGGGGGGGGGCAGCTAGTACTATCAGGGACAGGCTGGATCAAGATATTATTTTCATGATTATTAGACGGGGAATTTAAAGCTACTGGCTCAGCTGCGGCGCGGGCTGGCGCATCAACGAGCAAGGGACGGTCGGGGAACATTTCTGAAAAGCATACATTATACTTATCCAAGTATTACTTAGGTAAAAATGATATAATTTTCCAATTAGCTTTTGACTGCGGCTCATGGTGTACAAACATTATCCCCTGGGGTCGAACCAGGATAAAAAGTATCCTATGTCCCAACACAGGTCATAGATTGACCAACTAATGACAACTAATCCCAATCCACTCAGACGTTGAGGTGCTCTTGCACGGGCAATTTTTTGAGATTTTATTGCTCGACGACAATAATAGATCAATCTGGATCAATTAAGTAGAACAATTTGGAGCAAAAACAATAAGTTGCTCCATATTGCATGATATTGTGTGGCTGTATCACTGGCAACGGGTTGCTACTTGTTGCCATTGCGTTAAATTGCTTGAGGATGTACTCCTACTGTGACGTCATAGTTGACGAGAATTGACCAGGATGGAGCAATTTTAGTTCCTCGTTTAAGCGCACCTTTAGGTCATAGACAATCAGACAGACAGACTTTCACATTTATAATATTACTAGCTTTTTCCAGCGGCTTCGCCCGCGTGATGGTCAAAAATTATCCCACGGGAACCTGTGTACCAAATTTCATCCAAATCCGTTCTGTAGTATTACGTAGTAGTTAGTAGTATGTACGGATCTTTGTTACTCTTTCACGCAAAAATTGCGTGAAAGAGTAACAAGATCCGTACATCCGACTTTCGCGTTTATAATATTATCAAGGATTATAATCAGAGGTCGGAGTAGGTAGATTGATTTTATATACTTGCGTCAAGATATTATAATACGAGTATGGACATGCCATTTTATCCATAATGTGCGGGAAGTACCGGAAAAAGTTCCGGAATTGGAATTATGGAATAAAATAAAATAAAAAAACATACAGATAGGCTAACAAAATCGTTTATTATATGAATGTCTAAGTTTTGTCTCATACTGTCAAGCGTCATTTCTAATTCAACAGTAAGGGACAAAATACGGTGTAACCATTACAAGGTATTTTTGTATAAAATAAAATACTAATTTCTTTCACCATTAGCTAACACTGGTAGCGTAGATTTATATTATTAATACGTTTTTCACCTTAAACACAAATTCGTGCTAATTTCAAAATTCCGGAACAAATATCACAATAATATGAAGTTCCGGTATTTTGGAGGCATATCCATATTATCCTCTACGTTTGACGTCAACGACCTTAAATCAATCTACCTACTCCGACCTCTGATTATAATAATTATATACATGCAAAAATCATACCTTCTTCCAATGGGGGTACGCAGAAAATACAAAACGCCACCTGCTACGATCCTCGCATACTCCTTTTGCCTCGTTTACAGAGGCCTTAGTAAAAGTTTCATTTAACCATCTCGATCAAACGCTTCGAGCGCTTTTGGCACTCCGATTGGCCCTGATTTGGTGACGGATCAATCGGAGCGTCGAACGCGCTCGGTGCGTTTGTTCGAGATGGTTAAATGAAACTCATACTAGGACCACTAGGCTGGTCATACGCCACTATCAATTGCGCTTCGTACACATCGGCATTTCAAAGAAGATCGAACTACACTTACACATTATCACACACAAACACATACTCACACAAACATACACACACAACAACACAAATCCCGTTAAAAAAGAATTTGCACATACAGGTTCACATCACACAACTACAGTTACACAAAGAGTTGCAATTTAGTTTATAAGTCATTTACTGTTTTTTTTTTGTTTTTCTTCGTTAATAATTTTTTTGTCACCTTATGTAAACAATCGTCGCAATAATGTTAATATTAAGGCAAAGAGCGAGATAGCCCCAACACAAGTATTATCAATTACTTACTGGGGATGTCTTATTTATAATCCATGTAACTGATTTAGGACGAATAAACATTTTTCATTTCATACACGCAAGCTGGTTACGAGTACTATAACACCTGACCTTTCTGAGGAAGATCAGCAATAAGATCACTATAATTATGTCCTCCGGGGGCATCCCCTTCTGGTGCGGCGACGTTTCCACTCACATCTGTGCTGCTGGGGAGTTTGTTGCGCCACTTCTTCTTCCCAGCTAAAGCACTAGGAAGTGTCGAAGGGTGGGCGTTTATGGGGGACTGTCTTATGTAATTTTGACGTTCGAAAAGTGCTGACTCTCAGCCTAGTTTGAATAAATGACTTTTGATTTTGATTTTGATCTGCCGGATAAATATCTTTGTGAGTCGCCTTTCATTCATCCTCTCGCCATGACCATCCACGCGTAGATACTCTTTATAATTATGATATAAAATATGAATATAAATAGTAATTAAGTAGTAATATGCATGTCAGAAAATTATAATTAAAAAATAAAAGTTGCAACGTGGTAGTATTGTGCGGATAATTCTCTTATCGATATACAAAATTCTGTTTAATATTTCAGTATACACATATTTTAGTTAACATGTGCACTGGAGATAGAACAGTGTACAACTACATGCCGACAGACTCTACGCCGACAGGACACTTCGCCGATTTACCGTAATACCGCTAGACTCAGATTATAAAACAAAGGCAGATAGACCGCGCGGAACACCAAGAGTGAGGCCAAAAAACCAAATTATAAAGCGTCGCATTTTATATAACACACAATGCGACGCTTTAGTATTTGTTTTTTTTGGTTTAGACTATAAAACCAAGGCAGATAGATCGCGCGGAACACCCAAGAGTCAAAAAAACAAATACTAAAGCCTCGCATTATAGTATACAATGCGACGGTTTTTTGGCTTCACTCTTGGTGTTTGCGCGCGGTCTATTTGCCTTTGTTTTATAATCTGAGCCGTTAGATTATAATCTATCTCGCGAGATTGTAAACTGTTGACAGATTGTGAACCGTAACATATAGGTGTGTGTCCTGTCGGTGAAGAGTCCCGTCGAAGTAAAGTCTTGTCGCTGTTCAGTCTCTCGGCGTTTACTCGTACACTAAAGAATGAAAGGAGAAAAAAACTTACAAGCAAAATCTGGACTTCGAGGTTTACATGTTTTCGAAGAAAAATCAAGTGTTCATGGAAAAAGGGAACGAAAGCGGGGAGTGCTGAGCGGAATGCCAACACCGCTTGTGGCATGTTGTCATCACACATAAACTAGTTGATCGATTACCTTGTTCACTTGCATTTCCTACGCGTCACTGGTAACTTACCACATTGACACGTGGGTAAAGCACCCACAACATAATTGCATGTCTATATTTACCGATAATTACACCCATATTTCGTGAAAATACTCACCATTAAATTATACTAGTAATTTTTTTAACTGAAACTACACAATTTTCATTGAACCATGAGATTAAAAATAAAATAATAACGCTTGAATATTTGTAAACGAATAAAGTTTTAACTACTTTAATAAAATCGATGAAAAGTTAATGAACATATTTCGCGGCATGAATATGTATGTCCTTTGAAAAGGTCATAAAATTTGCGGTTGTGTTCATTGGAGTTGCATGGTAAAGCTTCGGCTCATCTCACGTTATGAACACGAAATGAGTAAATACGAACTTTTGGGGGGCGCACAACAATGAAAATGTCACTTTATGAAATGGGCCCGCTGTTGATTAATGGAGTTAGAGTGGGGTGTTCGGACCTTCTTAGTTGTTTATTCATTCATTCTGGAACACCGTGTGGTAGAACCGTAAATATAAATATCAACTATGACGCGATACGACTGTTGTGCCGTGTAATGTAAAGTAACGAATTGTTTCAGAAAAATGCCGCTATTTCTATTTCTTTGTTTCTGGATAAGGCATTATGAAATTTATTTCGAACTAAAACTGGGTCACATTTCTTTTAATTATTATTTCATTAGTAGACTACTGGATTTGAAGTGAGAAATTATTAGACTTCGTCAAAGTAATTCCGAAGTCTATGAATTAAGTTTGGTGAACGTATGCCAATGATTGCTCCACAAAGCTATTAGCTTTGTGACGAAATACTTACACCTTTTGTGTTTATGACTGTTTCTACTTCATTTTGCATTGCATTGTTATATTTCAGCACAATGAAAGGGTTTATCAGTTTCGCTTTGGCAATATATTTCGTAATGTAGTGTTTGAAAATCGGTTTCTATAAATTTGGAACATTATTCAAAATGGAAACTTGGATACAACTTACTTACATCAATTACTTAAAGCAAATAATGGAACATTGAGATAAGATACACAAATCTTAGTAAACGTCTAGAAAATATAGCAATCTATCAAGTTTCTGTTTGAAACTTGGGTGTTAGGGAATTTGCCAAATCTCAAACTACCCTAGTTTACAGAGATAGCAAAATACAACGGTCTTACTTCATCGTTGACACGCTTATCTGTTGTATAAATACTGTATTGCGTCTAAAGTTATGTTGACTGAAGGAACATGGGTATCTTCTTCAGAATCGAATATATTATGAATAAGAAATCCCTGTGTTGCCTTTAATCATTGATTATTTAATCAGAGCGAGCCGGGATAGGACAGTAACACTATAAATGTCGTATGACGTGATAACAATGCGATAGACGGTTTATGAAATAGCTACGGACTTGATAAATGACCCTAGCTGGTTCGAGGCGGACGCACCAATTTATGCATAGCCGTCATCGGCAGGATTACAATACTTCGTGGTAAAATGACGCCGCGACCTAAAGAGGACATGGGCCTTTGTTTATAAAGAGTTTTACAAAATCCAAGAGAAATCTGAACGATCGATCTACGTTCAAAGTTTTTTCTAAACATCTCTTACATTTTCAACAACAATAGCGAGTAGTTTCTAAAACTAACTCGCAATAAAGGAAGCTATTATTTCCACATATTTTCCCCCGATTTTTATATTTTTTGGTTATGAAGTCGCGAAAGGGGAGAACCTTTTGTAAAAGGGGACCTCGGAGGTTCATAACTCTCAGTGGAAGCGTCGAATTAAAAAAAAATATCTCAATGGGGCGGGGAAAATGTTGTGCTTCTCCATGAGCGGGGATTTGTGCTAGTTCCTGCGGGGTACCATTATTCTATATCTACAGTTATATTTTTCTAGAGTGTACATACTAGGGGTGTTCAATAAAAAGTGATTATGAGTATGAAGCAGTTATATATTATTTATTGTTATTTAATTGTATTGTGACCTCTCAGTTGTTCTTTTAACCGCGGGAACAGGTAGAAATCACTAGGCACAAGGTCAGGTGAGTATGGAGGATGTTCCATCAATTTAAATCAAGCATCTTGGATAGCAGTCATCGCAACTCGGGACTTGTGTGCTGAGGTGTTATCTTGGTGAAACAACACAACATTAGCAAGTTTGCCGCGGTGATTTTCGCGTATTTCCTGACGCAGTGTTTTTATATGTTCTGCGTATAAGGGCCCCATAATAGTGGCTCCATGATTGAGGTATTCAATCATTATCACCCCCTGGCTGTCCCAGAAAAGAGAGCCCATAATCTTACCGGCAGATGGAGTTGCCTTAAACTTCTTAGGCGTTGGATATGACGGCCTCATATCCGGGACTAAGTCAGGGACTGTTGTTTCGTTTCAGGATCATAATGGTGGAGCCATATTTCATCCATAGTTACGAAGCGAGCCAAAAATCGGTCAAGATCTTGTTGTAACAATTCCAAATTGATTTGAGAAATCCGCAGTCTTGTTTGTTTATGCTCGTCTGTAAGCATTCTAAGCACCCAGCGCGCTGATACTTTTTCCATGTCCGAATGTCCATGTATAGTAAGTACCATGGATACTTCCTATCGAAATCTTTAGTTCTTCAGCTACAAAACGAACAGTAACACGACGATTTGCCAAAACAATTTTTTCAACTTTTTTGTCATTTGTTCGATAACTGCCGTCGTAGGGCATTCCGAGCGCGGGTCGTCTTTAGTTAAAGTTCTTCCTCTCTTAAGCTCGGCACATTACCGCGCAACCGTAGAATACGGAGAAGCATTAACCCCTAATGTTCCTTTAAATTCTAGATTTACTTGCTCAGTAGTAATTTTTTTCAGGTAAATATTTTATTTGGGCGCGAATTTCAATTTTATCCATTTTGCGTACCACGCTCCGACATGATGAAAACAAATGACTTTTATTTTTAAAATAAGAAAAGAAAATCAATAATTTTATTTTATCAAATGTCTGGGCTTTACCTGCCAGTATTTACTTTTTTGTTGTTCAAGGAGTTTATATGCCATTATAACTTTTTATTGAACACCCGTCGTATGTTGCCTGTAAAGAGTATACCTATCATTATATTAGTATCTTTATTTGCATTCCATAATGATTAAAAGTGTTACAGTGGCTTAAAGATATGGTACAATTATGGACCCTGTAGGACACAGCAAAAAATATAAAATTAATACTAATACTTAACTTACTTGTGGGCCCACCTAAAGCTGAAAAAAATAAAGGTCCTGAAGAAAATATGAACACTTTTATTATTTAAGAGAATATATTACCTCTAAAATAAAACGTATGTAGGTATTCGGTATAAGATCTTTTAATATACAAGAAAGAGCTTACGCAATAACCCCAAGGTGTTCAGTTCACTACAGAATTAAAAAGGTTCAGTAAATATTATGACGGGTTGCTTTGAATGATATTGTATTTCGATATGACGCTGCAGAGCATTGAAAGTGATGTTTAAATAGGCTGCTAATCCCACCAATATTGAAATATCTGCGACAATATTCAGCCAGAGAGCTGTGATCCGCTTTTATTAAAACACCGTTTTATATGAGCAACGGTAGGAAAAAATATTGTCTCCAGTTTTTATGACACTGTTAACAATATATCCGACCTAGGTAGCGATTTGGAGAAAGTGTGATTTTATTTTACTTCTGGCAAAATGTTAGAAAAATATGCCATACTTTTTTATTCGTGTTATTAAATTATACTAGCAGTGATAAAATTTACAATTTCGCTTTATCTACAGTAAATCTAGAATAAATAGCTCCACTATCGTCTACGTCAATTTTACGTTGAAATGGATATATGTGTGTATAATCAAAGGGATGTATAATTAGACTGGCAGGCTTGCAAATACGAATTTCGGATGAGTAAATGTATTGTACAAACTCGGATAATTAATCATTGTATTGAAGAATCTACAATGTGTGTTTAAATTGTTTGTTATCTATCGTAATATGCAAATATTATTGTAACACTACCTATATTATCAATCTCAAGAGCTTAGGAATAAAAGCTTCACGGGTCAATCGAACAGGTTAAGCTACGCTTGCCGCGGTTGCTCCGTGGATAGAGTGACTTTGATTCATATACCAAGACCTCTCCGTGCCTCGGAAAACATGTTAAGCCGTTGGTGCCGGGACCAACGGCTTAACATGTTTGTTTGTTTGTCATTTATGGATCTTTAAAAGTCGTTGCGCGTCGTCAGAAGTCCGACAGTCGGACAACCAGTCTTAACAAGGGGTACTGTATTACTCGGTAATTAGGTTGTGGAGGTCGGATAGGCAGTCACTCCATGTAGAATACTGGTATTCAGCATCCGATCAGACTGGAAGCCGACACCAACATAGTTGGGGAAATTCTAGGCAGATTTCTTTTTATAATTATTCGTAAGTACTAAAGTGTATTGTTCATGGTCTATTAAATGCTTTTTTTTCGAGATTGGGAAATCATCAAATAACTTTTCACGCTCTGGGTAGAGCAGGAGGGCGTGTCAGGCTTTTATTGACTAAAACCCACCCGTGTTCCCTCAGTTGCGTGTGCCAAGGGTCACGGTATCTCTTTCGAACAACCTGCACCACTGGCAGTCATCGGCCCTTGCGGGCCCCTTCTGTTGGTGCTGATATCTCTTTGAGGCGCGCGTAGAACACAACGCGCCGTTGACCCAGGCTTGGTCCTTACCGGACAGCGAGCTACCCATTACTCGTTGTCCGTAAGCCCGCGCCTGCGGTGGCCGGGAATCAGCTTGGTATTGCCGACTCCCAGAACGTCTCCTGCGGAAGCTAGGGTCGTGAGGGCGCATATACTGCCTCTCCCTCACGTGTCTCGCCTCACTCTTCGCGAGCATCACTGTTTCGCAGAAGGAAGCTACGGCTACCCATGCACTCTCGCTTCGTACCATGGCCTGTGCCAGGGCCAAACGCGAAAGATCACTGCCACCTCAATAAGGATACGGCGGTGCTCCGCCCAAACCGGTCAGACCTCCACCGTATGCTCCACCGTGTCCACAGGGCGATATTCGCAATGGAAACACCCGGTTGTTTCCTCCCGCCTTATCCAAAATAGGAACCTCCCGAAACAACCGTGTCTGGTGAGGACCTGCGCCAGGCGGAAGGTGAGGACGCCGTGCCGCCTCTCAAGCCTCTCCTTGAAGAGGGGACTTACCGCCGCAATCGTAGCGTGCCCAGTCTGTAAAAATGCTATGGTTTTCTTTGTCTGTGACTAGTTAGGTAGGTACCTAAAAATGTTAGTTAGCCTCAAGCTAACAGCTTGTATATTTCGTCTGGTCTGTAAAGGTATTATTCATTTGAGCAAAACTGGTAACTTATAGCAGCTGTGTAAAGCTTATGGTGTGTGAAACAATGTGAAACGTTATCTGGCTCTATTGTGATAAGTCCTCTCCAAAATGTTATTGTAAGTTAAAGCAATGTTTTGGAAGTGTTATCTAGTGTGGTTTATATTGTGGGGGTAGCAGCAGCATATAGATGTGGTCTCATGATGTTATTACCACTTGTATTCTATTTTGGATCCAATGCTATATCTTTGGAGTGGTTTTCTGTTAGTTATGTATCCAAAACTTGTTACCATTGATTTTAGTACATGATACTGGCCTCTTGGTTGAAATTTTTCATTGCTTATAAAAAAAAAATACCCGTTCCATACATTTTAACCGCATAGGTAGATATTGTACATTCATACGGAATAGCAATTTTTTTAAATAACTGGCTAAACATACATTTTTTTTAAAACAATGTGTGAGTAAAATATACATATAAAACTTATTAGCTTACTATACCGTTCAAAATTCATTCATTTACGAGTAACTCACATTTTCTTCACTGACAGCAATATTTTTGAATACGTTTTCATTCGTGTCAATGTCTCTGAGTCCGTTCCAGAAAATGAAAAGACTCAGTGGACCTGTAAAAAATATGTGGGTTGCTGGGTATGCCTAACGTGACCAGACGTCCCGTTTTGAACGGGACTGTCCCTTTTTATAATAAAGAGTCCCGGTGTCCCCGAAATGGACTCTGGGACGCAAAAATGTCCCGTTTTCTGAAACCGCGCGAAAATTTGAGTAGTCGAGCCGGCCGGACGCGAACGGAGTGCAAGAGGGACCGCGTCGTCGGTCAAAAGACACGACGATAGCCGAGAGTGGCCAAGACGTCATCGCTTGCGCTTTGTTGACTAATAGGGTATTTTCCAATTAATTAAAAAGTATTTTAATTTGAAGATTGGGACGAAATATATGTAACAGAAAAATAAATTGATTTAAATCCATTTTCTCAATTACAAACGATTTAAATCAAACACATTTTTCGTTGTTTTGAATTTACCGCCAAAACGCTCCTTAATATGACATTTTTATCACTTGGCGGGTTGTTCGAAAGAGATACCGCCGCCCCTGGCACACAGGCTACTTTGGGAACACGGGTGGGTTTTAGTCAGTAAAAGTCTGACACGCCCTCTTGCTCCACCCAGAGCGGGAGAAGTTATTTGACGATTTCCCATCCAAAAAAAACACATGTGACGTCACCTTTGTGTGAACTAAAGTAGTTGTAAAACAAGGGAATGTCGAGTTTATAATTAACAAGCTTGTTAATAGATGGAAAATGGTATTACTGGTGTGCGGTGCCTCTGTGCAAAAATACTTCTAAAACTGCGCCACATAAATTATTTTTACCAGTGCCGTTTACACAAATCTGAAATCTGACGTCACGTCTGGTCACGTGATAAAAATGTCATCGGAAGGAGCGTTTTTTGGCAGTAAATTCAAAACGAAAAATAAATTGTATCATAGTCGTTTTTAATTGAGAAAATGGATATAAATCAATTAATTTTCTGTTAAATATCTCGTCCCAATCTTCAAGAGGTTAAAATAGTTTTTAATAAATTAGAAATACCCTATTGTTTGACGGATTTTTCGTTCGCCCACTTCTCGATATTTATTTTCTTGCTTGATGTTCGTGTAGGTACCTGTTAAATAATTAAACTTTTGTTTTGGAGTCATAAGTTAAGATGCCGAAACACAAGTGTCCGTTCAATATTAACTTACAAGCGAAATATTCGTTTATCAAGCAAATAAATACCTACTCCCTCAGATGTCAGATGCGAAAAGTATCGTAGGTACAGAACTTTTAAAAAGTGTTTTTTTTTTTTAAATTGACTACCTGTTATTTAACCAATGTCCCGTTTTGAGTCAAAGAATAAATGGTCACGTTAGGTATGCCTAATTGCTTAGTAAATATTTTTTTACTATTATTGTGGTTATTTAGACAATAGCTTGTCGGAAGACAAGCTATACCAAATTAACTACCGGTTACCGATATTAATGTTTTTTGGTTATTAAAGTATCCGGCACACTTCAAATTGTATAATTCTTATCATCATTCATTATCATTTCAGCCGAAAGACGTCCACTGCTGGACATAGGCCTCTCGTAGAAGGGGGATTTCGCCATAGTCGCCACGCTTGGCAGGTGGGTTGGCGATCGCAGTATGGTGGTAAAACGCATAGAGAACGCTGCTGCCTATTTTCTAGTAAGTCCCTTAGTCGCCTTTTACGACACCCACGGGAAGAGATGGGATGGTGCTATTCTTTTACGTCCGGCACCACACGGAACTTAATCATTGTTATAGCATGCAAAAATAATAACAGAAATAAAAGCTTTTTTTTATTTATTTAACAATTTAGTATTGTATCAACTAATCAGGTATTCTCTTCAAACAAATTCTAGTAGCACGTGATTTTTATTAAGTACCTACACAGGACAAGATTTTATCCAGTGCGCAAACTGTAACCATGAATTCAGCATATCATTCTAGACCCCCCAGCGCAGAAATTTTTCGTCGGTTATAAAAAAAAAATCAGCTTTTCCATACATTTTGACCACGTAGGTATTGCACTTTTCTATGAAACAGCTGATTTTTTGTTGCACAACCGACGTAAAATTTCTGCGCTGGGGGGTCTAGAATGATATGCTGAATTCATGGTTACCGTTTACGCACTGAATAAAATCTTGTCCTGTAGAACTCTCACCTAAATTTTTCCTTACGCAAAAGCGTGCGAGCACCGATAATGCCAATTTATACAAGGTACTCGTATATACTTAAGCCTTTTAGTGGGTCTCTGTAATTGCTGCAATCTGCGGCATCGTAGAATATTAGGTGAATGCATAATTTTTCCGTAAAGACGGGAATGATTCCTTTTATGTTCGATCTAACAAGTATTAATGGTCTCGGCCGCACTACCTTTGCAGAGATTCTGTCATTTGCGAGCAATTACCGTCGCCCTCGTTTACTAAATTGTGTTAGATATGATTAATAACGTTTTTGTTAAGAATCCACTTAGTTTTTCTTTGCAAGGGTACTTAAGGTGGTGATGGCGTCTTACAATTTGACTAGAACAAAGGACTATCTGGTAAGCACGTCCAAGGGGCCTACCACTACCTCTAATAGCAGTATTATTTTATGTGCTGTGGGATAGAGATTGGTGATATCATGAGATAGATAGATTAGGGGCTTTTTTTTTTTTTTTTTTTTGTGTGGGAAATCATCAAATGACTTCTCCTGCTGAGTAGAGCAGGAGGGCGTGTCAGACTTTTACTGACTAAAACCCACCCGTGTTCCCTCAGTAGCCCGTATGCCAGGGGCCGTGGTATCTCTTTCGAACAAACCCGCACCCCTGGCAGGCATCGGCCCTTGCGGACCCCACCGGTGGTTGCTGACATCTTTGACGGCGCGCGTGTGGAACACAACGCGCCGTCGATGCCTCCCATTCGACATCGCGGCCCACCCCAGTTGCGGTGCACCTCACCGCAACCTACTTTTTGGCCGCTACGTCGTCGGCTTTGAGGCAAAAGCCCTGACGAGCGGCCCCACCGTTGGGTTCCTCTTGGCTTCACCGTGGCCGGAATCCACGGTTACTGAGCCCCCCCGCAACGACAATGCGGGAACCCACTCGGGGGGGATAGATTAGGGGCTTGTGGCTAAGTATTAACAACCACACGTATAGATCGATCAGGTAAAGCTACGCTTGCCGCGGTTGGTCCGTGGATAGGTGACCATCTTTACATACCAAGACCCCTCCGTCAGATAGAACGTTAAGCCGTTGGTCCAGGCTGTCATTCGTGGTTCTTTGACAGTCGTTACGGGTCGTCAGAAGCCCGAAAGGCTGTCAACCAGTTTTACCAAGGGGTATCCTATCGTATTAATATAATATAATATATAATTTAATAATTTTATTTATTTCTTACCACAAATTACAAAGTTAATAATTAATAGTCTACAGAGACAATTTCATAATTAATTTGTGGAAGACTGGTGCCTAAACTAAGTTTTTTACAAAACCTGTATGTCAGGTCACCAGGCCCCCTAATCATAGTTTTACATTATTTTGGTTGCACTGGAGACGATCTGGTTCATATATTAATCATATTGATATAAAAATGTCACAAATTTTAATATTAGGTATAATACTGCTAATTAAATTAATTTATAAAAATCGTAAAATATAATATTTCTTTTTAAGAATACATGCAAGGGAGGATGTATGTAAATGTATGTAAAAGCGTGTGGGGTGAGTGTGTGTGAAGTGGAGTGAGTGTGTGAGTGGTTTGGGGTGCTTGTGTGTGCGGTGTAAAGGGAATTTCATGTCAAGATATAGTTTTGAAAAGATCTTCAATATTGTCCAGTTATTGGGCTGTGGAGGTCAGATAGGCAGTCGCTCAATGTAAAATACTGATACTCAGCTGTATCCGGTCAGACTGGAAACCGACCCCAAAATAGTTGGGAAAAGGCTAGGTAGGTGATGATGTGGGATACAGATAGAGTTATACAGGTCGTAGATATAGCTCCCTCTCTATAATAATATTACTATAGAAGGTGGTGGTAGGCCTCCAGTAGGCTTAGCATGGCGCTTTATATTTCTACTCTACCGTAGAATAGAAATCGCTTATATACATTTGTCGGTTCAAAACTCATATCACAATACAACAGTAGGTAACAACTCTAATATTGAAGATTTACCTACATAAAGTCGAGGAAATTTAATTATAAACTAACTAAAATTGTCCGTATATTCAAATCACGTCTGTCATTCTTAGAAATTACATTAAATGGTAACACGACAAATTGAGGTAGGGTGTCAACTTGCTTATAAATTAATTTCTCCGACTGAACCACCAGAAATTATATTTAATTACTGTGCAAAGGCGGACTTTTTGCCTTAGATTATGTACCTACTCAACTAAGTAGATATTAAATTGAGGTTTCATCAAGTTTGATGCATGACATGCCATAAAGCAATACTACCCTGTCTGCTTGTATCTTCATCCCCCTGTCTTAAGTAATAAATTGCACAAACCTCTTTTTAATAACACGTTTTTGAACTAGACAGAAACTAAAATATTCTTGGTTTAGTAAAACTGGTATTCAGAACCTTTTAGGTAGAATAAAACGCTTATTAATTATCATACTTAAATGCCTCTTCACTCCTATTCACAAAGGAGTCACAGCTACGGGTGTTTTATTTACTTATATAAACTGTATTTCATAATTAGCCTATAATGTTCACTCACTTCTCACTGCTGGGACACAGGCCTCCGCTCAGTGAGAGTGAGTGGGCCATAATCAACCACGCGGGCCTAGTACGGGTTGGTGGATGTCGCAATCTTTTCGAATTGTTTAGTTCTAGTTCATGCCGGTTTCCTCACATTGTTTTCTTCACCGTTTTCAGAGGAGTGTTGATGAAATTAAATACACAAAGTAAAATCTAAAAGTTTAGCCTGCCTGGGCAAGAACTTACGACCTAAAACAGTGGGCCACCACTGCTCTCACTACTATTCACAAGAGTGTAGAATCAGAGTTACGATTGATATGTCAACATAAGATTGTGAACACCGTTATTTTTACAATCTATTTCGCGAGATTATGAACTGTCGATAAATTGTGAACTGCAAAAACCATTTACAATTTAACGCGCTATTTTTCGATAGTTTAATAATCTGTCCGTCAAATTGTGAACTGGTATCAAGACGGATAGTACCTTGCGCTATTATTATAAAGTCAAGTAACTGCCACTAACTTGGAAGTAGCGCTCGCTGGCCGCTGCCGCGGTAACGCTCGCTTCACTCGGCTCGCACGCATTTGTTCGCAGTTCCAACCTATTTGGTGGGTCAGCAGTATGGTGCAGTTCACAATTTATTGACAGTTTATAATCTCGCGTGATAGATTATAAACTAACAGTGTTTACAATCTTACGGTAAAATATACGCATTGTTGTACACCAGAAAAAAAACAATACACTACAAAACATACAATGGGCGGTTTATTGGTTCTTGCGATCTTTTCCAGACCTTTAATTGCCTATCTTCTTAACTTCAAGTCTAAAAATAGCCACAAGTATGTTATAGTCAGAGGAAATATATATCAATTCTTTATTCGGAGCGACGGACATCCGATCTCTTGAACCCAATTAGTACTGGAGTATACTATAGCTAGAAATAACCCAAATACTATCAACAATGTATGTTTTACTAGCTTTCGCCGGCGGCTTCGCCCGCGTGGTGGTCGGAAATTATTACAAGGGGAAGTACTATCGGGATAAAAAGTAGTATATGTGTTATTCCAGATGTTAAACTATCTGTGTGCCGAATTTCATGCAAATCCGTTGAGCCGATTTTGCGTGATTGAGTAACAAATATCCAAACATACAAACTTTCATATTTATAATATTGTTAGGATATTTACAAAAAAAAATATGAGGCTTCTGTATAAGTAATAATATCCGTACGGGTAATAATAATCGATCAGGTTGAGTTACGCTTGCCGTTGTTGGTCCGTGGATGGGTGACCACCTTTACATACCAAGACCCCTCGTGCGTCGGAAAGCACGTTAAGCCGTTGGTCCCGGCTGTTATTTGTGGATCTTCGGCAGTCGTTACGGGTCGTCAGCAGCCCGAAAGTGCAGCAATCAGTCTTACCAAGGATTGTCGTATTACCCTGTCACTGGGATGTGGAGATCAGATAGACAGTCGCTGGGAAAAGGCTAAGCAGATGATGATGATTTACAACAATAATTAAAAGAAAATATCAAATAAATAGATAAAACTTGACCTGATATCTGATTACGGTTAACATGTAGGTTTAAATCTTATATACGTCTCAAATATCATATGCGCAAATAGAACCCACGACCCTAGATTCAAATTCAGGCAGACACTGCTTGTTGGGAATCGAACCCAACACACGACCTTGCGCGCGACCTACACGCGCAGGCGTCGTGGCCGACGCGTCATCATCGGCACGCCGAGGCGCGGCGCGGTGGCAACATGGCTTGGCCCAACGAGCACTCGCTTCCATGGACTCCACCGCGACGGACGAATCACCTCTCTAACCTCATTTATTTATTGTTTGTCCGGGAAAGTTAACTATTGTTATTAAGCACGGCAGTAAACCATTGCCTATATATATACAGTCCACTTTTATTTGCTCCACCCGCTAACACTGCTCTTCGAGGTTTAGGGGCCATTTATCGTAGACTTACCGTTGAGTTCAAGCTTTATGTAACGACGAGTTATTAGGTCGAAAAAGATGGTTCATAATAGTTAGTTATAGTCTTAGCATAGGAACCTGGCTAGTAGCTAAATTGTTTATGTACTGACCTATTTTCTTGATTCTTGAAACATAGTAAGTAAGATTTAAAAAAGATTTAAAAGGTCTCTAATGTTTACGTATCCTTTAAATCTTGGTCCCTATCTCCATACTTTTCATACAATTTGAAATGACATCTATATAATCACCGTGTGTCGCAATCTGGACTCCTTCTAAACGGAAAATATGTTCTGTAATATTTGCATACTCGATTATAGGAATCGATTTTCGGCGCCAGCTCCAATGTGCAATATAAAGGTTTGCTTCAAATTCTAGTCTATTTTACTTTAATAGGGAGTTTCGCCTTACCGAACCTTGGTACTGTAAGCTTCTAGGAAATGGCAAATGAAAAATAAAAGAGCTCACGCCATCTTCGCGAGCCAGGCGTGGCGGCCGGCGAGTTTCGTCAGAAAGCCGAGCTCACTCTCCGCTATCATCTTATTAACGATAATGTTGACTTGCTCGCTTTGTGCAACTCGGTTTACGCAAACTTGGGCTCATGTTTCAGTGGTTTATCTTCATGATGTGATGTAACGTCGTTCAATTTTCCAACTGATTAATTGTTGTTTAACTTTGAGTTCAACTTGGTTTACTCAATGCGGCTAACAACGCATATCTAGGTACCTATTAAAAAGTTTTGTGAAGCTTGATATCGACTTGCGTTGATAGTGCAACTTTATCCATTTTCTTTGAATTAATGATCACAATTTGATGGTACCTAATTGTCCTTGTATTGCTTACCAGCTTTTGCCGCGTGGATGTCGTAAAGTATCTTCCCGGGAACGTATTACCAGAATTAAAATACCCTGCGTGTTAATCCAGGTTATAAACCATCTGTGAGCCAAATTTCATCAAAATTTGTTAGGCCATAGCATAATCAGCTTTTAACGTTCCCACTGTTGGGACACAGAACTTCACTCTGTGAGAAAGAGAGGGACAAGGCCGTTAGGTCGTTTTCGCCAATTCGGAACATACACAAATAGACATGTTCCGTGTGGTGCCGGACGCAAAAGAATAGCACCATCCTATTGCTTCCCGTGCTTGTCGTAAAAGGCGACTAAGGGACTTACTAGAGATTGGGCAGCAGCGTTCTCTATGCATTTTACCACCATACTGCGATCGCCAACCCGCCTGCCAAGCGTGGCGATTATGGCTAAACCGCCCTTTTGAGGACGTCTTTCGGCTGAAATGATGATGATGATGACAAATAGAGAAACCGAACAACAATCCTAAAAACTATAACACTTTATATTCAGTTTTGATATTGTTACTATTTTATTTTAAGTGCACAATGTATGCTAAGTATGCTATATTCAATAACATACGTTTTCCACTGTATAGTATAAAAATAAATGAAATACAATGTCACGATATTTATGTTTGGGTCGTTACAGAAAAGCACAACAGGGAGGAAGTTATTATTTTAATGGTGGACTGGGATGTTTTAAAAATGTTGTAGTTGCTTTCATCGTTAATGTGATGGGCACGAAAACTATTTTTTTTCTGATAGAAACCGGGGGAAATGTAATGCGTTGCTTCATAAATTATACCAGATAAAAGAAGACATTTTTACCTTGCATTTTGTAATGTACCTACAATTGAAAAACTTGAGAAGCGTTATTTAACAACTCGCTTTAATGAGGGAAAGCTATGCAAGTAGAAAGGAGAAAAATAAATGACTGACGCTTGCAACGTTGCAACATTCATTGCATGGGTACTACATCACTCATGCAAAACACAATAGGTATCTTGTTTTTGTGTTTCATATGATTTCAGTAGCCTAACGATATAATAAGCTGAACATACATTACAATATGAGCAGGTATGACCTAGACACGTTTAAGATTAATTAGACACGTTTCTAATAATACACCCACATTAGTCGGATTATAGGGATTAATAATGTTTGATGTTAAAAGTTAATTAATAGTTGATAAATGACAATACACACTACAGTCAGTCAAATATCTTATTAATTTGGCATATTATATACAGCGGCAAATAATTGGATTAATCAAAATGTCACCGCTCGTCATGTTGTCATCTGGAACCTTGAGTTGTGAAATGGGAGCTTCAAATTGTGTAATGTTGCTCTCACTTGTTAGCTCGGTATTACTACGGTATAGTATTACACAGCTTGTTCCAGAAATGAAGGTTCACTAGGAAAGTATTTCTCTGACCCTGATCAGACAAACAGTACACTGTCGGCCCAAACGGGTCGATCATGTGGCGAAAATTGGCCGAATAGTTCGGAGACACAAAGAAAAAGCAATAATATGAAACAAGAGCCAATTTGTTTGGTCCTGCCAACGATTGTATGAAATAAGGTACTGGAATTTATTCAGGTGACTTTATTATAGTTAATTACTAGCTGTTGCCCGTGGATTCGCCCGTGTGGATTGCTGAAGTTATGCAATGCTTCTTTATACAAAAAGAAAAGTAGTCTTTGTTACCACTTATCAGTAATCTGCAAGTAAAGGTCGGGGCAAAATCGATCCAGCCGTTTTGGAGATTTGCCGAAACAGATAGACCGACACACAAAAAATGTAAAGAAATGTTGTTCTTTAATTTCGGGTGCATGTAGTAAAAAGCTATTTTTTTAAATTACAAAAATAGCCTTCAATGTTAATTTGTTTACATATTATGTGCCTATAGATGTAGGTCTGTATAGATAAAGTGCAAACAAAGACAAAGACAAAACTTTATTTGCGAAACTTAAGTGTATATATACAATATTTAAACAAAGACTAAAGGCAGGATAAATCCTGTTCTATATTGATAATGATAGCGTTAACGGCTTACAAATACTAATCAATTTTGGTTAATCTATATAAATAAAAATAAAAGTCCTGACTGACTGACTGACTCATCAACGCTGTCAACGCCCAGCCCAAACCCTTGGACCTAAAAAGCTAAAAATTTGCACAGAGATTCCTTCTATAATGTAGACAAGGAATGAGGAAGGATTTTTCGAAATTCACCCCCAAGGCAGTTAAACAGGCGATGAAAGTTCCGCGCGGGCGAAGCCGCTGCGCTGGCGAAAGATGGTTTCTAAATAAAAGCTAATTACTCAATAAAAAAATCCTAACTAGTATTAATTAAGTATGTACGTAACTACTATTGCACTTTAATAAAGTGAAGTTAACTGTGTCGAATTTCGTCTTCAATCAAAACCTCTCAAAAGACAACAATATCCGTTTTCCCTCAGTTGACTTTTACAATTCGTAGACCACGATAAGAAACTGTTACACAGTTCGTATTTTTTCTTTCCAAGATCAACATAGAAATAAACATTTTTATTGGCATTACAAGGCGTAACAGATATCAGAACGGCGTCAAATACCGTCGACCGCGATACGATAAACGGACCAATATTGCTGTGCGACAGAACGGAGCAGATAAATCCTTGTAAACAAAATTGTGACTGTCATCGATATCGTACTTTATGATTGGAAAGCTGAAGGTAACATGAAATTCAAATCGTACAAAATTGACCGCATACCCTTTTCAATGTCGTGTACTTATGTATAATAATTCTAAAACACAGCCTATATCCTTTCAAGCCGCTTGGACAATGACTTTGACGCGCTATTATTATATTTTATTTTCCCTCACGACTCCTTATTATTTTTATACTTTTCTTTATACGAGGATATCGGCAATAAAAACGAAATGTTTGTTGCTTGATTGAACCGCCGTGTGACATGGCTTTTTTATTTCATGTCTACTGGGCTGGCGACGGCGATCGTATCTTGATTGCAACGTATCAAAAGTGAAAATACAAATTGATCGCTCAAAGTATTAACCTTCATATTTATATTTTTAAGAACTTATTGGCTTTTTCGTCTGGCTTTTCAATTTTTGTGTACTATTCTGAATAAAGTTCCAAGTTTCAAAACTTAAGTGGGCTCCCATTTACAGTTGACTTCAATTTGAAATAGCTATTGATACTTACTTATCGTATCGCATCCACTTAGTTCGATCGACCGTCGGTATTGCCTATACCTACCTAGTGGTGCATATGGGACCGTTCTGTATTTCACTTCCACGTCGCCGCGGGCATATTAAGTCATCGATCCAGCTTAATATTCTGAAGTGCCATTTACAGTTATCTAAATTAAACGTTAAATGGGAATGTTTTTTCATTCTTACAAAATGGGGTAGAACAATCGGTACAATTTGAAACAATCACTACAATCCGATGTATTCATCCCAGGGATTGATTCCGATAAATATGGTATCTGGTTTGATAGAAAGATATTATGGCTAAGTCGTACTTAAACATTTAAAAAATAATAGTATGTAGATAGGTCGACCGGCAACCGCTGTTTCACAACACCAATTTACAAGGATGGTCCGATAAGTAGGTACAATAAATTGATGGCTTATTTTATAATAATAAAGCGCGCAGTGTTGGCGAAATAAGCGCGGTTTATGGCTAATATAGCTCAGAGTGTTCGCAGCGAGGAACTTTGTTGCATTTTGCATAAAATCGATACACCATCACATGGCGGTCGTAACCGTATGCCTCTGAATTGTTCATATTATTCAAATGCTTTACTTTCCACATAAGTGTTTTATTAAATTATTTATGTTTTGACCTCTGCCTGTTTTGAAAACGAATCCTATGCCCCAGGTAGAGATGTAACGGAGGCTATCTTAGCAGAGGCGGAGGCGGGCGAATAAAGAAAAATGTCGACCTTTTCAAACGTTAAACAATATTTTTCGCTAAAATCTGTTTTTCGGCTTTATCACCTTGTAGGCGATCATCTCTTATATGAGAAACATGACGTGAAACTTCATGTTAAAATATTTCCACGACAAGCCATGAGCCGATTTTCTTTATAAGATCTCCAAGTTCTCCAGTGACAACTCCGTTTAAAGCTTGCGGAGGCGGAGGTATGATTCCTTGCGGAATTTCCGCATAATTATGCGGAGGCGGAGGCGAGGTCCTATTACAATTACAACTCTAGTTCCAGGTACCAATTGTAAATATTATCAAAATCAGTTCGGAACTTAAACTCTGAAAAGGTTACAGAAAGACACAAAAACTCGTAAAGCTTTTTAAAATTTACACAATTAATACCTATACACAGAGCTGCCAAAATATCTTTAAAAGTTATAAAATGTATTACCCAACGGGAGTTAATGACGGATGACTGGCAGTGAAAAGACAACGTGTAAAAAAGCCGACGTGTGTTCACGCAAACGAGTCGACTTTATCCGTACGTCAGCCGACCGAGTTTTGAATAGACGGTGCTTCCACGAATTTTAAAACCGGTAAAGCTATATTCAGGCTCGTCAGTTACCCGCGACTCTTGGCAGTAAGTGCATTAAAGTGTCTGTGCCGGCCGCGGGGTGCCTAGTTGCCCAGGTACCGCTTCCGCGTCCATTATTTTATGCAAAATAAGCCCGAGTGGGAGAACTGTAATAATTCTGTAAACAAAAGAGCTTTGGTGCTCGTCTACGTTAACGTTTCGCAGTCGTGTGTCGTGTGATAACTTTGCACTGTTTCTGTATGTGTGGAGAGGTGATTTTAGCTCCCAACACTTTTAACTTTTTAAACCAATACATATAAAATATCTGTTGGTTTGGTCGTTTTTTATTTTTTTGTTTTACGTTTTCAAAAAATGAAACCTAGCTAGATCGATTTATCGACCCTGAAACCCCCTGCGTACTAAATTTCATGAAAATCGTTGAAGCAGTTTCCGAGATTCACATTATAAATATAAATATAGATAAGAATCGCTCGTTTAAAGGTATTCGATAGTGATGTACCAGGTACCAAAACCAGTAGTAATGCAAGAAAACTAAGTTGACCACTATAATCACAAACAGCGCAGGTTAAAAGTATACACAGTGCATAAAATAAATCTCATTTACAGCTTTAACCCAGTTGTGAATAATAATTCATTAAATACACAGTTCATTTGTTATCTTTCTGTTACATTTCAGAAAGTCCCTCTCAGACTGGAGTAATTTCAGTGACAAATTATACTCAAAGGATTTAAGAAATTTCATTTATTTTATAACTTCACATAAACAGCTAACTGCAACGGTCACTATACAAAGTTTTCAACGCAGTGATAGACCATTTCCATAGATATGTAGATCTTATATTACATTGCTATTCAAATCTACATACATGTATAAATAAAATGTCATTTCGTTTATCATTTCCTATAACATTCCTGGAAATGGTACAAACAATAACCAATGTTGTATAGAAGGATTTATCTAAATATGTATGTAACGCAAGCTTCGAAGTACGTTGAAGTATTACATAGCTATTTATTTATATTACAAAGCACGCCATATTGTCTTTATTGCAGAAGTGAGGAGTTTATTTACAAAACGTATTAGCTTTACGTTGGTAAGGAACAAGTAACATAACGATGTATTAATTTGATATTGCACATAACTTATTATATTTACATTTAATGTATAAAGCTTTGATTCAAGGAACAAATTATTTATGTATTAATAAAGGCTTCTTATTGAGCTCATTTTCTGAATAATGATAATGCAGTTAGCAAAAATGTATAGGTTTGAATACGTAGTACCTACTTACAGGATATATGGATTGGTGACATTCTTTAGAGTCACTTTGAAATGTGGTACAAAGTCTGCGATGAATTTTGAACTATAAAATATCTTTTTGGAATTGTGAGCTGTCATTTAACTGTCAAATCCCGGTTAATGAAACACAATTAATTTTCAATTGTAATGGCCCCTGTAGGGGCCACGCTGTACTTAACCGAATAGATCGATAGTGGCTACAATTTGTAGAACAATTACTTATAATTGGAAATACAAGACAGGGCAATCAACAACGTAATTACAATACATAATTAAAACTTAAGCTCTACCATACACTTTACTAGCAACTTAAAAACAATCTTAAAATGTAAATACATTGGTCAACACAAAGTGAATAAATTGAATTTCAAAAAAAGACAGTCTGATACTTGAGCTTATACCGCTTACAACTTTGCAAGGAAAAAATGAGACAAAATAAAATATGAAGCAAAGAATTGATTTTCTTTGTCGTAGCTACAATGTAACAAGATGGTAGAACATAAGAGAGGACCAACCTGTAATAATTTTCTTCATTCTATTTACATTTTACAACGAGGGAAATATAATGTGTTCATAACTTAATTCTAACTTAACTGATGGTCGTTTAACTAGCGGGTGAGTAATTGTAACGAGTGTTAATGGCGAGATAGTATCTTAATGCCCACAAGTACGTGTCACGGCACGGACGATGTGGCGTGTACGGTGTTATTGTACATCGTGGAAACGTATGCTGCACTAAGTACTTAAGCTGTTTAAATCTACACATCGTGAAATGAATTAAAGCTTGAGGATACTTGTTATCGATTTTGAAACAATGCTCGATTTTTTGTAGAATGGGGATATTACACTTACACCAAATTATTCGACCAACATTCCTAATACATCGTAGGGAAAGGCGACATTAGATCACGGACTGTTAATCTTTACCGAAATTCCATTTAACAAGGATCTTAAAAACTAAACATAATATTGTTACGTGATAACTTGTTTAGATATGGCACATGAACCGTAAAATCCTATCAGTCTTTCAATTATATCGAAAAATATTTACAATCTCTATCAGATAGATACTAAATACATTTTCATAAAAAATATTCTTACAATGAAAATAAAATGATTTTAGTGTTAAATAAATTGATATTTTCGATGTGATTAACAGGTTTTTTAAACAATATATGTTGATGATGTAAATGCAATGAAACTATTTGAAAAGGTTACGACTGACACAGCACCTATCCTAGTGTTTATCACTGCTTTTTATCGTATCTCTTTTAGCACAAATGTCTTATTGGCACTATGATATGATGTGGACATCAATGATGGCCGTATGTCAGCTGGCAATGATCAAACCTCCGATGATGATGAATAAAACGCCTCGGCTGGTGGTGGATCGCGAAGACTGGGTCGACTCGTAATCTAACGTCAAAGGAAAAAATACAATCATTTGTTTTCGATACTGTAAAAGTTAAGATCATAGCACTAGTTGAAATTAGCATTTTAATGCTGTTAATATCATAGCGAGGTTATTTCCAGTCAACATACTAAACGAGCTCTCTGTAGTGAAATATTTTACCAATTTTCATCTTTCAATCGTGCCAATTATCTCTCGCAGGCAACTTTATCGAGATAGAGCGGTACTGCTGGAACACTAAAAGGCTTTTAAACTACTAAATAATGTAAGTAGGTAGGTATAACACTTACCGACATCTTTCCACTCTTCCACCTCGTAGTCTCCTATGACTCTGTTCTCGGCGGAGCTGTCCCGCCACCGGTTTTTATGTTTACCTGACAGAAACAAGGTACATGTGATAGAAACGTCCCATGAGCTAAAAACGATGCGGAAAATGATTGCGTCGTAAAATTTTCTTACATGCTGCTAAGGGGCTATGAAAGTAGGCTTTCAAGTGTGAACGAAACATACGACGCCGTAAAGAGTATAAAAGAAAACCCAAATCTATAACAATAAGAAGGTATATTGGAAGTCAAAGCGCAAACAAAATCGCTTTCCCACAATAATATTACTAACGACCCAATTGTACGGAAGCATTGGGCTGTGGCGCAAAACCGATAAATACAAATTCGCCATCGACCCTTCCGTAAGGTATTCGTGAGTCTGCGATGAATGTATAACTGTAGCACGCCGTGGCTTGCACTCAACTTTTCGCCATTGACGACCCTTATCGGGTTTCAGGTGCCAAGACTGATAATTTCAGTTTTCAGTTTCCGGTCGACCAACAGCTCACTTTTAACCGACTTCAAAAAGAAGGAGGTTATCAATTCGACATGTTTATATATATTTTTTTTATGTATGTTCGGGCATAACTCCGTCGCATATAGACGGATTTGCAAAATTCTTTTTTTGTTCGAAAGGGGTTTACTTCGAAATGGTCCCATTGAAATTTCATATAGATCTGATGATGCGTTTCGGAGACAGACAACGGAACTCTTCAAAAAATTACAGCAAATCAACCGCGAATGTTGCTGTCGCATAAATATGCATTGTTTTGACGCCAAGGATGATGAATTTTCGAATAGGTGTGGGGTAGGTAACTAGAAAGTGAAAAATAAAAACTTTTTTCAAAAAAAAAAAAAACAACCGACTTCCAAAAAAACACTACAAAGTTCAAAATAACTTTAATTTCGGAAGGCGGTGACAAATAATTAAATTAAAATACCCATCCAAGGTCACCGACTTCCGAAATTAAAGTTATTTTGAACTTTGTAGTGTTTTTTTGGAAGTCGGTTGTTTTTCTTTTGAAAAAAGTTTTTTTGTAGCCATGAAAATGTTTAGACTAACTTTCAAATTGATTCATTCAGAATTATTGAACGGTTTTATTAGAAACGAATTATCTATTTAAATGAAAGTTGTTATAAATAACTTTCGAGGAAAATTTTCTGAAAAATCCAAAGAAATTACCTTTTTTTCTTTGAGGATATGTGGGGACATTATTGTCCGTGGTACTTGTAGTTGAAGGCGCGGGAATTTCTGCGAAAATTTTCTCAATTAAATACTTTGAAGAAAGCATGAATTCCTAGAAATATTAAATAAGTAAAATGACTCGTTTTGTGTTGATCGTTGATACAAAAATAATATACAAATTATTCAAAATTCGATATAATATTTTGGATGGCATAGTGTGGCTAGGAGTAATCTGGTGTACCGTCAAGCCGGATGAGCCCATCCGTCTCGCCGAGGGAGTTTTTCGCGACGCAGCGGTAAGATGAAAAATCTCTTGACGACACTCTCCGTATAGTCAATTTCATTTTCCGACTGTAACTGTCATCGCTCAGTGAAGTGATGTATTTATTTCCTGTAGATAAACGAAGTCATTAGTAATTCGATTAATTCACTCATTCCGGAAAGCCGTCAGGCTAACTTATCAATTACGCAGTGAATCAATTTCGTCTTAGTAAATTCATATTTTAATCTTGTTTCGGTATTGAAATAATTTGTTTTATGGTTGTGAACCGTGCTGTTTTAACGGATGGAAAGTTTTTCAGGGGTGTAACAACTTTTGTTATATGAAGTTTGGAAACCAGAGAATAAGAAGCCTGTTGTTTTAGTAAGAAAATTTATTTCTAACGCGTGATAGTCTTAGAAATTTTTATTTTCGTGTAAGACTAGGATTTATATGCCTCGAAAAGTTTTCCAGCGTCTAAATAGAAGACGAATTATTATTAATTTTAATAGAAACTTAGCAACACTGGCCTCTCTAATGTAACCGTTCGTATTCTTGTATCATCGTAACTTAGCTTCTAATTTCGTTACCCGACAGTGTCTGGTGTTAGGAACCGTATTCAGGTTTCAAGGGCGCCAGGGACTTAATTAACTTGCGCTGCGGCTAGTTTGCCAACATACATGTCGGCCATTTTTCAACCCCAGACTTTATTGTACTCGTAACCAATAGAATGGAAACATTCTCATTTCATGTCTTATGTGATCTGTCGTATTATACCTACTCTATTTTTTTTATGTTCCTTTCGTTGTTTGGTCTTTTATATTACCAGTCATTGCTGTTCGTTTTTTCAGTAAAAAGACTGGGTTGACACGGCATTTTTCTCCAGAGTTATACAGAAGTACTATACATTCTAACCGTACCTATTAATGAAATGCTTCGACGTGAAACCCAGCCTTTATACTTACAGTCACAAGCAATAATATGTATACGCTTACCACCTTTTAAAAGTGATTTTGTCCACTTTTACTCATTGTAATCTTATTTTATTATGAAAATAATATTTGGGAACCCACACTATAATGAAATACCCTAGTTATCTCAAGATTGCAATCGCTATTTAAAATAAAATCGCTTTTGAATTTGGCGATGTGTATACATATTAATGCTCGTGACTGTACTGCATAAAATATACCGTGTGAACATTTATAGGTACTTATAATAACGTTGTAGAGTTTGTTTGTTGGACCGCGATAATCTTTGGAACCGGTCGGATTTGGAAAGTTCTTTTTCACTTGATGGCTCAATTCTTGATTTAACATCGCGCTATGACCCTTATTAGGTGCTGAGTAAAGAGAAAAAAAATTGAGAAAGAACGCTAAGCGAAAACAATGGGATACGGTGTGGTGGGTCGAGAGCCAAAATTATTCGCAGATGAAGTCGCGAGCAGAAGCTAGTAGTCTTATAAAATGCAACGTATTTCTGTTTGTCTGTTAGGATGCCTAAAAATTTGAGAAAAATTTAGTTTAAGCATGTGATTTTTGTGATAGGTAAGATACCTGATATGATCATATCCCCACGGTCTGTGGTCCAGTAGTTGATGGAGGAGGGGTACGCCTCCGTGTGGCACTCCAGCGTCACGTCCTGCCCGATGTATGCAGCTTCCAGCTGGTTGGGGATGGACAGCATTGGCGGAACTGTATTGGGAAGATATCATTTTATTGAAGAAGATCCAATAATATGCATAGATACAGAAATAAAGAGCAAGTGTATAGCAGGGGTGAGCAGTGGTGAGCCAGTGGTAATGGCCGTGACTTATGAGCTATAGGACGTAAGTTCGAACCCAGACAGGCGCTTTACTTTGTGTAAATTATTTCATCACCACTGCTCTCAAGACGGTGACATTAAACATCGAGAGGAAACCGGCATGTCCTAGAATCAAAAATTCGAAGACATGTCACGTACTCCAATCCGCACAGGGTCTACGTTGTGGATTATGGCCCATTCCCTCTCTTAGAGAGGAGGCCTGTATTCCAGAGGTGGGAATATTATAAGCTACTCACGCTAATAGCAGGTACCCCTGCTATGCAATGTCAAAGCCTTGTTCACTTTAAACGAAAAAATGTCCTGTGTTAGTGATGTGGGTGTACACTTTACTATACAGGGTGTAAGGGAAACGGTTCCGAAAATGAAGACAGGTGATAGGGCTAGTGATTCTCGATACAGTACCATCAAAAAATCTTGTTTTTTTTTTACAATTTTTATGTAATTTTTTTAGCATATTTTAAACACTATGCGTTGAGAACAGTTAAATGAACCATTATTTGATATTAAAAACATTTTTTTTACAACTCCAGCATTGTATTCAAAAATAGAAATCAGCTGATAGGCTAACGCATAACGAGTCGCGCGGCCGACGACCTCAAGTCCAGGCATCCTTTGTAAAGCGCCCCAAAACAAAATAAGTAGAAACATTACAGAAGCGTCAAACGTTTTAAATTGATGTAAAATAACCAATTTAAGGTGCAAGTTTATTGGTATCCGTTTCCATTTAGGTTGTTTATAACCTACGTTCTGGCTTCAGAAGCATTCCCCTTACACCATGTATAGATAGGTACACTGATGCCTAGCCCTTTCAGGATTACAGTCGTGATGTTTTGTAACCCCTCTTATTTATTTACTGTAAAATTCTAAAAATTGCCTAATATCGATTCACAGGCCAACTTTCACAACCAATACCGTTTATGCCGAAACCTACTTAATAATACAAATGCGATTGAAAATGTAAGGACTCAATGGATTTTGAAGCAGTTTTTAGAATATTTAGAGCGTACTTTAAGAAAGATTTTGTGTATAAATTATTAAGTAAATGACAAAAGGGATCGGTGCTGTAAAGGCTATCGTGGAGCGTAGAGCCGCGGGTCCTGGGTAATATTTAATTTGCATCAAGAAGTTATGTTGAAAATGTTTACGACATTTTTATGACGAGAATGACAAAAAAAAGTAAGCATACGGGGACTTTATAACATCACCTATACATAAGTATGTAGATAATAACTTGGTAACAGGATTAATATTAAGGTACTTAAACCAAAAAAAAACGTAGAAACTTTATCTTTTTTGAAGTCAATCGAAATGAAGCGTCCGTACGACCAAAGACCAACGTTATTCTATGTTTTCATTTAAGTCTAGGCTTGTAAGTTAAGTGATCACTAGGTCAATTAATGGAAGACGTGGACAATGTTTTCGTGACAAGTTTTTTTTTATCTCGAATCATCATCATTGTCCTACCAATATTATCCCAATTTATTTAGGATATCAACATGTCTTTTTCCTCCACACTTCTCTATTAGTCGTCATTAAGGTAGTCATACCCTTTATAAACATTTCATCACACTTCCCTATTAGTCGTCATCAAGGTACTCATACCCTTTCTAAACATTTCATCACACGTTTCTATCAGTAGTCCTCAAGGCAGTCATACCCTTTGTAAACATTGCATCACACTTCTCTATTAGTCGTCATCAAGGTAGTCATACTCTTTCTAAACATTTCATCACAATTCTCTATTAGTAATCATCAAGGTAGTCACACCCTTTTAAACATTTAATCATTCGGACAGTCCATCTATCGTTTCTTTGGTGTCTCGCTACTCTTATAGCCATTCATGCTCAAAACTTTCCTCACGACATTTTCTTCATTCCTCCGTATCATATGCATATCACCTTTCTCAATGGTCCTAGTCTATTTACAGTATCTGCAAACATAAAATATTATCTGCTTCTACTTTTTTAAATTTCCATTTTTCATCGTTTTTGCAAACGTGAGGTTTGTCGTGTACTAGTACACGACGTAGTCTCTACGCCGCGCTCTACGCCGTAGCAGTAGCTCGTAGCACAAATATTCACAAAAAAAGACTTGCTACTAAAAAACTTACTCACTCACTATTTATTGTTCAAACTCAAATAGAATTTCCACTTGAAATTGATAACGTTTTTTTTTTGCAAAAATCTTTTAAAATATTTAGTTTCATATTCATTAATTACTGACGCAAAATGTATGATTTTAGGTGTAAATTCATTCAATTAATATTGAAAAAAGTATTGCTTTTATGTACTTTATTAGTAAAGTCTAACAATAGCGGAAAACTACGTACCACGCACGCACAGGTACGTAGTTAACGCACGCACAGCTAAGAATGAAAAATGTTCCTATTCAAAAAAACTTTGTCTTTAGACTTGTTACATAAATAACACAACATGTACATAATACATATCACCTTCGCGGAGAAACGGTGGCCTAAACACTTCGTACACATAGTTACGTCCTTGGTGTATGTATTATATTATCTGCGAAGAGTTATGAATGAATAAAAGCAGGCAGCGACGCGCCTAAAGAATAACATTGTCATAAAGATTTGTCTCCGCTACTACCTAAATGTAATGAAAACTGACAGTGAATTCATAAGGAAGGCTCGTTGGTTAATCGAGTGAAAGTTACGTGAGCGTTCCACGTCTCTCGTAAGAAATGGAGAGGACTGCGAACGCGCTCAGATACGGAATGTGAATTAGGGGAAAGAAAAGCATTTCATTGGGTTCGGTGGCGAGGTGGTGAGGGCGACGGGAGGACAGATAGTATCGCCATTATCGCGTCCGTACCGTATTCACGTCAGCATAATGCTCTAATTGGGCGCAATTACGGCCGATCCGGCGGAAGGTGCCGCCGTCAGGTAGAGACGCTCGTGTCCTCGTAAATACTCGTTAACGACACCCACCCCCAAGAAAAATAATATTTCTCGACGCTGACTCCCGACTAAGAAAACGACTGCGTCGAAATGCTCACGTACTTACGAACGGAAGAATTTGAGGCTAAGTTAACGGGCCGGGACAAATGAGCGGACATATACCGCCGATTGGATTATGATATCCGAATGTTACAGGGTGTACTCGTATGTATTAATTCGAACCGGTTATTGCTTCAGATTACTAATATAAACAACGTGTAATCGGCCCGATCTCAAAACGTACGTTCGTGTGTATTCGTTTTATTTTGCCGCAACAATAGTCAGGTCACTGTATTGTAAATGAAATATTTGTAACAAAAATATTCGCTGCAATTCTAAATATTTTGACATTGTACTGTAATAACCCAAAATATAAATAACGTTTAGTGTCTGAATATAATGGTGTTTATATGCCTAAGTGAATTACTGGTACACATTTTTCTATTATACATAACATACAGGTTTATTTAGTTATTTGTGAGTAATGTTATGAGCTCTGGTAAAACCGCTTGCTCAAAACAGTGTGTTTCTTATATGCAAATTCCATGTACGTATATAAAATTATAACACTCATGTTGATAACTTTACCTACTAATTACATTCTACTATTTGTAGCGTTCCGAATGCTAGGTATGAGATTAACAAACATATTTCTATTGAATAAGGAGGTTTGAATTTCAAAACTTTCGAAGTCTAAGTTATAATCACTAACAATAATTGGCCAAACAATAAACAACTGCCAAAAAGTGTTAACAATAATGGTAAAATAAAAAATAACAATAAGCAAATGTGAACATAAATCAAATGTGATGAACCGGCTTCGAGTGGATGAGTGAACATATGCACGCAATGATTTGGGAATACGATGGGTAGTCGTTAATTGTCACGCAGAGCAGCTGCTACGGGCAAATTGTGGTAACATCCATTGCCAAAAATATGTCACAAATGACAACCAATGGTGTGCCTCCATTGACGGATTGTTTCAAAGCATTGACTTTAGGAGGTGCTACAACCAACTCGATTTCTCACAAAAGGTGAGACTTCATCAACAACAAAAAACACACAAACAAGAATATGTACAAAATACTCTTATTTATATCAATATCCGGATCAAAAGAAAATAATTCCTGTGATTTTATTTGATTAATAGAATAGATACTAGTAAAATATTCCACGTCGTTCACTAAACTAGATCCCAAAATCTCAGTAAATACCTTCTATAAGCTGCTTATAACATTCTTGGTACCTAAGTGTTGTTTATAGCACTTCATAGATCGTGAACTGTGAAGAATAAAGTTTGCTAAAGTTGTCTTACAGCATTGAAGACAGCTCCATACTCTGCAGTTGCCCGGGCCGACATCGGACTGAATTAATGTATTTCTGACTGGACAAATCTCAGTGGGAATTATTTAAATTAAATAAGCAGCTGCTAAGGATATTAATTTTGTTAGTCCTTAAAGTTAATATTTTTCTTAAGTCTTTTTAGCCTTTTCATCTCAACAGTTTAAAACGCTTTTAGTAGCATAATTTATAATTAATTAGCCAGCTAACCAACTAATTGCATAAATTTCGTGTACAATTTCAACTTAAAAAGTGACTTTAATTAATTTAATATTTCGTAAAGGATATTTTATGTTGAATTTTAGATACCATTTGCGTATAATATTGCACACAGACACTGCATAAAAGCTTCGGAAGTCTTTAAAGTAGACTTTCTTGTGTATTTTATTGCTTTTATCAAACCCGACATAATAAAAGTTTTGTGTAAAGTGAGGAAACTGCGAGGGAAAGGTAAGTAGAGAAAATTCTCTGTACATAAATTTTAAGTACAGGTAGGTGGGTTCTGTATATTTCCATGTTGATGTGTTAATGAAAGCCGCTGTTCGCTTCGCCCAGGGTTTTACAGTCAACCAAGGAATACCGGGTCGGGGTTCTTACTGTGATGCATAATACCGGTGGGTAAGTTAACTTACTTGACTTGTAACGTATGAAGTACTTTAACATTTTGTTCAGTTAATTATTTTGCGATGGCTAAAGGGTAATGCGCACTGAAAAATGCTCAATCATTAGTACACATATGTATGGCAATAAATGTAAACGGAACGAAGGAGCTTGGATCTCACGAAACAGGGAATCCTAGTGTGAGTTCCAAGAATCAACGCAATCGCATGTAATTTTTCAAATAATAAATTATTCTAATTCTTATTAGTTACTAATACGAAATGTTTGACAAAGATCGATACAGAATGATCAAATTTCAGTACCCATGCCCTTTTAGCAAACAATAACATGCATATCGCAGTTACTTCTTTAATGTACCTATCATTAATCTCAAGTAATGTAATAAAGCAACTTACATTGTACCATGAGTACGACTCGCTTGCTGATTGAGGGCGGGACTCCGTTAGAAGCGATGCACAAGTAGGCGCCCATGTGAAGCCGAGATACTTTGGATATGGTTAAGTTTTCACCGTCTACCACGTTTACTGCAACCAAATAACATACGTATGTACAAGCACCGAAGATCAACGATATTTTTGAGAAATAGGCAGTTCTTTTGTGTTAACCTTCTTGTGGAGTCGTTGATCGAAATCCCTTAACATAATTAGAATCTACGATGCTAGTACATGCATACATACACGATGCCAGTGTAGGTACATGTTCAAAATAATGAGGAAGGACAGCAAGTTCTGTCCTCCACGAAATTAACGTGCGAACTACCTAAAACACAACAACCTACTTGTATATAGATAATACTTACTTACGTTTAATTTAGGTAAAAATAATGTGAAAACGGAAAGCCATAAAATATGGCATTGTTGGATATAAGTGAATTATGGCGGGCTTACGTAATTATTCGCGTTCGATAGTCCATTGTTAATTCAATTGCGAAAATATTTCTGTTATGCGCTGGTTGCGGGTACAATTTAATAGTATTGTGTGGAACAATCCGTGTCATTTTGGACCTTTCGGCGGATCTTCGCTGGAAGGTCCGGTTCTAGTGGAAAATACTCGATATGAGAACTTTGACCTATCTAATTCTATGTGGTTGCTTTACTAACGTTAAAAATACTGAATATTAAAGCATGAAGTGTTGGGTTTCGTCAATTTCAAGTAAAATTTCGGGCCATTACAATATAAATAAATAATGATTGTTTAAATACTAGTATTCAGTATTTTATCAGAACCGAACCTGAATATTTATAAAATTTTGTTCCATGAAATAAATTTCGCACGAAATGTTAATTAAAATAAAATAAAGAGAAATCAAAATTAAAATATTTTATTTAACTTCCAAATTGTCGCTTCCTATGGAGAAGAGCCGGCAAGATACTCCACGGTTACTCTTTTAAAAAGAATTGGCTTTAACAATGTTTTCAAATTACAGTGATAATAGGTATGGGAGGACAGTGCAGGCCTGTCAATAAGTACCTGGTACTTAGAGGAATTAAAATACAGAATAGAAAATCGTCTACAAATCTTGTCTGTAAGGCCTACAACGTCACAATCATTCACAAAATGTAAAAATAAGCTAGATAAACAAAATTAACCTATTTAAAACGAGACAAATTCTAACACAATTTAAGCTCATTTATCGTGTGAAAATAATTTGTAGGGAATTCGTTTCCGACGTACAACGTTTGTTTGGACGATATACGCGAGTGGTATCCCAGTGGGTCCATTCCACTCCATTTCTCGCTTCAGAGATTTCTTTCTTTCATCTGCTTTGTTTCGCCGAGAGGGCGTCAACATAATGAGCGTCCGGAACTAATGTTTTGACCGGATATTTATAAGAGTACCAAAATCTTTTGTGAACAGTGTCGGCTGTTCTTTCGGTTTCTATTTACGAAAGCATAATAGAGTTTTAACCTTACAAAAACGAATTGTTTGGATGTATAATTCGATTAAAAACACGACTTAGATTGTGATTCTTCACTATGCTTTTACAAAAGTTTTAGGAAATTGACTAGAATGCCATATTTAAATGCTCTAGTAAAGTAATGATAACCTTTACCGAAATTATTATATATTCGAAAAGAACTTTGTCTGTTTGTCTGTTACGCTTTCACGCTTAAACCGCTGAACCTATCGTCATGAAATTTGGCAGAGATATAGCCTGGGATATGGAAAAGGATACTTTTTATTCGAAAACCGATATCCACGCGGACGGAGCCACGGGCAAAAGCTAGTTCTTCATAAATATTAAAGATCTTACCCGATTCGCCGTTACAATTGAACTCCTGTCCATCTTCCCGCCTCCACATAACGTAAGGTTCTGGGTAGCCCGTGGCACGGCAGACCATCGTCACGTTGGTACCTTCGCGGACCACCATGTCTGTTGATGTCATGTTGTCAATGATCACGGGCGGCACTGGTGACAAAAAGAAGATTAGGTATATTGGAATATAATGGTTTATCTTATTCTTAACTATACAAGGTGGTAGAGACATCGACGTAACCATGAATTCAGCAATTGCTGACTTAGGTACTACCCCTTAGTGTAGAAAGTTTTCGTCGTTTATCAAAAAACAAAATATTACCTTCAACTTAAAACGCCTAAAAATATTAACTTTTTACTTTTTAGAGTTTTTGTTCGGGTCAGGGGTTTTTTAAATTTAATTTTTATTTCCTGCTTTTTAAACTTAATATCTCACATCTGCGCAGCGTCGCGTATTTTTCCCACAGTGTTGTTTGTTACTAATTTATCCTCATTCCTCGTCCTGATCACCATTTATCTATGATCTATTCTTTGAGACCTTTCTGCATTCAAATGACTAACGTAAAAAGGCGTTTAACAGACACGAAATATACATAAACCTACATATTACCGCGTTTTTGTTTTTAACTGCACACTCTCTCCTATAGCCATACTTAATATCTCAATACACATGAAAAATAAAGGGCTTCTCTTCTAATCATGGAATATGTTTCATAATAATAATAATTGATTTGGTAGACAGATTTTTTATTTAAGGGTAAGGTCAAAATCCCGCTACCTGCTCTGTGACCGGGTCCGAACCGCAACCACAGCAATGCTATATAAATTTGTAACCTTATTACACCTGAACTAGGGTCGGTAGACGAAGGTATTTAGTTCGGGTATTTTAATGTCAAAATATCAACTTGCTTTTAGCTCAGGTTTGATAGTATGTAGAGCTTTTAGGTAAATAAAAATTCCATGCCGGAATGCCACGTTTGCTTCGCTGTGTAGTCAATAAAACCGGACAGGTTAACCTGTAGAGTGGATGTGCAATTAGGTAAGTGAGTCTGTAAAAATTGCAGGACTGTAGAGAAGTTTACACTGCAGCTCTGAATTCAATACTGGACGCAAGTTGCTTTACAAAGTAAAATGTTCTGGTTTCTGTGCATACTTGAGCGGTGGGCGTTCACCGAAAACCTGTAGCCCTTCCTAGCACATGTATCAGTCGCGGTCCACCTCCTGCACGTTCTTGATGTGCAGGTACCACGAGCGGTGGTCGTTGTACGGCAGACTGATGGAGGTAGTATACTCACCCACAACCTGTAGGTATCCCTTTCTGGAGCGCATGGGGTCGGTGTTGACCTGGCACATGTACCAGCCGCGGTCCACCTCCTGCACGTTCTTGATGTGCAGGTACCACGAACGGTGGTCGTTGTACGACAGACTGATGCGCGCGTTTTGAGTAATTATGTTGTGGTGGATGCTCAGGATTGTCTGTGTGTCTACGCGGACCCACGCCACCTGTGAGGAACATGTGGAAAATTAATTATTATAATTCGTTTTGGTACCGAAAATAAATAAGGAACTTGCACAATTGTCTTGTAAAAAGGTGATTTAGGTATTTAATCTTCCACGTGGTTTAAATTAACTAACTTAAGAGACGGGAAATTGGTTTCCTGAAAGTAACAAGAGTCAATGTTTTCGGCCCTAATTATATTACAATATTTTAAATGGTTCTTCTTTCGATATTAAAAATTTCGTACAAACACGCGACATCACCATGTAAAAATGAATTTCTTCGTAGCGCAAGCATATGGCATATGGTTGCATTAGAAGGACATTCACGGCTGAACGAGCAGCGGATGTAAAAGTGCTACAAACCAGAGAAATAAGTATTTACTTTGAACTATTTCCAGGATTTTTTATACGAGCGAAAGAAAATAGTAAAAAGTTTCTGCGTATACGTATAACTATATATTATACGTATACGCAGAAACTTATATTTTTACGAGAGTGACAAACACGTTTAGGGTTCCATAAGATAGTGATCTTTTACACAAAGTTACAAGTTTTTTCCAGCTGAGTCACATCCACACGGAAACAAAGTTTAGTACAAAAACTACATTAGAAACTACACCAATCTTGTGTTGAAATCAAAAAGTTATAGCTATTCTTGATTTAAATGTTTAGATAAATTATATGTTTTTTTTTTAAATCACATCGAAGTGTAGTTTAAAAAGGCACTAGTGCTGTGCCCACACCTCTTTATTCCTACTATAATACTACAAATGTGAATGTTTGGATGTTTGATACTGAATCACGCCAAAACAGCTGAACGGATTTGGATGAAATTTTGCTCACAGAGAGTTTAATTAACACACAGGGTACTTTTATCCCTGTAATACGTTTCCGTATGATAATCTTTTCTGACCACCAGGTGGGCGAAGCCGCGCAAAAGCTAGTTTAAAAAATTTTGCTCAACTTTTAGACTTGTGATTTAATTTCCCGTTGTGGATATAATCCATGTGGTGACAAATTCAATTTCATCTCCAAATATGTACCTAATATCTGCACTGCACAGCACTCCAATTTCGCTAACTAGCCGTCCTGCATGATTAATAACTGGCGAATCGTGCATTCTGAGCAAAGTGATATTAAGTTGGCTTGTTAAAACTTTAGCCCGTGCACCGCACGAATGGAGTTGCATGAAGTTCTGGCGGAACGTATCCGTTCATAGAATTACACGGCGCTCGTACATCATGACCGCTGACGTCATGGCGGTGATGGCTTTAGGTTACCGCTGTTTGCTTTCTTAATTGCTTGCCAATATAAACTTGCGACAAGCTTATAAATAGAATAAGAAACTATTATATTCTGCGGTGAAGCCTGTTAACTAGAGAAAGGCCACAAGTTTTTAAAGCATGAAGTTAACATTCTTGAAAGAAAATTCCTCCACCTTGTAGTCGTTTTATTCATCTGTAAAGAGACGGGCGGGGCATGACGTGGCATATTGAAGTTCGCTGACGTCACATCGTCTATACGTATTCAGGAGTGACATCTATCCAAGCTGTATTTACTTTACCACTAAGGAACTTGCATGACCCCGATACAGTACAAATCTTTTCAAGAATCTGTACAGCTGAACATGCGTATCATCTCTTAAGTAACCAGTAATTGAGGGTTTAGCCACAACCACCACGACATGACAGATGGATTAGTTATTGTGGTATGTCGTATTAGGTAACAGGTTAACACGTAGGTACATATACTCGTATATATCAAAATATTTTAGGCACTTATGAAACATCAGAAGCTAGGTGCACATTTCCAAATTGTTGCTTCCTATGGAGAAGAGCCGGCAAGAAACTCCACGGTTACTCTTTTAAAAACAATTGGCTATAACAATGTTTTCAAATTACAGTGATAATAGGCATGGGAGGACAGTGCAGGCCTGTCAATAAGTACCGGGTACTTAGAGGAATGAAAATACAGAATAGAAAATGGTCTAAAAATCTACAGTCTGTGAGGCCTACAACGTTCTTTCATTCACAATATGTACAATAATCTACATAAATAAAATGAACCTGTTTAAAAAAAGTGACATGATTTCCACGACAGTCACAAAAAAAAATTGTCGATATTAAAATTGATGTATAAGTCAAATAAGTCAGCATTATTTTTAAATAAAAAGAACATTGTAATTTGGGAGCAGTTAATGTACTTTCACATAGTTATGCTGTTAAACTACATTATACTGGCCTTAAGATTCAGAAATCTTAAGTCCACTCACTTGACGGCACGGTTGGCGCAGTGGTTAAGCGATTGACTGCTGCGCTGCTTGTCGCGGGTTCGATTCTCGAACGGAACAAATATTTGTATAACCTGCAAATAGTTTTTCCGGGTCTGGCTGTTTGTGTATGTGAGTTTAAATGTTTGTAAACGCACCCACAAGAATAAATTCGTAGTGTGGGGCAACGTTTACAAAAACATTATAATACTCAGTATGTATATAAAGTTGTTCAGCTGACGGATGGATGGACGCCGGTCCAGCCGTGTCATGCAATGCAAAGCCTATTGAGACTAACAAAAATGAACTATTGCTAATAAAAAAATAAAATTGCAATTGATCTTCATCGCTTGTTCTATCAACTCCTTGAAATATAATTTAAGTTCAAGACATCCTGTTTGTCTCAAAGGCGAGAACTCATCGACATGTGTATTTGGTCTATTCTAACCGCGGGGTTCAAAGTTGGTTCCTGACCGAGTTTCAGAAGTCCGAACTCAAGAGTCAGCCAGCGAAGCGATGGAGCGTATTATGCTCTGAGACCAAACGAACTGAGGTACGAAACACCACTGTAAAGTACAGTCTGGGTGAAATGGGACAGAAAGCTTTACATTCATAAAATGCATCAGGATAAATGGGTAGGAATGCGTCATAACGCGGAGGTGGTCTAAGTACAGGTGTCGTTGCCATGAAAAAGCATGGTAACTTTTAACAATGCCGAAAAAGGGGACATATAAATAGAGCTGTAGAAGCCGTTCACCGTAGTCTTTGTCCAACTGTTAAATTGTTAAAATTAACAAAAAAAACTTCTTTTGTTTTTTTTTTTCATTTTTTTTTTTGAGTTCTGAAAATAGCACTTATGCATGAATAGGGAAGGATTTTACGAGAGGATGTGTAGTTTACCTTGTATCCTCGTAAGTCTTCGACGACGCAGGCGAGCAGCGCGTCTCGTCCCACCGTCACCGTCACGTTCGTGACCGGCTCCACGAAACGAGGAAACAATGACTCTGAAACAAATACAACAGATAAACGCTGCTGTTTGCAATGTTTTGGTTGTGTACCTATATATTTTATAGTAACGTGTTTAGAAATAGGCTGGTAATCAAAACAGTCAAATGGTTTTTAAATCATCCCTACTTCCCTACTAATATCATAAATGCGATAGTAACTCTGTCTGTCTGCCTGTATATCTGTTACGCTTTCACACCTAAACCTCTGAACCGATCATCATGAAATTTGGCAAAGGTATAGCCTGGAATATAGAGAAGGTCATAGGCTACTTTTTTACGCGATAACCGACATCCACGCGGGCGGAGCCGTTGGCAAAAGCTAGTAAGTTATAAGTTCTCTAAGTTATCGCTGAATGGTTATCCCAAAATACATTGTGTTTTGTGTTTATTGTCACTTGTGTCACAAATAGAGTGCATCAATGTAAATAATCGTTAAAAATGAATGTATCACATATATTATAACATTGATAAACATAAACTTCGACAGCGCGGTAACCTTCACAGGTTCTACATTCAAGACTGTAGACTTAAATTAATCAATCACGGCATAGAATAATGTAAGGTCGTTCATGAATACATACAATGGGCTAAGGTACATGTAAGTACGCGACCAATCTATCAAAGTACACATTTTCTCAAACTGAGTTGTATTGAGTGATATTTGGCCATTGACTCCTCAATGGAAGGATTCTTAGCATGGTTATTGAGGTTGGGTCTGAGCTAAATTTGTGTTTTTTACTTAAAAGAATATTTTATCAACAAAAGCGAAAAACCGATTCACACGTTACGCTTGTGTAGGCCTTGTGCGCTTTTATAATTTCGTATTCGTATATTTCCATTAATATTAGTAATAATTTTGTCTTCTTAAATTTCCATACATTTTACTTCCTTGTGTTATCTTTGACGTGGACGTCCACAATAATATCGCCACGTTAGAAATTATAACATCGCACGATGGTCCTTTCTGCGCGAATGTAGCCTTAGAAAGACACATTAATATCACCAATATATGCAGATTAGTCCACGCGATATATGTGGATCTTGTTAACTAAACATCCAATAGCAGTTCCTGGAACTTGTACTTTGTAGCTTATTTACTTGATAGCTATAGAGACTGGGTGCCGTGTGCGCGGCGGCTTGTAAACCACAAGTAGCCCATTTGGTTATCTGCGAAGTGTGTACCAAATGGCGGTTAGAGGTGGTCGCATTGCGGCCTGTGGTTTCACCCTTATTATATGACCAGCCATTGCTTTTGAATTACGCCCCACCGTGATTATATTAGCCAGGCTGCTAATTTATTGTCAACACAAACTTTAATTTCAAACCTCAAACTTATAATTGGAATATAGTATTAAATGAAAGTAAACACTTCCGAATTATTTTAGCCGTGAAACGGTTTCCAAGAGCACTTAGTAACTGATAAACTAAATCGCACCGTAAGGATTTTGTTGTTACATTTACAAAATCAGCTCCTAAAACATGAATAAAACATGTCGATAAAGTTGAATAATGTCCGCCACTTTGAAAGTGAGAAGACTTACGTGTGTAGACGTCAATACTAACGCGATCGATATGAGCGATGCTTCAATGCAGCAACAATTTATTTAGGCTAAACAACCTGAGACACGGAAAAATATCCGCGAATGATTGATGAGTGAGAACGCGAATAGAACAAATCCATCCAGCGCCCATCAATCTTAGCGGTACAGCGGTGCGGGCGCTGTGCAAGCGACGTCGTCGTCTCTAATGAAAGAAGAGCTTACCGAGCACGTATAAACAATCGGAAAATGTTGTTTCTAATATCCCGCAAGATAGATGGCCCGTGAAATGTGCTCTTAGCTGGGATCAAGCCTTTTTTAATAGAAAAATGATTGTACTACGTCTTTTGTTCAACTTGGGAACGGCTACATAATGGTATATACATTGTTAGGCGGTCAATTCTCTAACGTCACATTGTCGAAAACTGTGTTACAAAGCGGGGGGAAAGCGACAAAGCGTTTGCTGCATCGTTGTGTTCTACGATATGTGACCTTAGAGAATGGTATTGCAGAACCCCTTTTGCACTGAATTTTGAATTGATGATACGAATAAAAAGCATGAGTTAGTGTTTTTACTTCTTTCTGACCACAGTTACATGTCAGAAATGGTACCTATAGAATATGCTACCTATACAACAAAATGCTTCCCATCCGAGCCATATTATACACATCGAGGACATTTATAAAAATAACCTTACACATAATTATATTTGAACATTTTGTTTGACTCAGTAAGTGGTAGGTACAACGATTTCGATTTCTTCACGCCCACAGAGCTCGAATGAAAAATGATCAGACAATAAAATGGCCTTTTGATTGAAATAGACTACGTACCACAACGTCGTCTGCCTTCTTATTACCCGCTAACCTCTAACGTAATTTAGGTCATTCGTATGACTTGCGTAATACCTAAGATATATTTATCTAGCTAAATATAAGACACAGTTAGACAAACTATATTCATTCAACCTGACGATATTATGACATCGCTTCGGTTCCAACTAATATCGTCACGTGATTACAAATCGTTCGTAATAGGCAACCTCCATAACTTAAGAGCCCTCAAAGCCGGTTAAGTCCTACTGTAAAGGGTTTAATTACTTTAATAAGCTTTAATACAGTGTAACGTGTTAATAATGTAGTCGGTGTTGATGAGACAACGAGATTACCCGGCCACTTGAAATATGATTACGGGCGGGCCGCTCATCAGGCCGTAAGTGTTTACGGATGCACGTGACGGGTCGCGCCTCCCCCCGGCCAGTGGGCCGCCTCGTCCACTGCTCGCGTATTTACCTAATTGGTACAGTACGTTGTGACAAAAGTCCGTGTTGGGCTCCCGGCAAATTAGATTCCCTGGCCACCCGCCGCCCGCCGATGCCCGGGCACCCGCCATCGCTGCCGCTCGCTTTACTTACCTCTTTCACCCTAAATTGACTTTCCTCTAATTGAAATACGCGTCAAAGACTCATTCCGCGATTAATCTTTTTTGTTTGTTTTTATTAGTTACTGCACTGTTAGGAAGGAGCTATTAATCCACGCTGCCACCTTTAAAGGATTTATGAGTTTAGGGAGGTTGTTGGTTGATGTTTATTTAAATATAAAAAATGTATACATAGTTCCAACCTACAAAATAAGTGGTAAACACAGTTTCGATGCTGATAGCTAGTTAAAGTAGAAAATAAATAGAGATCAAACATCAAGGTACTTCGTGTAGACGTTTTGTGTAACCAATCCTTTATTTAAAGCATTGTTTTGTGTATTAATAAAAAAATAAGGTTCTTAGTAACTGATTACAATCTAGTCTAATTGATTAAAATGCAATAGATTATATTTAAATAAGTATAGTGTCATTTTACACTTTCACACCGTTTGGTACCACTTTTTAAGGGGTTTAACAACCCCTTAAAAAGTGCTACCAAATAGTGCACTCTTTAAGGGGTTGTTAATTCTTCGTTTTTTTTTTTAAACTAAAACTTTTATTTCAAAATACATGCATGAATATTTAAAATCAGAATGGATGAGAATTACCCTATCCGTTGGAATATACAGGAAAATGTGATGTGATTTAAAATTGAATTATCCATTTTCGACACGGGAATTGGTGCCCATCTAAAAATAAAACCGATTGTAGCAAATTCGAGTTGCCGGGTCTCACGGCGGCTTCGCTGTGGCTGTGGGTATTCATGAGTATCGATTTTATGCAAAATGCAACAAGATTCACTTGAACATGTCGGCTATACGATACGCATTATGTGAGGAACCGATCTACTCTACAATTACATTGGCGTAGATACGGGCGCTTGTAAATGGGTGCGTACGTTGTCGGGCTGGTCGAACGAGGCCTGTCGATATTGAGAGCGTCAGAGGCGTGTACGTATAAACATGTTACACAATTAGCGGTCAGGTGTTGGAGGCGACGCCAGCCCTTCGCAATAAGAGCTTGATAAAGCCAATTTAACCAGAGATTCGATTTCTCCGCCTGTTTATTATTATCAGTCGCGCCTAATTTCAGTTCGCCGGGCCCTATTGTGTAAACTGAATGAACAAACAACTAATGCAAATTTTGGTTGGTTAACTAATTTGAAGTTTGCAGATAGATCACGACACTATCCAGAATAAGACGCAAATTCGTGGTATTTAAGTTCATTTGAAGATCGTAGGAGTAGATTATTTATTGCGAGTTGAATTTCATTTTGGTTACGCCATTAATCTTTCTAAGTTATTGTACCTGACAAATAATAAGACGGGTATTGGGAACACCAAAATTTTTCTTTGTTCTCAAAATTGGGTTGTACCTAGCACATCGTCGTTTTGTTATAATACGTCGCGCATGTTGTTACATTAAAGTTTAATTGTTAGCATTAACACGTGTGATGCCAATTAGAACAGATGCTTAAGCGTAATCGCTTCACGGCCTGAGTTTGTAGCACTTCGTTACATCGTTGTTAAGTGCACCTAATGCGACTTGTTCCGTACTTGCTCCCATAGTTATACATTTATTACAAGCATTAATTTATGTATCTTGTGCTGGTAGTAGATAACTATATTAACGTATTCATTACTTTACACACAAATGTATTACATGATAGCTCGAATGTGCAGTTGATAGAATGAGCCAAACTGCTAACTCTGGAACGAAACTAGCGTGAAGCTATACCTGAGTAGCCATAACTTGACCGTAAGTATACGCACATAATATACATTAATCATTCATAATATTCTAAACGTATTGTACTTCAAAGAAGGGATTAAAATAACACACAAAAAAATTGCTACGGCGCTACGAAAATTCGTAGCATTCAGGTTTTGAAGCTGTTTTCGTTATTCTTGTTATTTAATTTCAAAATATCCGCATACAGTGCAACTGTTAACCCAGAAACGTTCATAGTAATAATGGAAACAGTATTAAAATCTACCTAATATATAATTCGAGATTCGAGAAGAGGCTTGTGGCTAAGTACACACAACAGCTGCGCGGGTCGATCGATCAGGTTAAGCTACGCTTGCCGCGGTTGGTCCGTGGATGGGTGAGTATCTTTACATACCAAGACCCCTCCGTGCCTCGAAAAGCACGTTAAGCTGTTGGTTCCGGCTGTCAATTGTGAAATAATAGAAATAGAAATAGAAATAATATTTATTCGCATAAAACATGGTATATAAAGTTGTTTCAAGGTACATTATAGAGCATACATGTTTCGCTTATATCATAGCATGCAAATATTGTTACATTTAAAGATATCTCCCGTCAGTAAATTCTTTAATGCTGTAAAAGTTATTCATTTTTAACCATTCATACAATTTTTTTTTGAACAATCTAAGATCTAAAGTTTTTAAGTCCCTTGGAATTTTATTGTACACCCGAACACACATGGCTAAACAGCTTTTATTGTATTTAGCCAGTCTCGGTAAGTCACTTAATATAAGCCTGTGAGGATCACGCCGGTTTCGAGGATATACATCATCTGCCCTTTTAAACAGGTCTTTATGTTTCTTAACAAACATGCAAACTTCATAAATATAGAGAGAGGGTAGCGGTAATAAACCAAGTGTGGATCTTTGACAGTCGTTACGGGTCGTCAGAAGCCCGAAAGTCTGACAACCAGTCTTACCAAGGGGTAACGTATTACCCAGTAACTGGGTTGTGGAAGTCATATAGGCAGTCACTCCATGTAAAATACTGGTATTTAGCTGCATCCGGTTAGACTGGAAGCCGACCCCAACATAGTTGGGAAAAGGCTAGGCAGATGATGATAATTCGAGATTAGCTCGAAGTAGAGACAAATGTGGTCGGGAACTTACTTCCACGAGTTTGTGTAGCGAAGTACTAAAACCTTAAGTGGATACTAATACAAAATACCTCCGGGTATACGTTCGACACATGCACTATAAGTATACTTTCGTTGAACTGTTTATATGATGACGTGTTCATTTTGTAATAAAATGTAATAGTTGCAGCTTTACTTTTTCCTGAAGTGAAGCTAACCATGTCTTATTCAAAATATGTATTTGAAACCCAACCTTTGGCTACAAACTATAGAGCGCTTAGGTACACCATAGGACAATTACGCTCAATCGTTAAAAAAAAAGATCAGTGGTGGTTCAGTGATAATGGTCACGACCCAAGCATGCACTTTATGAAAATTATTTTATCACGTCTTCATCGTGAGAAAACGATGTCGTAGAACTGAAAATTCGAAGACATCTGCCAACACGCACTGGGTCCACGTGGTGGATTATGGCCCACAGATAGGAGGTCGGTGTCCCAGCAGAGGGAACATTATAGGCTGATTATGTTCAAAACAATATTATTACTCCCAAAAAAAATCCGCGCAAAACAATGAAACAAACAAAACAATATCTACAATTGTTTTACATCACTAGGCCGAAATCAAAGCGTAAATGTTGCGAAAGAATACGAAGTTAGTATGAAGGTTATAAAAATATCTGGAGGACAGGTTGGCGTTATATTGCCGTTATAAATCAGCGTTTGCGACAGGCGAGCGTGGCGGTGGCGACGCGGCAGCGTGACGGCGCGTGGCGTGCACGGCAGTGCCGCCTCGTGTCGCCTGCCGACATTCTACATATGCATAAATATTGCGCCCACAATGCCTATTTATATAAATCTAGTATGGTGTCGCTATTTATATAGGGATGTTTTAGCTTTCTTGGACTTGGTCAATTCGAAAGTTTTCTTAACGTTGAATTTTGGAACGCAGAAGATTGGGAAATCCTCCCGATCAGCTTGCATTTGAGGAAATACTTTGAGAAGCTACGGAGATTTTTCGTTATTATAAAGTCTTATTCGTTTTTTTTATTTTATTAAATGCAACTACAATACTATCAATACTTACCTCCGGCATACTTTTGTGTGTCCATTACTTTATTAGACAGATTTTTATTTATGTTAAGAAACAAAACTACAGCTTTTGAGGCTAATAAACCCCAGTGAATTCTACGTATCCTCTATGCATCGGTAGTAGTTTTACAAACCTGTAGCGATGTTTTCCCCCGCCGTTGGAAGGCAGCGATAAACTTATATTGAGTTCATATGTTTGAAAAACATGTTGGTCGTTACGCCAATGCGTACTATAAGTATAGGTCGCACAATATGTATAAATCTATGCCATAATGAATATATTCTGATTGTAGAATAATTAAAAAAAATACTTAGTTTTTTTTTTACTAGAAAATTGATTGCCCGCCAATTTGACTGTCAAACCAATTTTGGTTTTAAACTTTTGTTATCTATGAAAATTGTTACTAGCCAGTAAGTCGTATCACTACATTGTTTACCTACATGAAACCCTATTTGAGATGTTATTTTATCTCTGGGGTCCTCATAGCTTTATTTAGGTACTATACCTACCGCTATAGAAAGTTAAATAAGCCGATCTATTAAATGTAAAAAAAAAAAATACTTTGTGTAAATAACTTCATTACCACTGCTCTCAAACGGTGAAAGAAAACATCGTGAGGAAACCGGCACGTCTTAGAACCAAAAATTCGAAGACATCTGACATCTACCAACCCGCACTGGGCCCGCGTGGTAGATTACGGCCCACTCCCTCTCATGGAGAGGACGCCTCTGTCCCAGCAGTGGGAACGTTATAGGCTGAGTATGTATTAAATGTAAAAAAAAATATGATCAGTGCACGAGAAGTTTTATAGTACCATCTACTTATCTGCTATGAGCACAATTATGACTTTCACAACACCTCTCTCTATTTTTAACTGGGTATTATATGGCTCTATTTAAAGTTCAACTGTGTACTCCTCGCTATTTACAACGTACCGCATAACCTTCGCAGGGATATAAATACACATGCGAGCGTAGTAAATAGTTAACTACTCACTGGAATTATATTAAGAGCAACATTGTATAAGTATACTCAATCATCATTAATTGAGTGATTGCCAGTAAATAAACGAGATACAAATAAAATGGGTAGCGGATACTTCTTCGGTCCATTTCATAACGGGTGCGGAAATACGATGATTTATGCGGTCATCCATAAATGAATCGGATTCTCTGTGACGGCAGTTTTTATTTATGAAACAATTAAAAATAATAGCATCGTTACGGTTTTCAGATAGTTGAACATCGCTTGTTACTTACACAGTACATTTTTGCATATTGTGTTTATGAAAGGTATGAAGAATAACTTGAAACGGTTTATTTATGTTCACTTTTAAAATTAACCCGTATAGTTTAATTTAACCTATAACACATACCTACACATAATTCAATTTTGTATTAATAAGCTGAAGCTCATTGTTCACACGGATGCAGCACGCAGATAATACTTGATGATATTTAATTCAGTCAGAAAATACAAACAAGAATTGCAGGAAATGTTAGTTAATTTTGTGCTGTACTGCTGTACTGTGAATGAAACGCAGTAAGTGAAAAACACGAGCAGTCCGTAATTAATTTAGGGTATTCGTGTACTTAGTTAGTTTAATAAAACCGTTTGAATGAAATGGAACAAACTATTCTAAATACGAAACCGAATTTTGTCTATGTCCAAAAGAATGTCCAACAGAAATGGGAAAATATGTCGAATTGGTTTACAGCAACAACGGTTTGTAGCCCCAAGTAAAATTTTAAAGCGTGTGTAGTGCAGATCGAGTGGCCGGCAATGGTTTCCGGCTCATATCACCAGATTGGAAACGCTAGCACGCCTGACCAGGGTGAATTACGCGAAACGGCGTGAGCGGTGACGGTGCGAGCGCCAGATTCACTTACTTACATCGCTTCGTGACTCAACTCCATAGAGCGGTGCAGTTCAGCCGTAAATAAAATGGTATTGTCGCGCGGAAACCGCACATCGAAAAACCGGGGAACGTCGCGTGAAATGCTACCGGTGCCGGCATCGGCATAGACGCCGAGAAATATGGCCAAACGTACCGCACATACGAAATATGGGACTATAGGCAGCGGTGTCGGCTCGTGCCGGGTCGCCGAAACATGTTAGATATATGTAGCTGTTTTACAATTATAGCTACTACTTGCCAACTAACAGGTTATTCATGCACATACCTTTCAGATCGTTTGTAACAATGTTAATTGTTCTACCTATCTGTATTGTTAGAGAAAAGTTAGGATTCTTGTAATCTATTGTATAAAAACAATGTTTGTTTGTTCGTATTTCATGCGTTGTCGAACTGTTAATGTGATTGTGATAAAACTGTCCGTTTATTGCTTGCACTTGCGCGAAGGTTTAGTGCTGATTGCTCTGAGGACTCACTGTTGTACCTACTTAACTTTAGTAAATCAGTCGTTTTGATTTTTTTTCTAATATTTCTAAGGTAAGTATGATAAGGAATTATTATATTACTATTGATTGTGTGTGTGTTCATCATTCATTTAGTAAAAGGTATACTTAGCAACTCATAAGGTGGTGTCTTGTTGTGTTGGTAAGGGTAACCGAAACCGAATGTTTTTCATGTAGGCAGCTACCTAAGTAGTAGGAACACAATCAGATTGATGTGTGACATCATCACATTTCAATCGTTTTGGTTTAATTATGAGCAGTCATTAAATTACTGGGAAAATCCAAAACGAAATGGAACGTATTTTTTTTTAACACATTCTTGATGTTTTTAATCTGTGTATTAATTTTAAATAAAACCTTTTCAGTAAATACCTACCTATTTTTTCCATTTAAAGCATCTAGATATCAAAAAAGAAAAAAAAAGAAGCCCCTGGCATACGGGCTACTGAAGGAACACGGGTGGGTTTTAGTCAGTAAAAGTCTGACACGCCCTCCTGCTTCACCCAGAGCGGGAGAAGTTATTTGAAAATTTCCCACCTAAAGAAAAAAAACCTACCTATAGTTATTAAAATCATAAACTACGGATATAATATAATATTAACTAACTTTCAGAAATCATCATAAATATTGCCTTGCTTTTGTTCTTGAGAGCTTAATTGAGTGTTTCAATGTAAGTGACTGTTTCGGAAGATATTTTATCGTTTTCTTCGACTCAAATAAGCACTTATCAAAGTACCGAGGTATACAGTAGGCAGCTACGACTGAAACAGCAGCTGACTAACACTTCCTCCGTTCCCACTGCATTACGCAAGATTATTTATTCATTATGAAACCAATGAACTCCCTCACGTTTTACTTCATCGTCTGACGATCCACTTAAATTGCCTCGCCAATCGCATTGTATCAGACACAATGATATTATAAGTGTAAAAAGGTGATCAGACACGTTAAAAACAATGAACTAGGTATTTAAAATGTAGTAAACATTTTTCTAATATTTCTTTCTTTATCCTCCTACTTCGTATTCATTGCATAGTAGAAATTGTAGCATTTTCAGAGTTGGAAAGTTGCGATTCTAATATTTGTTACAAAGCCGTGTTGTGTCACTGCAGTTAGGTGAACGGGTGGGTAATTTTCAATGGCCGCTGAATAAGAGCTGCTATTCTGAATTTCGTTCGTATTCTCGTAATGCCGGTTACGTAGCATCTGACTCGGAGGCAACTAGCATAAACTTTAAGTAAGAGAAAATTTGCTTCGAAATATTCCCAGAGACGAAAAGGCGGTCTTGGACGGAGCGGCATACTTGTAAGATTTCTTTTAAAAATAACTCATTCGACGAAGTTCGTTCGGAAGTTAATAAAAATTTGTTGATAACTCGCAGAGGAGCGCCGTCTATCGAGACAGACGTGTTTGCTGCCGCACCCGCACCGTGTGAAGCCCCCTCGCCTTCCGTCTTATGACTACCTTCATGTTTTTACGTGCTTGCTTTGACTTTGCTTACATAGTTTCACTGCGACATAAAGTTGATTTAACTAGGTAGGTACCCGTTCATTATCCTACAGCTTTTCTTTTTTGCCAAAAAATAATGAAAAATACACGAAAATGCGTGTATACAAACATTGACATTAAATTTTAAACAAAACGTACTTAAATTACAATACCAATTATTGTAATTACACCATTATGTGAATATCAGGATATCCGAATTGTTTCGAAGCGGATATTAATTTCACGACCGAAAGCGGCTTGGAAACCTGAATAGGTGTTGCGAAATTTCCTTTCCTTACGCTATGATTAGAATGGACATTTGTTGTTTATCAAATCAATGGTGTTGGAATTCGAAATCAAAAGTAATCTGCTTGTGCGGAAGCGCGGAAGGAGATGGATGACAGGGAAAATACGCGAGAAAATTCAAAAGGAAAGCAAGGTGAAGCGCGCGCGGAAAATTGGCTTCATTAGATAGAGGGACCGAAGGCGCGCCTTGCAGGACACACGGGTGCGCGGGACGGACAGTGAGATGCAATTTATTGCACCTTACACCGACGACACACACAGTTGCACAGTTTCTTTAGAAACATGTCATTTATGCTCTAAGGTCTTGTTTTCCGTCTAAAATAATTTTTTAGAACATCAGCGTGTACAGAAGGCCGCATACCAGTGGTTAGTTTTTATTGACCTTGAGCTGGCCTGCTGTTGTGAGGAATTTCAATAGAATAAGAAGTCAGCTTGTACTGATTTCTTTACTACCAACGTGCGGCGTACCGTACGTACCTGGTTGCGAGGCATACAAATAGAAAAGCGATATTTTAAATTTGGATAAAAATAATTATCAACTCCTCATATAACTGTCCATTGAAACGCTTTAAATGATGAATCATACATTTTAAATTTTAAACAAAAAATAAAAAAAATGACAAGTTTCTGAAATGATAGTTGTGGCAATAACGTACAAATAAGAACGTGATTCAAATTTAGTCACTTCATATAAAATACTGGTTGTTAGCTGCATCCGGTTAGACTGGAAGCCGACCCCAACAAAGTTGGGAATATGCTAGGAAAATGGTGCTGAAGAATAGTATTCAAAGCAACCATACTGATGTGCCTGTGTGTCACTAATTTACACTGTCTAACGTTTTTACAACCACTTCAGCTATGCAAGTTGGCAGCACTATAATTCCAAGGATCCCGATCATCCAGCTATTCAAATTGCAAATATCAAACACTGATTCACACATTCTCTTGAAATTTTTCATGTTTCCACCTGAAGACAAATTTTCTTGAACATTGTCGAGCAACGTGCAATATACGAGACTGCTATGACATGTATTACGAAATTTTATGAAAAAGTCCTAAGATTTATGGTTGTGTTTCATAGCAAAAAAATACGCTTTTTTCAGGTATACGGCTGACGCGCTGAACCGGAAAAATCGTGAATTACGTTGTTACACATAAACAATGAACTAGCATCTCATCTAATCTTATTTGAGGTTATTATGTTCTGCCGAGTGGAGGTCTCCCCGAGGTCTACCCACGCCTCCGGGTAAAAATATTGGCTTTAACAATTTTATCGTTTTTATATTACATCACACCAGTGTTTATTTGAGCAGCTTGCAAAATTGAAGAGGAAGTGTGTGTGTGTGTGTCTCAAATTAGAGGCATATTTGTAAAAATAAGTTATCTGAAACAAAAACCCGTATCATGTTCAGTAACGACTTAAAAAATGCTACTAGCCAGGTTTTAGTGTGCTTGTTATTCTATTAAAAGAAAACCTTAAATAAACTATTATACTCCCTTGTTAACAGTCTTTCAAAATGGGTCCCATTAGTCCTGAAAGAGGGCTATGGGGGCTAATATAAGGATAATAAAATTATGAAGTATCAGAATGATAGCGCTACGAGTTTTCGTAGACTTTGTAGCCGTAGGACCTCTACGGTCGCTACGAGCTTTCGTAGATTTGTAGCCGTAGGACCGATTTCCGGCCACCGTAGGCATGAGCTTGCGTACGGCGAGTAATGGGTAGCTCGCTGTCCGGTAAGGACCAAGCCCAAGTCGACGGCGCGTTGTGTTCCACGCGCGCCTCAAAGAGATGTCAGCACAAAATGATGGGGCCCGCAAGGGCCGATGCCTGCCAGGGGTGCGGGTTTGTTCGAAAGAGATACCACAGCCCCTGGTATACGGGCTAATGAGGGAACACGGGTGGGTTTTAGTCAGTAAAAGTTTGACACGCCCTCCTGCTCCACCCAGAGCGGGAGAAGTTATTTGATGATTTCCCACCCAAAAAAAACAAAAAAAGGAGCTCTTCGGTCTACGAGACAACGATGATAAGATATGGTGGGAAGTCAGCGGTTTATAATATTATATATAAGAATAAAAATGAGCATACTACATTAACTGGGTATATTTCATTCAATTAAAAGAAATAGAACATCGACTGGGGAAAGTCTAATCAATGTATAAATTGACCAACAACAACACTCAAGGGCCCGTTAAATTAATTCCCGTTATGGATTGCTTGGGGATCGTACACCTCAAACATTCATAGGTATTATTTATTTGGAATTACAATTGTATTAGTATAGTACTACAGGTTTTTAGAGTAAATATTACATGATATATTATTGGTTTTGTTTCCAATAAACAATACATTATTAAATAAATTCCATATATTCAAACAACGCGATCAAACATTTAAGAACGAGAGAACTTTGTAATGAATCGACATCGCCATATACATATTTCAATACTTCGCAGAAGTCGTCAGCTTTTCCTCATACATGTGTAAATTTCTTGTTAATAATAATTATTTTATGAACAACAAACTTTTGTAGAGCTTGTTAACTCGGGAAAGATGAGTGTTTAAGTTTGCCCCGAAATAGATGTTTTATGATATGTAGTGAGAACAGTAAACAACGAAGTTTTGGTATCGCGACCGCATAGCGTTGGGTTGGCGAGGCTTGTTTATGTGGCAATTGGCGTCGCAATGAACCGCCATTCTAGCTGGGAGCAAGTTCTCAGCAAAGGCGCTCCGAGTTGAGTAACAAATTGAAGTATGGCGCCGGCAACTCGCAAATAATCATGCACAAGGTGGGTAAGTTCAGCTCCAGCTGAAAGTTCATCCAACTTGAGACTGATAGTAATTCACTCTGGAGTTGCGGTTGGCAGAAAGAAAATAACCATATGTCATTTGCCGATACCGAAATATCGATCCACTTCATTTGATTGTATAGCTTCAAATTGTATACTGTCATTCCCGGGTAGGCTAAGAATCTGCTATTTGGTACTAGTTAATGAGTACCTATCCGAAAATAGGCTCGATTTAAATAATAATTTTAAATTTTGTAAGTAAATAACATGCTTTCAGTAGGTAATTTCCATTTCAACGAAATGCTTCAATTTTCATTTCCGGCAACGATTTTATTAGGGCTGCACCATTTCGAGGAAATGAAGTAGGCTACGTCCAATTTGCTTGCAAACATTTGGTACACAATGATTAGTCTTGCAAATCACAGAAGCGATTGATTGTTTGATAGTTAACTTTGACGTAAATTAATATTAAGTGATGGTAACAAAAGCTTTCGTTTTTGCTTACCTACCTACATAGCGACTTTAGAATGGATAACAGCAGTGTATTATTTCTTATTGAAAATTTTAGTCCATAATCTGGACTTCTTTTCACTCCGAAATAATAATGATACACGTATCTTATAAATCGATAATAATAGCTATGATTACCAATACGTACCTACAAAAATAAAAATATGCCTCATAAATAGTATATTATTTGTCGTACATGCCGTGGGTGACATACAAACAAAATGATGAAGATTGAAGACGCAAACAATTACCTAAATGACTAACACTTTGTTAAAAACCTTATACCGTGCGCCCGAGCGCTCCCCGTCTTTATTCCTCCAATGACACAGTATCATACCGAATATTTCAGACCCGCGAATTCCTTGCTGAGGTAAATGGGTAATTGTGGTACTCACACTGGAGATAGATCGCTGGTCTGGCGCCTACCAGCGCCGCAATCATTTGTTTGACCCAATTGACTTCTACAACTTGCTTCCTATACACATTCCACACTTGTTACTTTAAAGCCAGCACTACCTCACGTAGGCACACAATGACGAAGTTAACGTGCGATGAGTTAACGCACCTACTCAAACTATCAAACTGCGCAAGTTTCACTGAAACTTCATTTGATTTTCATCGCCTTCATTTTAAATGAAATGCATCGTTCAAGTTTTTTTCCACATTCATAACTCACGTCTTATATGCAGCCGTTTCAATAAGTAGGTCAGTTTGCAGTCGTCACACTCCACGATAGGACATAGATAGGTGATTTCTATATTAATAGTAGTAATCAAACACGCGCTGGGCTTCGTCGATAATTGCAAGCTTGATAACCGTTAGAGAGGTCAGTAATTGAAACATTGCTGTTGCTTAGGGCGGATACAGTACAATTTACAGATACAAAATCTTGTTTGTTTTCTTTTACCCTCATTGTTTTGATTCGATAAACAATCAGTATTGAATTACTTATTGTGCTATTGCAATTGATTTCGAAATTCGATAGATTAATTCATTTTATATTGCGTGAGGTTTACAAATATAGGAACGGACGAATAACAATGAAAGATTTGGGTGATTTTAGTGGAACGTTCGTATAGATTCAACAAAATCCAATAATTCCCTTTTGAATATTCTACGACTCATCCAGTAAAAAGCTAATCCGCTGAATAATGGGGGTTATAGATATCAACGTGGAGCAGGCATGGCGGAAAAATATGTCAATTGTTTGCCTCCGCATGACTTTATGGTTATAATAACTTTTTATAATAAATCTCGGCTTTTGTTGATGTTTTAATTGGTTTCAGTAGTGTTAACGTGCGTCGTTTTCCGGGAAATAGTATTAAAAATTAAGCCGTTAAGAGATTGTGGCAGTATAAATTGTATTAAGCTTTTATAATGTATCTACACATACCTATTTAGTATTGTTTCCAGGAAAACTTTTTAATATTAGAAAGATAACGTTTTCACATAACCTTTTGGGAAACATGTCGTGATGTTATGTATGTGTGTAGGTAAGTACAGGCAATTTTTACTTTCCATAATCTTTTCAGTCAATCGAATGCTGAAAGCAGTAAAAGTAATAAGAACCTCCACAGCCTATTTTTTTTACAATACAGGACATAAGTACATAAAAGAACACTAGAGCCTATAACATAAGAATTGTTATTTATTCATCTCAAAGGTGGAAAGTTTGCAAAGCGTTCATTTATGCAATGACGTTCTAGCTGCGATAGTCTATAAACAATGTCTCTTTCACGTCAAGGACGCCGCCATCTATACAAGTAATTTCAGGGAAATTCTTAAGTAAACGAATTGACACTTTACGTCAAATTGACATTTTATAGCCATTTCATTCACCTGTCAAAGAATGATAGTTGTGATTTGAAAATACGGACAATTTAAGTATTTAAGTGATTTCCATGTTTTTTTTTCTTTTTCATTCAACATACGTGGTTGTGTATTACTTTCTATTTTAGGAGACCTTCCATGGAACTGTACAGGGTTGAAGGTGGTGCAGCAATGACATCTAAGCTGATGTACCTCTCAGATTATAAAACAAAGGCAGATAGACCGCGCGGAACACCAAGAGTGAAGCCAAAAAACCAAATACTAAAGCCTCGCATTGTATATGTATATATTGAGAGGCTATAATATTTGTTTTTTTTTACTCTTGGTGTTCCGCGCGGTCTATCTGCCTTTGTTTTATAATCTGAGATGTAACTAGATCTGGCTACAAGAAATAATGTTAGGAGACTTGGTCTTTAGGTACTTATAAATTATTAATGTATCTAGCGTACTGATTCAAGCAAAGATGACCTGGTGAATGCAGCTAGAATCCGCTGAATACGAGAAGCACAGAACCGGTTGAAAAGCTTGGGGTAGGCTGTCCAGCTGTGGACGTCTTTCGGCTGAAATGATGATGATGATGACTGATTCATGAATTTTGTTATGACCAAAGAAAGGGCAATCCTAAAAAATAATAAAGTAAGTAGGTAGTTAATAAGAGCCGTAAGAAATTGTATTAACGTCAAAACAATATTTATGAGAATTCGTTTTTCTTGACTTTTTCCTCATTTAATTAAAATCTGAAGATGCGTCCTCATAAGTGAAGGATTTTGTTTTCTTGTAGCCGTTACGATGGCTGGGTTATTGCTTCGTTTCAAACCTCCCAATAAGCTTCATGTTTTGTTTACATGTTATAATATTGTGTACGTAGGTGGGTATATGTAACTACTGCTGTATTTAATAACAGCGTCTTCAATGTATTATATTATCTTCCATCGGCCTAAATAAAAAGAAACAAAATTGAAGATTTTATTTGGACATCAAAGTTTATAGCAAGACTCTATAAAGAAAAACTCCAGTGATATGAAAGTTTGTTTAACCAAAAGTATGGTGTTTTGAGGTTAATGGTAGTTATTATAGCCATATATATATAAGCTCTATATCTAATACTGCCCCCATATTTTCTCTTCAAAAACCGGAGTAAACTTATTTATATCAATGACTAAAAAAAAAAAAAAAAAAAAAATTCCCAAGCTGTGGTCGACTCTTCACGTGAACAGAAGGCAGGCCCATTTTTGGGGCAAAGAATCAGCATTGCCATCCAACGTGGCAATGCTGCCAGCCTTTTGGGCACTTTCGCTGTTGACAACGATGTTGACGAACTTGTTGATGCTCTATGATTTCTTTTCATTTTTTTTAAACTTGTATGTAAGACTGTAAATTTTAAATTATGTATATATTTTAAATAATAAACTACTGACATACAAAATTAAAAAATAATTTATGAGTGTGCAGTTGACCTGTTTTTATTATTAAGCGAACAGATTCCGCAATAAACGAACTACGATTAAAAAACTTAATAAACCATTCTACCAGCAGATTTAGTATGACGCTTTCTATATCTATTCTACCGTAGAATAGAAATCGCTTGTCTACATTTTTCGGTGCAAAACTGTCAATTGTCTACACGGAAACGTCATTTTTGTCTACTCTTCCGCCGACAAAACGCTTCTCTATGGTTCTCGTGCTAAGCCTGCAGGTAATATATCTAGTCCCAATAAACCTTTACAAAGATACCTAAACAACCTGGTTACTTTGCCAGGTCATGCAGTATTTGCTCCTGAAATCAGACACGCATGAAGCTTCACATTGCGCTTGCTAATGAGAAGACTTGCGCTTTGAAGTTTGTCGGCAAGAAGCTGGGAAGCGGTACGACAAAGAGGAAGAAATCTGTCCTAATGATAGAAACATTCAAACTCACGTGGTGTCTTGTAGCAATTTGTGCTTGGAGGTAATTTTGATATTTTCTGCAGTCATATTTACATACTGTAATACATAATATTTGCTTACAGTATTGATATGTAAAGGCTGATGTATGTATTTAATTATATTTAATTTAAATGGACTATTCAGTTTTAATGTATAAAAAGTATTTTATTAACAGTACGGATGACATTATTGTTCTTTATTACACTGCTTTCGATAAACGTGGGAAAATAACGAAGAGTGACGTGAGAATCTGTGAGTTTCGTAAACGGCTGGAGCCACCTGTTTTTATTACAATGACTTGACTACGTGCCGTTTGAAACTTGAAATACGGGCATATTATTGTCTGAAACTTTCTACAAAGCAAATAAGAGCAAACTTTTTGAGACGTCACAATGAAAAATTTAACCGACAACATGCATCAGAAACACTTCAAATTATTAAATAGCCCAATCGCTTCGTAAATTATTGTATCTAATTCCATTAAAACTCAGAGTTTTTCAGTTAACTCCCACTCCATATCCATTATAATTATATAAACTAAAACAACTAGAAACTAAAATGTTGTGGAGCTAACTTATTAGTTATGTTGTTAATTACTTAACGAGCAACTTCCTACTCACCGTCCGACGATGTAACTGAACCGCTAATTATGAGCAGCAGCAGCACAGCTGTCACTGCTGAACTTGACGCCAATCTGCGTCCGCTCATCATGTTGATTAGTTTACCCCAACGACATGTTAATCGAAACAACTTTTTGAAGATTTGCAAATATGTCAACAAAAGTGTTGTGATGAATGTCAGTGGGGTAGGTAACGAGGTTCCCTCATTCATTCGCCATTGGAACCGGCTCCATTAAATATTCATCGGCAGGTGAATCGAGTGGGGTTCGTATGACGGGTGCCGGCGAGCGCGAGCGGCGAGCGGTGGCGGCGACAAGAAAGGCGGCGCGCTGCGATCTCGCGGCGCTCTGGCTGCGTACTGGCCGCGCTACGCTAGCCGCGCCGCTTTGTCTACGACTGTTGTACGCTCCCGGCGCTTGCGTAGCCCCGCCTCGCTCTCGGATGAAAGGACGGAACATTACCAGTATTTGTAACAGTTTGCGTCAAATTGATATAAATGGAGACGGTTTTAATAAAGTGTAATTGACTTTTGCCGACTTTGCGTCGCATTAATTTCGACCACGCTAAGACGCCTCGGGCAGGTGCGGCGTTAAATACCACCACGCCAACTTCGCTTTCTGCCATGAATAATTTCAAATTTAAATGAATGTTAATTATGATGAGTTTTTAAGTTCACTTTGATATTTCAGAGATTGATGTTAAGGTATAAAAATGATTCCCTCTTTATTAATTTTTTAAATCTTATTTCCACGAAACGTAACGCAGAATTGGTCTCACTTTGTAATTCTGTGGTAAATCAAGTGAAATCATTTCATTCAATAATTTATTTAATAATTTAATTAAATATATTTTTACATAAACGAGTCGGGTTTATTCAACTAAGTATGAAAATTCTTGTAAACACATGCGTAATTTATGCGATTACATGATAATTTACGTACGCAACGTCAATGAGGTTACATGCCGCCTTAATAATTAATGAGTGCGATCTCGCAACAAGGATTAAATACGAAAATTCCGCTGAAGGGTTTCTAAGAATTCCAAGACTCTATGCGATGATTACCTACTTAACTTTAAGTATCTATAAATTAATAGAAACGTAGACAAACATGAGCATCTTTAATTAACACTCGCAATTCAGATTAACAGCGTTCACGTTAATATTATCAAAATGTTTCAGCCGGATGAATCCAATAAGCATGAATAATTAATTGCATGTGTATGTTAATATGTCAATACGGTCTCGATCTAATACGATCTATGATACGTACCTTCAATTAAATATGTTTTAGCATTAGTGTTTACGTTAGATTTGTGTTGTGCTGTAATGGTGATAGAAATCAGATATATATTCATTTGGGTGCAAAAAAAGTCTCATTAAATTAATTAAGGTTCTTTCCTATGTTAATAAATACACCCTAATTAGTTCCAAAATTTACCTCAATCGCTACTCCATAGGTCCTTGTTGAAGCTGAATCAGTTATATTACAAGTTGATTTAAAACAATTGTCCGGTTTTTACTTGAAAAAGGGTTTTTCCTTCTACACATTTACGTACGAGTATATTTTAAAAGGTTTAACTTGTTTCAACTTTGTACCTACTTAATTATGATTATAGGGCAAGGCGAGATAAATTTAAACTGTGGGTGCTACCGCAGCGAGTCGTGACCACGGCAACCTAACTTATAATAAAACTACCTGTGCCTGCGATTTCGTCCGCGTGGAATAGGTAGTTATTTTTTTACTTATTTATTTATCTGTGTAGATATTAATAAAAATAAATAAAATTTCTAAAATAAAAGATATTACTCCTTATTACATCAGCTATCTGCCAGTGAAAGATCCGTCAAAATGGTCCAGCCGTTTCAGAGATTAGCCGGAACAAACAGACACAAATTTAAAAAAATAATGTTATATTGGTATATACCAATTTTTTTTTAGATTATATACCGTGTATACATCCATATGCATTTGGTAAAAAGCGATTATTTTAATATTTCAAATAGCCACTCATTTTATTTATCTGTATAGATAAAATTATTTTACTACTTTCGTGGAAGAGAATCCCGTACAGTTTTAACAAGAGTTAAAAAAAGTATGTTAGGATAATTTATATTTTGCTAAAATTCAATCATGAACATAGTACAATTACACAACACACGTAAAAGTAATTAACTTTAATTCTCGATAAAAAAACGTGTTTTTTTATATATCCTATAACTCTATTTTGATTGCACTTGAATTATTTATAATTATTTTTTTGTTTTCATTTATCCTAAAAAATAATTCGATGAAGTCACGATTATTAATGTAAAACACACCTTACGTGAAATATGTCAACGTCGCACTTTTTTATGCATTTAATATGAATTATTGGTTTGAATGGAGGTGAACTCGTATTTATCAATGAAACTTAGATACCTACACACATCGAGAGTTTGGTGTTAGTATTTTGTAAGGTAATTTGGCAACGTCGCAAAAGTAAAGATTCGTCATACGGGTGACAATTATTGACCTAAATTAATTATGATTGATGATATATTCGAAACTATGCATTTTTAGACCACATATTCTAGGACTATTTGTGTAATTTTTACTTTTAGAATAAAACCTCACATTTATGGGATAAAAAAAAAAAAACACATTGTATAGTAACAGAAACAAAAGTTAAAGTTTGGATAGTATAGACACCTGAATTATAGCCACCTATATTTCAGCTTTCCTTCACTTTTGACCAAATTAATAATTCTCTTTTATAATACCTACCATACCAAAATCTGAGGTTGGCAGTCGTTAAACTTTAACGATCGTAGAATATTTTCTAAGAATTTAGATAGGTATTCTCAACTAGATATATTTGTGTTTTTTGGCTATGAATATATTAAGTCTAATGCGGACAATTGAATCAACCACACGTTTCAGCAAAAAAGCTATAGGTATATTCAAACATATTTGTTACTCACGAATCGCTGACATTTTGCGTTAATAACTTGTCGATATGGATATTTCCAGTAGGTATTACTACTTATTCGAGGAAAATAAATAGAGCTAGGGGTGATAAGCGTGGGCAGAAGGAGGGTTGTATGGGAGATCCGTGGCGTCTAAGCTCACAAACCCTTTTTTCCCCGTCTTTGCAAATCGTCGGGGATTAAGCCAGAAGAGTTCACACCTTTTCACAAATATTTTTTGTGGTTTAACCGCCGGTAAAACTGCGTGATACAAAGTGTTTCCGACCGATCAATAACTGTCTTGAAAGAAAACGATTCGTCAAAACTCTTATCGATACTTTGATGAGGAACGAGCCCGAAGAAAAAGGATTTGGGTGTAAATGAGACTTTTATGTTACTGACAATGAAATAATTATTAATGCAGTTTTAGCTTTTTGTATTGACTTAAGTACCTAAGGCGTTTATTTTATATCTTCTAAGTTACTTTAAGAGGGGTATGAAAATATTCAACATATTTACAGAAAGGTTAGCAGTTGTCTTTCTGCGTTATTTTTGTTGTAGTTCCATAAGAAATAAAGATGTTCCTAATGTAAGCCTGCGTGATGCCCTGAATACATAATCAGCACACTTAAGTAATTGTGAGCTTCTATCGTAGCGTAAAAAGATAATTCCCAGCGCAGTTATCTGTTGTTGCGCTGTTTTTGGTATTAAACGGCGCTGTTCTTTGATGTCGAATAAAAATTATTGCATTGTAAACATTTTGAGAAAATCTTTTTACACGCGGCGGGGAGAACGTTAAAGTTTGTTCGTTTCAAATTCAATATATTATGGCGAGCGTGCTCTCGCTCAGCCGACACCGAAACTCACTCGAGCGTTGCTCACACAAAATTTATTGTTTTTCTAAGAAAATTTTCTTCGCACGACCCTACATCCTTGTTGAGCCCCAGGGGAAGAGTTACAAAAACTTAATGACCTCTTGCCGCGGTTACATTGTTTAACCTATTGTTTTAGTTTAAACTTGTTTGTTAAGTAGATCGAGCTAGTCGGCTAGTACTTTACTTTGCGCTTTGTTTTCCACTGTCAACGAGTTGATCTAATTGTAAGTTAGGATATTAGATACAGGTTAATTATTGAGTACCTATGTTACTTAGGTACCCATGTTTCTATGTACAGTCACCGAAATATATCTCTTTTGGTGACTGTTCATAGATACATGGTTACTTACAAGTATTAGTAACCAGCGTCGTCGGATATCGTAGAAGCTTAGTGTGAACTGTTTTTTTTTTTTTTTTTTTTTTTTTGGGTGGGAAATCATCAAATGACTTCTCCTGCTGAGTAGAGCAGGAGGGCGTGTCAGACTTTTACTGACTAAAACCCACCCGTGTTCCCTCAGTAGCCCGTATGCCAGGGGCCGTGGTATCTCTTTCGAACAAACCCGCACCCCTGGCAGGCATCGGCCCTTGCGGACCCCACCAGTGGTTGCTGACATCTTTGACGGCGCGCGTGAGGAACACAACGCGCCGTCCCGTCTACCACTTTTCGGCCGCAGAGGATAGGGAGAGCGGCTGACGCTATACCGACACTCCTCTTCCCCTGCGGCCCCACCGCGTCCGCCATCAAACGGTGGCGGCCCCGTCCAGGCCACGGAAGGGAAGAGCGCTGCTCAGAAGCACCGGCACTCCTCCTCTACCGCAGCCTGTAACCCTCAGCCGCGATGCCTCCCATTCGACATCGCGGCCCACCTCAGTTGCGGTGCACCTCACCGCAACCTACTTTTTGGCCGCTACGTCAATGGCTTTGAGGCAAAAGCCCTGACGAGCGGCCCCACCGTTGGGTTCCTCTTGGCTTCACCGTGGATGGGAGACCACGGTTACTAAGCCCCCCCGCAACGACAATGCGGGAACCCACTCGGGGGGGTTAGTGTGAACTGTGTGATTTCTATGAGTTAAATTAAATTTTATTCGAAAACATCCGGACAACCCTGGTTACCTATAACTTTTGGTTACGTACATTATATTGTTAAAATCCAACTAAGCACAATCGACATTTGATACCTACTCTCCCATTCACATGTTGTATACCTACGCCATACGAGTGCCGAATTTGGCCTCTTCAACGTTGAATAAAAATACTTTTAATGGCATACATATTTGCCATAGGTAATTTAATATCATATAATTTGCTCGTAATCACGCCACGTGTAAGTAACAAACTCGTTGTAACTGCTTTTATTGGCACGATGATCACAGGGCCAATATTTGAGAAATATTTACATAAACCCGCCTACGTGAACCGACCAAACAGGTACACGTAGTGCGTTAAATAAATATGATATGCAAACAAAAAAGGGACTGACGCCAAAGGCAGTTTCTAGATAAAGTCTTTTATCGGACACATAATAACGTTCTGAAAAATCGTTAGCCCGTGCTCACGTCGTGGGGACACGTGCGAGCAGGGCACTCCCGAGACTGATCCCTTCTGCTTAGATTAAATTTGTTCCTATAAAAATGTGTCCTCTAGTCGATAACGTCGAAAATGTGCAGATGTCGCCGGCCAGTATGAAGCCTACGATAGGGTTCGGCGACGTGCCGCGCGTACTGACGGAGCCGGCCCGGCCCGTACGCCCGGCGCCCGTCCGCTCGCTACCCGGATTGCTACGTACGCGCCTCGATGGGGAAACAAAACGCTTGATTGCTTTGATTTGCTGTTTCTAATCTCAAGTGTACCGTTTAAACACTTTCGTTTTGTGTACAAACATTTATTTTCAAGTTCTCCTTTTAACGTATTTAAACTGCACGAATAAGCGTGACTTATCTTTCTTGGATATCTGTTTGAATATACAGAGCTAAAGCGAGCATTGCTTGATAGTATAAAATATTGATGGCACATAAAAGTTTAAACGTTCATAATACAGAACCTTCTAGTAAGATGCGAGCACAATGATAAAGTGCAGAATTAATCGTACAAGAATAGAGATTTATCGCGCAAAGAATCAGCGAGAGTGGTCTGAAAACTTTTTATTTTGTGATCACGAACTGAAACTTGTACATTTAGGTTTGAAAAAATGTGAATCATTCAAAGTTAGATAATCAATATTTAAAGAAAGGAAAGTTGAAAAGAAACTCGATCATTTTTAACAACAAAGTTTCTGTCTTCTTTTTCTTTAATCGAATTCATTTGAGACAAGTATTCACCATTAAAATAAAATTGAAAATGGGTAGATATGTATTTTAATGATGAGTGTTTTAGACACGTATTTTTTTCTGGAACTAACTCCAACGAAACGTTTTATTTTTAACTTTCGTATGTATTGCTTGCTTGAAGACCAGCTCTTTGATTTGAGACTTGCAATGTGCACTATAATTTGGTAACATCAATTAACACACAAATGGACCTAAAAAGAAGTTCCAGCGAAGAACGTGAAGATTTGTGTTGTTTTTTTTATCTGTAGAGAATCGTAGGCTGTCAATATTTACCCTCTCGTTGCGATAGTCTTTCTACACACTGCTCCTGTGTCTTAAGTGGTAGACGGCTTGGTTTGTAAACATTGCCTGCATTAAGATAGATAGAATGCTTTGCCGCACACCACAAGAATTAGAAACTTTGAAAGTTGCGTGTGATACTGTCTTATCATTAAATGTGGTACTTACAGAAAAGTTTGTGATGGACTTAGAAGGAAATACAAACAGTAAATATATCTAACAATACCTTACCTACACAAGCAGCCTATTATGTTCCCACTGCTGGGACACCGGCCTCCTCTCTGTGAGAGGGAGTGAGACATAATCCACCACGCAGGCCCAGTTCAGGTTTGTAGATGTCACATGTCTTCGAGGCTTTTGGTTCTAGGACATTCTGGTTTCCTCAAGATGTTTTCCGTCACAGTTTTGAGAGCGGTGGTGATAAAGTATTATTTATATAGAATACAAGAAAAACCGAAATTTAATAATTAATAATTAAAGATTAAAATATGATTTATTAGTAATTTTTTATAAAAGTACATAAACAGTATATTGATATTTAGATTGAATGAATATGCATGCGATGCGTTGAACGCTCGATCAAACAAACATTCGATATTTTGAACACTCGATGTTATTGAGTGTACGATATATTGAATGTTCGATTTAGTAACCGTTCGATACTATGAACTTTCGAGCATTTAGACGTTCGATTCATAGTGGTCGATCAATTGATATTCGATTGTTTGGCATTCGTTTTGGCATAGTAGGTACACCCGAAATAATTGACTCAAAGTAAAGCGCCTGTCAGGCGACTTTAAGGCGCGTCGATACCACTGGGCCACTGCTACTCTCAAATAATCCGAATACAAAACAGAAATCAGATACTTACTTAGTGTATCTAAACTTTAGGCAAGATTTCTACAAATAACGAGCAACCCGAACAACAAACACATCGAGGCTACATAATCCCCAGGCTGTATACTTAACAGGTTCAGTAATTAGATTAGTATTGATATGACGGCCGGTAGAACAGAGGCTATTGTTTGCTTTGGTAAATAGCCGTGCTAGGCGGAGTGAGCGACGGGCCAGACCGCGGCGGTCCCAGCATAATGCCGGCGCCAATAATGCCTGCAACCCTGAACAATCAATCTTTGGGCTATTACGATGTTTTAGCGTCTTGATGTATTGTTTCAGCCTCAATAAAGTTTTGATGAATTTTCGTGTTCTCTCCCTCGCCCTTTGTTGAAAATGAGGCGTCGGATATTGATGAATAATTTGACGGCTAAGTAACGATGCTGTAATTATTTAAAGGGTAATAATATTGGATTTTGTTATTGTTGATACAAACCATTGAGGTGTTATAATAACTTTCTAATTTACTACGGAAAATTAAAGTCTTTGTATTTTTTGTTAATTTTGAAAAGGGTTTCGTAGACAAAGAAGGAACGCTGATAGGCACTTAGTTTTGCGGCTATGTCCGTCGATATGTCACGCCTCTAATTTTATAATAAGTGTTAGCAGACTTTTCTCACTTTACATACCAAGACTCCTCTAAGCGGTCTCGGCTGCCATCTGTGGACAACCAGTGACGGGTCGTCAGAAGCCCGAAAGTCTGACAACCAGTTTTACCAAGGGTTATCGTATTACCCAGCTACTGGGTTGTGGAGGATAGATAGGCAGTCGCTCCATGTAAACCACTGCTTTGTCCAGTTAGACTGGAAGCCGACCCCAATAGCAAAATTGCAAAAAGTAGAAACTTATCATTGTTAAGGATATTGAAGCCGGCACCAACCGTATTCCGTTGCGTAGTTGCGTAGAGTATGAAGATTGTAAAAATTCTCAACGTAAAAAGCTTGTGTCTCCACAATCTTAACTTTGTAGTTTAATTGGCAAGTTTTAGTTCTGACCGTGATGTGGGCTAAGCGGGTATTGCTCCGTTTGACTTCAGGTATCGATAGATATCCAGACAAATACCTACCTAATAGCTATTAATAAAAAACGGTCAGTTAACTGTCTGTGAAAGGGAATAGAGCAATAATTTAGTTAGAAACTAGCCAAGTTTCTCAGACAATTATAGCACTAAGGTCCGATTTAGGTATTAATAAAGCACTCTCATTTGATTATATTGTTTCATTCTATGCTTATTTGAGAGCAACAGCCAAGAGTTATAGGTCGTAGGTTCGAACCCAGAAAGGCATTTTACTTTGATTATATTATTTCATTAACACTGCTCTCGAAACGGTGAAGGAAAACATCGTGAGTAAACCGGTATGTCCTAGAATTTCAATCCAAAAATTCGAAGACCACATGTCTTCGAATTTTTCTACCATCTATCGACTTGGGCCCACTGTGGGAACATTATAGGCTGATTATGTTTGTTGTTGTAGGTTATGCTTATTTCAGACACACTTTTCTTGAAAAAAAATTCCAGTAACTTCCTAAATTGAAACTTCGCTTGGACGAGTAAAGCTGAAAATGCCTGTCACATAGACAGAATAATACACCTTGTAGTGTTATGACGTACAAATGACATTAAACCGTTCGCTGGTAAAGCTGGTTTATACGATCTTAGCAAAAATTATGAATAAAAAATTTAATACTCTCACAACTTTACAGAACAATCACCACCTTTACACCACTCAAGTTATGCAGTAGCTAGATAACTAAGAAAATTCTAGTTACATAATTTAGTACCTACCTGTGTTGTATGATATATTCGTAAGTCCTGGCCTATCTATATTATCATCTATCTCTTTGAGATATTACGTTGAAGAAAAAGCTAATCTAGCAGGTCTGGAACACAACACTGCGGTAGCAGCGCGGTGTGGCGTCGTCAGTGTGCTTTTGTTTTGCTTTTTGTACTGCACTTCTTATAATTAAATGCAACATCACAGAAACAATAACAAAGGTAATGAAAAAAAAAATACACTGATAGCGAGAATACTGCACCTAGTAATTAGAATGTAGGTATCAATAACTTAGCCTAACGCGCCTTAACACTAGTAAAAATAATAATTGTTAATCACCTTCTTAATCAAATCTTCAAAAGTAAAGAAAACAACCAATTCATTTGGATAAGTGTAGAAGAACGTGAAAATCCGGGGACACTTTATACATCAAGCGACAGAGCGGCTGAGTACACGTGCGCGAACCAGCCAGCGATAATATTTCATCCATGCGCCATGATTCGCCGCTTAAGCGCGATAGGGAAATCGTAAATTCAAGGGAAAGAATTTTCTTTATAGTCTCCTAAAAAGTTTCCACACACAAGCACGTATCTGAACACAAGAGGCGACGCGAGAGCGAATGGCACCGAATTGTAATACCATCCGTTTGTGTAGACAACCCTACTTTTCAAATTTTCTTTTACAATGCGACGAGGTAATATGCGTTTTATTGGATCGTTTTTCTTTATACAAAATGGCTCTTATAAGAAAACGTATTTTTGCTAAAGTCATTTTATTTATGAAATATGTTGTAAAATTTAATAAAAGCCGACAGAACAACAATGGTTGCCTATCTATTATATTAAATAAAAACACGAATGGACTGGTCCGTCATGTGAGAAGATGTTCGATTTATGTATTCCATTGTTTCGCGTTAAAATACACGAAACTTTTATTTTTTGAGCGGAGGATTGCTGTTAGGCACTCATGGCCTTTACAGCGTCACCGGACTAGAACTTTTATTTACAGTTTTTGTTTGAAAAAATATTTTATTTGTTCTTTTAGACAAAAATGTTCTGAAAAATGTATAGCAAAACGATATTTGAATAAAAAGCGACGTGTATCAAATGGGAGCGGCTCGGGCGCCGGCCAATCCGTTGTAGTCTGCGGTTAGGCGCTGCTGACAGATCCACGAATCTGTTGTGGGCGAAAACACGATAGACTTTTGAATAGAGCCTTTTGTTTCCAACGAAAAATATTTACATGAAAGCTTTGAAGATAGCAACACAATAAGTACCTAATACTGCACGTGTGAATTGTTTTATTTGAATTCGTTATAGTTGAATGCATTTACAAACCAGTTATTGTTGTAATTTTGAAAACGATCATTGAATGTAAGATGTATTCTAAAACCATTTGGTTGAAATATAAATAAAACTGAGTGAGGTTTTCAAAATTATTGAATATTCAAAAATAATATAATTTATGATAATTTCATAATACGCAGCCACCCAATTAATTGATTGATTATTATAGTTTCGTTAAGTTGGTCAAAATGTATCTGCCATTCCAATATTAATTAATTATGTAAGATTGTCAGCGGCAACATGTGATTAATAGGACTATAAGTTGGCTATCATCTGTAATCCTTCAGATTTACGACCAAAAGCCGCGAATACTTTTGCCATAAAAGAGAATCCGTGAAAAAGTGATGAAGTAATAAAATTCACATAGAAGGAATGTGTACAGAAAATATGACATTGGTACGTGATAAAATAATAGGTATCGCGAACACACGTCTTATAACATAGAGCTTGCGAATGCGTTTGACAACTGGCAGTAATTTCGGAGAAGAATGGACGAGACATGACTCTTGCGCTACTCCATTCCTTATATATCTTTATTAAAAGCGAGATTTTCCTCCAAGTTCTAACTTAGTCGCTAGTCAGCTGTCGTTTATGGTCACAAATTCGATTTTGATTGTTGGTGATTTGGTCTTTGTATGTTATTTTAATTGAGTTGTAATTCAGATGCAAATTGTAGAAAAATATTTTACAACAAGAAGAAATAAAAAAATGTATGTAGATAATGTACTAAAAGATAAAAAAATATTCAGTAGGTCCTAGGTACCACTCATCACAACACTTTTCTCATCAATCTAGGGCATTGATCAGACAAAAAAAAAAAAATCGTGGGGCGTAGCTTAATCTGAGTAAATATGTAAATACATTTTTGCATTACATTATCAGTACATTATCTACATCATTATTTTCATTAAAACCGTTACACTTAAAAAACTTTACTTAATACGTTACTTATTATTTCTCAAACAATTTTTTTTTCATTGTGTATCTCATCATCATCATCATATCAGCCGAAAGACGTCCACTGCTGGACATAGGCCTCCCCCAGGCTCCTCCACTTCGACCGGTCTTGTGCTTTCCACATCCAGCGGATACCCGCGGTCTTCGCAAGGTCATCGGTCCACCTTGTGGGAGGCCTTCCCACTCTTGTCATTTTTGGGGGGTTTTGCCATAATCGCCATGCTTGGCAGGCGGGTTGGCGATCGCAGTATGGTGGTAAAATACACAACGGACCGAATGGGAGTCTACGTGCGGAGAAGGGAGTCCCATCATCATAGAGAACGCTGCTGCCCATTCTCTAGTAAGTCCCTTAGTCGCCTTCTACGACACCCACTGGAAGAAATGAGATGGTGCTATTCTTTTACGCCCGGCGACACATTCGGGACATCTATAAGAGTATCTACAGTATTTTAATAGCCCTTTCATATGATACCCATATTGAGGGGGTTGTGAATAAATATGTAATCCACCATTTTGCAGCGGCGGCCATCTTGGATTTACAATGATACTGATTAAATTAAATTGTATTGTTATCAAAACTAAAGATGTGTACCAAATATCAGATCAATCTGCCAACAGGAAGGGGGTAAAATTTCAAGTTTTAAATTTGACCCAAACAAAAAACAACAAACAGGGCAAACTAAATAAAACTGTTTAAAAATATAAAATTGAAATAACAGTTCTATTTCAAAGGGACAGCTGAACGTCTTTGTTTAGTAACCAAAGAAAAACAGTGTAGGGTTGTATATAGTAGGTGCGTGCCGTAAAATGGCCGTGATTTGAAATGTCTCGCTCACTTTGCAAATGTCAAGATAAAGACATCAATCACTCTTACCTGAGTACATTCAATTCTCTAGAGAAACAGCCAGCAGCCACAAAAAACCTTTTCTTAGAAAGCATTAACCAATAGACTTTTCTGATCAGAAAGCTAAAAGATTTTTTCGATAAATTGAAGTAATGTGGAAGGAAAAAAAATGCGTTTTATTATGTAGAAGAATGGTAAAAGGGGACCACTACCTGATGACAAGTGGTCACATAAATTCATCGGGGGAAACCAGAATGCAGCAACTGGAGATAAGAAAGGTATAAAAAGTGTTATACGATTTTCTTGCCTTTTGTAAAATTGTTTTCATAATTTCATTCATTCATTTCACCCGACAAACGTCCACTGCTGGACATAGGCCTCCCCCAATCATAGTAGCCTTGACACACGTCGGGCACTAGGGGCATTTTTGGGGGGTTTGCTATAATCGCCACGCGTGACAGGCGGGTTTGCGATCGTATTATGGTGGTCAAATGCATAAGGAACGCTGCTTCCCATTCTTTAGTAGGTGCCATTTTGTAGGTGTCTGAGCTGCCTTCTACGACACCAGCAGTGGGAAGAAATTGGATGGTGTTGTTTTTTACGTCCGGCACCACTCGGAATATTGTTTTACTAAGAAAAAATTACGGACAAGCTATTCTCGTAAAATTTACAGAGTATTCATGAAAAAAATGGTAGACACAGCTTGAAAATGACAATAGATAAAAGAACTCGACCGTGAGCAGATTCACGCTACTTATGATAAGTTATGATGACGATGACTCCAAGATACTTATTTGAGTTAGAAATATTAACGTTCAACGTAAAAGTACCTTACAACAGAAATTGGAATACCGAAAAAAGTTGTTACTTCAAACATTCAACAATGGAAGTTTTTGGAAAGTTCAGTGACCTGCGGATTGATATTAAAATAACAACATGTGCTCAGTGAACACTGAAAAAACTAGTTTCTGACTCTGTTCTGCCATTGATTAATCAAGAAAGAAGGAAAAAAATATTGAATGAATAATGAGATTGAACCTGAATAGTAAGATCAGCTCTAAATACTTACGAGAATCGTTTCTTATAAGTAGGTACTTTTAGGATCAGTCAGTAGTCCATTCAAACAGTTCTTAAGTTCTAAGGTTGATCTTTTCGATTTAAGTAATGGAAGGTTTTTGCTTTCAGCGTGGGCAGTCGCGTACCTATCGGATTTTTTAAAGTTTTACGTTTTTAATCAGAGAAATGAAGGGAAAAGCCAAGTTATTTGCTCGTTCAATTTATTTCACACATCGTTAATATCGTGATTGATTTCGACGCCGGCCCTAACGATACATGAAATATTCGCACTCATTAAATCACGTGCCGCGCAGTGGAGTGCTCGCGAGGGCTCTCATCCAATCACGCCTCGATAAATATATGATGTCGGCCGCACATATTAATACAATGTAAATGTTACAATATTTTGTAGAAACATACCTACACCAAAATCATAGTCTAAACAAGCAACGTTAACGTTACTTTCAAAAAACATTCTTCCTAGCTTAACTCCAGAAAAAAAAAACCTAATTTATTAATCTCGGCAACCTAAGTTTGTTTGTATCTATAAAGCCATAAATTATTCGATATGAAATCTTTTACGTAAAATGCTAATTTATAACGATATCTGCCGTGAGCTCAAGGGCAATATACATTCTAAAACGATTTTTTATAATACCTACTTTTATCGTGAAGCAGTGCTCGAGTCTCAGAACTCAAATTTACAATTCAATAGAAACTGCACAAGGCTTTGCATGCCAATACGTCCATTTGGGGCACATGCGATCGACTTCCCATTTGAAAGATGAATGAAATCATTCAAATGTGAAATTTCGATCATTCAAATACCGCATGTTTATGTTTGTTATAATAAAATAGTATTGTTCGATTTCAGGAATATATATTGTTTTAGCTTGACGCTGGGTGAGGTTATGTTGTTTCAGCTTGGGTTCCTGAAAAAAGGTGAAATCATCAAATTTCTATAATCAATTCGATCGCAGGGACACTGGAAGGCAATTGCCATGAGACCATTATTCAATCGAAACGATATATCTCGTCCGTTCCGAACTGGAGCGTAGCGATAGCTGGCTCCGCAAAAGTTGGCACGGGTGGCAGCCGAGACCACTGCCAATTTCCATTAGCCCATCATCCAAAACGAAAAAATGCATAGACGATCATTTTTTCATTCAATTAAAATTGGCTATCTACCAAAACGGTTAGATTTTTTCAGGGGTGAGGTCACTACGATGTAGCCATAAGTTTTACACTTCGAAGTACTACAGGTTGTTACGACAAAAAAGTTTCATTAAAATTATTTTAACAAGTGTTTGAACTGATCTGTCATTCCAATCTTCTTCGTGATATTAAACCTCTTTTTTTTGTTTAAATCAAGCTGAATGTTATCGGGAGCACGTAGGTATACATTTTGCCGTTCATTACCGAGTCATATTCGCAGCCAACATTGAAAATCCATAAGCTTTCAATATCGCGAAGTTAACTCGGGTTTTGTTCCCAGTGGTTGCTCCATCTGAATATCAAAAATGTGAAAGCGGTCGTCAGTAACCGAGACACGTATATCGGGACCCTATCACTTCGCTCTTTACTTACTTGCTAGGCGCCATCTGCACATTCCCCACCTAATCCAGTAACAAATTTGATTATGTAACAATATAGCACACGCAGCTTTTTGTTCTCAGCTTTATATTGCACGTTTATTTCAATAACAACAAATGAAAATGTTCAGCTCAACAATATCTGCGTAGAGATCCTTACCGTCAGTGTTTTATTTAGCAAAGTGCTTTAAGAGTGTAGTCTGTGAGATACTTGTTGACATGTTACCATTTTTATCAGACTAAAATTGAATTTGTTTATAGACATGGAGGAGGAAAACATAAACCAAAGATGAACATGACTAAACCTAAATAATTATTGACATTGAGCTATCAATATTAAGCAAAGTTGATTTTGGAACGGCGCGAGCGCGAGTGCCACATGGGATTTAACGACTCATAAAAAAATCATATTCATCAATCACGTCTGTTCCAAACAAAGTTTGTTAGGGTATGTGATGACGTGCCGAGTACCTTCAATTTATCAAATAATTATGAATCGTTTTTATATCTTGTTTAAAATAAAGGCAGATTTTGACAGTGTCTGTTGGAAGAATTGGATGTGATACTCAAGAAGATTGGCGCAGCGGAGGGTGCCTTAATGGCCTCTTGACGGCATCTCACCGGGTACTCCAGGTCACTTCGTTACTCGGATTGTACAGGCCGTTATGTGTACTATGAATAATCTTAAAGGAAACTTCGAGTTTTTTTCAAAGTGCAAACTATAATTGGAATCACGTCTGCTTGATGCATAGACGTCTTCATCACGTGCCACTGTCTAATAAGGTATGTGAGCATATCGGAGCCGTCCAGACCTGAATGCACCCACTTAAACACTCTGCTCCTATTTGGGCGCAAGCGATAACATAACACAACTGTTTACAACCCTACTTCATAAATCTTACACATTTTCTATTAATATTAAATAGGCACTGCTATCAAACAGAAACAGCAAATATTTGTAATAAAAGCCAATTTGAATATATTATAATTATGAAGCTCTCCAAGGATACCAAGACATATAATAATTTCAGCCAGACGTCTTTATTTCAGCAGATTTTTCAAAGAAATTGATAAGATTAATCAAACCCTTGTTCGAAGTTTTGGAACTTGTTTGATTAATTTTGTCCGTCAGGCACAATTAAAAATGAAATTCACTTATAATAATATTGGATAATTAACATTTTGGATGAACTCCTCCTTATTATATCTAATTATGAGATCTTTCTTTGTTTATTCACCGTTAAAGAAAGAAGGCGTACGATTAGGTTTTCTTCAACAATAAATAATAAACGACGACATAACAGAATTATAAAGTTATTTAAACGTGAAAGTTTATTGCCTTCGTTTTTGACTTGATTATTTTTCTTGTTATTATTCACATTAACTGTCTCAGATTACGAGCAAATGCTGTGTAAACTGTTTGAGAATCTTTGTGAGGACGTACCTACGTGACGCAGACGCCTTTTATGTAGCAATGCGTCTATTGATGCAAATACGTTCTTCAATGCCCCACTGGGAACACAGTTTGTTCGATACTCCCTTACTCTGATACATTGCATGAACTGCAAAGCTTCCATAAAATGCTTGACATTTTGTTAAGCGTTTTTACAATGTTTGTACTTGAGCTATTGCCGGAGATTTTCCAACAATGTTTTTAAAAATACCTAAGGATATGTTAACCTCTGTGTCTCTGTGTGTGTGTGTCTCTGTTTTGTGAAGTTAACATTGATTTCACAGTACGGTTTCCAGAAACATTTAGTCCCGCCTTTTATCTCTTTAAATTATCTAATGGACATTTTAAATTCTAATCTGATATAGACGAGTAAAAGTCAACATTACCAAACAAGAATTGCGTACAGAAGCGGGAGATGATAACATTTCGCTTCATACAAATACAATGGAATATTCCCGAAATCCTCAAAGCTGTAGGTAATTTAATCATAGGTTGTATGTAAAGTTTACTCATGGATAGTAAACATAAACTTAGGCGACTTGCAACTTGACCCGTGTCCCGCCCGCGCCTGTACCTACACGCAACAACATCAACCACTCTGTTTTATCGTCCCCATACACTTGTTTGTAGAGTCCATAGAGATTGAATTATGTGTTGAACAACCACTAGGCTCATTTAATTTGGGATATGTGTTATCACTTCTGAAATTTGTTAAACAGGTTCGTTAGAGGTTTAAGGACGTAAACGGTTTCGAGCGCCATTAAAAAGTTTGAAAAGGTTCACTTTGGTACTTATTTTGTCGCTGTTTTAGGGTAGGCAATGAAATGATTTGAGGAGGATATCGTTTTCCAGGTAATGCTATGATACTCGTTACTAGATATGCGCCGAATGTAGGTTCAACTGAATACGAATGTTCGGCCCAATATTCGATCCAAAATGTACCGAACCGAATATTCGGCCGAATCATGCGATTCAATAAAAAAAACCGTTCCTTACATTTATGTTCGTATAACTCATCAAAATGTAGGGAACACCAGATTTTTTTTTCGTGATTTCATGTTTGGTCCCATAGTAAAAGCCTGTATAGTGAACGGTTACTCTCGGAAGCAGGCAATGTATATGAAGAGAAAAGAAATAGATTGTTGACTCACAGGGCTGAGAGCCTAGTATTTCTACATAAAAATTTACCACTCTTTATATTTGTTGTTTTACTTTGTTGTTATATCATCATTATATAAGAATGTTTATTTTACGATATGATTACTAAAGGACATAATAGTAATCCTCAATCAGATTTTATTTTGCTAACATTGTCATTCGTCAAAAAACGTAATATGATTAGAACTTCAATTACCTACTAATGTTGATTCTTAAAGTTTCCTAAAATTTGTAAAAACAAAAAAAAAAACATTTTTGAGCTAGTATTTGTTACGGAAGATAATTATATTTGTTCATTGTTGGTTTCATAGCATTTAATTTGACTTACATTGACATTTAGTTACTTAAAAAAAACTTAACTAGATTAAAACTACAAATACATAGTTATGACAATTCCTAGTTTTCATGTTGCAAATTAATATATACTACTTAAGATTTTTTATTCTTGATTTCATTAATTTTATTTAGGATACATAGACATTTATTAAAAAAAAAAAAAAAATACATATTTTAATACTTGTATTGGTTCCTAAAGATAGTAGTTATTATATTATAATCTAAAAAAATATTTTCTGAAAAACTTTGTTACAAAGCAGTGTTCTTAAAATTGTTAATTTCATAGAAATTTAATTTGGTTTCATTTATCATTTGTAAAAAAGCAGAAATTTATTTGATTAAAATTTTATTTAAATTTTTTTTTTTATTTTGTCAGTAAATAATTGGTACAAAAAGTAGTGTTTCTTTCATTTACAAAAAACTATGTAAAACTTTCGGAATAAACTACACTTATTTGGTAGTTAGTTAACCTTACTGTTTAATAAAATGTTCTTTTTTTAAATATTAACAATAATTTAAATATTCGTTAATTATTCGGCAAGTCAACCGAATATTCCGTCGAGTACGAACATGAAAAAATGTGCTGAATGTACCGAATACGAATATTCGGCCGAACATTCGGCGCATCTCTACTCGTTACTACACATCACATAAGTAAATATCTTTCGGATTAATATCAGTGTATGATATTAATATTCTCAAAATAGACTCATGTTCAATATTGCGTAATTAAAACATTTATACATTATCGCTAGACAATCATTTTGTACGTAATGAATTTGGCACTAATAATATCGATGCGCGTTAAGATACACCATTAGTCAAGTCCGTGAGTCTATACCCTTAAAGTTTATTGCCAATTTAGAACCACTATCAGATAATTAATTCCGCATATTATCGAATTTAATACTTGGTTATACGATCTAGATGAAATATAATATGGAGAGTTTGTATAAACCTCCCTGGTAATAAACAATATCGAGCCCTATCGACGTTGTGTCAGAATATTAATTTCATAGGAGTCTATAAAGAAACATATTTAGTTGAATTACTTTCCAAGCTATTAAGCTGAAGCGATCCTTTATTGTACAAGGTGCGGTTTTTCTTTAGACGATACAAATTGCTCGGGATTTCGAACAAATTTATTTTTCAAGTATAATTATAATTTAAATACATACGTGTTTTTTCCAACATGGATATTCTTTATTAAAATTATACTTTGAAAAGAGAACAAGCAAATACTGTCGATAATAGATGTTTAAACGAGTATATGACACGATGTATGTTTTTGAGAATGTAGCATAAAATGCGATACAGTATTTTTATTTTTAAAAGTGTAGCATGTTTCACGTTAACTGCCAGTTACAATTCTGCAAGCTACTGTTATTAACCGATACGAAAAATGTATTGAAACCTTTTTCGTAAATGTGGATATTATAAAAATAGGCTGATATTTGTCATTTAATTTAATTTTCAAGAAATATAGGAAAGAGTAAATATGGAGTAATAATTGCCGTGGTTATATTAATCATTTAAAAAACCCTACGCAAATAAAATCTATAAAAGGAACGGCTAATGAAAATGTTATCTTTTTAACAATAGCATGCATTTACTATTATTGGGCCTATTCTGATTGGCGTTTCCGTTGACCATCTCTCTGATGCGACGATGCTTATAACAAAATATTCAATACATCCTTTTCAGAGGTTTTTTTTGTGTGAGGGGTTTCTTAAATTTTAATAATTTTTTCTTTCCTTTAAAACTTAATATCGCTACGACCGACACGTGCTCTAATATCTTTGAATTTGAAGTAATAGAATACCAAATTTCGACTTGATCAGACCTATGGAAAATCCTCAAATCCCTTCATCAACTTGAAAAGAGCTTTCAATAGCTGATCAGATTTTATTGAATCACAGCTAAGACCTCTCTCGAGTATCACCTTTCGGACCAAAGAAAAAAAAAACAAAATTGGTTTATCCGTTCATAAGCTATGATGCCACAGACAAACACACTACAAACGTATAATACCCCTCTTTTTCGTCAGAACGAAGACAATGTTCTGTTTCCACGTTGAAAACAAAATGCTCAATTCATCAGTTCCCCGAAACCTTTCTTAGAAGTATTTTAGTGAGTGGTGAAACTACAATTACATCTGTGTGTATGTATGTAGATAGATTCGTTAACAAAGAGAGGCCTGAGCTTCTTACGGAACTCAAATTACTCATTAATGGCGACGCGGTGAAGAAAAGCGGAGTAACGTTTAAATATTCAACGAATTTAAATATACGTGTCGCGTTTTACAATAATCCCTATGTAGGAACTTACAATCAGGGTGGATACTCATTGTCACTATTGTTATTTACTTAGAAACAAAAGAACGTTTTACTTAACTTTTTTTTTGTAATTGAATGAAAATGCGGTGAAGAGAAAATGTCGTATACAAGGTGGCAGAAAAATCGACGCGAAAACTGTATCTATAGACTGGTCTGATTCAATACATGATTCTGATCTGAAGCCCTCGTGGAAATTAATTGACGTTTATTCAAAAATAAATGCTGTGCCATACATTTTGACCTCGTAGGTAACGTGGTCAGAATGTTTGGAACAGCTTTTTTTTGTTATTGCGCTTTTCTATTAAACTGCGGATATAATGGTCACAGTATTCGTGTCGGTGGATTCCATCCTGTATACCTAAAACCTACATAAAATGTGTATCTATTCATACACGAAATATCTGAAGGGGTCATTGTACTCATCATTATGAACAACTTTTACTATGGGAGCAAACCTGAAATCGCGAAAAAAAATCAGTTATGCGAACATACATAAATGTAGGGAACAGAAGATTTTTTTTTTGCGATTTCAGGTTTGTTCCCATAGTAAAAGTTATAGAAGTCGTTCATAATGATGAGTACAATGACCCCTTCAGATATTTCGTGTATGAATAGATACACCTTATATAGGTTAAAAAGGTGTGTTTGTTTGGTTGGTACTACTTTTACGAAAATAATATCAACAATAATTACTTGTAAACAAGCTGCAAGAGACATTATTTCAGAGTCATACGTCAGATAGCGCGACTGAAATCTAAAATACATTTCCCCATTTTGCACTGTCCAAAACTGCAACAACAGTAATTTATCAAAGAAGTTTCGTAATATGAATGTTAATATCTTCATTCCTTTATAACAGGTGCAGGTTGTTACAAAATGTGTGTGGTATGTGCTGTATAGTGTTCTGATCAGATGCTTCAAACTTTTTATAAGGCAATTCCCGTTCATGTCGATTACACCCGCACTTTTGTTCGAATTACACCCGCACTTTTGTTCATTCGGGCAAGAAAAAGGTTGTATTTCATCTTTATCAAAGTCTGCGCATCTATTTAGTAGCCTGTCATAGTGCAACGTGATTTCTTATGGTTTATGTAAACGTATCTGGCTTTTTAGGGTTCCTACTACTACTAACCTACCCAAAGGGTGCCAACGGGACCCTATTACCTACTAAGCGTCTGCTGTCCGTTCATCCGTCTATCTATCTATCAGCAGAGACCTGTCAGCGGGCTGTATCTCATGAACCAGAATATGTAGATAGTTCGTTCACACTGAGTATTTCTATACAGGACCTGGATTTCACTATGACCACTTAACGATTCCTTACTCATAACCACGTCAATGGCATATGAAATCTGCTAATATAGTATTAATAATATCGAAAAATTGTCTTGGGAACATATAGAATATGACATTTCGATTCGTTACCGTTACATTGGTTTCTAAAAAACACGATATTGACGTAGTTTGAAGTTTTGAACGTAGTAAGATTCCGCGGGGAATCATTATAACCATACAGAATTGGGGCCCAGCAGCGCTATTCTGTAACCATATCACCGTGATAACTTGGGTGAAGTGAGCATAAAGTGTGTCATTAGTATCAATCCCCAGTGCCAGATGGAATGACAGTTCACCACACCTAAGTTCACACGGTGAGAACTTAGGTGAGAGAACAGAATAGATTTGCTGTTGTAGTTACGCGATGAGCTAGACTTCTTCAACAAGAACTGATCCTTGGCAGCTTTAAACAGATAGAAGTAGATGTAGGATAGAGAGGCCCTTGCCCTGCAGTGGAACATCACAGACTTTTAATAATAATTATTAATAATGTAGTAAATTTATTATAAAAGTCAATTCCTAATACTGAATAAACTTCATCACACTATAGAACCCTGTGATAGAACTCACATATCACACCCTAACAAAAGGTCTGTACCGCTATATCAAAAAATAATAAAATAAAAAATACAAATAAAGTTAAAAATAAAAGGGTTTTCAGCTTTTTAGCCTTGTGGTACGGAACTCTTCGTGTGCGAATCTGACTCGCGTTTGGGCGGTTTTTTAAACGAAATGTACCTGAAATGTTACATTAATTTTCCAGAGTTTTCCCCAAAAATCCATACGTGGCAATTGTGTTTAGTTATACTTATCGGTTTACGTAATTAAATAAAGGTAAACAAATCGTAAAAAGGGTATTTTATAGTTGACACTTTCTTGTTTAAAAATACGGTAGGATAAAATTAAATTTGTTTTCGATATATACGACAGTTTTCTGCTTGATTAATGTGTATTAAACTTTATCTTTTATTCTTAAACTATTCTTCCTAGATGTAACTACTTGAGCACGATTTGTTAATGCAAACAAACAAACACAATCAAATCTTTCTTATTTATAATATTAGTATAGACAACGGATTAGATAACGGTGCTTAATTGAAAAGTATAACTGTGATGTAGTATGGCAACAGAACTGGCAGATATTACGTTTAGTCGGTTTAGTAAAATAAATATAATAAAAGAAGAACAGAAAATGTTTAAATTAGATAAAATATGAATTGCTGATGCAATGGAAAGATTTATTATTAATGTGACAGAAAGTTCATCAGATTCTGATTCAGATTCAGAATAGATACTTTAAATAAATTACTGTAAAGAACATATTGATTTTAACATTTGAAATAAAAGGTTTCGCATCTATGAGTCACGTGTTTTTTTTTGTTTACCTTTATTTATCTACCTAAACCTGTAGGGTATAGAGACCATTCTTATCAGGTAGAATAGTAGTGCTTTTAAGTGATTGATACCTACTTGTAGGTGCAGTAATGTATCGAGAAACGATTAGTAGGTAGGTATGTATAATGATTGTTACACTGTTGGTTGCAATCTAGACTATTCAGTAAGCCGGCTTAGCTTTTAGAGTAAACCGCGTATTTTTTTTAAACGTAGCATCTCGCTTGCATACCCCGAAGGGTAAGGCAGAGACGTATCTACCTATAGTACACACACATTTCACCAGTTATGTTTAAGTCTCATGTAATAAGGGGCGAGTCCATGGCCATAAAACACTCACAAATCCAAATTCCGTGCTGCTACAGGAAATTCCCAATACCTAACATTTTGTCCGATCTGGGAATTGAACCCAGGACGTCACGCTCAGCAGTTGCACTTGCGATCACTAGACAAATGAGGCCAACATTTAATAAATAACAGCCCTTTTTTTGAGGGTGGGAAATCATCAAATAACTTTTACCGCTCTGGGTGGAGCGGGACTTACTGAGTAAAACCCACCCGTGTTCCCTCAGTTGCCTGTGTGCCAAGGGCCACGATATCTCTTTCGAGTAACTCGCACCCCTGGCAGATAGCCCTGAATCGCACACACCGCGCCGTCACAAGCCTTTCCCAAATTGTTTGTCGCACTAACCATGCACGTAGGTACATAATAATTAGACCATCATCGCGTTCCAGCGTCCCGTTTTCCGTGTACACAAAAGTAGCGATTCAATGTAAATTGCCCAGTCAATGGGCGCCCGCATCTCAATGGCCCATAAACAACACGACCGTGAATACAAATCGAATATTAGAGCATTGCTTGCACGCATGCCACGCAACATTATCAGTTTGTGGCATACGATATGAGCGATTATTGCGAGCACATGCGACGCGGCCTGTGTACCTTGGCACCGGTACACGCCGCGTCGTCTGCACCAACACTAACGTTAATTACGTATTTGACACACATGAGATACGTTTAAACGGATTGGTACGTGAATTAACACCTAATTCAGATAGACATACGATTTACTTGATTTTATCGGCGGGTAATGGATGTTGGGGGAAACTTTGTGTTTTTGAATTGGAGCAGGGAATTTTATTGTAGTTACCAAAATGGTGGTCCTGTTCAGACCTGAATATACGTGTTGGCAAATTTTTCAATTTAACGTTATTGAGGTTTTGATGCACCGACCCTTATTTAGATAATGCAATTGGGCATTCGATTATAAAAACGATTATTGAATTGTTATATTTTTAACGTACACCCTTAACCCCTGAAAATTGAGTCAGAGTTTTTGTACTCTTTTATTTTACATTAAGAGGGATGCCGTATGGTAACCCCCGAGATTCGAATTTCCTAATGTTGTGCTTGCAATTTGCAGGTCAGTGTCAAATTGTATGTTGAAATATGATTAGATTTATGTTGAAAACTAAACCAACCCAAACCAAAGTCGGGTATTGAAAATACAAACATTTTTGGAAGTTTTCACAGCCGCCAGCCATCTTGGATTTACATTTTGACCTCCACATTCAGCACCAGCACCGTCCTGTCCGTCACCGTTTTCATGGTTTACAGATTTTCCAAATTTTTCATGACGCATCATTTTTTCATCATTTCAGCCGAAAGACGTCCACTGCTGGACATAGGCCTCCCCAAAAGGGGTGTTTTTCCATAATCGCCACGCTTGGCAGGTGGGTCGCAGTATGGTGGTAAAATGCATAGAGAACGCTGCCGTCCATTCTCTAGTAAGTCCCTTAGGGCGACTAAGGGACTTACTAGAGAATGGACGGCAGCGTTCTCTACGACACCCATGGGGAAGAAATGGGATGATGCCATTCTTTTACGTCGGCTACACATAGAATCATCATGCGTGCATGATAAAAAATTGGAAATATTTGCAGTTGCAAGATTGGATTTACATTGTGACCTCACTATCGGTTACTGCACCCTCTAAAATCATGAAATGGATACCCATGATGAAAAGTTTAAAAACTATGTTAAGGAACTTCGTAGGTACCAAAAACAAACAAATATCTCTATAGGATATCGACTTAGACACGAGATTATTAATCAAGTTAAAACAAGAGCTACTGTAATTTGCCTCAACTCATAGAACTTGCATTCGGTGGAAGCTTCAAACTTGCTGCCTCTCACTACTGGAATGACTTACCACCTCCTTTTCGTGCAATAATAAATCATAAAATCATATAAAAAAACAATTTTAGTTATAGTACCCATCCCACACCAATTCGAAATTTCATCATCCTTGGGGTCAAAACAATGCATATTTATGCGATAGCAGCAATCGCGGTTGATTTGCTGTCATTTTTTGAAGAGTTCCGTTGTCTGTCTCCGAAACGCATCATCAGATCTATATGAAATTGAAATGGGACCATTTCGGGATAAACCCCTTTAAAAAAAAAAAATTGCACATCCGTCTATGACAGCCGATATTATCGCCTGCCCCTACCATCGTTTGTCATAGATTAAAGATAATATAATTATGTGGTCTGTAACATAGACAAGCGTGAGGAGTCAGGCGTGAGTCGATTGTAATAATTTGTCCAATTACGTATATTATCTTGTAAGAAATAAAGATTTCATATTTTTTTTATTTTGATTTTTATCATCATCATTATCATTTCAGCCGAAAGACGTCCATTGTTGGACATAGACCTCTCCCAATTTTGGGGGGTTTGCCATAATCGCCACGCTTGGCAGGCGGGATGGCGATCGCAGTATGGTGGTAAAATGCATGGAGAACGCTGCTGCCCATTCTCTAGTAAGTCCCTTTGTCGTCTCTTAAGACACCCACGAGAAGATATGGGATGGTGCTATTCTTTATGTCCGGCATCACACGGAACGAATTTTGATTATATTTCCGTTAAATATCGCAGCATTATGCTGTGATACGAGCTTGATTTTGACTCGTACGGGTCCTGTTTTTGTTTGAATTATTTTGTAAGAAGTTTGCGAAATAAAGAGGTGCTCTTTATTTTGTTCTATTTTTACTTTGTTTGGGGCAACTTAATAATATCATCTGCCTTACGATCAACGTAAAGCCATATCCCTAACTCGCATAATCGTATTTAGATACGTACTCGTAACAGGAACAACTCTAAATCTTGGACTGGTACTGATATTGAGACATGAATACTGATCCCGACGGTATACCGATACCGATATTCGCATATCAAGAATAGGTAATAGGATCGAAACGTTTGAAGTGCTACGAAAGACCTGCGAGTTACCTGGTATTAAAAGTATAATTTTATGTTTCTAGAGTTTTGTGTAAACTTGAACAATGAACATTTATCAATGATCATATTTCGGGTAAAGAACGATTACATTCGTAATTAAGTTAAGGGTTCCGGCTGAATTCGGGCATCCATTCGTAGGTATCCTGTTATGTCTCTAATAGTGAAGGGTAGTAGTAAGTGTTGGTTATTCCGTTTATCCGCCCTAAAAAAATCACCCTAAGGTGATCCACGCGGACACGCATGTCCAAGAATCCACCCTAGGCATAGATGAAAAAACTGATTTTTTAGGCTGAATTCTTTCCGCGTATCCACCTTATTTTATTTTATATATTTTGGGATGGAAACACGCAATAACTGGTTATTGTTCGATATTCTTCTTCACTAATAAATGCAAAGTCATCAGTGAAGTCTACAGTACAATTATTCTTTTGCTGCATGATTTCACAAGTTGCACAATTATTATGCAACTAGGTTTTGCAAGCAGCTTCGCTCGCGCTTATCAATTTACACAATGCCTTAACAGATGACACACCGAAACCTTCCTCATGAATAGGAACGCCACGATTGCGGCGGTAATTCCTCTCTTTGGAGGAGTGGCTTGAAAGGCGGCATGGCGTCCTCACATTCCGTCTGATGCTGGTCCTCACCGGACACGGTTTTTTCGAGAGGTTCCTGTTTCGCATAAGGCGGGAGGAAACGCCCGGGTGTTTCCATTGCGAAGATCGCCCTGAGGACACGGTGGAGTATACGGTGGAGGTCTGCCCGGCTTGAGCAGAGCAACGCCGTGTCCTCGTGGAGGTGATCGGCGGCGGCGATCTCTCGCGTCCGGCCCTGGTCCAGGCCATGGTACGGAGCGAGAGTGCATGGGTAGCCATCACCTCCTTCTGCGAAGCAGTGATGCTCGTGAAGAGGGAAGCGGCGCACGTGAGGGCGAAGCAGTATATGCGCCCTCACAGCCTTAGTCGCCGCAAAAGACGCCCTGTGCGTCGGGAATCCCAGGCTGATTCCCGGCCACCGTAGGTGACGGTTTGCGGACGGCGAGTAATGGGTAGCTCGCTGTCCGGTAAGGAAAACCCACCCGTGTTCACTCAGTTACCTGTGTGCCAGGGGCGACGGAATCTCTTTCGAACAACCTGCTCCCCTGGCAGGCATCGGCCCTTGCGGACCCCACCTGCCAGTTGTTGCTGACATCTCTGACGGCGCACGTGAAACACAACGCGCCTTCCCGTCTACCACTTTTCGGCCGCAGGGGATAGGGAGAGCAGCCAACGCTATACCGACACTCCTCTTCCCCTGCGGCCCCACCGCGTCCGCCATAAAACGGTGGCGGCCCCGTCCAGGCCACGGAAGGGAAGAGCGCTGCTCAAAAGTACCGGCACTCCTCCACTGCCGCAGCCCGTAACCCTCAGCCGCGATGCCTCCCATTCGGGCGTCGGCGCAGGGCAGACAACGCCCTCTTCCAGCCCCCATAAATGGGTCCAGGGGCGACGGACTGGGGACTGGGTATCCGTAGTGTTCCACGCGCGCCTCTCTTTGATGTGGAGGGGGGAGTTTAACACCTCAATCCCCCCCTAACGCGAGGTGGCCTGCAGAGGCGGGCCGGCACTAGCCGGGGATCGCGGAAGTCTCAGTAATTACCGTGATCCCCAGTGTAAGTGAGAGATACCAGGGAGGTCGCCCACAGGTTAGGTAGAGCGACAATCTATCCAGGTTAACTGGCAGCAGCTAGATTGCCGAGAATCGAGCTAAATGGCTTGGAATTGGAGATGCCTATGTCCAGCAGTGGACTGCTGCTGGCTGATGATGACGTTTTTCTAACTTCAATAACCAATGAACCAAGTCAGTGTCTACCCTGTAGGCGTGAGCTTGCGGACAGCGAGTAATGGGTAGCTCGCTGTCCAGTAAGGACCAAGCTCAGGTCGACGGCGCGTTGTGTTCCACGCGCGCCTCATAGAGATGTCAGCACAAACTGATGGGGCCTGTAAGAGCTGATGCCTGCCAGGGGTGTGGGTAGCACACAGGCTACTGAGGGAACACGGGTGGGTTTTAGTCAGTAAAAGTCTGACAAGCCCTCTTGTTCCACCCAGAGCGGGAGAAGTTATTTGATGATGTCCCACCCAAAAAAAAACCTTCCTTATGAATTACTCTGTCTATTGGTGAAAACACATCGCAAACAGACAGATAGACGCGGCGAGGAACTTTGTTTTATAACATGTAGTGATTTTAAAGTTGTTAACATATACATACTTCACTTTTAGTTTTTTCTTTCGATATTTTTCACCCTTGTAATAAAACATTTGAACTCAAAATGAATCAAACGTGTAAAACAAATTCATAACCGAACCCATCCAACGATTTCTCCTCTTCTTTCTTTCTCGGGATCTTTCACTCGCGCTCCGTATGACAGAAAAATTAAATGAGCATATGAACGTTCATTTCTATTTGTTTTTGTCGGTGTTTTGTGAACGTGAAATGAAATAAAAATAAGCATTCACGTGAGTAAACCATTCAATAGAGTTAAGTGTCTGATATCAGCTTTATTATGGATTTCTAAGTAATGCAATCGGCAGGACTTAACGAAAAATGTTATTGATTTAAACCAACCTCCTCTTAGACGTACGGAAGATAAAACATCACAATTAAATACAGCTTATATCATAATTACGATTAGAAAAACAACGTATTTTATGCAATAAATATTATTTTAATCGAGGTATACGGAAAGCAGGCACAGGTCGCACATCATATTACGTCGGCGAGTGAAAGCAGATGGCGGGATTTCATTACAATATCTCAGCGAGGCGGAAAGGGAATCGCAGCCGGGACTTGTAATGTTCCGTAGATTATACAAGGCGTATGGATCTCTGCTCTTTAGATTTGTTAATGTGGACTCCACTGAAGTTTTCATATGATCTCTTTATTCTGATATATTCAGAACTGTGATTCGTAGGAGTGTTAAGGTTTTTGACGGAGATTTCGACTATACTAACTCTGCTGAAGGAACTAGCAACGTCACAAGGTGTTGGCCCAGGGTGATTAAATACAAAGAACAAAATAATATGAACTAACCAACGAGGCCTTCGACGTTTAAAATCCACCACTGACATAATTAATCAGAATATTTGATTTCGTTATACGTACTGCTGGAAACCACCAAAATAACCACGATCAAAAATATTAGGTAGCTATCATAATCGTATTCTTTTCAGGAATTGCTTACGAAGTGCATGATTTTTTTATGAACACTGTAGCAAAATCTTATGTTTATATTTGTTTTTTTTTTTTTCTCCAGTCCAGTGGATTATCCACTTGTTTAAGTTTATTAATGAGACTGAATTGGAAATTTTTGCATAACAAGATATCTTTTTTATGGACAACAGAAGAGCAGATGTTGCTGTTGTATAACTTAGGCGTCTGACGCAAATTTACCCTGTTTCTAATTTCTCCATACCAGTCTTAAAATGCCATAAGGAAGCACCGGACTTAACTAAAATTGGTTGATAAAAAACTAACCCACCTGAAAGTTGAAGATAGAAAGTGTCAACGAAGCCTCTCAAACAACATAAAGTCACCCGATACTAGTCGCTACGAGGAAGTATTCGAAGAAAGAAAGTCGGTACCTACCTAAATACATACTTACCAAATAGTCGTGTCCTCGGTCTTTCAGCAAAGCGGTGCCTATTCAGCGGCCGGAAACTGCCAGGATGAAAATAATGATGTTATCTAATAATATAATAGAGCAATCCTACACAAGCACGTTTCATATCTCAATGTTCGTTAACTGTCGTCTCTCTCGGATAAGTTATATTTTTTGTCATCGAACTTTATGACTACCTACAGAGATAAGTATCACTCTCATAATTAATTTTCGTCAACTTTTTTGTACAATCAATCTAATTAATGAGATTAATATCGCGCTTGTAAGTAATAAGCTATGGATAGATTCACGTGTATTCCGCTCTATCCTTTGTTTCGTAAATGTTCCTTGAACAGACTTTTGTAATTTTTCGTAATTATAATGTCAGAGCTTTCAGATTGTCACGCTTTTCAACTTGTGTTTATTTCTTGAGCTCACATTTCTTAATTAGCATTCATTTAGGTGCACGAAATTTTACCTTTCAAGCACAAACAAAGCCGCTTGTCCGTCTTTATTATTAAGTTTAAATTATAGTCATTAACTAAAGAGAAAACAAGCGGAGCCTCTCAATTTGTTTAAGATTTTAAAGATAAGGTTTTCAGTTACCAAAAACTTTTGTTAAAATTTAACTTAGAATAAATTAACTCTGGTATTTGCGTAAATGTTTAGAGAAATAAAAAAAAATATTTCTGTTTACTCAACTTTTTAACTACTTATTTAGGTTTTTGTTCTCATTTCATACGGTAAAAAACATTAAATAAATCTTTATTGAATGTTTTCCGTCTGATTTAATAATTTTCGTGTTTGACTTAATTTTATTAATGCATTGTTATTTCATTAGAATACAATCACTTAATTTAACCAAAAAAAAAATAGGTTTAGTTTAAATTGGTTAATGCGGGCGAAGCCGTTGACAAAGCCTAGTTAAATATACAAGTAAGATCGCCCCCTATTGCATGGGACTTGAACATCACTAACAAAAGGTGAGTACTACTGTAGGTACACAATACACAGAAACGAAACCTTCGGGGAAACAAGGCGTGATGTTGACCTCCTCGCGCCACTCCCAGATGTGCGTGAGGACCTTTGCCTCCAGATTACATGGTGGTAATCCGGCAAGGAGGTCCGCCGCCTCACCGGACATCGTGCGGTATCCCCGGATCATCCTGATGGCCATGCCCCTATGGGATACCTTCAACTGGCGAGCTGGTTGGCGCCTTAATGTAGACGCCCACACCGGTGCCCCATATAGGGCCAAGGATTTACTACTACTTTAGTTGCGTGATAAAAAGTCATCGTTAGGAGCGTTTTGGCGGTAATTTCAAAACAACGAAAAATATGTTTCATTTAAATCTTTTTATTGAGAAAATGGATATAAATCAATTTATTTTTATTTTTCAGTTACATATTTCGTACCAATCTTCGAACTATAATATTTTTTTAATAAATTGGAAAATACCCTATTGTTTACTTATTGTATTTATTTAAAAACACGTTTTGTACTTATAATTATTCAAGGCACACTATTAGACCTCTGGGGTCTGTCTTAGCATGCCATGGTCTGAAATTACTCAACACGCTTCTGTTAAATTAAGGTAAAATGGAGTTGTAATGTTGTGTTGTGTGTTGTTGTTATTACTTCCTGAATATTTATCAATAGATTTCTGTACTTAATACAAACGTCAAAATTATATAATTATTATTTTAAGCTATTCACTAACCCAGAAAGGACACCTAACTGTATATTCGTTGAGGAAACCAAACTAAATATCACTCACATTGAAACACTAATTATAATAGCAAAACCAACAACATTGATCCTGCTACACGCGATAACCGTGCGAGCCTAACTGCCTCAAAATTTGCCTCAGCGAGCTGTTTAAATTGAAAGTATTAGTACCTAGGTGAAAGTGAACAGTCGAGCAGTTTTTGCCGGTCTCACATTTGCACATTAGCATTTCCAACGACGGGGTATATGAGGGGAGCGATTCCCACCAAGCCGTCAGCGCCCACAAATGTACGGCAATACTGCCTCTTTTATTTATGTAAACGTGGAAATGTAAATTAATTTCTCCGTTTATGAAATGAGAATTTTTGGCGGTCGCTTATACAAATTACTGTGAGATGCAACGTGACGATTTGACAGAATACGTCCGGTTTGTATGTAAACTCATGTTTAATTTTCAACACAAATTAAACAGTTTATGAACTGTACGTATCCTATTGTGTGCGGAGTTGTTGGATGCTTTACAAATAGAAAATTTAACATGAAGTTAATATGACTTGTTGCGAGGCATGAGCTTATATTGTTATAGGTTTAATGTACATTCAACAAAAGAGATAAGGAAATTTTATATGATAAAATGAACAGTTTGTTTTTATTAATTTAACAAAATTTTGTTCGAAAATATATATTATATCCGGTTTCTGACAAAACTTCAACTAGGTATATTGAAGACCCTGGGGCCTAAGTCAGCTATTTTTATAAATTCGTCATTCCAACACGATCCCATTGTCATTTTTCTAAAAGGTCGTAATCTGCTAAATTCATAATGGTCGATCAGTGGTCGGTCAATGGTCTCATAATAGAATTGTGTTATAATGGCATTGTCGTATTGCAATTATTATAAAACCCGTTAGTAGAAATGATTTTCGAAAAAATACTACTAAATTTGAACATTTATTCATGCCAGATTTCATTTAAATAATTAAAGATTTAAAAAAATAAAGACACTCCATTGAAAGAAATAGCAATTATTGGTAATCTCGTACATAATGACAAATGAATGACTGTCTTTTTTTTTTTTTTTTTTTGGGTGGGAAATCATCAAATGACTTCTCCTGCTGAGTAGAGCAGGAGGGCGTGTCAGACTTTTACTGACTAAAACCCACCCGTGTTCCCTCAGTAGCCCGTATGCCAGGGGCCGTGGTATCTCTTTCGAACAAACCCGCACCCCTGGCAGGCAACGGCCCTTGCGGACCCCATCGGTGGTTGCTGACATCTTTGACGGCGCGCGTGTGGAACACAACGCGCCGTCCCGTCTACCACTTTTCGGCCGCAGAGGATAGGGAGAGCGGCTAACGCTATACCGACACTCCTCTTCCCCTGCGGCCCCACCGCGTCCGCCATCAAACGGTGGCGGCCCCGTCCAGGCCACGGAAGGGAAGAGCGCTGCTCAGAAGCACCGGCACCCCTCCTCTACCGCAGCCCGTAACCCTCAGCCGCGATGCCTCCCATTCGACATCGCGGCCCACCTCAGTTGCGGTGAACCTCACCGCAACCTACTTTTTGGCCGCTACGTTGTCGGCTTTGAGACAAAAGCCCTGACGAGCGGCCCCACCTTTGGGTTCCTCTTGGCTTCACCGTGGCCGGCATCCACGGTTACTGAGCCCCCCCGCAACGACAATGCGGGAACCCACTCGGGGGGGATGAATGACTGGCTTAGGAAGTAATCTGCTAAAATTTTGACAGTTCCTAAAATAATATGTTGAAAAATAATATGTAAAAATATATACATATAAATGAAATCTGACATGAATAAATGTTCAAATTTAGTAGTATTTTTTCGAAAATAATTTCTACTAATGGGTTTTATAATAATGGCAATACGACAATGCCAATATAAAAATTCTATTACGAGACCATTGACCGACAACTGATCGACCATTATGAATTTAGCAGATTACGAACTCTTAGCAAAATGAGAATGGGATCGTGTTGTAACAATGAATTTACAAAAATAGCAGACTTAGGCCCCAGGTCACTTGTCCCTTTTGGTGACCGAACATACTGACCTAAGTGTAAGCAAAAGCGAAAAGACCGTGTAAAACTAAACAAAACGCTTTTGGTGCATCTCACACAGCCAAAAGGAAATGTGTCCGTGAACAGCGACACATCTTTAAAATGAAGATTTTACAGGGGAGAAATCGAAGCAACGGTTATCGATTTTATTCAGCGTGGATGTTTTCAAATATCCCACGTGGACGTACTACCGGGGTTAAAAGTACCCTATGTGTAAATCCAGTTTATAAACTATGTGTGCCAAATTTTTATCCAAAATTCTGTCATTTTTGTGCAAATCAGTAACATACACCCAGACAAACAAACAAAAATTATACAATTAAATCAGACACGCTCGCTTCGTAGCAATTTCTTTTTTTTTTAATTTTCAATGTACAGTTTTGCCTACGTTACTATTTTATTACATGGCTAGATTCATAAAGAAAGAAGGAAAGAAAATACGTTTATTTGTGATAGACATGACGCAGAGAAAGAACACAAATACAAAAAAGAACAAGTGACTGGGTAGGTTACTTTTCTTTTTTGTGCATACTAGCACCTTTGTCATGTTCCTTATGACATGTATTCTTTCTTCACCATAAGTTTCTTGAAACTTTTATACTCCACCGTTGCATATCAGCTCAAATATCCCAGTGCACTTACATTACTTATACAAGGCGTCTGGCGGTCCGACCAGAGTAGACACTAAAGTTCAGGAAAAAATGAACCATTTAAAAATGCATTTGTGTATAGGTATCTACATAGTTTGACATCATCGTCTGCCTAGCTTTGTCCCAACTATGTTGGGGTCGGCTTTCAGTGCAACTGGATGCAGCTGAATACCAGTATTTTACATGGAGTGATTGCCTTTCTGCCCTCCACGACCCAAATATTGAGTAACACTTTACCTTGATAAGAGTGGTTGTAAGACTTTCTGGCTTCTGATGACTTGTAACGACCGTCAAAGAACCATAAATTACAGCCGGGACCAACGGGTCTTGATATGTAAAAGTGGTCACCCATCTATGTACCAACCGCGACAAGAGTAGCTTAACGTCATCGATCGTGCCAGTGCGGATGTTATTACTTAGCCACAACCCCTCTCCTACATAGGTTGGCATATTATGCTGAAAAATACTCCTAAAATCACATCACAATAAAAGCAAAAAAAGTACCTAAACTTGATATGAAACCATTTTTATTTTGCGAATGCATGTAATTTATGTTGATAGACAATAAAATACTTTTATGGGAAAACTCTGTTAAAAATGTTTTCTATTAAATAAATTATAATATCCTTAAAAAATGAATCGAGTGACATGAAACGACCAGCCTCGAACTTTGCTAATATGTGCCCAACCTCTGTCATCTGGTGAAATAATGGTGCTAATATTTGAAAACTTTGCCGAGGTAGGCCCATTCTAATACCGTAAAGAATTTTGCTTACAGTAATAACCACAAAGTCTTCTTAGTTCGTATGTCATGATTCCTTTCCGAATACTAAATTAGCAGGCTTTCTTTTGTCTTATATTTGACATGTTTGTACAAAGATAGTAGCCAGATATAATTACGTCTACAATAGAGATTTTAATTTCCTAAAGTCTCAAAGAGAGGAGGTAATTATGTCTTTGAAGTTCTTCTGAGAATAAATGAGTGTAGTAGGTTCATGGAAGGCTTTTAATAAAATAATAAAAGTTAAATCGTGCCGTATATCGCGTTGAAAATTTGTTTACAAACGAATGAAAATAAAACAAGAAACATGCGAATGTGAGAGCGAACGCTGCGGAAAAGTTGATTGGTTGATTATACGAAAAGTTGAATATAAAATGTTTGTCGTGTCACAGGAATCGGCAAAGGGTAATAAAGTTGGGTTTCGCCAGTGGTGTTAATAAGTGAGATCATTTTTTATCAGGCTTCCGAGTGAGGTTTCGCAAAGACAAAACAATAAATCACCGGGGCGGCGGCTTGCGGCTTATTATTTCGGGCTATACACCGGTGGTCTTTTCTGCTAACTAACCACCGCTCAGCAGAATGATATTTTTTCTTCGCCTCGCAGGCACACACGTCGAGAACCACTCGCCAGTTATTAATTAACTCCACCGGATGTGGACCCTGCGTGACATATTATATCAAAAAATAATTACCTACAGCCGCTGTTCGAATCGCTCCATGACTTTCCTAATTAAATCGGTAGACTAATTTGTTGAGCTCAATGTATTTGAATTGAGTAATATTATAAGCGTGCGCGGTCGCAACTAACTATATCTGAGTCAGTTACCCGATAATGAAGAGCGTAGCAACGTTATTTTATAGACAATTGTATATTGTAGCTTTGACTTTATATAGTGTTGAAACTGCTTTAGTTTTCGTCTCAAAATTACTTTTGAGATAAACTAGCTTCTATAAACATAAAAATATTTGGTATTGCTTCATTCGCTCAAATAATTCAGGCTATAAAGTGACACTAACACAATACCACCAAATAAAATGTGCAAATTGTATCATTTATGTGTTTATGTATACAGCTACAGGTTAATAGATTCGTAGAGATCGATTCTCCAGATAGTTGGGACTGAGACGAACAAAACCAATATATTTTCCGACACTTGAGCTCTCAGGTAATTGTGGCAGAAAGTTTTCGAACGTGCGCGCAATATTGATGAGCACCGCCACAGTTCGTGCTTCGAGCTCTGGCTTACAGCGCCTACGGAACACCCTGTAACTCTTGCTTTTTAAAACATCACTCGTTGAATCCACCACTCCGCCTGCCATAACGCTTAATTAGTTCATATGAGCGAACCGTGTTATATTACCTAGCTAATTAACTCATATGTTCTAGCGCAAAAAAATAGTCAGCTCAAAGCATTGTAACGACTTCGCCCTGCAGTTTTATTTCACGCAAAAATTACGAAAAGTATTAATAACGATTCTGCTCGAAAATGTTTTTAAACTTTCAAGTCCTGTTTAATTACACAAATTGAATATAAATGAAGCACCTTGAACATTTTGTGGAATTAAGCGGTTCAAAGTGATATCAAAATGTTTGACTGAGATAGAGTATATTCAAATCAATGATGCACTTACTTCTAAATAACTAATTAGTATTAGTGTATACTGTACCTATTGTGGACGTAGAATGAGTAATATTTATTGCTAAAGTTAGATAGTTTGAGATTCTTATTAATCTACAAATATTATGTCTGACAGAGATAAAATAGTAGATGAATATTTGAGATTGCCTCAAAATGATCATTTGCTTGTTCAATAAGCTTTGTTCTACGAAATGAGCAAATACTTTCTGATATTTCAAAAGTTTTCTTATCTTTTAGTTCAAATTACGGCAACTAAAAAGTAGTCTTCTGTGATATTTCATGAAAATTGATGATACATTCGGGTAGAGACAAGTCTCCGACGTAAAAAGAAAAGTAAATGATGAACACGACCAGAACTGTGAAGTTTCTTTGTAGTGGGAACCTAAAAGGTAAAGGATAGGAGGTAGAGATATTAATAATTCGGTCGTGTTACGTCGTGTGTGTAAATCAGTTAGTGATTTACTGCTTTATTTTGCCTTGTTTTACAAAATGTCTTGAATCCACTCTGGTTAGGTACGTTATTGTGTGGCGATATGTATAAGGGTACGCGTAATTTTTTTGGCAGTTGCGATCAAAACAACATGTAGGTAGAAACCACAACGGTAAAATTTATTATGGGCTCGATTCGGAGGGTCGGAGGATTTTATTATTCTGCATACAATTCCATTTTCCTATCACAAATTACTCGAACGGCAACGGTTAAGGTTTTGCATAACGTGCAAAAATTGTTCTCCACGTATTTACGTATGTTTTGTAGTGTATACGAGTAATTCTATCCGAATGTCGGTGTCGAATTGAAAAATAACAATTTAAATAAAAAATACATTTCATTTGTGAGAAATGTATTTGGAATGGAAAGTCATGGTTCATATTGTTTTCGCTTTAGCTATCCGGTTGGATTTGCACCTGTGTGCATACACCTCTGTGGAAACGTTGTTGTTGTTATTATAGCTTCCGTCATTCCACCTTTCTCTTTATTAAAATAACTTCAGAAATTGCCTTTAGAAGTGATTGAATACGTGTGTAAGAATGCGACTATTAAATTCTTCTGGGGGCACTATCGGCTGCGTGCGAGGGTCGGTCTTCCGGCTCAATTTCCTCCACTTTACACATCCTCTGTGGGATCTTTTCGCTCTCGTGGTGGGAGCACAGCAAACCAACATTCGTGGGTCGCCCGAGGGTCCTGCTTGCGACAAACTAGGTCAAGGCGCTTATTTCCGATGCTCTAAACGTTTCTACAGATACTATTGATGCGCTGTAATCGTTTGAAGATATGTATAATTTAAAAGGGTAGTGATAGATGCAGTGCGTTTTACATTTAAACGGTCGTGAGAAGAATGTTATTGGGTGATGTTGAACTTTAGTTGAGTAAAACAAAAAAAAAAAAAATGGGTAGAATGAAAACATCACAATTTAATAGAAAAGCTCTTTACTTCTAGAAAAAAAAAAAAAACACTTTGTTGATCGAAATACTTAAGCTCCAGTTTGCAGAAAGTTGTGCCAAAAAACGCTAAATTGTGTTACGAGGTGATTTAACCACATCCTCGGAATAAAAATGTGTGTTTCAAGTTTACGACAACCCTTTCTTTATCTTGTTACAATAGGTGCCGATTCAAACGTGGATTAGGAAGGATAGCGGTAACGTGGATAAAATAAAACCTAACCATACGAATTACAATTTATTTGTGTAAATAGAATACTCTATGTTTAGTAGATGGAAAGGTAGCACCAATTACGCACATCAAATGTACCGTACGTTAATTTGTTTTCCTAATGAAGTTGTTAAGTATTAACATAGGCCTATTCCCTCCGAGGTAAACACCACTTCAGTGGAACGAAATTATTTTCTTCAGCCTTACGTTACCTGAGCTGAAATTAGGGTATTTACTATTAATTATTCTAAATGTCGGTCGATCTTTAGAATCCTTTGTAATTCAGTGTTTCTCGGGGCGATACGTTTAGTGGGGGTTTTTGTGAATTCATTCGTAGAGAATTGCGATTAAGTTTAAATATTTTTGAATATACAACGTGTAACGTAAACGGCTTCTTTGGATGATATCAAACGATATTGGAAGCGTTTTTTGATCCTATCTCTACATGTTCGGAACTTATGAGAATTTTTAATACATTGATACCAGAAACCCAATTTTTCAAACTGAAATAAACACATCACTCAGAAGAGATTTATCGTGATATTGGCAAGTAACGTGGAAAGTGATTGACCTACGTAGTGCGGTGACACGTTTTTTATGATTGAATTTAAGAAACATGAAACCGAAAATTTTATATCAATTCTTAGAGTATTTTATTTTGAGCTGAAACTATGTATATTGTTTCTATACCAGCTGTTTTCTTTTGTTCTTAAGGGTAGCAATAGAGTTTCTGTTACACCCTGTATTGTGTCTGTCTTAATAGACAGACGGGAGCCCTTAATAGAGCCAAGTTGTGAAGTCAACCTTTGAAAAGTTTGCAACTAACTTAGTTAATAACTGACAGAAATAGCCTATTTCATTCATTACACAAAACCATATCTACCTAGCTTTCCTTTAGGCTATAGATAAGAATGAATGCTCCAGTATTATTCTTATTATTTATACATATCATATGAGAATAATAAAAATCTTTATAGGAGCTTGTAAAGTAGGAATGTATAGGTTTGTACTCTAAGTAATTTGAAACAAAAGTTGTTCGTGTCGACGTCTCCGCACATTACGAATGTCTCGTAATGTTGTTACCTAAATGAAATTAAACATTTATTACAAAACTTTCTTATAAACAAGTTTATTGCGAAAGCGATAACGTATGTTCGTATTTTTACTTCCTTGTTTGAATGTGATGTAAAGGCGTGAGTGTGTGTGAAACAATAGACTGTCATACAAATAGATCCTCACTCTTACGAACTTCTTACGAACATTACTATGAACATTAAGGCTCGTGCAGACTAGTGGGACGCGACGGTCGCGTCACAACACTTGTAGAAAAAATTCTATGAAAACTTCATGGAAATTGTTCTAAAAGTGTCGCGTCGTGCTGTCGGGTCGCACCTTTTTGAAGAAGCCTTTATTGTATGTGTGTGTGTACTTCGCGATGTTTCTTTGTTGTATGTATGATTTTGTATCTATATAAATAATATACATACAATTTTAAACAGTGCGCAAACAGTAACTATGAATTCAGCATATGATTTTAGGCCATGTAGGGGATAAACTTTTCATAGGTTTTACCGCATAAGTATTGAAGTTTTCAACATATTTTTGGATAATCGACGAAAATTTTATACACTAGGGGGAAAGAATCATATATGCTGACTTCAGTGGTTGCGGTTAGTTCCTACGGGTTTTTACTAGATACTTCTTGTAGATATACGTATATATATTTAGTATAATAGCCCACACATTCACGGAAAGCCGTCGAGGGGTCCTAACCATAACTAAACAAAAGAAAAAAAACTTCCTCATTTATGCACAATGAGTTAATTACGTTACATCACTCTTTTTGTTAGCTTTCATTACAGAGGCGAAACATTTCCTCTAAAACTTTACGTGAAGTCCTACAAATTTCACATTAACACGTGAGCATAAAATTTCAAAAGTAATATAAAAAAATATATATGTAGGTACTGAGTTTTGAGAAAAGAAACGTAACTCGCCACATGTTTTGCGCTCACCTTTCCTTAAGGAATAATTTTGCCTAAATACAAGTTGTTTTCGGCAGACAATGGGGAGCACGTGTTGGATCAAACATCGCCCGGGGGCACCACAAATCATGATGCAAAAACCTGTTGTAGGTAATTCCGAGCGATCTTCCCGATACTCAAGATAGGCGAGCATACAAATTGCTTTCGACCTTAAACGGCCATATTTTATCTGCTTATTTATTGCCAATATCTCTATTGATATGTATTACGGTTCATCAATTTTGTTCCATTACTCTTCCTGTCAGGCGTAGTACATTAGACGTGATAAGTCGTCACTCCGGGTTAGTGCTGCAGCAGGCCCAAGGAGTATAGGTAAATATCAGTTGGAGAGATGTATGAAAAGGTAAGTAGGCATGTGTCCGAGTATCCATGGAGTTTTTAAGTATTTTTTTGTATTGACGCCAGCACATCCAAGCTACGCCAAACTGTAAAATTCTCCCAATTGAACATGAATCTTATTCATTTTAGCATAAAGTTGAAAACTATGAAAGAAATTTGACAGATTGGAGTAGCTTGATGTGCTGGCCTCTGAACGTTAATTTTAATATTTTTCATCAATTAAAGTTTGCTTACAGATTTATGTCATTCAGAATCAAGGCAATATTGGTAGGTACTAGGGGTTTAACGAAGACAGTAGTTGATTAGTCAAATTCAATTTTTGGGACGGGCAAAAACACATCGTTAATAGGGACAGCTGTCAAATCGTGCTGTCATTCATTATTAGTTCAGGCCCTGAATTATTCTTATGTCAGTCAGTGATACGGAGTAGGAAACGCCCGTAACTTCGACCGAAAATAAGGATTTCGTGCTAGGAGAGTAGACCCCTAGACTTACATTCTGCTTATACCTATTCAGTTATTTTTCAGGACAGCCACTCAAGTTCTTGTTCTAGGCTTTTAGTCGGCATAAATATCAAGGCACAAGAATTCCTTTATTATTTAAAAGCAAACGAGAACGCAAATGTTTACAGCAAATAAAGCTGCTTACACACGAGACGTTATGGCAGAAGCTTAAGCGTTTTATCTCGGGATTAGTATACATCCTACCTAATTTACGTGACTTCGTGTTACATGATGAGACCTTGTTTGTAGGATCAGGTGTGAAGAAAATTTAAGCATGGAAAAGAATAATTATTTGTCGTTACAGTCTCTTATGTAATATGTAATTTTTTTCTGAACTTTTAGCCAATCCTGACGTAAAGGAAGGTTACACTTTAATAAGTACACGTTACACGTACAGAGCTAGAAAGTATAATTAAATTCTATATGAAGAGTCATTAATTAACTACGTATTAATGAGGTACGATTAGAGCTCTGTGGAATATGAACTTTTAATAACAGTTCTTTTACTTAGGCATTTTGTAAAAAGTCTTCGTATACCACTCACGAACTTTATGATTTAAGATCGATTTCAAGGTAGTTCTGTTAAGTACTAAAAAATGAAGGTTGATGAATAATTAAGGAGCAATAGTTTTTGTCACCTTGACGGTACAATTTTCTTTGGAAAATAGATTTTAATAATATTAATTATAGTGTGAGTCAAAAAGTCAAAAGGATGATAATGATTCATTTTTAATAGAGATCTGAGAATTTTTGTAGTTATTAAAAACATTTCAGTTGTAATTTGTTGATCGAAATAAAGGTATGTTATTTAATCAACGTATATTCTATTCTATTCTTATTCACAGTTTGTACCATAAATACACGTTATACCGACAACGTAAAACCGATAAAATTTAGATTTTTATTTTTAACTACTTGTATTTACCGAAATACAAGTAGTTAAAAATAAAAATCTACATTTTATCATGATTATTATGTTATTTTTGGTAGAGACTGCGAATTATTGACAAAGCACAATGGTGTAACCTAAAAAAAACAAGGAACGAAAATATTTTTACGTGTTTACGGTATTGGCGTTTAGGGACATTACACACGTCAGTTGCACGGTAATGGTCATGTATGGAGATACACCGTCGAGACCGCCCATCTGTCCTCGCTGTACCCGTTATGCGGCTGTATTAGTTCAATTTTCGTTCCTTTCAGTATTTGTGTGTGACAACCCTTATGCTTATGATTTCGATATTTTGAAATTGGCCAACGCATATTGCATTGGTGCTAATGCCTAAGTAAACTTTAATGTGAACCTAAGTGTAACATGCGAATAAAACAGGTATGTCACTAGAAGTTATATAGGTAGGTGTAGAATTTATGTAATATCATTTACCTACTCGGTGAAAATGGTGTCTTTATGAGCTGTGAAGCCCCGTTCACACGGCGATGTACGATATTTAGCGGTAAAAAGTTAGGATCACACGTCAACATGCCATTTTACATACGGTTAAAAACATTGCAGTATGAAACTTCTATGTGATCCCAAAAATTTAACAGTAAAATATCCTACTGATCATTACCGTGTGACTTAGTAAGTAAGTTTGTCGGAAAGAGGGTTTTTAAAAGAAGTAAACAACATTTTTTAACTCCAAACTGTTTTACTTTTTTGTGCTGATACCATTATTTTGTGACTTTTGAATTTACAACTGGTAGAAAACGTAGCGTTAAAAATTGCAGCTCGCGATGACTTCGCTTTTTAGTTTTTGTTCAAATTGCAATTAGTGAAGAGTTTGCGAATCCTCAGCGTTGTGTCAGAGATTGATGACAATGGAAATTTTATACATCGTTAGTCAGGAGGGCGTTAGGTGAGCACGCTGTTTTTTCAGTAATCCTATCCGTGTAGGCACCTACAATTATTTGTCAGGCTGGCAAGGTTAATGCTGGGTAGCCACCCTCGTTTACGTCGATATTTATAATGGCACACCTCCCGTTTTTCGTGACTTTGTTAACGCCCCGATCACTTGCAGGCATTACCGGTCGCCTCCGTGTCATATTGATCCATAGTTAATCGACAACTATTAAATTCATGAATTTTGTTACCGCAACGATAAATAGCAATACCATACTGATAGCCAAAAATATTCATTTATTCACGCGATGGGCTGTTACAATCAATTTTTATACGGAGGATGGGTATTATTGAGCTGGATTGCGGACCCGGGCTCATTCGTTTGTGTTTATCAGTAGGGAAACCGATAACTCTCATTCCGCTCGGTGTGACGCAATGCAGAGATTAAAGGCTTACACTCGTAGTGCCGTGGCTGTGGATATGGAACCGGCTAGATCCAATATGAGCCCACTCTGACGTGCATCCGACAACCGCGTCAATATCGAAGGGGTTTTCTGACGTTAGAATACTAACGTAGTTTTCGTTTCGATTTTGCAACGTTTTGAAATATTTTGTTTTGGTCTATCCTAAACCTGATTAAATCTGTTTTGCTTTGTGAAATAATGTGGAGTGAAGCAACATATCTTTTCATTGTAGAATGAAAACAGATGCGTAAATCTTGGCCGGTTGACCGGCTGACATGCTGTTACAGGCAGTTAATCCGGTGATGGGGGTCGCAGGCCGGCTCAGCCGACGTACGGCACCGTCTACTTTGCGAGGATCTGCCTTAAATCGTCGCGTCATGCCGCGCTCAGCTTTACACGTTTTTGTTCGCCGAACATCGTATGGAAATCTTTTAAATTCCCCCGCATTCACATGTTAACAAGGATTTTCTTGTCCGGCCAGATTTATTTGCATTATGAGGGGAGCACATTGATTGCTTTGTATCCATTAAAAATATATATATTTTTTAACTTACGTTGGTATATTTTCGAATAAATTTGAAAGCAAGTTAATTGAAACGCTTTAGTTTTGTTAAGGAAACATAAATACGTAATTTGATTAGCTACAGTGTCAAGTTTAAAAATTAAAAGATTAAGAAAAGAGGCAAATAAATGAAATTAAATCACCTAATGATCCCATCAGTTGTTTCGTTATTACTCGTTATTTCGCGCTACACAGGGAATAAGAGATTTGTTGGGTAATAGACGATAATAATGAGAACAATTTATCGTTCGGCGGTCAGTGGGCGAGCCCGACACCTACCTGTTTATTTTATCAGTACAAACACCCGTAAATTTATTGGCCCTGATATTGTCACAGTTCACAAATCCGTATAATGAGTTCAATCTGCCATCAGCTGATACTCAGATTAAATGCGACGTCACAAAGAAGCACAAACAGATTAATTGTTAATTATTTTATTCAATTTCGGTTTCATTTAATAATATTATTCATGATAGTTATTATTTACGCTACCTATCCAGTTTGCTGTGCAAACAATATCATAAACTATATCTTAAAGCTGTCAAGTGAAGTGAAGTTTCTAATATTTTTCCAAGAATTCTTCATCCAATTATTTTGTGAGTTGTGCTTCCTATTTGCGCAGAGAGCGAATTTAATTTGGTTTTTCTTACTACGTTTCAACTTACCAAAAAAAAATAAGGGAAATCCAACACTTAAAGTAAATTAATGGTAAAAAGCACATAGAGAACGAACTGAAGCGTTTCAAACGTTTCGGTAAGTGTACGAACAATCTTTTAATTTAGTTAATTGCTAGTCACTGTGAAGTGGTTGGAGTTGTTCTTGAGAGATCACGAACGTCTTTATCCAATTTATTTAACGATGGAGTCGCTCTCATTAGAGTCGTAGTGGACGCTCCGAGGTCCGTCTGGGACGCTTGTTGGCTACCTTTACTGCCTCAGCTGTTCGTTAGTATTCGACAAGTACGTCCTGACATACAGGATGTATTTAAAAGACTCAACACCAAGTAGTAAAATATATAAGTAATATTGAGCAAAACTAATTGCTGGGAAACGGCTTTTATTTTTAGAGTGAAAACACGCTTTTCATGCCGAAGATGACATAAAAAACGTAAAAAAAAACATTCCCAGGGGTAAGCAACTTTTCAGGTACGGTCCATTACTCATACAAAATCATCACAAAGTATAATCAGCCACTAATAATGTTCCCACAGCTGGGATACAGGCCTCCTCGCTATGAGGAGTAGGCCCAAATCTACCACGTGGCTCAGTGCGAGATGATAGATGTCAAATGTCTTCAAAGTTTTTTGTTCTTTGAAGACAAGCCGGTTTCCTAACTATGTTCTTCACCGTTTTGAGAGCCGGCGGGATCTCATGGTGACCGGCGGGATCTCATGGTGACATGGAGAGTGCGATTGTCACAACCCAGTGCTGGGCACGCCACGATTGCGGCGGTAAGTCCCCTCTTTGAGGAGTGGCTTGAGAGGCGGCATGGCGTCCTCACCTTCCGCCTGACGCAGGTCCTCACCGGACATGGATGGTTGTTTCGGGAGGTTCCTGTTTCGGATAGGGCGGGAGGAAACGCCCGGGTGTTTCCACTGCGAAGATCGCCCTGAGGACACGGTGGAGCACACGGTGGCGGTCTGCCCTGCTTGGGCGGAGCACCGCCGTGTCCTCGTGGAGGCGATCGGCGGCGGCGATCTCTCGCGTCCGGCCCTGGTCCAGGCCATGGTACGGAGCGAGAGGGCATGGGGAGCCGTCACCTCCTTCAGCGAAGCAGTGATGCTCGCGAAGAGGGAGGCGGCGCACGTGAGGGAGAGGCAGCATATGCGCCCTCGCGACCCCAGCCGCCGCAGGATACGGAGACGCCCTGGGCGTCGGGAATCCCAGGCCGATTTCCGGCCACCGTAGGCATGGGCTTGCGGACGGCGAGTAATGGGTAGCTCGCTGTCCGGTAAGGACCAAGCCCAAGTCGACGGCGCGTTGTGTTCCACGCGCGCCTCGAAGAGATGTCAGCACAAAAAAAAATGATGGGGCCCGCAAGGGCCGATGCCTGCCAGGGGTGCGGGTTTGTTCGAAAGAGACACCACAGCCCCTGGCTTAAGGGCTACTGAAGGAACACGGGTGAGTTTTAGTCAGTAAAAGTCTGACACGCCCCCCTGCTCCACCCAGAGCGGGAGAAGTTATTTGATGATTTCCCACCCAAAAAAAAAAAAAAAACCGTTTTGAGAGTGGTTGTGATGAAATTAAATACACAAGGTAAGGTGGCTGTCTGGGTTCGAACTCACGACCTATTCGTAAGCCGGGGTCGATAAAATTGAGCCACCATTGCTCTCTAACATCACAATGACAGTAAGAATATTGTGACTCTGCGTTTAATGGAAGGTATTTTTACATCCATTATACAGGATAAGTTTTTTACCAGTGCGCAAACTATAACCATGTATTCAGCATATCATGCTGTTCCATACATTTTGACGGCGTAGGATGAAATACCAGTTTTTTTTTTGTATAAGCGATGAAAAATTTCTGCGCTGGGGCATCTAGAATAGTTTGCGGTTAAAAACTTATCCTGTATAGAAGACATTCATAGAATTCAGTACCTAACACAGCCTCAATGCAATGTCTACCAGCTGTAAACATCTACTTACGCTTAACGGTGGTACTAAAGTTGTCGGCAGATTGTCGCCGTCTTAGCGAGTTGAGGGCGAGATTTAGAGTATGTGTGGTTAGGCTGGAGTTGCTTTAGATTAGATTATAATTCTATTGAAGCTACTTAGGATATTGGTTTTACATTTGTGTGGTTACAACTGACTCATGTTCAAATATAGTTCGGTTTTCTGTGGTATGCGTATAACTTATGCTGATGGGAACGTTTTAGTTAACAATGTCGAGGTTTATTACATTATTTCAAAGCAGGAGGTGTTATATTTATCAGAAAGATAGGTTTTCATTTCTAACAATTGTTAAGGCAGGTCAGTGATCACCTTTTTCCGCTGAAATAGCGGTGTTATGACGAGCTGGAGAACTTACAATTGAGTTGTTGAATTGAGTTCATAGAAATTAAAAGGTTAAACATCGAAGTACCTGCGTAATATAAAACCATTTGAAGAAGTCTTGTGTCTCTCCGCCTCAGATCCGTGGTAGTTCAATCATCGTATTGCTTTTCATTTGTCCTCTGACTATTGAGGCCTACTTCCGTTTTGCTTGAGTAAACCAGAGATCTAAAAAAATATGTATTTATTCTATAATATTATGAGGAATATAGAATGCGCAGCAGCGTTCTCTATGCATTTAACCATCATACTGCGATCGCCAACCCGCTTGCCAAGCGTGGCGATTATGGCAAATCCCCGCAATTGGGGGAGGCCTATGTCCAGCAGTGGACGTCTTTCGGCTGAAATGATGATGATGATGATGAGGAAAATTAAATTGTCGCCAACATGCAGTGAGGTAGTGTGGTGACCAATGATGGTTAATGCGGGAGAGGACTTAACCCTGCGATGGGACAGTTACTTAGTCAGCCTTCAATGTTCCCACTCCCTCTCACTTAAAAGAGGCCTGTGTCGCACAGGCCTCTTTTAAGTGAGAGGGAGTGGGCCGTAATTTACCACACGGCCCCAGTTCGGGTTGGCGGATGTCTTAGAATGTTTGGTTCTAGGACATACCGTTTTCCTTCACCGTTTTGGGTGTAGTGGAAGTGAAATAATTTACACAAAGAAAAGCGGCTGGCTGGGTTCCCTGGAGGACCAAAGAACTATTTTATTTTTTAACAGACTTTAAAAAGGAGGAGGTTCTCAATTCGACGGAACCTTTTTTTTATGTATTTTCCCCGATTACTCGAAGATGGCTGGACCGATTTGGATTTTTATTTTGTTTGAAAGGGTATACTTTCCAGGTGGTCCCATGATCATCAAGTCAGGATCTGATGATAGGATCTTGGAGAAATTGAGAGTTCTCTTCAAATTTTATAGGCACACTTGAAGCGATTTGGGTAGTTTTTGGAAGAGTACTTTTTCGGAGTGGTCCCATTTCAATTTGGTGAAGATCTGATGAAGAACTTCGGAGATAGGCAACGGAACTACTCAATGCAAATGGACTGGGATTGCTGAAATTTCATGTTTGTCTATTGTTTACACCAGTTCATAACATAACATCACGGCGGTACGTTGTGAAGTTAGCACATGTGAACCATTAAAAAGTGAAAAATAAAAACTTTTTCCAAAAAAAAAAACAATCAACTTCCGGAAAAACACTAAAAAGTCAAATTAAAGTTATTTTTCACTTTGTAGTGTTTTTTCGGAAATCAGTTGTTGTTTTTTTTATTTATTTCTCTCACAAAAGTACAAGTTTCTTAGATGGTATCCAGGTTACAGATAGGCAGAAATAAACCTTTGTGAGAGCTGGAGACTAAACTGGGTTCGGGACCTGTATTACAGAACTCCAGGTTCACACCCTTTTTTTTTTTTTTTTTTTTGGGTGGGAAGTCATCAAGTGACTTCTCCTGCTGAGTAGAGCAGGAGGGCGTGTCAGACTTTTACTGACTAAAACCCACCCGTGTTCCCTCAGTAGCCCGTATGCCAGGGGCTGTGGTATCTCTTTCGAACAAACCCGCACCCCTGGCAGGCATCGGCCCTTGCGAACCCCACCAGTGGTTGCTGACATCTTTGACGGCGCGCGTGTGGAACACAACGCGCCATCCCGTCTACCACTTTTCGGCCGCAGGGGATAGGCAGAGCGGCTGACGCTATACCGACACTCCTCTTCCCCTGCGGCCCCACCGCGTCCGCCATCAAACGGTGGCGGCCCCGTCCAGGCCACGGAAGGGAAGAGCGCTGCTCAGAAGCACCGGCACTCCTCCTCTACCGCAGCCCGTAACCCTCAGCCGCGATGCCTCCCATTCGACATCGCGGCCCACCTCAGTTGCGGTGCACCTCACCGCAACCTACTTTTTGGCCGCTACGTCAATGGCTTGAAGGCAAAAGCCCTGACGAGCGGCCTCACCTTTGGGTTCCTCTTGGCTTCACCGTGGCCGGAATCCACGGTTACTGAGCCCCCCCGCAACGACAATGCGGGAACCCACTCGGGGGAGGTTCACACCCTTAAAATTACAATATTAAATTGCACTTACGTCCTACAACATTGTTAAAGTTGCTACTAAAATTCGATGTCGCGGCTTTTTCCAGTGGGCTACCACTTTTCAACGAGACAGTAACAGGCTTGTATTATAGCAACAGTTTCTCACTTTATAAGGTATTTTCACAAAAAATATTTGAATTATAAAACACTAAACAATCGTGCAGAAAACTAGCCTTTAATATTAGTCTTTACCTATGAAATTGCCGTTCTGCAGTACTGGCCATTTCAAATCAAAATAATTTTTGTTTGGCTAAGAATTCTAATTTCAAATTAATTTTATTTTAAAACATGGATTTTTTTTTCTAAAAGTAGTCATTTCTTTATTGATTAGTGTTACATTTTCATCGCATTTCAATCTTTTTCGTCATCATGGATACGTTAAAAATTCGAGTAATTATGGAATATGAGTACCGTCGTGGCAGCAACGCGGCACAAGCGGCACGCAACATCAACGACGTTTACGGAGCTAACACTACAAACCAACGCACCACCTGTTATTGGTTTGCTCGCTTCCGTTCTGGAAATTTCGACCTGAAAAATGAACCTCGCGGTCGTCCGAAGACTTTGGTCGACAATGACGAATTAAAGGCGATTGTGGAAGCTGATGATACACAATCTACGGCTGAATTAGCAGCAGCTTTCGACGTTAGCGTCAAAACAATATTGGTCCATTTGCGTCAAATTGGCAAGGTAAAAAAGCTTGACAAATGGGTGCCCCACGAACTCAATGATCGCCAGCGCGAAGTACGCGTCGAGACGTGCCTTGCACTGCTCAACAGACACACAAATGAAGGAATTTTGAACCGCATTGTTACCTGCGATGAAAAATGGATTCTGTTTGATAACCGTAAGCGCTCAGCAAGTTGGTTGGATCCGGTTCAGCACCTAAACAATGCCCTAAACGAAAACTTACCCCTAGAAAAGTGATGGTCACTGTTTGGTGGTCTAGCGCCGGTGTGATTCATCACAGCTTCTTACCAAACGGGGTGAGCATTACTGCAGATGTGTACTGTGAAGAACTGAACACAATGATGGAGAAGCTGGCGCATCTCCAACCAGCATTGGTCAATCGCTCGTCTCCGCTGCTCCTGCACGACAACGCGCGACCTCATACTGCACAGCAGACGGTCTCCAAGTTGCAAGAACTGGGGTTGGAAGCTCTCCGTCATCCGCCCTACTCACCAGACCTTGCGCCTACAGACTACTACTTTTTCCAGAATTTGGATAACTTCTTGGCGGGAAAAAAATTTAATACCCGAGAGGCAGTACAAAATGCCTTTGAAGAATTTGTTGCCTCCCGTCCAGCTGATTTCTTTAAGAAGGGCATCAATAAACTGCCACTGCGATGGCAAAGATGCATTGATTGCATGGGTGATTACTTCGATATAATACATATAAAAACTTCATGAAAAAAATTCGTTTAAATTTTTTCATACAAAACGGCAATTTCATAGGTAAAGACCTATTAATACGTAAGAGACAAATAAATCGTATATTAAACTAAGTAGCTATTGGTTTTTGCTTCGTGTTTTAGAACAACAAGAGTCACGGAGAAATATTACAAGAATAAAGTTATATCTCAACGAATATCTCGTGTCGCCGCGTGTTCGTGACAATGTGATATAGACAATGCTTTGGAAAAGGGTGATGCCTCGTTCGGACCAACCGAGACTCGAAAGCGGCGAGCACTGGTTCACTTTTGGTAGTCGATTTTTGGTTTTCCCTTAAAAGTATTACTAGAATATGATGTCCTTTATAATGTAAACGAGCCTCAATAGACAATGCGTTGGAAAAGGGTAAAGCTACATCGTCCTCCTCACGTCCCTGAAATATGATTTCGATAAGTCGGGCGCTATTGGACAGGGTTCCTTTTTATAAAATAGTTTATTTTTACACGTGCTTTAGTCGCATTATTTATGTCGGCCACTCTGACTTTGTACTCGGGACTCGGGAGCACGATACGGCGATTTATTTAAACGGTTTTAAAAGTACCTCGTATATTTGGGTGTTCCAAAGTTTATGCTTATTGAAAAGCTTTCTAATAGTAACTACTTCTACCATCACAGACTTATTGAGTATTAAGTTTTAGTGTGCTATCCACTACACAGAGACCTTAGGCTTTTTGTGGGGGCTTTTATCTATAATTATAGAATAGCTGATCTATGGTTGCTTTTTTCGATTGTATATGTATATTTAGATTATAAAAAGACACATAGAAATGATGGATTGACTGTGTGAAAGATGATATGGCTAGGAAGGGGGTTGCAGTCAGCTAGAAACTGCCGGCACCATCTACTTTAAAAAATTGACAAAATTGTCTTAAAAGATCTAATTACTAAAAAAAAAACGACAGACATTACGACGTATAGAGAAGTAAAACTCATGTTCCGCTGATTAAAAATAAACTGCAAGAGAATGATGATAATATTAAAAGATAGCTTGATAAAGAAGTTTCATAGTAGGTCAAACTCTTCGCAACGGCGATTACTTATATCACTAATCAATAAACACAAGATTAATATCGAACCCAACCATAATAAACGACTGCTAACGATTAACCCATTAAGAGAGGCCCAAATACTTCACTACGAGAGAGAAAAGAATGATATCGAGGGAACGTCATTACAGCAGAAGGAATAACGTTATTAATCACTCGATATGATGCTGGGAAAAATAATATCGTCACATGCTCTCGACACCGTGAGATTAACACGTCTATCCGTGGTGTTTCCGATCTTGTGCGCTAGCAAAAACAAGGTTGCGTAACGTTAGAGCGGCTATCAGGAAATACAGGACAAATAAATGGCCGCTAAGTTTGTATGGAATATAGATACAAACTTAATGGCTATTTATTTATCTTGTTTTATTTTTTGGGGCGGTGTTCGGTCTAATAACATTGTTTACTTTTTTTCGTGTATCAAAATTTCAGAAACAAACCACTGTGAGGCATTTGAATAAGTATATATATGATCTACTAGCTTTTGCCAGCGGCTTCGCCCGCGTGGAACTTTCGTCCCCTATTTAACTCCTTTAGGGGTTGAATTTCGAAAAATCCTTCCTTATTCCTTGTCTACATTATAAAGGGAACCTCTGTGCAAAATTTCAGCTTCCTAGGCCCAAGGGTTTAGGCTGGGCGTTGATGAGTCAGTCAATCAGTCAGTCAGTCAGGACTTGTCTTTTTATTTGATGTCGGTGGAGAACCAAACATACGGAAGCTACGGCACAGAAATCAATCTTTCAGATACTTTATGCTGCACAAATGTTAAGAAAAGTAAAATGAAAAAAAAAAAAAAAAATACAAACTGCGGCTGTTAAAATATGTGAATGATTTGAGCTGTTCTCATGATTTGTCCAAACATAACCAGATAATTTTTAAAGCAAATCTAAAATATATAAAATAAATAAGCAAATTAAACTTTAAAGTACGTAGATTTAAAAGTATATAGACTATAAGGAAATATCCACTCAGTACTTAAGTACAGAAAGGTACATTGTTATAAGTTTACAAATATTGGCGAATTTAACTTTATTTAAAAAATGTGTGAGGGGTTTTTTTAAAATTAAATTAGATATTAGCTAGAAGAAATAATAAACTAAAAAAAAAAAAAACGTACAAATTGTTGTTAAAAATAAGAAGCTGTTAAGTAAGCACAGAATCAGTAAAGTCTCGAAGATTAAGAAAACAATCGCGCAGTCGCTAGTCGAGCTTTGTCATCGTTATTGAAAACTTTCCTGATAAGGTTACCAATTAGCTGCGGTGATGTCTAGTCAAAGAACACATTTAAGTGAAACAATGTAATGGAAGCTGCTCTAACGCCCCCGGGTTTTGATAAAAGTAGTTGGAGTAGACTTCATACTGCTGTGAATATTTATGAAGGTTCGGATATTGTAACTGGGTGGAAGTTCGCCGCAGCCTTCCATGCAACGGGTCGCGTTCCTCTATTGTATAGGTTTTCCAGCTAAAAGTGGTAAAATACGACGAGTTGCCTCAACAACTTTGGACTTGCATATTTATGAGTGTACTTTCAAAGACTTGAGTGATGAGGAAATAAAAGTAAATAGCCGGTGCAGTGTTGTTTGTAAGTTGAATAGAAAAGAACAAGATGAAACGAACGTTGGTTTTGTTTGAATCAGAAAACATTCAATCGTTGAATTGGTTTGCCTGCAGAAAATATAACTTGTGTAAAGAAATAAATTTTGAAATTCAATAGATTCGGCAGGCGCACAGAAAAGCGAGATTTCGTTTCCGAAATCGGCTTCATATATTTTAAAGCTCCAGTTACGGGATTGGACGGTTACATGATTTTCATCCAGCCATCAATGTTAAAATACAATTTTGTATAGCGAAACATAGAGTACTCCGAAAACAGCCGACAGCTGTTTTTGAGGTCTTCGACGATTAAATAACCTGCTACTTTGTAGGTATTTCCATGAAAGTGTTTTTCTAGGGCTTCTTGCTACATAATAATGCTCACACCACATTAGATAAACACGTAAGTATTATAGATATATTATGAAATAATTTTAGTAGAACAGTAAATAGATATGAGGAAATTCTGAACCAAAAGCTTTGGGAAAATTTTCGCAAAGGTATTTTTTCAATGAATGAAAAAGGTTAATGCCATGTTTTAATACTTTGTTCTTCGTTAAGGAAGCTTCAATTAATTATAACGATGTACGACGAACGAAGTAGTCGAGATTAATCAAAACGAGTACCTAGCTGGTTTAGTTACTGTTGTTGACAAGTGTTCCTTACAAAATATATTTTCTTAAGTATTAACCTATTTTAGAGACATAATTGGGTACCTACGGCATTCGCAATAATTATCAAATTAATTCAGCAATCACCGGCGAATGTTTGTCACAAAAATCTTGACACACTTCGTTTGAATTCGGCACAAGGCTAGATCTGTCGCAATAATTAGGAGGCAAGAGTCGGAAAACGTAATAAGCTCTCGTATATCATTGTATGTGACACTTACGCTCTTATACACAGGGTTGATAAGGTCAACTTTAACGACACCTGAAATACGTGGGCAGTTGGATTGAGAATATAATTCCGATCATTACTTGTAATCCCGGGCGAAGAGTCTTTAGGCAATTTTCTGGGGCTAGATTTCTTTTCACTACATATTATAAGATAAAGCCTCCGCCGCGTCTGTCTGATTTTCGTGATATGTTTTCTTTTTTAACATTTTGAAATGGTCATTCTTAATGTACCTAGATTACAAGTAAATTATGTGTTTTCCTATAATTGGAAGCGCACACTGTATTTGTCTCTGCTCAATGTAAACTTGCATGTTATTGTGTAGTCTCTGTTGGAGATCCATTAAATAAATAAATAAATAAAAACTACTGAACAGATTTGCATGTGGTTTTCACCAATAGACAAACAAGGTGATTCATGACGACGGATTAAGTTTATGTTATGTTAAGGTTTCAGGTAAATTGGGTTGAAAAAGCGTTTGAAGCTAGTTTGAACTAAATAAATTAGACAGATTACTGATCCGTCAAGCTAAGAAGTGAGAAAATAGGCACGGATTGTAAAAAGTTGAGGCCTACCACAAAATCAGTAATCATAATTTTTCTCTCATTTTATAAAGTGGAGTAAACAAAATCCTGTCCTGTTTTAATCATGACTGAATCATTGGTCTAGTGGTTGCAATCGCTACTGCTGAGCACGAAGTCCTGGGTTCGATTACCAGGTTGGGAAAAGTGTTATTGCGTTTCTCCATCTGGAATTTGTGGGTGTACTATAGGGCACACCTCTGCCTATCCCTTCGGGGAAACATGTTATGTAGTAAACAAAATCATTAATCAGTACACCATATTTGAAAACAAAATGAGACAAGTAACAAAAACACATACGTCACACCATGTCTGCAACTTCCACAAAGATTCACGATCCACAAATATTTTTGTTAGCCCGGTCTATTAACAGAATAGCCACGTCCACAGTGTTAACCAACTGACTCAGAAACTGCCTCAATAGCCTATTGATCGGTATCTAAACCGAAATATCCTGACGCGATCGTTTAGCGGTATAACGTTTCCAACCTGCCAACTATCACAGATTATAAATACGGTATCTCCTGTTGGATGTGCAATAGACAGATGTGATTAATACAAGTCGATATTGTATTACGATATCGCCCCTTGATCACAGGATTGTGGGGCTACGTCGCTTTCTACACTTGAATGAGCTCATTTTACGATGCACGTAGGTTGTATTTTGTATTGTGTCACGACTGTAGTTTTTACCTTTTGATGTTCTAATAGAAAAAAAAATGAAATGCATCGTGAGGAAACTGGCATACTCTAGAACCAAAAATTCGAATACATGTGACATCTAAGTAAAAAATATTTATTATAAAAGTTAGGGAAGAACGGAGTCTCCTAACACAGGCTTATCTGCTTAAAAGAAGGCTCTAGTCACTAGCTGTTAACTTTTACTTCTTAAATTCAAAAAGCATTTTTCATCTATCTACCAACCCGCACTGGGCGCGCTTGGTGGATTATTGGCCACTCCCTTTCACAGAGAGGAGGTCTGTGTCCCAGCAGTGGGAACATTATAGGCTGATTATGTGTGTACTAATAGGTAGATGGTGTTGATTCTGTTAAGTCATAAGTCACAAACTTAATTTAGGCTATTCCTATCTTTGTCCTTCTAGTGAAACAAAAAAGAGACAGAAATAAAGAAAACGAGATTAGATATAATAACCAATAATAAATCATGCCTAAAATCCTGCCAAATTCAAGGCAAACGTTATTTCGTTTGACAGTTCAAAAGCCTCCCTTGTCTTTTTCTTTTGCGATCTGTTAGTAAGAGATATCAATCTACTCTTATTTTAGTCCGAACCAAACAAAAGAAACCGTTAGGTAAGTTCTAACAGTTTTTGAAGCGATCGTACTAAAATAGGTAAATGCTGAAATAACACAGGCTCTCAAGAATGAATACCTATTTCAGTTTTTACAGGCTATTTTATTTATTTTTAACAATACAAGTTAAGTATTTGGAGCTGAATTACTTAGTGTAAAAAAATATTGACGGATGTCAAAAAACACTGGGAATATTTTAAAAGAAAATACCGTGTTTCAGAGGTTTTTGTTTTATCACAAAAATTCACTGTTTATTTTTAGGCTCTATTCACAATACCTACAGTTTTTCCATGAAATTATATAAACTTGTCTGTAGGCGTGTAGGTCTCGTCTAGCGTTTGATTAAATTGGGCAAGATCTAATCACTTACATAAATTGGCTCTGATCAGCCATTAATGATATCATCATTTCAGTCGAAAGACGTCCACTGCTAGACATAGGCCTCTCCCCATTTTTGGGGGGTTTTCCCATAATCGCCACGCTTGGCAGGCGGGTTGGCGATCGCAGTATGGTGGTAAAATGCATAGAGAACGCTGCTGCCCATTCTCTAGTCGCCTTATAAACAGGCACGGGAAGAAATGGTATGGTGTTATTATTTTACGTTCGGCATTACACGGAACAAAAATATACCTAAGATTAAAAAACAAAAACTTTTAAATTCAAGACTTCAAAGCGATGAATATTCATTAATCACTGGTGGGTCAATGAAAACTTACATATCTACTATTAAACTTTTAGCAAATTATTCAATCTACAAAATTAAACAGGCGTCAATTTGAAAAAAATCCTTAAACGTCTCAAGATTATTGATTTAAAAACTAGATACCTAAGAGATACACTTGAATCTTAAATCCAGTAAAGTTAACGGTTAGTTTGTTTAACCAGCTGGCTTAGTAGTTATTATATTGACCACAAAATGGTACCGAAAATGTTTAAGTTTGACCACATCATCTGATAGTAGCCTAGGGTTGTGTTACATTTTGTGCGGTCTAGTTTGTAGAACAGGCTAAATACACAGTGCGTAAAGTTTACAAAGGAATTTGGTCAAGACTATAAATAGCGGTGTGTTGTACTTGTGGTTTGTGCAATAACAAAGGCGCCTGTTGTGCATTCTGATGATAGAAATCGACGTGAACGTTCACTGAAGTAGCTCATACATGCCTACATGCTGTCTCTCTGTGATGTGTCCAAAAGGAATAAACGGAACCCTTATAGTATCACTTCATTGTACGTCAGTCTGTCAGTCTGTCAAGACCCTTTTTCTCAGGAATGCGTAGGGACATAAATTTCGACTTGACTTGAAATCAATATCTAATACGGTAGGGCTACGGTCCCTTAGAGCTCTAAAACAATTAAACTTCAAATTAGTCAACGCAATAAAAATATAATGGTCAATTTATTCGACATATTTTGATAATCGCGAATATATCAAAACCTCTAAGGTACTTCCCGTAAACCTTGAATCATGAAATTTTGCAAAAAGCAAGGTATCACAGTAGGAAAAGTCCAAACGGAAAGCTTAATCACATAAAAAATGCGATTATAAATATAACTTTTTGCAGTTGGAGAATTGACCGTGACGTATATCAATGTATGGGACAATATGGTTTTCAACTACAATGTTAAGTTTGTTTATGGGAAAAAATCATCCCAATTACGGAACCATTCATTTTGCTTGGTGCGGCACGTATACTCAGCCAGTTTATGCAGTTGAGCACCAGAAGTTTACATGAAACGACTGCCTATCTGACCTCCACAACCCAGTTACTGGGTAACAATACCTCTTGGTAAGACTGGTTGTGTGACTTTCGATCTTCAGACAACCCGATACGAATGTCAAAGATGTACGAGAGACAGCAGGGACAAACGGTTTATCAACTTTGTTGCCTGTCTTGAAGACATTATAACTCAAAATTCACAAAAAATACTGTTTCCTTATCTCCGGCGTTTCAAAAGATTTTTTTATGTAGATCCATAGTTTAGTTTAGCCGTTTACGACACTGTAACAAACTGCTCAGTAAAGTTTACTTCGAAAGCTTAATTGTGTGAGTCTGACTGACATGACATGCCAAAATTTTCCTGTCTTGTCTTTATCGTGTATTTTTCTTCAATAATAATGTGTCTATGATCCATATCCAAGACCTCAATTCAAGTCTAAACCTAGGTTGTTTTTTTTTTTGGTTGGGAAATCATCAAATAACTTCTCCCGCTCTGGGTGGAGCAGGAGGGCGTGTCAGACTTTTACTGACTAAAACCCACCCGTGTTCCCTCATTAGCCTGTATGCCAGGGGCTGCGGTATCTGTTTCGAATAAACCCGCACCCCTGGCAGAAACCTAGGGGTTGATTATGTGTGATGATAATTATTAATCACCCACAAACTCTAATGTAAACTGCATTTAAAAAATACCGTCGCGTTGTTATTAATCTTCACTACAAAGTTAATAAAAATACGAACATTTTCTAATATTCCTCTCACTCAATTGAGATTAAAAGTACCTTGTTTAAATTTTCTCTTCTAAGATTTCTAAGCGAAGTTACGCTGCCGTCCTGCGTAGCTCCATTAAGACGTGATTGAATAACAGATTGCTACTTTGTGCTGTATACCTTACTTTGAATTCTTTTCATCACATACGGGATGGGCAGTAAAGGCGTATAATCACCGCTGCACACAGATTCTGAAGATAGCACGTACACTATCTGGGGGCATCGACCTCGTTCCAGTAATGACAAGATCGTTTGACTACCTTCCAAATTCACGACGCGTGCGTTACTCTGAAACTTTTTACGATTATTACTACGATTTTTGATCCCCTCTCGTCGACGGGCCACCTTAGACTTTCGACCCTCTAACATTTATTAACCGCTAAATGATAATGGTTGCTCGTGATCAAGAATTTATTCAGTGGCTGCTCTTATTAGGCGAATCTCGAGTATAATACACGCAGCGTTTAGAACAAACAGGGAGTAGACGTCAAAATAACCCCATTGTTTGAATAACAGAGATCGTGCCCCGGTTTTGTGTGTAAATATCATACATATAGATGGCGTGATCTTTCTACAATATCATTTGATTATTAGGTAATATTCAACCATATATTGTTTCTATATTTTATTAGACTCTTTTAAGCTTATCTGTATGTACTATTAAGTAATTCGATTTATATCTTTCACAAATTAGCATTAAGGCACATAAAGCAGTGAAAACCGAGAACAAACAAAGCGTGAGACCGACTAGTGATTTGCTACGACCGCGTAGCTGATGTAGCAGCAACTGCTACGCCGTAGCTCTTGCGTAGCACTGTATTTTCTACGAGTTTCCACTGCACCGTAGATACTGAGTCGTGTTAAATAGTTGCTATAAACTTCCATAAAATACAAATAAAATGTTGAAATAAATAAAAATCGCTCGCAAAACACTTCTCCACAAATTCGGTGATATAAGAAAGCATATCACTTGATCTAGTTTCCCTCCTCACAATATAAAAAGTTAACTCGAGAGTTTCTCCGGGAAGTTATCTGCACTACATTCGATATAATACGAAATCGAGAGAATAGTGAAGAGTAAAGTTTGTCGTGGAAAGTTAAACAGTAGTACTTTGTCGCTTGTTCGCGCCGCGACGAGGACCGCAAAACCACAATCATTCGCCAACTTCAATATAATGACGTCACTAATATACTTTTACTATCTTATGTGATTTGTTTATTGTAGGTATGTTAGATAAATTTTTATTATTATTCCTTCTAACAAAGTCAGCGTCTTCAAGCTTTTTCAAAAAAAGTCGATAAGATTACACACTCGGATCTAGATACTGTTTAATGTATATATATGATAAAATAGTAACGAAGACAAAACTGTAGGTATATTTAATATTAAAATAAAAAAGTCATTCCTATGAGGTGTGGCAACGCGTCTGATGACGATAGTGTAGTTTTTCGAAGTTTTGTTTTGCATGTTCCAGATTGTTGCAAAACTGATATGGATGAACATTGGCACACCGTTGTTAACCAGGACTAAGGCATAGGGTAGTTTTAATTCCGGTAGTACACCCCGTGGGATATTTTCCGACATCCATAATATGCAAATAATAATATAATAATACTCCATTTGATTTCTTTCAACTCATGCAGCTTATAAATATCTCAAAACGGTACCAGTCTAAAATAAAACGTTTAACTTGAATATGAAGCGTTTAATTCTGACACATTGTCACGAGAAAACACAATCCATACAATAGCTTTATAAAAATGTGCGTGTATAAACTAATTTGACAGAATTTGTTATAAAATTTACATAATGCGAGAAAAGACCACCCCACAAGAAAACACAAACGACGAGAATTTTATTTTCATGCTCACATTTGCGCAATTTGTATACAGAATGTAAATTAGAAAGCGCCTTATTTCAGCCAACGGCGTCAGGTTATTTGGCTCAGTGTCGCGCTCTTGCTTGACGAATAAGAAATATAGATACAATGAATACAACTCTTTAGTCACATTCGTTACCTTTCAAATTGCACCCCTATAGTCAAATGTTATGACGAGTTTTAATATAAAATACTTTTCTCGTTAGTCTGAGACGGTTATTTCTCTAACACCCTTTATTTTCAGTTTGCATTGCATTGCGTTAATGGTAGCTTTTTATTAAATTGGTCGTCTGTAAAAAGGACATTTTAAAGTCACAGTGTTGAAAATTTTAGACTCACGTAAAAAAGAAAATGCACACGTCATGATTGTCTCGATTCATTAAACCATCGCAACGTGATTTGTAGCATTGTGATCACAACGTTTACTTTGTTCATTGCAATATGTTTTAAACATTTAAATGTTTTATTCCGTTTAACGATGTGCAATCAACAAATGATACGTTCAATAATATTGTTACAGCGACCACACAAATAACTATGACTGTTTCGATATTTGACCAGTGAGTCCATTCACTGAAAATGGGAGGTATGCGCAACATTTTTTGCCGTAGGTGAATTCACAGCTAGGCGGTATCAGTCGTTAGGTACAGTTAAAATGGGATACAGTCAGCGACATTGTATTGAATGTACAAAATCGAATCCGTGTTCCCAGCGGGGTGAATGGAAAAAATGTTTTGTTGCTAACGCCGCGCCGCGTCGCGCTGTCCACTGAAAGATTTACAGCCCTCCATTACTGGTTCATGTACCCGCTCCGCCCTGGTCGGGAATACTTGCGATTTAGATTAAATTGTCTGTCGGATATTGTTTAACTAAATGTTTGGAGCGGTTAGTTCCGCGCCTTCTCCCATATGTCCCCGCACTAGTTAATCATTAACTGGCGCTAGAGGACATCTGGGAGCTAAGTTGGAGCGTGTGTCGAGGTTTATTTATAGACTGTGATGGTGTAGCTAATTTGGTTTATGGAGGCTTATGTCAATTACGTAAGTGAAGAGTATAGGTAGAATACTATAACTGTGCTTGAGACTTGCGGTCTTTTATAGATACCTTCAGTTACCGATCTAATTATGAAATTTAAGGGAACGAAAAGATCAGATTTATGATAAATCTCTGAAATATAATTACGTTTCTTTGTTATGAAAAAATATGTATAAATTAACATAATTACAAAATGTATTTCGAACACGTCTTTTAATCGAAAATTTTCAACATAATTACGGAAATAAACTGTGTTACAAGTAATTAAACACGCACGCTAATTAAATTGAGATTTAACACAAATAATTTGCGGTAGCTCGAACAAAATGAATGCGATATACCTACCTCGCGGTGCTGACGCAATAATGCTGCCGATGAAAAACAATTCCATTTGATTAAACATTCAGACAAAATTACAATATAATTTGTTGTCCTTATATTATTCATTATAATTGCAATTACTTTTTGAACATGAGTGAAGACAAAACTGAACAATATTTACGAGTATGATATAAAACAGCCTGTTATCCACTTACAAAATTCCTAACTATATTGATTTGATAAAAGTATAAATAGCATATGTGCCCTAACACATACAATCAGAGATTGGAGCAGTGCAAGGTGACAGATTGCAAGTTTCGCACTTACGATCGCCTGAGGACCTATTGCCGTCAGTAAACTCTTATATTACAATTCGGGGTGGACAACCAGATGGTACATTTTATATTAACGATTTATTCCCAGTTCACTAACAAACCTTTAGTATTTTAAAAAAAAATGTTACAAATGCTAAGATACTAACATACAATGGGACCACTTCAGGAGTATATTCTTTCAAATAAAAAAATAATTTTGAGAATCGGTCCACAAATGGGGGAGAAAACGATGAACATACATATAAATAAAATAGATACAATCGAACATAATAACCACCTCCTTTTCGGAAGTCGGTTAAAAATAGTAACGAAGACAAAACTGTAGGTACATTTAATATTAAAATAAAAAAGTAATAATATATTCCAACCCTTTGCAATCTTTGACCCAATATCCATTGAAAGCAACCAATCAATAGGTTCGGTTATGAGTGCACAAAAATTATATATTTGAGATCGTTTTATATCGAACGAGAAAACTAAAATTGAACTGGACAAATAAGACGCCAACGTCTCAACAATATGATGGATAGTAAACAAGAAATGCACTGAACAAAAATAAACTTGGCCAACTTCGTTTTATACGAGGAACGTTGAGAAATATAACCTAAAATATGAAAGCTGGCAGCACTTGAATGTTGGTTAAAAATAACTCAAACGCGAAGGTGTCCAGTACTTTTATATTTTTTTCCGGGTCCGATATGAAGAGAATGAATAAAGAATTGTACCAAGGGACCTCTTAAACCGAGCATGACGTCATAAAAATGTTTTAGAATTTTTCCGCTTCCTTTTATAGAATTTGCCTGTGATTTATAAGTTGATTATCGGTATAGATTGTCATATTTTTTTAATTGTTCATATGAAGGCAATGGAAAGTCTTTTATCTGTTGAGTCTAATAATAATAATATCAGTCTAATGGAGCATTGTTCACAAAATCACGTACCAACATGTATGTAAGCCACGTATAAAAATAAATAATACATTACCGTAGGTTCCATTACCAAAAACATTACATTGAATCCCGAATGTCTTAAATGTCACAAAGCGTGTACTCTATTTCATTAAGAAAAGGAGTTCGGATTGTGTAGGCTACTCACGCGGCCTCCTCGTTTGTGAAGGTAACAATGTTGAATGGGGAAAGAGTTAAAAGGCTGGCGGGCCCGCCGCCGACACTACAGTCGCAAGTGGCCGCTACCGTTTACTGCCACTTGTGACCACCGAGCTGCCATGTACCGCACCTTCCAAGACCGTTATAGCTTTTGTTTTTAATACTTGATGCGGTTTGTTGAGATTTTATCGAAGATCTTGTACGACGTTATTCGGAGCTTGAGTTAATCTCAGGGCACTGAATTTTTGTGGGCGGTCATTGCCACTATACAGCTACCGACTCGTTTAGGTTTTGAAATTTTAGATATAACATAACCATTGTTGTTATCTATTCTGCGTCTATACCCGATACATTAAAACTTATGTTCGTTGACAATACCCAATATCGATAGGTATCTAAGTAATATTAGAGTTAAACTTTAATCAGTACCTATCAGCTACCTGCGTCCTACGAAATACCTTTTAAGTTGAACGTAGGTATATAATTATAGAGCAGTGGTGGCCCAGTGGTAACGGCCAGTGGCAACGGACGGTCTTGAGTTCAATCCCAGGCACTTTACTTTTTGTAAATAATTTCATCACCATACTACTCTTAAAACGGTGAAGGAAAACATCGAGAGGAAATCGGCTTTTCCTAGAAAAAAAGTGACATTTATCGACCCGCACTGGGCACGCCAACCTACTCCCACTTAAAGTGAGGACGCTTTAGACCCAGCAGTGGAAACACTATAGGCTGATTATGCGAGATAATTGCATTTCATTTAACCTTTTATTTACAGTTCAAACAATTTAGCCAATTCCGTCTAAATAAACAACAGCTTTGTGTTCCATTTGAATAGTTTTTACAAACATTTATAAATAATGTTGGTTATTTGATTGTTAAAAATAGTTTATTAACAATTTATACGCCCAATAAATACCTTTGAAAGCAAATGATAAAATACAGGCCAAATGTCAATTTATTCATTCAGCGTTCGTCGACGGAAGATAAACACAAATGGAAATGGTCGCAACTAAATCGGACCCAGGTATACACGGGCACAAACAATTGGAGCTTATGGAAATCAGGGTCCGTAGTATTTTACCGGATTAAATATACTAGCAATTAGTGCCGTCCCGGCAACCTCCAGCAGGCCAGTTATTTATCGCGAGGTCTAAGACTTAATTAAAACATCTTACTTTGAGCTACTCGGAACTATACGTATCCCTTTGATAGCGAATTAAATTAGGTCAAACTTGCAACGCAGCGCGCTGTGTCTGTAACTATTAGGTACAGCTTGTTCTTATTAATTATTACGGAAAGTATGAGCTATATATAGCCCGGAAGCGATCGCTCTAGGTGTGCTATGCGATGAAAATTTAATCAATCACGCGTATCTACTCACTGTGTACACACACAGTGTGCATAATTTAGTGTGTCATTAGAATTATAATTCAACAAGAAAATTTAACCGACCCAGTTACCCAGAAACAAGAAACCAGCACAAATTAAAAGAATTACTGTAAACCAATTCAGCCTTAAAAAGTGGGAAAAGAAAACTTTAAACTGGCTGAATCAAAATTAAAAGTCAAAAGCAACAGACATTATCATTACTTTAATCACTATCGGGGGACGTCAGATCTTCGCGGCGTCTGAATGTGCAGTGACTACGTGGGCCCGCTCGGAATGGAGATTGGAATTAAAACTCGGCTTATTAAGACTACCCTCCAGATTAGAGCAAGTTTTCATTGAACCACGCGCCATTCAGCTTCTGTTAAACGAATTTTACGTTTTATGGTACGGTTATTGTTGGTACTTTATCTATTAAATAGTTTGTTTGAGTGAAGAATTTTGTTTTAGAATTTAGGTTTAAGATTTATTTAAATGATTTTGTTTTACTAACAATGATTGATAGAGCTAAGTTAAGCTAATCAGTTTTCAAATTGAATCGTTTTGATATTTCTGTTGCCCATATTTGATTTATTTTAAATCAATTCATACTATTTATTAATTAAAATTACTCAAGTAGACTCAAACGATACCTACTTACATCATTAACCGGTGATGTGATACAATACAGTTGTTAATTTTAAACGTTAATTAAAACATCAAAGCGACTTTAACGCAAACAGAACCGCAAGTCACGGCAGTCTCACCCTATTGAATAAATATAAAGGTTTAAGCTTTTAAAATATTACTTTTCAGCAAACTTTATCAGCGGTTTATTATAATAATTGGTCCTCTGCGCATTGAATTAAAATCGTTTTATTATATTCTTTGAACAATATTTTGCATCTATAATTTTTTGCTGGAAACATATATTGTTAACACTTTAGAAATTTTATGATACTATTATATTAGCTTTATTTTCGCATTTTTGTTTGTATCCATCCGTTCTATAATTCACAAACAATGTGTAATTGATGATACTGTTGATATAAGAATATACTTAGGTACAAACATACATGGGTGCTGCGTAAACGATCAACTTTAATATACCACCGCATTGCCTTCTATTTATTATATTTCGGTTATTATCGCATCCAAGCAATTCGGTCGATCGTCAGTTGGGGCCTTAAGTAAGCAACTACGTAGTTACATAGAATTATCATGCCGGTAACATATAGGACACCTGTTTGCAACATATCACTTTACAGTCGGCCAATTTCATATTGGTAATGGATACTAATGGATGAGAATGCCCCGGGTTACAAAAGAAAGAAGGGATTTTACTTACTTAGTAAAATGCATATTCAAGGAAAGTTTTCGATTCTTACTCGTTATTCCATTTAATGTTCAAGTTTGGAAAACATCTAAAAACATTTTTTACAATTAATGTATTTTGGCCTTTTTGAATAAGATGTTTCAAAGTACCTACTCAAACACAGTGTTATATAATTTTGCTGTGAATCAAAATTAATACTGTACAAATTATGTACTTTACAATGGGCTTCGTAAGAAGGCTGATAGTCACCCAAAGGGCAATGGAGAGGGCTATGCTTAGAGTTTCCCTACGTGATCGAATCAAAAATGAAGAGATCCGCAGGAGAACCAAGGTAACTGACATAGCCCGAAGAATTGCCAACTTAATTGGCAGTGGGCAGGGCACATTACTCGCAGAACAGATGGCCGATAGGGCCAGAAGGTGCTGGATTGGCGACCGCTTACTGGAAGACGTAACGTGAGTTGGCCTTCCACAAGTTTGACCCATGACCGTAGGAATCCGCTGGATGCGAGAAGCACAGAACTGGTCGAAGTGGCAATGCTTGGGGGAGGCCTATGACCGGCAGTGGACATCTTCCGGCTCGAATAATGATGATGAATGAACCTTCTTTTTATACATACACACATCACGCTTTGTGTCCCGAAGAGTTAGGCACAGGGTCTGAATTCACTATGACCACTTAACGATTCCTTACTCGTTGTTCCAACGCGATTGAAATTCATTGCATAAATACAACTTTTTATCAGGCAACATCGTGACGTCAGTCGATCCAATGCGAACGCAACAACCCCTATAAAGGGAAAACAAACAAACAATCATACCTACACACCTGCAAAAGCTGTTGTTAATGATGATGAGAGTTAATGAAGCTTGTCAAGTTAGACAAATTAAGGCAATTCGTAGTCAGCAAATCCCGACCCCTTATAAAAAAAAAAACAATGTATGTACAAGCGCATGCCGGTCGGCAACCCTCAAGTCGTATAAATACGACAACATAATTGTAGTATGCAGGCGCAAATTTGTTAATTGTGGCAGTAACACACCGTTACCGGCACGTGACTTTAATACGTTCAAAACAAAAGTCTACTTTGTACCATTATAATTTACGACGAATCCCGGTGTTGTTTGCAGCCAGCTGATATCGGCTAATTGCTGTAAGAGCTTGTTGCGAACGAAATATTAATTATCTTAAGTATTGTTGAGTGTAAATGGTAAGATGTTAACCAGATACGGTATCTTCTTTAAGCTTTGTGTGGTATTCTTGAAAGGGTGTTTGATTCTTTATTAAATTAATATAACATGACCTTTGTGGAGTTCATTAAAAGTTGAGTTTAGTACTGATAGGTAAAGGCAACTTGCGTTGTAAATCGGAATCTGGTTGCCTTTTAACCCGTTACAACTACGTCACAATTTTGAACCCACGGAAGTCCGTGTTTTACTACGATTCATTCATTACGTAGGCAGAACAAACAACATAATAGCTACCTAAAGTAAACTCTACCAACCAACTAAAAGCGTGCAAATTCACAAGAATTGCTCCCTACCCACATCAGAAACTAAAAATATTACTCCTTATAAGATCAGTTTTTCTTATTCGAAACAGTAATTGAAATAAATGTGCTTAGGTGTTTAATGTAAAGGAATGAAAACTGTTTTTCTGGGAAGAAAGTAACAATGTCGACCTGGCATTCAGCCAAAGCTAAATTAGTTAATGGAGTTTGCGTGCAAAAATATAGGAAACCGAGAACAAAGACAAATGGGGTCGACTCTGACTCTGAAATGGTGAAATAAAATAACACGGGGAAGATTGAGGTTGGCCTCTGAGCGGCGCGACTCATGTCGTCACGTGCTTCAAACGTGGTTACACTCAACGAAACCGATATTACACCTAAATGGAATACGTTCCTTTTTAACAAACTTTTATGCTCCCGCGGAACTTGTGAAAAAATGCACCAACTTGCGGGAGTTAGAAAACTTCGTTTAGTTTATTTTGAAGACTCCCCCGTGCCGCACTTGGGAGAAACGTGGAAGTGTTGCATTTTATAAAATATAGTGCCACAAAGCAACCCTTTTTTTTGGAGGGTGGGAAATCATCAAATAACTTCTACCACGCGCGCGCGTGTCAGTCTTTTACGGACTAAAACCCACCCGTGTTCCTTCAGTTGCCTGTGTGCCAGGGGCCACGGCTTCGGTATCTCTTTCGAACAACCCGCACCCCTGGCAGGATTATGCAACCTTACAAAGAATTTCTAATTCGGAACTCAAAACATAAGATGACGTAGAAAGTGTTTTGTAACTTTGTTAAATAAACACGTTATTATTTTCCACCAACAATAGATTATTCAAAACTTCTAGTTAGGGGGACCAGCTTTGTTAGAACCAAAAATGTGTTGTTCATAAATTTATAAAATTGCGCAACACTCTCTAAGGTTTCCTGAAGAAACTTGTTTTGCAATAATTTATTCCTTTCAATCTCGCTATGGTATGTTATAATTTGCGAGTTTCATTCCGACTGGGTTATAAGATTTTATACATGCAGGGATAAAACCGACCGGACTAAATAATAACGTCGTGATGCTGGCAAGGATGATTTATTATATCGCTTTCCTCGACCGCCCGAATGAACCACATGAAAAATGATCTCGGTTATTGCTAGCAGCAACTCTGCAGTTGACGCTTTGTTTAAGCACAAATGACTCCCACTATGAAGTTGTTATTTCGTCCGACTTATGTTTTTACCAGATTGTGAACGAAACTGGCCTGCCTGTCGCGTCGTCGCCCTCAGCTTGCGCCACACTATGATAAATTATCTCGCACAAAATCTCGGTGTTTAGGTTCATTGTGTCTTCTAAGTATACATGATTACAAAACACTACATAAATATTTGGTTTGATCTGGTCTGTTTGACGCAATGCTTCGTAAACCAGCCAGAAAAGGTCTCATTACAAATGCTCTACGTACATAATTATTATGAGGTACTTAGTTACTGTGCAATTTAGCCTTAAGGCTTTTTAATAAGGAATTAAATTCTCGCACAGCACGGAGTGTTTAAGATTCAAGATTCTTTATTTGTGGAAACATGAGTACACATACAGAGCATGCAAGTTATTAAATTACAATAGTTGAGATCAGTCATGTTTGGCCTTAGTGGCGTACAAATATTTAAATTTCGTCATAGTTATTACATAAGAATTATTAAATGTCAATTAAAATAAATTATCATCATAGCAATAATATGTTGCTGCATGTATGGATTATGTCAAAGATGTATTGATAATATTGTCATTGAGAAATTCTAGAACACTGTAATATGCTTTCCCTTGTAGCAGTATCTTTAATTTATTTTTTAATTGGCGGACATTAAGCTCCTTCCAACTATTAGGGAGTTTATTGAAAATTAGGGGCCATACAGAAAACACTCTTGTGCATTAATGTCGTTTTGGACCTATGTAGACAGAGAATACTATCATCGCGTCTACTATGGTTGCGATCAACCACTTCTGATTGACGTGGAAATAAGAGCCGATTTGATTTTACAAACATGACAATCTCTAAAATGTAAAGGCACGGGAGAGTTAATATTTTATAAAGTAGGGTTTACAACTTTCGGTTGACTGCAATCTAAACATAGTCCTGATGCACCTTTTTTGGGCTTTAAAGGGTACGTCCTTGTCAGTTGAGTTGCCCCAGAAAATGATCCCATATCTTAATTGAGAGGAAACCAAACCATGATAAGCCGTGAGCAATGATTCTGTGTTAAGCACTGGGACCAGTTTGAACAGAGCGTAACAAGAATTACTAATTTTTTTACTGAGTTCTTCTATGTGTGCTTTCCAGTTCAGCTTTTTGTCAATCGTCACTCCAAGGAATTTAGTGTTGTCAACTTCTGTAATAATTCTATTATTGTATTGGACATTAAGATCAGTCATAGTTAATAAACGTTGACTGAAGTGCATTACGGTAGTTTTATTAAGATTAATTTTTAGATTATTATTATTCATCCAATTTATTATTGATGTCAGAGAATTGTTAATGTCATTATTGTAGCTATCTTTAGTATTATATTGAATTGTGATAGTGCTATCATCAGCAAAGAGTGTAACTGGTTGGTCTACATGTTTAGGTAAGTCATTTATATATACTATGAATAGTGGGGGACCCATCACACTACCCTGGGGAACTCCATACTTGACTACTCGCTCGTGCGAATGAAATATTTCTTCACATTTCGTTTTTAAGTTTATCCTAGATTTTTTTTTACAACTATTGCCTTCTTTTCCTGTTAATAAACTAGGTATCAATGCGGCAAGCTACACTAAAACATTAGCACGTCAAAGAAACAACTAGGTGGGACCTAAATCAACTTTTTGCGTCCTACTTAACACTGGTATTTACATAAAACTTTCAACAATGGCCCATAGTATACATGAAGTATTTATTTAAAGTTAATCAGCGCTGAAGTCGAAAACTCTGCTTTTTTGTGGCGAGACCTTTTAATTGTCAGTTCGCTTTAAACGGAGAGTGCGAAACGGTTGTGATAAGGGTTTCTTTTCTCGTCGGTGCCGGAAATTAATTGTCACCGAACGGAAAATAGGGCGAAAGTCCAATTAATTATTAGTCACTTCATTTATTTAACCCGCCTGCGCGGAGCTTCTTTCTGATATTAATGTCTAAGTGCCAGACTAATCTTAAGTCACCCTTTAAATAAGGGCCCGAATTTTTTTTCTTTCCTTAATTTTGCAATGAATATCCCTGGTTGGACCACTTTCCGTAAAAGCTTTTGTAGAAATATGTGTATTAATGAATGGCACAACTGCATAAAAAGCCCTTTAACTGTTGAAGGTAATTTAGGTTTGTAGCTCGTGTCATTCTATCGATATCAGATTCGTCGAACTCCATTTCAAAAGATTGATTGGCTAGGTATGATGTTGTGATTTATTTATTTCGTATGCTTTAAATATTTTATTTAGATCCTTGCTTGATAAACAATATCAATAAAGTTCACCACTACTCCCAATTACATGAAACCTTTACAAACAAAAAGGTCCTAATGCTAACTTTTGTGTCTAAACAAAAGTTTCGTCTAAAATTGGCAAAAGTTTGAATGAAGTGACTTAGGTAACTCGCGGCGTTTCGCGCCGACAGCTGCGGTGATCCCACCGCCTCCCTAATGTAACGAAATAAAAAATAATATTTATTTATACGTAGATACCCCAAGAACAACGTGACATGAAAGAAGTTAGTTTAAAATCGATGCTGCAGGAGTTTCCAATGACTTTTGTTAAAGTTAATATCAACTTTGTGGCTGCTTTTAGTGGTTTGAATAATCACAGTGACCACGCATAAATTGTTTGTAAGCATACTCAGTGTTTTCCTGAGGAAATATGAGTTTTATACGTATGTTAGTATTGGGCACAATCATGCGAAGTGTTATGATTCAATGTTGTAATAATAAAAGCATTCATGACAAAATTATCACCCATTCACATTTTTTTTTTCAAGAATTATGCTTACGTCTAGTACCTACTTGAGTCTTAACTAAGCATATCTTCTTTAGGTTTAAAAGCTACTATAAGCCACCATGAGCCAGGGGCATTGGTGCACGTGTATCTTTATGACATAAATGCGATCCCTGATACGCCCACAACGTGCTAATTGCGACAATAGCTCCTCTGGGCATTATTAACGTTCATTATTTTGACCTTTTTGCCCTCAATCCAGATGAGGTTCCATAAGGGTCACGAGAGGCTATGAAAATGTGGTTTCAGGAAAATACGTGAGTTCATGGTCTACTCAGATCAGAATGCTTCTTGGAAGGAGCCAAGAATTCGCTTGGTTTTAAGAAAAGATATAAGAATCACAAGATTGCTCTTAGAGCAAGAAACTGGGATGAAACAGTTCGTTATTACACTGTATGGGGACGTCTTCCAACTGATATGGATGCTTTTCTTAAGTTTGTATCATTCCCACACTAGAATAGATGCATCATAATCTTAGTGTAAAATCAATTCAATTAGCAAACAATTTAGCCCAGAATTTTGATTAGTCTCAGAAATCACTGCGTCGGATTCGCGCGCTCCAAATTTCACGAGCTGGTAGTAAAAGCAAAATGACAATTGCAATGCGAATGGAAGTCGACAGATAAGACGGTTTATTTGTTTCCATTTGGTTTCTAATATTTACACGAATGCACGAACTCGACCGCGACGTCGAGTCTGCGAAGTTAGCAAACAAATGACATTAGCATTGCCTTAATCGACACCGCGGGAGCTATACGGACGGGCTACATTCAGTGTGTCGGGCTCACTCCACGAGCAATTTTCTTGTTTTGACAATTCCACACAATTTGAATACTGCCATCAGTATTCAGTACCAGCGCCAGTGATTATTTAAATTTTGTACCTCAACGCAAACAGAAAGCTAATCTCTTTTGTTTGACAATTAATTTGGCAACTCGTTTCGTTGCGTAATACAAAATCTTATTATAATCCTGAAATGACAAGCACCTCCTTGATTGTTGAAGAAAGAAAGGCAAACAATTTTATAAAATAAAACAGCGAAAATTTGAATGAATTGGATCCGTTTTGACTTGAAAGCATAACATTGTTAAAACTTTCTTTTTCAGAGGCTTCTTTTTGGTTTAACTAGTTATAAATGAACGTGTAATCGTATATGTTTCAATTTATTTCAACTAACGGAAGACACAATTCTCGATAAAACGTTATATTACAATTTCGCATTGGAGATTGTTTTAAATGAAGGCAATGATACCACCAGTACTACGGCGCACGCTGCATGCGCGCCCCACTTTATTGGAGTAAAGGAAACATTTATTACATGTTAAGAGCCCCTTTATGTATATACCGTTGCCAAGGACCTAATAGAGTATAAATGTTCGCGAAATGAGAGTACCGACCGAACTCGCGTAACCCCGGTAACGGACCTTTTAAACTGGTGCATATAGGCCTTCCGGGCTACACTTAAATGAATAAAAAATATTAATGCACGGAAGAAGAAACCCTCAGTTGCAATGTTCACAAACAGCAATATCGATGAATTTTATATTTCGTGACTTTAGTGTCTTCTTCCAATACTTTAGGGAAATTCTTCCCCTTCGGAGGTACTCCTCAGCCGTTGGGGCACCATTATTGGATTCTGGCATCTGTGCATATAAACTTTGTTTACGAATGAAAAGTTAGAACTGATTTAAATCCTCCCCTGTTCCATTGTTTTTTTCTGGTTCTAAAAGCCTTTTGTGTTCTTCTTTTTTTGAGTTTTCGTCTTACTGAGTTCTAAAAATTTGTTTTTCCAATAAAGCGGTGAACGATCACACAATAGCCAAATATAGGGCGTTTTTTGAAACTTTAATGTCAAATATTGAGGAAAATTACATATTTTCATGACAGTCGTTCAAATATGACGAAACCGCTTTCATATACCTAAAACCGAAGCATAAGAACAAAATATAAATGCTATGTTGTATGTGAAATATATTGCTTTTATTATAACATAGGCTATTACCAGAATCCACAGTAACAATAGCAATATATAAAAAATAAATAACAATAACCTTTAAAGCTTACAAAATTGATAACACAAATAAAACGTAAAGTCAACGGACCCATCAAATATTAAGAGCATCAGCAATCAAACTTGAAGGGTATACGAAATAAGGTTTATGTAAATTAAAACATAAATTATTATGTATTGGCGAGTGCCTTAGCTAGGAGCTTAGTGACGGCCATCTGGGCTTTAGCCTAGACTATAAATAAGGCTCCACTGTCCAAATATCCAGCCACGAACTAATTGCCACAACTTAATCCACTAAAATAAAATGGGTAGGAGTTAAACAACTCACGTTGCTGGTACCTGCTAGTGATTTAAATATACGGGTTCCTGGGTCTTTAGTTCATTGAAATCTCAGTGGTGAGCCGCGATTTATTAGTTCTAGTTAATGAAAATCAATGTTACGGCTTAGACATTATTATACAAATGTAGAAATCAACTTTTTCCGGTTCTTACTAGTAGTTACTACTTATAGGATATCACTAATATATACCAGCAGAGTTTTACACACACGTGCTTAAAGGCATGAGAAAATCAAAAACTTTTTTAATGCATTAAGTAGATACATTCTGAGTCCGAGTGTCGAAGGATACTGATTAGTTTTTTATATTTAAGTCTGTTCTCATGCAAGTGAAATTTAAATTTCTTAATGAGAAATAAACGTTTTTAACCAGAAAACTATTGATTTACCCAGCCATGTAATGTTTTCAGATACCAAAAACAATGTAATTTTTCTTTCATAACGTCCTGACAGATTTTCCTACATCACCCTTCACATTCACTTTTCAACTCAGTCATGAATAACCATATCTCACTCACAGAAACAAATAAACCATTACATTACAATGGATATCTGTATTCGTACTAAGTCGCCGGATATTTTAGATTCGCAGCAGGAAAATTGAGGCCCCCTGTGGTTCAGCAGACGCGGCCGGGGCCCCAGGCAGTGGCCGCTTCCGCCACGCCACCACGGCTATAAATACGGGGCGCGGGGCCCGCTCAGATTAATCATGGATACCACCTGCGTCTGCCCGCACCTGAGAGGCCAAAGCAAAAACATTATGCTAGATTAGTGACGTCACTATACTAATATCCTTGAGTTTGTGGCTTCGTGATAAAATGTAATGTCAGTGGTGGGTTTTGATGTGAAAGTTAATTGCTGCAGTCTTTTGTTTTATCTAAAGGGATATCTGTGGGTATACGTCATTGTTTTATGTCAAGTTAATTGTGCAACGGGCTGGTTTGACATTCCTGTTTGCCGCTTATATATTGCTCGCTTGTGAAATCCTCAAACCTTTTAGGTTATTGCCCCTCAAACCCTACTGAAAGAAGACGGAAAAAAGTACAACATAATTCCTACGGTAATTAAACGTTGCCTGTCGGTATGAATAATAAAATACAAATACCAATCTTGGTCTATCATTTGTAGCCTAATTAATAGGCTAGGTCACCTTAATAAATAAATATCTATGCCCGAGGTCGTGCCTTGGAACCAAAAGCATTGAACTCGCCTGGGAAAAGAACGCGATATCTGCGCGTCACTGATAAAAACACGTCTAATAGTAGATATACATTTTTCGCAATCACTTTTTCAGCCTATTGATAACCACAAAACTCACAAATATCCTGTATATTCATCAATAAAATAGCTCAAAAGGACGATTTTTGAATTCATACACAACGTCTATCAACTGACAACCATTTCTTGTCAAAACTTATTTTTGTAAATGAATTAATAATAATAAAATGTATATAATAATATGAAATATTATTTCGTGTTGTATATATAGACCCATATAAACCTTTAACCTAATATACATTTATACAACAACAAGCTGCAAATTTACTTGTCGTGATTCGCCAAACCCACAAAACACATGACCCACTGATTTTGAAAGGGACAGTCAAAGCGCACAGCTATTGCGTTCAGAATGCCGTTTTATTAAGTGATGTGACTTATGTAATGTGAACAATAAGTACCAAGAGTACAAATACACATTTATTGAAAAGCAATTAGTCTTAGCGGAAGTGTTTGAATATTTTAGCCTCTTGGAAAAATAAAGTATTATAAAAAAAGCAAAGATAAGTATCTTTGTTTTTTATAATACCCTATTTTCAATAACCAATCTATTCATTCATTCATTCATAACATATCTAAATAATAATAATGTATTACAGTAACATCTGAATTATTATTTAAATTAATTTGACCGTATCACTAAACCATGGAAAATTTCGAGCGGCCATTGTTGTTTACATCTTTGATTTTAATGAAAATGACGGACTGAAAGAATAAAAAAGCCCCATGAAAACCAATGAATACATAATTAAAAGTTACCAGAACTATATTAAATTAAATTCATGTAAGTTGTCTGATTAAAGTTGTATGTTTAACAACAATACAAGTTGTTAGTGAATCTCCAGGGTACTCTAATGAAAACCCTCATCTTTATCGTCCCTGGAGATTGATCACTTTGTGGTGTGATTACGAATCATATTGAAATAACAGGGGAGAGTTTCCTTGTGTTTTCTTTTAGTTTAGCTAACAATTAAACCAATTAGAGAAAATTCTACCATAGGGACTTTCTTACTGCCACCAAGAAGCGTTGCTGTTTAGCGGTTTCAAGATAATGTGAAGCGGTGTAATTAGAAAAGAAAAAGAAATATAAATTGTTGATGGTGTATAAATAAGACGCGCCCAGGTCCGCACGGGCGTTTTTCCCGCGACGGTTATTTTTCACGTACCGAAATTTCAACGCCCTCAAACGATTGCATACCCAAGTAGGCCGCTGTAGACACAATTTGTCAAAGTGGGAGATTACTGACTCATCCAATACCCAGTGGGAGTGCGGTGTTTCGGATCTGACCATGCCCCACTTGCTGGAGTGTCCTAAGTGCCTGTTCACCTGAACTTGGATGATCTCAGTAATAACCACTAATACCACAATAAACGTAGCCACCTACTGGGCTCTAACAATATATTTAAAAAAAAGTATACAAGTATCATCGATACGAAAAGAAGAAGAAGAACGCTCTCCCTAGCGCCGAGAGTTCAAAATCCAATAATGTTTTTATTTGACGTGCGGATATGCGTTCTGTTGGATTCTTACCCTCTTATTGATAAACGTTGCTTAAAGTTAAGAGATGTTTAAACGTCAAAAATGTATGGTTACACAGTAGCTAATCACTACTTAACTTTAAGCTACGTTTATAAATAAGGGGGAAAATCCAGTTCGCGATAAAATCCCGCCACGATGTTTTTACGTCCGTGCGTGCGTGACCTTATTGAATAAACATGAAACACAAAGTTACCAAAAGCCTTTTTTTTTTTGGGTGGGAAATCATCAAATGACTTCTCCTGCTGACTAAAACCCACCCGTGTACCTTCAGTAGCCCGTATGCCGTGGTATCTCTTTCGAACAAACCCGCACCCCTGGCAGGCATCGGCCCTTGCGGACCCCACTAGTGGTTGCTGACATCTTTGACGGCGCGCGTGTGGAACACAACGCGCCGTCCCGTCTACCACTTTCGGCCGCAGGGGATAGGGAGAGCGGCTGACGCTATACCGACACTCCTCTTCCCCTGCGGCCCCACCGCGTCCACCATCAAACGGTGGCGGCCCCGTCCAGGCCACGGAAGGGAAGAGCGCTGCTCAGAAGCACCGGCACTCCTCCTCTACCGCAGCCCGTAACCCTCAGCCGCGATGCCTCCCATTCGACATCGCGGCCCACCTCAGTTGCGGTGCACCTCACCGCAACCTACTTTTTGGCCGCTACGTCAATGGCTTGAAGGCAAAAGCCCTGACGAGCGGCCCCACCTTTGGGTTCCTCTTGGCTTCACCGTGGCTGGAATCCACGGTTACTGAGCCCCCCCGCAACGACAATGCGGGAACCCACTCGGGGGGGAAGTTACCAAAAGTCTTGTATTCGAAAACAAACAATAAATCATAGAGAAATGAAAACGTTAAAATATTTATTCAGTACTAGCTTTTGCCAGCGGCTTCGCCCGCGTGGAGGTCGAAATTTTTAATATCCCACGGTAATATATTGAGGGATAAAAGTATCCTATGTGTTAATCCAGGTTATAATCTATCTGTGTGCTAAATTTCATCAAAATCTGTTCAGCCATTGTTACGTGATTGAGTAACAAACTTTTAAATTTATAATATTAGTAGGATCGCTATAATGGCTATTAATTACAAGCGGATAAGAGGCATTCCAGTTTTATCTTAAGAAAATGGCCATAAGTGACAATGGTCATAAAATACCATCAGACACCGAATTATTTAACAAATGTTTCCTCAGCCCCATTGCATGCAATAAATCAGCCTATAACGTTCCCACTGCTGGGACACAGGCCTCCTCTCTTTTGAGAGCGAGTGGGCCATAATACCGCACGGTGCCCAGTGCGGATTGGTAGATGTCACATGTCTACAAAGTATTGGTTCAAGGACATGCGTTTTTCCTCACGATTTTTTCGAGAGTTTTCCTTCACCGTTTGAGAGCAGTGGTGATGAAATTGTTCACACAAAGTAAAGTGCCTATCAGGGTACGAACCCACGACCCACAACTCGTAATACGCGATCGTTGCCACTGGGCTACACCTCTCCTTCTTAGAAAAGTGTAGCGTAAATGGTCTTCCACGACCTACAACTCGTAATTCGGGGCGTAACCAGTAACGCACCACTGAAGCTTCTTCAGCCCAATAAGTTTTAAATTGTATAAATCACTAGCTTCTGCCCGCAACTTTGCCTGCGTCAAATTTCTTGCCCGCCCGACACACGCCGTCGCATAAAATCGCCTGGCCGTGCGAGTACTCCGTATTCGTGGCTTTTTACTTTTTGCTCGTCTTCTAAGAGCTCCAGCGTGATGTTATATAACCTATAGCCTTCTTCGATAAATGGGCTATCCAACACTAAAAGAGTATATCAATTTATAACCAGTAGCTCCTGAGATTAGCGCGTTCAAGCAAGCAAACAAACAAACCCTTCAGCTCTATAATAATATATAAATAACAATATTATATATAAAAATATAAAATATTTATTGTTATTATCATATATGAGAGCAGTAATGGCCCAGTGGTAACGGCCGCGACTTACAAGTTGTAGGTCGTGCGTTCGAACCCAGCCAGGCGCATTACTTTGTGTAAATTATTTCATCACCACTGCTCTCAAAACGGTGAAGGAAAACATCGTGAGGAAACCAGAACCAAAAATTCGAAGACATGTGACATCTACCAACCCGCACTGGGCCCGCGTGGTAGATTACGGCCCAGTCCCTCTCATGGAGAGGGACTGACGTTTATAGGCTGAGTATGTATGTATGTATATATCATATAAATAATAATAAATGATATTATAAATATAGATTTTAGAACAACATTGTTGTCACTGTTTTTTAGAACAACTTGAACTTATTTTGACATTTATTGTAGGTAGTACAGGTACCAAGTCATAAAGCAAAACTGTATTGTAATGTTTTTGTTTACGGCCCTACTAATTAAAAACATTTTTCTTTGGTTTGTTCCATTTCCTTTTTTGCACGAAATTTCTTTCTTCATATAGGAAGAGGCTATTGCCCTGATATTTTATGTAATTTTAGGTTCAATTAAACTACAATTGTTAAAAGTCTGAAACTATAATGGTTTCTACGGATCCCTACTTAGTATGGTTCAATCTGCAGTCGCGCTTCCAAACACAAGACCAACGGGACAGTCAGGGCGTGGCGCCATGTGTGCGATTCCCCGGTCGAGCAAGGTATTATTGAGTTTTTCCATTCGAAATTTCTCAGTAATAACCCGAAGTTGATAAACATACATAATTCCGTGTTTATAAGGTTTCTATTAATGACAGTTTGACATTATTAATGGTGTTTAAGTAGTATAACTAGAAAGTAATTCATGTTTCGTGTATTGCGTGTTAGAATGTTTTGTGAACGTGATTTGTTTATGTAGTGACATCTTTAATGGCAGGGAAAATTCCCTGATGGGCCACGGTGACACATATCTGAAAGTAAGTGTTATTTTAATAATCATGTATTAATATTCGTTTCTTTGGTTTTATTTGTATGGGTCGTTGTAGGGTCTTACCCATACAACAGAAGCGTACATAAGTTCAAGCCTTCTATTTCCAGGTAAATGGTTTCTTCGTTCATTAAGAAGCAAAAACAGTATAAGGAAACAAAATGAACTTAATCGTCTTTTTATTGAAGCCCACACGGAGTGTTTAAGCAAGGCTAATGTTATTATATCACTGTATCTTACAGCATGCAGTATGTAGTTAGGTTGTATGTTAGAAAGTGCATACAATTTTGAAGCGGTCGATTTAGCAGCCGGAAAATTTGCGGAGTCACGCTCACAGACCGCAAAATAATTGAAAATCTATGAGAACGGAGCGGCAGAGCAATACAGTACGGAAAGGAAGAACAGATCCGTAGTTGGTTGGTATTGCTTAAAAATACTTATAAATAAAATGGATGGTGCTTACCTAATGACATTTGGAGATTTCAGTATTTTTATCTCACGAAGCAACGTGCGCTTTCCTTGTAGTTACAAAATGAACAAACACGTTGTGAAAGTGGAGTCCGAAATGTGTGTTGTGTGCTGATGCTACTGGTCTACACGCTCACATTCACAGCTTGTTTGTACTCTTATTTACTACAAGTTAATCACGCGTCGCTTCGTGAGTTAAAAACACAATAGTCCAAAAAGCTTCGAAAATCCACAACATATAGGTACACCTGAACTGATGAACTTTTGTATTGAACTGATTTGAACCTTAATGACAAGATCCATTTATTTTCTTGGGAGTAAGTACCATTGCCACCCGTAAAATTGTAATATCGATTCCGAAATTATATCTCACTCAAGCATAGATAGTGCCACCGCTTTTCCAGTAGTTACTAAGAGAAGTTTCTCACAAAATAACATCCCGAAATCAGAACAAGCTAACAACAAAAACCAAGTAGGAACCTATAAAGAAACCACAGGAAAACCTCATTACCTTCCGCCGTAGTTACGTAGATTGAATCACGTTAGCAAATAAGTTTACAAGAAAAACATAGGGATGCAAAAAGAAAAATCTCATAGCGAGTATCGGGGTATCCCCTACAGATTCGTCGCTGGCAAGTTTCCGATCGAGGTGCACTTACGTTCGTATAAATAAATAGGTTGGGGCATCCCTAGCTCCTCAGTGGGGCAATTAATCACGCTGACCACCTGCTCCTGTACTCTTATATCACAGGGGCAATACTGTGTGCTGTGGAACTGTGTGCCAATTAGAGGTAGCATAGTGTGCTTCCTTTAGTGGTAAGGGTGTATTGAATTATAATCTTTCAGTTTAAAAAATGTATTAGAACATACACACTTCACTTAAATATGAGAAACTTAACAAAAATCTTAAGTAAGAAACATCATTGTCGTTCAGTTTATAGAGTTCATACAGTGAGTAATGATTTCAAACTCAAACTCAAAGCATTTATTTCAATTAAACCTTTTACATGCACTTTTGAATTGTCAAACAAAAATCGAAGTTCAAGCTACGTGCCCATTCCAAAACGTAGATCTCTATGGAGAAGAACGGGTAAGAAACTCCAAGGACACTCTTTTAAATCATGGGTATTACAAAATTTTGGGAACATTATTCTTGGTGCTTCTATATGTGAGAACAATGTAAAATTAAAAAAAAATAAGATTCAAAATAAGCCATGGCAGTTAGGAGATGACCAGTCTCAACCGACGGCGCCCGTTCACGAACTTGACGCGTGAATCAGCACCATCCAGCTCAACCATTTTCTAGGGAACCGAATGATCCAACACACGCGCCACCATCAGTGAGACATCTAAGTGAGCATGACATCCTCTCAACTACCACGATTTTTCCAGTCGACGTACATCAAAACAACATGTTATAAGGATGCATAGTACTCACATTTACAAAATTTTGACAAAATGCTTCTAAATTATATAAAACTATAGTTTCAATCCTATTTGAGAAATTCATAAAATTTGACTTCCAAAAAGTAAGAAAAATATTTAATATATCTATTGAAATTTTAGTAAATAATACTACTTGGTTCAGTAAAATCAAAAACAAATTCGTAATGTCAGAAAATTAATAACAATAGGAACAGAAATGTTCGCAATGTCAGAAAAATTATAATAATAGCAACAGAAATGTTCGTAATGTCAGAAAACATAAAAAAAGGGGAAGCATCTCTTCCAAATATTAAAATGTTAACTAGTAAGCCCAGGTGGCTGTGGAGCAGGACCAGTATTAAGCCAGGCATTTTTATCTAAGATACAATCATCTAACTTATAATATGCTTGTCTACATAGTGTGCGTTTAATGCATGACTTAAATTTATTTTCACTCAGTTCAAGAATATCGACTGGTATTTTATTATAACATTTTACACAGTACCCCATAAAAGAAGTATGTACTTTAGACAATCTGAAACGTGGTTGATCTAATTTGTTCTTATTTCTAGTGTTAAAATTATGCCTGTCACTTATCTTACTAAAAAGTTGTAGATTTTTCCGAACATACGTGATGTTTTTATAAATATATTGAAAAGGTCATGATGTTAATTGTTTTGAACAGTTCCCTTAGAGATTCGCGTCTGCGGAGGTTGTAAATGGCTCTGACAGCCCTCTTTTGCAGAATAAAGATCGACTCAACATCCGCAGCCCGTCCCCATAGCAAAATACCGTAAGACATGATGCTATGAAAGTGACTAAAATAAACAAGTCGCGCGGTATCCACGTCTGTTAATTGGCGGATCTTCCAAACAGCGTAAGCGGCAGAACTTAGCCGCCCTGCAAGTGATGTTAAGTGAGGACCCCACTGTAGCTTTGAGTCAAGCGTGATCCCCAGGAAACAGAATTCTAGTATCTCCTTAATCAATACAACTACTTCTGACATTCGGTAACGTGAATCTTATGCATTTAGTTTTCTTTCCATTGAATACCAAATTATTTACAGTAAACCAATTAGGGACCTTAACTATAGCGTTATTTACCTCGTCAAGCTCCTGTGCGTGTCTCTTAACTTTTAAAATCAGTGATGTGTCATCAGTAAATAACACCATTTGTGGTTGGTTTTTTAGTAAATGAGGTAAATCATTTATATATACTAAAAAGAGGAACGGACCCAATATTGAAGCTTGCGGTAATTCCCGGCCACCATAGGCGTGGGCTTGCAGACAGCGAGTAATAGGTAGTTCGCTGTCCGGTAGGGACCAAGCCCAGGTCCATGGCGCGTTGTGTTCCACGCGTGCCTCAAAGAGATGTCAGCACAAACTGATGCGGCCTGCAAGGGCCAATTCCTGCCAGGGGTGCGGGTTGTTCGAAAGAGATACCGCCGCCCCTGGCACACAGGCTACTGAGGGAACACGGGTGGGTTTTACTCAGTAAAAGTCTGACACGCTCTCCTGCTCCACCCAGAGCGGGAGAAGTTATTTGATGATTTCCCACCCAAAAATTAAAAACTATCGCCTATTTTTTTAATGCTCTTATAGCTTTCGGTAACATATTTAATAGCTGCACTCCCTCGAACTGGATAGTTCTTTGTACTTTTTAAAATACAGTTTCTTAATATGTCTAAATAAATCTAGAGATTTTAGAAATAAATATATAAAATAAATAACCAGCTTATAATCTCACTCCAATCACTCCCACTGTTGGACCACCGCCCTCCTCTTTGTGAGAGGGAGTGGGCCGTAGTCCCCCACGCGGGCCCAGTGCGGGTTGGTAGATGTTACGTGTCTTCGAATTTGTTGGTTTCCACACGATGTTTCCCTTCACCGTTTTGAGAGCAGCGGTGATAAAATTATTTACGCAAAGTAAATCGCCTGTCAGTTTACGAACCCACGACCCACAACTCGTGAGACGCGATCGTTGCCACTGGGCTACTACAGCTCTCCTTCTTAGAAAAGTGTAGTGTAAATGGCCTTATTCTGCCTTATTTGCCTAATTTGTTATTTTAAAACCACAATATTGCATCTCCGACGAGGAATGTGAAACTTTTTCATGGATTTCGTTCGGACAGCCATTTTTTCGCTACTGCTTTGCGTTTGTCGGTGTACTACAGGCATTAGAAAAGTAGTAAGTTTTACCTCATTATGCATAAGTCCCTATAAATGGTAATTATTCTTATTTATTTATTTAATCATTTATGTACACACCATACCAACCCGCACTGGGCCCGTGTGGTGGATTACGGCCCACTCCCTCTCACAGAGAGGAGGCCTGTGTCCCAGCAGTGGGAACGTTATGGGCTAAGTATGTGTATGTGTACACACATATAATAACTATCAAGATTTACATGTGCTTCGAGGATAAGAAGCAAAGTCCGTACATACATAAAACTTTTCACACTATTATACGTACATATATTACCTATGAGAATTGAACAGAGTAAAAGTACAACAATACTAAGAGTTAAGTTCATATTTTGGATCAGTTTCGGCAAGTTTCTGACTGCTAAAACTATTAATTGATAAACCAGAAAATATATCGTTAGTAAAAATATCGTTAGCAAAATCAGATATAGGTACAACAAACAAACGTCGCGAAGTATGATCATCATACAATAAAGGCTTCTTCACACAGGCGCGACGTGACAGCACGATGACGCGACAATTGTAGAACAATTTTCATTAAGTTTTCATAGAATTTGTTCTACGTGAGTCACGTTGCGCCTGTTTGCAAGAGCCTTTATACTTACTGAACATTGATTTTGTCTACCCACTAAATTGGCAATCGTCCATTGTCCCACTGGACATGTTCTTTGATATGTGTTACCCCGTGAACTTACGTTATGTTTGAAAATCGATACTTTGTCAGCCATTTTTTTGCTACTTTCTATTGATGGACAGTTTTGTTGCCATGAAAAATGTTCTCAGTATCCAATATCGATACATTTTCACTACCTATATTCTTGCAGAATATTTATGTATTATTCTTGGAGAATACCTGTAAAACTTTCAAATAATAACTATCAAAATGTCTAAAGCGTACCAACATTATATGAGCTCAACTTTCCTGTACATTTTACAAGAAACAACAGGAGCTCGGTTCTGCCTGTTGCTACAAATATCAAGATTTACATTTACTTCGAGAATAAGAAGCAGAGTCCGTACATACATAAGTTATACACGCTTTGTGTCCATCTGCATTTCTGCAGCGGCAGCGCAGACGCTCGTAAATAATCCTTTGGACCTGAAAAACGTTTCAGTGAATCCAATAAAATACGTATCCGCAGAGACTACGCCGCAGCGAGCTCGTTACCACGCCTAGACGATTTATTGAGATTTGAAGGCTGAAATATTGTAGGTGTTCCATTTTAAACTCTTTTATGAAATACAACTATTCAATCCGGTTTAGAATTCAATTTTACGCTGTACCTACAGGGAAGTGGAAAGACGAGGAGAGTTTAAAACAAAGTATTTCCACTACCGTTTCTTATTTCAATAACACAATAATATGTTATCTGCATAGACACCTATTAACGAATACATTGAAGAATTCTGTTATCAGGAATTGTATTGAACATTTATTTGAGAGTATTTATTCCTAACTGTGCATATTTTCTTTCCCAAAGTGCTTCCTTTGAACGAGAAAATTCAATTATTATCAGTGCTGTCCAATTAATTTCCGGTGGCGCCGGAGCTGATAGTGTCGAGTAAATTATAAATTATCGAAGCAATAATTTTAAACTGAACCCATTTCATTCTAATTATGAAATAAGCTATAACCAAAGGCTACATTAAAATATAGTTACGTAATGTACATAACGTTAAAGACATCATTAGAGGAACCTGTCTAAAACCACCGACGTCACCAATAATATCAAAACTTTCAGGTCACGCGATAAAAGAAAATTGCACTTTTTCTTTTTCGAATGACAGTGAGGACGAGTTGGTCTAATTTGACAGCTTAACGACCACCGAACCACGGTTAGCTCGAAAATGGAGCGAAACCTTCACGTAAATGTGTTTCCATCGGGCTCTTTGAACAAATGTTATTTCAGAGCTTATTTACATTAGTATCGAAGCGCCAGTTAGCTGCCATATAATTACACACGGCGCTGTACAAAGCGAGAGAGCTAAAATATATTCTGCTTAATCTTCATTATGAATGTGAAATCCGTTCATGGCCTGAGGCCACCACTCGCGTTTCATGTGACATGGGACACAATGTAGTAAAGATAAGGTGTCCCCTTCCAAGCCACTGAGTCTATTGTCGATCTCTTACGCAGCTTGGCATGTTAAAAGGAGCGCCCGATAGCTCGACCGTTACAAAGCACCCATTTTTATATGAAGATATAAATTATAACATAACTAGCAGATAATTACTTTCCCCGCTCTCCTCAAAGCCACAAAAGATTTGACGTACCGCTTCAATCTGTACAAGGTTCACGTTACCAGTAACACGTGTGTTGAAAATGAAAATTTTCATTGCAATAAAAATGATAAGTGAAATAAAAATTAGACGGCATAGTTCTTCTTTAGTGGAAATGGCTTCCTTTAGATAGAGAAAACGTATAATGGAATGCAATAACTCTTGACCGGGTGTGCGAAGAAATAACACTGTGTCATATTTCACAACCCTCCAACATTTTTATAAAAGCGGACCATCTGCTTTTGACCCCTCATTCTTTTTGTTTCTCGAATTATTTCTGTATAAGTAAAATATTAGATATCAGCGGATATAAGTTTTCCGGTGCACGTTCCAAGCCAATTCGTATTGCTACGGCTTTTTTGTTTATTATTTGTGTTCCAAACATCATGTTGTAGCATCAGAAAAAAAGTACCATTCTATACGTTTTGCTGACTATTATATACTAAGGTTTATTTTTATTTTTATTTATGTACAATAAAAAAATAAAGAAGAAATTCTGACGGTCAGTTAAAACAAACGTGATTTTTCTGTCTTGTCTAAAGACAAATTTGTACCTAACTACATATTTTCTCGGTTCAACAAAGAGTTTTTTAAAGCGAGGTACACGTAGCGTTTCCACAAACCTGTTTTGAGTAAGAGATTTACTTGAATCTTGTACGTTAGCCGACCTGCCCCGCACGAATATCCGCCGCAATCTGCATAGGTACGAGAGGTAGGAGTGGTACGGGAGGTACGCTTGTGTCCGTCCAGCGCTCGCTTTGTCACTGCTATTGAGTTAGCGAGGCACCCGCTCAACCGTCATTCCAGTCATTTTCATTTTCAAATCTTTGAATTGAATGACATAACGTACAATTTACGGTACCAAATAAACGTCGAGAGTTTTCTCAATTTTAGCAACCCTCGATTTATTTATAACACCACTTTATATTTTCCAATGTCGCCAGATCAAAAGATATTGAACAATAACTTTTTTACTATTTAACGAAATCACAAATGTTAAGATTTTATATATTTTCAACCCTGAATAGTTTTATGTCATCCAGAAAAGAAAATCTAAGCGGCGAGCGTTCCTCGTGTCCATAAAAAACTTCTGTGGAGTGAACGTGTAAGGAATACTCGTAAGCGTCACAGGAACCGGGGTGACTGCGGTCATTCCGCTAAACGAAGATCAGAATCGCAAGCTGTTAGCATAGAGATTGCGATCGAATGAATGCCGCCCCAAGTATTCCATCCCGAAATCGAGGGGCTCCGAATATTGCGGCCGCCCGATACAGCCCTTTTTGACTCTACTAACATTCCACCGCGGTACTAAGCCGCCCTTTGATTTTCTTTATATCTTAAAATACTTTCAAATTTTACGAATTTACATACGCATTTCCCTTGACGGCAATTTATGGCCACTAAAATGTCTACATATTAGCATTTTGCGATGATAAAGTGGCCGGGCATCAATCCATTGAGGCTCCACAAAAGAAATGACACAGTTTTACTGGAAAAAATATGACCAGTGAAATATTTCAAGCCATCGATTGTTTTGTGTACTGAGAAAAAGTTTCTTTGTAATTTGATCGATAGCCTTTTGTCCATTAGGGACCTTTTAAAAGTTGTCGTTTGATTTCATTGTGTACTTCAACAATAATCACGGAGTTCTTTGTTCGAGAACTTTCGGTTTTGAAGAAAAAATAAATAGCCATTAATCATGCAAATGTTTTGTTTCGAGATTTATTTTATTTATCAAACGAAGGGTGAAACTGAAAGACGCGCAGTTTCTTGAATGTCGTAGCTTATGTATCGTGACTTGAAATTTGACTATTAATAAATTGCCTTTGGTAGAGGGTGCTCGTGTTTTTCTCGTGTATTTTTTGTGGCGATCAAAATCAGATCGTAGATATTGGTGCAGGGCGGCGCGATCGCGAGGCGAGCTTGCAGAAGGTGCCAATATATTTCCTGACGGTTGAACGGTCAGGTAATTGTGGCTGAAACTTATCTCAAGGGGCGGACGTGAGCGGAATACCAAATGGTTTTCAGGTCTTGCAAATTATAAACGCTGTCCTCAATGTTTAGCGCCCTCGGTATCTACATACACCAAGTGAGTCGACTAAATGAATCCCGCATAATTTATCTGAGACTCGCAAAGGGCCTATCTGATTCGTTTCTGCTATTTTATTTTGAGCTCACGATGGAATAAACCAACATGATTAATTTTGTTAGGTTGTGTAATTAGAGAATTGCTTATCACACTAACTTGTTTAATTCAAGAAAGGACACAGTCAATTATGGAAAATATTATTATTGAAAAATCGATTAGGTAGTGAAAAAGTTACGTGTCACAATATACACATAAACATAATATAACTCCTGTTAACTCGAAGGGTTAGGCAGAGCCACCTTGACAAATTTCACACCTTCTTCATCGTTTCAGCTCACTGTACTAACCAGAAATCAGTAGCTGCAGAACAAAGTAGCCAGCAATCATCAGTATCATCAGGGAAAATAATAAAGAAAGTAATAATAACTCCTGTTTATTCAACTACGCCAGAGCTCAAAGCGACTACATTCGTACCGTAATGTATTAAAGAAAGTGTAGCAACAACTCGAATGAAAGAAACTCGTGAGTGACTATCTCAATCTTAAACACAACTTTAATAGAAAAAAAAAAACTAAATTATGCCGTCCTACAGTCATCTAAAGAAATTTCTTTTACTGTCAGCTTGGAGGTGATATTTTTTATTTTCTCTTAACAAGTCGACGACTGCCAGTCGAGTATCAAAGGTTGAAACTGTTGCCTGAATCTCACTGACGTAGACTTTGTTCAAGTTATTTACTTTAAAGCGCGCTCATTAGCTAAATGACCGTGCTTTATTGAAAGAGTAATCAAAAGTGGAATGGAACGAACTACGAAACGTTGCAGCTCTTGATTTGGAAGCGACTTGTAGTCGAAAATGTGCCTTTGCCCTAAAATGCAACACGGGATATTTATTTATGTCCGTATTTGGGTAACTGTATGCCTCGTTGGTCTAAAGGTCGTAAGCTCTACTGCTGAGCAATTGAGCATGGATTCCCGGGTTCAATTCCCAGGTCGGGCAAAGTGATATTGGGGTTTTTGCACCAGGAATCCAAAGTAGCAGTTTGGAGTCTAGATTTGTGCCTGGGTGGCAGCAATAGACTCGCCCCCTATTGCATTGGACTTGACATAACTGGCCTAATGTGGGTGTACTAGGTATAGGTACATCTCTGTCTTACCACTTGGGGAGACAAGGCGTGATGTTATGTTTCATACCAAATTAGGAGGTTTATGTACACGAGTCTGATTCAAAGAGGTGGGGTAGCTACACAAAGCAGATCCAATTGTTTCAAATACTTGTGACATCAGCAATTATTTGACCATGCGCATTAAATTGCTCTTTGAAAGATGACAAGATGGAACTTCGGTAAAGAACTTTTTAATAGCCAAGGGTGTGATGCTAATTACTTATATTCCCTTAAATCTTTCAGTGATACAGAAGAATGGGGACAGATCTGTCCAAGACATTGACCGTACGGTGGGTCTGTCTGCCGACATACATACTTCAGTTGCACTTTAACTTTCTAAGGACAAACACGAAGATAAGTTTCATTGCCCAAGTTCATTAATGGACTGGCCACGGCGCTAGCGCATGTACATTCAAACTATAGTATCAACTGATATAACAGTCGGAAAGCAGCTTTATTGCTTAAATAATGTCTTTTGATATAAGGTACTTTAAAGCTTCCCAAAGCGCCATTCAGAAGTTTTTACGATTTGTAAACTAAACTACGTCCATATTCGGGAAACGGTACATAAAATATTAATTAAACTTTTAATGCGTGAAAATATGTTCCGTGTATTTAAATGTAAAGAAATAAAGTTATGTGTATAATTCTAAATTAACGAGTAACCGATTGCATTGATCTTTAATAAATAAATATATAATAATATTAAGGTCGATAATAAATCTTTGCTACTGAAATTTAACTGAAAAAACCTGTTTGTTTTTTAAATTATTTCCCGAAAGCAGTTCTACTTATTATTTATGACTATTGTGTTATACTTAAATATATATTTTATGATTCCATACAAAATCATTAACTGAAACTGGTTTTTGTAAATAATGAGAAAAAAGAAACCGTGAAAAAAAGACAGTTTAACTTCCCATATCGATCTATCGTTGGTCACCTCGACCGAAGGTATCCAATGAACAAAATCTAATAATAATTCTTAATTTAAATACAACATGATCCAGATATAATTCGGTTGTAATGCAGGACGGCGCGGAGGGACGCAGTGGAAACAAAACCGATATACGGTTATTCCCTGACAGCTGAGCTCTTAGGTGATTGTGGCGGAAACTTTTATCGGATGTCGAACGTGAGCGAAATAGCGATTCCCGCGAGTTCACCTGTTTACACCGACAACATGTGCCCTCTAGAAGAGATAAGGCCATGTGACGTACAAGGAAAAGTGCACACCTATTTGTAAGCCCTTTTTAAAGAACGATTAAGAGTGTTTTTTTTGCGGAAATCTATTTTCAGTAACTTTTCAAGTAATCAATCTGTGTTTGTTCTATTTTCGGATAATAATAATAAGCACTATCGTGATTAATTTTATATTTTTTAGCTAGCAGTAGGTACCTATGTGTTATTGTTGGTTTGTGATTATGAATTCTGCATTGAAAACGAAGTTAAGAAGAAGTTTAGTAAAAACTGTTGAAATTTTTGTAAAAATAATTAGAGGGTTATTTTTTGGGTTTTATAACTTACGTTCTCCTTCCAGCGTCTATGTCTCTGCTGTAGCTTTTAGCTTCCCACACCCAAACATGCCACTTTACTATCAATAACGCGTCATTTTATCCCATAAACTGTATAAGCCTTATGAACTATAAAGCTGAACAATTGAATTATTATTTCAGCATCAAGTGCTACAGAGATAGCGCGGAATATAATAAACAATTGTGTTATAACAGTTGCGTATTATTTGCATAATCCATTTTATTCTGGGAGTTTTGCCAACTCACAAACATTAACTTGAAGTAACTCAATGCATAAAGTGAATAAATTAATGATTTTGCATTTATAACAAATTAAGTCTTAACGCCTATTAGTAACGCTTTGAATAATGCAGTATGATTTCTTTACTTTTACAGTAGGTACGTGGATATCTGTAGCACAGATGGAACGTGGTGCATGTTAAAGGCAGATCCAATAAAATATCGATACGATTCTTCGTATCGCATATCACGTTACATTCATGCTTGTTACATGCTTGTGATGCCTTTGTAGGCCTTCTACTGCACGGTGAGATCTTCTCTGAAGAAATATTCTAATATTATAAAAGTTTGTCTCATTAGGCAGTGCACATTGCTTGTAGAACAAATGGCCGATAGGGCCGAAAGGTTCTGGAGTAGCGACCGCGTAGATACTGGAAGACGTAGCGTTGGAAGGCCTCCCAGAAGATGGACCGATGACCTGGTGAAGGCTACAGGAATCCGCTGGGTGCAAGAAGCACAGAACCGGTCGAGATGGCGATCCTTGGGGGAGACCTATGTCCAGGATTGGACTTTCTGTGACCTGGTGAAGGCTACAGGAATCCGCTGGGTGCAAGAAGCACAGAACTGGTCGAGATGGCGATCCTTGGGGGAGACCTATGTCCAGGATTGGACTTTCTGCTGAAATGATGATGACGATGAGTCATTGTCTTATTATTATACGGCTGCTCTACCCCAGATTTTTTTCCAGAACATTTTTATCAATAAATGCGGTTGCTCCACGCAAATAAATAAAATAAATTTCATTCAGAGTTATATTTTTGCCGGTATTTGGGTTAGATAGTTCGTAAAATGACACCTGAAAGGTTTCCTACTAAAAACACAACGTTAAAATCGATCTCATAAATGAGTTGTAAAGCTGAATAAAAGAGTAAAAAGTATTAAAAAAGATCCAAATACAGTGGGAATATGAATTTCTCAAATATAAACTTCACTTTTGCCCCAAGGTAAGTTCTGCTTGTCGGTATAAATAGTATGATAAATATTTCAGGAGGTTTCGGATTGCATTTAAAATAAGCTGACCGTTTTAGAATAAATATTTGATTTCTCTCTATCAATGCATTTCTATGCTAAAACTACCAGTAGGTCCTCTATACTATTTGCAAATCGATACAGTACTGTTTGAAGAACATTTAGATACCAAAATTGTATAGAAACCACCTGAATTTCTCATCTAAAATTGTTATGTACAAACTATTCAATATTTATCGTCTACTAGCATCGCCCCGCGGTTTCACCCGCGTAGTTCCCGTTCCGTGGGAATACGGGGATAAAATATAGCCTATTTCACCCGGGGATAGTGTAGCTTCCCAACAGTGAAATTATTTTTCAAATCGGTTCAGTAGTTTCGGAGGCTATTCAATGCAAACAAACAAACAATCAAATCTTTCCTCTTTATATATTAGTATAGATTAAATAAACAACTTAGATACACGTAACTTAGTTTAACGTATTTAATACACATTCTTATTACCTACTGTAAGAATGTATTGTTCTAACAAAACAATACATTCTAACAGTAGACTTTAAGACGCTTCCAACGATACCTCATTGGTCAAATTACGATAGTTAAGTAGTTTAGAAGTTATGAGGAAACAGATTAACATACATACATACCCATCAAAATCATAACCTTGCTTTTTGTTTCGCCGTAGTCGGGTAAAAACCAAATACAACATCTACTTTGTCCAAAATCTTTCTACAAAAATATAACTTATCCACATTTTCGTATTTTATACTTATAGCTGGAAGCGAGCAAAAGAGAATAGTATTTCCCGAGATCCCAAGTATTACGGCTCGGTAAAATGTACGGCCCATGCACAGTGCAGCTTGGAGTAACTCGAGTGAGACGTAGGTGAGGGCGGGTGTTCTCTTTCGATCGCGGGAGCTCAAGATATCTGTAATGGCCACTCGAGCTATCTGCTCAACCGTTATTCTCAACAAATCTTCCATATTGCGGCCAACCGGAGCTCAATCAATACTGTGCAACGCGCGTATAGTTTGTTTTCTATTTTGAATTTGTTTACCTCCCAGCTTCGGGCACGACGTGTTTTGCTGTGTTGCAGTTTTGAACTGAATACCAATATTTTCGTACTTAAAGTCTTTCGTTGTTCATGAAGTTTATTGCTAGTTTCGCGCAGATATTTTCATTTTCTGTTCACGTTGCTATCGAATTATTTTAGATTTATTTCATACATAAGTACTAACTATAAAACGTATCTCCGTTCGATGCAATTACATAAATGACTGATAATTCAAATCTAGAAACTGACTAGACGTAGCTCGTAGAGCGAGACTTTACCCAGCGTCCATAAGTTTTTGTACTTTCTCATTGGAGCACTGAACAAGTGAAATTAAGATAATGTTCTAATGGGTCGCATAAAGGAAAGTTATAATATCCAGAAGCACATTCGTTGCTATGGAGGTGGCTTGCTTTGTTTCCGACTTCGCAAACTTTTCCCTGTTACATTGTTCACTTGTCGGGAATCGCTACTACACTTTATGGATTGGTACAGCTATTTGTTTTCTGTTTGCACGTATATGGACAAAACTAATTTTGTTGATGAGATAAAAACATTTCGTAAATATAATAATTTGGATTGCAGTGTTTTTTTTTTGTTGTGATTGGGTAGAAGATGTTGTTTACGATGGTACCTGGATTAAGTGAAGCCGTTAGAGGAGTGACGCAGGGAGCTGTGGCGGCAAAGGGGAGGCGGTGAGGTGAATAATTGCTGCAATCAGTGCCAAGCCAACTAAGCGATGATCAGACCGACACGGTGCAAGTTGCCGATTGCTTGTTCCCATATCATTTTTCGTTGCAGTTTTTTCATTCTTTTTTAATCAGAACTAAAATAAAGTCAAGTTCGAGAAGGTATAGTAGTTTATTTTCAATTGATTTTTATTCTAACGGTTGCACGAAATTGATATTAAGAGTGTTGTTTATTAAATGGAAAATTGTTAGGATTGTAAATAAAGCTAATCATGTTCGGTAATATTTTGAACTGTCCCGGGACGAATTCGCGATATTGTAACTATAAACACAAATTGTTGGCATCGTAATATTAATAGGAAGTACGTAACTCTCGCTCGAATCGTGTTCTGTTTATTTAGTGGATCAGGATGCCGTGAATCGTGTTTTGAAAGCAACTAATTAACCGATCATCCACACATTACTCGAGTAAACACGTTCTATATTACTATTTAAAGCTAAACAAATAGCATTAATCGAGTCAAAAAGTTTTGAAACCCAATTAAGTAAATTAATTAACATCGATGAACAAAATAATCGATGAGGTACACATGAGTATCAAAGTGGAGTTTGATTCTGTTTACCAGGGAAGGACAATGTGTACCAAATAAATTACGGCAAAGTCAAAGTAAACGTAGAAAATTAGTTACACGTTCGCAATAGTCGCTTAATTTATTACAATGAAACGTTTAAAATTCTGAAGTACCTGTTTAAGTACTGAAGTTGGGTGTTGAACAAAGCTAATCAAAAGATAAGGCACATACATCATGTAGTGAAGTTAGAAGCGGGTGCAGGAGTCAGGCCGTTTTTATGGTCCAAGTTGCCGGCACAATGCCTTGGAATGTGCGAAGTAAACACTTAACTGCAGGTTTACTTGTCGTAATGCAGTGCAAGTTTCACCGCGCGCTCGACCACGGGACCACGGCACAACTACGCCCTGCAAAGTTTTATGGTTGCAGTTTTAATGTGGACTAAGCTCCGGTGACTCCACCGAGAGGCCGCTCTTCTCGCTACGTTTCGGACATCAAATTTCAACTTAATTTTTTCGCTCCAACTTTGTGGAATAACAGTTTCCAGAGGAAATTGTGCTATATACGCTAATGAGAAGGCCGCTACGCTCAGTTCTCCTTTGACCACTCTACAATTTGGAATAACGACTTCTACTAAATAAAATTCATTTGACAAATAGTGATACTAGAAGTTCACTTGTTAGTGCGGTGATAAATCTGTCCAACAAGTCGTAATGTAGTCATTAATAACTAACTTCGGGTATAATGTTAGTTGGCGTATTTCAGCCACATAGTTCTGCGTTTGTTTGTGTTACATAAAAGAGAAAAAATACTCTTTTTATTTTTTCGGAACTCGCTTAAATAAGAATAATTTTACGATTACCGGTATTTAATAGGGCAGAAAAGAATTAAAGCGGCTCTTTAAGATGATTTTAAAGTAGCCTAAAATAAATAGCGAATGTTCACGTAACGGTCGGTGAGTCAGGAAAGTTGGAAAGTAAATGGTATTAGCATCGTCTAATCACTACCTGGGGAGCTCTCCGTCTAGCGCTGTGAACCGGGTACCGACGTTTCAGAGCCGTTCCCGTACACTTGCTTGCCCGTTCTGGGAGCCTTCTTGAATGCAAATAAGCATTAGGAACGCCTTTACAACATTGAGACGCTCTTTATTGGGCCTGTTCGAGCATATAAACCGGCGGTTCCGCAAACATTCGGCTCCACGCACCTCCCTTTAAAACACGCCTGCGACACTCACGAAGCCAGGTAGACGCCTCCAATGTTCCTAATTAAAAATTTTACTTAAAAAAGAGTAATGAAGATGAACTCCACCGAAACAAAATGTTATCAGAGCTCGAGGACAAAAATCAAGAAATGCAAATTCAACGGGAAAGGCGAACTTAAGTGGAGCTGTAAATGTAATTAGATTTTCAAGTTTACAAAGACAAGAGCGCTCAGGTTGGTAGATTTACTGCTGGCTGACCCACCTCCCCGTGGAGAACGATAAATGAGACGCCGCGAGGTAGCGATACTAATTATCCTATAGGTAGACGTGTAACACCGTCCACGTTCCCTCTAAATCTTGTTAGCGGTCGGAGGTGCAATTCTGATAAATGCAATTGCTGCGATAATTTACAACGAGTCCCACAACGCTGAACTTAATTATACCCAACGCATCACTTCTTGTATTTTAATGTTAGTGTTACTTAAATTATAGTTTTTATTCAGATACGAAAAGCGCTTACTTAGCAAATATAAAAATAAGACTAGTGTTCAAGAATTTTACGACGTAGGCATCCACTATAAAAAGTGTTATGTAAAGTTAGTACTTTTTTTTATATTTTTTGCTCTTGGGTGGTCTTGTTTAGTTTTCTTTTCATGTCTAGTTATTGACACTTATAATCTAGTTTTTATGTGTCCATTTTTGGCGGTCTTTATTTTTTGCATAGTTTATGTAACATCATACATAAGTAACAGAAATCTTTTTTGGCAAACGTTTTTGTTTCAAAATTTCATGGAAAATATAATAGACGAATAAGTATGTCTTTGGGTTAAAAATAGCCGAGTAATTATAAGATGTCAAATAATTAGGATTAACAGTTTAAGTTAATTGCAGGGACCCTTTCGTAGTTTATTCTTTGTTCTTTAATTTAGAAACACTTAACACCGGATAATTAAATTTGAAAAACGTATGTTCAGCGATGCTAGTCGCTCGCTCGCCAATGTATAATAATATAATTGTTTCCATTACACGAATTGGTAGTTGCGAAACAATAATACGAAACTTTCAATTCGATTTCGATTCTTTGTCCTACAGTTTCTAGTCACGATTTACTGTACCTAGCTCATGCATCATGGAAATACTTTGAAAAGGTTTCTATAAATAACACTGAATACAATAAAAAAAACGGTGGATTCAAAAGGGTGTAGATAGCCGACTAGCTACATACAAAACAATACAAATATATGTTGCTGAAAATAAAGGTAAAACACGTGCAACAGCCTCTTCCTTTGTTGAAGTCAGTTAAAAATAGGACGCGTTCCACAATTTGGTGTAAATATCCGTCCAAAATCGGTGTCCGTCGTCACGTAGCAATTTATGGTATTTGATAGAAGACAGTAGTTGGCAGATACAAATCAGTGACCGATTTAAAGCGGTCGTCTACGTACGGGGTACTACACACTTATTCGAGTCGACATGATTCGGCACTGCAGGGTGACAAAATCGAACATAAATTAATGTTTGAGCAAAAGCCGCTCGTCTTAGCTCGGATTGACCTGACCCGAACAAGATACAGTGACGGTAAATGCCAGGACAGACTTTGTCCATCGGCAAGAGCTGAATGAAAGCCGAATATACGTAGTAATTGCTTCGGAGAATCGGCTTTGTTGTCCAACAAATATCTACTGCCGAATCGTATAACTCTGGCGCACCCCTAACGCCTAAAGGGTCCGGTAAATGTTAAATGTGAACCTGTACGGAGTCAAGCTTGCGGGTGGAAGGAATTACACTTGAATAATTGCCGCAATCACTCGATGGTGACTGACAAACGTACGGCCTTAAACTTGGAGGGAAGACTTTGGTTTAGACCGAAATGTTGGCGAGCGAGAGTTGATATTCATATGGAATTTTATATCTTTTATTTTAGACTAGGTTTTGCCAGTGGATTTGCCAGCGTGGATGTCATAAAATTATCCCACGGGAAAGTAGTACTGGGATGAAAGTATCTAGTATCTATGTGTTGATTCAAATTTTAACTATTTGCGGGCCGAATTTCATGCAAATCCGTTTGGCAGTTTTTGTGTAATTGCGTAACAAACACCCATACGTACAAACTTTTACATTTATACCTAATATTAGTAGTAGATAACACAAAACGAAAATTAATTTTAATGCAAGGCCATAGTAGATTAGTTAGGTCGTAGAAACCTAGACCGACTTTGGAACTAAGTTTACAGATTTTTTTAATGAAAAAGGGCTACCTTTTCTTACCGCAAAAAGCTAGACAGATAATGTCAGTCCTCTTCCACAACGTAGCATAAAACTTTTCCGTTGTGGACTGTTTTTCAGATATTTATGAGCAAATGTAGGTAGTAGCGTGCCATAATGTGGTGACCGTGTCTATTGATTGCGAATGATAGGTTACTAGTTCATCGCGTTCGAGCACCACAATAACCTCATTCATAGAGTTGACTGCATTATTTGCGCACAACGTTAAACAACATAAACTTATTATTTCTGTTTACAACAATTTTCAATTTCAATCTAATGCACGTAATGTAAATAATTAATGTTTGTTAGTTTTGGCGTATTCAATTTATATCAAACTTTTGTGATCAATTTGTGGTAACTGGAAAATTGCTACTTAAAATTATTATTTGCTCATTTTAGTGATATTTGACTCCCCAATTTGTTTAATTAATTAAATATTAATACAAACATAACGCCTGTTAGGCGTGGGTCGTTAAACGATTCTATTTGCTGTCCCTAGTAAAATCTTCGATCAATATTTGGTACCTAACACTATTTCATAAAATATGCCAATATCTAGTATAACTAGCATACTTATGACGTTAGTACGTCAGAAATGTGTGAAAATCTTTTTTGTACAAAAATTAGAATAAGAGGGCAGACATCTTACACAAGTTGTTGTGTTTATAAAACAGACTGTGACGTCCGCGACGCCAAGTCCGGAGCGACCAACGACGCCGCCTCTGACTGGAAGAGGGCCATATATTTTTTTAGAGCATACTGTGTAGCGAGACGGACTAAACGGTAATAAGTAATCATTTGGTGCAAAGGAACGTTTCAGTAAATCTAATAAAATACGTATCCGCAGAGACTGCACCGCACCGAACTCGTTACCACATCTAGACAATTTATTAGGATTTACGAGGTACTCACGAGGTTGGATGATCGTTCTGAAAGTTGTATAAACGGACAAAATGCTCTAGCACTTTTCATTCACGTCGAATATGATGAAATAGGAAATCAACTCCAGGAATGAGCAACGAAATACATTCAATGAATGTCGTAAACGCTCACATCCTCTGCCTCTTTTAAACGTTTTCCGCTAGTTGCTCGACTTCGTGATTTAAAGTTTCATAAGCCACAAACTTGGACCCGAAACGTGTTCTTTAATTTCCAACATGGATTTTCCTTCATACAAAATTAGTCTTTCTTTGTGATCATAAATCGTAGAAATATTAAAGTCATCTTTTCGCAACACAACATATTGGTATTTATTATAATAAAACATTCTTCAAAACAATTTGGAGTTGAAATTGAAATAATATCGGAGACGAACACGGCGTATGCGATTTCCAATTATCGATGTGCGCTGACGCTGTACGGTATTGCAACTCCGTATGACGAGAAAATATTTCGCTCAGGTTTCATACGAGAACATACGAGTACATACGAGAACACCGTATGAGGAAACGTTCGTCCATGTACTGCACGTGTCGGGCTCTAATCTTCCGTTATTTGAAACTCAAGAAATTTCACTAACAGAATGAGAAAAGTTTCCCCCTCGATTATTTATGATTCAGCACAGAATATCAATTTGATTGAAAGAAAAGAAACATAACTTTTGAAGTTGACGAAACTTTGCGCTTATGTATTCTAGAATCAGTTGTTTTAGTCGTCCATGAGTGATATAACAGAACAAGTACGTCTAGCTACCTAAAAGTTTGGTGTGCAAGTTTTGCCAAGTTTTGTGAACAGAATTATGAATATTCACAAACGCCCCGGGATTCCTCACGTGCGGAAACTCTTTTAATAGCGCGTTAAGTGTTGGTGAGCAAGTTATATTACGAGTATGTATATAGTTGCTTTTGGATACTTAATATTATGCTCATCATTCTTCTTTTAAAGAGGAGCATCTATCTTAGCATAAGTTTTTATCTCTACTTGAACGGAGCAACTCTTCTTCCCATGATATTATTTAGTAACTATATCAGGCTGTTGAGAACGAGATTCATCAACAGTCGTATTGCAATAATGACAAAACTACACAATTTGTCAAATTGATCAATGAAAATCTTCATGACACACCAGAAAAATCTTGCTACGAGATCTGCTTGACAACAATAGGGATGTAGCAGCATCTACATCGCCACATGCAAAATACACTACGCATGACACTGACGTCACACGGAAATCCTGCATCACGCAAGCAGAGTGTAACCGTGCAACTAACACATTTATAAACAACGTTCCGCCACTAATAGTCGCCGTCGGGCAGTTGTCCACCAGATCCGACACTTGCGTGGTCGGAGGATCCTTCCTTTTCTATGGAAGTTGAGTGAACTTTACACCCTGTTCCTCATATCATAGGGGCTAGCCATTTTCTTTATTCAAAATCATTAGAAGCAAATTAGGTTAGGTTAGTTTACCCCTACAGGATCTAAGGGACATCGGCAAAACCATTACCATGAATTCAACAAGAATTGATCTATTATTTCTAAAACAATTTTAAATTTTTATATTTCGTATCCTACCATTGTATAGAATCAAGTTCTTCTAACATAACAGACAGCTGAGCTACTGGGGAGTTTGTTGCGCCACTTCTTCTTCCCAGCTAAAGCACTAGGAAGTGGTGAAGGGTGGGCGTTTTTAGGGGACTGTCTTTTGTAATTTTTGACGTTCAAAAAGTGCTGACACCAGCCTTGTTTGAATAAATGACTTTTGATTTTTGATTTTGATTTTGAATACATTAACGCTGTCGTCATAACGTGGCAGAATTCTGGTCGAAGCTTGTTTGAGCTTAATTGGAATCATCGACACGACGAAGAAGTATACATGATGCGAAACCCCCAATCATAGACACTTTTCATTGTTTATTAAAAAAGGCTGCTATTCCAAACATTTTGGCCGTGTAGGTCTTCACTTCTGTACGAAAAAGCTGATTATTTATAGGCCTGTATAAAATAATGTGCTGAATTCATAGTAACAGTTTACCACTAATACTCTCGAATCTTCGTCTCAAAAACAAAATCTTTGATATCCTTAACAAGAAAGCTACCGTTCACTATAAGCAAGCTCAGCAAGCTGCACGGCAGTAAGTTACTCGTCCATCGCCTTAAGAGCATCGGTTACGTTAAGTAATTCAGTTGCCCAGTTGATAGTATAAGTTACACCAGTAAGTTGCTTGGACTGACTTACCGCACTATTTAAGTCTCAAGAGTCCTGATTTCCATAGACTTATAAGAACACTTTGGTATTGTGGATTCTATACGAGTATTTTAAATGTTTTGCAACCATAGTTAAGTAAGTTATTTGGTGATTTCCCACCCTTAAAAAAAAAAAACATAGTTTATGAAAGAGCCTATTTTTATGAGAGCGTCTAAGTTACTGTGAATAGGTACCTACTAAGTCAATTACCTAAGATGCAGATTGTCTAAATGGAGTGACTACGGTTCGTACGCTTGCAGAGTTGTTGTTGTTGCGGTTGATGTCCAGCTTGACGCGCGTAGAGAAAATATCACTTAGTTCCCGTTAGGTTTATAACGTATAAGTTGTGCTTACAAGATTACGATTCCTTTCTCTAATGTTAGTCACCGCGTAGCAGTAATCACACTCGCTGATTTATTGTTTTTTATGTTTATTTATTATAGTAATGAAATTATGCGTATCTGGTTCAAGTAGCCCTCATAAATTAAACTCCATAAAATATTATCTTAATAAACAACTACAAATCGCGATGAATATCGCACAACCGCGAGATACAATAACACACAATTATGAACATTTCAAATTCGGTGTTTGATCACGAAACGTTTACCTAATGAGTTGTAAAATTGCAACAGTGTACCGGACACCAAACACTGGCATCACGATGAAAATCATAGGTATAATATTTACAACCACGCTGTGCCCTGCAAACAGATAAATTGAGTACAAAATAGTCCACAGCAAAGCGGATACAGTCCTCGCATGAAACAAACAGTCGAGGTTTATGCAAATTGGGCTCCTTTGTATTTTGCTGGATTAAAATATAGTGGGAATTAGTTCCGTGTCAGATATCCGACCAGCGGGCACCTCGGCCCACTTGATTTTATTGCGCGCTACTTTATTTGAAGCGTTTCCGCCATTACTTTGAATGAAGAAGGTGCAATTAAACTATATGGGAATGAACATTCGATGATTTCGGGCGCTTCATTGGCTGCGGCTATTAATGGTAGCGCATCGCTGATGGTTTAAATATTATATTTGCGAGCGAGAAAAAATACACTTGGAGAGGGTTCTCAATTCGTCTAGATAGTTTTTTTGTATGTTTGTTACTCGATATCTTCATCAATTGTGGATGGATTTCGAAAATTCTAGGATCCCATATACATTTTATTAACTTTGCTTCAGTCGTTTTTGCATTAGCCTCGATAGTACTTTTTTAATCCACTTTATGTACAACCTCAATGCCATTCTGCTGCTTTGTGTCACTGTTCTTTACATAGCAAGTAGTGGCATACGAATTGGTGTGGGGCAGGTACGATTGCTAAAATATGAAGAATAAATAGCTTAATAAGTTTTTCTTTGAATTAACAAGGCGCAATCAAACTATGTGGTGGTAAAAATTTGTTGTTATCGAGCACTTCATTGGCTGCAGCTATTAATAATGGTTTAAATATAATATTTGCGATCGAGAAAAAGTGCAATCCGTTTTTCTTCACTTAGTTGAATGGGATGGTTTACTTAATTTACGTAGTACCTACTGGCAACTGAAAAAGGAGTTCTTTCGGGCAAATATATGCATACTTTTCTTTTCTGCTGAGAGCATTGCTGCGTTCCGCTTTGTGGAATATGGGCGCCGGTAAAATTATAAAACTTTTTAACTTTGCCTTAATATGATGGGAGCGGTGCAATGACTGTTCTAGAAAGATGTTGCCTGCGAGACGATTTCATGTATGGATATCAGATATTTGGTGTTGTACTCCCTGAGCACGAAATCCGTAATTTCAGCTGACCGTGTATTACTATCGTATATAAGATTATTGCGGGGCCCGAACTTCGAATGAAAGACAACACGATTTGAAAGCTGGCCTTACTCCTGATGTGTTTTATCCCGTCCGAAAGAGTTAAGTAATCGGGAGTAGAGTGCATTCCGAAGAATTAAACTACTTTCGGACGAGCCCGTATCTTCGTTGACGAAGTAGGCTCCTAGACCAGCTTCGTAGGATACTCAACAAAATAAAACATTAAGGCCCTTATTCATAAAAAAATATCGAACATCTAAACAGGTGTTTAAGTCTGGTTTCATATTGAAAAACAGACTTAAACAACTGTTTAGATGTTCGATAACTTTTATGAATATAAGTAGAATGGGATTACAAGTCTGAATAACTAAACCTAACCCTAACACGCCTTTGTCTACCGCCAAAGATTTACAGCACTGCGCACCTAACGATAACAGGTTCAGAATAATTTTCGATCCGAGCGCCTATATCGTAAACATGAAAACTCATATTCAACCCCGCTCTTATTCCTCAGTCTAATGATGTTGAATGATGCGACAAACCCTGCATATTCAAGATAGACCAGGCCATCATTTAAAAAAAATGGTTTTCCTTTCATAACCCCTTTGCATAAAGGTTCCCCTTCGTTATTCAAAGACACTTTAAGTGTTGGTCGTCGGCGAGTCAACGTTATTGAAATGGTGGCAGTCTGCCTGAATTATCTCCCTTCTTCAGTTACTTTCTTTCTATACTCTATTCTTTGGTTCTGACTTAAAATGGAAACGAAAATTATTGAAATCTAAAGGTTATTATTACTAGTATTATTCTCACATAATTTATCTGCCTGGATAACGGGCAAATATTTTATAATTAAAATAGGAAGTCATTTATGAAATGTGTTTATAGTATTCTGCCCATGAATGTCAAAATACTGTCAAATCACAATATTGCTCAATCACGTCGTAAATGGCTAAACGGATTTGCATACAATTCACAGTCCGCCTATGTATTTGTACTTAACAAGCACATACAGTGGAGATACAGTATTGGACAATATACCGGAAAACGTACGACTTTTACTGAACTATGCAATATAAGCAACTATAGCCCATTTACATCATGATGAAGATAAAAATAATATCTTTGTTTTACATTATCACAGAATGTAAACCTTTAGGCTTTAGACTGCCTTGTTGACCAAGAAGGCTTTCTAAAGCCTAAAGGTTGCTACGAGGAAGGCCTAGTGGTTGCAAGTGCTACCGCAGAGTACGAATTCCTGGGTTCGATTCCCAGGTCGGGCAAAGTGTTATTGACTTTTCTATATGCAATTTCTCATTAGCAACTCGTATTCTGAATTTGTGCCCGGCTCATGGCAATATCCTCGCCACCTATTACATGGGACTTAAACATAACCGTATGGTATTAATTCCCCAATTCTGTATGGTTATAATGATTCCCCGTGGGATCTTACTAAGTTCAAACTGCGTCAAAATCGTGTTTTGTAGGAACCAATGTAACGGTAAGGAAACGAAATCTCATATTTTGTATGTTCCAAGACAATTTTATGATATTTTTTGTAGATGTCGTGTGTGATCTAAGAAATAGACGTGGTGTCGAAGTAAGGAATCGTTAAGTGGTCATAGTGAATTAGGACCCTGGCGAAATGTGGGTGTACTTTTGGTAAACCTCTTCCCAACACTTCGGGGAAACAAGGTGTGATGTTATGTTGAAAACCTTTTAATTTACAGATAATTTTGATTGCCCATTCGTTTTTCTATTAGAACCAGATCACGAGTCCTTAAGATAATTTTGGCAACACCTTGTATCACTATCCCTTGATCCCATTACCGTCTTAACCCCTCACCTCAGATCGTCAATAATCGAAAGCTTAAACCTAATTATTTACACAGTTCAGTGGTAGGTAATTATGCTATGCAGCTATCGGGAGCGTCGCTGACGGCTTATAGCACTGTCCGTTGCATTAATAAAAGCGATCGCAGCTCGAAATCCGATTAACCACGTTGGTTCAACTGACTATTTTGTGCGAATCCCATCAATTGGTACTTGATGTCAAGTTGAATTTAAAAGTTTAACAAATATTCTCTGTTTCGATACACGTTCTGTTTGTTTTTCGGATTATTTCTATTGAGTTAAGTTTTGGTGTTGTTATGCTATCATTTCATCGAAAAGCGTAACCTGGGCCTAACAAAATTCAGAGATTTCACATAGGTACCTCTTTCAATAGGTATGTGACTTTAGTTCACACATTTCGTACATATTTTGTCTATTTATTCAACACGTTATTATTCTGTTTTCATACATATAAATGTGAGTAAAGTTCACAAGGAATAAGCCATTTACGAAGTTGTAAGCGACAACAAAGGGAAACTTAACGTAACGCCGAATTACATTTTGCTATCGTTGTACTAACTTACTTTATTAAAATCTTATATCCCAATACATGTGTGATCACTGTAGGTGCCTTTCAGCTGGGAAAGCTTTTAAAGGGAGCATTCGCATTACTTATCCAGCATTCATCAGAAAGGTGTGGTCAACGCACCATCAGACTGAGGAAATTTTTCTAAGGAACCAGCATTGTAAATAAATCGTTTATTTGGTGCATATAAAAGACACAACACAATATACAAAGCACAATGAGATAAAAAATTATAACATGAAAAGATCTAGGTGCCAATTTACTAAAAAAAGAAGAAAAGATGACATACTCGTAAGTATAGCGATGACACTTTAAGCTATGACACAATTTGACATTCAAATGAAATACAAACATAACGTGTGGTGTGCATCTCAAAGTTGCACCAAAGGGGACTTCAGGTCAGCATGTGTCAGGCAAACTAGCTGCAGTGACCTACGGACATCGAGCAGATGAGATTAAAACGCGAATAATAAATATTGGTGTTGTGAAAAGTGGAATGTGTGAAATCAAATTATGTAAGTACCTACATAGCTACCCGTAATCACGAAACAAATATCAACTGTCTCATACTAAACGTCAGTACCTACTGGACTCTAATGTATGGGACAGCTGATTATTTTTGGAACGAAGTTCTTGCGGTAGGAGTAAAATTTGTAGAAATGGTCACGTAACGGAAAAAGCGCTACTTAACGGAAAAGCCTTACCTGTTCCATGCAATTTTTTTTATTTTTATAATACTGATAATAGTGTGAGAGTACCGTGTGGTGCCGGACATAAAGAATAGCATCATCCCATCTCTTCCCGTGGGTGTCGTAGGAGGCGACTAAGGTAATTACTAGAGAATGGGCAGCAACGTTCTCTATGCATTTTACCACCATACTGCAATCGCCAACCCGCCTGCCAAGCGTGGCGATTATGGCAAGTCCCCCAAATTGGGGGAGGCCTATGTCCAGCAGTGGACGTCTTCCGGCTCAAATGATGAGAGAGAGAGAGGGAGATAGTTTTCATAATTTTTGGGGGTACTAAAACCAATCATATACAGGAAAAGTTTTTATCCAGTGCGCAAATTTTAACCATGAATTCAGCATATCATTCTAGTACCGCAAAAAATTTTCGCCGGTTATACAAAAAAAAATCAGCTGTTCAGCTACATTTTGACCGCGTAGGTATTGCACTTTTCTATGAAACAGCTGTTTTTTTTGTACAACCGGCGAAACATTTCTGCGGTAGGGGGTTTAGAATGATATGCTGAATTCATGGTTAAAATTTGCGCACTGGATAAAAACTTACCCTGTATACCTTGTAGAGTCAATATAAAAATCCAAGATGGCGGCGAAAATGTTCAAAATTTTCATTATGGGTGCTACCGTTTTTGAGCTATTCGAAGGTTCTGAAGCCGATAGTGAGATAAAATGAAAATCCAAAAAAAATGGCTGCAAAAATCTTCATCATCATAGTTACATTCTGAAATGACGAAAAAGCGTAAGAAACTGCGTTCCTGAAGGAGGTCCCCCGACCCCACACTTTTTTTCTCGATTATTATGTTGGTCCCAAGGTGAAAATTCATCAGTTCATGATCTGTACAACACTCTTAAATTTGACCACATCTTTGTAATAAATAAATAAAATATTTTTTTATTGAAGATAACTAAGATCCAATTTGTTAGTAGTACAATAACTTATGACTAGTGTTAGTAATAAAACCTTAATCTACTCGCACCCTGCCTGACCCATGAATCGAGGTATCAATACTCATGTGAATATATGCGGTATATGACATATCTATGTAGGCAGTGTATCTTATACTAAGGAATAAGAAACCCATAAGCTCTAATGACGGATCACTCTATCATATTCAATGACTGGATAAATAAATATGATCCAGGCTAAACTCATCAACTTTTTCCGTTTCTTTATACACGTGTGTACTGTATAGTTGGGTATCGAGCGCCTTGTCTTTATGATTGATCCATCCGCTGTAGCCGTATAATTACGGTATTAACCTCAATACTTAGTACCAAAGGCAAAGTATTGAAAACATGTGAAATTAATTACTGTATAACTAGGCTTACCTATAGATTCAATGAAATATATGGGGGACATAGTTCTTTGAATCTTCGGCATTAAAGTTTACCCACAGGAAGCATAAAACGGAAGCAAAAGATGATGGTGAAAACTTATCCGATCCAGCCTGTTCCTTTTTGCCTACCCCAGCGATGCCCTAATACGAGGTTTGTACCCCACGGGGGACCCCCCACAGGGGGCCCTTAGCGTATAGTCGCTTAGCTTTTAAGTCTTTATGCCCTGGCTGGAGGCCTTAATTCATTGAGGCAGTCACAGGTAAGCCCGGTTAAGCAGCGGACTACCTCCTAGGTTGACCTGCAAGATGCCATATATAAAAAAGGAAATGCAGAAAAAAATGTGTAAGACTTCCCACATACAGTTCCAAAAAGAACAAAGATTTCCCGAAACCACCAGTAAAACCTCCTAATCTAAGGAAACAGTGACTTAATTATATAATAATAACAACATGAGTGCATTCAAACGTATAACAATACTTATGAATGAACAATCCATTAGTTTCCGACTGCTGGCAAGCGACAATGTCGGGCTTTTTTCGAAACATATTTTCTCAATACGAGTGTTCTCTTTACAGATACTTTTTTGTGTTGTCATGATGGTTTATTATTTCATTAATTGAAGTGGTGGCGGTCGCAACCGCTGCCGGCTTGGCTTTTGCCCTCGTAAAAATATAAGACAAAACTTGAAAACCGATTGGATTAATTCTGCGACCGACTCCAATGTGAATTTCCATTTCATTGGATTTATATGCTGGTATTGACTGCAGTACTAAAGTAGGATTTGTAATAGAGCTTCATGATGTTGCTGAATGTTTTTATTTGACAAAAGTGGGTATTAGTGTAATGCTTTCAATCACAGTGTTTCCAATATTTCATAAACGCAATCAAAATTGATTTAAGGTCAAAAAGATAAAACTTTAAGATTTTTCTAAAAGAAAAAACGTTTAGGCGCGTAAAATATTGGAACATTTGATGTTATGAGCGAAGTTCGCGGACGGAGCGAGTATCCCGCAAACGATTTTCCTTATAAAGAAATTTGTTAGTGTTGTTAACATAACGGTGTTAAAATAATTTAAGGAACCAATAAAGTTTAACAGCCGACGTTATTGACTCTTTCCGAAGTTAATGCGATCCCGGAGCACCGATCGCAGCTCGCGTCGTAATAATCTCATCGACATTGTCTACGGCTATGGCTATTCTTAATACCTTCCCCTCAGTAACCAGCAAACCGAATTATAAAGCGATTTATTTAATTTTCAAAAGTAACTTACTTTGGCATTGTTTTCACCAGAGTACCTAGGTACCTACTTAATTTTCTTTTCATATCAGGATAGCTACTTCTAAAATCGTTACGGGTCCTCAGAAGCCCCCGAAAGTCTGACAACCAGTCTTACCATAGGGTATCGTATTGTCCAGTTACAGACTTATGAAGGTCAGATAGGCAGTCGCTCCATGTAAAATACTGGTACTCAGCTGCATCCGGTTAGACTGGAAGCCAACCTTAACATAGTTGGTAAAAGAATAGGCAGATTGATAGGAACTTTTAAAGTTTTTTTTTTTTTTTTTAATAATAAAATTGTTTATTTGCACCTTCAAAATTGATATAAACAGGTTACAAAAAAAAAATAGTCCAAAAGGTAGTTACATTATTTTACATTTTAGATTTGCTACTAATACCTAAGCTAAAAAATGGCTGACGATTGTAGATATGAATATTATGGAAGAGAATACCAAGCGTGGTACCAAAAGAGAAGGTGCTTCAGCTGGCTTCAATGTGCTAAGGTCCTTGTCCTTATCTTTCAAGCGATCTAAAGCTAAATGAACTCTAAATATCACTAAGAATAACTAATACAGACCCTATTTAAATCAACAACAAATCTATACTCTTAGGCCACACAATGTTTCAAAAAGCTCGTTCCATATTCAAGTCTCCACAAAGTACATCATCTAAATGAAGCGGCAATAATTTTAGTAATGAGGTCAAAACAAATAGTATCTTAGTAGTCTCAATAAATAGCGCATTTAAATCAAGGCACTGGAGGCTGGCCAAGTGAACGGACTGCCCGATGCGGACCTCCTTCGTTATGTTTTCTGCATTTGTCCACTTTACTCGCTTTCACGAACAAACAAGCTCACTTTGTGATCGGAATGCTAACGTTTTAAATTCAATCAATTCTGGAATTCTTATCACTTCTAAGGTTTATTGGGAAATCACTAAATTGGGTTTTCTCTGTATTTTTTAGTCTCACAGTGAGAATAATTTTGAATAGGGACAAACGGGGTGAATAGTGATGAAGGGGTGAATAGGGACAAAAGTTTAAAATGGATTTTTTTATTGAAATAATAGTTTGTTGCTAACAAGGGCACCAAGGAACCTAGGACCTCATGCTCAACAGAAATATTTGTATGACCTACAAGTAGTTGTTCCGGGTATGGGTGTTTGTGCAACGCACCCACAATACAGGAGAAATTCCTAGTGTGGAGCAAAGTTTTTTTTTAAAGAAAAAAATAACACTTGTGACCACTAGACCAATGAGGCAGGCATCGGATCAAAGCCTACAGTTTTAGTCAGTAAAAGTCTGACACGCCCTCCTGCTCTACTCAGCAGGAGAAGTCATTTGATGATTTCCCACGCAAAAAAAAAAAAAAAAAAACCTACCTATAGTTATGGGCACGCCACGATTGCGGCGGTAAGTCCCCTCTTTGAGGAGTGGTTTGAGAGGCGGCATGGCGTCCTCACCTTCCGCCTGACGCAGGTCCTCACCGGACACGGTTGTTTCGGGAGGTTCCTGTTTCGGATCGGGCGGGAGGAAACGCCCGGGTGTTTCCACTGCGAAGATCGCCCTGAGGACACGGTGGAGCACACGGTGGCGGTCTGCCCTGCTTGGGCGGAGCACCGCCGTGTCCTCGTGGAGGCGATCGGCGGCGGCGATCTCTCGCGTCCGGCCCTGGTCCAGGCCATGGTACGGAGCGAGAGGGCATAGGTAATAGGTAAAACGGGCTGTTGTCCGCAACTCCACGTCAAAGCGCGTATTTTGCGTACGGGTGGGAGAATCGGTCATTCGATCCACCCCAGCTCCTCGAAAAAGGCCAGCAGCGCCTTGGTGTTGCTGACAATCTCACTTAGGGTACCTGGGTTACCGAAGTATTTTGCCCTGTAATTAGCAACCGCCGGGCAGTTTAACAGCACATGAGCCGCTGTCTCGTCGTCCTCCATGCAGGCCCTGCACAGCGGACTGTCTGTTACTCCTATGACAAAGAGATGTTTATTAAATGACCCATGGCCAGTTACGGCTGCTGTAACTGTACGCAGCTGTGGTTTTGTTAAACGGAGAACCTGTTTCGTGAGGCGGACATCGAACGCAGGAAGTGCTTCCTTAGCCTGCCTGCACTCACTTAGGTCCATCCATATTTTGTGATGATGATCCCTGGTTCGTTTCCTTACCAGAGTGCGTAGATACCCGAAGGGAAGTGGCGCAATGGGTTCTGGTCCCACTGGTGTCATGCTCGACCCCCTCCTGGCAAGTTCATCGGCTGCATCGTTGCCTAGCGAACCGCTGTGTCCCTTGATCCACTGAATGGTAATATTGTTGAGGCTACCTACCTCGTTGAGGCGCTGGTGGCACTCGTGTATCGGCCCAGAGTCAACCGTGTGACTGTTCAGCGCTTGCAGAACAGCCATGCTGTCTGAGAGTATACGAATCGAGTGATCCTTAACTTCCCTGGCCATGATAGCAGACGCGGCAAGGGAGATGCCCATGCATTCGGCCTGGAACACTGTGTTATGGACCCCCAGTGGTGTGGCTATATGGATGTTGAGGTCCTCCGAGAAGACTCCAGCCCCTGTGCCACTACCTGTTTTTGATCCGTCCGTGAAGATACGCAGCTCTGCGGGGCGCAAGCCTTCGCATCGTCGATCCTCATGCAGTTGGATTCTGTATTTTTTATCGAAGATAAATTGTTTGGGCACCCGGTCATTTATTGCCTTCGTAATGGGGAACTCACTTTTGAGTTCCTTAAGCAGCCCGGTGTGTTGTGTGTCTGTCTTACTCCATAGATTTGTAGCCTTTAGACGCACCGCCGCCATCGTTGCTTCCTGCTGAATGAACAGGTGGAGCGGCGGCAGCCCCAGCATGGCCTCGATCGCTGCAGTCGGAGTAGTCCTCATGCAGCCCGTGGTCGCCATGCAGGCTAGTCTTTGCATGCTCTGTAGTTTGTTGGTAGCTGTAACTAGCTTGGTGCGGGGCCACCAGACCACGGCCCCGTAGGTGATCATGGGGCGGATTACTGCAGTGTACAGCCATAGTATAATTTTGGGGGATAGACCCCACTTCTTACCAATCATTTTCCTGCACTGCCAGAATGTGATGCAGGCCCTGTTTAGCTTGGTGTCCAAATGACTGCTCCAGTTTAGCTTACTGTCCAAAGTAACCCCGAGATACTTAACTTCATTGGCCAACTGAAGTTCCGTGTTGAATAGTTTCGGTAGGCAGAAAGGGCCTAATGCTCGTTTATGGGTGAACATTACTAGTTCAGTTTTGGTGGGGTTAACTGATAGCTCAAATTCCCTACACCATCTCTCTACGATACGTAGTGCTTGTTGTGTGAGGTTACAGATCGTTCCCGTCACCTTCCCCGAAACAAGAATTGCGAGATCGTCTGCATAACCTATTGTAAAGTAATGGTTGGCGTTGAGTTTGGTGATAAGATCATTAATCACCAGATTCCATAGGAGGGGGGACAGTACCCTTCCTTGGGGGCAGCCTCTGGCTATCATGGCCAGCTGCTGCTCGTCCTCCAAGCGAACCACTCGTTTGCTAAGCATGTTTGTAATCCAGTCCGTTAGTACCTGATCTACCCCATGTCTGGAGAGGGCGCTTCCGATGCTTGAGAAATTGGTTTTGTCGAAGGCTCCTTCGATGTCTATGAAGGTGCCCAGGCAGGTGCCTTTTTGGTGTATTGCTTCTTCTATCTGACTGACCACTTGATGAAGAGCAGATTCGGTCGACTTACCTGAGCTATACGCGTGTTGGTTACCGTGTAGCGGTATAGTTTTGAGGGCGCCGTCTCTCAGCTCCCTATCACATAACCTTTCCAGTGTTTTCAGTAGAAAAGAGGTCAGGCTGATTGGTCGGTGGGATTTGGCGTTAGTGTAGTCACCTTTACCTGGCTTTGGGATGAATATAACTTTCACTTCTCTCCAGCCTTTGGGAACGTACCTAAAGGCCAGGCACGCACTCATTATAGGCACTAGTCTTAATGCGACAAAGACTCCCCTCCATTGTAATAAGGCGGGGAACACTCCATCGGGACCAGCTGCCTTGAAAGGATGGAAGCTGCGGATGGCCCATTGGAGTTTTTCCAGCGTAATCACCCTGCATGTGTAGCGCCAGTCATTCTCAGATGGTGTTTGGATTACATCCTGCCAGTCGATTACCTGCGCGAAGACGCATCCAGGGAAGTGAGTTTCAATTAGGACGCGTCTAGCTTCTTCAGGTGATGATGTGAGTGTGTTATCAGGTTTACGGAGGGTGGTGGGCCCGGAAGTCTTCTGTTGCGACAGTACCTTCCTTACCCTGTTGGCTTGCTGGCAGGATTCAAGGTTACCGCAGAATTTGCGCCAACCCGTGGTACTCCTGAATCTGATGCATTTTTTGTATCTGGATTTGGCTGCATAGTAGCTATCCCAGTCCTCATCCGCACAAGTGTTCATGGCTCTATTTAAAGCCTTTCTTACCTTACCGCGCTTGCGCTCCAGGTCAACGCCCCACCAAGGTTGTTTGCCCGGTGTGCTACGCGGGGTGGATTCTGGGCAGGCAGTGTGGTAGCTGTCTATCATTAGTTTAGTGATATGACTTACTTGTGCCTCAATTTGTGTCGTGTCCGCAAATGACGTCGGACCGCTTGGCGTCGCAAGCTTAGCTTCTAGGCTGCGTGTATAGGTGCCGCGATCCGTATTACGCGGATTGCGACGTGGTATCGTAGGTGGAGCGCAGACCTGGATGTCAAAGCGAATCCACCTATGATCCGAGCAGGAGGCCTCCTTGGAGACCTGCCAGCCAGTGATGATTTCCGCCGCGCCCTCTGTTGCCAGGGTCAGATCAATGATCGTGCGACTACGCCTGGTTACGAAAGTAGGTTCAGCGCCGGTGTTTAGTAGAGATAGGTTAGTTGAGAATAAATATTCAACTAAACCCTTACCCCTTTCGTTTTGGGTGTCCATGCCCCATAGTTGGTGATGAGCATTGGCGTCGGCCCCGACGACGACCTCAAACCCGCAACTCTCGCAATGGCTCACGAGACGGGCGAGGTCGTGGGGGGGCGGCGCCTCCGCCTCAGGCATGTAGGCCGAGGCGAAGACGATCGCCATCTCTACGGCGTTGGCACGATGTATTACTAGCTTTGCTGCAGAGACATCTCTGCAACAGAATTCAGTTAAGAGCTGTGTTTTAAGGTTACCTGTAACATAGATACACGACCTGGGTTGGTCGTGATCAGTGGTAACCAGGAGCTTACCCCCAAGATTGGATAGTCCTTGTATGCGGCCGGCCCTAATCCACGGCTCTTGGATCAGAGCAATGGCCGTGTGTTGTACCTCCAGTCACTTGCGGAGCTGAGCCGTCGCGGTCTGACTGTGGTGGAGATTGGCTTGGAGGACTTTACAGTCGGACAAAAGGCACGCCATTGCTGATCGCCGTTCGTCGATCGTTGGAGGTGCCACAGGAGTGGGAGGGTGTTTCACGGTGCCAGTATTACCCAGCACCGGGATTCGTGCGGCATGGGTCGGATCGGCAGTGGTGTTAACCGTCGCCATTGCACTCACCTGGGTTTTAGAGGGGTCGGTACTGGTCCCAATCAGCGCCGACGTCCTCTGTTTTTTTTGGGACTTGTTGGTTTTGGTCTTGGCTGTGGTTCTCGCCACAACCGGACCAGCGCCCGCACTGGTACCCGCGAAGTTAGTCGCAAGGCGTCCAGGGGCGAGAGAAGTGCAAGCACCTCCCTTTAGAGTCTCATTGGCTTTCGCCTCCACTCCAGTGATTTGGGTTTTAACTGGCCTTAAGGCATCCATGTTAAATTGTCCATAAAAAATTCGTCTCTCTGGCTCCCACCCTCCATGGAGCCCGCACCTGGGAACGTCTCACTATAAAAAGATCGAACGTTAGGACTACCAGAGAGATATAGGGGCGCGAGGCTGGTTTACAGTGCGACATCGGGTGTTCGATCAGGTTGGCCCCCAACGAGCTGATCAACCTTCACTTACACCGTCAGCATGACCTTTACCTACCGCTTCGGTCGTCCAAGGACAACCTCAGCAGACCTCACGCACCTCGCCTGTGACCCTCTGACGGGACACCGTGACCATTTCCCTACCCCTGGCTATTAGGTAGGGCCACCGTTTCGCTTTAAATCCAGACCAAAGGGGGCGTGTTGCCTCACGGGCACATTACAACCAGAGCCGATCGGCTCAACCCCCCAGGACTCCTTCATCCCCGCTCACGGCGCTCAACTGCGCAGGTCCTAGCGCAGGTGACTAATTGCTCCTACTCGCCATCAGCTGATTTTAGTGATGGACGAGCCCGCCACCACCCAGTCACGGCAGGGTCGCGGTTAGGAGCGGAAGTTGGAGTGGAAGGAGTACGGGTGTAGGTAGGGTGGAGTGGGGAGGGATTGAGAGAATTGGGGCGGGAGGGCTAAAATGCGGGATAGCACTGGCGCCTGGTGGTTTTTGTTTCATCTATTTCTTAAGGAATTAGACCAAAAACGGGGTGGCAACCTCGGGAAGGTACATCCACCAGACTTGCCTTGAGGATCTACACGACTGCGGCGCTCTCCCTCAAGACCCCGCCACCCTGCTGCCTCTGAAGGAGGCGACAGGGTAGGCCTGCATCTATACTACCAAGCAAAGCATGTCGTTGTGCAATCGCGAAAGCATAAATCCAGACCCCCCCCAGAACCTACCTATAGTTATGGGCACGCCACGATTGCGGCGGTAAGTCCCCTCTTTGAGGAGTGGTTTGAGAGGCGGCATGGCGTCCTCACCTTCCGCCTGACGCAGGTCCTCACCGGACACGGTTGTTTCGGGAGGTTCCTGTTTCGGATAGGGCGGGAGGAAACGCCCGGGTGTTTCCACTGCGAAGATCGCCCTGAGGACACGGTGGAGCATACGGTGGCGGTCTGCCCTGCTTGGGCGGAGCACCGCCGTGTCCTCGTGGAGGCGATCGGCGGCGGCGATCTCTCGCGTCCGGCCCTGGTCCAGGCCATGGTACGGAGCGAGAGGGCATGGGGAGCCGTCACCTCCTTCAGCGAAGCAGTGATGCTCGCGAAGAGGGAGGCGGCGCACGTGAGGGAGAGGCAGCATATGCGCCCTCGCGACCCCAGCCGCCGCAGGATACGGAGACGCCTTGGGCGTCGGGAATCCCAGGCCGATTTTCGGCCACCGTAGGCATGGGCTTGCGGACGGCGAGTAATGGGTAGCTCGCTGTCCGGTAAGGACCAAGCCCAAGTCGACGGCGCGTTGTGTTCCACGCGCGCCTCAAAGAGATGTCAGCACAAAAAGTGATGGGACCCGCAAGGGTCGATGCCTGCCAGGGGTGCGGGTTTGTTCGAAAGAGACACCACAGCCCCTGGCTTAAGGGCTACTGAAGGAACACGGGTGGGTTTTAGTCAGTAAAAGTCTGACACGCCCTCCTGCTCCACCCAGAGCGGGAGAAGTTATTTGATGATTTCCCACCCAGCTACCCAGCTAGTGGGGACACGCTGGATAAAGATATTTTAATGATTATTAAACGGGGAATTTAAAGCTACTGGCTCAGCTGCGGCGCGGACTGGGGCATCAACGAGCAAGGGACTGATCGTTACTCGGGGGTCTTCGCGGGACGCGAGGTCGGTAGGACGGTCGTTTGTGTTTGTGTGCTGTACTGGTGGCCCTATTCTTTTCTTTGAGAACAGAATGGGGTCACCTGGGTCGGAAAGGACATGTCTCTGCCGGCGGATTCTACTGATTCTACTGGGGACATAACTAGCGGCCTTCACAATCAAGGGATTGCGATGTAACTCGGCTTTATCGAAGAAACGCTTCGAGTTGCGTTTCGGAAACTGAGCAATAGTGGGCATTTTCAGATCGAGATGGAGGATCTCGTTCCGAACGAACCATGGGGAGCCTGTGGCTTGGCGAAGGAAACGGTTTTGGAGGGTCTGCATCCTATGGATGTGTCGGGGGTGCGTGTGTGCAAAGACTGCACATGCATACGTCATGATGGGCCTTATGCACGCCGTGTAAATACGCAATTTGCACTTGAGTGACAATTTGCTACGTGCGTTCAGAACAGAGTGCAGCCTTCCGAGAGCGAAGGCGGCGCGTGAGCGCGCCTTCCTGATATGCTCAGAGAAGGAGAGGTGCTGATCTAGAATCACTCCAAGATATTTAGGTCGCTTTTCCCAAGGGATCGGCTTGCCGAATATGGAGATGGGCCGGGGGGGGGGTCAGGGTGGTGTCGCGGTTTCGAAAAGAGAACCGCCTGAATTTTGTCCGGATTTAGTTCGATTCGCCATTTCCTAAACCATGCGCCGAGTACGTTGACTGCGGTTTGGAGGGATTTGGCTATCGCTTTATGACTACTCCCAGTGTGGTAGATGCTGTGTCGTCTGCGAACAGTGCCAACTGTGCCTTACTACTTTTGGGGATGTCGCTAGTGAACAGCGTAAATATGAGACAGCACGGCGCCCTGAGGGACGCCGGCGCGAATCGGGTGGGGTTCAGCCAAGCACTAGATCGTTGGTATTTATATTTTTTTCGAACATTTACTCTTTGATAAAAACATTTAATCGTACTAAGTAATGCAATTAGAATATATCGTTTTTTTTTTAATGTAAATACCAAAATAACTTTAAAAAATAGTAAACAAACTTAATAATTCCAACGGCCTAGTGCATGGCTGAAAAAAAAATGTCTTTACTTTTGTTTGTTTTTAATGAAATATCCACGAAAAACTGTCATAGATGCGCCGTTAGCAGCCCGCGTGGGGAGAACGATGTTAAGTTCTATGCAACCTAATGTAGGTACCTAACAGAAACAACAACTACATAATGTTCTGTGAACAGTGAAAACAACAACCATTCCATTTCTGTTCCCCAAAGTAAGTTAATGTTAAGTTTAATGTTATGTTAAAGTCTAAAGTACAAGCCAAGTTGAAATTGTAATTAAAGTGAGAGACAATAACTCACCTTTGGCAACTTAAATTAATTTATTCCTGTACCTGCGTTTTTTACGTTTACTTTGTACTAAAACACACTAATTTGAAAATGTAGGCAAAAGAAAGTAAGTAATTACTTCGGCAATCAAGTGCTCAATTCATTTTGGACCGAAAGGACTTGCAAATAGAGTTCACATGTAAATATCATGTTACCTATTCAGTGAAATATATTAAAGACGGAAAAGTAGGTATATGTGCGGTATACCTAATGAAGGTGGAATGTCAAAGTTGAACTTACAGCATCTGTACAAGAATCTTTTACGACAAGTCAATAACAACCAAAAATAACTAATTTTCATGTTCCGTACCTGATAATTAATCATAACAAAGATGTAATAATTATTTTAGAATCAATTTTGGGTCAATCGATTAGGTTAAGCTACGCTTGACGCGGTTGGTCCGTAGATGGGTGACCATATTTACATACCAAGATCCCTCTGAGCCTCGGAAAGCACGTTAGGCCGTTGGTCCCGGCTGTCATTTGTGCATCTTTGACAGTCGTTACGGGTCGTCAGAAGCCCGAAAGTCTGTCTCAGTCTTACCAAGAGGTATCGTATTACCCAGTAACTGGGTTGTGGAGGTCAGATAGGCAGTCGCTCCATGTAAAATACTGGTATTCAGCTGCATCCGGTTAGACTGGAAGCCGCCCCCAACATAGTTGTGGAAAGGCTAGGCAGATGATGATGTAATAATTATTTTGTTAAATCCACTTCTTGGAACGAAGTTCCTTAAGGCGACGATAGATGACAGCTACCTACAACGATGCACTGCCGCCCGTCGCTCGCAAGAGATCCTCTGAATGCGCATCAAGTTTTTCGAAAAACAATCCATGTTGATTTAACAAACACAATTCAAAGAAAAACCGTATACTAAATTTTGGGTGATTAAATTGTCTTTTAGATGGTGAAAGTTTCATGGAAATACACCCGATAGTTTTTGCGTGATTATCGTTTTTATGTCCGCGATAGACATTACTTTACCAATTAATTACATTATGTTATAAAAATATTATTTAAAATATTCACATATCAAATGACGAAGAAAATTGTCTAGTTTCACATATAATTTTTTCAAATACATAAGACAAGCCGTTTAGACGTGATCTTCAATAAAAAGTCCTTAAACGTCGGCTGTCTGCGCCTTAACGCGGCTTGCGGTTGGAGTTGGCTGGCAGAAATCGTTGTCACATAGGGAAAAATGTCCTGCCTTTTCCATGCGATGTTCTTTCTCTCTCTGTTTCTTTCTATTATTATACGATTGTGTGAGTGCGAGTATCGCGTCAGGAACTTCGTTTCAGGTGGGTTCCCTTCCAACCGCACTCGTTTTTTAAGGGTTCCGTACCCGAAGGGTAACCAAAGGGTTATTACTATGCCTCCGCTGTACGTACGTCCGTTCGTCTATCTGTCAGCGGTCTGTATCTCATCATGATCCGTAATAGGTAGACAGTGGGAATTTATCTACACAGCATGTGTCTTTCTGTTGCCGCTCTAACAATAAATACTAAAAATAAAATTACAAGAAACGTTTTTTGACTTGTGGTACGGTAACACAACGTGTGTGAGTCTGACTTGTACTTGGCCGGTTTTTATTTTGTTTAAAATAGGTATATTTAATATTTGTTTACATAGTAAGTACCTACCTTCTGCCAATCTAATTCGCATCATTCAAAATTGCCAAGTGATGTTTGTTTATGACCTTTCAGTATCACTTACAGTATTCGACACCATACTAAATTGCCGTTTTATCCGCATAATTATTCTTTAAATGGCCCAGTCAACAATTTATTTTTATCCAACGGCCGGAATTAGACACAAATACCTACTTATGAATAAAGGCCAAAAACCTTTTTAACCGACTTCAAAAAGAAGGAGGTTATCAATTCGACATGTTTTTTTTTATGTATGTTCGGGCATAACTCCGTCGTATAAAGACGGATTTACAAAATTCTTTTTTTGTTCGAAAGGGGTTTACTTCGAAATGGTCCCATTAAAATTTCATATAAAAATTACAGCAAATCAACCGCGAATGTTGCTATCGTATAAATATGCATTGTTTTGACCCCAAGGATGATGAAATTTCAAATTGGTGTGGGGTAGGTAACGAGAAAGGGAAAAATAAAAACTTTTTTCAAAAAAATTACAACCTACTTCCAAAAAAACACTACAAAGTGCAAAATAACTTTAATTTCGGAAGGCGGTGACAAATAATTAAAATACACATCCAAAGTCACCGACTTCCGAAATTAAAGTTATTTTGCACTTTGTGGTGTTTTTTTGGAAGTCGGTTGTTATTTTTTTGAAAAAAGTTTTTTCAAAAATCAGTTCTGTATATTTTTAACTAACTTTTGCTAGCGGCTTCTCTGCTGAGATCTAAAATAATCCCACGGGAACTCACTACCGGGATATTAAGAAACTATTTATTAGTTAGTGATTGTCATGGAAATCATGTCACTTGGTTTAAATAGGTTCATTTTATTTATGTAGATTCTTTTACATTATTTTGAATGAGAGAGCGTTGTAGGCCTTACAGACTGTAGATTTGGAGACGATTTTACATACCTTATTTTCATTCCTCCAAGTACCTGGTACTTATTGACAGACCTGCAATATCCTTCCATACCTATTATCACTGTAATTTGAAAACATTGTAAAAGTCAATAATTTTAAAAGAGTAACCGTGGAGATTCTTGCCGGCTCGTCTCCTTAGGAAGCGACACATTGGAACCGTGCACCTAGCTTCTGACATTTTTTGGGCACTTTTGCCCATGCAGATTTATGTGAAATAAAATATATAAAAATAAAAATATGATATAAAAAATATATGTATCTATTCATCTAAGTTAAGACTTCTTCTTCTTAACTATCTGTGTGACAAATGTTATCCAAATCCATTTAGCCGTTTTTGCGTGATTGAATAATAAACACCCATTGTTTTACATTTATACCTAATATTAGTAAGATAGTAGGATAACACAAAACGTATTCTTTGGCAAAAGTGTTTTCGCGTATTTTTTAAATAGCGAGAGTTGGCAGACATATTGGCAATGAGTACAGAAATGACTGCTAGTTATGGGGCTGTTGTCCTACATGGCTCAATGGCTCATGGCTGTTTGGATCTCCGACCTGTGACGCAATCGCATGGTGCCTCCCCGTCTGGCTTCGTTTTATGAAGGCCTAAGACCCGTATCTATAAGTAGGAACAAAATTAGTGTTAGGGGAATTACTATAATAAAACTGTGGATGGAAAAGATATTTTATAGCGCTTGTATTATCTCAATCTTAGTTCAGCCCTTATTGTGGTTATTTTTTTTGGATTACTTCTTTGTCCCTTTTTATGTTGAGCCTCTATTATTTGGCGATCTAGAAAAACCTTATATCCTACGGAAGGAAAATGTCTGAAAAAATTACCTTTTGAATTATCCCTTTTTTCACAAATCTTACATACATACTAATTTCCGTGAAATAGAATGGTAACTCTCTTATATTTCTTTTGCCTTTTTATGACACATTTGAAACTCTACCCATTTATCTATCTTGAAACTAAACTCACCCCTTGAAGCCCCTCTTCCAAACTGTCATATATCAATGACTGAAAAGATTGCATTACACGTCATTGTGGGGAAGCTCGCATTTTTTCGCACTAAATCCAACAACACAGAACACGCAGTTAGTGTCCGTGACGAGCGTGAATGAATGGCGTCGCATTTTTCTCGCCAACTCCGCGTCGCCTCTGCAATAAAACATTCATGAATTCAGAATGTTACTACTCAGTACCCATTGCGTGGATGGGGCGTTGATTCCTCCCAAATTTGCAAAGGAACAGTATCGTAGAGCGCCGATTTGTATCCAAACGCTTATTGCCATCCCTTTGTATCAACATAAGTTTCTTTCCGTCGTATTATCTCTTCAAGATTGTATGACTCCATTATGATAATTTTGTCAGAGACACAGTATAGTAATCGTAAATTAAATATGTGCTCTAGAAAAGCAAAACTAGCGCGGTCATGGCGCTCCATAAAGATAATGAACATGAATTATTGATAACACGAGCGCTATGTCGTGCGTATCCAAACAATTCATGAATCCAAACTGCTCGCAATAAGACGAGTAAAGAATAAAGCCAATTGTAGAGCGAGCCAATAAAAGAAATAAGTTCAGAAATGGATGCATAGCTGTGTTTCCAACATCTATGGCAGGATTGCTCCGCCGCCGGCGGAAGTGCGGCGAACTATGTGCGGCGCGGGGACGGAATTCGGACAATTTCACAAAAGCCCACCAAGTGAGAGGTCCACCGTGATAACCGTGAAAGCTAATAAATTTGTATGCGGGGGAGGTGACGAAACAAAAATGCTTATTTTATTTATAGCGCTGCATTTTTTACTTTTTCTGACATTTTTTTTATGTTTTATTTTAGGGAATCGATTTCTTTTTCAGAATGGGCTGGCTACTTCTGATAATGGAACAATGAATCTAAGCGTCTTAAAGACAAGTATGTTACGATTAAATAAAATAGCTTAGTAATGCCTAACATATAAAAGGTTTTGGAGCGTCTTACGATTCCAAAGAAGATTAGTGATCTGAAACAATCGGATAAATATATATCTTGTTTATCGTGACACAAGTTCGAGGGCCAAAAAAAATCCGTTTCAAGTTGTTATCTAAGCGTTTTCAGCGCAAACATGTTTAGACGTCAGATTTATGTTTTCTGATCCATCTGCCGTGCCGTCTCGCATAATATTGCGGACAGACTTGGAAAATAATAAAGGCGGGAGATAAGGTTTTCGTCTGTTCCAAGGGAAACGGCGGAATTGAGTTGGGACAATTTTATTTTTCATTTTCCTTAAGCCAAATATGAATGAATTATTTGTGCTTGACTGATGTTAGCTTCATGCAGTGCCATTTATTTTAAAATTCAATATTCCCATCTTGCAGGTAACTTTTTGTGAAGAATTTAATTCTTTACAATGTATTAAGCTGTTAGGCATGCACGGTGGGATAATGTTACAAACAAGTATTCCGTTAAAGAGGTAAATGTGTGTGCCTTAGTGTAATAAACCTATAATAAAGAATAGTTTTACTATGTAGCTTCCCTCATTCCTTCAGTAAATAGTTCAGCCAATGATGGCGCATGCGCAAACTGACCAAATAAGCTTGTGTTCGAAAATAAAGAAGGCATATCAAGTGCTTGAGGTCTCGCGCTAATCTATCTACATATACAGGGTAAGTTTTTATCCAGTGCGCAAATTGTAACCATGAATTCAGCATATCATTCCAGAAGCCCTAGCGAAGAAATAAAAAGAAAAATCTGTTTTTTTTGTATATCTGGCGAAAAATTTCTATGCTAGGGATCTAGAATGATATGCTGAATTCATGGTTACAATTTGCGTACTGGATAAAAACTTTTCCTGTATACTAATAATAAAGCTGAAGAGATTTTGTGTGTTTTTGTTCGTTTGAATACGGTAATCTCTGGAACTGTCAGTCGGATTTGAAAAATTCTATTTGAATTTGATAGTCCAATCGTTGAGAAAGGTTATAGATAACTTAACATCTCGCTAGCACCCTTAAGAGCCGAGCAAAACCAAAAAAGTCTTAAAGAACGCTGAGCGAAAACGAAGTAAGAAGTAATACCGCGACCAGGTGATGCGATACTACGAGGTCGGAGGAACAAGAAATGTCACGCGGATGATGTCACGCAGAAAATAGTTAAATATATTATGTGAGTATAGATACTTTAAGTAACTTGGAACGCTTTTAGTGATCCAATAGAAAATTAATGTATGAAAATGTTTGACGGAATCCAGTCTTAAATCGTTTCAAAAAATGAAAAGCAAGACCATGAAACGTGTTCTCATTATAGATAGAATTATAAAAATAATGCAACATAAACTGTATCGGAATTTGTTTTTACTCACATTGCAATTTTTTTTATTCGATAACGTTGATTGTCATTCACTTCAAAGCCATGTGTCAGGGTAGTCACGGTCTCTTTATGCTCGTTTCCGACTTCCACTTTCATCAAATTCGTTTCACATTTCCAAATCCCAAAACGACAAAAAATAATAATTCATGCAGTTACACAGTAACGGCTTACTCGAGCGTTAGATAGATTTTAACACATCAATGCTGTGCCAACACAAAGCAAAAAGTCATAAATTTTCACTACAATACAATGTATAAAATATTGTTTACATTCCAACAAAATTGCCATGGAGATTAAAACCAAACATCGATAATAAAACAAGATGTAGGCAGAGCGAAATAATAAAAATAGGGTTTTAGCGTAGCAAGTTTCTTCGGGCAGCGGAGCGGCAAGAGGAACCAATTTCTGAGCCGATGCGGAGCGTTTTGTTGGAAATAGCTTTCCTTCAATCTGCATTTTCTTGCTGATTTACCAACTTTCATACAGAACGAAACTTTCCGCGAGATACCTAGGAGAAAGTTCGGCGCAGTCGACACATTAAATTATTATTAAACTCGTCCGCCTACATCAAAACATGTCCAACTCTGTATGTATATATAAATATTCCCAAATTAGAGACTGCAATTTCAGTTATGTGTTTGAAATGTTTGAATATAGAGATTCCTTGTGCAGCTACGGCTTGGATATAAACTTCTACAGTCTTATTATTTGCATATTATATAGGTATCTTATTTGTGATGGCTATCACACTGAACTGCCTCCAGAATCGAATAGGCAGATTAAATATTTACAAAGCTTTTTGATACATACCTACGCATCAGCTAATTAGCCGCTAGTGTGTCTAACCAATTAATAATAATAATCTATCATCACTGACAGGACTTTTGTTGCCAATAAGCCGGAAATAGTGGTTATATAAACAGATGAAGTAACTTGACCTGGCTTACGAGGTTGTCGGCATGTGGCATGTGGAGATAGCACTCATTGTGCTAATAGTTGTTACGGCCAATAGTATAATAGCCAAGAGCCTCGCAAAACACCTCAGGAGGCTCTCGTTAGGCAGCTGGATCAGGGGCTTGATCCAGAAAGCGATACTTCTGGACACGGCCCGTATCGTTAGAAGGTTCCTCTCTCAGGAGCCCTGACCACCGTTAGCTTCTACTCTATTCCCGATACCGACGGGCATTTTTTTTTTTTTAATAATTCCATTTTTACATTAAAAATATTATATATTTATTTATTTAAAAATATTATTTATACGTTTGTTTAATACAATAAAGTACATATTAATAGTAATATTCTATCCTTTACAACCTTGTTTAGAATCTACCACTAAAGGAAAATTTAATCACTGCTTTAAATGACACTATCAATAAAATAGTGATGTAAGTATTTCTCTGTAAGATTACATACCAAGGTAAGTTAGTTTCCCTGCACTAAAACAACAAATATTGATGGCTTTCCCCTTATTACACTCGGAACTGATACCGTCATTAGGGTCATGGGGTGCTGGGGTCTTAGGGCGCACTGCCTGTCCATAACTTACAGCAGTAAACCTCAGCCTTCCCCTACGGAAGCTAATAGTTTCACTATATTATGAAAATTGTCTTTAGTAAGTAAGACTTCTTCTGTGTAAGCAGTTTTTCATAACGCATTTCACTTTGCTCGGTTATCTATTAGTTTTGAGAGCTTATTTTGTTAACGTTTACAAAATAATATAGGCACATTTATAAAACATCCTTTTTCTTTGTCTGATTAAATGTGGACAATATCATCGAACAGTAGCAAAAACTAGTAGGTTGGGTTACCAAAACAAATAACCAATAACCGATACATGGGGAAGAAAAATAAAGAAAAGAGAAAATATAGGACGTGAAGATTAACAAAGTTCTAAATAACTAAGTTTGCTTATGGGACGTCATAATAAACGGGTACGGACACGTCCAAGCCGCGCCGTACACTCGTAAAGTCCCCGGTTCGATTACATACACGAGCGGGTCGCAGTGAATTAACTACAAACGGACCCGGGATCACGTGACCAGAATATTTTCAAAAAATCCTTTGGCCACTCTCCTCTGTCAGTAAGAGAAGCTTGATGAATAAATATTTATATAGGCGCCTATATCTAAAATTACTCAGCAAATTCTGTCTGTAGGTACAAATTGAAAAATATAAGCACTGAAATGGTCAATTATTTTGATGTGCGGTGTTAATGATAGCCGCATAATTATTTACACTATCAAACAATTTAAAGCTTAATTGCTAAATGGCGTAGAATAAATATTTTGCTGTATTCGAATTGTTGCACTATTTCACTGATTACAATTTTGAGGTTCACCTCTAATAAGGCGGTAATAGTACCTACCAACTGAGAATTCTGAAGTTTCACGTAATTGGAACATCTCAGTTTGAACTGCAGAAAACGTCTCATAATTGGCGTACATTTCTGGGAAATAATTATAACCTTGCGAACTAACACAGGTTGTTCAATCTAATTAGATATTCCTACTTACATAGTTTTCAAGTCACTTCAATTCAAGAATCCGTGAAAGTTCAACGAGTAACTTAAACTAGCTATGAATTCTATTGTTGGTTCCTATATCTACATTAAAAGTATCAATTTTAATATGAAACTCATTTTATAACCACTTCCCATGGTAAATCAGCTAATGGAGTGGACGTGACACGAATCCCTCGCGAACCTACAGAAAAACCCGATAAGTATGAAAATTTAGTTTTTGCGAACGAAATTATTTTTAGCTGGTGATCAACAGGTATCAATCTTAACTTCTCTTTTATCGACAGTTTCTTTAAATTATCGTAAAGAGAATACGATAATTTAAAGACCTTACCTTTTCGGGATTTTTGCGCCTACTCAGAAAAATACTTTTGGTCTTTTATCTTCTGTCCGAATCCGTTTCACAAAAGCACAGGCGCTGATTTTTTTTTATCACTTGAACAAATCAGTCTGTTCTTTATGGTCAAATTTTCATCCACTGATAGGCAATTTAGAAATTTACGTGTTACTGAATAAGTCCGTAGGTATATTAGTAAATCTTAGGTTTTACTAGTACATTTTACGCCTTAAGTACCAAAATGAGCTGGTTTATGTAAGGTTTTTTTTTTAAACAGACTGTAAGTATGGAATTTTTTATTCTCATTACAATACGGAGACCTATTGTGACCTTTAGAATTACAAAGTAATCCTGATCACTAACAAGCGCAAGTTAAGCACTTTTTAAAGTTGCTAAATTTTTTCTATCCTTGTCCTCCGGTCAAAGACGTCTGGACATGTCTATTTTTCAACATTAACGGTAGGTAAAACCTATGATTTACCGAGTGGTAAAAGGTGGTAAGAGTTCGAAATGAACGATGATAATTATAACCTTGCGAACTAACACAGGTTGTTCAATCTAATTAGATATTCCTACTTACATAGTTTTCAAGTCACTTCAATTCAAGAATCCGTGAAAGTTCAACGAGTAACTTAAACTAGCTATGAATTCTATTGTTGGTTCCTATATCTACATTAAAAGTATCAGTTTTAATATGAAACTCATTTTATAACCACTTCCCATGGTAAATCAGCTAATGGAGTGGACGTGACACGAATCCCTCGCGAACCTACAGAAAAACCCGATAAGTATGAAAATTTAGTTTTTGCGAACGAAATTATTTTTAGCTGGTGATCAACAGGTATCAATCTTAACTTCTCTTTTATCGACAGTTTCTTTAAATTATCGTAAAGAGAATACGATAATTTAAAGACCTTACCTTTTCGGGATTTTTGCGCCTACTCAGAAAAATACTTTTGGTCTTTTATCTTCTGTCCGAATCCGTTTCACAAAAGCACAGGCGCTGATTTTTTTTTATCACTTGAACAAATCAGTCTGTTCTTTATGGTCAAATTTTCATCCACTGATAGGCAATTTAGAAATTTACGTGTTACTGAATAAGTCCGTAGGTATATTAGTAAATCTTAGGTTTTACTAGTACATTTTACGCCTTAAGTACCAAAATGAGCTGGTTTATGTAAGGTTTTTTTTTTAAACAGACTGTAAGTATGGAATTTTTTATTCTCATTACAATACGGAGACCTATTGTGACCTTTAGAATTACAAAGTAATCCTGATCACTAACAAGCGCAAGTTAAGCACTTTTTAAAGTTGCTAAATTTTTTCTATCCTTGTCCTCCGGTCAAAGACGTCTGGACATGTCTATTTTTCAACATTAACGGTAGGTAAAACCTATGATTTACCGAGTGGTAAAAGGTGGTAAGAGTTCGAAATGAACGATGATCAAAGACCTGGGTGCTTACTCTCGAATATAATTCCGATAGATCGACATTGGAATTGTCAGTCAAACGTCAGGGATGGGTCAAAAAGTGAGTCCAGCCAATCTCTGACGTTTAACTCAACCAACTGACGTTTGACCAATGTTGATCTGTCGGAATTATATTCCAGAGTAAGCACCCAGTTCGGATTTTTACTATTAATAGTTGGTAATTCTTAGGTTTTACTCCCCGACCGTCCCTTGCTCGTTGATGTACCAGCCCGCGCTGCAGCTGAGCCAGTAGAGTAAAATACCTAGATTTTTAATAATAATGAAAATATTTTGATCCAGCCTGTCCCCACTCGCTTCCCCCCCGTGAGTGACGCCCTGAGCCGAGGTCCGTATCCCACAGGGGGTGCCCTCAGCGTGCAGTCGCTTTACTTTAAGTAGGTTTTATGCCCTGGCTGGAGGCTTTTAGTGTACTAAAAATGCCTTCACAGGAAAGTCCGGTTGAGCAGTCACGGCCTCTCAAGGTCAACTGCGAGATGCCATACACAAAAAAAAGGTTTTAGTGGGAAATCTTAGGATTTACCTCAGTTCGGGCTTTAATAGTAACATACACATTGTGGTTGTTTTCCCGCGGCAGAACTATTGGCCTGATTCATAGAGTTAAACTTAAAAGTCAACATGGTTTTGTCTTCAAATAATTAAAAAATATGTTTCAGCTCCAAAGTGTGTGAAATAATAGTATTCCACTAGACATAATGTAGGTAGATTTTTTTTTCACAATTGTAAATCGGCCATGTTTCTATAAATTTTTTGATCGTCGATAGTACTACTAAGACAAAATCTTTTCGCTGCGGGAAATTGATACTCTGTGATAACTTGTAATGGCACAAAGACTTTTTGATGTGAATAGCAAATTATTATCGGTAACGCAGACGAAGTGGCCGAATACTGGTCGAAGCTTATTTTAAATATAGATAAAAGATCGAATCATCGACAGGACGAAGAAGCGTAGCAAATAACTTGTTTTTTTTTATTGAAACTTCTGACAAGCACTACCTAGAATATATAAACTTACGCATTCTTCCCATAGGGGTAGGCAGAAACTACAGCTCGCCATCTGCTACGATCCTGACAAACTCCATTTGCCTCGTTTACGTTCACACATCTGGTCATACACGCACGCCAGTTGCGAGTATTACGCTCCTGATTTTTCTGAAGAGTCACCATTTATCATCATCATCATTTCTACCGAAAGACGTCCACTGCTGGACATTCGCCTCCCCTAAGCTCCGCCACTTCGACCGGTTCTGTGCCTCCCGCATCCGGCGGGCCGCCAGGCAGTAGGGGCCATTTTATTATTGGTGCTTTTTATTTCATGTTGGGGGGGTTTAATCGCCACGCTTGGCAGGCGGGTTGCGAATCGCAGTATAGTTTTAAAAATGTATAGAGAATGCTGCTGCCCATTCTCCAGTAGTTCCCTTAGTTGCCTCCTACGACTCCTACGGGAAGAAATGCTATGGTGCTATTCTTTTAGTCCGACACCACACAGTAGTCATTAAGGTCATTAAACAACGTGTTGTTTTGCATCCTCGTCATATTCAAGGAGGTAACTATGCTAATGATTCTCTACACGAATCAATAATAAGATAAGTAGGTTTTTTTTCATGTTTTCGGAAATCGGCATGTGTGGGACACTTATGTTAAAACGTGGCCCGTGTGATAACACGCAGCGACATAGTTGTGCGACACTGCCTACCGCATACGGAATGGGGCGATTCTGTTCTTTGAAAGAGGTGTATTCTAAAATACTGATAAACTTAAATAACTAAAAAACTAGCATGTACATAGGTACGTACATACATGTTTTTTAGTTATTTACGACATCTGCTTACTAATGAATAGACATTAGTGAGCAGATGTCGTAATTTTATTTGATTATTTATGTCCTTCATAACAGCCTCCTGAAATTTGACGAGGATGCAAAACGATACGTTGTATTATATCCTCCGAAGGCGTCCCCTCCCGGCGTTTCCACTCATATCTGCCTTGTAAATACATTTAATTAGTTGCCTTTCATTCATCTTCTCACCATGTCCAAACCATGTAAGCATACTGCTTTCCCTGCCAGGGGTGCAGGTTGTTCGAAAGAGATACCATGGCCCCTGGCACGCAGGCAACTGAAGAAACACGGGTGGGTTTTTGTCAGTAAAAGTCTGACACGCCCTCCTGCGCCACCCTCAGCGGGAGAAGTTATTTATGATGGGACCCTCAAAAAAAAAAAAACGCATGCTGCTTTCAAGTTTCATCACTACATCTCCTTTTAAACCGGACCGTTGCTTTATCATAACGTTCCTCAGTCTATCATTCATTGTAACACTGCACATGCTTCGTAAGAACCACATAGCAGGTGATATTTGCTAGAAATACAGAATTGTTGTTTAAAACGACATCTAAGACATCTATTGGGTCCATCTCATCTCATCTATCACAATCACATTCACTCATATACACTTAAAACACTGACCTACGGCACTGACACACAACTGTTATTGCATAAACACATTACATAATTCACATAATTGGCCATTTTGTAATTTCTTACATCAATTTTATGACGCACACGCACATTAACTCTATGGATGACGCTTCGAAATGTTGCCACTACTTAAAGAGTAAAAGTTTATTGAGGATGATATTCTCGTAGCATGTTTGTCTATTTCTTTTTTTTATTTTGTTTTATAATTTTTTATATTCCTGTTTAGTTCTATCATATTTACATTTAAATATATTATTTTTTCTATAAGTTCGCTGTACCAGTTCAGTGTCCTATTAATTGTTTGAGGCACCGGGCGACGTCAATACGTCAAAGCCGGCTGTCACTGAAAACCAGCGCTGGGGCTCTGTCTTGCATAGGGTCGCAGCATAATGCTGAGCGATAGCCGTTTTGCGTGGATGTGACGCATGTTTCCCTCAACCTTTTCTTATTTTTGTATTCCTGTTCTTTTTGCGTCATGTTTACCGCAAATAAACGTTTTTTCTTTCTTTCTTTCTAAGTGCATTTTATTCCTGGTGGAAGTATCTGAACTGGTATGATTTGGTTATACTTTGTGCCGCATTGCAAATCCCTTGACAACGAATCGTGTTTCCCTTGAAGCTGGATTGATCGTGTGATCAAAGGGTGAACCTGTAAAAATACAGTTCTTTTACTGAACGTACCTATATTTTTAGCGGTTGTTATTAGAATAAGTTTTCTATAAAGTACTTTATTTATGATAAAATGTAAGTAGTGGTTGTAAGTTTAGCCGTCGCGTCGTAGTTTTGGTACCATCACTAAGGTATGTTAGAAAATAACTTTTTTATATTTAGTAGTCTCTAAAAGTTTTAGAAAAATGACGATACAAAAGCATATCATCAATTACAAAAACTCCATTGCTTTGATAGTTTACGTTTGGCAATATTTATATTGTCATTGTCATTGATTGAGACAACATTCAGTTCCGAAACGTGACTGAAAAAAAAAACCGGTCAAGTGCGAGTTGGACTCGCGCACCGAGGGTTCCGTACAAACCTGTGGGTATATAAGTAAAAGTTCAAAATTGTCAAAAATATTTTTTTTTATATGACGAAACTAAAAATTTTCGGTTTTCGTAATTTTTCCTATATCTGTACTATAAGACGTGACTTCGTACAAAATTTCAAGATTCTAAGTTCACGGGAAGTACCCTGTAGGTTTTGATTCCCGTGCGAGTTTCGAAAATTTGCGGAATTTTGCGGCCTAAATGGCTGTATCTTTTGATTTCGTTGACTTAGAAGGTTGATTTTTCTACAGCTTCCAGGGACAGTAGAACTTAGTATCATATAGAAATTTCAGTTTGATACCTCCACGCGTTCCTGAGAAAAACGGTCTTGACAGACGGACGGACGGACGGACGGACGGACGGACAACAAAGTGATCTTATAAGGGTTCCGTTTTTTCCTTTAGAGGTACGGAACCCTAAAACCAACTGAAATAAATAATAACAATGGAATTCGATTTCACAATATTCGTTCAACTAAGTCACATAAAAATCACTTGGACAATTACAATCTAAAGCCTGGAAATAGGCCCCGTCGCTATTGCGTCACAACAGTCTTATTCTGAGAAAAATCTTTAGAGAAATAATATAATTCATTGTAACAGTTTCATAAGCACGGGCTATTACGTTGCCACAATGTCGCAGCCTGATAGACGTAATAAAGCTAGAACGCAATTGCCCTCGGATTAAGTGTTATATTCATAGTACAGCTTAGCGCAGTCACGTGTTATGAAATGCATAAATGCAGTTCTGCCAACACATAAGTGCATGTAAGTGGTGGAGGGGACTGGCGCAGCGTGCAGTAACGATCAAGTAACAATGTTAAGTAACAAACGAACGAGCAATTATTTTAAACGCATCCATTGCAGTACAAAACAACGTTAAAGAGCTGACGCGGAGTGGTCGTAACAAACGTCGTTATCCTACATTTTGGGGTCGATAAACTGCGGCGACGCGACGGCGACGCGCCGGCTAACCTCCGTACATTACATGATCAAAGCACACATTGAAAAGAATCACTAGTCTCAGTCATAAATTCTCTTCTTTCAGCCTATTTATAGAAAGTCGAACCACCAAGGTCATTGCTTGGCGCCATTACGAGGACAATTCGTCATTCCTTTCCGTGTAGCTTAAAGATAGTCTCACTTGCAAACTTTCGTAGGCAATTGCTGAAAAATATTAACCGTAGCGAAGTTTTGAATTAATGGTGACAAAGTAATGCAATAAACTTGGGACGTTAAAGTTGTTAAGTCACTAATTAATGTGGATGTTCGCCGATATCTTAAGGACGTACGCTACTATGTTCGTGAGAAATTACTGTTATTGTCAACATACCTTTAGCGTATTTCATTCAGTTTAAGTTTTGAAAGGATTTATTCTTTGTTTCCGGTAAAATCACGACCGTTACGGAATTGCACGTCTGCATATTTTTAAACGAACCGTCGGTTAAAGTTTTATTGTAGTTGATCTTTTAGCCGAGCCCTCTAGCGAAAGAGATGCATCATAAGATATGAAAAGAGAACCCCATACATTTTTCCTGAAACTTTTCACCCCTCTGTTCAGTGTAGCTGCATAATAATACGAACGTATCCTACATACTATAAGTTTTACGAGGTAAGCATAGCCCGGAGCGGTCACGTACCCACCAAACCATGAACGGACTCAAGTTTGAAAAAAATCTACTGAGAAAGTAGGTAGGTATGGGTATGTTTACCTACCAGCAGAAACCTTTTTACGCGTCGGTGTTCTGTCGGAAAATGCACTTCATTTTTCATAGTAGACGGCTAGAAAATAACTTTGATAATAATTATCAGCACGATAAATCCATGCCTCGTTTAGACAGGGCTCTTATTGTCCTTTTTTCGTAAAAACGTCACTGACAGCCGTGATGGTAAAATGCTGTCTTATGAATATATTATAGGAGCGGGCACTTTCCTCCGACCTCCCTACGCTAGTTTATTATAGATCTATCCATCGCGCTTTCAATTTATATGTTCAATTCCTGCTTTAGTTAGCAAAAACGTAAACAGGATGAGTGTATGAAGCAAAAAACAAAAGCTTCTGATAGGGCTAATTGCGTTACAAACTGAAAGTATGTTGTGTGTTGTGGTCGAGCAAAATTGAAGTGAAGGTTTTAATATAATTAAATTTTCAGAGTATTAGATAGTTTAGTAATTAAATAATTGGATGAGGAAGAGAAAACAGTAGTGGGTAGATAAATATATTGATTAATTAACACATCTAAGCAATAGGTAATGCATAACAGGTAATGTACTAAACAGTAATTGCAGTTGATGGAAAAGTATCACTATCTTAGGAATTTATTGTGTATCAAGAATTACAAGACATCAAAATCAAAACCAGTAAGTACACAACGAAAGACAGGCATAACGGTCTAGAAGAAGCAATAAGTAATCTAGGCCACATTATTTCGAATTTACTTTTAAACAGAACGAGTGGCTCTTCTTTACAAGAAAAATACAATTATGTAACATAATTAAATGGTTCTATATGGAACACTTATTTCATCATATTACGGTCGTCTGCCGATAACATTGGCATTATATTGGCATACATCCATCTCCATAGCATTGATAGATTCTGCGACCGATCCAACATAGTCCCTTAGTCATCTCCTAAGACCATTGTTGCGGAGACCACTTAAGTACGTAAACCTATGTAAGTGGTCATAGCTTGGTGAGTCAATTTCAGTACAATGAATATCGGATTCCTGACTAACCTACTTCCAGCTATTAAGCATCGTTTCAATCTGATACTATAGTTGCCGATACAATGTCGAGACCAGCAGCAGAGGAGTCACTGTGAACTGGGATAAATACCAACTTACCAAAAATTTTTTTGGAGTGAAATTCCTTTTTTGCATAAGTTGCAAGTGAAAGCTGAGCCGAAAAACTAAAACGTTTTGACCGTCATAATACTTTTGCTCCCTACATTTTTAAAAAAAATATATTTGCCATTCTTTTTTTATTGTTCTCAAAACGGTGAACGAAAACATTGTGAGGAAACCGACATATCCTAGAACCAAAAATTCAAAGACTTTGTGACATCCGCGGACCCGCAATGGGCCCGCGTGGTCGATTATTGCCCACTCCCTTTCACAAAGGAGGCCAGTGTACCAGCAATGGGAACATGTGCTGATTATACTTAACGTTGTTAATTTATCTCATGTTCCTATACAGCAAAATAAACTTAGTTCCAAGTGAGGTGTCCCACGACACCTCACTATAAAGACTCATTTTTTTATATTACTTCGTTTGAAGTACATGGAAGCCGACCACAACGTAGTTGGGAAAAGGCTAGGCAGATGATTATGTGATGACCCCGTATGATGCCGGGCGTAAAAGAATAGCACCATCCTATTTCTTCCCGTGGGGTTCGTAGAAGGCAACTAAGGTACTTACTAGAGAATGGGCAGCAGCGTTCTCTATGCATTTTACCACCATACTGCGATCGCTAACCCACCTGCCAAGCGTGGTGATTATGGCAAATCCCCCCCTTTTGGAGGAGGATAAATCCAGCAGTGGATGTCTTTCGGCTGATATGATGATGTTGAGATGACCATGATGAACTATAAGTAAGAATACTACTCTAAGATGCAGCTTTATATTTTATCTAACTTCACTATTTAAACCCAGCAACCATTACTTTTGAAGCATCCACACTCCTTTCAATATTTTCAAATATTTTTATGAAATATCGAAGCGTATCCACTTTTTCTTACCATAGCATTATAAGGAGGGTAATATTTTCTTATCCATGTAATATCATGCCACCTCTAAGGTGGTGAGGTGGAGTTTGTTTAACAATAATTTTAGCTTGTCAAGACCCTTCTACTTATTTATTTACGTAATTTTCGTTATTTTTTGAACTTTTATTGTGGTTTAGTTTCGCCCACGGCTCCATCTCTCTTTTCCGAAATTATCCCACAGAAACGTGTTTCCGGGACAAAAAGCTATGTTACTCCTTATTACACTAGCTATCTGTCTGTGAAAGTCCTGTCGAAAACAGTTCCGCCATTTTGGAAACTAGCCGGAGCAAACAGACAGATAAACAATAAAAAAATGTGACTTCTGATTTGTTCTTGTGTTATTTTTGTTTTGTTTGTTTTTGAGGATTTTGTTTTGTGTTTGTTTTTTATTTATGAATTGAGTAAAAATTTATTATGGTGACATTACAAATCATGGAAAGAGCACCTCAATTTAATTTATTTGTTTAGATTTCGCTGGAGTCCGCTGGATGCGGGAAGCACAGGACCGGTCGAAGTGGCGGACCTTGGGGGAAGCCTATGTCAAACAGTGGACGTCTTTCGGCTGAAATGATGATGATGATGATAGATTTCGCTTATATTTTTAAATGATACGATACCTACTGTAATTCAAGTTTATCCTTCACTAGTTTCTGCCCGCAACTTCGTCTGCATCAAATTTCTTGCTGCCCCGACCCACCCCGTCGCATTGAATCGCCTGGCCGTGCGAGTATTTCGTATTCGTGACTTTTTTCTCCTCGATAAATGGGCTATCTAACACTGTTTTTTTTTTTTAAATCGGACCTGTAGTTCCTGAGATTAGCGCGTTCAAGCAAAGAAACAAACAAATTCTTCAGCTTTATATATTAGTCTAGGTATAGAGTATAGATATTTGAACTGTGTATCAAAATATCTATTCTGATGTCTATTACATTCTATGAAGCCAGACATTAATTAATCCTTTACATACAGGTACATATTATTACCCTCTTATAATTAAGTATCAGTTAATTAAAACTGTTATTAGTGTTATTGATAATGGGCACCGACGTGCAATATGCTCATAGATAGTTCTAATTTCTAAGAGATCCGATATTAATTAATAACTGAAACTAATCAAATAATGTACCTGTCATATATGAATGTTTCTGAAGAGATTGAACTTTATCAAGAACGTTCTGTTCTAAGAAAGTTCATTGACTTTTAACTTATGACTTAAAATCGAAAATTGACATAAAAATGCGCCATAAATTCTACATAATGACTGTTGCAAAAGAATCGGACGAATGTGTTCAACAAACCGTTCATGTTAAATTATTCTGCAATCACTGATTATAAGAAGTATGAACACAATTATCGGTATTTAGAAGGTTTCATCTTTATATCTGACCTTTTTTCAAAACATCATCGACTAAATTAGTTTAGTTTATAAAATAAACCTTAATTTACAAATGAAGAACATCTCTAAGGTGATTTAAAATTAGAATTTCGGGTTTTAGTATTCATAATATAATCAAATCAAAGTATTTGTTAGTGGAACTACAGATTAGCATCCACAGGGACGTTTTCTGTTATATTTGGTTACATTTCCATCATATATTTTTGGAACAAACCATTAGGCATTATATTCTGTTTGCATGCAGCAATTATCACATACCGAAGTATACACTTCTCTACATAGGCCAAGACCTACTAGGAAGTAGTTAGGGATAAAGCCTTGATGATCATCTGTCAGTCGATAGAGCGTCAGCAGTCAGTGGCAGGACACAAAGCGAGTGAAGTGTGATTGACGTTTGTTGGCCGAATTACGCAGTAGGTACGCACGAAATACCTAAACCAATATCGAATTTACCCATGTGAATACAAAATCCTCGTAATACGGTCATATTAAAGAGCATATTTACAAATGTTTTCTGAGAAAAGTAGTTTATTTATGCACTCAATTTTAAAAGTAGTCGGTATTTTCCTAAACAAGGTCTGCGCAGAATAGCGAACTACAGTTTTTATTCCACCATCCAACTTCTACGTCAAAGCGTGTCAATATAGGGTGCTCTTTTTGGTGGGTATTTTGCGACCAAAACCAGCAGTCAACTTGCGGCTTCTCTATTTGGGCCCATATGAACGCGAGCTGTAGCAAACTTTAGAGAATCTGCATTCCCAGGCCAATATTCGGGGTTGATTTCCTGAAAGGAGAACTTTGTTTCTAATTAAGCAATTAGCCCATTTTTAGTTTTTGCACAACATTTGGCTCACGTTCTACTTTTGGTAACAAAAATGCCTGCTTTTATGTAACAATTTTGCCCAACACTCTTTCAAGTGACTAAATGGGGCTATATTTTATGTTGTTTCGGTATTACGGAATTCTACATTTGTAGGTAATATTGTTAGTATTGTTTATTTAAAAAATTATAAAATAAGAATTTTTAAGGGTGATTGTTTTGTTCTTTCATGCGCTTTTGCGATACTTATCGATGATACGAGACTCAGATCCTGCAGTCTGAAAAATAAATGCAATTTTCCATTTACTATGACTTTGTATGTTGATCGGTTTAGTTTTGATGGTAATTTAAAAATCTGTGTATGACGTGTTCTGATCGTAGAAATGGCACTTATCCTAGTCTGCCTGGCCATTTCAGGATACGCCATCATTTTATGATTTGGCCGGTTATATCACGATGCACCTAGTAAAAAGTCTGAAAGATTGACGAAAACCACCTATTTACTATTCCCAGCTGACCACCGGGTCACAAAGTAGCTGCTTTTCACGCCACTAGTGGCACCCCGACTAAATGGGTTGGGGTCTTTTTTTTTGGTTGGGAAATCATCAAATAACTTCTCCCGCTCTGGGTGGACCAGGAGGGCGTGTCAGACTTTTACTGACTAAAACCCACCCGTGTTCCCTCAGTAGCCTGTATGCCAGGGGCGGCAGTATTTCTTTCGAACGAACCCGCACCCCTGGGAGGCATCGGCCCCATCACGTTTGTGTTGACATCTCTTTGAGGCGCGCGTGGAACACAACGCGCCGTCGACCTGGGTTTGGTCCTTACCGGACAGCGAGCTACCCATTACTCGCCGTCCGCAAGCCCACGCCTACGGTGGATGGAAATCAGCCTGGGATTCCCGACGCCCAGGGCGTCTCTTGCGACGGTTAGGGCCGTGAGGGCAAATATGCTACCTCTCCCTCACGTGCGCCGCCTTCCTCTTCGCGAGTATTACTGCTTCGCTGAAGGAGATGACGGCTACCCATGCCCTCTCGCTCCGTACCATGGCCTGGACCAGGGCCGGACGCGAGAGATTGCCGCCGCCGATTGCCTCCACGAGGACACGGTGGTGCTCCGCCCATGCCGGGCAGACCGCCACCGTGTGCTCCACCGTGTCCTCAGGGCGACCTTCGCAGTGGAAACACCCAGGCGTTTCCTCCCGCCTTATCCGAAACAGGAACCTCCCGAAACAACCGTGTCCGGTGAGGACCTGCGTCAGGCGGAAGGTGAGGACGCCATGCCGCCTCTCAAGCCCCTCCTCAAAGAGGGGACTTACCGCCGCAATCGTGGCGTGCCCATAAATGGGTTGGGTTAGGTTACAACTGTAATAGGTGGGCTACGCTGGATGGATCGCGAATGTCATGCGTAGCAGTTTTCGCGGCCCACCCATCAGGGCGCAGGTAGGTGCACAAGCGGAGTTTTCAGTGGGTGCAAGCCCCACGTAACCACGTCGTCTCCCCGGACGGCGTGGTATGCGTTAGGCATTTTCTTCGCTTTAAAAAAAAAAGGTTATAACTATGAGCAACCACGCGCGAGCCAAGCTACCGAAGCGAAGGATGCTGCGGAAGCAGCCGACGAGCGCTATTATATATCGTTAGTATTTTTTCGACCCTAAAATAGAAATTATTCGAGTAAGAACAGGTCCAATAGAAATTATCAAACGACTGCACGGCAGCAAAGGCAGGCTTATGTTTTTTACGCGTATTGGGGTCGACCAATGATCAAGCATTGCTGTGCAAATCATAGAACGCTGAGCGTTGGCAGATGTTAGATGGTCAAATCAAGTAATGGCGGCGTGTCTTCAAATGGCCATACTGATCACGATATGGCCATTTCTAAGATAGGACAACGGCATTAATATTTTGACTTCATGTTTACATGCTCCTTAAAAAATACCTGATAAACTTACGGTAAACAAAACAGAGATAACTTTACAAAAACATGCGGAATACTTTTATCTTCCATAGCAAAATATTTTAGACCGCTCTGTCGGTCTTGATAACCCCGATAATTTCGTTGTCTGCGACAAGCTCGGGGCGCAGAAAAAGGGGCCAGTTACACCTAAGAACAACATTATTGCAATGCAGTGGTCTCGTGGCTGGAGTGTCTGGGATCTCGGGAGTGTCGTGAGTGTCAAGACACTCCTCTAGAGCACGATACGGCTATAACACTGCACATTCTGCCCTCAGACACCCGTTATTGTCATATTATACGGAATGTTTGCTGATTCAGATGTTCAGTAATGCGTGATTATGACGTCAGTATTTTTATTGATATGTTTGTGGAGGGTTTGCTCTTGATACAACTTATGTGCATTTTGTGGAATGTAGAACATGGTGGAAGACATTTCACTCGATTGAAGATGCGTTGTTATTTTTAGACCGCTCAGTGGTCAAGATTTGACCATAATTAATTTAAAACTTATTGTATTTCAAATGATTTTTTTTAAATTTCCTTCTCTATATAAACTTAAACTACAAAATTTCATACTCTTCCATCCAAATATTTTTTGTAAAAGGGATATTTTTTTTTGTTTCACGTATCGATAATAATTTACTAGAAGAGTTTGTTTCTTTTTTTGCTTGAGCGCGCTAATCTCAGGTCTAATCCGATTTGAAAAAAAAAAAAAATCAGGGTGAGATAGCCCATAATCATTACGCTAAGACCAAAAAAAAATTGACGCAGAGGAAGTTGCGGGCAGAAGCTAATTAATTTTAAAGATAGATAGAACAAAGTTGACGATCATAATTTAAAAATATGCCTACTGTGGAAAATAACTGATATCATTATCTATTTCTGCAATAATATTACAGTCACAATAATTAACCACGGAAACAAACATCACGTCATCATTGTCCATTTAACAGTTTTAATTCCTCCAGTTGTCTTAACAGCTACGGTTCAAAGTTTGACAGCGGACATTGTTTTCTTATAACAAAATTGTTGCCGCAGATAGAACTCCAAGTTTATCTGTTACCGATTTAATTTGGTGATTCACATCGGTCTGAAATCCGCGCTCGGCTTGTTCTTTGGTTATTCGTCTTTTGTCTTTATTTTATTATGCTGTTACTCAGTCGCGGCGATAAAGGGTAGCGAGACGGCTTGTCTGTCTGTTCCCGGTTTTCTCGCCCTTGTTTATCCGGCTGGGGGTAGTTAGCGCGGCGGAGTGGCGCCCCGCGGCAGTGCCTCCGTAGCCAGCCCAGCGATGGGACGCTCCCCGGCCGCCCCGCAGCTCGCTCCCACACGCGTTCGATCCCAACAACACAGGTGAACAACACTATAAAAAAAGGACAATCATCTAATGTGACTTGGACAAAATGACTCCTTTTATACATTTATATTGTGTTATATGGATAGAGTTATTGACTGGCTGCTGCACCACCACAGGTGAGTTGATAGTGCAATTAGCATTTTTATTGAGTTCGCCGGCAACTTGTCAAAAGTTTTGTGTGAAATACGAATTTTATTTTAGTGTTGTGGAAGTAATGGATTGACGGATTTTTGTAAAGGATCTTTGACGAACTCTTTTAAAACTTTGCAGTGCTTAGAAGTAATGTTAGGATTTCAAAATACGATTGCGCAATTTTGGCATAACACCCGATAATATAATCGTAAAAAATGTCTAGTTTGAATTTGTAAATTGTAAATATTTTGATTAGAAAAAAATATATATATTTTCTTCATTTACTTATGATTGGTGAATACCTTAAAATTATAAACTTTATTTTCTATATACAGTAAAAGATGTGGTTGTTAATAAAGTAAAGTATTTTCTTTTTCTTTACTGAGAAACATAAAGAATCTGAATAATATCATAAGTATTTTCCTGTTTGTGTTGTTTTTGCCAATCTGGATATGTAACGCAATGTTCTTTGGATAAAGTGGCTTGCGGAGCTCCATTCAGTTATATTGTTTTATATATTTATGATACAACATTATTAAAGACTGATTTTTGAAGTCTGATAACTTTTTTTTTAATATTGATCTGACAGTTTGGCATATTTTCAGTTTAAAAGCTGTCAAACCGCTTTATTTATTCCTCAGATTAAAAAAAAAATTGACAATTGAAAAATCAACCTTAAGACACATTATATATTCTTCGTCATACTTACCTATCTGTAACTAAATCCCCCCAACCAAATTATATGGTTTTGATTAAACCTTCACTAAAAAATAAAAAGTGACAATTTACAGGCGTAATACTGATTATTATGTGACATAATTAAAACTAAAATTTTTAACTGCCATGCATATTTTAAAAATCAGTTATTATAATCATTAACGCCTTAAATCAAGGCAATTTGTTTCGGTAAAAGTGTTTATTATTTATTACTTTGAGCGGCCTAACCGCTCAAAGTAATAATTACTAATCGACGTCTGTGATTACCGTTGATATGTAATTAAAACCATTTATTATTCATTGTAACCTACATTAGGCGTCAGTACAAAAGCTAAACAACCAACATAAACTTTTCTGCGAAAAACAAACTACTCTACAAAATAGGTTATAGAAAAACTTTCATAGAGCACCGATTAGTTGCAAAATGTCATGTTTTTATTACTCTGCAACAAAAAAAAAAAAAAAAATCTAAATAACATAGTTTTCATCAACAATAAATGAACTGGAAATGTAGTATGGAAATGGAGTAATAGGCTCAAAGAATTATATGTTCGAACCACCCTTATCTCAAATACTTACATGGGACCCCGACTATCGATTTCTAAGCAATCATAAAAATACAACTAAATCGTCCCTTTTCGGTATCCGCGATTGCTAAGCTCCTTCAAGTAGATCTGTTCGGAGGGTCGCAAGACGTTGTTGCCATAACATACGAGTAATTCGGTTAACAAGGGGAAGGCTCACAAACAAAATGTACCGGGGGCAGTGACGGTGACACATCGCCGGATATCCGTGGACATCTTCCGAAAAACGTGACTTTATTCACGGTTTTTATCGATGTAAAAACGTTTACTAATGTCCGACGTCACTAGTTATCGTGGATCGTGCGAGGCTTGCCTTTTCGCCTCCCTAATAGAAGCATTTACTCACAAACGATGTTGACTAAACACACATAGGCACATGTGTGCACTCTCAAATAATTCGCATGCACCGTTTAAGCCCTAAAAGCTTTTTAAACAAATAAGCAGACGGTTTTTTTTCACTTGCGATAACGTGGAATGGAATTTTCACCTAAGAGTTGAGCAATTGAGGAAAAATATACCCTATCGGTTGAATTCTTTGTTTATGTTATTGAATGAAACAGTAGGACACATAATACCTACGTAACACAGATAACATAGTCGGTTGTAAAGAAATTGGTTTGTAGTACTCACTTAACTACTATTTATAATCGTAGTGTTATGTTTTATTCCATGAATATGGACCAACATACAAAAAAAAAACGATTTATTATACGAAGAACTTTAAAGAAAGAAAATCAAGAATTTGATAAAAAAATTATTTAGGCACACATATTATTATTTTAAGACTTAGCTTCTACATTGAGTATGTACAATGTGCGACTGGCGTAAGTCACCAGCAATTCAACACCATATTTAATGAAACACCTTCTTTAAACGAATATTCGAATGGAAAAACGATGTTGGGCATCTATATATGTAAACTGAGAAGCGGTGAACCTAACCGAAGACTTGCATCAGTTTTTGGCTTGCCTAGGTTAACTAGTATATTTTAAGATAATTAGATCCATTTAAGTGATACCAATAGTAAAGAAAATCATATTCAGGTTCAGAAGAAACGTTGACTGATCATACATAAGCCGTAGGATGCTCCAGAAAATAAATCCTAATCAAATTTTTCTCGCGCAGTAACTTGAAAATCTATTTTTGTTGTTACAACTCTAACAACATAAAACTCAAAAGCGTTGATCCTCCTTTGCTTGACGTTTCTTTTACAAAAGCAAATTATAAAACAAAGGTTGAAAACGAAGTGAATACAACGCCGGAATATAATAATAATTGTTATTCCGTGGAACATTCATTTTATTGAATTGACGCGATTCAAAATGACGACGCGAAGGCTGGAAATTTTAAACATAAAAATGCGGTCAAACGCGAAAGGTCCACAAAAAATTACGTGCGAAAAATACGTAAAACAACCCTTTAAAAAAAAAAACAAATATAAAACTTTTCCAAAACAGGACGAACGTTAAACAAACAACTTAATTCTTATCTACGTTTGTAGCCTCTGCTTAAAAAACTAAAGCATATAACTTTTGATTTAAAAATAACTTTCGACTTTCGAGGCATGTTTTAAAGAAATGGGTCATCTGACTTCTCATTATTTTTATTAAATAAAATTACAGAAACTCAAATTGCTCGTTTTCTAGCGTAGCGTAATACAGAAAAAAAACTTTTTCTAAATTGGTTTTAAGGTTCTGAAACTTTTTTCATAAATCAGTTCGCTGTAAAAGCCCAGCGTATCATTAAATTATCTTCGTTTTCTTTCATTTTAGTACTTACTTCTTAAAGATTTTTTATTATATTTAATATAATTAATAATTAATTAACCAATGCATTTTCGGTGTCGAGTACAATTCCGTAGCATGAATGGTAGCTTCGTATGGTGGTTTACGTGGCCGTAGCAAGCGAGTTACGGCAATCATGGAAGAATACTATCTTCCATGCATAAAATCTACCTGTATACTTATGTTTTAACATTCAGAGTTTGTACTAACCAAGTAAAAGCTGAAACTAAAGCAATAATGTAATGTTTTTAACTCATAAAAGCACTAGGGATATGTAAACGTAGCCTAGTTTATTCTCCAAAGCGAAAAGTAAACATTTAAGCGCGTCATGATTTAAAAAGGTTTAAGCGGTATTTCATCATCCATCGCTCATCTACAGTTTAAATCATAATTATAAAATAATCATGACTGTTGTTTTAAATTCGAGTAGTAGTAATTGAACCTCTGAAGTCCTGGGTTTGTTACCCGGATCATGCAAACTATTCTTGAGGTCCATTAAGTTTTTAGGCAGTGGCCTAGAGCTAGGATTAGTGTCAGGCAAAACGTAGGGCTAATCTCCTCTGCCTACCCCTGCGAGAAAAATAGACGTGTCCTGCGAATCAATTGCCATTTCACAGAGAAATAATTTAATTTAATTTCTTATCAATGCAATGGCCAACGAATAAAAGAAGAAAGCAGTTTAAGGGGACAGCGCCAGGTTACCCCGCGCAATTCAAATTCAGTTTTTTGCAGTTTGCAGATCATTGTCGGTTTGTATGTTGATTAAAATATCATTCGTGACCGTAATACATATGGATTAATAGAATTAAAATAATCAAAACAACCCTCTAAGTTCATATACCTAAGCCCATTGAATGAATCATTCTCATCATCATTTCAGCCGCAAGACGTCCACTGCTGGACATAGGCCTCTCCTAAGTTCCGCCACTTCGACCGGTTCTGTGCTTCCCGCATCCAGCGGACTCCAGCAGCCCTCACAACATCATCGGTCCACCTTGTTGGGAGGCCTTCCAACTTTACGGCTTCCGATACGAGGTCACCACTCCAGAACTTTTCGGAATGAATATTTCATGTGATGTAGCCACTCAATGGGATTAATTTTTTTGCAACATAAAATCAGACACTGGCCTACAAATCGCACAAAACTAAATAAAATTTGAATTTCAAGAGCTTGCTCAGCGTATCTCATTTTAAATGCATTCATAGTAGTAAACGTTTATTCCTAATGAACGCGTACAGCCACCTGCTACACGATGAGTACTTATTACTGCAGCGAACACGGATTCATTCAACAGAAACTGTTTCGCTGGGTACTTCAGTCCGTTCCAATAAGTACTCTATGTACGTAGGTACAGCCACCAAAAGAGATAAGTAACCAGGGTTATCGGATGTAGTTGAAGTTTAGTAAGATAAATGAACTGCTTGTATTCTATTAATTAAATTAAAATTTTTTCGAATACGTCCATCCGTTTCTTCCTAAAGAATCATGGCCATATTGGACTAAGACAAAACAGAAATTCGTCCCAAGATGAGACTGTCACTAAAATATAGTACATTATTAATGTAGTTATTAGTTACTAGCTTTTGCCAGCGGCTTCGCCCGCGCGGAACTTTCATCCCCTATTTAACTCCCTTAGGGGTTGAATTTCGAAAAATCCTTCCTTATTGCTTGTCTACATTATAAAGGAAACCTCTGTGCATAATTTCAGCTTTCTAGGTCCAAGGGTTTGGGTTGGGCGTTGATGAGTCAGTCAGGAGTTCTCTCTTTATTAATATAAATAGATGAACGCGTACAGCCACCTGCTACACGATGACTACTTATTACTGCAGCGAACATGGATTAATTCAATAGAAACCGTTTCAGTGGGTACCTCAGTCCGTTCCAATGGGTACTCTATGTACGTAGGTACAGTCACCGAAAGAGATAAGTAACCAGGTTCGTCGGATGTAGTTGAAGTTTAGTAAGATAAATTAACTGTTTGTACTCTATCAATTAAATTTAAATTTATTCGAATACGTCCATCAGTTCCTTACTAAATTTGAACTAAATCCGACGGCCCTGGTTACTAATCTCTTTTGGTGACTGTACCTCTTCCTACGCTGTAAGAACCTGATTTCACGGTAATGATGCCGTCAAAGTTTCACTTTAGAGTAGGCGTAGTGTAGAACGCCTACGTGAAAAATATCGAGTTCCAAACCTACTACTTGGAAGATCAAAAGAAAATATAAGATTATAGTTCAGGCTATCTTATATGCCTGTTTTTTTTTTTTTTGGTTTTGGCTTCGTACGGTTTGTGCATTTAGCCAGTGTCAAGTAATTTTACTAAAGTAAATGGCCCGATATCAGGCACGAAGTTACAAAAAAGTCATAGTCAGTCAAGTCAAAGTTATTGTAAAGCGGTAGTAACTTTACAATAACGTATTAGGAGTTTTTAGGGGGAACACGAAAAGTCCACGTTAGTCACTTATTTTCACCTTCACTACACTTGTGCACTCACACGTAACGAAATTGAATAATTCACTACCAAAATTTATATAATTTAATTCGCTATTTCACGAAATTTCATGAAAATGAAAATTGGTGCGACATGTTCCAACGCGATCCCGCCAAAAACCCTATGCCTGATATTGTTGACAAATATGTTTTTTTTTTTTGCACAAAACGTGTCAATTGCCAACGTATTTCTGCCTTAGTTTTTCTACTTCTTTGCTCACAAACAATTTACTCGTACGCATCGCCAACAGAAAATAATATGTTATTTAAAAGTGTAGGTAGTATATTCGTGCGAACCGATTAATAAGCTTTTTAATTATGCTCTTGTGGAGCTGTTGTTATAATTTGTTATGTTCTGATCTCATAATAATTAATAATTCTGAAGTAGGTAATACATAAAGAAAAGAATATACATACAAACTTGATACCCAAAATCAGGGATCAGAGTCGCTCTCAAATAAATTAGTCTTAATGTACATATGCTGTTAGTTCAAATATGAAAGGGGCGACTTCTGAATTCAATCCACTTATGGGTAAGTTGGCAATTGGGCTGGAAGCGGCGTGTTTACCCTCGGAATGACCCCGTGTCAACGAGGCTTGAGAAGTTGCGACCATCCCCACACTTGGATCTACGAAACTATATCCGTACATTGGCCGTGTTTAATTTATATTAAGGCCGGATTATTGCGATGAAGTTAGCCACAATTTTGGCACGAATTATTTGGTAACGGTTAAATTAAGCTGTGGGGCTTGGGTCGATCGATTAGGTTAAGCTACGCTTGCCGTGCTTAGTTCGTGGATGGGTGACCATCTTTACATACCAAGACCCCTTAAGCCATTGGTCCCGGCTGTCATTCGTGGAACTTTGATAGTAGTTACGAATCGTCAGAAGCCCGAAAATCTGACAACCAAGGGGTATCGTATCACCCAGTAACTGGGTTATGAAGGTCAGGTAGGCCGTCGCTCCATGTAAAATACTGGTATTCAGCTGTATCCAGTTAGTCTGGAAGCCGACCCCAACATAATTAGGCAAAATCTAATAATGATGATGATGATTAAATTGAACTGTGCGGTTATAACGCCGCATTTTGCTTTCAGTGCAGCGACCCTCAAAGAAATCTCTCAGTACTCATAATTATTAATCGTTAAAACTATAAAAGAAAAAGTCTCATAAACACATCAATCGTTCAATCATCAATCAGTCTCAGCAATCTAAACATAACCACCTCAACCGGAACTCTCCCTGCACTCACCAACACATTAACACTCCATAAAACATGAAACCAAATTAACGCATTAAAAAAATGATGTGTAACACGTGTCAAACGCAACACTATAGCATTATCGATAGTGCCGCATCCACTGAGCACACTCGACAGGCTCAATTATTCATCCCCCGTCGATAATGGAACAATCCTGTCGACGCTACGGAGTGGGCCTGTCAACGCTAGACGTAATGCCATATATTCCATACTATTCATATTCACTTAAACCTATCCCGATTTAATGGGCCACGGTAATAAACAGGAATAATTACGAGGGCTAATTTATTTTTATCGGTTTATTTCCTGAAACACGAATGTATTCCATTATTTTCATTCGTGATAAGAAACAGTTGTCATATTTCCACTGGATAGAGTATTTTGCGGAAATGTTTGTGTATAAATTGTCTTTCTGCGACAAAAACGGACCATAACGGTTTTAACGAGTTAAAAACTATGCACTGTGGACAGGCTTCGTTTACGTTAAAGAGAAATGCCATTCTGCAGAATTAAATCGACACTCGACCCAAACAGAAAGCTTCCAAATATTTATGAATTATGAACTAGCTTCTATCTGTGGCTTCGCCCGCGAGGATGTGGATTACATGGATTTAATTTAATTTCGCGTCACGCTAATTCTATTTTCTGAAATGTAAAAGTACCCTAAGTTACTCCTTATAATATCAGCTATCTGCCAGTGCAAGACCCATCAGAATGGGTCCAGCCGTTTTGGAGGTTCCCTGGAAGAAACAAACAGACAGACAATCAAAAATTTAAAAATATTGTTTTGTTAAGAGTACCTGCCATTAATACTTTCTTATGCAAAGAATGACATCTTTATAAATTATTCTTTAAAACATTTTCTTGAAACTTTAAACTAATACCTTTAAACGAGCAATTCTTGTTTAAACATTTATATAAATATAATCTGAATCTCGGAAACGGGTCCAATGATTTTCATAAAATTTTGTATGCAGGGAGTTTCAGGGACGATAAATCGATCTAGCAAGGATTCATTTTTAGAAAACGTCAAACAAAAAAAAAAAAACCGAGCAAAGCTGGTCATCGGTCATCCACATATTTAAAATTAAAACCGTATAAAAGTTATATGCAAAATAAACTTAATTATTGATAACTTTAAGCTTTGTTGCGAGACCTAAAGTTTTGGCTCAGAAACGGCACGAAGTAAGTGATTATTATTAGTGAGGGGAAGGAGAGTGCCCTATTTATCATCGCGCCACAATTAGGGCTCTATAGCTAATGATGGCACTAACCATTAGTTAGTCAGCTTATTTCTATAAGCTGTTGAATTTGCACGAACAAAATTCGTGTTTCTCAGTATTACAAAGGTTTTTATCAAACCATAATATAAAAATCACATCTTTCCAAAGTCTAGATTATAATAGGTTATGGGTTGGTACTATAGGAGCCCTAAGGTCTACTTGTTACTGGGATCTAATAGTAAAGCACGTTTGTGTTAATTTCAGTAATTATTCCTAGAAATCTTTCTAAGTACGAATCATAAATATTTATCTTCTTCCTTTTGCTTGTCGGCGCTATCTCTCGCCTAGGGTTTTTCTTCTATTCCATCTCTAAATTATTTTGACGATTCGAATGTTAAAGTCATTTATCACCTGCCTTTATAACGTAAGGTCGTCTATTGCGAAGAGCCTCTACAGTACTTACTTATTTGACAGACTCATCGACTAAATATTTCTCTTAATTATAATATTTTACGTAAAAAAACATCACACCTTGTTCCGCCGAAAGGTTGGGTGACGGTGTTCCTATTAGTATACCCAGCTTTCCCCAGTTATATTTAAGTCTCATGTAAAGGGGAGAGCCTATTCCCACCAACCGGGTACAAACCCAGAATCCGGGCTGCAAACTGAGACATTCCAGATGAAAAACTCAGTAACACTGCATGACCTGAGGATCGAACCCTAGACCTCATGCTCACCAGTAGCGCTTACGACCACTAGATCAACGAGGTAGTTATTACGAGTATGTCATTATACAATTCTACACGAGATTCTTATATTATAGATATTCTTGTAGGTTAACGAATCGAAAGTTCCTAACATTTACTTACAAAGTCAAATTACACTTAATAATATTATTTCTTAGGTTAAACCTATCTCGACAGGGCTCTGGGCGTACACATTCAAAAAGATCTCACAATTTTGAAATAGCTACTCACTCGTAAAACATGCCTAGACTATAACGTTGTAATGTCAAATGTAATAAACAATTCATGATTAAATCGTTCGGATTTAAATATTGACATTGATATACTGTCGGAGTAAATTAAATGAATATGTCGAATAATTTGTTTGCGAACACATCATCATTTAACAGTAATAGAGTTCTTATTGTGGGTGTATGTTTTTAACGTCATTAATAATAATATCGCACTGATAATACAATACTGCTGTAACTCAAAATATGTCAAATTTGAGATAGCATCATATTCAAACGTAAAATTATTACTGAATCAGGTAGGTACCTATATAAAGAATAAACTATTATTTCGAGTTAATACATTATATTTAATTTAAACCTAAAGGTGAACTCGGAGTAAGTATTACCAGCGAACTCGATACCTTCACCTTCTACAAGAAATCCAGTTCTTCAAGAAATTGACGTGAGCGATGCACTTAGTCGTTTAGTAATTTTGATACTGCTGAATCCAACCAAAGGAAATATTACATTTCACTTTCACCCCTGCACACCGATCAGAGTGATTTTGATGATTCCGACTGTAACCCTCATTTTATATCTGGTTCAACTAGTAAAGCCCCGAGTTTACTTCGAAGTGGAGCAACAAAATCGTCCAGTAGTTCTTCGTCAAGTAGCTCTTCTACTAGTAGCTCTTCTTCCAGTAGCTCCTCAAATAGCTCAGATGATGAAGCTGAGAATATTATAAACCCCGTTGCGTCAACTAGTGGATCAGCAGTTCAAATGACTACAGCGTCAAATGTTGCTTCTGAAAGTTCAGGACTTCACAAAAGGCAAAAAAAGGGTACGTTATGCATTAAGTTGGAAAAGTAAAATTGAAAAAAAACTTCGCAATACTGGTGAAGCGTACCAATCGGCGACTAAAAAACCAGTATTTGCAATGAAGATGGGTCCGGCATGTCGCGAAAAATGTAAGTAAAATTGTCGTTCAAAACTAAATGAGGCATCAAAACAGGAAATTTTCAACAATTATTGGAGTTTGGGAGACTTACAAAAACAAAGAGAATTCATTATTAGATATTACGGACATAAAACCAAAATACAGATACTCATCCACTCAAGATTTTTGTAAATTAAATACGGCATTTTAAAAATAATCTCGCAATAAACGACAGACCAATTGTTACTGAATTGTCAAAAAAAAAAAACAGAGAATGGTTTTCTACAGGAAGATAAGCGAGGGAAACATGGTAATCAATGTACTGTGGAACCGGAGGTCTATGATAGTGTCATTTTTTTATTAATACTATACCTACCACGGATAGAAAGAATCACATTATCTTAGAGCCTAGGCCCAGACGTCACGGGAGTACATTCAGTGTGATAATTATTTAGCCGAATTATACCGTGACTACAAAGCAAGTCATACAAAAGAGAACCTACCATTTGCCTCTGCGTCTACTTTTAACCGTATTTTTATAAATACTTCAATACTTTCTGCCACACGCCAAAGAAAGATCAGTGTGATCTCTGTGAAAGTTATAAAAATGCTGACGAAGAAGGAAAACAAAGGATTGTTGGAGTTTACGAATATCACTTGAAAGAAAAAGTATTGTCCAGAAGAGAGAAGGAAAAAGACAAAGCTAGGGTCGACAACACAATAGTTGCTTTTTACGACTTACAGGCTATGATGCCGATACCAAAGGGCCAAATTTCAGTATTTCATTACAAAAGTAGGATGAATTGTTTTAATTTTACTTTGAGCGACTTACATGCTAAAAACTTTGAATGTTTCTTCTGGGACGAAATGGAGGCAAAACGAGGCACAATTGAAATGGGGAATTGCATGCTGAAGAATTATATAATTATGAAAAATACACAGGCTTATCCTCATAAAGAACTAAATTTTACATTTTACTGTGATAATTATTGCGGCCAGCAAAATAATATTTAGTTACAGCTTACGCTCACGCATTACAAAAAATGTATAGTAAAGTAAAGTAAAGTATAACCCATAAGTTTCTTATTCGAGGTCACTCTCAAAACGAGGGTGACAATGTGCATAGCGTAATTGAAAAGCAAGAAAAGCGCTTCCATAAATCTGGGCCAATCTATGTCCCACAACAACATATCACCTTAATTCAGACAGGGAAAAAGACAGGACACCCTTATACTCGTACAGTCAATGAAATGACTAATGACAAATTTTGTGATCTTAAATTACTTAAAGAACAGTGGGGTACTAATTTTAATGTGACCACGAATAGAAACCAAGTAAAATTGGCACGGCATTAAGGTGCTTCGTATTGAAAAAGAACATCCAATGAGTTTTTTCTACAAGAATTCTTACGAAGATGAAAATTACCAAGTTTTTTTGTACGTTATTACTACTTTTAGTTTATTACGTACAAAAAATGTTGGTAATTTTCATCTTCGACGAGCTGGAAACCAAACGTTATTATTTTCTGTTGGTTTGATACAAGCTTATGTACATAAGATGCCTTTAACTCAAAAAAAAAAAGAACTGCTTGACTATAATATAATTCCCAAGAACTGTTATGATTCATACTTTTGAGGTGTAACTGATTAATTTTAACAAAATAAGAAGTGTTTGTATTATTATTGTGATTTTTAAGTACGACGCATTCATTAGGAATAAGTAATAATAACAAAGCTCCGTAGTTATTAAAATTTAATTGTGATTTTCAGACATGTAAAACTGTTGTAGGTACCTAAATATACTTGCCTATTATTTTTGCGCCAATTTAGTGACTAAAATACCATAACTGTGAAATTACAACTTGAACTGATTATTTAATTATAAGAATAATAATTACATAATTTTTATTTCCTCTCTTGTACTGACTAATTTTGATTTGTGTTATGGAAGGTTTATTTTGTTATTTTTTCGTTTAAGTACAAAATGTTTAAAGAACATTTTAATTATCTGTTATATTAATAAAAGCTAATTTGCTGACTGGTTTTCGTGATTATCTTCCTTCTCTAATTTTATTTATTAATTTCCTAACCTTGGATTGAAAATGATTGTGTAGGTACTTAAAACTTACAACTAAACAAATAAACAAAAATTGTTTATTTATTAAGTTGTAAGTTAAAATTGTTGTTACTCAAAATGTTTGAACAATACACAATTAAAAAGAATTCATCTTTCTGAAAACTTTATTCCGGGTAATATGGTCTTAACTAAAAAATTGGAAATTAATTCACTATTTGTATTTTTTTAAACCTAATAAAGTATTTATTTTTTGTAAACCATAACAGGAAGTGAATATATCAGTTAGTCATATTTTGAGTCACAGCAGTATTGAATTATCAGTGCGATATGTTGCTAGTGCGACATTGTTTTTATGAAAACAAATGACAATTAAGTTAATAGATGGTCAGACTTAGGCCGAGACCTAAAAACGTTACTTACTATGAGCTATGGCTTTGACATGTTCCCCTCTCTATCTTGCATTTGTAATTCGACAGCTGTATGACAGTGACAGGAATAACGCTTAGCCAGAGCAGTGGTGGTCCAGATAGCAGTGGTAACACAGTGGTAACGGCCGCGAAGTGTCGTAGATCGTGGGTTCGAACCCAAGCAGGCACTTTGAGTATGTAATTTCATCACTACTGCTCTCAAAACGGTGACGGAAAACATCTTAAGGAAACCAACATATCCTAAAACCGAAAATTCGAAGGCATGTGAAATCAACCAACGTACTGGGCCCGCGTGATGGATTTTGACCCACTCTGTTTCAGCAGTGGGAATATTATAGGCTAATTATGCTAAAGCAGCACATGCTAAGTAACGTTTATAGATTGGAGCCTTAAACTACAGAACATCTGTATTGGCTCATGGTCATTAGAGAACAGTGTCGTTGTACACAGTGTGGGATTATTGCCATAAGCAAGCTTGTCAAACAATTAGGTGAAGGCCAACCACAGTGTGGAGAATGTTACTGCCAATTAACTCGCGGGGGCACTTTTATGGCACCTAACGTACAAAAAGAAATCTATCCTATTTCAATATTATCCTAACTAATATTACAAATCGTGTTTTTTTTTTGTTTACATGTTTGGATGTTTGTTACTCAATCACGCAAAAAGGCTGAATGGATTTGGATGAAACTTGGCACACAAATGATTAATAACCTAGATTAACATATAGAATAATTTTTATCTCGTTAGTACGTTCCCGTGGAATAATTTTCGACCTCCATTCGGGCGAAGCTGCTGGAAAAAGCTAGTCTTACTTATCCTACTAATATTTATAAATGTGAAAATTTGTATATTTGGATTTTTTTTACTCAATCACGCATAAACGGCTGAATGGATTGGGATGAAACTTTGCACACAGATAGTGTATAACCTGAATTACCGCAGAATATACTTTTATCCCGATATTATGGGTGTGTGGGATAATATTTGACCACCACGCGGGCAAAGCTGCTGGCAAAACCTAGGCTTACTTATCGTTAATATTGCTAACATAACATAATTTAATCCAGCTTTCCTCCATATAATGTCAGTGCTAGCAGTTTTCCATTTCCCGCCCAACTATTGTATAATAGAGTACTCGTACGACGCAACTCCGCTTAATTACTGGATTTAACTGACACGCGTAACTCAATTATAACCTAGGTACATAGTTACAATTAAAAACTTATATCCACCTGTGACGTTAGTTTTCACTTAATTACTCCACAAAATTACTACAATTTAATAACAATAAACTACCGATATACTTGGACCACAATCGGTCGGTAATTTGTTAAAGTTCTTGTGCCGGGACAAAAATGGGGTCGCAACTTCGAAGGATAAATGTTAGAACCTTTTTTATATAATTTACGACTTGTCTAGAAGCTTTATCAAAGTCTTTTTGGTCTCGTCTAGTGAGAATACATGGTTCGTGAGTGAAGTCCCGGGTTAATGTACCGCATCGTCTGAAGCATTTTATTTCTTTAAACTGCAGGATCTTAAAATCTAAAAACGTATGTAGGTACTTTATAAGGCATGACGATGGCGTTCTTACTTGAAGATCTATTCTTGGTCTAATGACTGTAATAAGTCCATGGTTTTACAAAATTATACCTGTGTCAGCAAAGGCACAGAAATAATGTTAAAGTAATTCCTTTTATTAACAAAAGCCCGCTTGTCCAAACAATGAAAACAGTCAAGAGTTATTTTATCAATTGTATGGTACACATACCTACATTGATTTTGTACATATCGAATGAAAAAATGTTTGATTACAAACAAATGTAATTTATACGAACCTGTTTATACTAAAATCATTTGCTTTTGCTTTCTTTTGCCCTTGAAATGAAAGTTGCAAACAGAGTATTACAACAATGTTCTAATTACAGGTCGGGAATTACCCACCGGGCAAAATGTAGTGTCTGTAGCACCTATAGAAGTTCCCGATGGTAAGTGTTTTATTTCTAAATATGAAATAGAGAATATTCCCAAGAAATCAAAGCATACATTGGTACCTACTAGGAACTGCAGTGTTTTATACATACCTTAAGAACCTTTCAAGAAAATAAATAGGTTTTCAAATTTTCAAGTAGGTATGTAGTAAAAAATCGCCACACTACCTTTCTCGCTGTAATATTTAAAATTAATACTCCATGATTAAAACTCCATATAAAAATTGTTGTGTTGACATTTAAAAAAAACTAAGCATTCTGCTAAGTACTTTAAATAAAACCTAGATCTACGATGTAAATAGTGTCAGAATCATACCGTCATTTGTGATCGTTTAAAAGTAAATGCACTAACAACTTCGCTTTTTTTTATTTTTTCCTTCAAGACTGAATATAGCGGAGAGTGGTTCATAATATTCTGTACATCAGCACCGCTCTAAGGTAAGGCCGCGGGCTCACCAGCCGAGCGATGCCAATGCCAATGCTATGACGCACAATGTAACTAAATAAACCCCTTTTAACAATGCCATTATTTATTCCAAGTAAAAAACTATGACTGTAACTCTGCAGCTGAATTGCGAAAACAAAATTGTTTTCTTCTACTCAAGATCAGTTGTTTTTTGATGAGTCAAACGGCATTATAAAGTTTCTCCGCAGATACATTTACAATTTAAATGTTTTTGGTATATATATTTACAATTTATTAGAAGCGTTGCTCTTAATTTTCTCGGTGCAACAGTGTACAACTAGCTTAAAATCCGTGTTTTCACCATCACAAGTTTACAAAATTAATGCTCGTTATCTTAATCCATTCGCGGAGAAAATTAGTGGACGGAAATTTTTAAAATATTTTTCATCCATTTTTAAAACGAAAATACGTAGTTGGATAGGTAATATGAGAACCATTAAATACTCCTTCTTACATTAAAGCTGGTTGGTTGATAGGGGTGAGCGGTGCGCCAAGCAATATGCTACTAAAATGTGTAAATAAAATCAAATGTTTGTTCAGTGGGTTGGAAGCCCTGACCCCAGACTGCAAGTTGCACGATAACCTTCCACCTTTACGATATCTCTTAGCATGCGCACAACTGATACACTCAAGGATTTTTTCTAGAGCACTATAAATAAATGTAAATTGTCTTTTTGTACACCTTACAATTAGGAACGATCGTTATAAGTAGAGGGCGTTAACAAAAATGTTTAGTAGCTTTCCATTCATTTACGTTTGGGCTTGTTAATTGCTTTGTCGACTCTATTAAAGATATATCTAACTACACGAAACATAGTAAAGTTTATAAATGTAAGCGATAATACCGTGAACTGGTCTCCAGGCGTGAACAACATTGGGGATTAGGAACGTAAGCCTGTTTGCTCATGTTCAAGTGATCGATGCCTAACGTGCCATGAGGAAACCTATATCGGAAAGCTAGGTTTATGTAACCAGATTTGATATTTGACGCTGCGTTCTATCATAACGGTGAACCTCATACCACTAGAAAGTGACCTATATTGATATTCTGAAACTAGATCCGTCTATCTGTCTTCCGTACACACTTATATGCCTGATTGATTGACTAACTGACAGACTACGCAGGGATTTAACCTCTGAGGAGATAAACATGTTAAGATACTCTGTTCCTTAGAGGGTGAACGGAAGAGTAAAATAGAGAGGTTTCTTACTAAAGTTAAAAAAAAAAAAGCTTTATCTGAATTCCACCACGGGTCAAATAGGGGCTTGACGTTTGTAAGTTGCATTTGTATTTATTATTTAAATTACATTATAATTATAAATATTTTAGTGATATTTATTTAAGTAGTATGTATGTATGTATATACATAGATGATATGTGTATGACGGAGAAGGAACAGGAATGTTATTTTCGGGCAAGCCTTCCTCCTCGCACATCTTCAGAAAACAGGAAATAATACCACGAACAGATAGCGTTGATCTTCTTTAATTATTTCACAAACTTTATAAATTGCGATAATCACCAATATCCGCGATGGAAAACGATGGAGGTTGTGAGGTTATCCGCTCATGCGCACGTTACTTGGCAGACCGCCTGACAACCACACTCCCTATTACCAATGACATTAATTGACAGTGACAACTGACAGATAGATGGAATGATCTGAAATTACTTGACAGTGACAACTGACAGCCACATGGAATACTGTGACATTACTTGACAGTGACAACTGACAGACAGACGGAATAACCTCACTACCGCCATCTTGTAACAATTGTTAGAACTTCCTAATCTATGGCGCTTCCTGCTGCGACATGTATTTATAAATTAGATTATAATTTGTACTATTATGTTTTACCTTCTATTATTATTACACGTGTTGTCTACATCTCTGTTTTCTTCTCTCCTAGATGTGCTGGAAGAGATTTTTGTAGAACTAAGCATTACCTCTGTACGTATTTTTCTGTTCCTTTATTCTTGTCTGTTTATATGTGTGTGCATAAATGGTTAAATAAATAAAAGACGGTAGTTTTATATTGAGTTTGAATAGAGTACCCTTCAATTACAATAAATTGATTTACGAAAAAAATAATTTAAAAGTTAATTGTATTGTAATGTGTAGCCTAGTTGTAGGTAAAGCCTCCTGGGTTATTCCTCAAATATTCGATTTAAAACTCAATTAGGTACCGCACATTTCATTTTTAACTATCCAGGATTATAAAAACGTATAATTTATGGTGTCGAACGAAGATAGTAAACGGCTATGGTAAACGGAATTAAAGTGGTTCCTTATACGCATTACCATCAGATTTCATTCAATCAATTAAATTGAAATAATTCGTGCACAAAACAAACTATCCATCCATATAAATAAAAAGGAAAGTCCTGACTGACTAACTGACTCATCAATACCCAGCCCGAACCCTTGGACCTAGAAAGCTGAAGTTTTGTACAGAGGTTCCCTTTATAATGTATAAAGGAATAAGGAAGGATTTTTCGAAATTCAACCCCTAAGGGAGCTAAATAGGGGATGAAAGATCCGAGTAGGCGAAGCCGCTGGTAAAAGCTAGTTTAATATAAAAAATAATAGCATAAACTCGAGAGTCTGTGACCCAGAAAACGTGTTAAAATAAAAATGAACCCGCTCTACTATATTTGCTTTAAGAGACTTGAAATTCTTTTAAATACGTGACATGTATCCTAGCAAATAACACACCTACTTTATCTAAATCTCACGGACCTTTTTGCGACCGCTAACTTTTTAGAGGTCGCTTTAGATTGATGTTTTTTTAGCATTGTGCTTCTTATACATTATTTTGTCGGTGAAAGAGCGATACAGCGACAAACCGCTATTTGTCGTTGGTGGCCCGAGCATAAATCAGGCAACCCTACAGCTAGGGTCGCCATGTATTCGACCTATACGTATTCCGGTATTTATGCTACTTATCTTGGCAAGCGGAGGAAGACAATGATATATGCTGTTGTTGAAAACGGTTGCGACAAATGAGCTTAATTACTCATTCAGCGCTTTTTTCTTTGCCAAGTGGGTCTAATGAAAGTCGCTTAGTTTTTCCGACTCCACAAATGAATAATGGTAGAATGAAAACGATGATCAAAAACAGTCTAGGTTGGTTTTGAAGCTTTATGCTCTGTAATAAAAAAAATGATAAAATGTAATTTGTTTTTCTACCTCGAACCTATTCTGAATTATTCGCGGAATAAATCCCCTTTATCGAAATTAAACCAAACATTCGTACATGAGATAGGTAGTATAATACTACCCTATCTAACCGAAAATACATCATACAGATATAGAGACCCAGAGCAAACAATTCCGATGACAAAATATCATAAAACTGTCCTATAATTTCATCAAAGTGAGTTGGCCACCGGCCGGCGCGACGCGTTAGGCGGCGGCAGACGCGCCGGCACCACTCGTCATATTTGTGACTCTTTATGCTTCTCCTGAAACTTTTATAACAAGTAAACATGTTTACAAGTCATTACCACACAATTTATTGAATCATTCTTTTCAGAATCTATGTATCCGAGATTCGCAGAGCCCATACCGAATGTCACGGTTACCGTCGGTCGGGACGCCCTGCTTGCGTGCGTTGTGGATAATCTAAGAGGATTCAAGGTAAAATAAATCATAGCACTTGACTTACTGTTGACGTAAGATGGCAACAATCGAAAATATCGCCTTGATCGATCGATGGAAGGTTCGACAGCCAAAGTTGGCCTTCATTATTAATGTTTTAAAATTAGATATTTTATGAAAACGAATAGAAGCCTGTGACAGTGACTAAAGTATACGAAGTCATGGAAAATAAAGTTATAATTGCCTCATGAATAGAGTGACGATAATACTTTATAATTTTCTGGGAAATTACATCAGACTCAATAACCCTATATGTTTTTAGGTAGCATGGGTGCGCATGGACACACAGACAATCCTGAGCATCCATCACAACATAATTACTCAGAACGCGCGCATCAGTCTATCGTACAACGATCACCGCTCGTGGTACCTGCACATCAAGAACGTGCAGGAGGTGGACCGCGGCTGGTACATGTGCCAGGTCAACACCGACCCCATGCGCTCCAGGAAGGGATACCTACAGGTTGTGGGTGAGTATACTACCTCCATCAGTCTGTCGTACAACGACCACTGCTCCTGGTACCGGCACATTAAGAACGTGCTGGACGTGGACCGCAGCTCGTTTGCGCCGACATTTACTAGCTGACTGATTCCTGAGAAGAAATGCCGAAACAAACTAGTTACAGAGGTCACGGTCTCTTTTAAAGTCCAAAAATATTAGGATTTTATCTAGTCTATGAATGCAGGGCCATGTCTGGGGGCCTATTGAAGCCACTTCAGCTTTAAGCTGACCTGACCCAACAGACGGTATGCATGCATCAGTTACCTTGTTGCTCAACCCTATTTTAAGGAGCTCAACGACCCGTTACACGAACACCCCTCGTGGTTTTATAGTACTTAATATATTAAGATTTGAGTATTTGGTATCTAACTAAATTACGTACAAAATACCGATAATTTGAAACCTAATACTCATTCAACTTAGGTACTTACGGCTTTTGTTATAATATTAGATGTACCAAGATGGTAGACGCCGACTTTGTTCGCTAATTGACATATTGACGAGAGCACATAATAAATCTGAGACATATCTACTCGTATCAATGTCAGCTTTTGTTTCATATAATTAATTCTACGTTATAATAATGAATTGAAAAGTTTACAATACTATTATATATTTATTACTAGCTTTTGCCAGCGGCTTCGTTCGCATGGAGGGTGAAAATTATCCCACAGAAAGTGATACCGGGATAAAAAAGAATCCATATCGTATTCTATCTGTGTGCCGCCAAATTACATTCAAATGCCTTCAGCCGTTTTTGCGTGATTGAGTAACAAACATCCAAATACCCAAACTTTCACATTTATAATATTTGTAGGATAGTAGAGTGATGCAGTATTTGCCACTGTTACTTTTACATAGTTGAAATAATTCCATCCGCTCCCACGAAGATACCTAAAATTCTTTACAGCGGGTGCGACGCTGAATTCCTTGAAAATACTTTGGCTGGCCGATATTTCTGTAAAGAACCTGATATTTTATTCTGTTTTTTTTTTACAAATACTGTGTAAAATACGGGCGTTTTCGTCCCTTAATTATGATTTCACATACCTACTAAGTTCACAATTTATTTGTTTACTCAGTGCCACCATCAATCATCGATAACATGACATCAACGGATATGGTAGTTCGGGAGGGCTCTGACGTCACCCTGGTGTGTCGAGCCTCTGGCTACCCTGAACCTTATGTTATGTGGAGGCGAGAGGACGGACAAGACTTTAACTATAATGGAGAATCAGGTGAGCAAGATAACATTAACTTTTAATTAAGTGGGGCTGCGATTTAAGGGGCAAATTGCTGCTCTTTGCTAGGTCGTATGTTGATCAAAAGGTGATTTGTTGCAGGAATTATAATAATTATACCTATTCTCATAAAAGAGGAGGTCTGTGTCCCAGCAGTGAGAACATTATGGATTGATAATATTATGTTATACCTATTTTAAGTAATCAGAAAACTTACCTGGTGTGAAGTTTATTAGTAAATTTTTATCCAGTTACAGTTTATTTGCCCTTGGGAGTCCGTTCTTCAAAACAGTATTCCAAATACGGACTAAGTCGTTGTTTAATTCTGGCCCATATTTGAGTTTTTAGTTATCAAATCCCTTGAAGATTTCTTCAAATAAGTGCGACGCGACATTCGTGACGCAACACATGTAGAACAATTTTCATGAAGTTTTCATAGAAATTGTTCTACGTGCGTCGCGTCGCGGCTATTTGCAGGAGCCTTAATGCTTGTATTTCTTCCGTGGTATTAGCAGGCTTATTGTTTAGCTCAGGTGCTGGGTCAGGTTCAGGTACAACGACGGGTACCGTTGTGGGTGTATCAGTGACATCTATTGGAGCCGCTGCTGGTTCAACACAGTCATCCAGTAGTTCAATTTCTATATCTTGTGGTTCATATTTTTTGCGGTCTACCGCGCATCCCCCTTAGGTACCATTAACTTAAAGAAAGAATGCTGTTTATTTAGCCACAGTTCGTGAAATAAAACAAAAAATACAAATAATAACAAAGTAAAAAAGTGAAAATAATGTTTTAACAACAATAGTTTGCCTCAAAGCTGCGCAAAAAAGGTTAATTTCATCATTAATGCAAGACCGATGTTGTCTGACGCTGGTTTTCTTTACTTATTCATTATAAACCGATCATGGATAAAACGTTACAAGTATTGTTGCTACAAAGAGAAAATTTTCATGAAAGTTGTTTTACCTTCTGCGAATTAACTTTTTAGTTTTCTTTTGTTGCCTTTTATTTGTTAATAGCCCTGGTAGTCATAAAGAAAACGAATTCTTGTAAAAAATTAATTCGTGTTTTGATTATTTCGTAGAATAATTCCGATTGTTATAGATACAAGCCATAGTAATATTAATTGTCTTAAAATATTTTTAATACTTCAATTCTTAGATATCAAATAAACCCTTTTCATAACAGTAGGACTCATTAAAAAGTTCTAATTCGACGTACCCGTACAGCTAAGTTACCCTTTCAGCTTTGTGGGATCGTCTCCGTTGCCCAACGCTACACACGGAATTTCACTTTAACTTGAATTGAATTAAATGTACCTAGCAGGAAATAGTAATGGAACACTTGAGGTTTTCCGCTTCCAACAAGAATGGTAATAACAAAGCTATAAGAAAACACAGAAACCTCAAATTAAGAGTAAATTACCTTCAATTACCCTAAACTTCCACAACATATGGAACAAAACTTTTCAAACTGTCATTTGAAACACATTAAAACGGTGAAACATTTTAATTATGGCTAGAATCCATTGTTAATTTCCCTGTAGGCTGTTGGTAAATAAAAATCGTTTTCTGTCTTAATTAAAATGTTTTTTTACACAGAAAACAATCTCGCGTTTTCTTTTCAACGATCAGAAAAACGTTGTAAAGCCCTTTCTCACAGCTGCGGCAGAAAACACTTCCAAAGATGTGGTCTGTAGACAGCCCTTTTCAGAAAGCAAATTGGAAATGAATTTCTGAACTGATAGTTCTGAATCTGTATATTATGCCCGATTACATATTAATGTCACGAATACGACATAAATTTTGTCTAGTAGTCTTAGCATTTAAGATTTTAAGCCCATTGAATCGTATAACATTTTAATCGTGAAATGTTCTTTTATAGTGTGAAACGTTCATTTTTGTCGGCAGTTAGTGTGGTGGATGGGGAGACGTTGACAATAACAAAGGTGTCTCGGCTACACATGGGTGCTTACCTGTGTATAGCATCTAATGGAGTGCCGCCATCGATTAGCAAACGGATCATGCTCATGGTTCAATGTGAGTATTACTTGCTCCCGATACGTGGAACTGAGATCACTTTTGTAATTATAGCTGACGCGTCGTGTATTAGGAGCATTTACGGTTGGGAATTTAGTGAGGTGAATTGGTAAGTTTATACGTATTATTAACTAATTATGATAATATCGTTAACGTATATAATAACACAGAGTATGATAGAACATAATTGAAAACACCATGACTTATGTTACAAAAGTTTCAGGTGTAATTAACAATTATTTTAGACCCACTTATTATATAGTTTAGGTGAAAGTTAGAAATGGTAAAATGATGACAATTTAGTACAAAAAAGAGAAAAATAAAGGCTAAAGTTAATTTTGTTCAAAATTACAGCAAAGAAATCCTACTGTAAGATCTAGTGCTAGTCTACACCCTTGGACTCACTAACGACACAAATTGACGTGCGAACGAGTCTAGCCAGCAGGCAGAATGGTTTGTCATCCGTGTTTTATTAGAGCCGTAATAGCTTGGGTGTCCGTACTAGTGTTTATCGATTGCTTACCTACCAGTTTGAATCGCTTCACTTATATGACACGCTATGATTAGAAGCTCAGAATAGATCGGATTTACACATTTGCACACTGATAAGGTTAATAAACGTTTTTAGGGTTCAGTAGTCAACAAGGAATATTTTTAGTTTCGCCATTTCCTTCCATCTGTCCGTGGCAGAACACAGAGACTATTAGTACTAGAAAGCTGTAATTTGGCATGAATATACAATTAGTCACTCCGACAAGATGTTAAATTAAAATCTTGAAAAAAAAAAAAAAACAATCGTACAGGACCTGCTCTCTAGGTAAAGTGGTGATGTTTTCTTTTTCTCGCGTACCTCATAGAGTAGGGGCGTGTCGTGGGATATTTTTTGGGGATTTGTGTAATCAATAGGGATCTCTTTGTGAAATATTAAGTTTTAAAGTGCAAATTTTTGTTATAGTCAGGTATGTCCCACCTGCTAGTTATATGGCTATTTTTGGATCTGTGAAAAAAATTACGCTACTAGTATTAATGGAGTTAAAAGGAAAACTATCATAGCTAAGTAGGTTTTACAAGTTATCGAGTAATAATCGACCTACTTACATTTGCAGTTGGAATGTATAGTATAACATGTTTTTCAACCACAATGTTAAATTCCCCCCGAGTGGGTTCCCGCATTGTCGTTGCGGGGGGGGGGGTCTCAGTAACCGTGGTCTCCCTCCCACGGTGAAGCGAAGAGGAACCCAAAGGTGGGGCCCACTCGTCAGGGCTTTTGCATTCAAGCCATTGACGTAGCGGCCAAAAAGTAGGTTGCGGTGGGGTGCACCGCAACTGAGGTGGGCCGCGATATCGAATGGGAGGCATCGCGGCTGAGGGTTACAGGCTGTGGCAGAGGAGGAGTGCCGGTGCTTCTGAGCAGCGCTCTTCCCTTCCGTGGCCTGGACGGGGCCGCCACCGTTTGATGGCGGACGCGGTGGGGCCACAGGGGAAAAGGAGTGTCGGTATAGCGTTGGCCGCTCTCCCTATCCCCTGCGGCCGAAAAGTGGCAGCCAAGACGTCAGAGATGTCAGCAACCACTGGCGGGGTCCACAAGGGCCGATGCCTGCCAGAAGAGTGGGTTGTTCGAAAGAGTTACCATCGCCCCTGGCACACGGGCAACTGAGGAAACACGGGTGGGTTTTAGTCAGTAAAAGTCTGACATGTCCTGCTCAACCCAGCGGGAAGTCATTTAATGATTTCCCACCCAAAAAAAAAACCACAATGTTTAGTTTGTTCTTAGGATAAATTCATCCCAACTACGGAACCCTTCATAGTGAGTGGTTCTTCGGCCGGTTTTGTTAATTAGAAGTGGCAATCTATGTTCATTGAAAAATTAGTGACTTCTTTACTAAGTAGTTTGTTCTTCATGTGGTGTGAAAATTTCACCTCTCACAGAAGAGCTCGCTTTCTAATGAGACGAAAAAGTTGAGATATAAATGGAGACACAATAAAACACGTGAAAACTTGTAAGGGGTAAATCTGAGGGCAGAAACATTGACGGCAACTAGTGACGCGTGGCTGACCCATTATTTACAAACTGTTCAAGTTTTCTCTCTTTTTCGGTCTTTTCCGAGGTGGTTGTGAAACCTACACAAACTTTGAATCCTTATCCGACAAGTGTAGGTAAATAAGACGAGATGGTAAAACGAATAATTAAAGCATTACCAGATTTCCAAGAATCGCAGTCAAACAAATAGTGTTCGAGTTGCAGGTTTTGCGGGATTTAATGTAATTCTCCTGCTTGAGATAATTAATTAAGATTATGTTAATTCTTTGAAAATTGACATGAGCAATCTGCCTAGCTTTTTATCAACTACCTATTTTATGAAAATATCGTCGTCAAAACTTTTCCCGGCCACCGTAGGCGTGGGCTTGCGGACGGCGAGTAATGGGTAGCTCGCTGTCCGGTAAGGACCAAGCCCAGGTCGACGGCGCGTTGTTTTCCACGCGCGCCTCAAAGAGATGTCAGCACAACCTGATGGGGCCTGCAAGGACCGATGGCTGCCAGGAGTGCGGGTTGTTCGTAAGAGATACCGCCACCCCTGGCACACGGACTACTGAGGGAACACGGGTGGGTTTTAGTCAGTAAAAGTCTGACACACCCTCCTGCTTCACCCAGAGCGGGAGAAGATATTTGATGATTTCCCATCCAAAAAAAAAAGGTCGTCAAAACTTAACTGAAGTAAACATATAGCCGATTCCTATAATTTATGGATAGGTGTAGGTTAAAATTAAGACTTTTGTATCTTTACCAATACTAAAGCAAAGACCTTAATACCTTCGCATAGTAGAACCCCTATTTGGAAGAAGAGATCACAGGTAAAATTAGCTTACGAAACTATTTATTCGCCCAGGAATTTTTGGAAATAAAAATGCTACCATTGGTAAACAAAACGATCCGTTTTTGTGTATAGAAAGAGATCTGTGAATAGTGTCAACCTCTAGCATGCAGGTGAAAAGATAACTCACTTCACCTACGTTTTCATGGTGGGATTTGTTTCAGAATAGACCGTCAGCACATTCTCTCTTACACACGCCTATTTTTGCCACTACTCTTAAATCTTCAAACACACCATAATTTCAACAGTTCCACCAATGCTGTCCATCCCCAACCAGCTGGAAGGCGCATACATCGGGCAGGACGTGACGCTTGAATGCCACACGGAGGCGTACCCCTCCTCCATCAACTACTGGACCACGGACCGCGGGGACATGATTATTTCCGGTGAGGCTTGTTCAATATGCGTGCTTACTCACATACGCTCTGTTTGGAGAACAGACCTTATATCTGTGGCACACGCAGGACTTGACACGAGGAATATGTTTTAGGCTGATCTTGTGAATTTATAATGCTTTGGAGTCGATATGTCTCTGTATATATATATGCCTCTATATAAGTATATTGATTCGATAGTATAGTAAAGCTACGAACACGCAACCTATTAGACGATTTGACGAGCAACTGAATCTTTCTTCACAAATTAAATATGTAAATAAAGGAAGGATAATTGTGTAGTTGTAATCCTTCATTTAAAACGTGTATTTATCGTTAAAACACCTACCTACCCAGGTTTTCCACAAAATCGTCGTCATATAAATAATGCAGCAACTAAATCACGGAAAGTAGTTCAAAACCTAATAAAGCTTCATACATTATAAACGAGTGCTCCGTATATTTACTGGCTTCAGTTTCAATGAACTTTCAATTGCCTTGTTTGAGCTCCACCGATGAACCACAGCCGCTAACTAAGTATCTTTAAACAACATATTATCGAACTCGGAACACAACACAAATACGTACATTTATCATATTGGCATAAATAACATGCGTTCCCGTCAAGTAAGCCATCGTTCGATTGTATCATTGATTTATGACTTCATAATGAAAATAGTTTCTCTTGTATCGGAACTGGCGAACGAGGTGTAGTCAAATACGTTCCCAATGTAGGTATTTAGTCATGCGAGAATAGAGAATACTTTGATAATGAAATACTTCACCATTCCCACTTCGGCTCAACTACGTGATTGTTAAATAAGTCGAAAACAACTTTGAATCAAAAAACTGTTTGAAATTTTCTTTTGTTGCTGTATCCCATAAAACTGTACCGTAGTCAGCAACCGGTATTTTTGCATGAAACTGAGCATTTTTATTGACTGTGCAGTGGTTATTTGTCGAATATCAACTTCCTAGCATGAACGTTCTAGTTCGGAAGTGGAGCAAATTATTAAATAGGTTATTGGAGTTGATATCTTTGAAACTATTTTATGGATAGTTCACTGCAAAAGCTCGAGTTCCACGAAAAGCTATCTTTTCGTGCAACTCGTGCTTTTAAAAATACGGAAATAATTTCATTAATTTAATTTATTTTTTGCACTTGACCATTTGCACCACCCCCACGTTCTGTCTCACTCACGCTTAAGCACTAAGCAACGTCATGATGGTGACATCACATAATCACACACTTATACTCACACTCATTGAAATAATTGCGTTTTCCTAGTTTTATTATCTTTTAATTCTCGATATGATTGTTGTTTTCTTTAATTTTAATTCTTAGAGTTTTTTATTTCAAGCAAACACATTTTTCTTTTATTACTTAACATGTTTTTTGAAATAAATATTTAAATGGTTAACTGGGGCCCAAGTTTGGGCCGCCAATGTAAAATCTCTAACATTTTTAGCAATAAAGTTTTTTACATTATTATTTTTCGAAACAATCAAAACATCTATTTATAACATTTTCACACTATTCCTTACTGGTTACGTAATACCGAATACAGGTTTTATATTTAAGTAGAATTGGAAATTATAGGAGGCAAGTACGAAGCATTCCCAATGGACAGTGGCTACAACAAGTTCATGATGCTGAAGATCAAGAATATCACCAAGGAAGACTTCGGCTTCTACAAATGTATTGCGAAGAACTCGCTGGGAGAAACGGACGGAATTATCAAACTCGATGGTAATTTTTTAACATTAGTAGATTGATTTAAAACGGCCCTGTCGGAGCGAGCGATTGAAAGCGTTGAAAGACTCGTAAAAACAAACAGCCTTTTTTACGATCGTTGGGAATTCGGAAGTGTGGGAAAATCACACAAAACTGCCTGTCAATTATCTGTAAAGCTTTTTCTTGGTAACTTTGGATCAAGTACATTGTTGTATTTTTCTCGAGAACGATTAAATTGAAAAGTATTTACTGATCAAAAACACTTTAGAAATGATTCATAATAAATTATGAAACATGGTAAGATATCTGAGCATCGATTTTTTTTAATGATTACATTTGCAGATTATTTACAGATGTGTGTAGTCTTAACTTAACATTATTTTATTACAGAAATACCGGCTCCACCATCAGCCTTCACAACAACACAAAAATCAGTGTTAGACAATCAAACTATTAGAAAGAAAGGTAACTTTCTCTTCGCCAGTATTTTATAATCCTCTCAAACCATATTCAATTGTTTTCTAATATAAATATTCCAACAGGTTTGCCGCAAATAATCCAAAGTAGTGACGCAATCAGTTCCAACTTCCAAGGTGAAATGTACGGCGAACAACTGAGTGATTTCGGTAAAAAATTTAACAATATTAAAGATACTTGAGTACTTTCATAATAATATGTCATATAATTCCAGAAAGATGTATTTCATAACCTTATTTTGAAATCACGTCAAACACTTACCAAGTTACTTGAAGTTTAGTACTTAATAAACGCCTAGTTAGACTTTCAACTAATAATTTAATACAGAAGCTATCCTTAAGGTGAAACAAGTGTACATTTTTTCCATATAAACTTCGGGAAGGATTTACTCCACTGTTTGACAATGTACATCAAAATTTAAACATGGTATGATTTTGTCTCATTATTAATGTTGTCGGTACGGAAACAGAATACTAAAATAAAAAGCCATTAAAAAATTATGAGCCAACAAAGATTCCTTTTTCTAGATAATTTAACGTAACTTTGGACATGTTTAAGTAATAAAAGAAGTGTAAAATCTCCAAAACTAAGTCAGTACCGACAAAGCTCAATTGTCGAAAAGATCAATAAACTTAATTGGTAATTGATTTATGCAGTGTATTTTTCAGAAAACCCGATCTTCCGAAGGACTTTTCTTAACTCTTTTTACGCGCCTGTTTTACTATAACTGAACCTGCAGCTCAGTCAATAATGTTGTGCGTGTAGACTATCGTCTAACTGCTCATCACGGGTACTAACTCTGTCGGACTCGAAGCCTGGTGAGACAGCGTGCTTTTTAGCCAGGCCCACCAGTGAGTTCGAGCCCGCGACTAGTGTACCCTTAAGGTTTCAATCTAATATGAAACTATCTATTTCTGTTAGTCCGTAATGAAAATCAAAATTGAACCATTATTTTCCAACGGCTTATTTATTATTTCCACTGACCACTAATAATATATGAGACGCCATATAATAGCTTTCTGTTATTCTTATTAAATACCTAAAAGATTTAGAGTGTCCAAATGAAAATGTTCATGAATAAACGAATAGGCGAAATCACCTTCGAGCAACTATAAATAACTAATTTCATTTTAGATAACAAAATGACAAATCCTATTAGACTTCTAAGCTTACGCTCTAATTGAACGAATGCTCTGATATTTGTGTTTCCCTTTTTCAGATGATGACTTAGAAAATTCAGCAAGTTTCAGCAAAGTAAATTCTATGTTAGGTTTCACGTTAACTTGTCAAGTCATAAACATAGCGAGATATATTTTACATTCTTGATATTTGTAATATTGTGATGAACTTTAATTTATTTGTTGCTAATTTTAATTTTTGTTAATAATTTCATAAGCTGACCAGACAATAAATAATTCGCACTGTTAATAGGTATCTTAAGTTTATTGTCATCAACCAGGCGTTATTAAGGACTTTGAAGTTTTTTATGGATAAGCAATGTCCACTCGGTGACTTCATTTTGAAACGTTGTATGTTTTGTTTTGTATAAATCATTATTTAGTATTATACGACAAGTCTGTCAGTAAAATGTAAAAAAACGCTGTCGATTCTGTAAAGCCTTGACTGAATAAAATTATAAATGTATTTTACAAATAATTACGATAACACAAAATAGAACAATCGGAATCGTAATAAACTATTGTAATTCCAGAACTATTGACAGTTGATTTCTTGTTTTATACCCAATTACTCAAGAATATTTGTAAATCGATTTAGCCGATGCCTTACAAAATTGACTGTATCATCTTTTTTACAAACATCGATCTTCTTAATAATAGGTCTATAAATGTCCTAGGCTCGCTTAGTTCTTACGAAGTATTTGTACACACATTTTCTACTACATCGATTTTATAAAAAGCGCCTAGAGCTAGACTTTTTAGAGATAAACCTTTAACTGTCCAATAAATTGAAAACTCGTACGTAGGTGGTATGTTATTTCCGGTAAACGATTTAGTCGACATAATAAACTAACGAATTATTAATACGTAAACCTACTGTGCTTTGGTAGATAATAACTGGTCGATTTTCTTTACCTTTCATATTGTAAGGCTTATTTTGTTATTGTTTTTACTGTAAAACTTGTATAGATTATTTGCCGTAATGTAAAATACAAATAGAGTCTATAGGGAAATAGGAAGTTTTTGTGATGATTTACATAATGCTACAAAATGAAAACTGCCAAATAAATGTGTAAAATATAAAATAAAAACGAAGCTTGAAATTCGGTTTTTCAATTTCCTTTCCCGCCAACACATAAGCAAAGCGAGTATCTGTTACTAAACAATATGTTGTTGAATATTATAAAACAAAGTTCGGAACTCCTGCATCTGTCTGCCTGTATGATCGAGTAACTGAAAACTATGAAATTTCGAGGAAGGCTTTCGTGTAATAATTCAACGCTTCCAAACCCACTGAATGGCGGACCGTTGCAATCCTATTAATAGGACCTGTTTTTGTTTATTCGGGATTCGTATAAAAAACGCTTATCTGATCAATTCACGTCGTTCAGGATCAGGATTTAGTGTAGATAACAGAGTAGATGAAACATTCACGTGGACGAATCCTTTTCAATCGAAACTAAATAACACCTACGTTCCTAATTATTGTGTTGACATTCGTGTGCCAATAAACTTTACTACTCAAGAATACGAAACTAGTTCCTGTGAAACGAGGTTTACCACGACTTAGGCAGAGAACATTCTAGAGATCTCAACCGTGACAAGTGGTGTTTCTCGAGTGCCATGGCAACCCGCCACGGGTCCTTCAAACTTGTGATATAATAAACGCGTACTTGGAATATGTTCAGGAGTTTCTTTGACAGATTGATTGACTGATACATTAATTACGTAAAGAATCTAAACTCAAGAAAAGTTACCTACACGATTTCCTTTAATTAAACGTGTATTTTCTGATTTCCTCGAAAACTTTACAAATCGTTGTATCTTATGATGTCAAGATCAATAAAGCTGTCATAAAGAAAAGTTGTCGACTTAAATAAATGTTAGCTGTAGACTCAATATAGAGACAACATGATATATTTTAAATCGTTTTGATTTAAAATATACAAAGCACAAAGAATACCTAAACAGAGGAATTTTATTGACTGTATTGCCGTGCCACCTGTCGTGACTACCTTTTATAGCAAAGTCTGAAGCGATTCACACTTTTATTTTCCTTTTTATTTTCAAACAACTTTTTCTACGGCTAGAATGCATGAAGATCCACCGTACGGTCCGCTTACGACAAGCCATCACTATTAATATGTAACGTGGAACAATCTGGTACACTGCCCTTTGCAGTCAGGAACAATCGATACGTTACTTAGTAATTTACTGCATTCGAGTTTCCACTCGTGAATTTCCAATCGAATTGGACAATAACCAGAATCTCTAAAGTGTTGCACGATTGTCGGCGATTTCCTGTACCTACAGGAAATCTTTGATTTGGTACGAAGAATAGTATCGGATGAAAACCTGAACGTTTATCTGCATAGGTACTCACTATAATTATTAAGTTTGTTTAATGAAGTGCATGGAATTTAATTTCGCGAGTGACCATATAGCTTGATAACTGAGTAATATTTTTAGCTCAGGATAAACTTTTTTTTTCTTATTTATTCATTTAAATAACATGGGAGACTTACAGCTAAATCAAACAGATCAAGGACAGTATATTAGACAGAAAGCCAATTACAGGTCTCCACTTATAAAATACAGATTTAAAAAAGTTAAATTCTAAGGACATTCACACTAGGTTACTACATACTACAGCTTAATTACTATGTTGCTCGCACTGCATAAAAACCATCTTAACATAACAAAATAAACTACATGAAAAAGTTATGGCTTAGGCACCTCGTACCTGACGACACACTGCTTAGGAACATATCTATATCGTACTGTTTACAATGCTTGTTTAAATTTCTGCTTGCACGCACAATGTACGAATTCTGCCTATAATTAGTTGAAGCAAATGGCACGCGCAAAGGTGGATTGTATCGCTTACACTTCATGGGAATGTTGAAATAAAATTTTGACAAGATATCGGAACAGTTTATAGTATTCTTAAAGATTTTCAATAAACACACACAATCAGAAATCACGCGGCGGTTGAGTAAAGGTAATATGTAAAACTTTTGACATAGGCTATGGTAGTTTTCCGAGTGATACGGTATTTTTGATGGAAACATAAGTATCTTAAGAACCTTTTTTGGATGCTCTCAATGCGGTTAATATATTTGTTGTAACATGGGTTCCATATTTCCAACGCGTATTTCAAGTGACTTCTAACAAAAGTACAGTATAGAATTTTTAAGGTTTTCGCTTCAGTGAAGCACTTGGATAATCGCATTATGAAACCCAGTGATTTAGAGGCCTAAGCGACTATTGCATCGACGTGTATTTCAAAACTGAGCTTGGAATCGTGATGAACCCCCAGACCATGGACGGAGTTTGATCTAGGTAGAGCTTGATCACCTAGGGTATACGATGTAGCAATGATTCAGCGCTTCCGAGAATCCGTAATGACCAAGCATTTAGCGGGATTAAGGTCCAGCTTGTTTCTTTGGCAGTAGTCCTCAAGGCGACGCAGATCATTCTGGAGTGCCGTTGCGTCCATCTGCGATGATATTGTGGCATATATTTTCATATCATCAGCAAAACACAAAAGTTTGGATGAAGTCAAGCAAGAGTCGATGTCGTTAATGTAAATTATAAAAAGCAATGGCCCGAGCAAGGAACCCTGCGGGACACCACTAGGAACAGGAACCCAGCTAGATATATAGTTATTTAATACTACTGCTTGGGACCTATTAACAAGTTAAGAGGAAAACCATCTGAGTAGATCACCACGAATTCCCATGCCATATAACTTGGATATCAGAATGCTATGATCAATACGGTCAAAGGCTTTGCGGCTGTTTTCTGCTGAAACGGGAGTAAAAGTAGGTAAGTAAAAGTATATTTTAGTTCCTGCAAACCAGATACCGACCAAAAGAGGTTATAACTACTAAAAAAAACAGCAAACCTACTTAATTACTTCTCTAAGATTTATTTTATTTTACCGAGTCTCACAATACTTTCTAGAAAATAATCACTTTATTAATACTCGAAACTGAAGCTCATTTGGATTATGGCACAAGTTTGTGGATCACGGAGTGGGATTAGTAGGTACTCAAACCATATTGTTCGAAGATTCCGTCTAACCCCATGGGTAATACCGTGAATATGATTGTGTTCCCCATGTATGAGATAATTATGTTTAGACATACATAGTTATTTAGGTACTTGTAGAATTAAATTATGTAGATTCAGGTAAGTCTGAATATAAGCGGTAGTAGATCTACCACCAAAAGGTATCTACATAAATGAAACAGCACGTCGACTCATAAATCTTATCGTTGCAAGTCACTATAAAAATAATACAATTACCTTATTAGTACAGTCGCCAGCAAGTCAAGCCATCCCAAACTGTCAAATTTTCCCAATTGAACATAAACCTTATTCCTTTGTTATAAAGTTGAAAAACTATCAAAGAATTTTGACAGATTGGGGTAGCTTGGTGTGCTGGCCTCTGTACATGCAATGTTCTATTATTTTGATATGTAATAAAAATGAAAACAAAGTTAAGTTTTGAAATTTGACTAAAATCAAATAAATTACTACCTATAACATGTCACACACGGTGGACACTGCAATGGATATAAAAGGACACAGACTATCACTAGGTAACGACGCATCTGACGAACCGGATAGAAGAGCATCCAGCGCGTCAGTCTGTGCACTCAAACCGTTCGTGCCAATTCTCTTCAACCAGCTATGCACGTGAATACAGGAGATCACACAAGCGGAGAGCTGGTGAACCTCGACACCAAGCTGCATGCAGTCCAGGGAAGCTATGCGTTCTTTAGATAGCAAACTCACCAGACGTTTTCTACACCTGGACAGGAACGGCCTGCATCTGGTGACGGGGACCATCACGAGACACTGTTCGCTAAACAAATACTTCCACACAAAAGGCTTAAAGAACAGTCCTCTATGCAGGGCTTGCATGGAGACAAAGGAAACCGTTGCGCGTATGCTCTTTGAATGCACATTCGTGATCCAAATTAGGACAGAAACCCTCGGTGCACCCAGATCTTACACAGACGTTCTTCTGGAGGGAGGTGGGCTGGTTGGAATGACAACCGATAGCCGCCTTGGCCCACGCACAATAGTCCATCTGAAGGAAAAATCGCAGCAGAAGCCAATCCCTCTAACATAACATTGATTGACCTATGGGTCGTCCACGTTAATAGCAATATCGGTCATAAATATATGACGGTTATTGTTTTCTGGGCTTCAGAGCACTCATTTGGCTATACAAAATTGAATTTAAAACAAGCAAAGAATAACACAAAATTGCTCTAGATTTGAGAAGACCTGACAGGTAGGCGTCGAGAAACGAGATGGACTATGTGGTTTTGCTAGCTCGCAAAACTTTGGTCCGCGTTAGATATGGACTGACAGATCTAGATGTCATGGGGTAGGTATTTGCCCAGCTGTGGGTTGATACTAACTGACAGTGACCTATAACTTGCGTGTATATGTATACATAATCAGCCTATAATGTTCCCAATGCTGGGATAGGGGCCTCCTCTTTGTGCTCAAGTGTGCTCTCAGAGAGAGGAGGCTAGTCCCTCTGGACTAGGTCGTAATCCACCACGCGGGCCGAGTGCGGGTTGGTAGATGTTACATCTTTGAATTTTTGGTTCTTGGACTTGACATGCAAGAGGTTAAAAGCAGTAGTGAAGATTACCGCCTGTCTGGGTTTGAAACTTCGAATCGTAAGTCACAGCCGTTAAAACAGGGGCCACCACTGTTCTCTGGGCCACCAATACTCCAATAAAATATTAATTTACAAACCAAATCATAATAACAAGCTAATTGAAAATAAAGCAGCCGTCTTAACAACACAGTATCATAAACAGGCACACAGGGAAAACATCATTCAATAATTTATGTTTCATTATCAAGTAAATTAATATAAATGGAGTTATTTAATGACTAATTCAAAGTGCATTAACATTATAATCTTAAGGAAACATTCGAAAGGTCTGTTGTCACTGCATCGTTATTAGTTCTCGGTCATTATTAGCGTTAAGTATTTAACCATTCGGTTTTATGAGTTAGTCGTCCCGACCGTCCCTTGCTCGTTGATGTGCCAGCCCGCGCCGCGGCTGAGCCAGTAGAGTTAAATTCCCCGAATGCTAATAATAATGAAAAATATTTTGATCCAGCCTGTCTCCACTAGCTGCCCCCCCCCCCCGCCAGTGACGCCCTGAGCCTAGGTCCGTACCCCACAGGGGGTGCCCTCAGCATTTTTTTCTTTTTTGTGCATGGCATCTCGCAGTTGACCTTGAGAGGCTGTGACTGCTCAACTGGACTTTCCTGTGAAGGCATTTTTAGTAAGCTAAAAGCCTCCAGCCAGGGCATAAAAACCTACTGAATCTAAAGCGACTGCACGCTGAGGGCGCCCCCTGTGGGGTACGGACCTCGACTCAGGGCGTTACGGAGGGGCAGCAAGTATATTATCAAAATATTTTCATTATTATTAACAATCGGGGAATTTAACTCTACTGGCTCAGCTGCGGTGCGGGCTGGCGCATCAACGAGCAAGGGACGGTCGGGGGTCTCTCGTTAACTCGGGGTCTTCGCGGGGCGCGAGGACCTCGGCGGCGAGGTCGGAAGGACGGTTTTTTGTGTTTATGTATTGTACTGATGGCCCTATTCTTTTCTTGGAGAACAGTAATGGGGTTATCTGGGTCGGAAAAGGCCCTCAACGTGCAGTCGCTTTAGTTTAAGTAGGTTTTATGCCCTGGTTGGAGGCTTTTAGTTTTACAAAAAATGACTTCAAAGGAAAGTCCGGTTGAGCAGTCACGGCCTCTCAAGGTCAACTGCGAGATGCCATACACAAAAGAGTTAGTCGTCAGTACAGTCAAGCTAGTAGAACGATTAGTTAGTACAACACATAAGTTCAGAGTTTATCTTTGTGAGGATTTATTACCCCATTGTGTTGACAAAACTACTTACGAACGGCAGTGAGCGTGAAAATCTTTAGCAGATTGATAGATTGCAGTTTCTGTTGAGAGCAGTTCGGTGTAGTGGACACACACTCTTAACGTCCATATCTCAACGATTTATTGTCAATATTAATTAATCATTAAAATAATTTCCATGTTATTGTATAAATAACGGATACTTTTATTCCCGATTCAATTGCATTCATACGTGTATAAATCGAGATTCCAGTTTAGTGGATTAAAAATTGTTTTCTCGGTTTGTAAAAATGTTCAACGATGACAACTACGTGTTCGGTGATCAAAATGTGCAAGTACCTGCACATTTGAATTTTGGAAAGTTTATTTTGGATCGTCTTAAGCTCAAAAAAGATGAAGTCGCTTTGGTAAGTGACAACTCCTTCATAAGGCTAATAATTACTAGCGATTATTATTGCTTAAAGAAGTCAGTAAAGTGGCACTGATTCTTTTGTTCACGCCTAAACTAAAATAAGAGTAATAGGCCACAAAATAAAAAGACAACTGAGGCTTTAGAACTGTCAAACTAAATGCCATCAAAAACATAAATTGTAAAAAAAAAAAACAAGTCTCGCAACTCAGTTCTTCTATCGTAAAAAGTTGTGATATTCATATAATACCAAGTTGGTCAATTTAATTATTTAATTTTAATTATTATAAAGAAGGATCTAAAGATCCTTCTGTCTTATGTTATTACGTAATTAGCTAACCTAACAACATCTTATAGTGACCATATCAATATTAAAAATCTTTTATGTTTGAAATAAATAAATTGACTTGGCAATCGCACTAAACAATCTAATTTAATATAACATGTATTACTTGTGAGATACATTGTGTTTTTAATAAAAAAAGATACATTGTGTTTTCATGTTGATGTTGTTAGGTTAGCTAATTACGTAATAACTTAAGACAAAAGGATCTTTAAGTAGGAACTGATTAAATTGACCGACTTGGTATTATATGGATCTCACAACTTTTTACGATAGAAGAACTGAGTTGCGAGATTTGGTCTTTTTTACAATTTATGTTTTTGACGGCATCTCATTTCTTTTTGTATCATTGCAAATTATTTTATTCCTATATTTATATGGGACTAGCTTACGCCCGCGGTTTCGCCCGCGTGAAGGTCGGAAATTATCCCGCAGGAACATACTACCGAAATAAAAAGTATCCTGTGTGTTAATATTGGTTGTAATCTATCTGTGTGCCAAATTTCATCCAAATCCGTTCAGCCGTTTTTCTATTTTATACAATTTTGCCTTATTCTAGAACCTTTGTGAAAGCTGGAGTCTGAACTAGGTTCGGGACCTGTAAGACAGATCTCCAGGCTCACACCCCTTTAAACATGATCACATTGTATGGCATTTTAATTTAGACTATAAAAAGCAAATAATTTTGAAAGAGAGGTAAGACTATAATAAAGTTATGGTTATATTTGTGAAGAGTAATATAAGGTGAAATAATTGTTGGATTGTGTGTAGTGTGTGAATGTGTGAGGGTTTTTTGTGTGTGTTCATGTAAGTCCGGTGCATGTGTTTGTGCTTATTAGCAGAACTGAGTGGGATGCAATTACTTAATGGTTTGTATGATACTTTCTGCACCTTCATAGTCCAAATCTAACAGCCAGTTGTTTTGCATTGACATTTAACCATTGAGTACATATGTAGGATTGTATTATATTAACTCTGTTGTATATATAAGGACCAAGGAAAATATAGAATCGCTGTGCCAGCTTTGAATGAACAGCAATAGACGAACACACTGTACGCTTTCGTCTCAAGGCTTCGAACTTTTTGGGATTATATGAATTGCGGGAGTGGACTGTTAGAATTAAATTTAAAATGAACAATTTCCGAATAGAGAGGACCTTACAAGTTTTATAAAGTTCAGTGGTAGGAAATTGATAAGGAAGGGTCCAGCCTACTTTAAGGATTGCTCTTTGGGCACGTTCCAGTTTTAATAAATGTGTTTTTGATGCCCCACCCCAAACAACTATTCAGTACTGTGCAACTGACTGACAAAGAGCGAGATATACTTGTCTAAGCACCTGTGTGTCAGCTACATGGCGAAGATTCTTAAAGATAAATATTAATTTGCGCAGTCGGGAAGTAAGTAAGTCTTTATGATTATAAAATGATAATGAGTCATCTATCTGAACACCCAAATACTTTATACTATCTATGCGACTAAGACGAGGACAGCTGCATGGTGTTTGGAGTGATGGATTACAGGAATGTACTATCAATGAAAAATGGGATGATGAAAGTTTACCAACTTTTGACAGAGAAAAGGTAAGATACTTAGATCTGTCTACATTTAGAGTGAAGTAGGTTTTGTGACAACCAGCCAATGACACGGTCGAGTCTTAGTTGGGCGAGATGAAATGTCGACTCCCAGGAATCCCCGTGGAATATTAAGGCAGTATCATCGGCGTAGGTAAAGATGGATCCATTAGAAACTAAATGACGACAGAGGTCAATAATATAGATGAGAAAGAGGGTCGGACCAATGATACTATCTATACTAATGATCTATGATTGAGTAACAAAGATCCAATCATCTTCACAAACTTTCACATTTATAATATTACGGACTACACTATTTTACCCCTTTGGGGGTAGATTTTCGAAAAATTGTGATACACGTTATTCTTTATTTTTGGTTTTAGGTATAAATACTGAGTTTCAAGTTAATTAGACAGCGCGTTAAAATTCTTCCATACAAACTTTGACACCCCCCAATCCCCCTGCTGGGGGTAGTTTATAAAAACAATAAATGACCAACTTTATAATTTACTTAAATAAGTATTTGTGCCAAGTTTGAAGTTTATTAACTCAAGGAATAAGATTTTTCATACAATTAAAATCCCTCCTTTTCACCCCTTTAAAGGTCGAATTTCCAAAAACCCGTTCTTAGTGCTCCCCTACATTATAAAAGAAAGCAGTGTGCAAAATTTCACGTTGCTAGTCCTAGTAGTTTCGGCTGTGCGTTGATTGATCAGTCAGTCAGTTTCTCCTTTTATATAATTATATAGATTACTAAGTTATTTATGCAGTTGGTGTATCTTGAATACTGGACCGAAATTGCAAAATATTTTAGTTTTTCCTTGATTTATACAACACTATTTGTATTCTAAATTTAAAGTTTTATGTCTGTTAGAAGTGCCTTAGAGTTTTGATGATCGGCCAGTCAGTGAGTGAGTGACAACTTAACAAACTTTGACTAGTTATAATTCTTATACTACTGGTTTAAATTAAATTATATTTGAAATATACCGAGTTTATACAATGCCTGTTAGGATAATACAAAATCAGGCTTCTAATATTATCTACAACGAAGTTATAAGAGGGTCGAAAATGGCCTGAACTCTTTCCAGAAAAAGATGGTACGGTTTTTTTTTTTTTTTGGGTGGGAAATCATCAAATGACTTCTCCTGCTGAGTAGAGCAGGAGGGCGTGTCAGACTTTTACTGACTAAAACCCACCCGTGTTCCCTCAGTAGCCCGTATGCCAGGGGCCGTGGTATCTCTTTCGAACAAACCCGCACCCCTGGCAGGCAACGGCCCTTGCGGACCCCATCGGTGGTTGCTGACATCTTTGACGGCGCGCGTGTGGAACACAACGCGCCGTCCCGTCTACCACTTTTCGGCCGCAGAGGATAGGGAGAGCGGCTAACGCTATACCGACACTCCTCTTCCCCTGCGGCCCCACCGCGTCCGCCATCAAACGGTGGCAGCCCCGTCCAGGCCACGGAAGGGAAGAGCGCTGCTCAGAAGCACCGGCACCCCTCCTCTACCGCAGCCCGTAACCCTCAGCCGCGATGCCTCCCATTCGACATCGCGGCCCACCTCAGTTGCGGTGCACCTCACCGCAACCTACTTTTTGGCCGCTACGTCGTCGGCTTTGAGGCAAAAGCCCTGACGAGCGGCCCCACCTTTGGGTTCCTCTTGGCTTCACCGTGGCCGGCATCCACGGTTACTGAGCCCCCCCGCAACGACAATGCGGGAACCCACTCGGGGGGGAAGATGGTACGGTCATGCCGCTTGTTGTTGCTCGAATTGGCGGGGGCACTCCCGTGCCCCCAGATTATGCCTCCATTACCTTGAATTTGGCGTAATTTTTAAGCGTAATGAATTAAGTCCATCGTGGTTGCGTCGATGGAAATCTTAGTTCCAACTCAATTTGACAGCTCTAATTTATTTCAGTCTCGTTATTTTATTTTAACCATTTATGTACACACATATATTATGTATAAACACACGAGAAGATCAGAACAGTAAAATAGGTACCGAGGTGATGCTTATTCTTGCTTTTTCTTGTTTCATTAGAAGAAATAGCCTAAATTAAGTTTAGTTGGTGCACAACAGAATCAGCACCAATATCTCAGAACGAAACATTAGGTTATACTAGTTTTAACTTTAAACACCAAACAATTTTCTTTACCAACTCCAGGAGCTAGGAGAAACACGTGAGAAGCTAACATACAAGGAATTCACACAATATGCCGTCAATATGTCCACCGCTTTGACAAAGTTAGGGGTAAGGCGTGGCGACATTGTTGCAGTGGGATCCGAAAAACGCAATGAATTCGTCCCGACGGTTCTTGCAATCGTGTTCACCGGAGCGACGTACACCCCCTATGATTTAAAGAGCGGGAGAGGTGAGACAAATTTATCTTATTTCCACCACATTCTTTAAACGCCTCATATATTTTATTTTATGATGATCTTATACTTTTGAAAAAAAAGAGCATTTACGATAGGCCAGATAGTTAAGAGCTTCACAGAATTCAGATAAACGGACCGTTAATTGTTGTGATTGCGCGATGCAGAATTGCTCATATAGTTCGCCTGTGGCATTGTAGATGGCGCCACTTTTCTTTTTGTGTTTTTCGATTTTGTTGCGAGCATTTTTTATTTGTAGTGCCGCTACAAAAGCATAATTATATTTATAAAATTCGATGAACCGTCTGTTTTCATTAATAATGCATAAACATACGAATAATAAGATTAATGAAGCGTTTTAAATTTATTTTCCATTAATTTTTCAGCTGTGTTAAAACACAAGATAAGCTTAACAAAACCGAAATACTTTATATGTTCCAATCTGTTTTGGAGCACTTACAGCGACACACTGAAGAGCTTTGATTGCATAGAGAAGTTTGTTACACTAGACGAGGGCACGGAATCAGTAATTCCCATCAGAACTTTGGTCACGGATGATGCTGACGTAGATAAGTTCGAGCCAGTGCAAGTTCAGGGACAGAGTGACATCGCCTTCATTTTGTATTCCTCCGGCACTACGGGCATGCCAAAAGGCGTCCAACTGACACATTTAAATTGCATCCTCAATAGCCAGCCTGATGAGTGAGTATTAATTATGATGTTAATTAACTTTTCTCGCCCATAAGTTTTCTCAATCGCTGAACAGTAATAATTGTGCACTTATTTTTACGACAAATTAACATAATCCGTGTGATGCCGGACGTAAAAGAATAGCACCATCTCATTGCTTCCCTTGGGTGTCGTAGAAGGCGACTAAGGGTCTTGAGAGTGTCTAGAGAATGGGCAGCAGCGTTCTATAAGCATTTTACCACCATACAGCGATCGCTAACCCGCCTGCCAAGCGTGGCGTTATCGCAAATATCCCCCCTTTTGGGGGAGGCTTATGTCCAGCAGTGGACGTCTTTCGGCTGAAATGATGATGATGATGGTGCCCATATCAATACCCATTTTATTTTTCAACCATATTTTTATTACAAATTGTTACTAATGAACACCGAATAATTATGTGTAACATTTAAAAATACATCTAGGTATTAAAACAAAATGAAAATAGTTTTTGTTAAATCATTATGAGAATGAGTTTCAATTTCGCATTGTTTATTTTTATTATTAAAACCAAAACTAAAAGTAACGCCAATTTAATACGTTACCTACGTTGGTACACATATTACACAGGTACACATTGGCTGTTTTCCTGATGGTTGTCCACCGTGAGTGCGGATCCACCATGTTTTCAAACACAAAAAAAATACAGTTGTCACATGTCTGGGCGATTTTGCAGTCACATGCAGGGTCACCCAGACATGTGACAACTGCTTTTGCAAAAACCATTTTATTGGCATAATATAATATTAACTAAATAAAATAGATGAATCTAGAAGAATCCGCTTTAATTTTATGTTGAACTCATGAACTTAAAATAAATAAATAAAATTATACATAGGGTTTTAAAAACGAACAGTCTTATAACAATATTATGTAGGTACAAGTACCAAAGTATATAAAAATGAAAAAAAATCATAGGGCATTAAAAAAATCGTCCGAATCGCTGTCAACAGGTAAAGTACCCAAAAGGCTGGCAGTATTGCTACGTTGTATGGTATTGCTGATACTTTGGCCAAAAAATAGGCCAGCTCTCTGGTCACCAGAAGAGTCGACCAATTGCTTGGGAATGTCTCGGAAAACGAAGTGGGCACTCGAACCCATGAACTAAATAGAAAATTAATCCTACCTACTCATGACATGACGACTATTTTGATATAACACAGTTATCTATTTACAAAAAATATGTACACTACATAATTGGGTCCCTTATTAATCTAACGAGTAAATATCATTTCAGCTTCAGCGACGAATCCCTGAAAACAGCTTTCTTATTCGGAGAATGGTATCATAATTACGACACTTTCATGACATACAAATTTCTATGTCTCGGTAGAAAAATTGTATATGTTAATGAAGCAGAACCTATTCCGTTCCTGAATAGTGTTCAAGATTGTGATGTAAGTAATCTAACTTTTTATACTAGTAATTAATGGACAGTGAGTGACAGAGCAGTGGTGGCCAAGTGGTATCGGCCGCGACTTACGAGTTGTAGGTTGTGAGTTCGAACCCAGACAGGCGCTTTACTTTGTCTAAATTGTTTTATCACCACTGCTTTCAAAACGGTGAAGGAAAACATCGTGAGGAAACCGGCATGTCCTAGAACCAAAAATTCGAAGACATGTGACATCTACCAACCCGCTCTGGGCCCGCGTGGTGGATTACGGCCCAATCCCTCTCACCGAGAGGAGGCCTGTGTCCCAGCAGTGGGAACATTATACGCTGATGATGAATTAATGGACTATTTGATCTTAACATGCATACATATACTCATGCCTGCTACGGTCCTTACATACTCCTTTTGCTTCGTTTACGTCAGTAGCGAGTACTACGCACTTGACCTTTCTAAAAAAATATCACCAATAAGGTATTTACGTCCTCTTAGGGCGTCCTCTCAGCGTTTCCACTCACATCTGCCATATATATTACATATATTTGACTTATATATACACTAAATAAACTTTTTATACCAAATTAACTAATAATCTTTTGAAATTAAAATATGAATATTGAGATAATTTAAGTAAGTACCCCACCAGTAAGTATTTATTCTGATGTTCTTAAATTTTAGTTCGTCAATGGTGCCGATTCTGTTGTCACAAAATTCTCTAAACTAGACTAAAAATCACCAAAATTTAGTTTATTCCTGTCAAACGACGCTGTCCCATTCTGAAAATGTCTAAAGTGACACAACTTAACTATGTTTTAGTTTGACAGCCCTAAGATTGCACTGAGTTTTTAGTTTAGTGAGAATAGCAATTTTGCTATTCTGTTGTTGTCAATTTCATTATTCTATTCAATTTAAAATTTTGGTTGTCTGACTAAATCTGACTATTTTTAATAGCGATTAAATAGGTGTGGAATAAAATTAGTTATCAAGAACTAAAATTCACGACGACACCTCGACTTCTGGCGCAAAAATAGTACTGTATTTTTAACCGACTTCGTCGTTTGTATTTGTGTACTGTACTGGTGGCCCTATTCTTTTCTTGGAGAACAGTGATGGGGTCATCTGGGTCGGAGAATGAAGGACATGTTTCGGCCGGCGAATGCTACTGATTCTACTGGGGACATAACTAGCGGCTTTCACAATCAAGGGATTGCGATGCTCGGCTTTATCGAAGAAACGCTTCGAGTTGCGTTTCAGAAATTGAGCAATAGTGGGCATTTTCAGATCGAGATGGAGGATCTCGTTCCGAACGAACCATGGGGAGCCTGTGGCTTGGCGGAGGAAACGGTTTTGGAGGGTCTGCATCCTATGGATGTGTCGGGGGTGCGTGTGTGCAAAGACTGCACATGCATACGTCATGATGGGCCTTATGCACGCCGTGTAAATACGCAATTTGCACTTGAGTGACAATTTGCTACGTGCGTTCAGAACAGAGTGCAACCTTCCAAGAGCGAAGGCGGCGCGTGAGCGCGCCTTCCTGATATGCTCAGAGAAGGAGAGGTGCTGATCTAGAATCACTCCAAGATATTTGGCTTGCTTTTCCCAAGGGATCGCCTTGCCGAATATGGAGATGGGCCGGAGGGGGTCGAGGTGGCGTTGCGGTCTCTTAAAGAGAACCGCCTGGCTTTTGTCCGGATTTAATTCGATTCGCCATTTCCTAAACCATGCACCGAGTACGTTGACTGCGGTCTGGAGGGATTTGGCTATCGCTTTGGAACTACGCCCAGAGTGGTAGATGGCTGTGTCGTCTGCGAACAAAGCCAACTGTGCCTTACCACTCTTGGGGATATCGCTGGTGAACAGCGTAAAGATGAGAGGGGATAGCATGGCGCCCTGAGGGACGGCGGCGCGAATCGGTTGGGGGGATGAGAGAGCCCCTTCGATGCGATAGCGAAAGGTGCGGTTCGACAGAAAGTCTCGTAAGATGAGTACGAGTCGGTCCGGCACGCCGAGTTTGTACAGCTTGTAAATCAAGCCGTTGTGCCAGACCTTGTCGAAGGCTTTCGCTATGTCGAAAAATTCTGCACCGGTCGCATAGTTGTGTTGGAGACCAACGCTTATATGCTCTACGATCCGGTGTACCTGTTGTACGCAACTGTGCTGGGTTCGGAAGCCGAACTGCTCGTTGGGTATCAGGCCTTTAGTCTCGGCGAAGTCCCTGAGACGCTTGTAAATAAGTCGCTCATAGATTTTTCCGAGGCTGTCCAGTTGATGGGCTCGAAAATGGTGTGTCCTATCGCAAAAATAATGAAAATTTCGACCCCCTTTATAAGACCCCATGCACCTCTAAAACTCAACATGTGGGTAATAATTTTTCATATTTTCCATGCAAAAACTGAAAATTCCATATAAATGACGTCGAGGCTGCAGCCCCTGCGCGCCTCTGGCTCTAAAAAAAATAAAACACGGGGTAGGGCAAACAAGTACCACGTTGCGAAGCCAAAACATACCACGTGCGAGGCGCGATTGACAAATTCGATTTTAGTTGTGTCAAAATAGTTTTTTAATTTAGAGATATTTTTTTGCAGAATATTGTTAAGATTCTCATAGTCAAAAGTAAGGAAATTTAGTTATAGTTTAGTTACTTTAGTTCGGTGTACAACAGAATCGGCACCAATATCAATTTAAATTACACAGTGGCATAACCGTCTGACTTTTAAATTGTCTTAAGTAGGTATGCATGATTGATCTAATTGGATCCCTTGGTCTGAAATTAGCAACACATAATAAACAAGGGTATGGTTATATGCTAGTTAATTCTAAGAAGACCTGTTGTTATAACAACCTGATCCCCAATTCTGTATCGTTATAATGATTCCCCGCGGAATCTTACTACGTTCAAACTACGTCAAATGTAAGGAATCGATATGTGATATTATGTGTGTTCCAAGACAATTTGTCGATACTATTAATACCTACGGTATTAGCAGAATTCGTGTTTGATTGACGTGGTTACTAGTAAGGAATCGTTAAGTGTTCATAGTGAATCTAGGCCCTGCACCCTAATTGCGTAACACACGATTAATCATAATCGGTTTCATTTTGACAGTTCAACAATATTCATTGCGTTATTTACGTTGATGAGCAGACACATTTTTTGAACATATGAAGCAATGGTTTAGCCGTCTGTTTCAAAACGAAACAGATTATGATTAATCATGAATTACGCAATTAGGGTGCTGGACTGACTTTGTGGTCGTATCACTATGCATGATAATTGTCATACATATGCAGTTATGCACCTATGTAGGTAGGTACCAATCATATGTTTTCACAGGGTATTTTTACACAACATCCCAGATTACTTCCACACACACAAATGCACTCTTCATACCGTCATCCCAAGGGAGTGAACAGAAACTACGGCGCGGTATACACGGTACAATATTTACAAACCCGTTCGCTTCTTCCACATTCATGAATCTTTTCATAAATGTGCGCCGGGAGTGAATGCTACACGCACCTGACCTTTTGAAGGCCAGCGCTATAAATGATGACCTGAAATGACAAACCGCTCTCAAAACAAGAACCGAGTTTTTCATAAAACGTTTTCATTGTGTGAGGATTTTTTGTTTGTGTATTTTATTTGTTTTTGGCTTCATAGTGTTTGTGATGATGACGTAACGGTTGAATATACAGGGTAACAGGACATCGACGCACATCCTGTCAACATGGATGCTGTAGGTACATGATTCTGAAAACTCCTGCAGTATTATTTTTGTTGGTTATTAAAATAAATTGCTCTGCCATATCTTTTGACAGCGTAGGTATTGGCAGACTTTTTTTTTTCGGAAGCAGCAGTTTTTTTGTATGATAACCGACGAAAAATTTCTACGCCAAGGGGTCTAGATTTATGTGCTGAGTTTTTGGGTTCAGTTTGCTCGTCGATGTTCCCCTGCCACCCTGTATATTTTTTACGTAATTTTATGTTCTAAGGAATCATTAATAAACTATCTTTTTCACTCCTAACGCTGCGTTTACGCGACGTGAATGAGGTTCATGTTGCCGCGTACAGTCCAACGCGGCAAACGCTAGAAAAACTAAACTGTAAACATCCCTCATAAAACTTATTAAAGAAGTTGAAAGAGTAAACTTCCAAGCAGTTTTTCCCGTGTCGTCTCAAAACCTGCTGCGTCAAAAAAATGTGCAAATGTTCTAGACTCATTAAATATTAGGTCTTTACCTATGAAATTGCCGTTCTGCAGTACTGGCCATTTCAAATCAAAATAATTTTTGTTTGGCTAAGAATTCTAATTTCAAATTAATTTTATTTTAAAAACATGGATTTTTTTTTTCTAAAAGTAGTCATTTCTTTATTGATTAGTGTTACATTTTCATCGCATTTCAATCTTTTTCGTCATCATGGATACGTTAAAAATTCGAGTAATTATGGAATATGAGTACCGTCGTGGCAGCAACGCGGCACAAGCGGCACGCAACATCAACGACGTTTACGGAGCTAACACTACAAACCAACGCACCACCTGTTATTGGTTTGCTCGCTTCCGTTCTGGAAATTTCGACCTGAAAAATGAACCTCGCGGTCGTCCGAAGACTTTGGTCGACAATGACGAATTAAAGGCGATTGTGGAAGCTGATGATACACAATCTACGGCTAAATTAGCAGCAGCTTTCGACGTTAGCGTCAAAACAATATTGGTTCATTTGCGTCAAATTGGCAAGGTAAAAAAGCTTGACAAATGGGTGCCCCACGAACTCAATGATCGCCAGCGCGAAGTACGCGTCGAGACGTGCCTTGCACTGCTCAACAGACACACAAATGAAGGAATTTTGAACCGCATTGTTACCTGCGATGAAAAATGGATTCTGTTTGATAACCGTAAGCGCTCAGCAAGTTGGTTGGATCCTGGTTCAGCACCTAAACAATGCCCTAAACGAAAACTTACCCCTAGAAAAGTGATGGTCACTGTTTGGTGGTCTAGCGCCGGTGTGATTCATCACAGCTTGTTACCAAACGGGGTGAGCATTACTGCAGATGTGTACTGTGAAGAACTGAACACAATGATGGAGAAGCTGGCGCATCTCCAACCAGCATTGGTCAATCGCTCGTCTCCGCTGCTCCTGCACGACAACGCGCGACCTCATACAGCACAGCAGACGGTCTCCAAGTTGCAAGAACTGGGGTTGGAAGCTCTCCGTCATCCGCCCTACTCACCAGACCTTGCGCCTACAGACTACTACTTTTTCCAGAATTTGGATAACTTCTTGGCGGGAAAAAAAATTAATACCCGAGAGGCAGTACAAAATGCCTTTGAAGAATTTGTTGCCTCCCGTCCAGCTGATTTCTTTAAGAAGGGCATCAATAAACTGCCACTGCGATGGCAAAGATGCATTGATTGCATGGGTGATTACTTCGATTAATACAAATAAAAAATTCATGAAAAAAATTCGTTTAAATGTTTTCATACAAAACGGCAATTTCATAGGTAAAGACCTATTATGTCTTTTCTGTTTTCCCGTAATTTACGTAATGTTTTATTTAGGTTACTGCCCAACGGAATTACACATACCCGATACTTTCCCATCCTCCATGTTATCCTATTTGTATGAACATCCGAGATTTAATCTTTGTTCTCTTTATATTATTTTGCAGGTTAACATCGCCTTTATAGTACCGTCTTTTGTTTGCTACTTATCAAAGGCGAAGGAGGCAGAAAAATGTAATCTCGATTCACTCAAAATTATATACTCTCGATCATCGCCTCTTCATAACAAGACGATACAAAAGGTCAAAAGTAGGCGAGTATCGATTTATTTTATCGTTTCATTTAGTTTATCGATTTTATATAACGGTTTTGTAACCTTCCTTATCTTTTCTGGAAATGTACACCTATCTATTTCCATATGCTTTTAATTTTAGAGAATTTAAAAGTTAATAAGTCCGCATTGTTTACTCTTTAATTCGAGATAATTATTCTTGGGGAATAATTAGTTATCTATTGTATACAATAGGTACAATTCATAATATAGGCATTAAGTCAATGTTTTAACTATATGTTTTTGTTACATTTTTAGATTTCCTAACCTTGTGAATATCTTACAAGGCTACGGAATGACTGAGGCGGGTGAGTTGACCTCTGAGAGCTGGGGCACAAAAGGACCCAAGTCTGGCAGTGTGGGCATGGCTTCACCTGGAATTACTTTAAAGGTTTGTGATAAAAAGAAACACTGATTTTTAGTCGACTTTTATTACATTCCATTTGTTACATTGTTTCATTTCCATTTTTTTCTATAAATTGAAAACAAAATGTTATTTGCGTAACTCAACAATTTTTTTTTGTGGGTGAGTTAATCTACCTGTTTTGTTAACAAAAATACATAAATGTATCTATAAATGTCGTTAGGTAGCTTACTTATTATTAAAGATAAGCAGAAAAAGTAAGTTAAATGGTAAGGTAGACCCTTCCTTACATAGTTATACCTAGCTGAAAATAACGTCCGTCACACAGTTTAGGTAGGTAGGTAACTTGTACGCCTTCCTGGCATACATTTCCTATATTAAGTAAGATATCCAATACTTTACACAGGTCGTGGATCCGGAAACCCGTAAAACTGTGGGTCCGAACCAACGCGGCGAAATATGTTTGAGAGGTCCAGTCTTCATGAAGGGTTACATTGGCATGCCGCCTTCAAATTACTTAGATGACGACGGCTTCTTCAAAACCGGAGATCTGGGTTACTATGACGAAGACAAGTACTTTTATATAGTCGAGAGGCTGAAGGAGATCATCGTGTATGACGGTTATAAGGTAAGGATTACGATTATCATTTTTAGTATTATTGTATCTGGTAACATAATCTAAAATTGACGATTTCATGCAGTACAGTTTCAGTACCAGAGAAGGCATAAAGCAGTAAGTTTTAGGCTGTAAGCTCTATAAAAAGTCTATGAGCTTTCGATATACAAATGATTATACTGTGAATGTGTAAATGAATAGAAATAATATACGCTGTGATGCCTTACTTACCTTTGAAAATGTTCCTAAATTACAAAAAGGAAAGCGTAACTAAGTCATTCCGGGAAAACATAGACATCACAAGCCGGACTCGGCAGAAAAGACATATAACGTGTCTTATTCAAGCAATAAGACGAGGTTTTTGTAGATTATATTAGCTGGAACTAACACTGTCCACGAAATATGATCCACACCTTTCATCTTGAGATATCCTTTCTCCGTGGACTTATGAATAAGCTTCGTATTATCTACGCATTTCTAGATCCACTGCTTATTACGAATATATGAATTACTATGTTCTTTTATGCTTGTTCCTTTTATTGCGTGTCTTTTTACGTCATAATTTTTAATACAGTTTTTTATTTTGTTTATTGAACAGCGTTTCCATGTTCTTTTACATCGCACATAATTGTTTTTTCTCTTTTTTTTTGCAATATCCGGGTGGTTTTATTGATTTATAGTCCCGACAATAATCAGAGTAGGGTAAAAATAATAATCTTCTTTACCAAACTCATTTCATGCTACTAACCTTACACTCGCAGCAAAAGTCTTGTCTTTTCTATAATCCTGGATTCATTTATAGGTGGCTCCACTGGAACTGGAAACCATTCTCCAACTTCACCCAGGAGTCAGAGAAGCTGGTGTGGTGGGTAAACCAGTGCGTGTCTTTGGGGAAGAACCAACTGCCTTCGTTGTGAAGCAACCGGGGGTTGAAGTTACTGAAAAGGAACTGGCTGATTATGTCGCTGCAGAGGTATGTTTTGATAGTAGTAAAATAGTAGACTTTAGTTTCATGGGTCATATATGGCTATGAAGATATATGGCTCAGGATCGAGTTGAGTGGAAGCTGGAAAAGGGGGGCCTTTGCCCTGTAATTCAGTACAGGCTCTTTATTATTCATATGTTGATTTTGGAGGTAAATGTTGCATAAATATCTTCCGTGATTTTTTTTTTCTGGGAGGAAAAAAAAAGCTTTTGACACTTCCTTAAACACTTTGAAAAAATGGTTGCAAAGGCTTTGTTTCTACCTCTATCCGGGAAAGAGAATTCCCGGTATTCTAACGTAGATTTCTTGTTTTATTAAAATGTACTGTTATCACAGTTTCCGTGTAAATTATGCACAATTTTTCCACCCGTAACAGCTAGAATACCACATTATTCTTATTTTTCAACATGCTCCTTACATGTTTTAGCCTTTTTCACTGAATTAATTAACTATAATTTCACCCAATGATTTATTTACATTTAACACATTAAATGTTGAGATATTAAAAAGCTTATTATGATTGATAGATAGACTAACCATTATGTTATAATGTTATTCAAAATGTTATAAATGATGTAAGAGAAACTAATGAGAGTTCTGAAATTGAATATTATTTACGATACAGCCTTTATTTTCCACGAAACCTGGCTTCTTTACCACAGTCTGTGTAAATGTCTAAGATACGGTTATGAGATAGTAACATTATCAACTGTTATGTAAACTACAGCCTCTGTTAACAATAATAAGAAAATGTAAAATAGAACTTAGCTTAGGATCTGATAATCCGTTGAACGGCGGCAGTAACAAGAATTCGGAAACTAAAACCTTGGTACAAGATTTTGTCGAAAACCTATTTCTACAGTTTTGCATAACGAAACCCATTGTGCCTACTTGTTGGCCCAGAATTATGCGTGAAAACGTTTTCCTAAATAGCTTAACCTATATATCTGATCTGACTCAAACAAAAACCTCAAAAAAGTAAAATAATAATAATTTAATAAATATATTTCATATAGAAAACGCCAAACATACGATTTTCAGCAATAATTAATGTTACTATGCTATTGTAGAAAGGATAACATTCTCATTAGCCGTGACAATGCTTTGATCAAAATATTACCTTCAACTTAAAATGCCAATAAATATAATTTTATTACTTTTTAGAGGTTTTTGTTTGAGTCGGGGGTTTTTCAAGTTTTTCATTTAACTTTTATTTTCTGCTTTATAAACTTAATATAGTAATAGTAAACATGCTACGATCGACACATGTCACGCTTAAATCTGCGCAGATTTACGTATGTTCCCACAGTGAAGTTTTTACTCATTTATCCTCATTCCTCGTCCTGCTCACCATTTATCTAGAACCTATTCATTGAGTCCTTTTCAAATAACCCCAAACACGATACTTCTGCTGTTTGTTGGTGAGTAACTTGAGTATCCTGGAAATTGCATTTAATGCTGCAGCATCAGTTCAAGGTTACTTTGTTCGTCTAATATAATTGAAGTAATAGAATAGCAAATTTCGACTCGATCAGACCTGTAGTAGATGCTCAAATCACTTCATCAACCTGCAAAGAGCTGATAATTTTCAAACGACTGCGCCGATTTTGATGAAACATATCTAAGAACCACAGCTAGAAAAAAACTGCACACAAATCGGTTCATCCGTTTAAGAGCTACAGTGCCACAGACAGATACACTGACAGACAGATACAAACTCAAACTTATAACACCCCTCTTTTTGCGTCGGGGGTTAAAAATACACAAACATGTACTAACATAAAAGTGGCTCATAACATTCTCGTTAATCCCCATAATTATCCGAAACAAAACATGCTCTTAAATACTACTAACTACTCTAATTAGAATCAACATTTGTTCAAATTAACTAAATGAAAATGCTCATTGACTCAACAGAGTTGTTTAATTTTTCAGGTGGCACCGTTTATGCAATTAAGAGGAGGTGTAAGGTTCATTGAAGAAATGCCGAGGAATCCCAGGGGCAAGATTATACGCCAACGGTTGAGGGAAATGCTGAAATAAATTGTTAACCTTATAAACACACGTGTATACAGTCCAAATAAAGATAATTAACTAAAGTGCTCGTTTGAATAACTAAAGTAAACATATTCCAGCCAGTTCAATATCACAAATAAATATTGTATACGTCGACCTATTTGCATTTCCAAGATCTCATACAATTCTGATTCTAGTCAAATATTATACGTATAACGTAGAATATGTAAAAGCAAAGACTATTTGCTAAACTAAACATAGAGAAGCAAGATTTGCCTTACGTTGTATTTTCATGTTTGGAAAAGATTGTTCAAGAGACAAAACTTGTAGTAATATCTTCATCTTACATTGTTCAGAAGTTATCAACACAGTAGGATCATTAATTAAGTGTAACTACTCCGAGTGCTGACAAAGCGCAGGCAAGCATCGCTGCTAAAGGAACTAAAGAAGTAGGTACTCCTCTCGTATTGTTTTTGACCGTTTCTTTTATTCGGGAGGATGTTTGCGTCGGCCTCGTGAGTCATTATTATATCATCAAGCTACTATTGAGAGTGGAAACAAAAAACACCGCGCAAACGGGCGCTCGCCTGAAAGCTTTGTACTGCGTAATATAATTCTACTTCGTATTCCTGTCTTATCTTCAGAGACGTCTTTATTAATTCAGTATGATTTGGATTATGATAATTCGTTACCTTTTGCCTAAAATTACTTTGTAATAGGACAAACACTTGGCATAAACAGCTTTTGTTAATTTGAATTTCCAAATTAAACTTTACGTTTATTGGGTGGTATTGAGAATTGCTAATGGAGCCATTACAAAACTTCTATGAAATTGTTTTATGTAAAAGACATGAAATTGGTATATTATTTCTTCCTTTATTATTTCAGCTTGGAAAATGTATCTAGATTTAAGTCAGTATGCTAATAAAGAACTTTCCTGCGGCATCATTTGCATTGACATTTTTTTAAATGAAACTCTTTTACCATTTAAATTGACTGGTTTTACCTCGGAGCAATTTAGCCCGCCCTAGCCTCTTCCCGGGGATGGTCCCTGCGGCCTGTAATAGGTTTCTTAAAAGAAAATCGAGTTAAACAGGCGTGATTGACTTAATTGTGGAAAAGCTTTATTTCCCGAGATTAAAGAATTATTCAGAGAGGCAAACTAACTAGATTACATTTGGAAAATCCCCGGCTAGAGATGATGTCGACGTGTTAAGTTAATTTTACTTGTATACACTTTTATAGCCCCTAGAAAGAAATCATAAGATTTATTCTTAAGTGGCTCCATAAAACTTTCTCACTGAACAGTGTAAATAAAGTTACGAAAACATAGAAATGAATGAATCTACGAAATCAATCTTTCTGTTGGTTTAAAAGGCAATATATTTCAAAAATTCTGTGATATTTTTCCGAGCCGCCAGATTTATACTCGCTGAGCGTAAAATAGACGAGGAACTCTTCATTAATGTTTGCCACTTCGAAAATTGAATCGTTTAATCGCAGCGGGTTGGAGTGAGAGAGAACGCATTGGCTGGGTGAGCGTAATTGCGTCGGAGTACCTCTGATACTGAGTGGAAATAGAGCAATTAAGTCCCTCGAGTTGAAGAGTTTACCTTGATTTTTTATTGCTCTCCCTTTTGTGTACACGTGGTTTAGGAGTTAGTAAACATGTGGGTGAACGAACCTAACAAAACGTAACACGTCGAAACGACAACATAACATGCCTTAATAAAGACAACGTTACAAAAGAAAACTCGTTTATGAATGACATTAAAATTATAAATTTTCGCAACAAAATATGTTTTATTAAACGCTCTTTATACATGACAAAGTTGAACGATAAACAAGACAAAGCCGAGCTTGATAATGCAGCCTCCAGGGTACGCAATTTATTGAAAAGAAGAGGAGTACACAAGCGTGTGCTCACTACCAGCTGATACAATCATGTGTGTATAATGCACTCCGTTACAATACAATTACTTTAAAGTCATATTTAAGACTACAGAAGATGGAGCACATAGTTTATCCACGAAGTTAGAGTGAAGTTGTTGTAAGAAACTGGAAAATGTATGAAACATTCATGTAGGTGAGAGCGGAGCTTCAGAAATCTGTGAACTAAATAAAAACACGTCTGTTTATAACTATTTCCTAAACTAATTGTAGATTCATCAGTGGCACAGTTGCTAAAAATAGATTGAAATTCCACCGAAATTGTCCGAAATATTGTTTGTGAACCTGACTACACGTAGCATTTATTTGTCCATTCTAAAATTGTCTCGTTTGTGTGCTGGAACTACTAACAAACACTTTATAATAAAGCAGTTATGTGGATACTGAAATCGTATTTACGTAGGTTTATACTTCAATTTTAACATATTATGTGTGCAGAGTATTCAAGACATTATTTACATAATTTTGAATGGTTTGAAGGGTGGATGCACTAGGTTTCACATTTTAATTTATTTTGTTTATTTGGAATTTATTATTTGTTCGCGTAACTCGACCCATTGCATGAGAATTTCTTTGATTTTAATAATGTTAAGTAACTTTTTCATAAAATAACCATGTTAATATATAAAATGTCATTATTATCGAAATAACTATGAGATTTTTCGTACATTATGTATTTAATCTCAAATATGATTGGCGTAATATAAAATATCATCGAATCACATCGCATTAAAATCGCATGTTTTCTTTTAAAATCGTAACGTTGAGACAATCCTTACCAATATAATAAACGCGAATGTTTGTATGTATGGATGCAATGGATGCATGGATGTTTGTTACTCTTTCACGCAAAATCTACTGATTGGATTTGGATGAAATTTGGCACGCAGATAGAGACACATATATTAACACATAGGATACTTTTTATACCGGTGACGCTGGTGAAGCCGCGGGCGGAAGCTAGTAAATCATAATTATAATGTACATTTATACCGAACAATAATATATATATAAACTCACGCCTAAGTTTCCATGGGAGTTGGCAGAAACTACAGAACGACACCTGCTACAATCCTTACACACTCCTTTTGCTTCGTTTAAGTACTATACTTTCTTTTACCAATAAGATCAAAATCAAAATTCATTTATTCAAACTAGACTGAGAGTCAGCTCTTTTTGAACGTCAAAATCACATAAGAGTCCCCCAAAACGCCCGCCCTTCACCTGGGAAGAAGAAGTGGCGCAACAAACATCCCAGTAGCACAGCGGTCTGCTAAGTTAGAAGAACTTGATTTTATACAATAGTAGGTAATTAACATTACGAAAAACAAAAACTAAAATTTGCCATATGTCAGCTAGCACACGCCAATATACCAACAAAACGTCTATCGATACTCAAGAAAAAATAAATAATAATAAATTATAAATAAACGTAAACAGAACTTACAATCGAAATAAAAGTCTCCATGCATATCTAATGGGCGTGCCCGCTTACATATGCAATTCTTCATTATGTAATTAGAGCTATAACTTGGAATAAAAAAGTTAAACTAAGACCTTTGGAATACAATTAATATAAAGTTAATACAATAACAAAACCATCACTGTATGCCTGCCAGGGGTGCGGGTTGTTCGAAAGAGATACCGCCGCCCCTGGCACACAGGTTACTGAGGGAACACGGGTGGGTTTTAGTCAGTAAAAGTCTGACAAACCCTCCTGTTCCACCCAGAGCGGGAGAAGTTATTTTTTAATGATTTCCCGACAAAAAAAATACTAAATGTCCTCCTAGGGCGTCACGGAGTTTTCACTTACAGCTGCGTTGTAAATAGGTACCTTTTGTTAGCCGCCCTTCATTCATCCTCTCAACGTAACCAAACCATCAAAGCGTATTCTTTTAAATTTTTGTCACTACGTTTTCTAATAACAACAACAATAATCTTATAGTACTAAATCACAGCCTATAGCGAAAGCTAAGGTGTAATTATTACCGCTCTAGCATCAATTATTTAAAAAAAGAGACACTACATTCTTGCTCCAAGTATATAAAACTACGAACCTACATATTAAAACAATTTCAAATGTCGCTGCCCTCAAATTATTTCCGCTTTACACTTTTTGTTTCCGAAACATTTCATCTGACTGAAACGACCATGTTTCAATTACAGTAATTGAATCCATACAACAAGCTCAGAACTTCACATTAATAGCTCTAAACCTATCCGGTTTAGTGAAGTCATCACAGATAAACATAACATAGTACACAGAGGCGGCCATTCGTGTTACATTTAATTAACTAAGTAGCCTCTAAACGTGGCCGGACGGTCATCATAGCCCGATCTAACCGTTGAATAAGTAAACGCAATAAAATAAATCCACTAAGCCGGCATAACGCCCAGGATTTAACATGGCTTACTAACGCTTTCAAAGCTGTGAAAGACCCACCCCATATGCCTACGATCACCCTCTGTTAAGTAAAACGTCACAACTTCTGACATCGCCCTACTTGTAAAATACAAATTTATTTCTTTTGTTTTTCTTTTTCAACTGTTACAATTTGGAACGTTTCTCTCTTTTGTTGCCAAAGATATTCGATCTTTTTTCGCAGATATTTTATTGCCTTTTACATATTCGATTCAATTTCTAATAACATTTGATTAAACTGCAGCATAATGTGCCGATGATTAATATGAAAATTATGCGCTATCGTAAACTAAGCTACGTGTGTTAAAACAGTAATTAATTATGATAATATTATTAAATTACACAGCGTTATATGATTTCGAATAGAAATGATGTTGTTTTTTTTAATATTAAAACAATCAGTCACATAATTACGAGCACTTAAATGTTTCAATAGAGTAATTAAATCTTATCTAATTGTGGCAGTTTGTTTCGATACTGCTGTTAATTACTTATTTTGTGTGTCTTGTCTATCAGTATATTAGGTTTATTGACATATTAATGAGAATGATTACTTAGTGGCTATTAAAATTAACTAATAATATTGTTTATTTGATATCAGCTGTGTGTTTTAATTGACGTAAGCCGTTTCATCTTTATTATGTTAAGTGATACTCATTTTATATATCTACGAGTGTTTTAGGTACCTAACTCGTGAAAGATGTGTATAAAAATAAAGTCAATTTACTAAACAAATTGATAGGTACTCGTTTAATATAAATGAAGTGTACCAAATTGTTGTATCGTATTACGTAAAATAACTGATCTCGTTATAATGTTCTTTAGACACGAAAAAACATCATGTAATACCTGTTGCTTTTTGTTCTTTTGTTCAGTGAACTTTCTAAATTAAAAAGAATATTTAAAGAATGAAGTCATACCTAAATAAAAGTTCAACTGAGAAATTCAAAAATATTTTCTTTTTAAAAGTCTTCTTCAACTGTTACTGGAGTTCCTTCATAACTTTTCATTTGTTTTTGAACTTTTTTGTTGAACATTGCGCTACATAATAATAATACTTGAAGGAAGGGTACCTAAGTACCTACCTAAAAAATATTGAATTGCAGTAGAAAAGGTTTAGATACCTGTATACCTAATAACATATTATTATTAAACTAGTATTTAAAAGCTTAATACTGCTCTCAATTAGGTATCTCTTTAATATTGAAATATATCAAAAATACAGAAAGCTTTCATCGATTTACTGTGAAAAAATAAATGCTACATAACTAGCTTTTCATTTAACTATTTTAGACAAGAACAAGATTATTATTTTTTGCCAGGAAATGGCAAAATTCTTATGGACGCCCAAACTGCCTGACTTATGAGCCAGTCAGCAGACCTAGACAAAACAAATTTCTGTTAGCGTTCACGCCAAACGCTACGCCAAAATGAATAGCATTGACATTACCTGCGGAAAGGTTGCGTCGTGTCCTTTCCGCAAGTAATGTCATTCCCATTTACATTTTGGCGTAGCCTTTGGCGTGAAAGCTAACAGAAATGTGTTTTGTCTCTGGACCCTGGGCAGTTGCGGCCTCTTACCGACTAAAACCCACTCCTGCCTTGGCATGACCTCTGACATAATCAGAGCCATTTGATTAGATTTGCTCTTTGTTTTGTTATTTCGACTAAGTTCAGGATAAATGGTGAGTTTCGAAGTTGCCGATTTTTTTGTCTTAACCCTACTTATAATAGGATTTAAAACAGCGTTAATATAAGTGCAAGTATTAGGTTCCTATAATATAAGTTTCCTGTGCCTGAAGATCACGGCGCTAGCATAACGGATATTAATATTAATGAGTGGGGAAAGCGGGATACGTTATACAAAGTTGTTGCTTATGCATTCGTCTCTGGTTGCACCGGGGCCACGGCAGCCCCCGATATAAACTAATGAGCCGTGAACCACGAGCCCATGCATGTATATTATTACAAGCTTGCCATAAAATTCCACACCACAATGCAACAGTACTCTTTATCGGCTAAAACCGCAGTTAAATTCATAAAATATTGCACATTTCATTCTAAAATACGCCAAAAATGCTTTTGTCATAGTATCCAAAAATGTGAAAGGCAAACGTGGTGATAGTAAAGTTTACGGACGATTTATGTCCAGTTGCTGGCGCACTGTGTTGCTGCCTTCTTTGTTCAATCTTTTTGTGCCTCGAGAAGGATATTTTCACTAACGTTTTAAAGTTTTTGTTTATGTGTGAGTAAATTTTCAAGTGATTTCGCAGAGCCAAATGGAATGGTTTTCTCTCAGCTTTTTTTGGCTCATGTGTCGGAACTAGCAGAGCAATTTTGACAAATGAGTTATCTATCGATTGACCCAACTGCGTGCTACCGGATCTATTTTATTTTCTGTGGACTTGTCTGAGATTATGTAAGATTATCCATTATTGCTGAAAGCTTTTTGTTTTTGAAGGAAATGTGACTGAAATTACTGGTTTCCGACGACCTAACTTATATTATAGTGTCCAAAATATAATAAGAAGTTCACAGATCATTGACCAGCGATGATCGATTAACACTTAAGAAAGTTTAAGTGTGGATAAAGTTTGTCCGCCTAGTTTTAGAAGCGTTAAGTAAAACTCGTAAGGCGCGGAAAGACTCTCTGCCGGATAAGTCATCCATCAAATAGTTCCCGTCTTGTTAAAATAACAAGGTCTTATTAAACCTCACTGGGAGTTCAACAACGTCGGAGAAAAAATATAAAAAGTTTTTATTCAGCTGGTAAATATCGTTATATTCAGCACAGTTTGTCCTCGTATAAAATGGGCTTTGGCTCGTGTCGGTCAGTGATGGATGGAACGTTTGGAGACGTGAGAAGGTGTCTTACCAATCGGTTTTGCCACTTATTCAATTGTTACGTTAGTTTCCAATGAGCTCTTATTAAGGTGTAGTCTGTAGGTAGCATACACTGAAACGCATTAAAGGTACGCAGGGTTTGAAATTAATCAACATACCTATAATTATTATATAAGCAAGGCTGTTGTCAAGGCTCAAGACAAAATTATATTATTTTCGTCTAGCATTCATCAACTTTAACATGATATACGTACCTATGACAAGAGATTTACTGAAAAGGATAACGCTTTTTCCATGAAGCTTTTAGCCATAATCAGGCCAGTTACCTATTCGGAAAAAATGTCTCGAAATTCCAAGAAGACCATGCCACCTCTCGCACAAGTTGTAAATCCCTAGATCTCTTACGAATTGTACTAAACATACATAATATTAGAGCCCGGTCGTATCTATCAAGATAAATAAAGCATCAATTTAGTCACTGGGTCCATAAAATATTAACAGATCTATTCCGAAGACAGATTTATTGGTCCCCGAGGGACATCATTATACGTTTGGGCGTATGATTAACTGCAAGTCTATTTGACATAATATTTGTGTAAGTCTATAGGTATGTTTGGAATAATACATACCTTCTGCTACACATACCTAAATATTTAAAGGTCACCGTAATAACTACGTAATTTTTCTTCTGGTCCTCCTCGTTTTTAGGTCAGTCTCAGCATTTGCAAAGAACTCAAACTCAAACTTTTTCCTACTTCTAATTAGAAGTAGGAAAGAAAAAACACATAACATCACGCCTTGTTTCCCCGTAACGTTGGGCAGAGGTTTACCTATTATAGCACACCCACATTTCGCCAGTTAAGTCTCAAAAAATAGCCTATTGCCCTCAACTGGCTGACTAACAAATTCTAGACAGAATTACCCAAAAACATTTTGCCTGACCTGGGAATCGAACCCAAGGTAAATAAAATAATATTACGAAACTATCTTTCAATCCGACTATGGCTCATGCAGTTAAGTTATTTATTAGCTTTAAAAGCTGTCGCTTGAAATGCCATACGTGAAACAAAATAGCTTGAAAACAGGAAGCAAACTGTTACGTTGGAATGGAACTATAGGCGCAACGAGAACACATTGACTTTCCAGCAGTCACCAGAATAATTGACACTGGACAAAGCGTCTCAGTTTACTCCGCGCGGTTGTTTTGTTTTCCCACCTCTGCTTTGTTCGTAAAGGTATGCACTACGATGATATTTGCTTTTTGAAGAAATAGGTATAGTAAGGACTGGCTTTTGTCAGCGGCTTCGGCGCTCGGACGTCGAAAATTATCAACACAAACAAACAAATTACAAACTATCTGTGTGCCAAATTTCATCGAAATCCGTTCAGCCGTTTATGCGTGATTGAGTAACAAATATCAAAACTTACAAACTTTCACATTGTTTAAAATTAATATTATAGCAGAAAGTAGGATACATCGGTTTTCAATGTTTTCGGATTGCAACGAATCATTTAAATTTTGGAGGGACATCCCGATTTATAGCCCAAAATTAAGTCTACCGCACGAAACAAGCGCCGTCCGTCAGACTTTTCGAGGAAAACTGAATCACCAGACAAACCAGACAATCAAAGTATCGACCTCATGATCACCCGTGTTCATTTATTCACTGACGGACTCTTGCCCAAGGGTTCCTTGTAGAACGACAGTGAGCACTACGGAAGGAGTTTTAAAAATTCATCCCCAAAACGGGTTAGTTAAGGGATGAAAGTTTGTATGGCAGTTCGTTATTGTTGCTGATGGGTCCATCCATCCATGTCGTCCATCGGACACACGGCTTATCCTAGTTAATATTATAAATGCGAAAGTAAGTTTCTTTGTTTGTTGTTGAGTTTCGCTTTCACGCTAAAACGGCTAATTTGGCACAGGGTTAGCCCATGATGTAGGCAAAGGCAAAGGCTACTTTTCATCCTGGATCGCAGATGAAGTCGCGGACAACAGTAAGCAAGTATTTAAAAAGTATTTAAATATAAAAATTACTTGGTCGATGCCCAATTATAAACTGTAACATCAACTAAGACCATCTAAATTCCGAACATAATTCGATAAAGACGAAGCTAATGTTTGACAAGATGTCCATTGTGTATAGCCGACGAGGGTCAGTGATTAGCACGGGAACATTGACTATCAAAGCCGGCAGCTTCCCCTATTAACCGGAAATCTATTCCGTACATAATTATAAGTCCATTTAGATCGTCAAAGAGCTACGTCTAATTGAATTACCCTTTTACGTCGCAGGTACGTGCGCGTTGAAGCAAAAAATTGCTTTCACATGCTATGTTGCTAATCAGAAGGTTGAAACTTGGACGCTAGAAAAGTAGACATTCTATTGGCTGGCTGGCTGGATGGCTTTTTCATACTTATATTATAAACTAGCTTTTGCCACCGGCTTCGCCCGGGCGGAACTTTCATCCCCTATTTAACTCCCTTAGGGGTTGAATTTCAAAAAGTCCGTCCTTATTCCTTGTCTACATTATAAAGGGAACCTCTGTCCAAAATTTCAGCTTTCTAGGGCGTGGGCTTTCTGGGCGTTGATGAGTCAGTCAGTCAGTCAGTCAGGACTTTTCTTTTTATTTATATAGATAGAAGATAGATAATATAGATGTCCAAGTTTGTATGTTCAGATGTTTGTCACTCAATCCCGCAAAAACGGCTGCACGGATTTGCATGAAATTTGGCACACACGTCGTTTTTAACCTGGATTAACACATAGGCTTTTTATACTGGTGGTACGTTCTCGTAAGATAATTTCCGACGTCCACGCGGGTGAAGCCACTGGCAAAAGCTAGCTACATATTTATGGATAGATTCATCTACAAATTTAGTTCCATGAGGATAGATAAGTTAATCTAAGCGAGTATACCGTATACCGAGTATACGCTACATTATCGCTTTGCTATATCTGGGTTAACTTATTACAATGGTAGGGTTTTTTGCGAGTAGTGGTGAGTAGTGGTACTTAGTCGTAGGTTCGAACCCAGACAGGCGCTTCACTTTGTGTAAATTATTTCATCACCCACTACTCTGAGCCATGTTTTGTATTTTCTTTTGTTTTGTTTTTGTGTTTCATCTCATTCTCAGTTCGTTTTTAATGTTAGTCTGGCAGTTTTAGTACTTTATGCGGCCTACCCAAATGTCCTTTCTTTGATATTGTTCGTCAAATCGTTGAGCTCCTCAAGTTCTGAGTTGAGAGTTGAGCTGTAGATATGATTACTGATAAATGCGTGCACTGAATGGACAGGTCCACTCAATCTGTGTGGTTCTTTTCTCAAAAGGCTATTTCAGACACCAATCCATATGGTCTTACAAAAATTGTATTCTAGACTTTAAAAGAGACTGTGGATTGTGGACTGTGGAGAGTTTTTTTCCGCCTTTCTTCTCACAGTAGTCAGATAGGAACCGCCGACTTCATCTAGTTTAAAAAAATATGATTGACGTGTAAAAAAGACATGTAGCATCTGATTATGAATAAGGCTTTTTTAGTTAACTTGTAAGACATGGATTGGAAGTACAACTTAAGTACTTCATTGGTTTCGAGCATTAGACATTAACACAAATTTCTGCACCACCAGTATGTTGGAATCCACTCCTCTCCTAACTATGAGGAGTCAAGCACTTTATTAAGCGTATTAAGCTTACTGAACATTTAAGACTGTTAGCTTATATATTATCCTCTTTAAATATGTTTATGCATATTATATGCTTACCTCCTTCTTGTCTAAATACGTCAAGACCACAACGTTAAAGTCAGGATTTTTTTTTCTGCGAATTAACTTCCACCTTAAATTGTGCGTATATTTAAATCACAACTGTCATTCTTTGAGAGTTATATGAAATGGCTATAACACGTGAAATTTACGTAGGGTATTACATAATTACCATAACAGTTATTTTTCCCGGCCCGTATTTGGGTAGTTGCTACCAAATTTAAATGCATAAAAAATATGCATATAAAAATTCATTTATGAGCCAGGAGTATACGTAAATGTTGTTAAAATGTAATAAAAATCCGTCACGCGTCGAAATATTGGGCGATGCACGCCGTTCAGCGGTTTGGCTACAATTGTAGCTAACTAGCCGATATGCGGTCTACCTATTTATAGGTTCCGCATGTGTGAAATGACACATGTGGTTCTGTACTTATGGGAATATTACTACACTGTCATATCTTTTGTCCTATAATTTTTTTTATACCGAAGCTTGCAAATTTTTCATATATATAATATATCTATGTATAATCTACTATTAAAAGTAAAAAGTCGTACGTACCTTACTAGGTTTTACGTTTTACGTTAAAACGAAAAAAGAATCACCGTATATTCAGGTGGAAGTAGGACGGCAAGTCAAAATGATTGGAGGTGAAAAAGAGACAAGACAATAAATTAATGTAACCAGGCCAACTAGAGAAGCCCGCGGAGGGCGTATAACCTATTTGTGTATATATTTTTACTTATGATGTACTGGCGAGCATACACATCGACACGCAACGTGTCACCATGGACTCTGTTCTTCATTCTGAACTCACCTGCTGAAATTATTCGTCTTTAATTAAAAAGAAAATTTACTGTTCCATACATTTTAACCGCATAGATATTGCACTTTTCCATGAAACAGCTGAGGGCCAATTCCCGTACTTTTAAGAACGTTCTCAGTCTGACCTCGGTCACAATCTGCCAAAAATACCTCGAGTTTCCATAATTTTTTGTCAAGTTTTTGTTTGACATTTGACTGTCGCCAAGATGGGACTGCGACTAGACTTTGAACGTTTTTAATTACGAGTTGGCGTTCTGATTTTCGATTCTAAGAATCGGTCTAGAATCATCTGCTGAATTGACGGTTTCAGACTGTGCGTCGATGACCCTGACACCTTGTATTAATCGTCATATCTCTATGACTTATCGATCTAAGCTCATAGTTACCTATTATGTTTGTACATGAAAAATAAATGTAGCCAGATTACTTGATGCTTTGATGACCGAAAAGGAGTAAGAAGGAGAAAAACAAAAAGACATTCCCCTAACAACACGCTATGCAGACGCGACACAGACGGGGACATGACTATTTTATTATTATTCGACGGGAGGACGAAGTTTTTATGTCACCCACGAGAAGTGGCCTTTTCTTTACGGGATGCCACAACTAGGTAGAGTGTGCCGTATCCGTTCTTAGGTGTTACAGTCAAGGAATATAATCCATTATGCAAATACACGCCCTACGTCAATTTGCTGTGTTATAGCCATTTACAAGAACTGTCAGTTGTGTTTTGAATATACAGACCAATAATGTGTGCAGGAGACTTGCTACAAATAAGATGCTTCGTGTTTTACTTCGATGCAACCGGTTTTTAGTGAAATCTACGAGGAATAATAACGTAAAACGTTAGGAATCACTGAAAACTTTTGCTTCAATTTTTCAATATTCAGAGCAGTTTCCTCAATAATATCAATTGTGGTTCCGAAAAGCCTTGAAACTGGGTTTCTACATACTACCCCATCGGGACCATAAATTATGTAAAATACTTAGGTACAGCCACGGACATAACCTATTTATATCCGTCGCTCTGGCAACGTATTTTTTATTACCGTAAAGTTAGAAAAAAAGTTAAATTCAAAAGCCTTTATTGTGATAAAAAATAGTTTTCGGTAAAGACCTATTCCATAAAAGTACTTTTTTAATACTACATAAATCCCTAATATCATAGAATAAGTATCCATTAATACTTTAGGAGACAATCGCTTTATAATTTTTTCATAAGCGTAAGGTAAGTTGCGTAAGTTAGGTATTTGTGCTTATGACTGTACTAAGGTAGGCATAGGTAGGTGGCTACCTAATGTTTCCCCAAAGACTTTGCAGTTAATGGTACCGGGAATATTGTCAAAATCATCAGGCCTGACGAACTAATTAGTGGTCGAGGACTTACAACTATTAATAATTTACAGGTGAATACTACAGCCAATCCACAGTACAGTAAAATAAGCAGCATTACGTCTCTGCAATTTCCATGAAATAATTACCTTCGGCTGCTCGATAGATAAACAACTGTATCTCTTGGGTTGTAACTGTACTTTAAAAGCTCCGTAATTGTAATGTTATCAATGCATTATTTTTAAACCCTCGCGATTTGTTGAGTAGTATTTTTATTTTATTTCGGAATAAAAAATAGGAGTACAATTAAATGTTATACATATTCTGCACATTAAAATGTTTTTCAAAAAACTGGTAGCTTGTGGTGTAACGTTTGTTTGCTAAATTATTTCGGCACCTCAGCCGATGACATCCAGATACTATTTTGAATTTTATTTAAAGATATTATCAATTCATTTAAGTTCAGAAATAAAATACTTTGTATTGAAAAGTAACATTTCAAGGTATAAAGACGGCGTTCCTATATAACTAAATGGTCAAGTTAATTCACAAATTGGTAAAATGTAACAGAGTTGACTTTTACTTGATATTTTGTTCCTTAAATCCGGATTGCCCGAACGAATCATTTAGAAAAAGGGAGATAGTAACTAAGTGCCTGTACCTTCAATAAATATAGAAATACTTACTTAATAGAAAAAAAAAATAGGTTACCTTGCCGACTGAGTTGGTAATTAAAAAAATATATATTTCTGGTTTCAAAACTCAAACATCCATAATATGCTGTACAATACAGTCGATAACTTCTTAAATGTAACTGCACGTAACCGACGTTGAATCTGCCAGGGATGCGGTTGTTCGAAAGAGATCCGTGGCCTTTGGCACACAGGCAACTGAGGGAACACGGGTGGGTTTTAGTCAGTAAAAGTCTGACATGCCCTCCTGATTCACCCAGAACGGGAGAAGTTATTTGACCACCATCACAAAAAAAAACCGCCGTGGAATACTGGTGTACACCGAGATTTCGAAGCGCGTCGTTCCAGTCGTTTTGTATGAGGACGTAACCTGTGCATGAGACGAATTACATAATATACCATTGTACGATGTCAAAGAAATAGGGAAAATGAATAAACAATTATAAATAAAGGCTAAAATGGCTATTGGCAAAGCAATAAAAATAACCCGACGTTTTTCTTTTTTATTCTCGTGACAATTTTAAAACATGGCTGCATTTTGATCCATATAAATCTACCATTAAATTTCCATCCAGGAAATAACGTGCGGCAACTTGTAATTTGAATAAAGATTTGACTAATTATAGACTCCTACTACTAACAATATATGTAGTTCACCCAAATTTAAGCACGACTACGTTATTTAATGCTAAATAATAAAAAAGAGCTCACAAAAGGCACGAGACCCACTTACATTTCATCTATAATTACTTGACGTTACAACAACTCAAGTAAAATTATACTCAAGAAACCCAATAACCTAAAAATTGGAATTCACGTAACTATCAGACGGAGGAACGCTTTGGGACCTCTTCAATTTAATGTGCGGCCCTTCTAAGACCATCACAATTTATTATGTATTATAAGGATACAAATTCTTAGGGAAATGGTTAGTTTCCGTGAAATAGTGCAAGGATAGGTCAGTGAGGGGACACCGGCTCGGCCGCCTGGCCGCCTCGGGAGGAGGATATTGTGCAACTAGCATGTAGTTTCATCTCGCTGCTAATTAATTGGATTACGTAGCCTCTCTCATTATACGAGATGGGGGCTATTTAGTGAATGGATTTTGTACGCGTGACAGCGTAAATTCAGTTTAAACTCGGGTTAATAAATGTAATTAAAGTTGAAAACGAACCATGTGTGCCTTTCCGATACATGAATTTATCGATTATATCACGCACGATAGTGACTTGTAATATAGAACACTACACATCCAACGTGAATTACTTACGATACAGCAGTACCCAATTAACCGTATTTTTTGCAATGAAATTGTCTTCTTTGTTATTCCATCATAAACACCTTCGGAAATATTAGTGCGACGTGGAGGAGACCTTCCAAATGAGCGCAATATTGAGTCTATTATTTCATTCAGTGTAATGGTGTGGCAGTGAAATAGGGCAAAGGACGAATAAACGGGACCCTGGAAATGAAGACGCCGTTTGTTCATAACCAGCTCGTTAATTCCATTATTACAAGTCAGAGGAGCGAGCAGACCGGTAACAGATGTGCCACTCGACTCGTGAATCTGCAGCGTCTCACACTTTTCACGGATTTCAACATCATTAATTTTTTTGTGAGCGAGCTCAATTAAAAATAATTGTTAGAACAGATAGAAAAATAAAAAGTTATGCCTTCAGATTTAGTGTCGCTAAGAAATCTCGGATTTTAGTAAACTGTGCGAGACTCCGGCTTTGTACCTGTCCTTTGTGAACAAACTGCGATGCGCGGTCCGTAAGACCCTCGCCAGTGTCCGCTTACTTAAAGGTAGATCAAGTCTCTAAAACGTGAATACTTGCGGAGAAATACGTTGAGAAAATGTCTTGCTTTCAACAACACAAGGGTTTTTATTTTCTTTTTTCAGCACTTTCACGGAAAACCTTACAATGTCGTGAGAAAAAACTTGCCATGGCGTGTTACCTAGTTATAAAACTTTTATACGCCTATGCTAAACGATTCGCAAGTTATGGCTCAATAATAAACAGATGACGCATGTGTGAACCCCCTTTTAACTATCGTGAGGGAACTTGCCCATTGTAAAATTGGCCGCAACGTGATTGGGCATTTTGGTTCGACTTAATCCGTGTACCTACTTTATATTTTAATAGGTGCCCGTCTCTATTACATATGAATAGAACACCAAAATTGGCTGTCGGTTAAGCAATATCAATTAGGTAATATTGTCACTCACCACATGATGACAGCAAGAATAGAGAAAGGGTGTATTTACACCTTAATAACCTGGCAGGGACAGTAAACCAGTCCGAGGAAACAAATAAAATAGTGGGAGAATGAACTTAAACAAAAATCAGGCTCTTAACTGGAGGAGAGTGACTCGTGACAGAACTAAGTGGTAACAGCTAGAGGAGGCATTTGCCAAAAGGCACACTCATTTGAGGGATATATTATAACAGAACAAAAAAAGAGTAGGTTTTACACATCCATAAACAAAATGTGCTTACAGCGTTCAATAAAAAAACTTCGTAATTATTAGGTAGGTTATAAACGTGATAAATTAATTTAACAGAAACTCCCAGAGCGTTGATTACAGTGTGAACCGCCTACATTTTTGTGTTACAAACTATTTAATAGAATTACTTCGCCAGACAAGATGAATGATGACAAGCGTCCGATGAACATCAACAGTAATTGTTTGACAGAACCGATATTCGACCCCACCGGTAATTGCGAGGGTTGATTAATTTTGTATCGTTAGCTTTGTGATAATTACTACAGAATAGTTAAGACGGCTGTAAATTTTATTCCTCTTTGTTTCATTGTACCTCGCTATGTAGGTATCTACAATAGACGAGGAGGTATTGGAGCTGTGTAGTTTCAGGAGATTATCAGAGAGATTAAGCAATTTATTGAAGATTTTAATGAAAATCCTTTCATGTCTTTTTTCCTTTGGTTAGATCAAAGTGTCGGAAAACGTAACTGTGAGTGAAGGTAGAAAAAGAGTACTTTATTCTTTTTTATTTGCCATTTATTTAAAATCGTCTCCTTTTTATATTCCAGTAATCCTACTATCTTACTAATATCCTACATACATACACATACATATATCCTGTCCTACTATCCTACTAATATTATAAATGTGAAAATTTGTATGTTTGTTACTCAATCACGCAAAAACGGCTGAACGGATTTGGATGAAATTTGGCACACAGATAGTTAATAACCTAGATAAACACATAGGATACTTTTTAATCGCGTTTGTACAAATGTACGTTCCAATTGGATATTTTTTGAGCTCCACGCGAGCGAAACCGCTGGCAAAAGCTAGTAATATTTATTATAAATGTGAAAGTTTAGATGTTTGGATGTTTGTTACTCAATCACCAGAAATCTGTTATCCCAGTTGTACGTTCCCGTGGAATAAATTGTCCACACCCACGCGGGTGAAGCCACTGGCAAAAGCTAGTTACTTATCATATAAATTAGAATGATTTAAGTCAGACTATTTTTGGATCTGGTTTTTCCACTTATAAAGTGAAAAAGCTTCGAGATATACCTACAACTTATCAAACTTGTATTTTTGGTGAATTCAAAGTACTCGAGTTAGTATTTCAATTAATCATAATCTACGCTATACTTAATAAATAAATATGACTGTAACATGTGGCTTCATGAGTCGTAAACAGACCTCATGTGTTGCTTGAAGCTCTCGTTATCCCAAAAGGGAACGAACCGTGAGAGATATAATTCAATTTTCTCAAAATAGAAGTAAGTCTTTCCCACATAATTCAATTATTTAGTTACTAACATCAAACTCATTTAGGTACAAAGTTACTTGATACCAGAAACTGTCGAAGAGTTTCCATTTGATTGATTGATTGACATGATCCTATAAGGCAAACTCAAATATAAATTGTATGATTTGGAAGAATTCTTGGGAATTACAAAAATAAGTACTTTATCTGCTAATTGGACTGACGAATTAGACATTTATTTTATGTTTAGTGATTCGATTAAACTTGAAACAGATGTCAATCAGACAAAAGATCCTCGACACTTAAAATAAGAATAAAGTAGCTCCTCTAATGGTGTTAAAGTGGCTACAAAAGCTTTCAGAGGTGAAAATACTTGAGATCTTTTATAAATTTGTAACTAGAGAAAAACAAACATAGACAATACATAGGTACTTGAGTCTTACAGTATACTTAAGTCTACGTTCATTCCAGGTTATCATTTAAAAGTCCTTTATTAACCCCCGACGCAAAAACGACGGGGTGTTATACCCCCCCGAGTGGGTTCCCGCATTGTCGTTGCGGGGGGGCTCAGTAACCGTGGATGCCGGCCACGGTGAAGCCAAGAGGAACCCAAAGGTGGGGCCGCTCGTCAGGGCTTTTGCCTCAAAGCCGACGACGTAGCGGCCAAAAGGTAGGTTGCGGTGAGGTGCACCGCAACTGAGGTGGGCCGCGATGTCGAATGGGAGGCATCGCGGCTGAGGGTTACGGGCTGCGGTAGAGGAGGAGTGCCGGTGCTTCTGAGCAGCGCTCTTCCCTTCCGTGGCCTGGACGGGGCCGCCACCGTTTGATGGCGGACGCGGTGGGGCCGCAGGGGAAGAGGAGTGTCGGTATAGCGTCAGCCGCTCTCCCTATCCCCTGCGGCCGAAAAGTGGTAGACGGGACGGCGCGTTGTGTTCCACACGCACGCCGTCAAAGATGTCAGCAACCACCGGTGGGGTCCGCAAGGGCCGATGCCTGCCAGGGGTGCGGGTTTGTTCGAAAGAGATACCACGGCCCCTGGCATACGGGCTACTGAGGGAACACGGGTGGGTTTTAGTCAGTAAAAGTCTGACACGCCCTCCTGCTCTACTCAGCAGGAGAAGTCATTTGATGATTTCCCACCCAAAAAAAAAAAAAAAAAAAAAAACGGGGTGTTATAAGTTTGACGTGTCTGTGTGTGTGTGTGTGTGTGTGTGTGTGTGTGTGTGTGTGTGTGTGTGTGTGTGTGTGTGTGTGTGTGTCTGTCTGAGGCAACGTAGCTCCCGAACGGATGAACCGATTTTGATTTAGTTTTTTTTTGTTTGAAAGGTGTATTAGTCGGGAGTGTTCTTAGACATGTTTCATCAAAATCGGTTCAGCCCTTTGAAGATTATCAGCTCTTTTCTGGTGGAAAAAGGGATTTTAGCCTCTGATCAACTCAAAATTTGGGATTCTATTACTTCAATGATATTAGACGAATAAAATAACCTTGAACTGATGCTGGAGCAACACCTGGAATTTCCAGGAAACCCAAGTTATTCACCAACAAAGAGCAGAAGTATCGTGTTTGGGCTCATTGAAAAGGTCTCAATGAATAGATTATAGATAAATGGTGATTTAAGGGAGACATTAAGTTTAAAAAGCAAGAAATAAAAATTAAATTTTAAATTTTAAAAACCCCCGACCCAAACAAAAACTCAAAAAAGTAAAAAATAATATTAATAGGCCTTTTAATTTTAACGTAATATTTTGATCAGAGCATTGTCAAGTCGGGGGACGGTCAATGAAAACGCCAAACAGAGGCCTAGCCGTCCCCCGACTTGACAATGCTCTGATCAAAATATTACGTTAAAATTAAAAGGCCTATAATATTATTTTTTACTTTTTTGAGTTTTTGTTTGGGTCGGGGGTTTTTTAAATTTTAAATTTATTTTATTGAGTGTATTTCTTCTACTTATCTATGTCTGCGTTTGCTGACGATCAAAAAGTGCTGAATTCAAATTCAGGGCAAATATACCTGGCAAAGCAAACGAAGCTACATTAAGAAAAAACCTTTTTTAATACCTTATTAAAAAGAACCGAGTTTTTAGTAATTCATTACAATCTAGTCCATAAGACTAATAAGCAATTTTAATATAACTTTTTTAAGGCCTCCCTGTGAACAGGGACACTTTGTTGGCTGAAGTCAGAAAAGAACTACCCGAAATTTATGGTTTTATATGGCAATGTTTAATATAATTTAGAATCTGCAGTAGGATGCCAACAGGGTGACCCTCTCGGGCCTGTCATTTTCAGCTTAGCTATTCATCCCATTATCCAGAAACTAAATTCAAAATTTAACGTATGGTATCTAGATGATGGGACGCTAGGAGGTGATGTAGACACCGTTTTGAAAGACCTGATATTCCTCAAACAACAATTTAAATCCATTGGCCTGGACCTTAACCCATCAAAATGTGAAATTTATCTCTCTGACGTCACCACAGTTCTTGGACAAAATTGACCAAATTATCCGCAGCACACTTTCATCCATTTTAAATGTGGCCTTGGACGACCGAGCGTGGCTTCAAGCCACTCTACCTATCCGTTTTGGTGGCCTCGGCCTCGTCCGTAAAATTATTAGTATTAGCTTACCGGCCATCCTGTCCTCTGTTCACAGCACTGAAAAGTTGGCTGGGAAAATTTTAGCCCCTTGCCTGGTTGACTCTGAAGTGCCGTGCTTGACCGATGCGGTGAATGCCTGGAAAATGGCTTGCCCGGATACAGATCGACCCGTGAACCCATCTTCCCAGAACAGTGGGATGAGCCGCTCTGCAGGTTGGTACGGAATAATCTTATTAATACGTCCACCAATGCTGCTGAGCGTGCTCGCCTTCTGGCTGTGGGTGAGTGGGAGTCGGGCCTCTGGCTGCAGGCACTACCGTCACCCAACATAGGCACCATGCTGGGTGACTCGACCTTCCGGCTCGCTACTTGCCTGCGTCTTGGCGCTCCTTGCGTGGCTCTGCATCGCTGTCAATGCGGTGAAGATGTCGACTGCCTCGGACACCATGGCTTATCCTGCAGTAGGAGCGCAGGCCGGATAGCACGGCACGCTAGCATCAATGACATTATCCGTCGTGCTCTTGTCATCACCAGCTTGGTGCCAGCTGTTCTAGAACCCAATGGCTTGGCACGCGACGATGGGAAGAGACCAGACGGTATGACCATAATGCCTTGGAAGTTAGGTCGGCCTTTGGTGTGGGATGCAACATGTGTCGACACCCTTGCGCCATCCCATCTTTCTAGTACGGCGGGTTGTGCTGGGGCGGCTGCTGCAGGTGCAGAAAACCTCAAACGGCGCAAATATTCCAATCTTATTGGAACCTATATGTTCGAGCCGTTTGGGCTTGAAACTTTAGGGCCATGGGGTCCGAGTGCCTACTTAGTTTTCCGGCATATTTCCAAGCGGTTGGTCGACTCTTCACGTGACCAAAGGGCTGGCCTATTTTTCGGCCAAAGAATCAGCATTGCCATACAACGTGGCAATGCTGCCAGCCTTTTGGGCACTTTTCCCATTGACAACGATGCGGACGTATTTTTTGATGCCTTGTGAATATTTTCTTTTTTATTTATCTGTACATATTTTATATTAAAATAAGTTTCAGTCTTAGTTAAATAAAGTTAAATTTTATATTAACAGGAAAAAGAAACTTATTTTTATAAATTGTGATTATTTTAAAACTTAGAATAGTGTCTTTTGTACTTAACACAAGTCCGTTCCACTTACTTAGAGTCTGATATGATGAAATTATAAACACTTTGTTCATGTGTTATTAGATATGTGTATAATTTTCATTATTATTTATACACTTTTACAATACACTAACTCAAAAGGTTTTGTTCGTTTTAGTCTTTGCACTATATTTGTTTGGCCTAACAGCTGAATCGCCTCGATGTTCACATGTTGATGGAGTCGTTGTTCATGGGCCTCAGCAAAGTTTTGGATTATTTTGGTGACGGGTTCCATTTTTAGGTCACGATGGAGGTCGTCATTTCTTATATACCAGGGAGCATTAACAATACTCCTGAGTACCTTATTCTGAAATGTTTGTATAATTTTGATATTGGTCGGTTTAGTATAGCCAAACAGTTGGATGCCATAAGTCCATATTGGCATAAGAAAGAACACGCTTATGTAATACAATTTTGCTATTATTATTATTATTTGGTTAGACATACTAGCAGCTAATTAACTGATGCGTACGTATCAAAAAGCTTGGAGATATTAATCTGTCTAATGTATTCTTGAAACAGTTAAGTGTGGGAGCCATCACAACATTTTCTGGGAGTCTATTCCATGCTGTTACAACACTGTTAGACAAGAAGTGCTTCAAAGGCTTTAAACTTGGATGATTTTTTCCATAACTTAAGGGAATGCCCACGCAAATGTTTGTTGGCATTCAGAGTGTAAAGGTTTTGAAGGCTGGTGTTTATGTATCGATAAACTGGAATCCCGTCCTATCAACCAATACATGTTTTTAAAACGCATGTCTAGTTCCTGTCTTTTCTTTTTGACGTGCGCTTTCCAGCGCAGATTCGCGTCAAACGTTATACCAAGGTATTTGGCTGTATTTGCGTATGGCACTTGTTGGCCATTTATTAAGACTGGGTGGATCACAATTCCTGTTGGTGAACTCAATGTGAAGCGACTTTGATTAATTCAATTTGATTCTCCATTTTTGTGCCCAGTCGTGAACTTTATTTAAAGCGATTTGTACCTTTTCGATTGCTTCCATACGGCATGACCCTGTAGCCATAATGTCAGTGTCATCCGCAAAGGTTGCAATAGTATTATTTTCTAGCTCTGGTATATCATACGTATACAACAGATAGAGCACTGGACCCAGCACACTACCTTGAGGTGCGAAAGCTTTAATAATTTTTAGCTCGGAAAAAGCATCCTCGTGCCTTACTCTAAACATTCTATTCGTAATGTATGATTGCAAGATTTCGGCAAAATCATTAGGCAGCATTAGTCTTAGCTTGTATATCAGACCCTCATGCCAAACTATATCAAAAGCTTGTGCCACATCTAAAAATACGGTGGAGAAAACTTTTCTTTCTTCAAGCTTTCTCTCAATGATATTGGTAATTCTATGTACTTGGTCTATTGTTGAATGTTTCTCTCTGAAACTAAACTGGTAGTCAGGGATCAGGTTACGCTCGCTTATAATCGATTTTAGGCGTTTTATTAATATTTTTTCAAAAAGCTTTGATAGTATCGGCAACAGGGAAATGGGCCTGTATGATGATGCGTCGTAAGGTGGTTTCTTGGGCTTTGCAATCATAATAACTTCAGCAACTTTCCATGGCTCAGGAACATGCTTTAGCACGAATGCAGCATTGATAAGCCTGGTAAGCTTAACGATGGTTTTACGTGGGAGATGTTTTAAGATTTCACCCGTAATAAGGTCATATCCTGGGGATTTCTTTTCTAGGTTTAATATTTGAATTTCCTTTGTAACTTCTTTTGGAGTCACAAGCATAATTCTCTGATCTTGCAGTATATTGGCAAACTGCAGGTTGTCTACAGACCCGTCATTTGGCTGAAAGGTTTCTTCTAAGTGACGTGCCAATCTTAGGGCTTTTTGTTCGTTGCTTATGGCCCATCTTGGCATCTATGGCATCTATGGCACTTCCCATTATAATCTCTGATAGGGGGAATTGATGTGATTGCCCTTTTCAGTGACTTGTATGATCGCTGCTTAACTGCCGTAGGTTACTATTGAGAGCCTCATCTTGAAAGATTTGTATTGTTCTCTGTAGTCTTTTCGATAGGTTATTCAATAATTACGAAAATATGACGTAATATGACGAAAATTCAACATACATAAGTAGGTATTTATACCTAATCCTACAGCTACAGCGGTAGCAGGTAGCAACCCCGACTTACGAGCTGGGTCGTTGGTTCAAACCCAGGCAAGCGCTTCACTTCGTGTAATTTATTTTATCACCACTGCTCTCAAAACGCAGAAGGAAAATATCGTAAGGGAATATGTTTTAAAACCAAAATTGCGAACACATGTACGATCCACCAACATGTAGGTCCTAGGCCCCCATGGTGGATTACGGCCCACTCCCTCTCACAGTGAGTTATTCGCTCATTATGCCTACAGCTACATATTAATCTTATATAATAATGTATGTTCTGTTATACCTACCTACCTACGCCTGAAATCATAAAATACACCAATTCACCAGTTGATTGTTCATTCAACAAAACATTACGTATAAACGTACTTAAATTATTACTGGGATACCAAGAAATCGACTTTCAAATAATAATAACAGGCAATACCTATATTTGCTCCAAAGTGGCTTGGAATAACATAATAAGTACCTCCCACGGTAGATTTAGGACGGCATAATAACGCACCTACTTGTCGTCAACGATAGAAGTTCTCGATTTCCAGAACTGTTTGTCCAATTGTCCATAATTCTATACATAAAACAGATACTAGTATATCTTTACTAGTAATAAATTTTTAACCAGAGCGCAAACTTTAACCATGAATTAAGCATATCATTCTAGAGTCCTAGCGTGCAAATTGATTACAGTAAAAAATAGAAAAAATACCCTGTAATTATGTATACAGGGTGGCAAAAACTTTGTCGCATTGATTCTAGGCGACGAAAATTCATCGTTTGTTTTCAGAAAAAAAAAAATGGCAACCTCATAGAATAGTGCAATACCTACGCGGTGATAATGTATGGAACAGCTATTTCATTACCTTTGGCCGACGAAAAATTTCTACGCTAGGTCTAGAATGATATGCTAAATTCATTGTAACAGTTTGCGCACTGGTAAAAAATGTTCCCTGTATATAATTGCTTAGTGAAATAGCCTTTTCAAATAATATAATGGTTCATTATCATCATAATTTCAGCCGAAAGACGTCCACTGCTGGACGTAGGCCTTACCAAGGCTCCATTTTTGGGGGGTTTTGCCATCATAGCCACGCTTAGCAGAAGGTTGGTGATCGCAAAAAAAAAATAGCTGTTTCATAGAAAAGATTATACATTTTGACAGCGTAGGTATAGCAACCTACGCTGTCAAAATGTATAGAATAACTGTTTTTTTGTATAGCCGACCAAAAATTTCTACGCTAAGGGTTCTAGAATGATATGCCGAAATCATGTTTACAGTTTGCGCACTGGTAAAAAACCGGTCAAGTGCGAGTTGGACTCGCGCACCGAGGGTTCCGTACAAACCTGTGGGTATATAAGTAAAAGTTCAAAATTGTCAAAAATATTTTTTTTTATATGACGAAACTAAAAATTTTCGGTTTTCGTAATTTTTCCTATATCTGTACTATAAGACGTGACTTCGTACAAAATTTCAAGATTCTAAGTTCACGGGAAGTACCCTGTAGGTTTTGATTCCCGTGCGAGTTTCGAAAATTTGCGGAATTTTGCGGCCTAAATGGCTGTATCTTTTGATTGCGTTGACTTAGAAGGTTGATTTTTCTACAGCTTCCAGGGACAGTAGAACTAAGTATCATATAGAAATTTCAGTTTGATACCTCCACGCGTTCCTGAGAAAAACGGTCTTGACAGACGGACGGACGGACGGACAACAAAGTGATCTTATAAGGGTTCCGTTTTTTCCTTTAGAGGTACGGAACCCTAAAAATGTATCCTGTATACAAAACAATGAACGTAAATGAGGCATAAATGGATGTTTTTAAAATCTTATCTAATGATAAAAAGAAATAGTGTGAGTTCTTTATTTTAAATTTAATTTATCTCAACCGTTTTAATTATTTTTACTGTGAGTTGTATTGTATTGTATTTCAATCCCTTTTTTTTACTTTTTATGTACTTAATCTCAATTCTTATTTGTGATAGTCAGGAAAAATCCCAAATGTACAATTTTGCCCAAAAATTCATATATTTTGTCTCTCTTTCCTTTTCAAATAATTACTTAATTAATTAATTGCACTGTATTTTTTTTTTTTTTTTTTTTAATAATCATTTACTTGTATTTTGCTATAATATACCTGAGTAATGCTACTCTAGTGGCACTTTTTACCTAATTTTAATTTTGTTAACATGCGGATAATGTAGTGGGCTGCAATATTGTTAAAACTATATTTATTTTTGTTATTTGTAAACATTTTATATTGTAGCTGTTTATTGTCCCATAATAAATAAAATAAAATGAAATAAAAATAAAAGTAGGTATTTAAGATCGTAGTAGGTGACGTTCTGTAGTTTCTACACCACAATACAATGAAAGATCAAAACTAAAATACCTCCATATTGTCCCAGTTTCAACCAGTTACTGGTACTTATTAAAATTAAATTCCTCGCCTTTATAACTTAAATTAGCAACTAACTATTTACACTACATACTAAATTAATTGACTAACTAACTAATTGTCTCAGCTTACTTGTACCTATCGCTTTCGAAGAAATCATCTATTTTAAGATTTCCTTTGTGTCGTAACCTAACGAAACAGGAATGACGAGACGAAATTCAAGTATATGTACAAGTTATACAACCTGTTTAGTGGGCAAACAAATTGTCAAGGTTCGTGGCTCTCTCAACTAGACATAAATCCTCAGAGATGAGGGTCCTTGGCTACAACAATATCTGCATGAGCCAATTAATTTCGATCTAAGGACCAGCCCTTAATCTGATGGTCACTCGCGCCAAACTTTCTAATTGAATTTCAGTTTAGGAATACTCGCCAAATTCCCATGTTAATTAAAACTCAAATGATGCCAAAACTCCAAAAGGTAACTTTTATAAACTCATTATTATGACAACGTATTGTACGTGCCTACATACGTTTGTTATTACTATCATTAATATAACGAAATTAAAAATACTTCATGTGTGTGTACTCTATTTTTCGCTAAAACCCATTCTTTAGTCATAATGAAATTGCTTATTTATCCTTTTGCTTTATCCTTTATTAGATTTGCTTCCGCTCACTTCATTGTAACTTTCTCATGAACATGACAAAAATACCTAAGGAACGGAATAAAGAGAAGGCAGCTTTTTGAATAACATAAAACAAAAATTACATAAAACATAATATAAAGATCGTATAGCTCGACTTCATGAATGATGAAGGTGTAATCATCAAAATCACCTATCTTGGACCACACCTTTGTGGTACCGATGGCAGGTGAAAAGTTGTCATCATCATCAGCAGGACATAGGCCTCCCCCAAGCGCGGCCACTTCGACCGGTTCTGTGCTTCTCTCTTCAGCGGATTCCTGCGGCCTTCACCAGGTCATCGGCCTAACCCACACCACGGACCAACACCACGTCTTTCAGTACGCGGGTGCCACTCCAGGACCTTTCGGCTCCATCAGCCATCTGCTCTGCCAGCAATGTGCCTCGCCTACTGCCACTTAATAAAAAGGCAAATAGTACTTAATTATAAACAGACAAAGAAGAAAGTGGCGGAGTTTGCGATACTGTGAGACTCCCTAAGACCCCTTTGACCATAGCTTATTATAATAAAATAACACTATGTTTGTAAAATCTGCCAATACACACACAACAAATTGATTTTTATTGTGACTCTGCCTTGTGATTGCAATAAATCGAAACTGGATATCCGGACAAATTAGACGTTACACACTTTTTGGTTGGTCACGTCTATCGTTTATGCGAAATCGATTCGAACGTTTTATGCGACGTTTCCGACGAATTTAATAGCTTAAGAGATGACTGGACGAAGAGCAATAAACGGGAATAAGTATTCTTACACATTGGCCAATAAAACTTTATTCCCTAACTACTCGTAGATGGCGGGCCAGTGTTAACTTGAAGTCATTAAGTAACTCGCTAGCTCGAATACACGGATAATGACGTCAATTTTCATAGCTAAATTGGATTTGGAATTGTACTTCTCAACCTCACACCGCACTTACATCAATTGCCTGCCAACAACGTGGAACAAACTTCGTGTCCTTAAATATCGGTTACGAACTAACAATGTGAGTACACCATAATGGAATACCTACAATAGTTTTAAATTAGCGTTGGCCGTCACTTTAATGGTATTGTTCGGCGAATAAGCCGTATAGGGTCGCTATATTTCAATCCAATAAGGCGGATAGTTTCATAAATAATTCAATAAGTTGTAACAGGTAAGTGGCACTCGCGCGTTACGGTCGCCCAGAGAGCTACGGAGAAATCTACTCTGCGCGCTGAAATCACACAAGAAATTTTATTTCGCGAAATTAATTTTTAATTCGTCCGTTACTGAGAAATCACTGTCATGGCCGGCACTAAAATGACTTTACGGTATTAGTTATTGTGTAACGTTCTTATACTTCAACTGGAGCAATCAGAATAATGGTTGGTCTAGTGGTCATGCAGTCGTAAGCAGTACTGCTGAGAATGATGTCCTGGTTTCGAATCCCAGGTCGGCCAAAGTGTCATTTAGTTTTTCTATATGGAAATTTGTTTTCAGCACCATGTAGTCTAGATTTGTGCCAGGTTGATAGGCTCGCCTCCTATGTATACATGAGACTTGAAAATAAATGTGGGAGTAGGTACTATAGGTACAACAAGGCATTTTGCAATCACAATACATTGCACTGAAATACTCGTATATACGTATCTCTTTGTCATCATGGCACTTTATACTTTATATGAAAGGTTTACTGAGAACAAATACCGCCATCATACCCCTATCAGCACATAAAGTCCGTACAGATAAGTTCACGGTTGACATTTAAATAAATCCACCAAATTATTCTCACTATACCATTGTCACTTTCACTGAAACCCTTTTCATTTTAACTGGCTGATAGAGCTTATCAAGACTTTATAAAAGATGCCCTTTGAGTGCAAAAGACACCAACCCCCCACACACGCACACAGAGACACACATGAAAGTTGTTATACGGGAGAGGGGTTTAGTAGTGTCGAGCCCATGCAAAGATTTTGTCAATCTGATGGATTATTAACGCGGGGCGAGACAGCCTGTACGTCATACGTTACACGTTATGGCTCGGAGGAGGGCGGGCGCCTCCCTAGAGAGTTTGGGAATAGATAAGTTGATAATTTATGCATTAGATATTACACCTAGTACATTCACGCAATAATTTTCAATGAACGCTTAAAATTATCGCACTTCTTGTAAGTTTAGCAAACAAAGTAAAACTGCGAACAAATTGAACGAATTTGTTCGAGAGTTTCATACAACATTAAAATACATCAATCTTGGCAAAATTTTATTTAAATAATGTATTTTTAGCTCGTAAGATAAATAAGATTGTTTAGATCAAATTTCATTGAAGTGACTACACTTTAAAATATTTTCAACCTGCACCTAGAGCACAGTCTTAGTAGCTAAACCTAGGTTATTAATTATTCTATTATATTCTTATTTCTTACATCAATTCTATTCTTATTTCCTTCAATACAATAAGAGCGTTCTCACTGTATTGAAGGAAATAGGAATATTGAATAGAGTATCTAAGAGGCAAATTATTAATATACGTGGTGGAAAATTATACCTGCTATTTGCTCAAATAAAACAAACAACTAAGCAGTATTAAAAGGTTAAAAATATTTTAACATAGCAACACATAGAGAGCAATTTAATATAATTGAACAAAATAAATTGGACTACAGAGAGCCTTGGTTTCGTTCAACTCATATTTAATTTGTGCAAATATAGTACGAAGTTGACTCTTGTACAAAATTCGTTTCAATAATTACACGATTTAATTAAACAGTATTTAAATTAAAATGCACTTAAACAAAGCCCATTAACTCGATGCACTCACTGCTGGAACTCTTCAACGTGATTCAACTAAGTTGGGATTACCCCACGTGCCGATACGTAATTTAGTGGAAAAGGTTTGCGACCCCGCTAGTTTGTATTACCCCGACAGTGATATAGGGTATTAAGTTCCCTTCCCTGTCTCCCTTAACGCGTAAACAAGACAGAACCTTTCTGCGTATCGCCCTCACAAAGGTTAATAATTTAGGAGACTAAGCGGGAGAAGCTTTCCGTCTATTTTCTACTTAAACTAAAATTGTTTTGTTTCCATCACCAGTGCAATCCCCATGAATTATGTATAGACCGCTGAAAATAACAGCGGCTTTCAAATACTCTGTTTACAGAATACTTAATGTGCTTCATGGTAACAAGATGCTGAACAAACAATTATGCGGGGTCTTACCTTTTAATGAATGTCCATGGCGTTATTTTTTAATTAAAAATCTTATAAATAAACCAAATTCAAATACAAGTACTTATTTGTGGGTTAGTCGAAACGTAGGTAAGTTTTGTTCTGGTTTTAATAGGCTATGGAACTTGAAAAGGAAAAAGTAAGTAACCCGGATAATGAAAAATCTCGCACTAAATACGAGTAGTAAGAAACAAAAAATATTGCCCTAAAGCCCTTCTGATTGCTCAACTACTGATTTTGCGTGATATTTCAGTCAGTCGGGTTGTAGTGTTTGAACTTACTTTTTATTTAAACTACTTTTGGTCCACATTAAATGTATAAATTTGAAATGTGCTAATTAAGCCTTTTCATTTGATACCCAACTCGGCAACATTGAAAAAAAAAATGAAGCTTCTAAGTCGACGCGCGGCTTCTGATGCGACATATTTTGATATTCGCAAATAAATCAGAACCTATATGGTTCCCGTTTACCTATAATCATGAAATTTGGCGAGAAGCAAGGTCTTACAGCACAAATAAAGGAAAAGGTCCGAAAATCGTTCATTTGTAGATTTATCACGAAAAAAATGGGATTCAAAATTGCATTTGCAGTTCGAGAATTTACTGACGCATATCGATTAATGGAAGAACACGTTTTTCATTAACAATGTTAAGTTTGGTTTTGGGATACATTCATCCTGACAGTGGAACCTTTCATTGTGCGTGATCCGATATGCACTGGCTTTGTATTTATTTCAATACCAACCACCATAATCCACCATGGTAAATTTTACATAACTGTATTCATATGTATGCACAAATGTTCTCTCCCTAGTTTCAATTAGCTAGTATTCTTCTGAATTCGCTTTGTAACTGATTTCTACTGTGCTCGAAAACCAATAAGTATTTTCATTATTCTACTTCCTAAATATAGTCCGTCAGTACATAGATATGGTTAACGAAGTGTAAGCCGATTTGCAAATTCGATAAGTTAGGTGAAAGCGCGTGGACACGTCCCGAATAAAGCCCGGTTTGATCCTATTAACGCACGGCTAACGGGCAGGATCTTGTGACAGCGTCCTCACTGATCCTTGTATAGACCCACGAAAGGATTTGCCTCATTCCCTCTGTACAAATCTCTTTTTTTAACGAGTTTAAATACACGACCAACTTGTTTCTATAGGCGTGTAATCTGTATTCGCATTTATTTATTTTATCGATGGTATGTCAACTCGAGTATACCCGATACACGATTGGATCAAAATGAGGTTATTTATTGTCCTGTGCGACTTGATCGCGCGAAGCTCGCGTGTTTTACTTATTGTAAATTTATTGTCTTTCAATTGTATGAACACTCGATTACACATCGACTTTCAATGCTATTCAAATGTGTAAGCATAACAAATAATTAACTTTCAGGTAGATACGTAATTGAAACATTAAAATGCTTTTTCAGCGAAGGTATGTTGATAAAATAACAATAAACTGGAGGTCCATTACTATTAGGGTTGGCACACGTCCTCACACACAATTGTATTGTCATCGTTATTCCGTCTACGTCCGCATCCCGAGGTTCAACAAAGAATTTATTAAATAGCTCAATCGGTAGCTGTTTTGAAATTCTATGTCTCAATGAAATCGTTCTTTTTCACTCTTCAGTTTCATCTTAGCTTTTTCCTGTTGCAGCTGTTAGGTTGTTGAGAGAATATTATATTTTGCTGGATTTGCTTTTTATGGCTTTAAAAATAAAAAGATCCATTATTTTGCGAATGAATGTTAGTAATAACCCTGTAAGTTACAATAGCCGGTTACATGAATAAACTGGCTGGCAGATAATGAATCACGTTCAATTAGTGTTTTAATGAAGTGCTCTTTACAGAGGAACATCAAGCCATATTATTTTGTAGGTACTAAAATAGACCACCGAAATGAAAAAAATATGCTTACATAAATATTTTACAAAGAATTCAACTAATTTACAGTATTCAAAGAGTTTTGAAAGCTTTATGCTAGGTAATAAAAACTAAGTAGAGCAATTTTTAAAGATATTTTTTTATCTAAAATGTTATAAGTAGAAGATGTTGAAGCATTAAAAGTTGATACCACTGTTGTTTTAAATAAAAAGCCAATTTGCTCATATTCTTAATAGTTGGCAATAAAAAAGGCTGGCGAGAGTAATCCCTACATCTATAAGGGGCTTTAATTTTATCGTTTAAAAATAATAATAGGAATCTATAATGCGCCATCTAGCATCTAAATAGAATATGTGTCTTCAAAACTAAACACCCACTTAGTGGACTATATTATAGGCTTTCAGGTGCCGTAAAAAAACTAAGAAATCAATATTTTATGATAATATTGAAAACACAGGTAGGTACAAAAAAACTTCAATATCAATAATAATTTATCATTTATTCTCTCTTCACAAAGCTGACTTAAATTTAAAGTGTACAAAAAATGTCCCAGCTGTATGCCATCCTTGTGAGAGACTGGTGCCTGATATAGCTTTTTGGAAAAAACCTGTGATTTAGGTCACCACAAAAAAACTTCGTTGTTATCGTCCTACGAAAATTTCTGAAGGGAACTGTTTTCCCCCTCAAATGGGTTCCCCCATTGTCGTTGCGGGGGGGCTCATTAGCCCTGGTCTCCCAGCCATGGTGAAGCGAAGAGTAACCCAAAGGTGGGGCCCACTCGTCAGGGCTTTTGCCTTCAAGCCGATGACGTAGCGGCCAAAAAGTAGGTTGCAGTGAGGTGGGCCGCGATGTCGAATGGGAGGCATCGCGGCTGAGGGTTACGGGCTGTGGCAGTGGAGGAGTGCCGGTGCTTCTGAGCAGCGCTCTTCCCTTCCGTGGCCTGGACGGGGCCGCCACCGTTTGATGGCGGACGCGGTGGGGCCGCAGGGGAAGAGGAGTGTCGGTATAGCGTTGGCCGCTCTCCCTATCCCCTGCAGCCGAAAAATGGTAGGTGGGACGGCGCGTTGTGTTCCACGCGCGCCGTCAGAGACGTCAGCAACAACTGATGGGGTCCGCAAGGGCCGATGCTTGCCAGGGGTGCGGGTTGTTCGAAAGAGACACCGTCGCCCCTGGCTCACAGGCAACTGAGGGAACACGGGTGAGTTTTAGACAGTAAAAGTCTGACATGCCCTCCTGCTCCACCCGGAGCGGGAGAAGTCATTTGAAGATTTCCCACCCTCCAAAAAAAAAGGGAACTGTTTGTTTATCGCCGGTTTTTTTTATTTGACTGTAATAAACCATTTTTATTAATTAAATTTCCATTTTTTGTTGAATACTTACCTATGATTGTTTAGAATCAAGTTCTTCCAACTTAACAGACAGCTGTACTGCTGGAGAGTTTTTTGCGCCACTTCTTTTTCCCTGCTAAAGCACTAGGAAGTGGTGAAGGGCGGGCGTTTTCGGGGGACTGTCTTATGTAATTTTGACGTTCAAAAAGTGACTCTCAGCCTAGTTTTAATAAATGACTTTTGATTGATTGATTTTGGTATCTACTTGTGTATATTTACTTTTTACCGTCTTATTAAATAGCAAAGTTGTACAAATGTATAGGTACAGCAGAATACTGTACGTTAACAAACTTCCATTAAAATAATGTAGGTATGTAGTTGTATGTAGGTGCTATTTACTACTAGCTGAATCTTGAAATTCAATGTTTAGTAGTCAAACCGTGTAGACACTTGATATACAGAATTAGTTACACTTAAATTCAAATCAAATTTCAATGTGTTAATTTTGCTTGTTCGTTAGGCGTAAACGTAAATAAACTTTGGCTATTAACACGTCAAAATTGCTGTTTAACGAGAGGGGAAGGGCAATGAATGGAGATTAAACAACACGATACGGAAACCAAGCAAACCTTCTCGATTACTTTATGGAATTAGTTCCAAGAATTTTGGGCTCTACTATCAGAAATTGGAAACTGATCTCAATTGATCTCGCTCAACAGCATTGTTTGCTTCGCAAAAGTAAACTAAATAACTTCACACAACCATGTTTTTCTGACGATTTTTTTATCAATGGTTATTAAATCAGGCAAGCGATTGAAATACTTAACTTTCTATTTACAGTTCTGAAGATTTCTGAGAATTCTTTTAGATATTTCCTATTAAACGTGGGGGTTAAGCACATACCTTTCCATTTTAATAAATAACTAAGAAAGGTTGGAAAACTCTTTCGCTCAACTTTTTCCACTTTCTTCAATGTTTGCGAAATGTTTCAGTCTCTTTTAGTACTTTACCGACGTCATTTTTTATTTCTTTTGACATCGTCTTTTGTTTAGTCCTTTTTTCTTTCTCTCGGAAGTCTGTCAATATTTGAAGTTCATAATATCTACTAAAAAATTAAAGACCACGTGTAAGCACAAGGTGTAACCTCGTTCGAATGAATCAATAGCTTTCGCCTTGAAGCATTCTTGCCTTTGTACCTATTTGTCGAAGTGGCCAACACACGTATTGCAATGTTCACAATAGAAGTCACAAACAATGTAGCAGGAGCAATCCACTTCAAATTATTAGTGTGCTTACCCGGCGGGGCAGCAGTAAATACCAATGTACATATGCAGGCTGCACCTCTTAGAAATGGCAATGAATCTCTTTGAGCAAAAATCTTTTATTTTGATAAAGAAAGCCAACAGAGGGTGCATCCTGCGCAATAATTGAATTTGTTCCCCTACCGAATCCGTGCACCGGGCTTAAATAAATAATGAACCAACAGATTTGACGACTAAAACAATTCTCTAATTATTACGTTAACTATACACTAGTGTATAACGCCTTTCTGTTGTCTCTGGTAGCTTAGCAGAACTTACAAGTCGGGATAATATACATAATACGTCATTGAATCCCTTGACTCTCGCCGGGTCCAAGGAGACCGCATAATTTATCTATTGTGTCTGGCAAGCGCCGAGCCGAACGTTTAAGCTGACGATTACAATTACAGCCTCATTCATAAGATCCTTTCTGATAGGTTACGACAATATTAAGAGGTATTTATGGATACCGACACCCAATTGATGGATCCGTTATCGACTTGCTGAATACCGACTCTATATACGGGGTAAACGAAGAATGTATTGGTGTCACAATGGCGGTGAAAAGTCTTTTATTCGCATAAAAAAGAACGGTAGAGGAGGTGCAGGGCCAAAACAATGTCAAGTATTCCACATTGTAACGTGGCAAAGTAAAAATATGTGGCCAATAAAGGATCTAATTATATAGGAGGTTGCGGCGGCACCTCATTTCTTATGCATTCAGCGCGCCTTAATGCCTTCATTACCAGTTTAAAGTATTAGGCAAACTCTGAAGCTGTGAGACGTCTCACTGAGATTTCACTAAGTGTTCGAGAGTTTTCTATGGAATTGCTCACCGGAAATATTAAACACTAAACGTTTCTTTTTTTTTTTATTTAAGTGAAAATCTCACCGGTTCTCCTTGTGAATTATCGCCATAATTGTGTATTTATTAGACACTAATTTCTTGAAAAGATGTGTTCTGTTTCACATGCACGTTTATTTTGCCTACCCGAGCTACCGAAATATTATTTCCCAATGAAGTAATTCTCTTGTTAAAATGTGTTTTGGCTACGTTGCCAAGGATAATACAATGAGCAGAAATCTACAGTACTTTTTCATAAGCAACATAGGTATATGAATTTAAAAAAAATATGCAACTAAAATAATGTAGACAATAGGAGATTGCCGACTTATCTCCCTTTCTAGACCGCGTGTGGAGGTAATTTGTGAATTAAGTTTAATGGGACCTTAAGACACGAGGAGTCATGGCTCACAAAGGGGGAGTTTTTCTCTCCCTTCGAATAGCAATTGGGAAGTGTTAATGGCCCGGTATTAGTGCCATGCTTATGAGTTTCATTAGTACTGAAGCCGCGAAAGATTCATGTTAGAACGTGCCTTTATTAGATGAGACGTGATTGTTTTGAAAATTGCTTCATACCTAGAGTTTACGTGCGTTATTGTAGACTTATAGACTACGACCATAGATTTTGTACTGAAATAACTTTTTTCGATTCAATTTTATCATAGTAGACTTGAGTAGGTCTATCTGAGATAAAGTGAAAATTCTATAATAACCTAATTTCGTTGTTTTTAGCATGGTTTTGTAGAAACGTGATTCATCTGATTGTATGTAGAGCTACAATTACTTCCGATTTCAGATTTGATACATTTATATTGTGTCCGTATGGATTGAGGAGCCATGTCTCAGATTTAAACGCGGGTATTACCAATATTTAGTAGTAAATTACCTGAATTTGTAGCCCCGATCCCGGAATTTGTAGTAAAACCCTTTCAAAGTTACAGGTAGTTTAAGGTGGCTCCTCAATTCAGACGTCTGGATTGAGGAGCCACCTTAGAACTCGAAAACTAGTCGATGGATATTCCTAAAAATTTGGTAGGAATTAGTAGTAGTTATGCGTAATCTGTACAAAAAAATGGGTTTTGTACGGCTAAATTTGAAATAGCTACAATGGTTTGATTAATCTGAAAAATCCATAAATTTCCCCGTTCTGTTTCTCACAAACCAATGAAGAAATTTAAACAGATTTTTAGTATAATTTAGTAGTAACTTTGCTTTAATTTGTAGTATGAAAATAAAATGCACAAGCATCATAATTTCGGTAATACAATACATTTTATGTGGCTCCTCAATCCTGACGGTCTACAAAAAACAAATGTGCGTAGCTACTAAAGTAGTTGATCAAATCGAAATTTAACTACTCCAATATTTAGTAGAAATTTCTACTAAATATTGGCGTAATCAAACTTCCTCTACATTCAGTATTTCGAAAGATATGAATAGTTTTAATTTTCCTTGAAAATATTGTGTATGGGGTGACCATAAATAATTTAAACTGTGTTCATAAACAGAACTTTATTTACACATGAATCATTCTTCGCCGTTCAGTACATAAATAAAGAACAGTATACACTATATTAAACACAAATAATAAATAAATTAAAAATTTAAAAACCCCCGACCCTAACAAAAACTCTAAAAAGTAAAAATAATAATATTTATAGGCCTTTTATGATGAAGGTAATATTTTGATCAAGGCATTATAAAGGCGGGGGACGGGTAATGAAAATGCTAGGCCTCTGTTTGGCGTTTTCATCGACCGTCCCCCGACTATATATAATATTTCAACTGTTTATAATAGGTATTTATGTGTATTCTTAAATCGTTCGTATGTGTTGCATTTACAACAATTTGTCTCTCCATCATTCAAAGGTTGACAGGTAGAAAAGGCCCATGGCATTAAAGTCCGCCTCGGTACAGTTTTTTTTTTTTTTGTTTTTGGGTGGGAAATCATCAAATAACTTTTCCCGCTCTGGGTGGAGCAGGAGGGCGTGTCAGGCTTTTACTGACTCAAACCCACCCGTGTTCCTTCAGTAGCCCGTATGCCAGGGGCTGTGGTGTCTCTTTCGAACAAACCCGCACCCCTGGCAGGCATCGGCCCTTGCGGGCCCCATCATTTTTTGTGCTGACATCTCTTTGAGGCGCGCGTGGAACACAACGCGCCGTCGACTTGGGCTTGGTCCTTACCGGACAGCGAGCTACCCATTACTCGCCGTCCGCAAGCCCATGCCTACGGTGGCCGGAAAACGGCCTGGGATTCCCGACGCCCAGGGCGTCTCCGTATCCTGCGGCGGCTAGGGTCGCGAGGGCGCATATGCTGCCTCTCCCTCACGTGCGCCGCCTCCCTCTTCACGAGTATCACTGCTTCGCATGAAGGAGGTGACGGCTCCCCATGCCCTCTCGCTCCGTACCATGGCCTGGACCAGGGTCGGACGCGAGAGATCGCCGCCGCCGATCGCCTCCACGAGACACGGCGGTGCTCCGCCCAAGCCGGGCAGACCACCACCGTGTGTTCCACCGTGTCCTCAGGGCGATCTTCGCAGTGGAAACACCCGGGCGTTTCCTCCCGCCCTATCCGAAACAGGAACCTCCTGAAACAGCCGTGTCCGGTGAGGACCTGCGTCAGGCGGAAGGTGAGGACGCCATGCCGCCTCTCAAGCCACTCCTCAAAGAGGGGACTTACCGCCGCAATCGTGGCGTGCCCAAGTTTACGTGCGTTAGTGTAGACTTATAGACTACGACCATAGATTTTGTACTGAAATAACTTTTTTGGATCAATTTTATCATAGTAGACTTGAGTAGGTATATCTGAGATAAAGTGAAAATTCTATAATTACCTAATTTCGTTGTTTTGAGCATGGTTTTGTAGAAATGTGATTCATCTGAGAACTACAATAACTTCCGATTTCAAATGTGATACATTTATAACTGTGCATTTAGATTATATGAACTGTTTGTAATAGGTATATGTGTACATATCTTTATATTTAAATAAATATTTATTCTTAAATTGTTCGTATGTGTTGCATTTACAACAATTTGTCTCTCCATCATTCAAAGGTTGACAGGTAGAAAAGGCCCATGGCATTAAAGTCCGCCTCGGTACAGTTGATTGAAGAATGAAAATAAAGAAATAAATACAAAGTAGAAACGTCTCATAGACAACAAGTTCTATACTAACACCTACTTAGCTCCAAAGGTTAGATCTATAGGTCTAGATAAGGACCCCTTTGAGGCAGCTGAGAGCCTTGTGTTAAAGCCAGTACCTAATCATCTTGGTTGAATAACTGTATGCTGAATTCCGGACAGTGAGCACAAGGTCTATAAAGGCTACATTATAATGTATTGAACATATGTATTCAATGTTAATAGGCGTTATATACATACATTGCATTTTGGCATACCTAATGTAATCTATATTGCAATAGAGAGAAAAGCCAGAATAAAAATACGAAAGCCGTCACGAGTTTAATTTTTTAGTCTTTTTTTAAGCCTTCACTCACGTAGATTGATTAGAATCAGTCAGTCAGTTTTTGACGTTGCATTTAGCAATAACTCCGAACGTTTTTCACGCTAAATGTATTATCGTGTTATTTTTTCCTCTGATAATTTGATAACACATTTTCGGTACATTTTAGGTAACTCTTGACAATTTAGTCAGTTTTTAGCGATGATGATCAAACTCTAGTATTTTTGTGCGACAGGTAAATAATTTAGTCAGTGTCTGCAGAAAGAACACCTTTTCACCTTGAATTGCAGTAAAATATCACATCCCAATGCCTTTCCGTAGAACGTAGTAATAAAACAGTATCTAAAACTTGTATGAATAATTCAAACGCATCGCGTGTTTGTCGTTACTTAGAAGGTAGTATATAAATTCTAGCTTGAAATGTTTTCAAAACTGCAGGCAAACATGATTTACTTTCCAATAACAGACACTTTACTGTGACAGAGAGCGGCCATAGCTTGGCAGCTAATACGCTGACTTGCGACCTAAAGCTCGGGAGTTCTAATCTTAACCGTCCAAATATTGGGGCGAAGCGAAAATTTGATATTAGGGGTGAATCGAGAAGAGAGGTTCGGTATTTGGAATAATTAAAAGTTTCTAGCCGCCACGACGCTTTAGTAGCTAGAGTTGAAACAACGAACGCTCGAAAAAAGTAGTCGAATTTTTAATTATTCCGAATTCCCCCAATCACCCCTATAAGGTTCAGCCTGTGACAGTGCTGCTACGCTTTAGCTGGTGGTATCTATTTACGCTGCATTCTTCTTCTGCGTATCTTTATTTATTTATTAGGGACAAAAAACAGTTACATGCTACAAAATACAGAGAAATTATTTAAACTAAGATTTAACAAACATGTAACCCACACCATTGTCCACGGTTTAACTAAAGGTTTAAAGAAGTGCTAAAGACAAGTGATTAAAAAAAGAAAAGAAAACAACAGTTGCTGCCACAGTATTGCTGTACAGTACAGTACAGTATTACTTAGGTTAAATTTAGTTCAATTACCTACTCTCTGACTTACTCGCTATACAAAATATCCAGAGCCATTTTCTTAAATAATTGCTTAAATAGACAAAATATATCCAGTTTTATAAAATGCCTGTTGTAAGAATCAACAAGGCGACGAAGTTGTACACGTTCCCCAGCTTTAGCCCTGCATATGTCCGTTTGGAACAGTTGTGGTACGCGCGCGCCCCTTCGTATGACACTTCTGGGTACCTTGTAACACAATTTGTTTGTAAGGTCAATACAGTCAAATCTGCTATTGTATATGCCATGTAGTGTCATGGCATCGAGTAGTCTTTGGCCAAAAATTCAGCTACGCGAACTCCGCTCTCTGACGCAGTCATAATAAGATCGTGAAATGCACAAGTAACACGGCATGCGGCCCAGGATGCAATTGTCTGTGGGGAAGTGCTGTATACAAGTATTTAACCAGTGCGCAAACTGGAACCATGAATTCAGCATATCATTCTAGAACCCCCAGCGCAAAAATAATTCGTCGGTTATACAAAAACATTTAGCTCTTTCATAGAAATGATAATAATAATATAATTTAAATAAATATTAATGTATAAATCCAATATATGAGTAGTAAAAATTATATGTACACAATTAGTTATCAGCCTACCTACCTACACAAAACGAAAGAGTAGATTAATAATAAAATTGTTAGCAAATATCTATAATAGCCCTCTTCCTAATTTTTATGTTGTTATGCCCGACAGGGCCCACAATGCTCCAAAACGAATGTATATCTTTATGTACCTACCACCTAAGTTCACATTGTGGAATGCAATAAACGTATTGAGTATTGAGTAGAAAAGTGCAACACCTACGCGGTCAAAATGTTTGTAACACCTGTTTTTTTTTTTTTTGTCTAATTGACGAAAAATTTCTGCGCTGGGGGCTCTAGAATGATATGCTGAATTCATGGTTACAGTTTGCACACTGGTTAAAAACTTATGCTGTATACCCTCGAAACCCATCAACAGCCAGCTATATTTCGCGAAAACAAACACGATACATAACAACTACGCAATCGATACCACAAACGATTTTAATTCGTATAAATTGGGCAAAGCTGCTTTATAATAGATTTAGCCGGCTTTGCGACAACTGTATATTGGGATTGTGGCTATGCAAAACTGATACCTACAGTTGCCAATTAGTCAGCTTTTGTAGCCATAAACGAACTAATTTCATACGTTGTAGTATGTAATCAAAAAAATGTTCTCGCTGGTTTGATTTTCGACTCGTGGTATATAGTCTGATCTTTTTTTTTGTTGGTAGCATGCAGACAGATGGCTGCCGCCATAGCAGACGCCACGCCTGAGGAAAAGGCATAAATCCATCAGGACTGAAACATAGTGAATTAGCCACATAAATTCTGTCAGGGAGACTTGTTACTTGACCTCATAAAAAGGTTCACCCGTGATGCATAGTTATATAAATACGTAGCTTACACCCACTTCTATTCTCGTTTGTAATATGAAAGATTAAACAAGTTACATTTATACAAAAAGTGTCTACCAGAGAACTTGGTTTTCAGCGCGCTCGCGTAATTTATGTATGACGGCGCAAATGCCAATTTATTGCTGAGTAATGGCACCGTTTGGAGATCTGCAAATGGGCTAGTCGTGTAAGAAGAGAAATGGTTCGAAATGTACGCTGCTAAATGTATTTATAATTTATTTATCGGGTCTACTACAAATCCGAATTGTTATCGCAAGAGTTGCTCCTTTTCATAACGGAGAGTCCTTGGAGTGAGTAATGAAGAGGGGTAATAATGGCCTTTGTTTATTCTACGGTATTATTGAATTGTGCCCTTTGGGTGGTTAGCATTATAAAATTCAAAATCATGCGGTTAAAATTAGTTATCAAATCTGTAACATTTTCCTACGTAAGCCCACTATCACCACGGAATAGGCCATAACTAGCACATAAAATCCACTATCCACTGCAATATTAGTGTATTATCTACAAAATTCTAACTAACTTGAACCATTTACCGTAGTTAGGTTCATAGATAGCGATACTGATAATTTTAGTAAATCACCAAACCGTAGCCAAATTGGGGATGCCGTGGAACGATGTGCGACAAATGGTATTAGTTCGATGCATTTACTCGCGTCGCTTTAACTCATTAACAAAACTACTTGGCATATTCACTATGTTCCATTATTAACATTATTAAGTAGCTAGATATTGGGGTATTCCATTTTCAAAAACTCCAGTAGGATCTTAAAGGATATTTTACTTGAATTGTTAGACTAGGTATCTAACAATTCAAGTAAAAATATCCTTTAATAGGTACCTAAAAAACTGAAAAAGCTGTTGTTCTCGATGCGTACTGACCTCTTTCAGAAACGCATGAGATTAAGCAAATATCAATACAATCACGATGAAATCTGTTGATTTTACCAAAAGCCAAGTTTTTTCGTACAAATTTAAACGGAAGAAATAGCACCATTAAATTTATTTACTCACCCGGACCCAGATTACAGACAGTATTTACCTTGAACATAGTCAAAGTCAAGAAGCAATTTATCTGCCAAAATGAAGTTTCTAATTTTAATAGAGGGTCCTTGATGCCTCACGAGATTTGGCCCTTTGAGTCAGTGGTCGATTGCAAATTGCTTTTTCGAAATTTATTTTACTCTATCACTGACAAACAGTACAAAATTAAATAGCAAATAACAAGAAACGTGGCAACCAAATACTGAACGTTTAGATAAATACCGAGGTATATTAGATCAACATCAACAATTTAGGAGATCTATCTGAAATTACGAGTAATGAATCTACTAATCTGCTATCCAATTACATTTATAAGGTCTTCTAAATAAACGTTTGATGTTCAATGAAAGCATATATCTAACTCTTATTACTAATGAAAAAACTGTAGCACATTAAATGCACTTTATTCCATTTATCAATTTAGCCTTTTTCTCTCCACTAACTAGTGTGGTTGCTGATGGCGTATGTTCTTAAGTATTACAATGGCCGAACAATGAATCGCATTTAATCTAACTTTCTTTTCCCTCGGTCAGCAAACAGGAAGATAGCCACGCCCTCACAAAGAAAACACGACGGCACTAATTAATTAATGGCTATTTCTTTATTACGATTGTGACAAATTTCCCTCAAACTTGTGCGAGATAACACAATAAAACGTCCTCTCTTTGTGTCCACACTTGTCAGTTTGTTTGATATTTTGGAAGAGGAACACCGTTGCAATCCTGCTATAAAACTTTATTCAGTTTAAAGTGAGTACGTAGGTACGTTTTTGTTCCCGACACAAGCTTGTACAGAGACATAAAAACGACAACAACAAAAACTGCTATTTCTGGATATTGACTATCGAGTGGACATCCGACTAACAGTAACTAATCCTTCAAATGGACCAAGTTAGAAATACCTACATCCTTTATTTACCACACGAAAAATACTAAGAAAAGGCATTACGTGGAACGTGGAGAGATCAATGCAAGGCAAACAGAACTAGGGAAAAATCCAAGCTTGTAAGATAAAAGACAAATAAACTGTAGTACGTACAAGTGTAACTCGGATAGAGACGGTCGGTCGGTGCAAAGCCGCAAATATTTGTTTCTTTGAGAACCCTTGCTCTTTACACAAAAATAGGCTCGGAACTCCACATATTCCTTTTTACTATAAGTAATATACGTGACAATATTATCCAAGTTTTCATTGTTCTAAGCTGTACCGAGCACATCTTTGTTTATAAACACTCGTAATATCATACAAAGAAGCCATGTTTCATATGCGGGCTTACTAACTAAGTACAGGCATCTTTGTAAGCTGATAACACAAAACAAAAGGCCAATTACCTACCCTTGTAATTATTCACTCTTAAGACAAACATTTTGAGAGAATAGCTCGCTTTGCAGCGGCGATATTATTTTGGAACCGGATTGAGCCAGCAAATGTTGCCAGACTTAAGACTTTGCATGAATACCCGTCACATTTCATGTTAATAAGTAGGCATAAAATAAATGTTTTCCCAAATGCCTCGCCTGCCTACAGAGGCATTTTGGCAGAGGCCAAAAACTTAATATTTATCTGATCTGCCAGCACTATCTTTGTTCCAGAATAAGTTGCTTTCCGAGAGTTATCAACGCCGGAAAAATAGAATAAGGGTATTGACTTTTCCATTTTGCCCGCCCTTAAATAGACAATTGCCAACCATCGAACTCACGCACAGATTAAAGTATGACAATTGGAAAAACAGATTATATCGCTTGAGGAAAAGTATAATAAAAGTAAGTAGTTTGCAACATCTTTTTTTTTATTTGAGGCTGGCATATCATCAAATACTTAACTCCTGCCGCTCTAGGTGGAGCAGGTGGGCGTGTTAGATTTTTACTGACTAAAACCCACCCGTGTTCCCTCAGTTGCCTGTGTGCCAGGGGTCACGGTATCTCTTTCGAACAACCCGAACCGTAACACATCACTGACTCACCACTACTGAATGCATCGTTGGCCGAAATGAAATGATGATGTGTACAATTACCTCTTAAGAGGTTGTTGTTGTTTTGCCAATAACCCTGTATACCACCGGCAGAGAACCAAAGTTGTCGAAATAGCTCACAGAATAAGCAAGCAATGGGCCGGCCATTTTAGCCGCAAAACCGATGACCGTTGGGGTAGATGTGTTCTTGAGTGAAGACCGCGAATCGGCAAACGTAAGGCAGGACGTCCTCAGGCTAGGTGGAGTGACGATCTTCGCATTGTTACTGGTAGCAACTGGATGAGAGTTGCCAAGAATAGAGCTGAATGGCGTGCAATTAGAGAGGCCTATGTCTAGCAGTGGACTGTTGTAGGCTGATGATGATGATATACCTCTGCCCAACCCTTCGAAGAAACAATCCGTGATGTTATGTGTAACACATCAATTAAATAACGACAAGAAGAACACATCAATTAAGAAACATTTATCTAAATTCCTCTTAGTTAAGTTCCATTTCAATTGTGACAAGCAATTAAAGATTACACTGAAGTAAAAAATATTCCACTGGCAATAACTTCATTTTTCCGCAGCTATTTTCCCATCGTTTGCAATAAGTGTTACGTTAAGCTTTTAGAGTACCATCGATCACTGAGTGGAGGGCATCGGCGATCCCGCCGTTGCAGCTGTAAAATGTATTGCGAAAAATACGTATATGGTATATATCTATTTTTTTCTAGAGGACCTCCTACTCTTGTTTTATTTGCAGTTAACTTTGACACCAGTCGACATTGAAATGTTTATTGGTTTCACAGTTTGTTTTATTTTTAAGTTGGACGACGGTTTATTCTAATCCAGTTTGCATGACAACATGACCCAAATGTCCTTGGTTAGGTATTGTTCGTCGAATAGTTGAGCTCCTAAAGTTATGAGTTGAGCTACACGATGAATGAGAAATGCGTGCACGGACTGGACAGGTCCACTCAATCTGTGTGGTTCGTTCCTCAAACGACTATTTCAAGCACCAATCTACATTGTCTTCACACGATCTGACTAATATTATGTCTGGGCTTTAAAAAAGACTAACCTCTGAGTTTGTTTTGACCTTTCTTCTCAGAGTAGTCAGATAGGAAACGCCGACCGCATCTAGTTTAAAAAATATGATTTACTTGTAAAAGTGGTTGTATTACCTACTTTCAGAAATCAAATCATTTATGACGCAGTCATGATCAGCATTGTCGCCTTATACTGTACCTAAGAATAACTAACCTGTAGTGTCGTAGTCCCAAAGCTGGACCAAAGATAATCTATTTTCCTTTCTTTTCAATTTGATGTGCCACCAACCCTTGCCAATCGTATCCTACTTTGTTTGTCCAATTATTTCTGGGTTACTGGCAATATCATTTCCTAAATTTAGAGGCCGTGTCCTCGGATGTGCGTAATGCAATTGACGTGATCAGACCAAAACCATTATTATTTGTATATGAGAATTTGACAGCATTTCCAATGCTGTCCTAATTCCTAATGAGTTTCTGGACACTGGTGTAGAATTCAAATTGAAATGCTAAAACTACATCACTAAATGCAACCATTTGACCACAGAATAGATCGGCTTTAGGCACAACAATTTTATTTTATGCAACAAATAAAATAAACATAATCTAGTTGTATCTTCAATTTTGTATGTCAGTTGTTATTATTTAGGTTGGATAGTAGGTACCCACTGGAGTGTGTCCTTTTCAATTAGAGCTCAGAATAGAGCTGGAAAGATCTAGTCCCTACGCAGAGATAACAACATGAAAGTTTCGAATAGACAAAGCGAAACAGAAGAAAAAAAGGATGGCTGACCAGGCAAGTTAGCATGTGGAGTAGGTATGATATCTTACAAGTGAGAAGAGAAAGCTTGACAGAAGAATCTATGAAGACAAAGAAATCTTGGTGATGGGTACTCCGGCTAACAAGAGCGTAAGAAAATTACCTTTATATACGTTTAATGATTCAGTTTGATCACAAGTCTAAATTTATAACTTTTATTAATAGATTTTCGATAAGTACAGATATAGGTACATAAAATAAGTAAATAAATAATAATTACAATAAATCAATGATTTTATTAGCGTCAGAGTCAGGGTCAGAGTAGGTAGTTCTGTAGTTCAGGAATCATCAGTGACTTCTTCCAGTTAGGTTACAAAACAAGTTTTATGCAGCAAGGTTATGAAATTGCATTACTTAAATACTAAGTTTATTGCCAAAAAAGGAAAAAATATAGCAATATTAAAAAACTACAATAAAATAAAATAATAATCAAATTTAAAAATAAAAACTCGATTAAAACAAAACAAGATTTCAAATTTGAAAGCAGTATTAAAATCAGCTATAAAATGATATTTAGTTAAGATCATAGACAAATTAAAGAAAAGAAAAGGACATAAGCATAGACGGACCAGAAACATGTATTAAAAACTTCTATGACAAAGTTAAGTTAAAACTGACACGACCAAAAAAGACCATCGAAACCGCAAACTATCTAGACTGACGATGTTTTTTGTTCGAATAGCCGCAGCATACACACTTGCTCCTTGCCGGGGCCGCAAAAGTGGGACGTATTTAAAGGTTTAAAAAGATGGTGCTGTTTTTTTTTTAATGTTGCCATTATAATAATAAATACCTTTATCCTATTTTGTTCAGTTTATTTTATATTTAATAAGAACTGACGGATTCTTCTTTTAATGATGGTAGGTAGGAATTACAGATCGTCATCTGCTAGAATCCTTAAATCCTCACATACTCCCTTTGTCTCGTTAACGTTCTTACACCTGACCATACACGCCCGCCGGCGCCGGTTGGTTTTTATGTAAAAAAAAAAACAATAAAAAACCCCTGTCGAGAATCCTCGAATGTTTCATTTCAATATACAAATCAAGAGAATAAATAATTTCGAAACGTCCAGGCATTGATTTTATCACAAAAAAGCCTTGAACAAACATGTGAGGCAGTGTCGACGAAGCTACGTGCTTGCAACTCTTGTCAGTGACGGATGCGACTGCACTGAGATCGTTATAGCATCGACATTACATCTATAGCCTTGCGCTTTTAACGAGCTTTGACGCTCCCGAACATTTGCTTTTATTTCTCAAAAAACTAGTGCAGATGAATTGCTTTCCAGCAACTTTACCTCAAAAATGGAATTTAACGCTCAACTCCAACGTTCGTTTTAGAAGTATATTAATTGAGCTTTACTCGCTAAAATACGATCTTTAAACTTAAGCGACATGGTTTACTACGCTGTTGGATGAGTAAATTAAATTTTGAACTCTGATAAAGTATGGAGTTCGCAACATTTTGGTCTGTACTACGCTTTTTCAGACTTCCATGAAAGTCTTTATATGAAAGGAAACTCCCGTTGTTCGTTATGGGTGATTATGGTTCTTATAAGCGCCGGGACAGCGTAACAAATTGACACGGCTTTTGTTATGTACCAGATTGCAATATCCGCTATCGCTACTTAACCACAAACAGAATACTGGGAAATTGCACTGTTCTTGAAATATCGCACACTTTAAGGATACTTTTTTCTCGCAATCACTGAGAACGTGGAGTGTGTAAAAAAAAAACACGCATTGTTTAGATACATGTTGACGATGCAATATGTATAAAATATCTTAAACTTCAACCAAGCAATACCAAACCACCTTCAAACCAGTCAGTATTCAATAAATCTTTATCCAATCGGTCCATCCCAACTTAAAACTTATTAAAATGAATGAAAACCGTACCAAAAGTTTAAACTAAATAGAAATCGGAAACATTAAACTGAACGTATTCCAAACAAAACCTTGTAGAACTGCAGCAGAACACCGCAATTATGCTTGGAGAGAGGCTCTACCCACTGCAATTAGATATGGCACGGCTTTTTGAACAATAGATATAGCTGAACAACTGCCTCGTCGCCAGCTCACGACGACGTATTCATAACATTATAAGCTGAAAAAATAATACAGAGAGAACGTCATTTGCTAACTTTTTTGTAACGCCATCAAATTCACACAAGCTGTGGTCCTTAAAAATAATTTTATGTTTTCTGCCTCCTTTGAAAGTAGCCAGAGAATAATAACTACGTAAAATGTATAGTCCCCATAGCCAATTTGTCGTCCCCTGAAACGCAACAGTAGGCCCAGCAGTACATACCACCGTTCCTTGACTGGCTTAGCTCAGTTCGGCCAAGACAATGATTACCCACTGATGTGGCTACATAATGTAAAAAAAAAACTAAGCAGTGTTATTTCCAGCCAAAAAGCCATAGGGTTGGAATTAATTTTCGTTCATCAAAAGAGCCTAAAATAAAATTTTAAGAAGACGTTATTTGACGGCGCCCGAATATTTCTTAAGGCAAGCGTAAGTTGACCGAACCTCATCGCCGTAGGCCAGTAACTTGTATGTAAGACGTTAAAGCGAGTGTTTAAAAATTTAAAGTGGAGTTCCCGTCGACATACATCGCGAGGCTTCCCGATAAACATCCCCGGGCGTCAGGTCGCCGGTCGGCCGCTTTGTTTACGGGGTACGCGCCACTACGTGATCTATTATACTCGACCAGCTACACTACACGCCTCTTGTAACTGAAAAAAAACTGTAACTGACTCTACGTCAGTTTAATTATAATGGTTGCGTTATTACAAAATATTAATTCAGTTTAAGAAAATTATGTGCAGTTTTAGGTGTGTTTATAAACCAAAAGTTATGTATTTGAAGGGTACCGTAGTTAGGATCCTTAATAATATTATAAACGTGAAAGTTTGTATGTATCAATGTATGGATGTATGTATGTATGGATGTTTGTTACTCTTTCACGCAAAAACGGCCGAACGGATTTGGATGTTTTAAGTACTTTTGTACTAAGTAAGTACTTAAAACATCCATTTTTTTTTTTTTGTATTAAGTACCTACATCAATGACCATTCAATGTCCACCTACATACAACAGCAGTTTGTAGTTTTTACGTCACATTTATCCACTTACTCAATAAAAAAAACAAATTACAGAGCGAATTTAATGAGCAGAAAATTTGAAGAACTAGATAGTAGGTACTGTAATACTTACCTACTTACATACCTACGATGTCTGGTCGGCTGGCACTATGGCTGTTTTACAGAGTAAGTGCAGCATAATATCCTTAACCGGATTAATGAAGCCCCGACGTATCAAGCAATTTAAAAACTAAGAAATGCGCGAGGGCTTTAATTAAAGTCGTGATCAAAGGGTAAACTCTCAGGAAGTGCGCAGAAATTTAACCCGAACCTATTATTTGGTTGTAACTAAAGGTAACTGTAACGGACGGATATTGCCGTGGACTCAAAATGATTATTCTCACAATGTTGAAATCTTTTGTTCCTTGGCAAAAAAATAATCCGGAAAAGCATTTCATTATGTAGGCGTTTTTTTTTTTTTAAACGCCCTTAATTTAAAAACATAGATATTATAATACTGCTGTTCCTATGTTTACTTTTATTTATTTATTTATTTAAGAGCATGGAGGACTTACAGCTATTAAAAACAGATAAAAAAGGAAGCTATAGTCACCAGAAAACCAATTAAAAATCCTCACGTATAGACGTATTATAACAATAATTTATGGCGTGAGCACAAAAACAAAGAAAACCACACATCGCCTTAATAAACAGAAAAGTAATATAAATACAAAGTTTTACAATTACATGACTAAACATATAGAAAAAATAATTAAAAAAAAACAAATACAATTAACCTGTAGCGGCACTACAAATAAAAATGCTTCGCAAAGAAATCGAAAAACACAAAAAGAAAAGTGGCGCCATATACAATGCCACGGGCGAACTATATGAGAAATTCTACATCGCGCAATCAGAGTTTACCACGAAACCCAGATAGGTACAAAATCCCGACATCAACTGTCGGGCAGTTGCCCGGACCAGACAGAATACCCGTCTGGTCGGAGGATCCTCCTTTATCACCATAGGTATGAGCGGACTTTACACCCTGTTCCTCATACCCCTAAATTGGTGACCCCGAGAAAGAACGTCAGCGCAGCCTTCGTGCAAAACTTCGGCGTGACATCATCTTCATCACATCAAGACCACTTCCTCAAGCTTTCGAGCGGCGAGTCAGCCAGCCAGCACCCACGGCTTCAACGGGTATCCTGACCAACTGCATGCAGCGACCTGCATGCCTGGTCATCACCCACAGCCTCATCAGCAACCATGGCAACCAGTGCCATGGCAACCATGGCCAGCAGTGTGCTGGCACTGCACTTTCGGCCGGTCGAGAGCTCAATCTCCCGGTCGACGCCATGCAGCAGCCAGCCTCAACCTCTCAACCCAGCGCTGTACCATATTCGACTCACTGGAGAATAACGCAGCGCAACCCCGACTCACTGGGGAATCGTCGCAGACAGTTCCGACTCACCGCGAACTATGCGACACCGGGTTCCGACTCACTGGAACCACAACTGGCCCTGGCAAGCATCACATATGCACTGACTCAGCCCACTATCGACCTCCGGTCTCCGGGGGGGAGTGATGTAGCGGCACTACAAATAAAAATGCTTCGCAACAAAATCGAAAAACGCAAAAAGAAAAGTGGCGCCATCTACAATGCCACGGGCGAACTATATGATAAATTCTACATCGCGCAATCAGAGTTTACCACGAAACCCAGATAGGTACAAAATCCCGACATCAACTGTCAGGCAGTTGCCTGAACCAGCCACAATACCCGTCTGATCGGAGGATCCTCTGATACCAACAAATGTAGGAGTGAACTTTACACCCTGTTCCTCATACCCCTAAAAACCTACCAATTAACCTTGGCTATCATATTATCATGTCAAATCAATATCAGTATCTACCTACCCACCTACCTACCCGTTATAGTTCGCCTGTGCGAAGACGATGCTGGCTAGTCCCCGCACCGTGCTGCATAGTCTAAATGGAACATAATGGCGTAAGAGGCAAAGCCTTACAACTCTTCTCTTCATTACAATTTTTTTTACGTATGTCGGCGCACTTGGTCCTACAAAATCACAACCAAAAGTGTTTAAATAAAAAACTTCATGTCATCTATCGTTTTCATATTATTAAGTTTCTTCCTTGCAAAACTTGTACTAAACATCCCCAAAATTCTTCGGGTAATTTTGAAAAAATAAAAATATAACAAAAAACTATGGGCACGAAACTTAGTCAACAGACTTGTAACGTATCTCATTTAAAAGGTCTTAGCTTACTGATCATTCTTTAGGTACTGTGGCTACGACTGTCAAAAGTCCATACTTTTGTCGTCGCCATAGTTTTCATTAAGGCTGCCCTCTCAAAAAATGGTTGAAAACAGCATGCAGATGAAACCACTTTTCGTCGGCATTTACAAAGAAATTACATTTGAAAAAAATAGTTAGTAATCTACATGATATGATACGTCATTTGGTTTAGGCATAACTTTTCTATGGGTATCAAATAATAAGAAAAAAAAAAACACCAAATCACCTCCAAATCGTTGAGATGAAACCATTTACCAAAAGAGTTTAAAAAAATCTCTACTGCTTTGCAATACAAAAGAAAAAGATTTGATTTTGTTACCTTTTACAAATATGCATTATTTTTGTTATAATAAATTAAAAATGCGACCGATTAAAGACTGCACGGCTACATCATCCAGCACTCGCCTCCAAATTAAGTGCGCCCAAATGCTAAAGGTCCTTGGCGTGTATACAAGCCTTAAAAGCCCCATCCATGGCTTTCAACGAAAATAATTAATAAAAAAACATTTTTAAAAAGAACAACCGACTTCCAAAAAACATCACAAAGAGACCACGCCAGGAATAAACCAAGAAGTAAGAAAATACACCAAATCCTAGACGGAAAAACCGTAACAAAACGAACCACACCTATTTGCATGCAACAATGCAGCTTAAGGCTAAATCTAAGAAGGTCGGACGACCTATTTACACAGGGGACGACAACCTAAAACAGTATATGTAATATTTCGACATGGGTATTTGGAAGGACATGGCTGGAGAAAGAAACAAGATCAAGAAAGCGGCTAGCGATATCTACAAAAAACCCAGAAACTTATAGCAGCGAGAACTCAGAAGACGACTATGAAAACAACAACACAAAACATAGCGAAGCCGGCATAGAAAAGAGCTAAGAAAACAGTTGAACCTACCCAAAAAGCTCGATCTGAATCAAAATGCCGGCGACAACGTCATGAAAAGTTTTTTTTTTTTTTTTTTGGAATGGCGTCTCGCAGTTGACCTTGAGAGGCCGTGACTGCTCAACCGGACTGTGAAGGTTTTTAGGATTCTAAAAGCCTCCAGCCAGGGCGTAAACCTACTTAAACCTAAAGCGACTGCGCACTGAGGGCACCCCCTGTGGGGTACGAACCTTGGCTCAGGGAGTCACGGGCGGGGGGGGGGCTCTCAGCTAGTGGGGACAGGCTAGATCAAGATATTTTCATGATTATTAAACGAGGAATTTAAAGCTACTGGCTCAGCTGCGGCGCGGGCTGGCGCATCAACGAGCAAGGGATGGTCGGGGGTCTGATTGTTACTCGGGGGTCTTCCGAGGAGGACCTCGGCGGCGAGGTCGGTAGGTTGTGAAAATATGCGCCCTCCTACAAATAAATACCACCCGTCTCTCCACTAGTCCAATGCTTACTCAAGGATGCATATCCGGTAGGCTCGCAATCCTTTCATATCCTAAGGGCACGTCTACCTGATCATTACCGCGCCCTCCGGTCTACTTCTTGTTAAGCAATGGCCTCTGTAACACCATGAAGCATGAGGCTGCAGGGGCTAGTGCGAATCTTGAGGCTCATTCGATTAATTGAGTCTGATCAAGCCACGCTGGGATGCATTACATTACATTACCGCCTTCCGAAATTAAAGTTATTTTTCACTTTGTAGTGTTTTTTTGAAAGTCGTTTGGTTTTTTTTTCACTTTTTCGTTTTAGTACCTCGCCAATTCGTAATTTCATCATCCTTGGGGTCAAAACAATCGCGGTTGATATGCTGTTATTTTTTGAAGAGTTCCGTTGTCTGTCTCCTAAACTCATCATCAGATCTAAGTATATGAAATTTATATGGGACCATTCCGGAATAAAACCCTTTCGAACAAAAAAAAAATGCAAATCCGTCTATATGTGACTGAGTTATGGCCGTACACACCAAAAAATAAAGTTTATATTATTATATAAAAGTACTGAATCAACTATGTTAAATTTTTATGGGACCAAATGGCAACTATTCCGCATCAATCTAAAGAAGAATCACGTAAATCGGATCATAAATCTCAGCGTAATCGGTGTAGGTATAGACGCCAGCACATCAAGCTACCCCAACCCTAAACTGTCAATTTTTCCCAAATAAACATGAACCTTATGTTTATGCAATAAAGATGAAAATCTATCAAATAAATTTGACAGATTGGGGTAGCTTGATGTGCTGGTACGTACATAAAAAAAATGCCAATCGAATTGAGAACCTCCTCCTTTTTTAAGTCGGTTAAACATAGAGAACAAACACCTATCCCTATTTTCATTAAAATATAAAACGAAAACATTTATGTTTATCAGACAACCACATATTTTTTAAGTTTTGAAGCAAATGGATTGTTCGTTTGAACACCGTTACGAAATATACGAGACAAACAAGAAGTCTGTTGGATCAAAAAAATAAATTAGGGACGGAGTCCATAGTCGCTTGCCCATCGCCCTTTGACTATGTAGATAGGTAGGTACTAGCGTTGGCCAGCGCCTTCGCCCGCGTGGTAGTCGAAAATTATCCTACGGAAACGTACTACCGGGACAAAATTTTAATCCAGGCTATAATCTATCTTTGTGCAAAATTTCATCCAAATCTGTTAAGTCACTTTTGCGTGATTGAGTAACAAACGTCTAAACATACAAACTTTCACATTTATAAAATTAAGTAGAATTCAAGAATGTTATCGTTCTAAGTTTCTAGTTTAGTGACTAAGAAATAAGATTTTTTATACAAACGAAACCTTCCACTACTCCCTTCACTCCAACTACAACTCCAACTCACTCAAGTGTGAAACAAGAAAATATTCTCGTATGCCACCTACCCAAACAAAACAAAACTTTCTAACAGTAGTATGCGATCATAAGCTTTAGTGCAAAGCGGAATACGACCACGACTATCAGATGTTCAGAATGGTGAACGGAGTAGAACCTTTTGGCGTATAATTTGGTATTTCATTTTAAACATGAAATAATCTTTAAAAAATTACTACATAATTTGAATAAACTTTTCATACTAAAATATTTAAAACAAACGAAAAGTATTGAAATTGAAATGATTAATTCTACTCTATGCGCGAAAATTATTATATAGGGTGACTGGTAATTTAGTGACCGATATTTAAACACATAATTGTAGGTAGGTACTCATCATAACAAACAACTTTCCCAAAGAAACTATATTTTTAGATAACTAGCGCATGTTCCCATTACCCCAATAGAATATTATGTACCTAACAAGAATAGGTAACTAAATTAAATTACAGCGGACAGTGTATTATTCTTGTTAGGTACTAAAAAGAATAATACACCATCTATTGGAGTAATAAAATTGAGGTCACTATGATAGATAAAAAAAAATCATTTTTGTGTACTTATTTTGCATAATTTGAAAATGCCGGGCACAAATGTAAAACATAAAATGTAAAATAGTAAAGACATGAAAATTATTAAAAGCTTCCGAATGTTTCCAAATAAACAGAGTATATTTTTTGTGAGTCATCCTATACTTACAAAAGAAACTAAATAGTAGGTAGGTATTACAAACATTATTATTTTGAAGAAAACGTCACATGGAAACTTTTAATGTGGCGTGGTGTAGGATTCCGATAAAAAAAATCGGAACACGGAACGCGGTCTCTCTCTGTGCTTGCCACACTGAAAATAGTGAAGTTAGCTGCCGGCGTTGGAACGCTCGACCTGGGATATTGTTTTATCTGTGCAATTTTACAATCTGTATCACTGTTCTGTCATTTCTGTGCATCTTGGTCGCGACATTGTTTTTGTTTTGTTTACTAATTTTATCATTAAATTGTAACTAACAAGAATATCGTTTTGTATAAAAACACAAGTGAAATTGTCTTAGTGAAACATAATAACATTTACTGTTGTAATTGAAGGTTAATGTTATTGACCAGCAGGTATGTAAAACAATGTTTACTTAAAAGGTTGTTTCTGTGTATAATAAGAATAACAGTAAAATAGAATTAGATAATGCCTCCCTATTTAAATAATAAAATTTATATTATGATTTCTGTTCTTTTGATTGATTTATTGTTAGTTTTTCCATCGAATTTTAACAAGAGTGGAGGTTATAGCAAAGGTTAACTATTGTTGGTATTTTTAGCGGTGAATTTTAAAACTTAGAAATAAGGTTTCAATACGATTGGTCCGAACTCCCAAAACGTTATCGCTATTTGCGATGATAATACCATACGTTTATAGTTAGGTACCGAACTATAATCGGTATTTCTTTAGTAAGTAGGTAATAACAATATCAGTTAGTCTTCTTACCTATTGGTCTATATGAGAAATTTTGTTCTTAAACCTTTAAGATAATAGATACAAGAAAAAATAAGATTACCCACTGACCTATATTATTTTAAAATGATATATTTTATAATATGAAGAGTTGGTCAGAAGGTACCTACTCCTACATCCTACATTTCACCATACGAAGTGACACGCGCTTTTACAATTGGTAACTTATGGTTACCAATTGTAAAACACGCTGTGAATGGGTGTAAGCGAAAGAGCTCTCGGCCTCGGTACCGTCTGAGACAATGTCGAAGCCGGAATTGTACATGTGCGTGTTTGTGTTATACGCACACATTCAAAGCTAGTATAAACACGCACTTGGTTACCACATGTAAAGCGCGCATCGCTTCGTGAGATAAAAAGAATGTACCAAATAGGCGACGAGCCTATTTGCATAGCATAATCAGCCTATAATGTTCCCACAACTGGGACACTTGTCTCCTCTCTGAGTGGGAGTGAGCCAAAATCCACCACGCGGGTCCAGTGCGGGTTGGTAGATGACTAGTTGTCACATTTTTACTTCAGGTTTTCCTTCGCCGTTTAGAGAGCATTGGTGATGAAATGAAATACACATAGTAAAGTGCCTACCTGGGTTCGAACTCACGACCTACAATTCGTAAGTCGCGGACGTTACCACTGGGCCACCACTGCTCCCATAGCTGGGCATTAATCCAGACTTCCATCTACTAGGTGCAATTTCTGATAGATAAACCCAATAACACTTTGGTACCGGGAATCGAACACAGGATCTCATCCTCCATAGTAGCGCTGACTATTAGGTTTTCAAAGCAGCAATTGGTGTTTAACTTAACCCTTTGGGGAAACAGGGGCCTAAGTCTACTAATTTATAAATGTTACAATGGTCTCTCAATGGTGTGTTTTTGACAGTTTTTGTATGGCAAATCTGTCAAAAACTTACCATTGAGAGACCATTGTGACGTTTATAAATTAGTAGACTTAGGCCCCTGGTGTGATGTTTTTTTTTTTATGTTAATAAAACGATCCTCTGACGGAAACACAAATAAAAATTCACTAGTACCATCATCCTGTGGGCAATAAACTAGGCGTAAATTCATACCGTCACCGTACCGTCAATTTGTCCCGTATGTGTCGCCGGGCGTAAAAGAATAGCACCATCCCACTTCTTCCAGTGGGTGTCGTAGAAGGCGACTAAGGGACTCACTAGAGAATGGGCAGCAGCGTTCTTTATGCATTTTACCACCATACTGCGATCGCCAACCCGCCTGCCAAGCGTGGCGATTATGGCAAAACCCCCCAAAAATGACAGGAGCCTGGGGGAGGCCTATGTCCAGCAGTGGACGTCTTTCGGCTGAAATGATGATGATAATGATGAAATTCATACCTAAGTATGTTACGAGTGACAGAAAAGATTAGATCTAAAAAGGGTTTTTAAAGTTCTAGACTCTGATACGTTTTACTTTAATTTTAAACTTTTAATTATAATATGTACAGGTACATAAAAAAGAATGAATAAATGAATGAATGATTTATTCGCTTAAAAGTTCTTAAAGCTAGATACATTGCCCCACAAAACTGCTTACGCAGTTTAACTGTGAGATCGTTGAGTCTCTTACAGTAAACATAATATAAGGTATATCTGTAACACATATACAGCCTTAGTTATAAAAAACTCGCTAATCACTGATTAGCCACTGTTCAGCTTATCAATTGGTTACCTCCTAATCATTGATTAACTTTTCTTTATTTATAAACGCTAGTTTGCAGGTGATTAGTAGCGAAACGAAATAGAGGTGAAATTATGCGTTCAGCACAGATTATAATCAAAATATTCGCCTAAAACACAGGAATTTAAGAATCAAGTTGCCAAATGCATGATTTTTGTATCTGTGGTGACTTCGACAGACTTATGTCAAAAATTTCATTGATTTATTTGTATTTGAATATAATAATTTATTATGTTTATTTTATTGTGTTTGCGATGGAAGCAAATTAGCAATGAAAATAATACGATCCCATGATTGGAGTAAACAGGAAAAGGTAATGTATCCTCTGAATTTTTATCTAGTTTCTATTGCAAAGTGACCCAATTTAATGCTATCGTATTAGCTGATAATAACTATGTATTTACAAGTTCTTTACGTTTATTTACATGGATATTATCTTTTAAAAACATATGCGTATATATGTATGTATATTCTATGAAAATTCCTAGTGCTTTTGCAGGGTTTCAGTGTATTTTAATAACAATAAAATATACTTGTTTACAGTTACAATTTTGACTGCTGCTATGAAAGCTACTAGCATGTAGCACCAATACTATTCAATCTTGAGATGGCAACGATGGAGATGATGCTACGTGAAAAAGATGAGCAATGATAATAATATGCTCCCAAGAATGGAGTTAACAGGAAAAGGTAATGTATCTCTGAATTTGTACCTATTTACTTTCTATTGTAAAGTGACCAAATGAATGATAACACAGTAGCCGATACAGCTATGTATTTACATGTTCTTTAAACTTGTTAACATGGATATTGTCTTTGAGAAACATATGTAGGTACTTGTGCCTATTCAATATAACTTCCTATTGCTTTTGCATTGGGGTTTCAGTGTCTTTAAATAACAATTATTATTCTTGTTTACAGTTACAATTTTGACTGCTGCTATGAAAGCCACTACTTAGCAGTTAGCACCATTACTATTCAACCTTGCAAAGATGGCAACGGGGGTCACCATGCTAAGTGAAAAAGATGAGGAATGAGAGTGGCATGAGAAAATAAGTGCACCCGTCTTTGGACAAAGAAGAATTGGAAATCAAAAATAATGAAATTATAACACAAATATGGCTTTATTGCGTATCGAAATAAATTGGTTTTTATAAAAAGTATCTTGTTTTATTGTGCATGACTGCCATAACGTGGCATTTCTTTAGTTCTGGGCCCTAGAACGCGTCATCAGTATCGTATAAAGTACTCTCTGCGTCATAAAACGAGGGGTACATGGGATAACAATGGATAATCACTATCTCCGATGAGCTTCCTCACGAACTGACTGAACCTCCTACTGATTGAACTACCCTATAAATCCTATCATCACGTGTACGTAGAATGAGGAATATGTTTTTTTCGTAGCGGATTTGAACGAGTCTTGTAGGTCTTCCTCCGTTTACTAACAATAGGCGCCCGCGGCGTTTCAAAACTATTTAATTCTTCGGTGTCGTTCTGAAATCCCGTAAAATATTGTCGAAATCCACATTTACTAATGATAATTCCATATTTAAGAACAAAATAACCTTGAAGTACACTAAAAATCATTTTGAATCGATCAGCTGATTAAAATAAAATCCGCCATGTTGCCTCTTAGCAAGTTAAACAGGGCACCGGTGGTGTTTAAATATGACAGCTACAAATCATTTGCTTAGCGACCTTAGAGCGCTAAATAGCGTTTATAAATAAGAATTTTGCTAATCAGTTAGTTAGCAATTGATTAAAAGTTACAAGGCGTTTATGAATAAGACCGTTAATTAATACCTAAAATTACATAGAATCTAATAAATATTTTTTAAGTTTACGTGCGAATTTTACTTTGATATCTTCTTGTCTGATGTCAGCAGGCAAAGTGTTCAGTAAGTAGGGAACGCGTTTTTTTAAAGTTCTGTCGCCATAGTAATTAGTAACTCTGGGTACATCATATTTACCTGCTGTCATCGACCTGGTATTATACCTGTTAGAAACTAGTGAGTCACTATCCCGACTACCATAATTATTAACCAATAATAGGTACTTATGCTTAAGAGGCCTACGCAGAACGAATTGTCCATACAAACGTAATACCAAAATCATTTGCAACTCGAGCATATTTCCACCATATTATGGTGATATTCGGATTCAGACAGTATTTATCTAGGCTCGTAGAGGTTTTTTTTTCCAAAATTCTTACCTAAAATGAAGTTTAAGCGAATTGAATTTTGCAAATTTTTACAGCGTAAATGACATGTTTTCTCACTATTTTTTGGTATTATAACCAACAATATTTGTAATATTGTTATCTCAGAAGCATAGCTCATATTATCAAGTTGTAAAATGTCGAAAAAAATATTAAAATACAATAAGTTTTCATTCATCATTTTTGGTATTACGGAACACATCCAAATTCATCATAAATATCAGTAGCTAGTAGCGCTATCGCGTCAAGCCAATGTCAATGTGTGTGTGATCGTACTGCTCACTGTAGGTGTGTATCGCTCGGACAGGTACTAACACTAGCGCAACATGACGGTATTCACTTGGTTATAAAATTGTGATTTAGTATTGAGTAACCTACATTCTTACGAACTTTTCTTTGTTTCCGGATTTGGATATACAGGGTGGCAGGGACATCGACGCAAACCTGTTAATCGATCCTTCCGCGTTTAATTTTTTGTAGGACTGCTGGCTTATGAAAAAAATATAATTTATAAGGTGGAAGGGACATCGATTTTTCTTCGGTTGTTTAAAAAAATAGCTACTGCATACATAATGATCGCGGAGATCTAGAATCATGTACTGAATGCATGGTTACAGTTTGCACGTCAATGTCCCTGCTACCCATAGATATATTTTTTTGTTCATTATGCCAGTCCTTTTGGCGTCCATTCTATAAAAATTATATACTTTATTGTTGCGGATTGTTATTTTGTAATTGTCCTTGTACCCGCCCAAGGGGGCTGAAGCCAATTACAAGGTCAACGTGAAAATCCTAGTTGGCGGCTGAGACTGTTTTCAAAATTTTCTTCATGGGTGTCCTTTTTCTGGTTTTCTATGGTGCTGAAGCCAATATGAGGCGAAATGAAAATCCAAGATGGCGACTGCGAAAATTTGCAAATTTTCATCATGGGTGTCGATTTCATGGTTTTCGGGGGTGCTAAAGCCGATGGTGGGGTCAAAATGAAAATCAAAGATGGCGGCCATGAAAATTTACGAATTTTCCATCATGGATATCGTTTTCAGGGTTTTTGTAGGTTCTAAAGCCGATGGTGGGGTCAAAATGAAAATCCAAGATGGCGGACAAGAAAATTATCGAATTTTCCATCATGGGTGTCGATTTCATGGTTTTCGGGGGTGCTAAAGCCGATGGTGGGGTCAAAATAAAAATCCATGATGGCGGCCAAGAAAAGTTACGATTTTTCCATCATGGATATCGATGGCATGGTTTTCGGGGGTGCTAAAGCCGATGGTGGGGTCAAAATGAAGATCCAAGATGGCGGCCATGAAAATTTACGAATTTTCCATCATGGATATCGTTTTCAAGGTTTTTGTAGGTTCTAAAGCCGATGGTGGGGTCTAAATGAAAATCCAAGATGGCGACCAAGAAAATTATCAAATTTTCCATCATGAATGTCGATTTCATGGTTTTCGGGGGTTCTAAAGCCGATGCCGAGTCATTAATAATGACGGCAGCTGCGTCCCAGAAGTAAAAAGACGTATAGCCATGGCTAAAGATTCTATGACACGCCTCCAGAACATCTGGAAACATCGTGGTATAAGTTACAAAACCAAAGCCCGATTGGTTAGGGCAATAGTTTTCCCGATTTTTCTCTATGGAGTTGAGACCTGGACAATCCGAGCAAGAGAAAGACAAAGGATAGACGCATTCGTACAGACACGCGGATTACAATTATTTGCATTATGCGTTATTGTTTAGTTTTTAGTAATTTCACACTTACCTATCTTATTTTATTTCATTTATTACTTTTTATTTATGTTTCTGTCCGTGACATCACAGCGGGCCCTATCAGAATACCAGCGCTGCGACACTTTTTAAATGTCGCAGCATCGTGCTGAGATAGTGGCCTTTTGGTCTCGTACGGGATCTTGTTTTTATTTTTACTTTTTTATGTACAAGTAAATCTAATTTTAATTTTATTGAGTACCTAGCGTAGCGTAGCTGTGTTTTAGTTTTTTAGTGTTTGATTTTATTGTGTTGTAGTTATGTTTGTGATTTTCCTGTGCGAGTCTAATAAATACTTTTTCTTTCTTTCTTTATTCGAAATGTGGTGCTGTAGGCGAATGCTACGAATACCATGGACGGCCAAACGCACAAATGTGTCTGTCCTATCTCAGCTCGCTATCAAGACCCGATTGTCTACAACTTGCCTACAGCGTATTCTGAGCTACTTCGGTCACATAATGCGAAGGGGAGACAGCAGCCTTGAAAAGTTGGTCATTGTTGGCAATACCGAAGGAAAGAGAGCACGGGGCCGGTCGCCAACACGATGGTCTGACCAAATAAAGGAAGCTACCTCATCCAGCAAATTTCAGCAGATGGTGATGGCAACTTCAGACCGGAGTCGATGGAGGCAGATTGTTCGCTTAAAAGCGTTCAGTGACCACGATCCTCAGTAATGAGGGACCGATTAAAGAAGAAGAAAGCCGATGGTGGGGTCAAAATGAAAATCCAACACGGCGGCCAAGAAAAGTTACGATTTTTCCATCATCCGAAATGGCGACACTGTAATGGTAGCGTATGTACGTAAATAAATAAATAATAAAAAATCATGGATATCGATTTCATGGTTTTCAAAATGAAAATCCAAGATGGCAGCCAAGATATTTTTGAAATTAACACACACATTACATCATGGATATCGTTTTCAGGGTTTTTGGAGGAAAACGACACCTATGATGGAAAATTCGAAAATTTTCTTGGACGCTATCTTTGATTTTTATTTTGACCTCACCATCGGCTTTAGATCACCCAAAAACCTTGAAAACGACACCCATAATGGAAAATTCGAAAATTTTCTTGGCCGCCATCTTGGATTTACATTTTGACCTCACCATCGGCTTTAGATCACCCAAAAACCCTGGAAACGACACCCATGATGGAAAAGTCGAAAATATAGGTACCTTAGGTAGGTACCTACAAATATGAAGATTTTTTTTTTTAATGTGCCGTATAAAGCTACGACGATTACTATTTAAATCTAGTTGGAGTGTTTATTTCCAGTCTGCCACACCCCCAACCCTTTGATAGAATACAGGCAGAATGATGTTATGAATAAATTTCATTTCCTCAACTTTTTCGCGCAACCGTCCGTTTGCGCAATAGGATTCGCGCAAGTGCCCTTCGCGCAACTATCGTTCGCGCAAGTGTCTTTCGCGCAAAGTTACACACGGCTACACATCAAGCTATACATTTCCAGTTTACGCTGACCTCGCACTGTACGGAAATCCTATACAATGCAAGATCAGCTTATACTGGAAATGTATAGCTTGATGTGTAGCCGTGTGTACAGTCGCGCAAACGTCTGTTCGCGGAAATGTCTTGTCGCGCAAGTGATCCTTCGCGCAAAAGTCCGTTCGCGCAAAAGTCCAAGCGCGGAAATGTCTTTTCGCGCATGTGGGTTCGCGCAAGTGTGTTTCGCGAAAATGTTTTTTGTCCCAGATCCCTTCAACAGGTGTAGATTTCGCTGCCCTCACAGGACACGTTACTTCTATGATAGAGTCATCACCTGTCAAACCATCTGGGTTTGTTCCGTTATCTATTATCATCATCAAGTCGGAAAAAATCCTGCCCTCTGACTGAGAGGTATCTTGGCATGCGCTGCCTAAACCGTAAACCCTATTACTAATAAAAGCACAGAATAAAGTTATTCCAAGTTTAAACCTATGAAAATGTATGGTTATTCCTTTCCTTTCCTTTATTTTTCCTGGTATAACATCGTTCTGTGTTTATTAGATTAGTATGAGGGGTAGAATTAGACGAAGATATTGTATTGTGCAATTGTATAAACAGTTCTAAATAAAAGTCCGCGACAGCATAATTATATCTGTCTTTTATGTTATAGCCAAAAAATAGTGAGCCATAAAGGCATTTAAATTAGATACCTACTGTTTTTACAATGCACATTTTAGAGGATTTACTTATGCGGTCCGAAAGCGATAAAACGGACTGTCTCGTTGATCTAGTGGTCGCACGCGCTACTACGGAGCATGACGTCTTGGATTCTATTCCCAGGTTGGGCAAAGTGTTATTGGCTATTTCTAACTGGAATTTCGCCGTAGCCGCCCGAAGTCTGGGTGTTTTTTTTTTTTTTGGGTGGGAAATCATCAAATAACTTCTCCCCCTCTGGGTGGAGCAGGAGGGCGTGTCAGACTTTTACTGACTAAAACCCACCCGTGTTCCTTCATTAGCCCGTATGCCAGGGGCTGTGGTATCTCTTTTTTTTTTTTTTTTTTTTTTTATTTATTTGGAAGAACAAACAATTACACATTATATTTTACATATAAATAGTACATAGGAAGTTATATAAATGTGCAACCAACAACGTTCTCCACAGATACACAAAAAGACAAAGACAATGTTGACAAAGTAAAAGTCGGGTAGAATATGGGTAGAATAGATAAGAACATGAAATAAAATATACATAGATTACAGCCACTAAATACAATAAAGAACACTTAAAGAGACTTTAATATTGTTATTCTTTCTAGTTTTTCCATCTCTTTCAAACGAACCCCCACCCCTGACAGGCATCGGCCCTTGCGGGCCCCATCATTAGCATTTTGTGCTGACATCTCTTTGAGGCGCGCGTGGAACACAACGCGCCGTCGACTTGGGCTTGGTCCTTACCGGACAGCGAGCTACCCATTACTCGCCGTCCGCAAGCCCATGCCTACGGTGGCCGGAAATCGGCCTGGGATTCCCGACGCCCAGGGCGTCTCCGTATCCTGCGGCGACTGGGGTCGCGAGGGCGCATATGCTGCCTCTCCCTCACGTGCGCCGCCTCCCTCTTCGCGAGCATCACTGCTTCGCTGAAGGAGGTGACGGCTCCCCATGCCCTCTCGCTCCGTACCATGGCCTGGACCAGGGCCGGACGCGAGAGATCGCTGCCGCCGATCGCCTCCACGAGGACACGGCGGTGCTCCGCCCAAGCAGGGCAGACAGCCACCGTGTGCTCCACCGTGTCCTCAGGGCGATCTTCGCAGTGGAAACACCCGGGCGTTTCCTCCCGCCCTATCCGAAACAGGAACCTCCCGAAACAACCGTGTCCGGTGAGGACCTGCGTCAGGCGGAAGGTGAGGACGCCATGCCGCCTCTCAAACCACTCCTCAAAGAGGGGACTTACCGCCGCAATCGTGGCGTGCCCACCCGAAGTCTGGGTTTATGTCCGGTTGATGACAATAGGCTCGCCCCCTATTAAATGGGACTTAAAACATAACTGGCGAAATGTGGGTGTACTATTAGGTACACCTCTGCCCAACCATTCGGGAAAACAAGGCGTGATGTTATGTAAGTATGAAGCCTGTGGGCACAATTATTATTGGCTCAGAATACTGTTATTTATCTGTATTTAGGCACATATAAATTATTGGAACATCTGTCTTGACACAGGCAACACTTTTATTATTTGGTTTGTAGTCGTTTTTTTTATTAGTTTTAAAGTTTAGTAAAAGGAATAAAACGCCTTAGTTTTGTAAACTTGAGTTTACCCTAAATGTGTGGCTAGGTACTTCATGTATTTTATTTGTTCAAGAACACTAATACTTACCATACAAATTCAACATTGGTTTTCAAAAGTATTTAGGAATAGTTCGTAAATGACGTAGGTATCTGTTAAATTCTCTACAAGGCCAAAATCTCGGGATATCCTAATATGTTGAGATCCCGGCACTGTAGAGGAATTTCCAAAAAACGCATTACTAGTCTGTACATTTACTAACGATTCCCCCAAAAAAGTCAACAAAACAAAGCAAATTATGAACATACCTAATAAATTACGAATAAATAAGGATGCCTACGACTCGTTACGCTCACACACACAGCTGCGCATCGGTGCTTCTTTTGTCAAACAGAGATAGCAATATTCGGACGAAATATTGTCTCCGCTCGAATCCTAGTTGCGAGCTTGGTTCGTCGGATTCTTAAGGCTAACTGGTAGAATTTTACATATTTTGAATAACTTACTATAATCTCCTAAAATAATCATAAGGCATCAAAAAATACGTCCACAGCTTTGTCAATAGGAAATGTGCCCAAAAGGCTGGCAGCATTGCCACGTTGTATGGCCATGCTAATTCTTTGGCCGAAAAATAGGCCAGCCCTTTGGTCACGTGAAGAGTCGACCAACCACTTGGAAAACTAAGTGGTTGAAATGTCTCTGAAAACTAAGTGGGCACTCGGACCCCATGGCCCTAGAGTTTCAACCCCAAACGGCTCGAACATATAGGTTCCGATAAGATTGGAATATTTGCACCGTTCTAGACTAGAATACTAGATATAAAATTGATTAGCCGCTATTAATTTTCAGCATCAGCAATGGACGGAAGCACTGCTGTAGCATCAGGGTCCGATCAGGAACTTAAGAAAATTCTTACATATATGCTAAAAAAATGTGAATTGGAGGCCAAAAATAACAAGTTACAAATACGACTAGAAGATGTTGAAGACCGGGTTTTGAATTACACAGGAATCCGGAAAATTACGCTTCCGCAAATTCTGAAAACAAGTGCGGTCGCAATATATCCTAAAACGAAGAACATTGATTTTAACATCCATTTAATCATTTTAAAATGTCTAAGTAAGTTTTATGAACGCAAAGAATTGCCCTCTTTTAGGCTCCTATTCGAGAGCGTAAACGAATTTATGAGCACCTTGAATGCTCTGTACGCTCAAAGTGCTGAGCAATTTAAACTGGATGTGACATTGCTGGGCATTGATTATCAATCAGTTTCCAATGACATAAAACTACTCATGGAAGACCCGAAAATAACGTTTGAAAGATATTCATATCTTATGAAAATGAAGCAGATACGTCAACAAGAACGTTATGTTATATATTATATCAGTGAAAGGATTATAGATAAAAATCACAATTTTTATAACCCTTGGAAACGATATGGCCAAACAACCGTTATTTGTAACGATGAATGCATTTTATTTCATGCCGTATCTAGAAATGGTTTTACAAATGGTTTATTTTGCTATTCTGCTACTGAAGATGAATTTTACAAATGGGTTGTAGATATTTTACTTGGATGTTTATATACTTCGGCCACTGTCGTATTAGATAATAGTCCCCTTCATGGAACATCAAAATCGAAATCAATAACCATGTTTGACACAAAAAATGATATGAAAAAATGGCTACATGATCACAATGTACCATTCAGTGACGCCATGAACAAATCACAACTATATCAACTCGTCAAAAAACATGCCGTTATAGAAGAAATGCCTCGCGTTGATCGAGTTTTAAAAGCGAATGGTCACCAAGTATTACGACTGCCTACACATTTCGAAGACTTATCACCCATTGAACATATTTGGCAAGATATTAAAAGAAACTTACAACCCAACGATGACCTGCATGATGAGCTTTTAACAATGTTTGCAAACATGCCCAAACAGTCTTACGAATTATATGAAAGAGATATTGTGGAAAGAGAAAAGGCAATGTTTTCAATAGATACAGAAACGGACATAATGTTAGATAACTTTCTACTGGATTTAAAAACTGAAAGTTGCCCAGTCTTAGGTTTATAGATCTGTCACATTTTTTTTTTTTTGAATAATAGAATAGACTACGAAATGTTCACTCGTTGTTGTAATTTTGACTAAACGACATCATACAGGATATATCCAGATAACCTATTTTAGCATGCTTGAAGAATTGAAACACAATTGAAGTTTTAGTAAGTAGTTATAAAAACCTAAAAAAAAAACAACTGACTTCCGGAAAGAACACTACAAAATGAAAAATAATTTTAATTTCGGAAGTCGGTGACTTTTCACATGTAAGTATTTTATTAATTTCTTGTCACCGCTTACCGAAATTAAAGTTATTTTTCACTTTGTAGTGTTTTTTTTCCGGAAGTCGAATGTTTTTTTTTTTGGAAAATGTTTTATTTTTAAATTATAGTATCTGCCTACCCCACCAATTCGAAATTTCATCATTCTTGGGATCAAAACACTGCATATTTATGCGATAGCAGCAATCACGGTTGCTGTAATTTTTTGAAGAGTTCCGCTGTGTCTCCGAAACGCATCATCAGATCTATAAGAAATTTAAATGGGACCATTTCGGAATAAAACCTCTTTCGAACAAAATGAATTTTGCAAATCGGTTTATAAGTACGTATATGACGGAGTTATGCCCGAACCTCCAACTAACTCCAAACCGTTAAAGAGTTGTACCTTCCTTCAGCAGCTCAACGTCATGAGATGATGATGACCATACGCAAATGTCTCAATAGCTTTGGAAAATATATAGGAAAAACATTGTTAATACCTATAAAATTTGAGGTTTACGCTCTATTTCCCTGGGATTCCATCATCAGATCCTGACTTGGTGCCAATGGGACCACCTCAGGAGTATACTCTTTCAGATAAAAAAAGAATCTTGAGAATTGTTCCACAAATGGGGGAGAAATCGGTGAACATACACAAAAAAAAAACATACAGTCGAACATATAACCGCCTCCTTTTTTGAAGTCAGTGTAAAATAGAGAAAAGCTCGTTCTATTATCATTAAAAGAGCACGTGACCGATTTATCGAAAAGGGTTAGGGACTGATAGGTACAGAAGTGGGTAGGCCATCGATTATTGACTGCCGAATTAGTGGGGACGAAAAAAACACTTAACGATTTACGCCATGATTATTACAAGCAGTTGTTCTCTTTTGAAAATAACAAAAAGTTAGGAACCTACCTGATTATCTGCTGAAGTCAAAAAGAGTTGCTGTTATTTTTATCGGCCTGCTCCCCAGAATGCACAGAGAAAAAGTATAGGTATCATTTTTAAAATTAGGACCTTTAGCTTATCGGAAAGCTTTTGAAAGCTAATCGAAGTTTTGGTATGACCACGAATCTAATAGGTAAGTACATAAGACTTAAATAGACAGTTTACCCCTTAAGTCCTTATGCAAATGGTGTGGTTAAGGATGTTCAAGGAAGACCTGAACCCTTTCGGACGTAAACATACCTTTATATAAAATAAATAACGAAGTAGGACAGACAGTTTGCCGTCATGTGGTTAATTGTTACAAAATGTGTTTAATTTTCATTTGCTGTTGGCATTGTCAGCGGTAAACGACAACGGGCGCGATGTCGAATCGCCCGAGGCGATTTAATCGATTTGAAAGGGATCTATTTGTTTTAGTCCAACAATTTGTATTTAAATACCGGCTCTGTCATTAATTAAAAGGCAAACTTAAACAGGATAATTTTCACTGAACATTATGTACTATTTTGTTCAAATGAGGATTAATTCCGTATCTAAATAAGTATGTCCAATGTCGAGTCGGGCAAATACCATCTATCTACACTTAAACAAATCCACCGAATCGAAGTGTTGTTATTACCAACTATTGCACTTTTCTATTTCATTTTGATCCAGTAACCTAGGTCTTAATTTAGCTTTTTAATCTAAAAGCTCTAGGCTGAACGCAATAAACAAAGTTACGCATAAATTAATCTACGGCAATTAATACCTACGTAATGAAATGTGGCGTCGCAGATATTTCAGAGCGCGAGACTGTATGCCGTGCGTCCTACATTCTACGTACGAACAATTAACGGCTAATAAACTTTGTTATGCACTGCAATGCACTTATGCAGAACCACGCTCGTGAAAAGTATAAGGGAAAAGCCTGATAACGTTAGTCATAAACCGTCTATAAAATTATATTACAGTCTTAACTCTAACTGAATGAAACCTCAATTTCATGTTTGGATTTGTCTACCTACAACTCTATGCGTGATTTGTCTACCTACAACTCTATCCACAGCCAATAGGGTATTTTCCAATTTATTGAAAAGTATTCTAAATTGAAGATTGGGACGAAATATGTAACAGAAAAATAAAAGTAAATTCATTTATATCCATTTTCTCAATTAAAAACGATTTAAATCGAATTTACTTTTCGTTGTTTTGAATTTACCACCAAAACGCTCGTTACGATAGCTTTTTTAACTTTGTTTAAACCAAAGTAGTTAGTAAGTAAACAAGTGAATGTCGAGTTAATAATTTTTAATGTATAGAAATTGGAATTATTGGCGTACGTTGCCTCTGTGCACAAATACTTCTAAAACTGCGCCAACCTAAGTATTTGTACCGGTGCCGTTTACACAAAGCTGGCGTCACGATGACACGTGATAAAAAGTCATCGTAAGGAGCGTTTTGGCGGTAAATTCAAAACAACGAAAACGAAATTTGATTTTAATCGTTTTTAATTGAGAAAATGGATTTAAATAAATTTATTTTTATTTTTCTGTTAAATATATCGTTCCAATCTTCAAATTAAAATAGTTTTTATTAAACTGGAAAATACCCTATTACTGAACAAGACAAGAAAATCAAAATTTTATATAGGACCTAACCTAACTGGTGGAAACTTCGAACCAAAACACATATCTAATAGAGACGCCCCAGACAATTCCTAGTATCTATTTAAATTTTCGTAACAGTTATTGAATTTATTTGTAGTACCTAAGTATCAAAGCCCGACTTTACATTATAATTATTAATATGGTTATCATCTTACATCGCGTGGTAAAAACACTATTAGAGATATCTACATTGAAGTTCACTGAATAAGTTTCAACGTAATATTTCGATCTTATTATTTACAAGGGCCATTTCATTCGGTTTTTCGCATCTTATTTCGTCGGGGATATAGCTCAGTGGCAGAGCAATCGACTGCAGATCGATAGGTCCCCGGTTTAAATCCGGGTGTCCCCTTCAAGCAAGCCTACTTGCATTTGTTTTATTTTTTGCCAATATTTTCCTGCACTCTGGCTTTTTTTTAACAAACAGTATTGGTAGAAATAGGCACCTAAAGTATATATCTCTATAAATTAAAACATTTTTATTTTTTGGGTGGGATGTCATCAAATAACTTCTCCCGCTCTGGGTGGAGCAGGAGGGCGTGTCAGACTTTTACTGACTAAAACCCACCCGTGCTCCCTCAGAAGCCTGTGTGCCAGGGGCGGCGGTATCTCTCGAACAACCCGCGCCCCTGGCAGGCATCGGCCCTTGCGGGCCCCATTGGTTTGTGCTGACAGCTCTTACAGCCACACTCAGAGACGCCTAACGGTTACTTAAGAGGCTCCTTAGTAAAAATTAAAAATGGTTCACTCTCAGAGTCAGTTAACGGTTCGTTAGTGGCCCTTAGTGACAATTAAAGTTAAGTACAGCAAGACCTTTACTTAACTTGTTAATTATTGATTTTGACATTTAAGTTTGAGGATTTTTTTTATTTTTACCAGTGAATTAGCTTTTGCATTTACTTAAAAGCAATAATATCTGATTTAGCAGATTGTATTGAGTTTGTGGAGTATGCCAGAAGATGTAGAGAAGTAGGACCGAGGCGGTATTTACGAGATTATTCTGATCCCTTTACTAAATACCTACTCTATTGAAGAATTCCATGCACCAAATAGATTTAAATTTAGATATACATTGTTGATGTGGCACAAATGAATGAAAACCAACAGCAATGGTTTTACAGTGCGACAAGCCTTGGTTGAAAGGTTTTTTACTTAAAATTGATACCTTTATAAATAAAAATGCACAAACTAATAAAATAATTATACTTTTATTTTAGGTTTCACCAAAAAGCGTCAAATCAGGATGACTGTTTTCCAATAGATTTATTTAAATTCTTCTAATTCTGTTTTAGCTTTGGCTAACAATGTTTTGTTTCTCTCTTCCTCCCATAATGCAGTTTTTTTTCGTACTCTCTATGTTGTTGTTTATTTGAAATCTATAGAAACACATCTGGTGCGGATAAGAATACCTGCACAAACTGTTATTACAAACTGTCAAAAATATTAAAGAACTAAAAGGGAATGCAAATATTTTTATCAATAGGCTCCGACAAAGATCTTCGTTCATACTAATAACAAAACATTACGGAAATAATTGAACAATTAATTCTATTACAACGCTCGGCAATAAACAAATACCATAGTCCCTAACATCTGGCTACTTTCTAAAATGCTTACTATACAAATGGCACCTATTTGTTTCCCAAGATCTTAAAAACACGTGCCTAGAACTCTCTTTAATCTAAAGCTAAAACCATGGGATTGGCCGTTTTGCACATTCAGATGAAATTTAAAATTCACAACACAAATGTTTCTCGCCCGGCGAATGAAACACAAACAAAAACATTAATTATTATTCCCTGTTTTGACATTGACAATTGGTAGTGATGCCATAGCAAAAAAGTCACAATCGCTTTATCTTATTTAAATGAAAATAATTGTTTCGCTTTGTATTTTAGTGAAAAAATACATTTAGAGAACTGATTATCATTTATATTACTACGAATAATAGTTTTCAGCGTGTTTTTATAAACTTTTTTTGTGGTTTATTATCAACTGTTTTTAAATGTGGCTACACCAAGGCTTTCTCGATATGATATCGATAAGACAATTTGGAGATGCTTCGCCCTACGGTTACTTAAACCTGTCGTTTGCTAACGAACCCTTAAATTGTGTCTCTGGGATAAACCGTTGACTAATGTATGTATTTAAGGCTACTTAGTTAAGTAATCGTTAGGACTAATTTAATGTACCTTTCTGAGTGTGGCTGTTAGAGGCGCGCATGGAACACAACGCGCCGTCGACCCGGGCTTGGTCCTTACCGGACAGCGAGCTACCCATTACTCGCCTGCAGCCTGGGATTCCCGACGCCCAGGGCGTCTGCTGCGGCGACTAAAGCCGTGAGGGCGCAAGGAGGGACGGCTACCCATGCACTCTCGCTCCGTACCATGGCCTGGACCAGGGCCGGACGCGAGAGATCGCCGCCGCCGATCGCCTCCACGAGGACACGGCGGTGCTCCGCCCAAGCCGGGCAGACCTCCACCGTATGCTCCACCGTGTCCTCAGGGCGATCTTCGCAGTGGAAACACCCGGGCATTTCCTCCCGCCTTATGCTAAACAGGAACCTCCCGAAACAGCCGTATCCGGTGAGGACCTGCGTCAGGCGGAAGGTGAGAACGCCATGCCGCCTCTCAAGCCACTCCTCAAAGAGGGGACTTACCGCCGCAATCGTGACGTGCCCATAAATTAACATGTGACTTTGTATCTACTCCTTGTTACGAAAATTACGCGGACGGAGGAGTATATTTGGCACAGTTAAAGTTTATTTTACTTAGTTAGTTTATCTTAGTTCCAAGTGATGCTGGACGTAAAAGAATAGCACCATCCCATTTCTTCCCGTGGGTGTCGTATAAGGCGACTAAGGGACTTACCAGAGAATGGGCAGCAGCGTTGTCTGCATTTGACCACCATACTGCGATCGCCAACCCGCCTGCTTAAGCGTGGCGATTACGGCAAATCTCCCCCTTTTGGGGGAGATTTGCTGTCTGTGATGTGATGTCTTTCGGCTGATACGATGATGATGATGAAAGTTTATATGGAGTAAAGAGTGCAGAAAGCCAATATTCTTATTTATTAATGTATTTCTAATTAAATTAATTATGGTTGAATTTCTACCACTAGGTCTTAATAAATGTAGGTACCTACTGATCGATAAAATTGTTATTACTTAACTATCGTTCAATTATAAGTAGATAGTCATGAAATGGTAATTCAGCCAGCCTAGCGAAGTTATGATTGGTGATTCTTTATTTAATGCCCACAAAAGTGCAGTTTCGTCTAGCGGAAATAAAAATATTGCGATAAAACTACTAACATTACAACACGCTACCTAGAAATGGTAATAAATGTTTCTTTACCAAAGGTGACTTTGTTTGTAACAGTTTTTATTTTTTCATAATAAACTTTCTGTGAACAAATGTGATTTCTGATTTTCTTTTTATAAGGCATTTTTTTTAAATGAAAGCTAGAATAATCATAACGTTACTAGAGTTACGTATCTATAGTACCTATCTAATTGTTTTTCGTGATAGGTACCTGAAACAGCGGAGTCAGCGGTTTCAATTTCATTGTAGAGGAAATAGGTAGAGAATAGGTCTCATACATTGGCAGCTTGGGTAGGTAGGCAGTCTTAGCTATCTACCTATTGTACCTACGTAACCTAGGTAGATAAGGAAGGTATCTAATTTCACCTGTTCATGATTGTTTTATAATAAGATGAAGATCTTGGGCACAAAAGAAAATATTTACAAATAAATAGGGAGGTATCTTTCACAAAACACGAGGTCGTACCTACCTGACTAGTGACTTTACACGATAGCATGTCCTTGGGTGTTCAAATTCACATTTAGTTGTAAATAGAACATAGCTACATATATGTCTGACACAGGTTTATAGTATCGTCATAACAAAAGTTTTCCCGAACAAAAAGTTTTTCCAAGACATTCATAAACGCAAAGTTTATGAGCTATGGAAGTCATGCGATAGTTTCGTTCGGGAGAACGTCACGCAAGCTCGCAGACGGCACCAACAACCGACAAACTAAAATACCTTCCATTTGTCTCGCATACCTACCTAAACAGGTTTCTTCAACTTCGTATTTACATTAAATTCCCATTTAAATGGATAAGTTCACACTTACGTACAAATATCTTAGAATTTTGGTTTTTCATGAATTTTATACAATAAACATTGTTTTTGTTACAAATCTGTGAATCTCTCATACTTTAAACTTGTAATGGCATGTGTAGACAACGCTGGATGTTCACCCGATAAGTAATTGGTAACTACCACGAAATGAAGTATTCATGACCGATGAAAAATATTTTTCTTATCTCGCTGATCATTTACCGCGCCTTGGGACTGGATGTTTGCCTCACAACCCCTTTAACTGGCTTGTAAATATGTACAGAGAAAGATTTGATCCCAACCCCTCGAAGCAACATTTTATAATCTCTTTATCCAATAAGCCTCGAAGCCAATTTCGAATAAAGAGTGAGCAGTTAAAGCCCAAGGTAAAAACACGTCCTCAGCGCCACAACGCTAAGCCACGTACTTTTCATGTAAATTTTAAGCTGTCGGTTTTTGCGAGGATTTCTAACAAATCCGAATTGCTGAGACAATTTTCGAGCTAACTGCGGTCAGTCACGCACATTATTAGGTACCTATACTTATTTATTAAATATTATCAGGATTTGCCTCATGTGTTTGTGATTCTGTGAACTCTAATTCAATACCAAACGGTATCGTTTAGTTAGGTACTAATAAAACTCGGTGTAGGTTGACTTCAGACTGCTTTTATTTCACAAGTAGGTAACTTAGACGTAGTACATTAATGATACATTAATAGTTAAAACAAATAACAGATGGCGCTAGTTGTATTTCAATGCCATATAAAACACAATATTTTAACAGGTACTGGCTACTTAGTAACGGTTTAAATTTTTCACAAATTTCTCACTTTATCATATTGATATTCTTCGTTACCAAGTTAATGTATCCTGTCATCAATAAAACCTTCATATAGGTAGCTAGCTGTAAGATTGATTAAAAATAGTTTCAGCAACAAGTCTGATCAAAAAAGCCACAAACACTATCACTACTTTTTAAAATGAATTGCAAACATTAATATTCAACTTTGCTAATAATACTTTGCGCGAAAATCCTCGGCGCTAACCATTTCATATAAAGAGATTGTTCAACAGAAAAAGTTGGCAAATTTGTCTCGCCCGGGGCACACATTATCTCTGCTCATATTACGTTATGAATGGATGTGATTTAACTGAAGCCGCTGTGACTGTTCAGGAAAGAATACCTGGCTTTGTGAACTTCTTTTACCATAAAATTAAAATCTATAAATATAAAACCGACTTAGCCGACATGGCTTGCAGAGTAAGCAAGCTACAGTGGCCGTGGGCCAGCCCAAGGCCATGTTTGTTGAAGAACCGAATACGTCCGGTGAAGCAGACGAGTCCTGGAGTAGAGATCGCGTATCGGCAAGCATAGTGTGTGCGGGATACCCCCCCAATCAGTTAGATAGCATGAAAGGTGGTTGGAACAGACTAGATGCAGAAGGCGATGGACAAGATGTTGTGGGGAAACCTCGGAGAGCCCTATGTATAGCAACAGCGGTGGACTGCGATAAGCTGAGCTGATTCATTGGAATATAAATGCAAAATGCGACTCACTCACTGACTGATTGACAAATCACGAAATCTCAAGAACATAAATAGGTAAACCAACTTGAATTTGGCCAGTTTAAAGAATCTTTGAACGGAAAGATTCCAAGGAAGTATTTTGGATATTAGGTATATCCCTTACGGCCGTCAAAGTTTATATGGAAACCGGTCATTTTCAATGTTAAAGTTATAATAAGGTAAATTAACATTCAGGTTTCAGGGTAGAAGTAAACATCCATGTATTTTTCCGTAGTTGGAAATTCCACCGCTGAGACGTTACATAAGGAATGAAAATCTGTATAAAACAAAGGTGTTCCATCTACTTTTGTATGAAAAATCCTCGTGCATTGCTTCAGAAACTTCCAGCTCTTTTAAATCAAATTGATCTTTTTATAGTCGAAGCAGCACAATATCTTCTCTGCAGATATCATCTATGTTATCTGACACCTCAGTAGTCTGCCTCTCGGCTAATGACGACCTTTGATGTGATGTCTGATGAAGTGATGAGTTAGATATAATAAGTTAAAAAACAAAGTGCTATGTTTATTTATTTCTATTTATTAATTTACGCAATAACTACATTGTAGTTTTCTTTTCTTTCGACATCGATGAAAGTAATTTCTTAGGAGTGTCTTCAGCTCCCACTAATAACACAACATTCAGTCAAAAAGTTTGCAAGGCGTTGTTAGTAAGAAGTAGGTAAACCCGTATTTTGTAAAAATTTTAGTACGTACTTAATAGTAAACTTTTTCACTTTTTTGGTACCAATCTTATAAAACATACCTACCTACTTATTGATTATATTGCAGAGTAATAAAACAAAATGTTTATGTTACCGAGGAAATTGAAATCATTGCGTATCGCCACACACTTTTATTAATCTCACTTCATGAAATAAAATATTTTAAGACTTCATCATGCTGCTGCCTGGCGAAAACAGTCCAAAATCATGGCTTTTCGTAACGGTAAATAATTTTACTATTTTCTTGTATCTTTTCAAAATACATATAATCATCTCTCTGAAAACTCATTCTCATTCTTTATTCACAGATATTGGTGTCTACCATCATTGCATTTAGTGAATCTTCAGGGGGCAAAAAGCGTGAGTATCTTGTTACTATAGCATGTGCCAAATTAACATAGTTTCTTGTCATATTCAGATTTTATACAACCCCGTTGTATATTTTTAGTTGATATTAAACTTGGGTTTGACTTAACGCAAGGGGGCATTGGAAATCCTTCACTTCGCATTAGAGATTTCGAAGGTACACTTTTCCCGTGGCTATGGCTAGTTAACGAAACATATCGATAAATGATTTAATTTCTGCCAGTAGGTTTGTACAAAAGCTTTAACACGTCAATCACATTTTAAAACTAGATGAGGCCAGCGTTTTCTATCTGACTACTCTGAGGAGAAAGGCGAAACAAACTCAGAGGTCTCACTTAAAGTCCAGACATAATCTTGTTCAGATCATGTGAAGACCATGTTGATTGGAGTTTGAAATGCTGTTTTGAAGAAAGAACCACACAGAGTGGACCTGTCCAGCCAGTCCACGCATTTGTCAGTAATCGGACAGCTTAACTCAGAACTTAGGAGCTCAACGATTCGACGAACAATACCAAAGAGGACATTTGGGTTGGCCTCATAAAGTTCCTAATTAAACTGCCAGATTATTGTTAAAACTAACTAAGAAAGAAAAAAACAATATGTTCCACCTATGTCTTCACATTCCGAATGATTAAAATAATAATATTATACTTCTCAACGTAAATATCATCGTTGATGATTGCACTAGCTCTTTCATTTTAGATTCTCATGAATATAATCCAAGGGCTTTGGATGGAGAAAGCAGTAACGATGAGAGTGTTAGTGAGAAAAAAATTGCAAAACACTCGAGCGAAGAACAGGCACGTCCCAAAAAAGAAGAATCAAGCAAAGAACTTGTGAAACCAGACAAATCTGACGACGGTGATGGTGATGAGGAGGACAAAATCTGTAATTTCACTATATTAATTAAGTACTTGTTACAGTTGTGCCGTCGATGACGTAGGACTAGGTAGTAGGCACTCACTCCAACGAACATAAAACAATTTTTTCATGGGTCTTTTATAAAAAATAATGACTTTAAAGGTAACTACACTAGTCTAAACAAACAAAACATAGTGAACCAATAATTCTAATATTTACAAATCTTTTTCATATTTTGGTTGCCGTTAACTAAACACAACTTGAGTCTAGGTAATCTCAATTTTGCCAAATAATAGTAACAAGATGATCAATAGGTAGTTCTGTTTCTAAAGCTTTTCAGGTTTTATGAAGGATGATGTAACTATTTATACCTAAAAGAATAAATCAAACTCAAACGTAAATAATTTATTTCAAATAAGCGCTTTTGAATTGTCAAAAAGTCCAGAATAAATAAATAACTCCATTTCAGCGGCTTCCGGTGAAGACAATACAGTAAGAGTAACCAGAGGTCCGAAAACCGGCGATTTCGAGCCTGAAGAAGGTACGTCTGGCAGTAGAACTTTATTTTAATCGTAAACCATACCTCTTAATTGCATTCTCAAACAAACTCTACACACTCTTACATCACTTCAACATCTCAATTAAGGTATTTTATGGGCAAAAACATCTTGCAGTGAATTTACTTTATTGTCATTTTATACTTACTGGTTTTTTTTTTTTTTTTTAAGATAATTAAAGTAGAAAGGCACTCGGTACTTGGGGTACGAGCGATTGCATATTTTGGTTGTAAATTGGGAAAATGAGATAAGACCACAGAGCTTGAGGCCGGTTTCTATCCTAAGAAGTACTATTAATTATTAGTTATTGTAAGTTCTAACAAAAAAAATATGTACGTATATGTTTCATTTTCAACCACCCTGTTTCTTAATGATAGTAACAGGGCCGTAGAAAAAAGCTAAATAGATGCTGCAGAGCTGTTTTGCGGCATTCAGACTTGGTCCCCTAGTACCTAAATGTAGCGTTTACTTAGGTACCTTTTCATAAGACGTTTTAATATTAAGTACCATATGAGTAGCAAAAAGTAAGGATTACATCATCATCATCATCATTAGCCTATACCTAATGTTCCCACTGCTGGGACACAGGCCTCCTCTCGGTGAGAGGGATTGGGCCGGATCAGGATTACATACTCATTGCCATTTATGCAAATATTTTATTGTTTATAAAATTGCTATAAATAATTACGAGGTTTTTCTTATTTCAGACAATCCTAAAATACATGCTAAATACGCAAAGAACTCTGATTCAGAAAATCACTCTGAGGGTAAGTACATATTATAAATATATCCCTAATTTGCAACGTTAATTTGAATAACAATTTGACGTAGGTATAGGTTATGAATCTAAGCATTTTTTCTATCAACTTAACTATAGTGATCTTAGATCGTTTTGTCCAAACGTCAATCAACTCCATCTCTTTTATACGTTATGTTATTCCTGTAGTTTTTCTAGCTATCAAACAATATTTATGTTCTTCTTACAGAAGATGGTCGTCGCTACAAAAGACATATTGACAGATTTGGTAATGTAGTAAAGCGCAAATAAGTGCTCCAGCAGCAGTGAAAAAAAATCAATAAAATACTATTTGAACTCATAATGTATTTTTAATTTCCTAAAAGTACCTTCATATCTCATATCCATCATCCATTATTTAACATCAACCTATAGCAATCGCTGGACATCGCTGGAGCCAGGGCCCTATTTTCAGCATTTACCGGAACATGGGGCTCTCAAATCTCATGCCATCCACGCTTTTCGAATTCCCACTGCTAGGACATAGGCCTCCTCTTTGTGAGAACTAATGGACCGTAATCCACCCCGCGGGCCCAGTGCGAGATGATAAATGTCACATCTCTTCTTTATGGTTCTAGGTCACGCCGGTTTCCTCACAAAGTTTTCCTTCATCGTTTTGAGGCCAGTGGTGATGAAATAATTTACACACAGTAAAGTGCCCACCTGAGTTTAAACCTCCGACAACTCAGAAGTTACGGCCGCTACCACTGGGACACCACTGCTATAATTTGGTCTATTGACATCAAATGCTAAGTCCTGATATCACATAAGGTCATGCTAACGAACGATTGGAAAATGTACGAGTAAGAAAATAAGTTTTACTTTTCTAGTTCCAACGTATAAAAGAATTAAAAAAAAAATATAGGTTGCAATTGTTCGTACAGCATTCGTTTAAAAAAATCTTTTTTAAATCTTCAAGAATTTAAAGTAAACACAAGTAGGTAGATACAGGGCACATTTTTATCCAGTGCGCAAATTGTAACCATGAATTCAGCATATCAATCTAGAATTTCAATAAAAATTCTGCTAGGGGTAGCGCAGAATTTTTTCGCCGGATATACAAAATAAAATCAGCTGTTTCATAGAAAAGTGCAATTCCTACGCGGACAAAATGTATGGGACAGCTGATTTTTTTTTTTGTATATCCGGCGAAAAAATTCTGCGCTAGGGGGTCTAGAATGATATGCTGAATTTATGGTTACAATTTGCGCACTGGATAAAATCTTTTCCTGTATATTACTTTTAGTAGGTACGGGGACTTCGCGTCGTCAGTTTCAACTTTCAACTCTAACTACATTTATCTCAAATTAATGAATTATTCAGTCGCACGACTCCTACTTCTTCCAATTTTAACTTTCACTCGGTTTATTTGATTAGGCTCAAGAATCTCATAGCGCGATTTTTCCCATATTGATTTTAGAAGGTGTTGTCGATAGAACCCCCTATAAATAATGTATGGTTCGAAACTCGCGACCTTTTATTGCTCTGATCCGGAGGCGTCAGTACCTCACTTTATATTTTTAGGTAAAGACATTGCCGAATAGCTATACCACTGTCAAATGTTCAGTAACAGTGTCTTGCTTTAAAAAAAAAAATACAGTAACTGTTTTGCTTTGCAACTTTCTTTTTAAATTTATGTCTATAGGTCCAGTAGAGCTGAGGTATGTCCTTAAAAAATATAACATTTTGTCTACATCTGCCTAAATAGCATAGGTACTTAGGTACCTAATGGTGATGATTCTGTTGTGCACCAGTTAAACTTTTTTAAGGCTAATGCTATCTTTTTACTTCTAATGAAAGAAGAAAGAGATGGAAATAAATTAAAGCTGTCGTAATAAGTTGAAAGATTTTCTTCGACGAACTAAATTCACCATGCGTAAAATCCCTGGGCGTCGGGAATCCCAGGCCGATTTCCGGCCACCGTAGGCATGAGCTTGCGGACGGCGAGTAATGGGTAGCTCGCTGTCCGGTAAGGACCAAGCCCAAGTCGACGGCGCGTTGTGTTCCACGCGCGCCTCAAAGAGATGTCAGCACAAAAAATGATGGGGCCTGCAAGGGCCGATGCCTGCCAGGGGTGCGGGTTTGTTCGAAAGAGATACCACAGCCCCTGGCATACGGGCTACTGAAGGAACACGGGTGGGTTTTAGTCAGTAAAAGTCTGACACGCCCTCCTGCTCCACCCAGAGCGGGAGAAGTTATTTGATGATTTCCCACCCAAAAAAAAAAAATCCATGCGTAAAATCACGCCAAATTCAAACAAAGCGTTCGAAACATAGTTTTGTTTGACAGTTCTAAAGCGTCACTTGTCTTTTTCTTTCGCGGTCTGTCAGTAAGAGATCTCTCTCTCTCTCTCTTAATTTTGTTTAGGTGGTGGTAAACCAAAAAAATCGGAACCGATAGACATTTTTTTAAACAGTTTCTACCTACTTACGAGATTCACACGTTGGTAAACAAATTGCCTCAGTGAGGAAGGAGACTATAATCCCGTCTGCTAACGACAGAATGTTGCATACAATCTGGCGTCTGTCAGGGCTGGGCAGAGGGTTGGTCGAGTTCACCGCAAGATATTGCAAGAGCCTGCAAAATTACACTATTAAGCCGAATATATTGCGCTCCACAACGGCTGGGTGGCAATTCTGTAACTTTATAATCGATTTATTTTAGGTACTAATAAACACCAGTGTATATAGGTAGGTAGATACATAGAGCAGAGATTTGTACTCTTGAGTAGAAGTAGGTAATCAGTACCTTCCAATGTAGTTTATTAAATCGAGACAGATCGTCATTGGAGTAGTTAACCAATCTTCTAACTTTCTTATACATACATACCTATGTCATAGCTGTAACTATACGTTACCAGTACCACCAGGTTGGACCTTTTATAAATAATGTAGGTAAATAATATGAATAATTCCTAGTTCATTAAAACTTAATTAGATACCTAAATTAGACCACCAAACGTACTTCATGAAACAAAGTTCGACATCATACCTACCTACTTCTTAAGTTCTACAAAAAGCGAAAACACCAACATGACGTCAAAGAGGAAGACGTAACCGAAACTTGTTACGTCCTTTATAGCACATATCCAGCGCGAAAATGCGATAACATCGTACCAGCGACCGCCCTAAATGCATTAGTCTTTCTGTAAGACATCTCTAACGAGACACTTGGCTAAACTAAACCACTCAATTGTCTTGAGAACACACTCTTGTAGAATTTTGTTGCTCAAATGTCCGAACATAACTGATTTTGAAAGTGACTTACGTCATTTTGTAGGGCCTGAAGAACCTACTTAATTCCTTCTGGGTGGACCGTTACTTGCTTAGATGTAGAGCTACGTAGGAGCTTATGGCTAATTGAAAACAGCCATATGGGTCAATCGACCAGGACCCTAATTCCGTAACTCACGATTCATCATAATCTGTTTCATTTTGAAACAGATTGTTAAACCATTGCTTCATATGTTCGAATAATGTGTCTATTCAACAACGTAAACAACGCAATGAATACTGTTGAACTGTCAAATTGAAACCGATTATGATTATTCGTGAGTTACCTACGCAATTAGGGTGCAGGTTAATCTACGCTTGCTGCGGTTAGTCCGTGAATTTCATGACACGGACCATCATCACATACCAAGACCCCTCCATGCATCGGAAAGCACGCTCAGCCGTTCGTCCCAGCTGTCATTCGTTTATCTCTGACAGTTGTTACGGGTCGTCAGGAGCCCGAAAGTCTAACAATCAGTCTTACCAAAGGGTACGAGTATATCGTATTACCCAACTGGGTAACTGGCTAACTGGGTTTTGAAACTCAGATAGGCAGTCGCTCCATGTAAAATACTGGTGTTCAGCTGCATCGGTTTGACTAGAAGGAGACTCACATCTTTGGGTAAAACCTAGGTGGATGATGATAATGTAGAACTACACTCTAGACGTCAGTCCCGCACCCACCTTCCTGACACGCTTTTACTTTTACCAACGACATGACATTATAACGGAAGCAAAATCAAAGAATTGCCGAAGCTGATTTAATGAAGGATTGTTCAACGAAATTAGGTACAGACGCGGTCAACCTATCCCAAACTGTCAAATTTTCCCAATTGAACATGAAACATATTCCTTTGTAAAAAAAAAGAAAAACTATCAAAGAAATTTGACAGGTTGGTGTTGCTTGTTGTGCTGGCCTCTGTACCAAGAAGAACTTAAAAAATGCAGAGATTGGTGAATAAAATTGATGGATAAGAAAACTGATTAATGAATGGAAATCAGTTGATAAGAACGTCAAACAATAGTATATTAGATAAGACGCCTAAGTTAAAACAGTTCTAACTCCATTTCAACTTAACAAGTGTTATGAGGAACGTGGGTTAGGTCCTTAGCTATCTCTACGCTTCTACCTACTTAACTTTCAGTTTGGGACCGTGATGCAACCCTCGGCAGTCGTCAGGTTGTAATCTCAGCCTGTAAAACGGTCGCAGCACATTAGGGAGTTGAAATTCTAACTTAGGTAAAATTGCAATAGTGGAACCGCAAAATCTTCTTCAGAAAAGTTGTTCTATCGAAGTTAGTCAGCATAAAAAAATACAAGATAGTATTTAATAGTAGGTACAAAATATAGGTACGAGACTTATTGAGATTGATAATGAAAGCGGTTTCTCAATTGAAAAATCAAGAAAAAAAATTAAGGTACCTACAAGTTGCTGCATTTTTTTATCACGGAAAGTAGGGAACTTTTTATTCCGCAAAGTTGGAAGTCTATTCTCTTGGAACAGATTAAAAGGTGCAACTTAAACAAATTCCTTGGAAGTTAAATCCCGATCGCAGCTAATCACGTAATTTATTAACGCAGAGGAGTTCGTCGCGAATTCAGAATGTATAATTTAGCGATAATTACAATGCTGAGGTATCAAAAGCTGCAGCTATACCTACCTACATTTTAGAGCAGAGGTGAAAGATTATTTATGGTTGCACCCACAAGCTTCAGCCGTAAATAAAGTAATCTAGAATAGCAGTACCTACCTAATTAATTTGAAATAGAGCCTCTTAAAGTGATGACATATGAAAATAACACCATAGTTATTTAGAACACTAAAAACATCGATGCATTAATCCGTTTTATAAGTCGCCTTTATAACCAGTCCACGGTTGACTGGAGCGGTTCCAATACTTTCAATCGTCTTAAACTTTTTCTTTCATGTCTTTAATCAACACTGCTCAGTAGATAGATACTTCTTAATCCCAGTGGTCTTAACGGTAAACAGATAATCATATCTCAAAGTATGAATTAATTTAGACGCCTGAGCGCATACCTTGAGCTCTCAGCTCTGACTCTCAAAACTTATAATTGAATTTCCAATCCTTAATTGAATAGTAACAGTCGAAGTCCAGATGAATGAGGTCCTTGACGGAGGATGATAACGATTATACGGTAGGTAAGTAATAGCTAGGTAGGTATCTTTATTGAACAATATTAATTATAGAAGTAGGAAGTACCAACGTACTTATCTACTCTGCAACAGAAAGACAGGTACAGAGGCCAGCACATCAAGCTACCCTAATCTGTCAAATTTCTTTGATAGTTTTTCAACTTTATTACAAAGGAATAAGGTTTATGTTCAATTGGGAAAATTTGACAGTTTGGGATAGCTTGACCTGCTGGCGACTGTACGTAGGTACAACCACAACTGGTTAAATATGAATAAAAATGAATCATCTGTTTCTGCATTAACATTAGGTATGAGCTGTCCTTGTATTAAGAGTAAGTAGTTAACACGCATTATCTTCTTTCACATGAAATTATTCTTCATTTTCGGGGAACAATAATAAGTTACTATTTTGTTTACTAACACGTAAACAATATTAAAACTTATTACTAGTGTTAGTACCTACATATTTAAAATTTAACAGAGAAGAGATTAAATAGTACCTACTGTGAAAATACATCCCCAAATGAACGTTTAGTGATTGTCCTTCTCACAAAAATTTTATTTACATCCTTATCATCACTCCTGTACCTATTCCTCGAAGGGTTAGGCACACACAGATGCATCTCTACCTAATACGCCCATATTTCGCCAGTTATGTTTAGTTTAGGTCCCATGTAGAATCCCATAGAATTTTTAACTATTTGTAGGTAATAACTTCTTTTATTTCCTACCTAAGGTAAATAGTTGGGCCTGCCAGGTTGGTAGTAGCCTGGAATGTAGATAAACAAAAAGATTCTGATTGCCAGCTAAACAAAAACGTAGAGCACGTAGATACAATACCTAAATCATATTATGGCATAGGTACCGACCACAGACATTTAAATAGTAGCAGACCAAACATGTCGCTCAAAATTGCGTAGCCATTACGCACACATAGGGAGTGTTGTCAATACAGGGCCGGACTAGGGCCGGTTGCCGGTATTATCTAACGATATTGAAACGACTGATAATCTTACTGACAATCCGTGAAAATCAATATTCTCTGGGTATATGAAGTGTGTTTCTTATCAATAAAGTCTTAACGAATAGAACGGGATCTATTCCCGTGGTTATTGTAAAAGGAGACTAAGGTAATATTTTAAGAGGACGATGGGCGGCAGTCCTCTCACCTCTTTTTAACGGTATAAATACACAGACCGTTGACGGGCATCAGTATCGCATAAAAGAACTGTCTCTACAGGCATTAACCCGCATGCCCAGCTCGGTAGGACCTAGAGTTGAGGTGTTGGTATGCCTGAAAGCTAGTTTATGAACATATCAGGAATTTTGAAATAAAAGAATGAATTTAATTAATATTTACATATTTATTTTTTACTTTTTTATCAAACTTTGTTTTCACAATTTTAAAACTACTGGTTTTAAAATAATAATAATTATGTACTAGAAAATAATCACAAGGCATCAAATAATACGTCCGCATCTTTGTTAATGGGATATGTGCCCAAAAGGCTGGCAAAATTGCCACGTTGAATGGCAGTGCTGATTCTTTGGCCGAAAAATAGGCCAGACCTTTGGTTACGTGATGAGTCGACCAACTGCTTGGGAATGTCTCGGAAAACCATGGCCCTAGAGTTTCAACCCCAAACGGGTCGAACATATAGGTTCCAATAAGATTGGAATATTTGCGCTGCTTGCGGTTTTCCGCACCTGCAGCACCGCTGCTTAAACAGTTCATTAAACAGAGTAGGAATTGCTCTAGGACGTAATGTTGTTCGAAAAGCACTGGGATCAATCAAGTGTTTCTCAAAATGCTTCGAACAAAGTACACTCGAAGGTCTAGGTTGCCAATCCTGGAGTTTCATGTTTTTAATCCATGTATTCCGTAAACTTTCATCCTTTGGAAACCTGGAAAAAATATAAGTACGTTCAGTTATTACCTGCAGAATGAAATGTCAAAGTTATATGAGTAGCCTATACCTATTTATGCCCACCATCGTTCATGTTATCCATCACACAGATAGGGTGACATAACCGGCTAATGAGACGCAATTGATTTTCTATTGTAACGTACCACATGCGGAACGCACCGGGCCAGAGTGATTCTATAACTTATTAAAATAGCATGTACGTTTACACTGATAATCTGCACTCTGCAGCATTTTCATACTATATCTCCAAAAAAAATGAAATATTGTAGAGTAAACTGAGGCTTTTTTTTTTTTTTGGGTGGTAAATCATCAAATAACTTCTCCCGCTCTGGGTGGAGCAGGAGGGTGTGTCAGACTTTTACTGACTAAAACCCACCCGTGTTCCTTCAGTAGCCCTTAAGCCACGGGCTGTGGTGTCTCTTTCGAACAAACCCGCACCCCTGGCAGGCATCGACCCTTGCGGGCCCCATCGGTTTGTGCTGACATCTCTTTGAGGCGCGCGTGGAACACAACGCGCCGTCGACTTGGGCTTGGTCCTTACCGGACAGCGAGCTACCCATTACTCGCCGTCCGCAAGCCCATGCCTACGGTGGCCGGAAATCGGCCTGGGATTCCCGACGCCCAGGGTGTCTCCGTATCCTGCGGAGTAAACTGAGGCTCTGTTTGATAATTCAACGGTAGGTAAATATTACACATACAACAAAAGATTTCGTCTTAGTCGCCAAATCCGTCCCTGACTACACAACAAAATACAAAAACTTACCGATGAAAGGACAATCCAGGTGTTTTGTGGTAGCTAGTACTGTCACACTGGTACGCACAGCACTTCACCATTTTATTTTGTGTATCAAGTCCCAAACAAGTAATATTTCAAGTAATATTTCGCGGTTGAAATATAGAAACACCATAGAACGTTATGTTGCTTATCAATATGGCGGCGCGGGATAAACGAGCTACGCGTCAAATTTTGTCTATATGTGAGTCAGTGTGACAACAGGTGACAGAACGAGATACTACTTACGACTTGTCGCTTAGCAAGAAAAGGATAAAGAATCAAGTCCATCGACTATGGATTAATGTTTGGTCTGCTACTGTTTATATGTCTGTGGTACCGACCTATAAAACTGGGTAGGTAACCTAGCTAGCTAAACTATCAAACCATCACAATAATCGATGCGCTATCGTGAAAATTGAACTAAATTTTATTGCTTTGTTAAGCATAACAATAAAACTATTGACGCACTTCGCATTTAGGCATAACTACTCGACCAGTAGTAGGTACTCGTACTTCATACTTATCTACATACTTGGTCAGCTATGATTAAAATAAATGAAGATTGATGGATACTACGGCAGGAAAAAATACATTGAGCTGGATAGGACGGCTAGAATGTTAAAAATAGGCACCCACATAAATCTCATCGGCGTAGTTTCGGGAAGGAGCCTTCCTTCGTAGCCCCGGCCTGTCCAGCTCAATGTTTTTTTTTTTTTGTTACCTTTGGAAATCCTTCTAAAATAAGTGCAAGAGATTTTATCTGACGAGGCTCTACGTTTCTATGTCCAAAGGACCCAGGCCTCTGATTAGTGCCGATTACAAGGTATCTGTGTGTCGATAGACACACATCGTAGATAGGTAGGCGGTAAAAAGTGTTAGGTATTACATTAATCGCATTCGTAAATAAGTAGTTCAAACTTCAGCTGGGACCAGCCTTTGATGCATTATCCTGATTGTGAACTCACGAAGTCAACATGATCTATCGCTGGACGAAAACGCGAAAAGGCTTTTTTACTGCTTGTTGCTTGTTTACGGACTACTATCTAAATCTACGCAACTGTTATTAAAATCTTTGAAAAGTGGTATCTTCTTTTTACAGTGTGCTCGTTATATTTTGGTCAGTGGTTCAACTAGGAACAAAACTGACAGATTGGAACAAACATTTAACAAAAATTTAACATCTTTGAGTGTTATTGGAATCCGAATTGTACTGCAACGATAACTTGCTTTGATTATTTCTGCTCTTTATTGTTTAGCTGTATTTGTATATCTGTTGTCCATTGTATTTTACTAAATATAACAACTGTTAGTCGATTATATGTCGCACATCTCTAAAGACGTCTTCTGTCAAAACTGTTCATCTTGAACGAACTGTCAGTGTCAGATGTGATTTAATTAACGTATTGTCATTCGTATTGCTTCAGAAAAACATAAAATCTTGGAATAGTTCTGCTTTCCTCGTCGTAGTTAGAACATAAATAGGTTTATTAAATACGTAGAATTTGTTTACCATATACAACATCGAGAGCTGTCTTTGTTATCAACGAATGTTCACCGTTGAACATTATGACATCTGTTTGTTTTGATCCTGAGTTATTATAATAATTAATTTGTATCAGTTAATTAACTGCACAGCAAAAATGGAAGGTGGTGACTGGAGGAACAACATTGTAAGCCAACTACAGGCTAGAAATAAATACGAAACAGCTGCGTTTCAGGACATAATTGCCTTTCGTAAGTAACTTAACCTATGGACGTCTTTGTGTTGACATTTTAGTAATTTATCAAATAGACGAGATTTATCACTAGACTAATAATCCATTGTTCTTCACTGATTGTTTGTGCCTTATTCCATTTGTTATCATGGCTATTAATTACTTTAGTAGGCGGTTTGTTTATAACCTATATTATTTGCATGTTTTGCTGAGATAATGGAATGAAGCCTAGAATAACATGAATAGATTGAACAGTATAATAAAGCATGTTTACACCTAGCACCCAAGTATACTTAGGTAGTGATTTTTTTTATAAATTAACATATCTGATAGAAATTTCTCCTAACATGGTAAAGTTACCAGTGTTGACTTGTGATTACATATCAGAGATAAAATGTGATGAATGATAACACAGCCTATGAATATTTATTTCTAAGTAAACAATCTAACACAATGTATGTAAATGCGTCATGCAGCAGGGTAATCATATGTTCCAAGTATAGGTATTTGGATCGAATGTAGGTAGGTCAGAACCTACCTACACTCAATCAAAAAAATATTAATATTATTTGCAAGTCATTACAATTTCTATTTCATGTATATATAAAATTCAGTAATTCTGTCATGGAATCACTGTCACCTGATTTCATACAAAACTATGTCCATTTGTTTTAAAAGACCATTTGGCTGCATACATACATTTTCTTTAAATTTTATGTTGACCGTCCTAAGCAATAACTTGCGTTTTGTCATACCTAAAACATATTAATTTGCAATTTTCAGAGAGCCGACTATTTGATAATGTTAACACATTAAAGAATGAGAATCTACAGCTAACATTGCTCAATGAAAGAATAAGGTTTTCGGGAACTGACAGTGTTTTATCTGGTACTGGTAAGTACACTGAATAATTATTTTATTTTAGGAAATAACTTCTTCATTACAGATAAGAAAGAAATACCTATAAACATCAAGGTTATATACTAAAATGGGATCATCAATCATAATATGATTGAAGAGATAACACCAAACAACAATTTCATAAAAAACAAAGATGTCAGATTAACTAATATTGCCTAATCTTCTATTAAATAAAGAGAGGACTCCTGACTGACTTGGATGGAATAAGGAAGCACGCGAAGTGAAATACCAATATGGTCAAAATGTTACAAATGTTTTGTCCGCCTTGGTAATTCACTTTGTGCACTTTGAAAAAGTCATTTAATGGGACTAAATGAACTTTAGAGGGTTGTATTGATGATTTTATTTTATAATTTTGTAAAGCCATATTCCTCTCAGTGTGGTGCCAGACGTAAAAGAATAGCACCATCCCATTTCTTCCTGTGGGTGTCGTAGAATCGCCTTCTACAAGGGACTCACTAGAGAATGGGCAGCAGCATTCTCTATGCATTTTACCACCATACTGCGATCGCCAACCCGCCTGGCAAGCGTGGCGTGGCCTATGTCCAGCAGTGGACGTCTTTCGGTTGATATGATGATGAACGATGAAAGCCATGTTTATTTCATCCACAAATCATATTTTAATCAACATAAATGACCTGTCAATTGCAAAACTACCTTTGCACATGCACCTTAAACAGATTCATATTAGAATCTAGTTGAATTGCTGTTGGCCAACCAATTAGAAATCTCATTCAAAACAATTGCTTGAGTAAATAAAATCGAAATAAACCATTGCTTGAAAGTCCTCAGTGTTTAGGAACTATTCATTAACGTTTCTCATGTATGGTGAACAGACAATTACAAATAGAAAGTTCGCCTCGCAGGTTATGAATAATTCAATGTGGGAGTTGGAATATGTAGAAGTTAGTTAGTCATATATGTATGTATTATCCTGTAAAGATAAGGAAACATTTTTAATTAGTTTGATCTCAGAGTCGGGCAGTAACTCTCCTAACATCACGGGGGTAGGCAGAACTTACAAAACGACACCTGTACAATCCTTAAATACTCCTTTTGCTTCATTTCCTTTTGTTACATTTAATTGATTTATTTGAAGTAAATGCTTTGATTTTAACTGTGTCAATTTTCATACTCCCGAGTCCGCGTAATTTTCGTAAAAAGGGGTACAAACTTTTTGCTTCACGCATTAATATTGTTAATTAATAATGTAATAGACACTACACATACATTAACTATCACCATTCTCCTTGTCCCATCGGGATAAGCAAAAACTAGTCTACTCCCTTTTAATAAAAAAACCTATGAATAAAAAAGTGATCTTCGTGAAAAATTTATTATCTCCAGAAGTTATGGATTAATCCCGATTTCATAGCAATAGGGTATTTTCCGATTTCATGAAAACTATTTTAATTTGAAGATTGGGACGATATATTTAACAGAAAAATAAAAATAAATTTATTTATATCCATTTTCACCATTAAAAACGAATAAAATCAAATTTATTTTTCGTTGTTTTGAATTTACCGCCAAAACGCTCCTTACGATGACTTTTTATCACGTGACATGTGACGTCAACTTTGTTTATACGGCACCGGTACAAATACTTAGTTTGGCGTCGTTTTAGAAGTATTTGTGCACACAGGCACCGCACACCAGTAATATCACTTTATATCCATTAAAAATCTTGTTAAATATAAACTCGACATTCACTTATTTACTTACTAACTACCTTAGTTTACACAAAGTTGACATCACGTGACAAAAAGACATCGTAAGAAGCGTTTTGGCGGTAAATTCAAAACAATGAAAAATAAATTTGATTTTATTCGTTTTTAATGATGAAAATGGATATAAATAAATTTATTTTTATTTTTCTGTTAAATATATCGTCCCAATCTTCAAATTAGAATAGTTTTTGAAAAATTGGAAAATACCCTATTGGCCATAGTGTACCTCTGCCACCGTCTCCAGAAAGTAAATATAAGTTTTTAAGTCTTTTTAACCCACAACACTATTTATCTCAATTTCAGGCACCGGTAGCAATGAAAGGATACAAGCTTTGGAGCAAAAAATCTTAGTACAACAAGAAGAGCTGACCTCCATGCATAGGAGAAGAGGAGAAAATGCCCAGCAGATTATGAGTCTTAATGAAAGAGTGCATGATTTAGAGAAACAGCTACAAGCAAAAGATATTATGTAAGTTACTCTAAGTTTGTATTTTTACATAATATGGCCCATGAAGTCATATGCACCAAACTTTTACTCAGATGTAAAAGGATAGCATCAGTAGGCGGCATGTTGGTGGTAACACTTTCACCTGAACTGGCCTAGCATAGTACAGACTTTCAATGGAATAAGAGGCCAGTTTATACTGGTTTCTTTACCACTGAATTGCGGCCCCTCTAAAGCTAAAAGATAAAATAGGAAGATAAGGTAATTTGCTAAAGTTTGAGCTCTCTCTATACGAACATCCATTGGTCTGGTGGAAAGCTGAGCGTGGGTCATGGGATAAAACCCCAGTTTGGGCAGTTTATTAAGTTTTTCCATAGGTAGCCTATACTTGGTAGGTAGTATTACTTGGTAGCCTGAAATCTGGATAAATGAGATACAATGGGACTTAAATGCAACGGACAAATAAGTGTACTAAACACCTGTATGTCAATACGTTCTAGTAACTAGCGTGATATAATGTTATGTATAAACAAAATTTACAAAAATTAAACTTATTTTGAGTATTACTAAACAAATTTTTCATCTTTAGAATTTCAGAAAATACTGCAGTGATAGCATCTTTGCGTGCTGAGATACAAATGTATGAAACAAATATGGCCGAGTTGCAAGGATTAAATCAAGTATTGAGGGACGAACACCAAGCATTACAAATCGCTTTTGCAGCCATAGAAGAAAAACTTAGGAAAGCTCAGGTATATTATAAACATGATGTTTTGAACATGATGGATGAGACTTGAATAACAAAAACTTATTAAGGACCTTTGCATATCGCCCTGGGCGTCGGGAGTCCATGGCGGACTCCCGGCCACCGTAGGCGCGGGATTGCGGGCGGCGGTCAATGGGTAGCTCGCCGTTCGATAAGGACCACGCCCGGGTCGACGGCGCGTTGTGTTCCACGCGCGCCTCAAAGAGATGTCAGCAATAACTGAAGGGCCGATGCCCGCCACGGTCTCGGATTTGTTCGAAAGAGTTACCGTGGCCCTGACACAGGTAACTGAAGAACACGGGTGGGTTTTAGCCAGTAAATGTCTGACACGCCCTCCCGCTCCGCCCAGAGCGGGAGAAGTCATTTGATGATTTCCCATCCAAAAAAAAGAGAGGCCCTTTGCATATAACAAAGCCGTTCGTCAAACAAATGAGCTGCGTAAACATTTAAGTCAAATAACGCGTCACCCTAACGTCAATTTCGAAACAATTATGATTTTTTATGATTCCAACATTAACCTTTGATTATATGAGGTAGTAAAAACCCAAATTAAAATTTCGTACTTATACTGTGTTTTGCACTACAGAATCTCACCCAATATTAATATATTTTTGTTAACGGGTTGGGATTTTCGGCGTTGCTATTCTTCTAAACACTGCTATAAAACTACCCTGCCTTTTATGCCAGTTTTAAAATCACTACCAAACTTAATTAAGTGAACAGCGTTTATCATAATAGGAAGTTTCAATGGCGTCTCTCGAGCGATACGTTTTAATATTGTTTGGCCGAAAGACAGCTGTGTAATTTCTGGATAAAAACACTAAAAAAGCAGAGGACGGACATAATTTCAGTACATTTTGATAATCATTATGCTACTTTTTAACTAAACACACTCCTATTACGGACTTTAAACATTGTGTAGCTATGAGAAAAATTTAATCTCACACGGTTTCACAAATACAATCAGCCTACTCATTGTCCTAGGTCTCACATGGTCACCGTCAACTTTGAAAAAGTTAATAGTATTTCATTTGTATTCAATGATAACGATAAACACGGCTGCAAACCTATCAATCTTTGTAAAAATGCAATTTGTAAGTAATTATCGTTCCACGAAACCGAGCAATTCTAAAATTACCATATTTTTTTTTCAACTATCTACACACATCATTCACTGTACACCTTAGTCTAAAAGCTGTACAATTATAACAAAAACATCTTACTCGCTATAAATTACGAACAACACAGTTGTTATTCATTCAGAATCGCCGCGAAACATTATTTTCTAGTTCACGGTACCACAGAATTCCCAGCTTTCGGCACTAAACACTTATTTCAAAATAGCTTTTAAACACGACTTTGAGTAATGAATCAACGAATTTATCTCCGGGTAATTAAACATTAGCTCATGTGAGCCTCCTTCTGTGCAGCTTGTTAGAGGCAGTTAAAAAGATACGTTCCACTACGTTTGAAGCTTTCTTGCTTTTGTTTATACTGAGTAAAAATATTTTTGGCATACTGGTGGTCGTTATTGAACAATTTTTTCCACTGGAACTTTGGATTTTTATAGCATCATTTAAAATTTGGCAAAGCTCCAAGCTGATTCTAGCCTGTCTTTATAATCATATCCAGCGTGTTTCATATTCCTAGGTGCAGTTTTTTTTTTTTTTTTCAAATAATTTGATCGAAAGTAAAATTCATTCGATCGTACTTATATTTAGATGATCATCTTGTACAGCGTGTAATTATCATGCACGTAGAAAACGAGCCTACTACACTAAGTACTCATAGACATTGTTATGTCATTGTGACTATAAACCAGAAGTGTCTCTGATGACTCTTCTCGTTTTTAGCCAATTATTAGGTACATTATTATTAGCCACTAGCAGCGCTCCGCGGTTTCACCCGCGTAGTTACCGTTCCCGTGGGAATAGGAGGATAAAATATAGCCTATGTCACCCGGGGATAATGTAGCTTCCCAACAGTGAAATAATTTTTCAAATCAATTCAGTCGTTTCGGAGTCTATTCAATGCAAACAAACAATCAAATCTTTCCTCTTTATAATATTATTATTATAGATTAATGTCCCACTGCTAGGTGAAGGTCTCCCTACTCGCTTTCCGCCTCTCTCTCATCTGGAGCTTCCAGGAACCCATTTTTATTAAAGGAGTCCAAGTCATCCCGTCATCTCCGTCTGAACCTGCCGTGATGTCGTTTGCTATAATTTCTTCCTTATTAGTTCACACATAAATTCACTATTGTCCGTTCAGCGTAAAACTCACATTCCAGTACCGGTTATTAATTAAAACATTCTTCGTTTGATTTGCAATTACACACAATATTAATCAGACCTTATTACCTGATGAGCTGCTTTAATTATTACTGGCAATAACTAGTCGTCTCACATAACGGCAATTTACACTTCACAGCCGTCACAACTTGTTGACTACATAATAATTCAAAGGATGTCGAGTAGGTGAAGCAATCCTGATTGGGAACCGGGCTTAACGTAAATAGAACGATGGCCTCATAACTCCCCCATGCGAAGCTATGTTGCTTCAAACAACATATCACATAATGTAATGAATTATTACTAGGATATCATAAAATGTAGCACGCTGTATATTTTACGATGATCACGTGATAACAGTTGTGTATGAAATGCGTATAGCTATGTCTCAAGTAACATCACTTACATTCAGTCAGATAGAAAATTTCGTGGCAGTGTGTCAGGAGTTGATTTCAAGGATAATTTTCGTGTTTTTCTTTGAACAACCGTTTATGAATTAACTTTTTATTAAGAAAACACGTGTACATTGTACAAGATTCTAATTGATTAAATATGCGTAAAGTTTTCAAGAGGGTAATCATTAATTATATGTCACTAGATTTGTGTGTTTATATTTGTGGCGATTTCAAAGTTTTTAGAGTGAAATTTTTGTGTTATAGGACGAAAATCGGTCGTTAGTGGAGAGACTAATAAAATACAAAGCTAAAGATGCGGATAAAATGAATGAAGAAAATGAACATTTCCTCAAGTAAGTATTCATTCGTTTTTATGAAAAACTCATAACTAAATTCTCAGCATGTCTTATATTTCAGTTGTTTTTAAGTACATTTTTGTTAAGTATTTAATTAGCACCAAGACCACATCTCCAAAAACTACTATTACAGTTGTGTTCAAAATTGATAATAAAAAAAATGCAGTCTAGTCAAAATTTATTTATTGTTGGGGCATTCGGTTGATGGCATACATTTTTAATATATTTGTTTTTGCCTGTGAGTATTTTAGTTGCAATGCGATTTGCAAGGGAATGTCGCTGCTATCATAGAGTTGATGTGCACTGCACTGTAGAATATTTGTCATGTGTAAAACGATTTGTTTCTTTTACACTTTTTTGCAAACTCAGTCTTATTATTAGTTGTATAAATTCGATTTATGCGTGACAAATGAAAGTAGTTTATGCACATTGATAAAGTATAATATTGAATATTTTTGTGTTTAAAATGTGTATTTTTATTTTGCCAAGTGTCGTTACTAGAGTGGGATTTGTGTGTGCCGCGAGGCTTAGAAGGCTTGCATAAGTACCCATAATTTGTTGTTTTTGCTTCTTTTTGTCTAATTTCTTCAACAGGTCAAGCCCTACCGCGTTTTTCATCAACACGTTTGGTAGAGTTAGTTTCGGGTGAGTTTGACATAATGTGAATGATGATGATGTGGTGGTTTGAAGGCATTGTGGCGTTCATTATTGAACATTATATCTCTTCATGAAAATGGCCCATATATTTATGTCTTAACTGCACTCTGAAACTGACTCATGATTTCCTTTCCTTTCTTGTTTGTTACAATTGTATGTAAAGTCTGTCATACCTACCTATCCTTCTAATGTAGCTTTCGTGATGATGCATCAGGACTTACTTTGGCATTTACTTTCAAGTTAAGTATCTACTTTCATATACGGTGTGCGTCGCTGTCACAAATCGAAGTAACAATTTCCCATACCTACGTTATATTATTTGCGTCATATTTATTTACCCACTTACAAAATTCCATTTGATTACGTGTGCATGTTTTCGGTTTGCGACGTTAAATCCTAGAGAATTTTCATTACAGTTCCAATAACGTATTCGTTCTATAAATATAACATGCAAGGTTAGTTCCAGTACAGTTATTAGCGTTCGATACGTTACATTACATTCTGGCATTGTCATTGTGAGTGCGACACGTAAACACCTAAATTCTAAAATAGAATCAAGAATTATGCAGTTACTCTTATATTTTGTACCGAGAGTGCATTTTGGTCATTAAATACACTTGCGTGCAAAAAAAATGATCCACCGCATGACGATTTCTCAAAAATGTTGATGTATATTTTTTATTATTTTATATTGTGTACCATACTTTCATAAAAGCCATATTCTTGACAAGATCAACTCGATTATTCATAATTATTATGTTATCATCAGTCGGTTTTGTTTGGAAAAAGTGCGTGACATTTTTGTGACTGAAGTTGACAAAAGCTTAATTCTGTTTATAACTGAGCCTGAATTCACTATGACCACTTAACGATTCCTTACTCGTAACCACGTCAATTATACACGAAATCTGCTAATATAGTATTAATAATATCGACAAATTGTCTTGGAACATACAGAAAATGACATTTCGATTCCTTAACGTTACATTGGTTTCTAATAAACACGATATTGACGTAGTTTGAACGTAGTACGATTCCGCGGGGAATCATTATAACCATACAGAATTGGGGCCCTGTTCGTTTATTAATCACTAGCTTTTGCCAGCGGCTTCGCCCGCGCCGAACTTTCATCCCCTATTTAACTCCCTTAGGGGTTGAATTTCGAAGAATCCTTCCTTATTCCTTGTCTACATTATAAAGGGAACCTCTGTGCGAAATTTCAGCTTTCTCGGTCCAAGGGTTTGGGCTGGGCTTTGATGAGTCAGTCAGTCAGGATTTATTTATATAGATTTCGCTTTAATTTTTAACCGACTTAACAAAAAGAGGTTATTTATTCGACCCGTATGATTTTAAGTTTGCGATTTTCTCAAAAAACGAATGATAATTTTTTCAATAACGTAATATACGTAGTAAAGTTTTAGTAAGTACACAATATTTATGTTAGTGTTTATCAAACTCGTTGAAATATCTTGTTTCAAATAAAAAATAACCGGTTTGGATCGATGTTTAGCACGCAAGTGTATTATTCTCAAACATAATATATGAACTAGTAAAAGTATCTACACAATGATACCTACACAGCTGTTGTGTGTACGCACGTTTGTTTATTTACTATTTTATTGCACCTTTGAAGTAGCTATATTTATTAAACTTTCAACGGCTCTCGTTAAATAATATGATTTTAATTTTATAGATCCACTTGACGTTTGATCTATTCTTGTATCTGTTGGGTAATATTTATTTATTATGGTTTATAGTTACTTCAATAACTTATTTAAAATACAGAGTGACTTCTAACAGACTTTTGTGATATTTTTTGAGCAGATGAGTTTTGAGTTGTTTTTGCATGTTAACCTTTATCGAATTTGGATTGTGCATTGATGTTATGTAGATCTTATCAGTAGTTCCCTTGTGGTAGATATAGCAAACATTGAAACTGAGATTGTTGGCGCTAAAACATGTCTCCAACAATGTTTGTTAATCTTATCATTGAGGTCCGTAGATACAGAATATCCTCGACTAAACAAATGGAACACAAAACAAATTAAAAAAAAAAACAAATGGAAGTTGTCTAAATTCAGGAAAGGACATCATTCAGGTTTCGAACAAAAAAAAAACGGTTTTCTTACTTAGTTCGACTGTTAATTGTATTCAGTACCTTGACAGTTGAAGGGTCAGATTTTGACAAAAAAAAATCGTGAGGTGGTGTAAGAATGAACGAAATTGAAAGAAAATAACAAAATTACTTGCTATTTTTTATTTTAAATTTAATAACTTGTCTTAAAAACAGGGTATGAACTATTAAAAATTGTAGAATTTGCTATGTATTTTGTTTTTCACCAGTAAAGTAGATAATTATAAAACAACTTAGAGATGTATTTTTTATTCACCTGAATCAGAAATTTTACTGTAACTTGTTAAATGTATTGTAAAGGTTTCCGTATTGTTATCAATAACATGGTCCATACGAGACATCATCTTCTACTTTTAATATCTGAGATACGCAAGCACTCCATGACGAAGGGCTCACATTACTTAATTTTTTTTTAACTTCTTTCATCTTAATACATTTACTATTTATTTTTTGTGACATGCTTCTTTACCTATGCCCAAACGAATTCTATAAGGTTGATTTCGCAGTGGTAAAGTTGTAAAAATCGTTAATTTAAAAATTAAACCATTTTATCATTCGTTCTTTACGCAAAATCGTTCACTACCCCAACACTATTAGTTTTAATATGGTAACATTATTTTTCTTTGGACGGTCAAGTTACTAAATACAATTTAAACTGTAGGTAAAAGACCACCTATATTTTTTACTATTACAACGAAAGTAAGTGTACAATAAACTAGGCAGCTAGTGAAATACGAAAAAAAAATTTTGATCACTTAGGTAGTTATATCAATAATAATTTATCTTATCACGTCCATTCATTCCAAAAACATTGTTAACTTTTAAGGAAACCAATATTGTGAAGTGAAAAACCAATAAATAAATGAAATAATAATAATAATTCATACCATGGGCAATAACTGTCCAAAATATTATTACCAAAAACAATAGCTGCCAGGAGGTTAATTGTAGACTTTCGTGGCCTTGTATAAAATATTTAGGATGTCAAGTGTACCTTCTTATGGGTCGTGGTAACGTCTTTTCGCTCGGAGTACTTACTGGTGGTAAGTTCAATATTTCGGACAAAAACATGTAAGATTTCAAACGCTAATAATTAAGAGACTAATTAATTACTACTATAGTAATGTTGAGCATTTAAAAGATAGATCAAATTTATAACAATTTTTAAGCGGGATATAATTTGCCAATTACGTCACGCTGCGTATGCATGCGCATGCGCGTGACCCTCTATTTTTCACAATGTGTCGAAATTGCAGTTCTTATAGCGCAAAAACGTGTTTAGTTAAAACAATGATTCTGGAGTCGTCAAGAGTTCACAAAGCACTATTAAGGCATGGAGAGAAACAAAAAAAATATTAGCCAAAATAGGGTTAAAAATTAAATTGAAGCTGACAATAGCAAAATAACTCCATGTATCGTGTCATATCGCCATTAAATATACTCAGAAATGAAAAAAATCCCAATACCGAGCCTAAAAAATTTAGTACCTACCGAGCAAGTACCTGCGGCAGTGCATGAAACCTTAAGAAAATTTGTAGCAAATAGCTAAATGGTTTAAGATGTCGTCTAATATTGGCTATGAATATTGCTCAAAAGTGAAAAAAAAGTCATAACCGGTGGAAGCTTACTTCATAAGGAATGCAATGAGCTTACTAAATCTAGTATCGAGCAAATACAACGGCTACAGCTGTATCGGGAACCATAGGAACATTTTTACCAAACCCCTAAGTAAAAACATCATGTATAACATTTTCACGAAAACAAACGGCGCGGACTCGTATTGCGCTTGCTTAATTTTTCACAAAAAAAATTGGGTTTGAAATGAATAATGTCCTTTGTCATTTTTATTCTGCATTTTCTACGTATCTCTACCAACATCATTGGTTTGTTCCTATGGGAAATTGTGAGCTCTAGTCTGCAGATGCTTTGGACGCATAAGGCTATAGACTAATTTATCATGATTGCTGTGTTTTTGTGCATGTTATAATATTTATGGTTGGGTGAAAGAAACAGGTCATATTAAAAAAAACTGTGAATAGTCCGCCTGCAAAAAAAGCTTCGCGAAAAGCGGTCAAAATGGTAATAAAAGTCACAACAAAGGAACTTGGAAATTCGTCTTATGTGAGTATGAATTGTTTTCTTTCAGAAAGAAAAGTGATAAGGTGCGGAAAGAATTGGAGGAGGCGGCGAGAGAGAGTGGGAGTCGGAGTAGTGGCTCCGGCAGCTCTGAAGACAAAATACTGGACGCTATGCCGTATTATGCAACTATTTTACCTAATAAAGTCGCACTGAGATTCGTAAGTTTAATTTTAAAAGGGCAAACTCGTCGTAGTTTTTTTTTTAATTTCGTCAATGCATCATATTTACATAAAAGCTAACGGTATCTAACAGTAAAAATGTGTATAAGCATATAAAAAAGGGAGCAGCAACAATGATAGGGCAACAAAAATTCGTGTCCATCGCTGCAGGAATCCATCTAAAATGTATCTGATTTGGAGTATGATGTTGAGATTACCCACATCATTAAAAATACTTGACGAGAGATACAAGTCGTAGCTGATCGTGCTCAAACCAATCTATCACTCGGCAATCTGTAATATGTATGTCTGTCATCGGAAACACGCGACGCCGTTGAGCTGGCAGCGTACATAACTCTTTGATTCTCGGCTTCATAAGATACAACAGCGAACTCCCTCTCAACAAGGCAATTAATCTCTTGTCTGTTCGGATTAGTAAATTTCTAGTTTACCAAGACAAATGTAGTACAAATTATGATCCCCCCGCCCTAACCAATCATTGCGCAAATACGCGATCGTCGCTGGCCGCCCTTTTGTCGGCGCGACCACGCGTTCCGTTTTACCGATCAAAAAGTTACGTTATGATCGCGACGATACCGTACTCGCGCGAAGATCATTTTGGTTAGAATGCAGCCTTTGGCGTATGTTCTGCAATGGTTTTAAATTACTATAATTGATTTAAAACAAACACAACCCCCCTTTTGGGGAGGCTTATGTCCAGCAGTGGACGTCTTTCAGCTGAAATGATGATGATGAAACACAACTACTCAAAAAGCAGTTTCGCACTATAAACAATTCACACAATTACGTATAATTGTATGAAAAAATTATATTATACAAGCAAAGTTAAGTAAAACCTATGACCTTATTTCACCAGGATGCACACGACGGTGAAGTAAATGCTGTCAAATGGAGTCCAACAGACAGACTGGTAGCGACAGGAGGTGCTGATAGAAAAGTCAAATTATGGGATGTTACTAAATGTAAGTTGGCACCTTCATTATTTATTTAACTTCATTTCGGACGACTAGTGGCTTAAGAAAATACAAAAAACTCATCGACAACTTACATCTACAACCTAGCCTTTGCTCAACTGTTTTGGGGTCAGGTCCTAGTCTGACCGGATGCAGCTGGAATACACAGAAACTAAAATACATAAGTTGCTAAAACCAGTACAAACTAATTTAGGGTAATTGGTTTTTGATCGTGCTTGTCTGTATCTTCCGCTAAAAACTCTAATGAAGACCGGATATTAATCTGATGTAAGAATCAGATTAACATCCAGTCTTCATTTTCTTTAGGTGAGCCTAAAGAAGCTCAATGGAATTATCATGGGAAAAGATATAGAGATTGAAGATGAGAAGGTACCACAGAATACATTAGTTTACTATTCAATCTATTTAAATAAAAAGAAAAGTCCTGACTGACTGACTGACTGCCTCATCAACGGCCAGCCCAAACCCTTGGACCTAGAAAGGTGAAATTTTGCACAGAGGTTCCCTTAAAATGTAGACAAGGAATAAGGAACGATTTTTGGAAATTCAATCCCTAAGGGAGTTAAATAGGGGATGAAAGTTCCGCGCGGGCGAAGCCGCTGGCAAAAGCTAGTTTCAAATATACACTATACACTTGTCCTTATAATAAAAAAAAAACTATCGAAAGTGAATACATGAAAACTTCGCTACGTGATAATGAAATGAGTTGCAAAATTCCACCCCATCCTATCTGTGTGAAATATTTTATGTTTTATTGATTTATAATTAAAAAATCAGTTTTTTAACCATTTTACCCGTGTTTTTTACATTTTTTGTACACTATGCTGTGGGAACAGTTAAATGAACCATTATTTGAGATTAAACACATTTAAAAACGACCTACCTAACGAAAGTCAGGGCGGTGACTTTAGGTTTAGGCATACTTTGTTAAACGCCGCCAAAATAAAATAAGTCAAAACATTACAGAAGCGTCAAACGTTTTAAATTGATTCAAAATAACCAATTTAAGGCTAAAGGTTATTGGTATCCGTTTGCATTTAGGTTTTATGTCACCTACGTTCTGGCTTCGGAAGCGTTCCCTTTACACCCTGTATTTAGTTGAGAAATGGCTAGGCAGGGGATGATCTACTTTATTGAGCAGACAAATTTATCGAACATATGAAGCAATGGCTTTAAATTATTCATAATTATTGTGATTAATAATGTGGTACGCAATTAGGGTGCTAAACACATTTATTTATTTATTTAAACTTCTCGCACACAAAAAAGGTACAAAGGTGGACTTAATGCCTTAGGCATTCTCTACCAGTCAACCAAGGGTGGCGAAGAGATTAGATGGCAGGTGCTTAGGTTGAGAGGAAATATGATAAAAAAAAACAATACAAATTATATTATAAATAAGCTAGGTACATAAATAGGTTATAAACTTATAATACACATACAAGCATACATATCTACTATAATATATACTTATATATAAATATATATATATAATCAAGAGAAAAATATGTTTTGATGACTCTACGCTATTCGTTATGAAAATACCTCTGCAATCGCACATCCGATTATAATACCTCCTGTTTCTTTCGTTCCCAATATTCTTCATTATAACATATCATAGCGTCCTTTCCGCAGGAGGCTTATGCAGAACTGCATATACATCCACGTTTCGCCAAGATACGTGTAAATCCCATGTAATAGTGGCGAGATTATTCTTCATTTGACCAATAAACTTTCAGGTATGGTGGAGCTCAAGGGTACGTTAGTGGGCTCAAACGCGGGTGTCATGTCGGTAGACTTCGATTCAACCGGCGCGTACATCGTGGGAGCTTCCAATGACTTCGCGAGTCGAGTGTGGACTGTCGCCGACCAGAGATTAAGGGTGAGTCAACTTTAGAATATTTTAAGTGTCCTATATTGTGATGGACACGAGTGATGTAGTTTACACAGTTTTATAGGCTTATTAACACTAAGTTTAAGGTAAACTTTCAATGGTATCCCGTGAAATACAATTTATCTTAAGTTTATTGCAATTTGCAGGTTAGTGTCAAGCTGTATTTTGAACAAAATACTGGGTACATTTTTAACCAGTGCGCAAACTGTAACAATGAATTCAGCTCTAGAGCCGCTAGTGTAGAAATTTTTCGTCGGTTATACAAAAAAAAATCAGCTGTTACTTAAATTTTGACCGCATAGGATTATTGCACTTTTCTATGAAACAGCTGATTTTGTTTTGTATAACCGACGCAAAATTTCGGTTGTACTTTTGAAGCGGCAATAGTCAGTTCAGACTATTGCCGCTTCAAAAGTACAACCACAGCAGCTTTTTTCTTAGAAAATTTGCTAAAAAGCAGGTTATCTTTGCTTAGAGCCTGTAGCCTTATTCACAGGCAGGCCGGAATGCGTGTTGCAAAAAAAAAGAACAAACGGAAGGTTCGTCCATGATTTTTTCAATTGACTGGAGGCATACTGAGCACCAAGTGGGTGAAATTGTGATTGCAGAAAATCACTAGCTTTCTAGCGTTGTTTACGTGTTTTTACACTTTATTTTTCACCTTGATTAAATTGGTAAGTACTTCTTAGTTTCTTTTGGCCGCGGCTGCATCCACGTGGATGTCGGTTATCGCGTAGAAAAAATAACCTATGTCCTTCTCCATATCTCTGCCAAATTTCATGACGATCGGTTCAGCAGTTTAGGCGTGAAAACAGACAGAGCTACTTTCGTATTTATAATATCATATATTATCCACGACCTATACAACTTAGTTCGTACTTCTAAATCAGGTTTTGGCAACTGTATACACCGATCGGTTTTACACCATTCGGGGCCCCGCACAATTTATTCAACTGCACGTTCATAATTTATGTTAGAAAATTATAGATGGACAGAATAAGTTTATAGCTTCTTGTCTTTGCGCTTCCTTCCTTGCTCATGCATGCACTACGTATTTATATCATTGGCAATGTTTCGTTTACTCTAGCAGCCATGAATAACATTATCGATATCATCTTGCTCACTGGTCATGTCCATTTACAATAATTGGAATTTTCCAATCATTATTTATTAACTGTCTCGCAACCGAAGTCGCGCTTATAAGATTTGATCTCGGGCACTATATCACAAATCATATTAGCTATGCAGATGCACGTGGGTGTTGCTGTGTAAACGAGTAAGAGGCAATAATAGTATCCGTCAGTTCGGACATTATTATTGTGGTCGGGAGGCGGGGTCACGAACACGATTGTCTATTAGCGGATTGTTAGCGCGTCTGCGCTTCGTGATCCCGCTTTGATCACTTCCGACGTCTCACGCGAGTACCAACTCATCTGAGCCCAATATGAATTATGTACATTATAAATACCATGATTTAAATCTATCGTAACGGACGTTTTAAGACCCTTGTGTATATTGGATTTAATACCCAGTTGGAAACTGTAATGATACCTATTTAGATTTATCACCGATTAAACGCCTGGCAACAATAAGTGTACCCAGTACCTAACCGAATTATATTTAGGTATCTAATCTCATTCTGTCCACTTAATCTTATTTTATCCAGCTGCTTTTCATGAAAACAAAATGTTAATCTTTTCCCGCAATATTTAGTCTACAAGACGCAAATAGACTATCGTTGAGAACCAATCGACTTTGTATTTGTATTACTGCAATATCCTGTACAGGTGGTATGGAAATAGCAGCACACATATAAAGTAATTTGATTTGATGTTTAAATTGCAGTAAACATACTTGCTACGTTAGAGTTTGCTAAGCTCGGAAACATTTCTTTACGCACACTGTCGCAGCTAGCTCCACCACTTGTGCATTTAAATTGAATCATGTAACAAATCAGTTTATTGTTGATGTAAATATTGCACTTGCAACGATAATGCCGGATTCAATAAGTATAACAGATGCCATTCGCGTGCCCCCCACCTCGGCGGATATTTCGCATGCTCTGATCGTGCATCCCTGTACAAACATACAATCAGGACCTCAACGTCAACAAATTGGAGAGCACGCCCACTCATTTACTGACCGACATCGAATCAAAATGTATACTGGAACTCCTATCAATTTAAATCAATACAAATCGTTTCTCTCTTAATTTTTTTGCTACGGTAACTAAGATTTAGTGGAGATAAAAATTAATTATTCAAATTAAATTGACAGAGAATTATTGCTACGTAATTTGAAATTACAGGTTTTAGACATATAATTATAAATATATTTAATGCGAAACCGCAATCGCATTTCTCTAGCATCATTTAAAACATTCGTATGTATTTCCTGTGTGTCTCCTAGCCTCTTCCAGTCATCGACATCATTTTAGATCTTCTGTTTATCTCCGTTTATTTTCGTATTGAGAAAGCCCCTGCGTGATCGCGGTACTGCAGAACTATCCCGATGCAAATAATACTCAAATTGCTCAGCGAATATCCATAACTTTTTTTTTTTTTTTTTTTTTTTTTTTTTTTTTTTTTTTTTTTTTCTTTTTTTTTGGCTTGTGGGTAGTTGAAATAGTTACACAAAGAAAAATTAGCTCTTATTTTAAATTGAATATAATTTAATAGAATCAGTATTTATAATTATTTATGGTATTTTTTAAAAGTCAATAGTTAGTACCTGCTGGTGTAGCGTTATCTCTCCACATTTCTGTCTCTTACAATCTACATCACTTCACTGACATCACCATGGATTCACTAGCAAGCACTCTGAGTGAATTAAAGGAGTTGTTCCACACAAAGATGTCCGCCTTTGAAGATGAGCTCCAGAAGGCCCCTCCAACACCTATCACAACTTCCAGCTTGGCTGCGGAGTTTACAATGTTCCGGACATTCATCACACAGGCTCTTAACAGTGTACAGCAACAGGTGGAGCTACTAGCTCGTAGTGTCGACCAGATTGAGATGCGGGGACGTAGGAAGATCTTGCTGTTGCATGGTGTTGATGAGAAGCAAAAAGAGGACACTGCCAAGGTGATTACGGAGGTGATATGTAATAAACTACAGTTGAGTGACTTCACAGTTGCAGACATCAGCCGATGTCACAGGATGGGACGAGCCGTTGCCAATAAAACCAGGCCTATCCTGTTCAAGGTCGGCAATCTTGCAGTCCGTGATAAGATATGGTTTTCCAAAGCCAAATTGAAGGCCACAGGCGTCACCATGTCCGAGTTCCTAACAAAAGGGCGACATGATGTGTTCCTGGCTGCGAGGGAACGATGTGGTGTCACCAAGAGCTGGACTAAAGCAGGCTGCGTGTATGTCCTTGGTCCCAATGATACGCGGCATCGGATTGAGTCTCTCGCTGAATTGGACAAGATCGCACCGAATCCCAGTGAGCCAGAGCAGAGTGAATCGGCCCCATCAATATCGGCTGCGCCAGTCTCTGCCCCGGTCGTTGCTGCTACGAAGACTGCAAGGTTGAAGCGTTCTACTGCTTTAAAAAAGTGATGTGTTTATGAATGTTTCTTCAAAGTCCGGGTATTATCGTGTTTTGTTTATACCTTCCGTTTAATATTTACTAAGCCTCGACAATTAGTTCCAAATACCGACATGACAAATTGACACTTATAGGGCGCATTCCGTATTAGACAAATAGTGATATTATCGCGAAGCCAACCAAAATAAAAATCAGTACTAATGATCTGATAGCTCTTAAATTTTTTGACTATTCAATTTGGTCGGGTTCGCGACATTATCACTTTTTTTGCATTTCGGAACACGGCATCATTTATCTATTTTGACAATGTCAGTGTCAGTCATGTGTCAGTCACCGCCTATGTCAGTTCATATCGATGCGTTCCGTTTGGCTTCGGTGCAAGAGCGGACTGAGACTGGTAGTTTCGTAATTTTTGTTAAATGTTTTGTTTTTATTTACTATTTTCTTGTCGTGTTGTCTCCTCAAAAGTTTTTACGTTTGTTTTTTATTATTTTATTTTACTCTTTTGTTGCCCGGACTGCGTAACTTTTAATTTTTACGTATAATAACGCAACCGGCAGGTGGACTAAATATTTAGTTTACCGTTTTAAATTAGGTTTTTTTTTTTGTATGGTATATTATATTGCATAGACTTAACATTATATTTATATTATTGTTATTTATGTCTATCGATGAAAGCAGTGATAGTAATAGTTTTTTCTCTTTTCCAACCAGCAACGACAGTTTTGCGAGTGTTCCTTCTCTTGCAGAGAGTATTACAGCGGAGTTTTCTGATGTGCCCAAGAATTTTAACGTTATACATATTAACGCTCAGAGCATTCCGGCTCATTTCCATGATATGCTGGCAAGCTTTGACTGTAAAAACATACATGCTATTCTTATTTCCGAGTCTTGGCTCAAACCTTGTCTCCCTTCAACAAGTTACTCTCTTCCTGGCTTCCAGCTTATAAGAAACGACCGGTCGGTTGGTGCTGGTGGTGGCGTTGCCATTTATCTTCGCACACATATTCCCTACTCAATTATCAATGTGTCAGCGCAGCCACCGCCATCAAATGCTGGTGAACATCTGTTTCTTGAAGTTGAACTGCACCATTCAAAACTACTTCTTGGAGTCTACTACTGTCCCTCTTTACGCGTTAATTTCTTTTCATCTTTTGAAAACCTACTAGAAATGCTGATCCCTTTTTACAGTCATAGTATAATCATGGGTGACTTTAATACTTGTCTTCTGAAAAAAGACTACCGCTCTTCTTCTTTGACTAATATTTCGGCCTCCAGCAACCTTTCCATTTTACCGCTGAGTGCCACTCATCATTTTCCTAACTGTACTCCTTCGCTTCTTGACTTGATTTTCGTTTCTTCTCTTGATCGCGTCGCTAAGCATGGCCAATGCTCAGCCAATGCCTTTTCATATCATGACCTGATCTTTCTATCATACAAAATTCGCCCACCTAAGGCAAAACCGAAGATTCTCATGCAGCGTAATTTTGGAGGTATGAATGTTGACGATCTCTGCAGGGATGCCAACAATATAGATTGGTCTGCTCTATTTGCCGCTACATCTGTCGATGTGCAAGTCAACATTTTTGCGGCTAAAGTTATGGAGCTTTATGACCATCATGCACCTGTTCGAGCAGTTAAGGTTAGACATTTGCCGGCGCCGTGGCTCACAGATGAGATTAAAACAATAATGCACAAAAAAGTAACGGCAAAGTCTAAGTTTAAGCGTAGGCCTAATGATACTAACAGGGAAAATTATGTCTCAATCCGCACTCACTGCAATAAGGTGTGTAGGAATGCCAATCGCCATCACATCCATACTTCTGTCCAAAATGGGGACACATCCAAAGTTTGGAAATTTCTTAAGTCATTGGGGGTCGGTAAATCCCGACAAGAGACTATCACAAAAGATTTAGACATAGATTCAATGAACAATCATTTTACTGCTTCGTCCGATTTTGATAGGACAATAAAATTGAATACACTGCATAATCTTTCTTCTCTTCCGACTCCCAGTTTTTCTCCATTTGTTTTTGGTCAATTCTCCGCATGTGATGTTAAGAAGAGCATACTATCAATTACTTCCAATGCGGTAGGAAGTGACTGTATCAGCCGTAATATGTTAGTCCCTGTGCTGGATGAAATCCTTCCCGTCATTTGTCATATCCTCAATTTTTCTGCATCTAGTGGTGTTTTTCCATGTTCATGGAAAGATGCTCAAATAATTCCATTACCTAAAAAGTCTAATCCTTCATCCTTTTCTGAATATCGTCCAATATCCGTCTTACCTTTTCTATCCAAAGTCCTTGAGCGGTTAATCCACGATCAATTAAGCATTTTCCTCTCCAAAAATAATCTCCTCAACCCTTTCCAGTCTGGTTTCCGTCCTGGTCATAGCACCACCACAGCGCTTGTGAATATTACGGATGATATAAGGTCAGCCATGGAAAATGGTAATCTAACGGTCTTAGCTTTGCTGGATTTCAGCAATGCTTTTAATACTGTTGATTTCGATGTATTGCTTGGTATTCTATGCTCTCTTAATATATCTCCATCGGTAATTGACTGGTTTCGTAGTTACCTGTTCGGACGTCGGCAACGTATTTGCATCGGAGAGACTTTGTCTTCCTGGTGTAATACTTCTGCTGGTGTGCCACAGGGTGGCGTTCTTTCTCCTTTACTTTTCGCAGTATTTATTAACTCTATCTCCAACGAACTAATTTCTTCCTACCATCTTTATGCAGATGATTTACAAATCTACTCTCGAGCTCCTCTTGGAAATCTGTCCGAGGCTATATTGGTGATTAATCGCGATCTAGCCCGGATATGCGACTGGAGCAAGAGGTATGGACTTATGGTCAATCCCATTAAGACGCAGGTTGTTGTGGTTGGCAGTTCTAGGACGGTCTCAAGAATTGACTGGACGACTCTTCCCCAAGTTTCCTTTGACAACTCTATTATCCCCTTCAGCGAAAAAGTAAAAAACTTGGGAATCTTCATTGACAAGAACTTCTCTTGGACTGCCCAGCTACAGGAAGTTAGCCGCAAGCTATTTGCATCCGCTGCATCTTTGAAAAGACTGCGTAATTTTCTGCCGACTGCCACCAAGATTGCGCTTGCACAATCACTTCTTTTACCCATCCTTGATTATGCTGATGCCAGCTATCTTGACGTTACCCAAGACCAACTCGATAAGCTTGAGCGGCTTCAAAATGTCTGTATAAGGTTCATATTCGGTTTGCGCAAATATGACCATGTTTCCGAATTTCGTGTGAAGCTCAAGTGGTTACCAATTCGCCTTCGCCGGAATGCCCATATTCTTTCCCTTTTATATAATGTGCTCTTTTCCCCTTACACCCCTCTCTATCTTAAAAAACGTTTCCAGTATCTTTGCGATTCCCACACAAAATTGTTGAGGTCATCAGACAACTTAAAGCTTAAAATGCCAATGCATTCCACAACTTTCTTCGACAAATCCTTTTCTGTTCAGGCCGCTCGTTTGTGGAATGCATTGCCAGTTCAAATAAAACGCGCGCAATCTTTACCTGTGTTCAAGAGACTCGTGAAGGAGCATTACTTGTTGTTGTGATTTTGTTGTAGATGTTTTAATCTGTAGTCGTCATTTATCTTCTTTGCTTAAATAGTTAGTATGTATGTATTTAAGTATCTATTATACAGTATATATGAATATATCTATGTATCTATTTTTTGCACCAAAATCAACCCCATTTTTATGTCCACGCAATCACTGTCCATTCCAAGGTTGCCTGGAAGAGATCGCAGAAAGCGATAAGGCCGCCCATTGTATGTTTTTAGTGTTTAATGTTTTATTTTTGTCATGTATTTTCTGGTGTACAATAAAGAGTATATAAATAAATAAATAAATAACTGGCGCCGAGCAATAGCTATATAATGAGTCCAAATCGATTGCACATCGTGAGTCCACCGGATGCTCTCTTATCTCCAGTACCGTCTGATTTACGATCTGTTAACAGATTATTCGTTCCATAACAGTTGCCAATCTCGTTTTTTTAATGAAACCTGGCACCTCAAAATTGAGTTTTGCCTTAAAGGGCTCTCTCTGAGTCTTCAACTCGTATCTATTCATTGAAGAAGCGCCTATTATAGCTGCAGTCGTAAATACTGACTACGAATTTGGATTTTACTAGAGAAGCAAATTATCATTATTTGATGGAAACGTTAATTCATATAGGTATAATATAATTGTCAAAGGTATTTCTTGAATAAGCATTTATATGGGATGATAAATTGAAGATGACAAAGATAATATTTTAAGGAACACGGTAAATCCAAAACTACTAAAATTACTAATGGCGCTTTGGAACAAAAGACTGACCTTAAGTTTCCGTAACTCATCTAGGTATGTATTTTGGCTATAACAGTTTATGTAAACTGACTTTTATTTAATACTTTCTATTCATGGGACTCATGGAAAAATATGCTTGAAGAAATGTGTGCTTTAAATTGATACGATTATTGTTAACTAGTTTTTGCCCGCAGCTTTGCCCGCGTGGATGTCGAAAATTCGTTGGTGCTACTCGCGGATCGAGCCGGTGGCTTTCGGTTATTTCCGATTTCCCATTTATACTTTAATCCCCTATTTTATTTTTCGCCCTCAGGGGCTGATTTCCCAAAAACACTGAAACACGTGGTTTTTAATTTTTAATCGGAATGATAAACACCAATTTTCATGGTATAAACTACAAAAATTACGATTTTCCATACAAACTTTCATCCCCTATTTAACTCCCTTAGGGGTTGAACTTTGAAAAATCCTTCCTTATTTCTTGTCTACATTATAAAGGGAACCCTTGTGCATAATTTCAGCTTTCCAGGTCCAAGGGTTTAGGATGGGCGTTGGTGGTTCAGTTAGTCAGTCAGGACTTTTCTTTTTATTTACGTATAATTAGACTCATCATTGCTAATACAAATATCAACCGCATAAGCTCTTTTTCTTCAAGTTACCAAGTCTTTTTCAGTACCATAGGTAAAAAAAAACAGATTGGCGAAAAGGTGATTTAATATCGACATTCATAGTTTTCTATTAATAAATAATGAACAAAATTTTTCACATCTTTCAACTATAGAACAACTATATTATTATATTTGTTATTTCTAGAAGAATTGGATTATTAAAAGTACCTTTCTCCCAAATACCTATGTAAGAAGATGAAAGGTTCCCTTTGTCATCGTTTACTTTCCTTTCCAAACGAAAGTGTCCTAGTTAGTATAAAAATGGCTAAGTTAATGCACTTTTGTTACAAAAGTAGCCATTCAGTTCAAGCTACGATAATTATTGTTACTTAACTATCGTTAATCGCCTGTTTGTTTGAGTTTCCCTTTCTCTCTTTTTTTAATATCTTCCAATTTTGGTGTATAATGTGTTTATGTATACATTTACTGCTACATAAAACCTCTTTGTTACTTATTTGGCAGTGATATAGTATAACTAACTCACTCTACTTAGCTATGTAGATTTTCAAAAGATACCGTGGACAGTAATCATCACAACGTTAAGAATACGGTTTATCAAGATACGGTAGGTACATTACACACAGGAAATTCTACGACATTGTCGTTCATATTTGGCTAAAATGTTAAAGATGGCCAGAAGATATAAGCAAGTCCGTTATAATGTATTTTGTCAATCAGAAAAATCTCGAGATCACATTATAAATAAAACAAGTGATCCGCCCCTGCTTCGCACGGTTTTCACGTCTTGACAAAACATCGAGATTTCTTTTGTAAATTTTAGTTCAATGTTAATTTATTATACACATAAACGTTCCAGGTTAAATTCTCGAAGTGAAAGTGAAAACCGCATTAAAATCTGTTGCAGAGCTTAGAAGAACAACGCGGTCACACAGACAGACAAAAAAGGCTACTTTAATTTATAATGTACTAGCTGGACCCTGAACCCTATCTAAGTTCGTCAACGAAACAACGGGTCCGTCCGAAAATAGTTGTATACTTCGGAATTAATCCTACTCCCAATTAATAAACATCTTCGGCCGGACAAAAACATAACAGAGCAAGGACTGTCAAATTGTGGTACAATTTAAACTTACTGCGGGCCCCAAACTAATCTTATGTCCGCGGGTGATACGGATTAGGAAACTGTCGTAACTTCGGCCGAAACTACGAATATCGTGCTTCGAGAATATACCTGCTTCGCACGGAGCGCCACCTCTTGGGTCTATCCAATTTTTCAAGCTAGAATCAACCATACAACATTTCATTGGAATCGGTTGTTTAGTCTGTGGTTTAGGAGATTAGCGTATACGAACATAGTAACACGTGATTTTATATGTTACTAGCTGTGCCCGGCGGTTTCGTCCGCGTGGATGTCGGAAATTATTCCACGAGAACGTGCTCCCGGGACAAATTTATCCTTGTAACATCAGCTATCGGCTAGTGAAAGTCCCCAAAAAATTGGTCCAACCGTTCCGGAGATTAGTCGTAACGTAAACCCTATCTGTTAATCCAGGTTATAACCTATCAGTGTGCCAAACATTTAAATCCCTTTAGCTGTATTTATTTATTTATTTATATATACTTTATTGTACACCACAAAAAATACATTACAAAAAAACAAGGTACACTACAAAATATACAATGGGCGGCCTTATCGCTTTCCGCGATCTCTTCCAGGCAACCTTGGCATGGACAGCGATTGGTCTGGATCTAAAATGGGGATGTTGTTGGCGCAACTAATAAATATACAATATACTAAAATAGATATAAACATATCCTATCCTATATAATAGATACATACATACTAAATATATAAGGAACGAAAATAAATGAAGACTTTACATCGAAAATTACAGTAAAGTATGAGAACTATATTACAACGACAGGTAATGATCCTTGACGAGTTTTTTAAACACATTTATAGACTGAGCACGTTTGATTTCGATAGGCAATGCATTCCATAAACGAGCGGCCTGGACAGTGAAGGAATGGTCGAGGAAAGTTGTGGAATGCATAGGCATTTTAAGCTTCAAGTTATCTGATGACCTTAAGAATCTAGTGTGGGAGTCACAAAGAAACTGAAAACGATTTTTGAGATAGAGAGGGGTGGAAGGGGAGAAAAGCACATTATACAAAATGGAAAGAATGTGAGCATTCCGGCGAAGGCGAATTGGTAACCACTTGAGCTTCACTCGAAATTCGGAAACATGGTCATATTTGCGCAAGCCAAATATAAACCTTATACAAAAATTTTGAAGGCGCTCAAGTTTGTCGAGTTGGTCTTGGGTAAGATCAAGATAGCTGGCATCAGCATAGTCAAGGATGGGTAGAAGAAGTGATTGTGCAAGCGCAATTTTGGTGGCAATCGGAAGAAAATTGCGCAATCTCTTTAATGACGCGGCGGATGCAAATAGCTTGCGGCTAACTTCCTGTAGCTGGGCAGTCCAAGCGAAGTTTTTATCAAAAAATATCCCCAAATTTTTAACTTTCTCACTGAAAGGAACAACTGAGTTGTCAAAAGAAACTTGGGGAAGAGTCGTCCAGTCAATCCTTGAGACCGTCCTTGAACTGCCCACCACCACAACTTGCGTCTTTATAGGGTTAACCATAAGCCCATATCTCTTGCTCCAGTCGCATATACGGGCCAGATCACGATTAATCGTTAAGATAGCCTCGGAAAGATTTCCCAGAGGAGCTCGCGAGTAAATTTGTAAATCATCTGCATAAAGATGGTAGGAAGAAATTAGTTTGTCGGAGATGGAGTTTATAAAAACTGCGAAAAGTAAAGGAGATAAAACACTACCCTGAGGCACACCGGCAGAAGTATTACTCCAGGAAGACAAGGTCTCTCCAAGGCAAATACGTTGCCGGCGACCAAACAGATAACTGCGAAACCAGTCAACTACCGATGGAGATATATTAAGAGAGCATAGAATCGCAAGCAACACATCAAAATCAACAGTATTAAAAGCATTACTGAAATCAAGTAAAGCTAAAACTGTAAGATTACCACTTTCCATCGCTGACCTGATATCATCCGTAATGTTCAGAAGTAATGCTGTATTTGCGTGATTAAGTAACAAATATCCCAAACATATCAACTATCAATCAACTCAGCCTATCGCAGTCCACTGGTGGACATAGGCCTCTCCCAGGCTGCGCTACGACACTCTATCCTCCGCCTTCCGCATCCAGCCTGTCCCAGCCACCTTTTTAAGGTCGTCGGTCCATCCAACTGGGGGGCGTCCCACACTACGTTTGCCGATACGCGGTCTCCACTCCAGGACTCGTCTGCTCCACCGTCCATCGGTCCTTCGACAAACATGGCCAGCCCACTGCCACTTCAGCTTGCTCACTCTATAAGCTATGTCGTTAACTCCGGTTCTTTTCCGGATAATTTCATTCTTGATTTTATCCTTCAAAGAAACTCCGAGCATAGCCCGCTCCATAGCGCGCTGAGCGACCTTAAATTTGTGGACCAGCCTAACTGTGAGTGTCCACGTTTCGGCACCGTATGTCATCACGGGCAGGACGCACTGGTTGAAGACCTTAGTCCTCAAGCATTGCGGAATAGCAAAGAAAAGACTTGACGTAGTTCCCCAAACGCTGCCCAAACGCAAACCACTAACCCATCAACTATCACGTCTATAATATTATAGTAGGATGATAGATAGTTTAAAGGAATAATGTCTCCATCAAAGTGACGCTAACTTGTGAAGTCGCGACAGTCAAATGTGCCTGTAAATACGAACGATGTGCGGCTCGCCAAAGTTGAGTCAATGTTGAGGTCATAAAATAGACGATAAACGCACCAACACATTGCGCAGCCTTTCTCCGATGAATAGAATTTGCATGAATGTAATTGTGTTGCCTTGGTCTGAATTATGGTACACTGGAATCTGGATGACCAATAAGGCAACGCTGAAGTACGGAACATATTAGGGGAATACCAATTTTGAGACTTAATAAACTAGGGGCATAGCAACGATTAATATTTAAAAAAATAGAGTTACTTGCATTGAAAATGTTCTCCCATACTATCCAAAATCCAGAAAATTCGTATTGTGTTCTGACCACAATTTTTTTTTTTTACATAATCTGCACTTATTGGTGCTCATTTCATGGTCGATGCGCTGTTTAAGTTCCCAACGTGATTCATTTATTGTAATACTTAATCAGATTACATATTTCATGAGAAGCGAGCCGTCCCGGCAATAATTCATTTGTGTCGCGATGCCGAGCGCGAGATAAAATCTTCAACTATTCGCTCAATAAGTAGGATCGGAACAAGATACAAAAGGAGCCGATATTGATCGAGTACGACCTCTTCCCTATACCAAAGCGTTCCAAGGACGTTTCTTATAAAGACATGGCGATGTTTAAATATATATGTTGACTGTTGGACTTGTCCCATGACCGATGTTCCCCGGTCGATTGTTCAGCTTATTTTATTTTTTCTCGTCTGTACCTCGCGATTCCGGTGGCCACCGTCGATTCCCTTTTATGAATATTTCATATTATTGTAAACGACTTTATCTGCTGCACAATGTTGCATTCAATATTTGAATTTTATAGTTCTTCGAAAATGCCTGTCAACTACTGTAAAGTTGTGACCGCCCTAAGCTTTCACAAGACATTTGCATTTTATTATTTTTATATACCTTTTCCTTCTAAGCGTTCAATTGAAAACTGGTTAGATTTTTTACGTTCCTATTCAAGAAGACTGAATTGCGTGAATACAATTTACAATTCTAGTAAATTGTGTGTTAGATGGCACCATATTCACTGGAATGGACACTTGTGTGCTAACGCAACGCCTTTTTAGCAATCGTATAACGAGCGAAATTCTTAAAAAGCTTTTCTTTAAGAGACATTAGTGTCAATTCTATAAAGCATCGATAAAAAGTGTCTAAACATTATTGTTATTTGTTAACTTGCAGACACAACTTAGTATTGACGGCTCTGGGTTGGGTACCTCTGTCTCTTTCTCGTTTTGGATGATGGTAAAGGATGGCAATCAATATTTTATTAATTATCAAAGCCTAACCGATTAACTACGTAAAGCTGAAACTTGATAGCCTCATTATATTTTCTGTGAACTGATAAGCTTTTCCTTTTTTTATAATGTAGGTAAAGATCTGCAAGCAAGCTTTAATTATTTTTCCTTTCCTGCATGTGGTACTCACCGTGTATCCTAATACCATCTTGAATCGCCTTTTTTTGTACAGCAGCTGATTCTTTTGCGGCAAACTCAAACGGGCTTAATTTTATTTGTTTTCAACACCGTCGCTAATCTAAATCTAGAAAGAACGCTTGTAGGGACAAATTCTTTGTTGCTGGGCTACTAATGGCTGCGCTTAGTTGTGCTCAAGTCGGCACGCGACACAGCACACGTGCCGGTGCGCGCGCCGATCTTATCTGCCGCACGAACGACCGCAGTGCCCCTTCACACGTGATGGTGCCAAGAAGTTAACTCAAAGATCCCATCTCATTGATGTGTGCAATTTCAACACTCACTGGTCAAATCTACTCGACACCGACATTTTATTACCAGATTTTTGCATATTGTTAATGCTCTCTTTGGCGGTGTCGGAAACTGGTTCGTCATGAAAAAACAGTTCAATGACAGCGCAGGATGTGTTTTTAGATACCAATCATAAAATTATCAACGTAGGATAATTAAAAATTGTTTTGTTTTGACTTTATCTGACTGAAGCATCCAGTTGATTTAAATGAGTCAGTTGTTTTAACAAACACATTTAATTAATGATTAGCATTGAATAGGGTTGCTTTTTGTTTCTTTGTTAAAATGTCATGTCATGTATAGTGTTTTAATTATATAAAATGAAACCAGATAATTTTTTGGAAAATTTATTTTAAGTAATGACAATTTGGACGGATGAAACAAGGTAAAATGCTGTTTAAATAAAATGTTTAATCACCATTTCAATACATTAACATCTCATTATTAAGGCACTAGTAGATATCATATTAAAATACTTTCAGTTTACATGGAATAGCACATCTTGTAAGTCGCTTTCGTTTGTTTAGGTAGGTATTTCATTTATGTTAAAATTTTATTAAATAGTATTAAATTCAATCATAAATTACGTAAAAAAGAAACTATCCTAAATTAAATAAATTACGATGTCGGGACGGCCGTCAATCCATCGTCTCTTGACTTAGGTCGCACGTTCGGTTATCTACTTAAAAGGTACTGAAATGTTACTTTTTACTTATCACTACGTATCATTAAAATCAGGCTTATGCTACTTTAAAAAAAATATGGTACAATACGTATTCGGACTTCCTCGAATGGATGTCCGAGCGTAAAGTGAACGAATGAGCGACGTGATCTTGATAACGACTCACGGCCGCGGTCCCGCCGACGACGCCGGAGACGGGGACAAGCGAGCGCCCTCACACACTAGACGCACTCAACAACGGTCACTCTGCGCCGCACTCGCATCCGTCCACATTCGCGCACGCTCTGCTGGTCGTCCCCGCCTCCGTGTCGCGCGCCCCCGCAGCCCGCAGCACTCGCGTGCTGTGCTGTGGAAGCGCTCGGCCACTAACCATTAAATAACCGCTATCGCTGCTCTGCGCTCGTGGACGACGTGTCGCCCTGCGGTGATCGTCCTCACGAGCCAGAACTCGACGGGGGTTTTTAAACTAACGAAATATACTACTATTGCGGACGCTGATCACGTCTACTGTTGTCTAGAAATGCCTCTGGTGTGCACGGGAAAAACTGGCATCATAGACTTTGCAAAGGGCGGAGGGGGCGTTGGGTCCTGGAAGCAACTCGGCAGCTTTAGCGGCAGCACGTCTTCGCTGCCAACTGCAGGTCCACGCTGCTAGTACGACTAGTTGGGCTGCTAGGAAAGCAGCTGCCGCGAGCATAGCTCCTGCTGCGTTTACACAAGTGACGTCGGTCTCTCTGACGTACACAGAGTCCTCAGTGACATTCTTCGCTCGTTGTTTGTCGAAACCGAACTTGTCGGTGATCTGAATGGTCTGCACGAGGAGCATGTCGTCGGTGGGTGCCGCCGGAGTAGAACGCCTCTTCCTACGTCCGTAAGACATGACGGAGCGGAGTTCGTTCGGGCCGCCGTCGCACTGCACCGGCTCACACGTGGGCATGCACGGAGTCACCAAGGCACGGAACTGGACAACTTCCGAAGATGGGAACTTGAAGGCATCGAAATGAGACAACAGCATCTGTAAGAAACAAATCGCTTGTTAAAATCGTTCTCATTGAGGCTGTAGATAAATGAATCAATTATGTTCATTACAAGTTTCTGTTCGGCTTCACACGCGTTGAACTCTTTTTTATTACTTTGCCGAGTTACAAAAACATACTACTTAAAAATAATATGGCTTAAATGGACTTGTACCACTTCATTAAGTTTTAATATCGAACATTCTTGTTTTTATGAATTATAATTATACCTATTCGTAATAACATGTTGACGTTACTTTTCTATAAAAAAAACAGTGATTGAAACAAAATATATGACATTTTAAATCCTATTCTTACCTTTCCGCTGTTAACTGATTTGAACACGGGTCCCATGATGAAGTGCTCCGTGGGGCAACCACGGCTGTCGATGAGGGTAATCTCGCTGGAGTCGACGCCATCCATAGCAACAAGCTCGCGTACAAAGATCTCGAAGGGCGAATTCGGGTCCATGATCTCGAAACGAAGTGCCTAAACAAAGAATGGAATTGGTCATTTGAGGGAACAACGAAAAATTTTGCACAAATATAACTGGAATAAAAATTACCAGGGGATCTCCGACTTCAGCAGATGCAATGGTATCGTCTCCGTTCCTGTCGGTAATTCTCATAGCTACGTTGGGAGAGTCGACAATGACCTCCTCCGACAGGCCGGTCTGGATGTCTCCGTGGATGCCGAGGTCGACCTCGTTGGCAACAGTCTTATTAGTGAGATCATACTGGCAAGTCACAGCCAAACCGAGATCAGAGGATGTAACGATAGTATCGTGATGCTGAATAACAACATCATTTAGATATCTGAAAAGAAAATTCCATTAATTAGTTTATCAAAACTGATATTCCTATTGATTTATAAATGGTATTGAAAGATAATATTTTACCTGCCAAGGCCGTTCTGCTTAACATTACACTCAAGATTGTTATATCCCATGTGCAACTCGAATTCAAGACTCTGTTTGACATCCACGACGCAGGAATTGGGACTGCCCTTAGCGTAGATCTTGCCGTCGAAAAGTTTGGAAGTTTGGATTTTGGCAACCATGTCACCGGCACGACAGTCGATAGACACGTTGTAGCAAGAAGATAGTTCGTAGGTCGCTGCTTCAGGAACTTCCAAGTAAGGGTCCTAAAATAGGAATCAAGTCAATCAAATGTTTCATAGACTAAATAACATGGAGTTGACGATAAATATTTATAAGTAAATCATATTTCGTACCTGAATATCAGCAAGCGTGGCGCGAGAGTGATGAGACAGACGACAGACGTGGTCCCCAGTGTCTCCATGATCGTAAGAGTGGCATCGGAAGGGAGAGTTTAAGCAAAGTTCTCGACATTCCTCAACTGTTTGAACATCTTGATATACAGAGTCCACAGTCTTCAATATACGACCACCCATTTTCTTGAATTCACAGAGCTTCGTAGGCTCCTCCACACAGTTGTTTTCTAAATAGTCGGTGTCTGTAGCAAAAATGGGTGAATGAGTTAAGAATGCATTATTTTAAATTATGTGAAAGAAGTAAAAAAAAGACGATGACGGTCTGTACCTTCGTTCGCTTGGAAAGCGTTGGTTCCCGCCAGGGTAATACGGTCCATGTTAGACAGCACGCACTCCCCAGTTTTATTGTTGTAGTTCGCCGATCTGCAACAATGTTTCACGCGGTTTAACAGCAGCTATGTTTTTGTTAGCTTTTTTATTGTGTGAATTTTCCCAAGTAGTTAACCGCATGCATAGTGCGAATGACGCTATTTTGCTTGCACCGCTTAATTGTCAATTATCTATCATGATTAATATGGTAATTATTAATTCCAATGAGGCTTCTTTATGTATTAATTTATAATTATAATACATTGTTGACACGATGACCTGGCACTTGCCAGCTAGTTTCTATTTCTCCAGTCTTACTATAGATAGTTACTCTAAGACTGGTTTTATGTAGCGCATGATTAACACCGTAAACCGCTGGGGACTTCTAAGGATGATACAGCTGTTTGTATTCAAGCCTTATAGTAATAATCTGATGTGGGTCGCTGAGGCTGACTTTAACGTCCTCGATAACAGTACAGGTGTAGTAGGTTCGCGTATCGTGGCGTGCGCAATGCTCTCTCAATTAAACCGCTCAGTGACAAGGCTACTCTTACTTTCAATGTCTACGCGAGTTGTCATAATCATAATAGCTTTATATTCAATGAGCTCTTTTGTTTGCATACCGCTTGAGTAAGTCTGGCTCGCAACGATATTTACTTATTCGCTGATTTAATTTCCCATCATGCATTCCTATTAAAATTGCATGACTATATCTCGGTATTTTCAAGTCTAATGTAACGCTTTTAAATATCTTACTATGCAGTTTTTCTTTGCTTGTGTTCGATTTCATTGATATAAATAATGTATATCATATATACTTATTAATAATACGTCCGTGTTCATTAACATTATATCTGTATTAAACTGTGACGTTTCAATGTACAATGTTACTTTGTGCTTAGTGACCACCCGTATAATATTATCTTGTTCATCTAGCTCAATATTTTCTCTTGATGTACAATCGAACCCGATCAGATGACCCTTGCGCTAACCTGTGTGATTTTCACATGAGATGGGCGCATTTCTTTGTTGTGTGCACCATGAGAACTTTCTGTTTCGTTCTTCAATAGATGGTTAGTTATTTATAAAATTAATTGCTTTAGCGTGGTTATTTGCTTTGATTTTGTGGTTATTATCTCGATATTATGTAACGGCTCTCAGTCTATTACGAGAAGACATTAATTTAGTATGTTTAGAGTTGATGATTGCGAATGTCCCGCTACCGGTAGCCGTTGTTCATTTAACCGTACGGGTGCTCGGATGCCTCCACCTCATCGCATAATAATTACACTGACTGCCTGCAATTTGTTCAACTGTATCTTCCTTACTTACTTACACATACGGTCATAAAATCAAATTTATTTTTGATGCTTTCCGCTACTGCTTAGTTAATTAAATTTTATGCTGTAAAGTTTATCTGGGACTTTCTTACGATTAAGTATCGGTCCATTATAATTTTAATACCAGCGTATGGAAAATCTTTGTTAGTTTTGTTTTATGAACGTTAGTAAACAGTAAAATATATTACTATCTACGTACGAAATTCACAATCGACTTAAGTTATAACATTATAAGCATTGGCAGTAGGTATATGTATAGGTATTCATTACATTTACAATGTTCAAGCGACGTTGGTGGTCAGTATAATAAAAAAATAATTATGTGTAATTTATTGATAGGCCATAATTTCGATTGCTCGTAATTTGTACCCCGATCTCTCGATCTGAAGCGTGACTAAATAAAAACAGGAATATCCGCAACGCTTTATTTAATTACTAGCATCTGTTTTATGTTCTTGTTATTTGTATTCAAAGATTGAAATAACCGTGACTGAATGGCACAACCTGTAATTACTTTATAAACAAATATCAACACAAAAAAAAACGAACATTGTGGAGCACCTCTAACAAAGTATCGACGGTAATTATTTAAGTGTGGAAAGGGCTCTAAGGGGAAAACAATATGTGCCTTATCGGTTATTGTATCGTGGAAGTAGGAAGCGATAGGGCAGGCCGCTCCCACACCGCGCGGCACTCTGCCCGCCACGTCCGGGGAATATTTGCCAAACGTCGTGACTGTCGACGATCGCGATGCTCGCCGCCCGGGGTGCGCCCGCGCCGCCTGCTTGCCTCAATGGAGATACGACGATTTGTATCCAACGGTACACGTGTCGAACCAAGCTTGACTACGTAAAATCCAGCATTTAGTTCTCTAATCGGTGCCTAAACCCAACCCTAGTTAAGAATTCCGAGATGATGGCGTGAAATCGTGGAATTTATTACAGCTGGGCCTTTGTCTGACTCCTTTGTGTGTCTGAAGTCTACATAGAAACTAATATAAATATTTCCCGGAACAATAGTTGCTCCATAGCTCAAAAGTATCCACAGATTCAAAGACTTCAGACGCTTTCATTCAAAAATATGTCGAACAGTAGGTCATAGATTCAGGTAAATTGGCAAGTTTTTATTGCACTTTCAGTTAACGGTCTTAACTCTTCAGAAATAGGTGCAAATAACCGAACTGTGTTAAGTGGCAATACTATAAACGCATTACTGAGATGATGCTCGGAAAATAAATTTATAGATATAAACCGAGCTTTCTAGTCGAAGAGAAGAAATGCGTTTCGATTTGTAATATGCTTGGCCTATACTCGTGGACGTACGTAGTGCACGCGTTCAGAAGCAAATTAGCGCCACAATCCGCAATCGTTACTGAGCAGCGCAGCTTGACCTGAACACGCCAACGGAAATACGTGTATCGAATGTGAGCGTCTGACGCAGTACACTATTTATGTTAATGATATCAAAAACCGTACAAGGAAATAAACACAATAGGACAGTCGTGTCTTGCTACATTAGACGCCTGAGACGTAGGCCGTTCAATTGGCCTCCCTGCTTTGTATATAATGCTCGTTTGTAGAATTCAGAAACGGAACGGCTACCAGGAAGAGGCTGTGACTTATCCACTGAACTTAGCCGCAAAGATGTACCGCGCTGCCCGCCATCTATGGTAACTTGGTGAAGGCTGATTGACTTCGTTATCGGCCTTATCTATAAATTAGTTTATACTCGTATGGATATCTAATGAGCCGGCTTTGATGATAAATATTTGTATAATATTAACTATACGAGGAATTTGTTGTGTTGACTCCATTCACTGGTTAAGGATGTATTTACATACATAACTGTCTTCGTTAGGCACAATGTTGAATCAGTCAGCATATGATAGCATCTGATTGAAGGGAATAGAGTCATGACCTCCTCCGTTTATTTTCACGTCTTGTTAGTGCAATTGTGGTGGACAATATCAACGTCAGTAATGCACTTATGATCGGTGTTAGCTTTTGTAATATTAGACACGAAACAACTCACTAATTTATTATGTGGACATGTGTTACATTGAATGAATATTTACTTTTCTATTTTGTAATTCAGACTCTCCCACGTGTGTCGTATACTAATAAGGGATTTAGGACAGGGAATGGCAGCATCTACCTACTTGCTAAAATATTAAATTGCATTCTCTCGTAAAATAATGTTTAAATCCCAAAGTATTCTGTTTTATAGTGTTTAACAGAAACCTACATCCTGCGATAAATATCTTCCATAATACTGCTATAAAGTGAAAAGTGGGTAATTGTTTAAGTACATTCATATTTTCCTTCGGACTAATCTGGTGGCTTATTTTCTTGCTTTTGAATTTATATTACGGTAATAAACCATCAGTATGATCTTTCAACTAAGAATAAATCATAGTGCCTCGACTATTTTAATTACAACGAACTTCGATAGCAATTAACGTATCTCCAATTTCTTAAAATCCCTTGTGTAATTTTAATTGCATCAACAATTACGGCTTGATGCCATCGGATCGTTAATTAACTCCTAGATTGCTGTTCGCTATTCTATGCATTGAAATATTTTCTCTCTATGTAAGGCAATTTTGTTTGGAATCACACAATGAAATAATAAAAAATCATTAACGTCTTCAACCCGTGCTTGTTGCTTAGCTACTTGAGTAAAAAATGTGTTGTTGAAGCAAGTATTGTTTTTTTTTTGTACTTTCTTTAAACGCGTTAATTAATGAGTACCTCAGTATAGTACAAATCGTGGTATTTATTATGGAAGGAAGATTGTTTGTACTAATACTATTGTAAGTGTCTGTACAATCGCGCATAGGTCGTGTCGAGGGCAAGGAGTGCTCGCGGGTCATTCATGTTTCACTCCGCCCATGCACCGCTCTACTTTGTTTTTTTTTTTAAACGTTTAATGAAGTTAATAATAGCTAATGCAATGTAACTTTGCATAAATCTAATCTTTAGGAAATTCATGTCTTACTTCTAACGTTTTATAAAAATTTGGTAAATTATTTAATTTTGCTCGGATGTTCATCAATTATGTTAGAGGTTAAAGCATGAAGTCGAAATAAATTAATGCTTGCTTACATTTAAATTATAATGTCAATTGATTAAAAATTTGTGAAAGCTCTTTTGCTTTGCAGCGAAAAACAATAAATTATGACTTGACTGTTTCTATAAACTTTGTGTGGAACAGGATTGTCTACCGCTGGCTTCAGCAAGATGAATGTGATTTCAATAAATTCACCGCATCCTTCTATTGTGGTTTTGAGTACCCACATAAATTTAGCGTTTATGTCCGCGACAAAAATATGAATCTGTTTTCTATAACCCATGGTATGTTCATTTATATCTTAAGAAGAATAAATGCGTTTATTGACTTCGGATGTGCGGTTATTTGTATTGGCACTTCACAAGAGAATTATTAGAAACGCCTATGAATCTCTTAAATAATAGCTTTCTCTAACATTTTTATGTCTTTCAAAGCGTCTTAAGACCCATCCAATAGAATTTGTTGTCTGGAAACGTGAACGTGTCTGGACTCAAGATCATGTGGTGTTATTTATGTGTTGTGTCTGGTATTTAACTAACCTGCAAACAAACTCGTTTTCGCCGAGGCACAGGTCAAGGCACATCTGCCTGGAGCTGACTGTGTGTGTCTTCTTGCCTCGCCCTTTGAGGTGGTAGCCGCGCACGCGGTCGAAGCACCAAGCCCTCTCACAAGGACGCACGCCCAGACACGACTTTTGTGCGTATATCGTGAACACGGGGAATTGTGACTTCGTTAATGCACCTGCAAATAAAAATAAAAAAAGAACAACTGTGTTATTCGCTAGTGGTTAGATTTTTCTAGTGCAAAATAAACCTTTTCTTTTTGTGTCTAGCTCGTAGTTAAAAAAAGAACACCTAACTCCTATGCAAGAAATATGAGAAAAGAGGCGCTCGTGTCATCATTAAATTCTTCATGCTCACGCACGTGTTCTGGACGCAGAGGCGTTCAACCTTAGCGAATTTGAAAATCCGCACACCGAGTCGACCGGAGCGATTTGTGCTTCCATAATTGGATCTCATCACTTATTTCCTTGAACTGACGGCTTGGCGGCAATTTCAGTACGGCTTAATTCAATATGACCCTTAATCGTCATCTCCTTTTCACTGCTATTATCATCTCTACTGACGTCGTTATGAACAAACGCGTTCGAGGTAAACTCAGTTTATTCCACAAAAGGTGAAGCACAAACCAAATTTGCTTAAACACGGTAAGAATGTATTTGTTAAAAGTTCGTTAGCATTTTTGTTAGTCACGGTTTTATTTATTATAATATTAAAATCGAGGTAACTTCATTTTTTGCATCCCTGTCGTGCTTTTGTGGTCAAAATAAAAAGGCAACACATTCCGGTACGCTGTGTTCTCTAGCTTGTCTTTTTATAGTTGCCTTTGACACTTTATAGCATCTTCGCAAGCATTGAATAAAAGTCCATTATAATTTCCAATGCGGTCACAATATATGAATTTCGTACTGAATTTAATGCGAAGCTACACGACCATGTCGACACTTTCACATATATTAGGAACCTAATTACAGCTTTATATTTGGTTAAATGAACTTTTACGAATAACTTTCGATAAAAAACAAGCACGTTCATATTGATGAACTGTTTTTGTTATTAGCATTTTTTTGTGTATAATAGTTCGTCTGTTCACTGTTATGAGGTCAAAGCGCGTTCCACTAACTCTTGTTTAAATACACTCGGTCATGTTTTCCTTTTCGCGGTGATAGTATTTTTTTCCCAATAAGGCGTGATGAGTGAGCATAGTCATGCCGTTGTTGGCATTCAAATGATGTATTCAAGCAAAAAATCGGACCGCTTCGCTTGTTTGTGAGCTCACACCTCTATGTCGGACAAACGAGAGTACGTACTGGCGCCATTACCCAGCCACCTGCCGTATGTGTCCCGATTATAACATAGTCATATACTAGCACGCATCCATTTGTGCCGTTATTGTTACTCATATTTTTCTCTTATTCGTGATCTTGCTAGAGATATTTGAATGCGGTTTATTAAATGCTGCTATTGATTTATCTGTGATTGTTGTATACGCGTTAACGATCGCGTCAACATTCGTTAGCAAGAAACGATGGGTTTTGTGTTCCGATATGAATCGTTTGAAATAGCGGTATTTAAGATTTATGGCGTAAACGTTTTCACGTCGTTATTATTCGTATATTGCGGATGTAAGCTTATGATATTTGAATGTCTGTATTTATGTGAGGATTTCTTCTCATAGCATTTGAACTTCACTTTTCTGACCTTTAGTAAATAGAAGCTAGTGAATTGGTGGTGTGTGTCCGACGTATAAATACTTTGATTAAAAAAATCGAATGTAGTGTTCGTCTTGTTTGGTACTCACCAGGTAGTTGATCAGCATCGGAACCGAAGAGAACACAGAGCCCCGTCTCGTAGTTGACAGCACGACAGGTATCGTTGGCCTGGCACTGCTCAAGGCAGTCGGTCAACATAAGTGTGCCGGGGATGTCGTCTAGGATGTGAGACGGCGCCGAGAACACGTATCTGCACAATGATAATATGATACTTTAATAACCACATGATTGATGCACACCGGGATTAAAATGGAAATAGTTAATTTAATGCGGTAAGATTTTTAATCCGGTTAGTGCAATGTTATATTTGAAATACACTTTCCCAAGATAGCTTATGAGCGAAGTCGGATCTTGATAACTTCACTTGTCAGCTAGTTACATCGACTTAATAATCTTAATTACGTGCAATTATCGGTCACTCCGCTTCTGCTAAGAGCAGACTTTATAACAGGGCATTTAAAAACATGAGTGTATTCGCTTACCCGGTGACAAGTTCAAATCCAATCATCTCGGGGTCGCACTCTTCTAAAGAGTTTGCGGGTGCTGACGGAGCTGATACTCCACTGGGAGCAGAAGGAGGGACACCTCCCGAAGCAGTCTCAGGCACGGCGGCGGCGGATGGCATTTCAGCTGGCTCAGCTGGTTCAGCTGGTTCAGCTGGCTCAGATGGCTCAGATGGCTCTTCGGACACAGGATCGTCTTGATCGGGTGGCGGTGCTCCTGGATTCTGATACCTTTCAGGAGCTGCCACTACGGCTGGTTCTGGTGACCCCGTTTCTATGGCAAGATTGTCTTGAGGTGGCGCGTCAGCTGCTGATCTTAAAGTCCCTTCGAATTTTTTTGCAGCCTCGGCGGCGTAAGCCACTAACACTATACTGAGTAGCAACCGCATTGTGCTCTCTGAGAGGGGCCGTGGCAACATTCGTTATCTGTAACAAAAGAAAAGTGTTGGTTAAAAAACTTTTATGGCAATTTAGAAGTACGTGAGTGCATGGGAAGCTCTAGAATTATCGTATATAAAGTCGTTCAGCTTATGCACGCAACCATTCTTCCTAGATAGGGTAAATCGTTCAATATCTTACGGCCATATCGAGCATCGTTTGCCGTAACTATCGATGAGATGTGTTCTATTGATACGTACTTGTATACAATTTGTGGACTTAGTGCGACAACTGAACCCGTGCCTCCGACCATATTGGAAACGATATGAAATATCGTTTTTACCGATAGATACATTCGAAATTATCTATAAATTCCATTCAATAATACCTGTTATTTATGTGTAGATATAGTGGGCCAATGTTTTTACTACGTGCGGAGCATTCCACTGAAACGTAGTTTTAATTAAAGTTTCTGAAGATTCGTTTTTACGGGTGTTTTATTGCCAAGTGGTTATCTGGCATTACATGTAAATGTGTTCGGCTTGGATTGATGCACACAAGAAATAAAAGGCGAAACAATTATGTTCGCTGTCTAAGGGCATTAGCTTAATGATTGCCGTCTCTTTGTAATTAAGTTACAACAGCGGCGTATGTAACATAAGACACGTAGCTACATCCGAGTGAACCGCGTTAGACGTATCATTACACAATCACAAACTCTAGTCATATTTTTTTCAAAAATGTATGGCTTGTGTATGAGTCATGGGAAAAAATTTGATGCGCTTTCACATGGCACTGTGAAAAAATGTTTATGGCACCGTTTTCAACTTGCGCACCTACTTTCAATTACTTTTTAATTAGTTCTACTTTTCACTTGATATTTATGTTTTTATTGAAAAAAAAATTTTTTTGTATTATTTATTTCCCAGAGGTCTTAAGAATTATAATCTGTTCGTTTAGCTAAACTTCAGTGCATTCACACCGGTGCATGTGCGTGTTCATAAAATTATCTTCACCATTTGCAGCATCATGTAAAGAAATTATGGAAGTTGTTACTGCTTATACCCATGTTGCACGCGTAATATTTGTAACGGTTATAATCTACTTACTTCACTCAACTGATTCAACGGTATCACCACTTATTTATTTTTGTTCTATTTGTGACAAAAAATGGAATGGATGCACCTAACTAATAGACAAATAACTTACAAATAAGTACCTACGTTTAAGTAAAGTTATTGTCTTGTGAAATAACAATAAAACCATTAACACCGTAGTCTCAACTATATACACTAGAACATCTAGCTAACATATTTTCCAGAAATTATAAACTGTATTAAACAAAATTACACACTTCTTCCAAGTGTGGACGGCAAGGCTTGAGCATTATGTCTTAAGCACCATGAAGCTCTTAATAGAATATAATTCTTTTAACTTCTGGCCGTAAAGCGTATTTCTAAATGAAACATGTGTAATATCTTTGAATAACTACCTCAGCTTTTATTCTGTTAGAGGTCTTTAACACGGATATCAAAGCAATTTTATACTAATAAACCGTCTACATGGATATTGTGGGAACAGATACGAAACGAGTTCTTGAAATTCGTTATAAACTTATGGCAATGTACGATTTATGTTCCAAATGTATTATTACATTATGCTTATTTTTTATGATTTATTTTCAATTGAATCCACATTTTATCGAATAGTAATTATTTAAGGTTATTACAGCGGCGCTGGCGCTGGCAGCGCGCTGTAAATCTGCGCATACGCACGCTTGAGTGATACCGCCCAAGGAAACCTAATTCATTTCATGCGTCGTGTCTCGTGTCGCTCACGGCCTGATAGTAATTTGATCTGCCCGTCCATTATGAAAATTAAATTACCCGTCTATAAACGCTTACTATGTCATACCACTATATAATTTTAGTTTTATTTCCAAATATTTGCTTGCCTTCACATATTTCAATAAAATCTGAATAAGCGCGAAATTTAGAGACGTGACACGAAAGTAAATACCATATCAGATATGACACTGTTAAAAATGATTTCGTGCTCAGTAACTAACAATTTCCTAGAATAAACATTACAACAGGGCGCGGGCTAGTCAAGGGTTATTTGTCATGGTCTTCACAGGCAAAGTTCAAACAGCAAAGTATTAATAAAGAGGGACGGGCGTCGGCGTCAATAGCGTGAAATAACAGGAGTGGATCGTGGTGAGCTGTAGTAGTTCTCAGCCGCCTCGGCCCCGGCTTGATCGATTCCGATTTATGTAAAAGCTTTCACATGTTACACTGTTACACAAACTTGTCAGTTAACCTCGAAAATAACGACAGAAATGTAAATGACGGGAAGTTAAACCCCTGCGTGTAGATATGAACATCATTTATTTAAAGTAAGTAGGTACGTAAGACAAATGCGATATGTCACAGAGCTCCATTATTTGAATGTAGCATAATAATTAATTACAATTATTCACCAACGGGTCTTAACAACTTTACGGGTAAATAAATTTTGCAAGATAGTCTCTTCGTTCATATTCATTAAGATTTCAATGTTTCATGCATGTGTTTTTCCACGCCCTTCCTGCTTGCCCCGGCTCACCTAGAAAGTTGGCATTGCTCGCTAATAGCACAAAGCATGCGACATTATGTTCTATACAACTGGGTGCCACTTAAAAAGCTTTCAGTTAATACTTCTAACTCAAAAGAGCTATAAATAAAGTCACGGATATAAATTGTCACTAATTTTGCACCACGGTATTAGGTGCATTGCTAAACTAACGGCTAACTTACTCGTATTATGATTTATGTTGTACTGCCGCGTTAATTCAAAATTGCAAAATTCGGGATATTCTTTAAAACTCTCGCTTTCTCTTCTTCTTTCTTTTTGTTTATTCTTTTCTTCTTTTCTGTAGGTAAATGTCTATCGGTTTTATTATATTATCTATTCTTTTCTTGTTCGGAAAGTATTTTGAATGTAGGTAAATATGTGTCGTTTCAAAGAACACGGAGGTTCCACACAACAACGCATTGACCCGTATACCTTCGGAGGTCGTGAGCCAGAAGCATAGCGTAGAGCGCAACTTTCGCCAAGTAGGTCGCACCTCTTACTACGAACCACTCGCTAACACTACTCACTCCCAATTAACTTCACGTGACTAAAATAATACTCAAATAGCAGAAATATAATCCACTCGACTATTAACACAAAAATACTTAAGATTAAATAAAGAAATTATGTCGGTAAGAGCTTTTATTCCACAAATAGACCTATTCTGCAATAAATTCTTGGTCTTCATTAAGACAATTTTTTTTTTTTTTAAATGCCGGTGCAAAGATCGAGTGAAGGCGTCTGCGTGACTTTTGATAAAGGATGCATTTAAAATGAATCTAAAAAAATGTCTGCAATTTCTAGAGGTCATGTTTGGGTCATTTGATTAAATTGTCGACAAAAACTACTGAAAGAATTATAGTCTTCTATATAAAATCACGACAATTACATGTCTGCGCTATTTCGGTTTAGTTTTTGTTGAATATTGTCGAGAAAATGTCAAAAACATCCTCAAGGTCTGCAATAAAAGACATTGTGGCGGCTATTTAACGCTTTCAGAAAAAGTATTACGTTTCTTATCATAAAAAGATAGTGATACAGTCGATAAATTGTCGCAACGGACATTGGCAGTGCGAATGTGCGGCCACGGTCGGTTCGCTGCAGCACCGATCAGATGGGGTCAGCGTATTCAATGAGCCGGATGCCTTCAACCTGCTATTTACGTTTCACCATACCAGTACTGGTTGGCACACTATGGGTAGCGTCTTCGTTTTCTTGTACGCTTTACAAGTGATACGCCTATATAAGTAATCTGTCGCAACGATCTTTGCTATAGCTACAAGTAGGTTCTACTTAAAAGGAAGCTACGATTGTATGTTTTTACACTTGTTTTGTTTGTTTGTAATTTAATTAATGGACCAAGTGATAGTGTTTGAATTATCTTGTTAATTAATACTATTGTTTGTAAGTATCTGATCGAGCTTCTTGTTAATTAGAATGGCTAATTTATTCATAAATAGTATAAATAAATACTTCAATACATGGAGTCTTGAAGAATCAAGTTCTGGTCCCACCAGACAAAAACTGATATCTTAATAATAGTCGAAGGTTAAGAAACATCTCCAAAGAAAAAGAGCAGTAGGTAAGCTTTGAATAAAACAGAATATTTCTCAGTAACATAATGTTTATTCAACTTAAATAACACCTGCAATTTGTGATATTCATAAATTTTACAATCTCATCTACATAAACGCCGGGCGTGGATCCAATGCTACTGGGCATTTCATGTGTAGAATTATATCTGGATAGTCAATCTTATCTGCACTTGAATGCAGCTTTAAGTAGGTCTTTTAAAAAGATTCGACGCTTCGACCAATTCTAAATTAATTATTTGTTTTATTGTGTACACTTAGAGTGCACTATCTGTGAAATGTTTATAGCTACTGTAATACTGTGTTGCAAGTGGAGAGTTCGTTGAGGTATTTAATTTATTTCAAGAAACAAAATAACGAAGCTTTCAGTTACCTAAGTCTAGTGTTTAGCAAACATCTCACAAGAACTTGCTAATTACTTGTAAGTAGATATTTAAGTAAATTAACTAAACACTACATTTTGATTTTCAATTTAAACAAGATTTTATGAATCGTAAATCGATAGCGCTTGCTTTTATGTTGCAATATGCAACGCAACTAAGTTGATGGTATGTTCCACGTAGTAGCTTATCTTCGTAGCGGTAACAGAAGCGGTCTACCGTTAAAGCTAATTACTGAAGCTATTTGAATATATCTTCGACGCCAGTGCGCGATATAGACTGACGTGCCCGTCAGAACACAATGGGGAAGCTGAACGGCTTAATCCGCTTGTCTGTAAACTATTAGGCGTGTCTAAGTTCAGCCATTAGCATCGCTAAGAGAACGTTCCGCGGATTTACATTGAATGAAATTGTAATTTGTTGCGTCTCTCTCTAATGGGGTGGTGGTTTCCTTATGTGCAACGGCTGACGGCTGGGATTGTGACGCGCCGCCCTTAGAAGGCGCCAGTCCACGACCGGGCGTCAATGTCGCTCATTGTTCAATGCCTATATTTGAAACGAAACACGTCCGAGACTTATAAATGACCTTATATGAGCGCAATTTTAGCCAAACACCTAATTTTATGGCACGTTATGAATGTCGAGTTAAGAAAGAAACGTTTTCTAGTCATACAATGATCTATTTTTAAACAAACTCTAAGAATAACTTCTTAGTTAGGTTATATTGTATGAAGAAAGTTGAGTCGTTATTATATCAACTTAATGGCTTCAGACCCATAGAAAGTCAAAGTAGCATTTATTTCTTGAAATTACTTTCCTCTCCTTTTTATACAGGTAATAATATGCGTGAAACAAATGACCCTCTGGCAACAGTAGACACGAAGAGCGCTTGTATATAAATAAAAACAATGATGTAGGCACTCAAGTCAATTTGTATTAGTCGTAACGACAAACTAGCGATCATTTACAATGAACTTTTACTCCTTTAGGCAACGCATAGGCTCTAATGATTACACTTGCATGGCAGACAAATGAATAACTAGCAGATAATCTGACTCACGGTTGCGAAATTTACTAACTCGCCGAAGACAGCAATGAACATTTTTTATTATGCCTCTACTGTATATTTATGTACACAATGCTGAAATAAACTGTCTGGCGCCATTTATTTGTTCTTTCAATCGTTTTGTCTTCCGAACTACTGGAACAAATGCGACCGAGCTCTTTGCAAACGAAGGACTACTGTAAAAAGCCATATAATTTTGCACATAAATTAGATAAGTAGTCGTGCAGTGTTGGTGTCATTATACAATCAGGTTATTCAACGTCATGTCATCATTTGAATAACGTTACCGCTGAAGATCCGCGTAACTTCGCATGGCTGACGCCGCAACACACATAATTGGCCTATTACTTACAGAGGAACGTCCGAGTGGGCTGAACAATTCTCATTATAATAATTAAACATTAGAAACCATTAGCTCGCAAGGTAAACGGGTCCTAAGTGAACAGAGCTCAAAGCAAGGGTTCTCTGAAAAGCAAATATGTGTAAGATGTCCTCGTCGGAGAGGTTAGTGGGTTGATGGCCCGCGCCGGCTGCGGGTTGCCCCGCGCGATTTACATTAATGAGGGAATCTCGATTTCTCTGATCCCGATCAGTACATCGTACAACACAACCAGCTGCCTCCGCCTACGTGACTACACTTATCTTGCAATAATGTTAATTCTAAAATTGTTCAATTAAGACACGAGAAACCAACAAGCACACCTCTCGTATACTTCGTCTTTCTGTCTCAAATCGAAAGAAAGCTCGAAAGCTCGTTAGCATATCTTTAATCAACTTTTAAAATGTTTGTCTTCTCTTCTGTCATTATTAGATATTCTAAATGTATTTCGTTCTTCACTTTTGATTAAAATTATAATTAAACTTATCCTTTATGATTGAATACCTTTTAAGTTTGAAGAAGAACACTACATCTACATAAAATTGCCTGTGCGCATACCCAGGGTATTTGACCGAACAACACTCGTTGAAAGTATTTGAAATATTGGACCACTTTCCATGATGTAGCTCAGGGCTTCACATTCCAGTGGGCAGGTGGAAATTGCATCGTTTTATTATTCGTTACAACTCGTGGTCTTACAACGATTGTATGGGCTATTTAAATAAATAGATACAATTACTTGTAATCAATTTTTATCGAAAATATCCCATTTACAAGGCTGTGGTCCCAACGTAACGCCAGTATTCAAGACTTTTGTGGTCGTAGTGTTATTATCAGTAATGAGTAATTCCCTGATAATGAGATGTCGTAAAAGCTATCCAATTTTAGATTACTAAACGCTTTGGTAGTGAAATTATAAGCAACAAAAACTAGTACCCGCTTTTACACTGTGGTAGGAGTTCAATAGTAGCTTTAAACAATGGCAAGAACGTGCAATCTGAAAGGCAATATATCAAGCACACGCGAATCAAAAGTATAATACGTGTAATTTAAACACATCATGCGCTTACCTACATGATTTTCTAACAAAGTTTTGTTTGAAAAAATCATTCGATCGTGTTCGGAATGACTCTACTAATGATCCGTACTGTGTAAAACGTGCGATCTTAAATTACGAACGTATAATCCCGCCTAGTTTTCTCCGCGATTAATCATGCTAACCCAATGAGGGACTAGAGTCTAAATCCTATAATTTTGTAGCATTGTTCACGGCAGCATGGTCTCGAAGCAATCGGAAGTAGGTTTGCAGTGCACTCGTTACATCCGCGTCTTCTTGGCTGCCTTTGTTTGTCCAGTACAACTCAATGTAAACAATTTAGAAACAGCCTTAATAATTACCATATTAAAGTTAATTTCAAGCTACGTGTTGCGGGTAAGACGACCTTGTAATGTCGGCTATTAGATGATAGTATGAGAGTGTAATATTGTGGTCAGCCGCTGTATTATCGACTGCGACATCGCAATTTGTTTCTATTTCTGCTCACATGATCCTTTGTGGTGTTGTGTGCAATTACATACATCTTTCCTTGCCTTTGATCACTTTCGAGGTGGTTTCACTATTTTTTATTGTCATTTAATTTTATAACTTAATGATACATTTACTCTACGTTTTCGCTTACGACATTGTATATGTGCGTATGCACTGGCCATTAGGTACTTACTACAAAAGATTTAATATTTCTTATAAATCGCGATTGGTTTTTAATAACGAATGTTATTTTTGTAATACTGCCCAGTAGCCCACCTTTTATGTAAATACTTTGTCGTTTATTGTGTCTTTCAATAGCCGATCCTAAAATATCCTAGCCCTTGATTAATTGCATTTCTTTGTTTTTTTTTTATGACGTCTGCACTTGCGAATTTATATCGTTCGTTATCCAACATCTTTGTTCTTAATCTATTTAATTCATATGTTTATTAAAGAAAATCATCCATTTTTTTTAAACATTCTACAACGAAAGTGGCTTGTTACCTACTATAGACAACAATTTAACTGTATTCTAGGACCCGTGTTTTCCCTTATGTTTATTCCGGAGATTGTCACAGAGATAGCTACTTTTACAAATAAAGTAAAGTAAGTCGCTCATTCAACGTTCAGGGTCGACTTCGGCTCACCTCTATCGCTCTCGTTTTCCTACACAGAATTTCTGTGTCCAAGTTTGATTTTATTTCTTTTTGTCATGCACTGCATCTCTTATTACGTTGATCGTTCTTAAATTAAAGCGTGTGCAGGAAACAGAAACTTAATCCAGAAACCAGAAATCAGCGAGGCAATAAAACTGTACTTGACAGCAAGCTATCAGAGACGTGTTTACGAAAAGCAATAAACGCTATGACGACGCGGAATGAAGCGATGTTGGATCGATGCGGGAGCATTGTGTGGGCGATATCCCTTAGTTTACATGAAACGCTGTGGCTTGCATTCAATTTATTTAAACTCAGCATAGGACGATTCATCTGTTTGATAGCATCGATTTGAGCCATTAAAACTTACTTTATCGTCTATGTAGCCAAGAGGTAGTCAGTAAATTTTGTCTAATACAGGTTTGTGTCCTGTCACATCCATGTAGGGCTGTGGCCGTATTCGCACCTGTTCCCCGAGCACCCACTCAACCGGTTCGACCCTTTCCCCTCATTTAACTATTCAACCCAGTGCCGTATTCTTTCTATGTTTTGTAAATATTGCTTATTTTCTTGTCAGCTTGCGAGATTATCTGTCTCAACTCATGCCTATAAAATATTTTGAAATCAAAGATCTTCATGTTTTTGCTTAACATTATATTTCGTTCTTATGAACTACAGTGAAAGCACAATTATTTCTAAAAATACTACATCATCATTCGAATAAGCTGCGGTCTATTTCTCTCAAATTCTATCGTTTTATTCAATTACTATTAAAGGTCGCGAAAAAAACTAATACAGTTATTCTTTTTATTTTACAGACATCAAAGAAATAAGTTTTTGATTGATATCTATCCGCGCTGTTGCGAGTTTTTGCTAGAGTACTGAGTAGTGGGAGATAATTCAGATTCGAATTTTGCTCTAAATTAAATAAAGCAATAAATGTTTATAATAGAAGAGACTCGCGCCGCGGCGCCGGCGCCGCGGGCTGCTTGGCGGCGAAGCTCTAGCTCACACATTGCGCCTGCACATTCGTCGGTCCCTTTTATTTTAGAGTACATCTGATATAAATTTGTAAATACAGTTCGTACAAGTAACTCGAGAAATAATTTATTTATCTCGATGTCCATAACATATGTCTCGTTGATTTAATTATATGTAACATTAAACCATTGGCTGGCATGTCAATCGCAGCCAGTTTCCACAACTTGTATGTGACGTACAAGTGCGGACTAAACGATATTTCAAGCGGCGTTGTAAAGCATCACACTCGTGAGTCGATCGAGCATTTATTGCCTCTAATGGTTTTATATGGCCTATCTCGTAAAATCACAGTACAGTTGTCATTCTGCATCTTACTACCTCGTACCTAAAGGATTGATTGGTGCGACACGACTGAGAAGTGGAAATATTTATAGCATTGTATTGATATAAAATTATTATTGCGTCAGCTTAATAGATGAATTTATCAGTTGTTGGAATACAGTGTTGTGAAAATGTTTTATGAAATGATTTATCAATTCAAATAATTTTAAGTGGTATTTTCTATTATTTTAGCAGGTATTTATAATATATTTTGTCGAATTCCTATTACGCAAATGATACGGTCTGCTCGGCGGGCGTCATTGCGGCTTCGGTCGTGCGGTAACGGTATCATCAATCATCTATAATTTGATTTCTATGCTCAATTATTGCGTTCGCGGAGGTCGAGGCGGCCGCACACTCCTGTTCCACGTACCCGTGCACTTCGTTCACGAGATACGAAGGTAGGTACTACGGAATTACACAAATATCGGTGGCTAAGCTTTGTTTGAAAACGTATAGATGGATAGTTTGTAACACATAACTCGAAAGCAGGAGATAAATAGAAGTTATTTCAATACCATAGGCCACTCTTCAATCATCGAGACTAATGCAAAAATAAAATTGCATTCCAAAAGGTACTATCGTTTTTGAAAATTTTTGTCCGTCCATTGTCATCAAACAACAATTCAGTTTTTACACACTACCTCATTTTTATTTTTTATTTTTATTAATTAACCTTATTTTGCGTCTGAACTACTTGAGTTTTAAAGTCTCAACAAGCAAAAAGCCACCGTCGTGTCTCGGGTAGTACTAGTACACAATGGAGTGCCGTGACGCAGGCGCTAGACATGATAATCACAAGTAGCGCATGACAAGCGCGGCGCACGCGCGTCGGTCACGACGTCGCCGCTGCGTCTCCGCCCCGGGTGACACTACCAAGTCTGCCGAGACTTACTGATACGCTCACACGCGGCGACCTTTCAGATAAACATCTTTATACCCACTCGCCAAACTAGGTAATATCACTTGTTTATGCCGCCATCTATCATGACGCCGTGACAGGCGATGACGGGTGCACTGCTTACAACCGGCATCGAGAACACGTCCTCTTACTTAACAACATAGTAGGACAGCGCTAACGACATACTCATTGGCTGTGTTAAGTGGTACAATCATGTTTATTGCTGTTTTATAGTAGGGCGTTAGAGTGTATGGGTTGCACGTTAGTGAGTGTATGTTTGTGGGATGTTGATATATTTTCAGTTTCCTTGTTGTTATGATGTTAATATCGACACAGCGCGTTTGAAGTTAACTGTCCAGCAAAGTGGTGCAATGTAACGGTAGGCTGCGCGCCGGGTTGCGCACGAGCACTCGCCGCGTCCGCGCCTGCGCCTGCGACGACCCTTTCACTCCTCATTATTCTCAGAATTCGTCAAGACGCTGGAAAATCCAATTCGTTACTATCATTTCTATAAAAAACTTGCGACTCGTCAGATTCAAAGTTGATCGCCATATTTCCAGTACCAATTCTAAGTTTTCATACAAATATAGCAATCTCATTGCCAGGTATCTGCTAGAAACTTTAAGGTGTACCATTATTATAGAAATTCGTCTCATGCAAAGCAGATCGATATTTACAGATTGCTAAAAATAATAATCTTCCTTTTAGAATGTATTCAAAATACTTCGAGAAATCTTCAAATCATAAAGCTGTATGAAGTAATACAGAAATCGTATAAAACGAAATGAAAGTTCTCTGGAAAACTGTTAAATACTAGGTTAATATTAAAAAGGTTATTGCAAAGCTATGTTAACGGATATTAGTTAAACTTAAAGCTGAGGTCACACAGACAAACAATGAAACATAAATATAGCGGCATCATTAATGTTTGTTTTGTTTAGGTTAACGTCCATACTTTCAGTAAAAGTCTAGAAAATGTAAAAGTATTTACTACCAACGACTAAAATGTCATTGTAAATTTCAAAACACTGTTCATTAATTTCTAAACGGATCATGATACACAGTTGCGTTCTCCGTCAGAGCTGACTGTTACCAGTAATGAGAATTCATAGGGTATGCGTAAGATCGAACGAGACTGTACCATATTGTGTGCATATTAGGACTGCAATAATGATGGAAAGATCGATTTCATATTATCCGCATACGGCAGCTCGCGACCTGGTCTCGTAAATACAATCTCGTATCGCGTCAGTGATACATCCTTCGATACCGGATGAAATATGAATCAGTGAACCCTCAAGAGTTATGATGTATGATAATGAGGTATAGAAACGAATTGGATGCAAATTGGTATCCAAGTAATAACCTAGGTGCAGTTAATCTTTGTATCGTAAGTACTGGTACTTGTGGTTTGGATATGTATATATCTAACTTATCAATCTTACTTTAGAGCTTTTTGCCTTTAGTATTTTTCATTAATATATTTCATAGATGAATGAATGTCTGGTATATTAATGTTTTTTTTTTTTTTTGTTGGGTGGCAAATCATCAAATAACTTCTCCCGCTCTGGGTGGAGCAGGAGGGCATGTCAGACTTTTACTGACTAAAACCCACCCGTGTTCACTCAGTAGCCTGTGTGCCAGGGGCGGCGGTATCTCTTTCGAACAACCCGCATCCCTGGCAGGCATCGGCCCTTGCGCGCCCCGTCATTTTGTGCTGACATCTCTTTGAGGCGCGCGTGTAACACAACGCGCCGTTGACCAGGGCTTGGTCCTTACCGGACAGCGAGCTACCCATTACTCGCCGTCCGCAAGCCCACGCCTACGGTGCCCGGAAACAGCTTGGGATTCCCGACGCTAAGGGCGTCTCCTGCGGTGACTAAGGCCGTGAGGGCATATACTGCCTCTCCGTCACGTGCGCCGCCTCCCTCTTTGCCAGCACCACTGCTTTGCTGAAGTAGGTGACGGCTACCCAGGCACTCTCGCTCCGTACCATGGCCTGGACCAGGGCCGGTAGCGAGAGATCACCGCCGCCGAACGCCTCCACGAGGACACGGCGGTGCTCCGCCCAAGCCGGGCAGACCTCCACCGTGTCTTCCAAACACCCGGGCGTTACCTCCCGCCTTATGCGAAACAGGAACCTCCCGAAACAGCCGAGTCCTGGAAGGACCTGCGTCAGGCGGAAGGTGAGGACGCCATGCCGCCTCTCAAGCCACTTCTCAAAGAGGGGACTTACAAATACAAAAAAATGCAAAAAACAAACACAAAATGTATTTATTGCCAACCAAGAACGTACACCGCCGCAATCTTGGTGTGCCCAGCACTGGGTTGCGACAATCGCACTCTCCATGGCGCCATGAGATCCCGCCGGAGCTCTGTCCGCTGTGCTGCGATTTCTCGCGGCAGCGGAGTTACGCACCGGCGTTTGGCCTCCTCGCGCCACTCCCATATGTGCGCGAGGACCTTTGCCTCCAGATCCGGCAAGGAGGCCCGCCGCCTCACCGAATGGCCATGGTATGGGACGCCTTCAACTGGCGTGCTGGTTGGCGCCTTAATGTAGGCGCCCACACCGGTGCCCCATATAAGGCCTTGGACCGCACGACCTCCGCGTAGAGCCTCCGGGCGTTTGGCCCCCCTAGATTGGGCAGGAGCCGCTTCAAGGCAGCCCCGGCCCGCTTCAGTCTGGGAGCCAAACGGCGGAAATGCTTCGTGGTATATTAGTGTTGAATTGCTGATTTCGTCGTTTCGAGTCTCGTAGAAAACTGTCGACCACAAGGAAATCACACAGCGAACTGTAATGACAGCAATACGTACGTGATAGATTCTATTTACTGGTTCACTTCAATCTTCACAGCAGTAGGTGCGCGTGGAAAATTGCGTTGCGGCTTTACGGTGTCCGCAGGACCGAATTCGCGATATTGATTGCGCACATACAATACATCAAATACTTGGTATAATCTCGTTTTCACTTATTGGAGTCGTTTGCAAGGTAATGATAGTTAACACCTCAATAGCTAGTGAGATAGAATCGCATTAGGCGCGTGCTCACAATTTGTACGAGCAAGTTTAGTGTCGGCTATTGTGTTGTGGTATTCTAGTTGTCATTGAACTTCCAAGATTTATGACACCATGGTCTGTGCTTTAATAGCTTCAATGTATCTGCTTATCGTAATTTCTGTTGTTTTGTATTCTAGGATCAAACAAACATGTACTGTCACATTATAATGCTTGTAGCTTGTGAAGATATGACATATACTGCTACCATATACCTTACATCTTTACAAAGTATTATCTTACCAGAAGTTGCACAAACAGTTATAGTTATCAGGTTTACGTATCCTCACCACATAAATGAATAATCAACAACAAATATGATTAATGATAGTTACTATAAAATTATGCATTGAATTCTCTTTCGGCTTTCAATTCTCGCCGATCACACACAACACAATAATGTTTCAGTTCGATTAAGGTATATTTATCACTTATATTTCGCTGTCGTATTCAATTTGATCGCTATGGTGACGACCGTTAGTCTAGCAACTGGAATTAGGAAGTGGAATACATAATATATGTAGATGAAATCTGTGCATTCCTTCCCTGCGCTTGCGCCGAGGAACGCAATGACCAAATTACGTAAGCCATCGGTAGTTACTAATTGGTAAGTGGACGCCACCTGTACTCTGCACATACCGGTCCAAGCCTAACGGACCTTTATTAAACTCGTTACCGAACATATTCATAGACATGGCAATAACGTTTTAAAAACATGTAATTATCGAATGGGCATCATAAATCAGAAGCCTGTCGTAAATAAATGACTGTACTCAATACAAAGTGATTTAAATTAAGCTGATGATAACTCCATTAAAGAATTCCCCATCGAGTTGTTTGCTGGTTCCAAAATTTAATGAGCCATCAAAGTAGAATTCTGCTTGCTATAAAAATATTACGGAGGCGGCGTCTACATGCCATTCCTAATAAGTGATGTGTTCTTGATAAACCTGTCTTACGTTCCTATCCTCTTAGGAATCATTGTATATCTCTCATGCATGTCATTTCATCTGTTTGGTTGAAACTTTAAACTTATAAAATTAAATAAACCTACTGACGATTCTCTGACATTATGACTAAATTTTCAACCTGTATATTTACAGTCATCGTTTGAAACCTATGATTATGACAATGTTTTAGGTCTATATGGTCATTGTTTCAGGAATTCTCAAATTAATTTCAAATTCTTCCATTAGTTTTTAGAATGCAAAGCCTGAAACCATTCAGATAAATAACTCACAAATGTCAACTAAAGACCTAGGTCGGGTCAAAAAGTATTATTATGCTTGTAATAATATATCGGTACTTAGGTGGTAGCGCAAATGAATAATGGCTTTCATTAGAGGCAGCTAATAAATTGTCTGGTCGTAATATATATTTTATTTGTAACTTGTGCGTTTAAAATCTGTTTACATGCGCTCCAGTAATGAATGCGGACTTTTTGCCACACGTAAGGAGGCACGGGTATTGAGTTCGTGCCTGCAGTGGCATATTTATTACTAGCCTCGCGCGTTTTATGCTTTCGTAGTTCCATGCGTCTATCTCGTCTATTCTTCTGTTCTTTCCTTTTATTAAATTTAAATTTTATTTGCTGCTGCACCTATTTCTCTTGAATTGTTTATGAACGAGCTTAGTTTTACACGTGTTATGTACCTCGGGGTACTTGTGAAATATGGTTAGCATCTGTCAGTTATATTGTTTCCTTCTACACGGACCTCTTACCTTTTTTCTTGTTTTTACAGTAATTGAAGTAGAATTGGATGAACACTTAGATTTTACTAGGTATAACAACAACATTAAGGGAATTAATGTTGTTGTTATACCTAGTAAAGTTTGGGCACGTTGAGCAGGCGGGTCTGCGTTTGTTGGCGCCGCTATTGCTCTCCGGGCGGGTGTGCCTGCGCCGGCGGCGACCACGGCGTTGCCTCCGCCTCCCGCGCACGTTGCCATTGTTACTCCTCGCGGCTCCATCGCACCCGCACACGATACACCATGCACCACCAATTAAAATTTACTTTACGATCCAACTCTAAACTCTCTTCTAATGAAAATATTTTATACCACATAAATCCCATTGCAATACAGTACACGACCGTGCTTTATGATGCTAAGAATATTGTTCCGACTTGCATTCGTAATACAATTACATCCAGGAAATCACGATATTAGCTGCACGTTATTTTGAACTGTTTGAATTGATTTGCCTGACAGTATCTTTGGGTTTACAGAGCGTCTAATCTATGTTGCCTTTGTTTTTGTCTATGTCTTATGCCATTGTGTTTGCTTATAAAAATGCTACCTTTATAAGAAGCATCACATTGTGATTGTCTCCGACGAATGCCCGTTATAGCTGGGCGCCGTCAACGGTCATACGTTTTGCACGCACCATGCAAATGTCCAGGCGCGAACTGCGGGCTATCTACGTCACATTAAGCTAATATGTAATTGATTGGTTCCCGGTGCACGGGAGCGGCGACACACTCCTGTCCCACTAATGGCGGATGCAAAAACACTAATGTTATAACGGTGAACCAGCTCTTCCGGCAAGCAATATGCCCCTAGGTGCTTATACCTACTCTTTAAACTCTTTACAAATTGAACGGCCGCTTTCAATCGAAGAGACAGCGCTCATGTGGCCTAAATTCATTCACTGCAATGTCGATACACAACAAGACAGCTATGTGCATGCACGATATTAATCAACTTAAGATTTCGACCTCCATTAGAGATAAAAACTCCGGAATGAGAACACTCGGACAAGTTAAAGGTGTTAAAAGTGAACATTTAAAGTGGGACGAGATCACTAGATAATTATCGTATGCACTCGAGATAAACAGACCGTTAGATGGTCGCTGATCATTGAAGTGAAAACATAACCATTTGAATTAAAAGCCTATCAATTATATTTATATCTGTTTATACTACGGACTGTCAATCACTTGGCTCGAGTGTTTAATTATAATGCCACCTACTAATAGCGGTCTGGCAAAAGGAGAATTTGTGCCGCCCAAAAACAATTAACTGGCCACCTAAATATTAAAATTATTTTTTTAGTTGAATGATTAATGTTACTAATACATAGCAATCAACGACGGCGTGTATAGCTAAACACATCATTCATCTGATTAGGAGTAACGGTACACATTGTGTTATAATGGTCTTTTACTTGGTTTTGTTTGCCCCCATTATTTTTGATGCTCTACAATTTAAACGGCGGAAGAGGTTCCGTTGCACGTGGGAGGTTCTCATTGAGGATAACCATTGTTTCATCGTTTCACAAATCTTTATCGCGTAAAGTTATCTTTTGGAAAAACCTGCAAGGTATTTAGGTAAGTATATTTAACTGACTTTGATAGAGCTGCTTTACTACTAATGGTGAGTCCATTAGAGTAGACTAGTGGTCTATTTGTATGTTGATTCGCATTTAGATTTCTTGTAAATCACTAGCTTCGTAATGGCACATTTAGATAGAATTTGTAAAGGGTCAATACACTTATACTAGTGTCACGTCATCTTGCCTACCGTTATCGGCGATTGATCGAACGTTTACGAGGCTCTGTGCCATTCATCGTGATGCTGTATTATTACCCAATAAACTAGGTAAATGATTTCTGCCGACCATATTGAATTCACCTGTCGTTGACCGACTAACTTGACACTAATCTCTTAATGTTTACGTGTCTAGATGGTGAAGTCTGACAACCTGGTCGAATGTCCATACAAGTGTAATAGTGTTCTACAAGCACTTGATTCGAAACATTGCTTGCGAGAAGCTGGCCAGGTGCAAAAGTAAGAACGTTTTTATAGTGTAGGTATCGCGATAGTTTACCGGAACAAGCTCGCACGTAATTTAAGTGGAGCGATGTATTGCGGCCGCACGATGAGACGCGAAACGATGTCGGCGCGCGAATCCCGTTGGGGCGGACGCCATTACCGCCCACCGCACCGCGCACGCGTAGAAAAACCGACCTCGGAATAAAGATGTCGCGCGCAGATAACATTGGATGGACACTTGACAACGCCGCCTCCGAGCCGACCTCGACATGTTTATCTTTGGAATCGCGGCCTTACCGCGAATATCCAATTATGTTCACACAGATCCCGCCATGCGATCATATTTATTGTTCGGTGTATCCCGACATCTTTGCATGCAAGGCGCCTCACACCGCGACGCGACGACATCGTAGGTTTCTAAACAACGCTCGTAAAAACAAACAAGAACGTGAAAAGCTGTGAGGCGGCTACTTTTACACAAACCAGAAAAAATACGTTATGTACATTTTAATGCGACATTATAAGCACCGGTAATACGTTAAGACCAGTTTGATAATATCTGGATGCATACTCATGATGTGTATCCCGGTTCGGTGAAAACTTTCGAAAGAATAGACATTCTTCCGACCTTTCCAGCTATATCGTGTCGCAATTTGCTCACGTAGCCTGCACATGGACAGTGTAAAGCATCGCTCGTTTATCAAACACAAGCTTTTGCTACGAGTCTACGACCTTGTACGCGTAGGCTTTACGACAGTCCGCGTCGCGAATAATCGGACAAAAGAGAAAAAGAAAGCCCTTGCATTAAAAAAATATTATGTGCCAGTACTAAACCAAAATTAAATACTTCTTCTAGCAACTCACGCAGTGTTTGTAAGTACTCCATTCTTCTTAGCGTGTCCATGGCAGTCTAAATTCAGTCAGCCCAGAATTTGGCTATGAGCTCCACTACTCCGTACTCTATTACTGTCTTACTACTTTAGTCGAACTAATTAATAAAAACTCTGCTCCCTCTCTCTACTCTGCTATTTATTGTTTAGCACATACAATAAACAATTAGCAAAGTAGTAAAACTAATTGTTCAGTTAATGACCAAGCTGGCTGCTCGACAGTGGGTGGTCCGCACTATATATAATGCAAGTCTTGAGTGCGCTTTAGCCTAATGTCACTCCAGGTTTTCTCCCAGTATTATGTTTCTTAGAGATTGGCAATCAGCATAACGATTACAAGCGCTGTAACTCTTCTGTCAACTTTGTCTTCCGCGTGTGTGTAATGACTTTACAATAAGTGCCCCTTTCCTTATACAGCCATGTTTGCTTTAACGGAGCATCTAACTTAGAAGGTAACGCACGATTTGCAGATATCACAAGATACGACTAATAATGCATTAGCTTGGTGTATGTTAATTGAGGTACGCGGGAGCCATAACCGATCGCTGAACATTACCTACTATCACATACCGTAAGAAAGCTAAAGGTAAGCGCTATCGTGTGGCATATCTATACAGGTCGCTCGCTATCTATTGTCAATTAAAAGCCTGTGGCGGAGATCTCGACCGCCTTTTGCTTGTTCTATAGGATGTACACGATTGCTTCCCGATGCATACCCTACGCCTCAGGGTGGATATTGCTCGGACATTTCCTGTATTACTACTTGTGTCCCTGCATTGAACTAATCTCTATTCTGATTGTTCTATAAATTAACATGAAATCTATTTTAGTTTAGATTTGAATCGTCTCTTGATTCTTGTTCAATCAGGAAACAATAAAGGTACATGACGTCTGGTTTCAAATAGGTTTGCTTTATATTTTGCTGGCTTTGCTCGAAGCTCCGCCTCTTTGATATAGTGGCTTAGCAATGACTTGTTATTTTGAAATTACTGCTATTCCCCTGAGTTATTGCTTTACTGCATTTACAATTGAATAAGTTTGTTGCTGCTTCCCGCACATGCATACTAAAGATTATATCTACAATCAACTTGAATATATCCGCGTTCTTTTTATGAAGAATATGCTAACAAGCTTTTAAAATCGATATGAGCATTTAAGATGCGATAAGAGAGGTGCTTTTAACAAACACAATCTCACAGAAAGAAAATGGAGGAAACTGTATTTCTTCAATAAAAATGAATCCAAAGTTGAAGATTATTAAATCTAAATAGGTACCTTCTGTATTATTGTCACATATTTTTATTTTACAACTTGTTAAATCCGTATTTTCTGTAATAACTAAATAAAATAAACATCAAAGCCTTCTGTACTAGCATAGTTAAATAATCATTACGGTACGGTACAGTAAATAAATAATATAAGCTTCTGAACATAAAATTTCAAACGATGATTACCTATTAAGATAACGTATTGCGGTGCGCGGACGTAACTCTAAGATTAACAGTGTCTAGGCGTTGGTAACGAGACTATCGTAATTGAATTAACACAAGAACGTCACGTGTAGGCTCGCGCTAGGCGACCGCGCCGGCTGCGTCGCGAAAGTGATTCCGTGATAATAAATCAGATATCTGACCACGGAGATAATGAAATTAGCAGTCTTATTAATGAATGATAATTTATTAATAAGACTGCCAATTAAATTATTTAGCCATTTAAACGTGTCACGTCCGAAATCGTAATAAAAAGTTGGTACTCTAGGCGCGTTGTTACATTATTCATCATCATCAGCCTAAATGTTCCCACTGCTGGGACACAGGCCTCCTCTCTGTGAGAGGGATTGGGCCGTAATCTACCACGCGGGCCCAGTGCGGGTTGGTAGATGTCACATGTCTTCGAATTTATGGGTCTAGGACATGCCGGTTTCCTCACGATGTTTTCCTTCACCGTTTTGAGAGCAGTGGTGATGAAATAATTTACACAAAGTAAAGCGCCTGTCTGGGTTCGAACTCACGACCTACATACAACTCGTAAGTCGCGGCCGTTACCACTTGGCCACCACTGCTCTGTCCGGTGTTACGTTGTTATTGGTAAAATAATTTGCGATTGATTATGAATGAAAATATTCGCGTAAATTATCCGAGATACTCGACGTATGTTTTCTGTTCATGATTTTCTTCGTGACCTTTTTACATAAACATTTAACAAAATTATTTTGCGTCGGAAATAAACACCCAGTAAAGAAATTAACGAAATTGTTAATGCTTGTAAATGAGGACTAATTGCTTGCTAAAAGAGCGAAATTGACGTACCTACACGCATGCATATGTGCACGCTATGTGGGACGCTGAGGTTTCAATGGAAGGTAAGTAAGTACGAGGTATTTTCACTGATGTAAAACGGTAAAAAGTAACAGGATAATGTTACACACGAACCGGTTTAAATAATTCGGAAATCGAGGTAGTGGCCAAACTCTTTTGAGTTTTTTAGAATCCTCCAGCGATGTATGTTCCTTGGAATTTAGTGCCCATCTGCGTATTCTGAGAATGCCTCGATTACATTTTATTGACCATTTACTTTTTATTTTTTCAATAATCCTGAGGAAATTATTTCATTTACATTCATTAAGACTTAAATGGTTCGTTAATCCTTGACTGGCATGTCTTCATTCTTAAATAAATAAAGTCGGAATATAAGTTCTATCTAAAATCAAAAATTAACAAACCGATTCACATAATTTTATATCTCATTTATATGAACGGTGTATTAATTCGAGGTAATCAATCATTAGGGCAGTTTTTTATTTGTAAACAACGGTACACCGTCTACTCATCACAACGAATGGTTTCGTAACATCCGAACATTAATTCAGGTAATGGGCGCTGCATTAATAACGATACACGCGCACTTAGCGGACTATATCGGCGAGTCATTTAGTAAGTAACACCAGAAAAACTAACTGTACATCTGTTTGCACTTCGGTGCCTCTGTTATTTCTTTTTGATTTGTTTCTGGATAGTTTGACAGCATTATTACTGGTTGCCATGCAATAATATCTTATTCATTTACAGTTACAGCCCCACTGAAACTATAATAATCAGTGCTAATAATTTCAAATTACACGTTATTTATTAAATATAAGGCTACACTAATTTTTATAATGGGTGCAATAATGGATAGTAGAACAATCTCTTGAGACGAAAGGTGTTATTTTCCTTACATTTGCTCTAAGTGCTTCCTCTACGGCTAATAAGACATAATGACGTGTTATTTCTGAAGATTCACGAATTCCGATCGTAGAAGAGTATAGTACGCCGAGGTTACTAACCTTGCAGCTTCGCAACCGCTACCCGCAGTCCGCCACCGCCGTGCTGCGATCAAAAGAAAAACGCCATTGTTAATTACGCAGTTTACACATGAGTGTATCTCAATTATGACATGTTGGATTATAGACAAGTGACTGTAATGACACACCCGTGCGCAGCATTCTATGCGAGCGCAGGCGCACGCTCGTGATTCTCTCATTCGGTTCAGGAACATTTCCCCGTATCGACTTGTAATTACGAACATTTTACGCTAAAGGATTTCCCGGAATGTTGCCTGCACCCATAATTCTGTTGTCTATTTACATAAGTAAACCCATTAGTTTTGAACTAGACCTTGCGCCACGGATGCAGCTGTTTACGACACGTCAGTGATCGTAATAGCAGATAACCACGGCGTATTGTGTAACACGTTTTGTAACAGATATTCGCCTGAATGTAAAGCGCACATTACTTAGTGTTTATGTTACCTTAATGTGGTGAAACCATGTTTATTTAACGTTTTCTGTCGCACCTACAATGTTGTTAATTAAATTATTCAGGCTTTGTTTGTAGGACTGCCCCTTCAGTTATCCAGGAGGTGGCAATGGCCATCGGACTTACATAAATTATGCTAATGATATGGTAGTTATCTGTTTACCTTTATAAATATTAAGGTAATGGTGGAAAATACTGTCAACATTAACTAAGTATGTAAACATTTTAGATACTAACCTAAATTTAAAATACATGGTCGGCGTCGTTAGATATATATCTGTTGGCAATGAATTATGTAGAGTGCCGCTTATTGGATTCAAAGTTGTTGGAAATTATTTAAATTCAACATAGTTTCTCCTGAAAAACCATTCTGCTTGTTTGTCGGAACTCTTCACTTTTGTATTCTGTCCCGATATGGCGAGAGAATCGCCCGATTTAAATATTAACTGTATCTTCTTTGACCTGCACTGGTACGATACTTGAATTAAGTTGTTCTTCGAAAGTTGACTATAAACTTCCTCTGCTTTTGTTACAGAGTGAGGTTAATATATTTTTATATAACACCTCAATATTTACAGCAGCACATATTTGGTATGTACCCTAGTATCTAATGAATAACCATAGGTATTCCGAGAAGTTAATATTTCCACAATAAAATCCAATTTGGCTACGACCATATAATCTTGATTTATAACTTAATAATAGATAGACATAAGTATTTCCGACAGATGTGTATGGTTCTTTTCATATCGCAAAAAACTAAAGTATTTGAATATAATTATGACAAGGATAAAATAAACAGTGTACCTGTTTCCGCTTCAAGTCTAATTAAAGTACAGTAACCGATAGAAAAAACTGATTTATACGCGTCACTTTGCATCGACCGCACGTCTTATAAATGAAACACATGCCACTTATCTTATGCCAACTCAATTTTCTCAATCTGTTCCATTAATCAAATCACAGCACATACATGCGTTACGTCACTGGGCACTGGGCAGACTCATCGCGATCCCACGCTTGAGCAAGCCGGACGAATCGTCCGCTAGAAAAAGTTGCCGATCAGTCAGAAGTAGTCTTGACTGATCCTAGTGATCATTGAACCTTAAACGGCACTCCGACTCCCATAGATTGTTTTATAGCTAAGTAAACACGCTCGACTGGCTTACAATCGCAATTTCACAGTCAAATAACAGAAACAGCCACACAAAACCAACCTACACGAAGAAACCGAGAGTACTTGCTAGTTTTTTCAACTCATCAAAAAACATTCCCAGTTGTCTTGGAACAAATACAATTGTATTTACAGTTACAACAAAAAGTCACGGTTTTTATTTCGACGTAAACGATACTCTTTCTAATAACTAGGTATACATATTCGATAACTCGTTGATTTAACGTATACATACATATGCAATGAAATAACGGTTAAACAAGTCTTTAGATTGCTTTTATTAATCTAATGTCAACATTTCTTTAGAAGTTTCAACAAGTAATTTTATCGCATTGACTTTACGGGTCTTATTAGATGCATCTTGCATATTTATAAAAGGCGCAGAGCAAAGCGAGAAACTCGCAATTCTTACAAGCTTTCCGTTTCTTGAAATAAATGAAAATATTAAAACATACGCTTTATCATTGAATTAAGCCATCTCAAAATGTATTTCTCTCTAATATCAAAGTGCAATGATATTTAACCAACAGTTTTTTTTCTATCAATCTTGTGTATTTTTTGTGGCTTTTTTAATCACATCTCAACTGCGGTAGCACATACTAACACTAGTTAAATATATATTTTTTGTTGACCAATGTAGTTATTTGTTTAGACAGACAAACTGATATGTATCAGCAGCACTTTTTATCAAGCTAATACATTTATGCATCGTAACAGACGTTATTTTTAATTTGGCCTCATTATCGAGATCAATCGATAAATAATATAATAGTGTGATAGCAGAATGTTGTATGTCATGATCAAGATTGATCTTCTGAAAATTACAGCTAACATTTCATCTTGGTTGTTAGTTTGGGCGTGAAGTATTAATTTGTGCAGTAGTTATTAAAGAACCTGAATAGTGTGGATGTAACCGTTATGTTTGCTTAGTGTACGTTGAAGGTTTGCAAATCTATAATGTGCCGTTTAGTTTCGATTAGTCTTGAGACATAAATTGTGATGTTTGCTCGTTGGTGTTGCGGTACGTCTCTTGAGCGGCGATATGGTTGGCCCGTCAGCATCTGGCGCCCTGCACGCTGCATACACTGCGCACGGTGCACGCCAGCCGCGCACCATTTGTCAATGTCGCGCCAACACTGTTCTCACGTGACTAACTCTAGGAAGTATTTTTACTTCCATTACGTAAAGATCACCGCTGATTATGCCTCCTGCCAACTATTGTAATCTAACGTAGTAAATTCACATTAGATAACGGAAATCGAACTAAGAACACGGATTGTTGCTCATGGATTCGTGCCCTTCTTATATCAGGGTTTAATCAGATGCATTCAATTCACGATTTCGCGTTGCTACTAGCACATACATATTCACATTAGTGGGTGCTTAAAATCTTTACAACAGATGGTCGATAAGGCTTACTATCACTTGTAGAATTATCAACAATTGTCTACTTTTACCAATATCCTTTCGAACTATTCGAAGCAAGGAAGTCAGGTCGACAACCTGTAAATATTGACTCATCTCTGAAAGGCACGCACCTAAACACACAGATAGGCTTGTGCCATATGTTCCTTCTAGAGAAATTGTTTTGTTTTAGAATTTAGATACTATATCTTATTAGTCACTATTAATACTTTACTGTTTACTGTTTGGTGATCTAAAAACTATAGTGGAATAGGTACATAAAGTTAACAATTTAATGTGTCATTTATTACAATAGATGTTCGTCTAGATATTTATGTGAAGTGAAAAATCAACTTAGTAACGATACGCTACATAAATATCACTCACCTACATTTGCAAATTTCTGACCTTTATCGTTTAGTGTCGATTTGCTGAACAGTTATTGTCATAAATTGCGTGTGCGTGCGAGTGGACCGTGAAAGAGAAGCAATGTTTTGATAACGGCAAAAAAAACACAAATTAAAGTCTGGCAAGTATCGAAAGCGAAATTTAACAAATATCGCGTTTAAAGTATTTTTACCGTAAGTAAACTTTCTTGGCCTCATAATGTATTACAATGCAGAAACCTAATAAGTAGGTGAGTACAAGATATATTTAGATTGAACATCCATTTCAAGGAAAGGATAAGTGTGAGAAAACGTTGTAAACTAACGTATAATAACGAATAAACGTATCACATTAAGAGTGCTACTTAAATGGGTTTGCATCTGTAAATCGATAGATGATGGACACATTCTGATATCCACCTTCACGACAGACCTCCAGTACGTCACCGGAGCACCCACGCACCAAAACCGTGTCGCGAACTAGCGCATAAATATAGCCCGCAGTGCTTGTCGCTGAAAACTCGATAAGTTGAAAGCGACTAAACGGTCCTCAGTCCACAAAACACTAGATGGTGTTGGTCATACAGAGCACGTTCAAAACAATAGAGATATAAACCATGTTCAATTTTCCACCTCCGCTAAACTCGACCTAAAACATTCTTCACTTCACCCAGAGACAGTTTTCTTATCTATCTCGCGAGCTGTCCGTATATTGGACACTATAAAATCTAAGAGACTTCAATTCGAATTATTTTTGAGGTGAACGAACGTAATGTAAAAAGACCGTTGAATCGGAATATTTGTTTGGCAATGAGTTTTGTATAATTCGATTAAATTTCGTAAGTCGGCCGTCGACCTGCGCGGGCGCTGAGCACGACGCTATTTTGGAGCTATGTCTACGTGACGCCACGCATCTCTTACAGCCTCCGTTCCAGTGGACTGCATTACTATTGGTAGATTTCACAGTGATGGAAAACGTGATTGTGTCTCGAGCCATTCCGATTCAAAATTTCATGGAACGGTTTTGGCTCGATGACAATAATACGTAACTTAGAAATACCTTCAGCGCTCCCACTGATGGCACTTACTTCGTGCAAGAAAGTTGTCCATTGAAACCGTTACACAGATGAAATTTAATTGAATTAAGTTCATCAAATCAAGTTTATAGGCGTCTCTTTTCATACCAAGTCTCAGATCAGTTATTAAGATTTTCATACTGACATAAAAATTATGATGTCTGATTTAACAGTTTGAGTTTGCTATTTGTAATATTAAATTTAAATTATGTGACATCGACCGATCATATCGGCAGTTGGCCATAAATCCGATCCTGAGTTGAGAAAATTACATTGAGTTATTCGCTACAAGTTGGTAGAAAGACAAGGAACAAGAAGATTCCACAGGTGATGGAAATGTTAATTTTATTTGTAAAGTGATATAGTGGCTCCAAACTGAACGTCTTGTGAAGATAAAAAATACACAACATAAAAAATCAACAACTTAAAAGTATGTAGAGAGTTTTTCTGTCAAAATATAGCGTTACTAGTAGAAGAAATAACCTAGAACAAAGGTTGCGAATTTTCGCAAACTTTTTCGAGAGATTAAATGGAATCAAAAAGAAAACACATCTAAATCAAAAAGTATAAAAATAGCAAGTACTGCTAGAATCATCTTCAAGGCGACCGTAAAATTTGCTACTTTGCTATTGAATTACTACGAAACAGTGTGACCGAAATGTAGAAAAAAATAAACACTTTTGTTCTTGTTCTTGACCTTGCAGCTTAACATTTACCATCAGCCACGTCGTAACTTAGCAAACTTGCTGGCGGAAATGCAATGTAACTCATTGTTAGGGACTGACAGTAATTGTAATCGTTAGGGCTGGACGAAGCGATCAGCGATGTGAACAAGGTTATGGGGTTCTAATTGACAGATCACAACGACGGCAGCGGACACCGTAACCGCCTTTATCCAGGCTAACTGTACCACTACCGTACGACACGGACCGCCTGCCGCTTGGTTGCTCGTACTCACCACCACAACGGGAAATGCCGGCGTCGCCGTCCTCAACCACGCCAACCTTTTCTTTGTCGCCACACTCATTTCCTCCAGGAACCGCACTTAATAAAACCACAACAAACAAAAACTTTCGGCTAATAAAAACTGGAACTCGAGTCTGCCCGCCATTCTCACAGTACACTGAGGTCAACTGCGGTGTATTGCCGTCGACGTAAACTGTGATATCGTCGCCTGGTCTCTCATGGCTTTCCATATTAAAAATTCCACCAGCAAACTGTTTCTGTGTCATCTCTATTCGAGATATTCGCCGTGTCGGTTGCTAAGTGAAACCGTCGCGAGAATCTTTTATTCTTCTTAATGCGAGCCGTTTCGGCTCTTGTTCGGGATCCTAGTGTGACAGCCATTATAATTCCAAGTGAATGTGGAAGTACACAAAGACGGCTTTGTACCCGGCATAAATATTTATGAGTAAGTGCCTATTTTCTACACACGTGGGTCGGTGGATACGCACGATACCACCGGCCTAATTGGATGTCTGTAGGCGCGAATTTGTTTCACTCTGAGGGGAATTCCTTATTTGTGTCTGAAAGCAATTTATAATAGCGAAATTTTACTTCCTTGCTGATACGCTCACGCATTTAAAACGTCCTCGTTAATTTGTCCTCGTTTTGACACGTCAAATTAATTATTTAGCGGTTCACTTACGGTTATATAACGATAAATACACTGAAGATACTAATCCTACTTTCTCTTAACTAGTTTCTTGAGGCCACTATAAGAAAGTAAAACCCCGCTATGTTGGCGCTCGCCCCGTGTCCTGTTGACACACAAATTGCTATGATAAATTATTCTGGAATACTGATTTCTATGACACTCTCATTGTGTATTTTTAGGTAATTTTGTTACAATGAGCATTGTTTTAAATCAAAAAACCAGTTTTCACAGCGAAATTCATAACCGAATTTCAAATACCAGGACCAGTTAAGTTTTGCATGAGGGTTGTGAAAAATCCGAAAACACTTCAGCCAAGTTTTTAAAAGAAGTAGAGTTTCCTTGAAAAAAAAGTAGATAGGAACGACGCGGACGTCTACTACACCCGTCTACTTACATGATACGAGTAGATCGGAATGTTTCATAAAAAAACTTTTTTCAAAAAAATAACAACCGACTTCCAAAGAAACACTACAAAGTGCAAAATAACTTTAATTTGGGAAGTCGGTGACTTTGGATGTGTATTTTAATTATTTGTCACCGCCTTCCGAAATTAAAGTTATTTTGCACTTTGTAGTGTTTCTTTGGAAGTCGGTTGTTATTTTTTTGAAAAAAGTTTTTATTTTTCACATTTTAGTTATCTACCCCACACCAATTCGAAATTTCATCATCCTTGGGGTCAAAACAATACACATTTATGCGATAGCAACATTCGCGGTTGATTTGCTGTAATTTTTTTAAGAGTTCCGCTATCTGTCTCCGAAACGCATCATCAGATCTATATGAAATTTGAATGGGACCATTTCGGAGTAAACCCCTTTCGAACAAAAAAAGATTTTTGCAAATCCGTCAATATACGACGGAGTTATGCCCGAACATACATAAAAAAAAAATATATAAACATGTCGAATTGATAACCTCCTTCTTTTTGAAGTCGGTTAATAAAATATCTAAAGACGGAAACTGAAAATATCTCTTTAAGTCAAAATGTATAGGTGGCCTGTAGTGACACCACGAATGACCTCAATCCTGTCTATCTAAGTATGTTCTCGCATGCTCGTATATCTGGAACGCGGGAACGGTAGTGCGACTGTGGACGGTATGGCATCTTGCCCCGTCCTGCCCTGACACTTGGCCTCTGACAACTATATACTTGATATTATACCGCGCTTTCCATATATCATGCTTACTCAGAGTTATGGCCTTGCGTTTCTAATATATCATACAACTTTGATACTTCCTGTTACTTGAAATACTGATCTGAATATAAATAAGCGATGTCCGACTATCGCACCATGACAAATTAAAAAGACGCTTTATTTTATTGGTTTTGCCTTTCATCCATCTTTTATTTTCTAACAATTTAATGTTCTGGTACAATGATCTTACGTTTGGTATAAATTCTATTCAGCTAAATCCGCAGGTGGCACCTTACCGTTTAAATTGAATTCTCTATAAATGCGTTGATGTTCCACAATGTTTACACATCTGTGAGAAAGAAAAATAACTACAACTGAACAGCCTAGGATCAAACAAGGGATCACGTTGTCTCTTCGGCTTGGTACATGTTTGGCACACTTTCAGGAGGTCTCGGTTACAGCGGCGACGTCACGTTTCCCATGTTGGGAATAGTTTATTGAAGTCATGATGTGACCTTAACATTGTGTTTTACGATTGTCTCGTCACTGGTCCGCGCACTGACATTTCAATAGAGAAGGTGAGCGCGGGTCGCGGCGTGACGCGCAGCACGACGCCCAGCATATCCCACCACCACCTACACACCGCTGCACCGTCTTCTGTCAACACCACACTTATTTTGCATGATTGCCGTTATTAATAAACACTGTCATGTCTCCACCAAACCCTTACCACACGTAAATCACAACTATCGGACGAACAAAGCGAATGTTTCATCATTTCGATATCGATAAGTCCTGAAACATGGATACGATTTTCTAAATTGACATCCCAACGGCACTGCGGCAGAGCGGTATTAATTTTAACTTTATAGTTGAATTTCTCGAATTACCTACAGAAGCTTATCGGCGTCGGTGTTGACTTAAATTTGCATCTAGGTAGTATTTTCTCGTCGCCAGTTCGATAGTGTGTGCTCACGATTTAACGCTGGTATTAATGCATTATTCAGCGGGGTTTTCATTAGACTGTCGCTATCGGCGCGGGCGATCGCGCTCTCGTTAAAATGTACGGATGGCATGACGGGTGCTCGTATTGGACGGGCACGCGAGTCAACCCTATCGCGGCTCAAATTCAAATCACTGAAAAACTTATTTGCAGTTTCGCATTTTCTGTCGCCTCGCTTCGTGACACACGTCAATCTATATTTGAATCCACTACGTGAAGTGAAACAGACAATTTGCCTGCCAGAGTGACGTTGTTTCATTTCAAGAGGCTCGATTCGGATTACAGTCCGTGAATAAATAAACCTTTATAGTACAAAATGTTAATTGAACTGGCTATTAGGCAAGGTACTCGTAGAGCGTCTAGATTAAATCTTACTTAACTTTTCAGTGTTCCTGTTTGAAAATTCTCGTTGATGAAAGAATTAGGCTAGCGATAAACTGCATGCATACAATGATTTAGTAGTTATGTGCGCTTACAACTCTTACTCGTACATTATAAATGTTTTTCCTTTCCCGTTTATCTAAACTCGTACATGTGGTTATCGCATCGAAATTCTTTGAACGCATTGAAGAAATGCATGGCGAAGAGGTCTATTAAATGTGTAGCTCGACCAGTTTGAAAGAAACTGGTGCGTAAGGACAGGTTTAACAACCCCACACATGACACAAACTCGCGGATGTGGTATACTTTCGATATTAATGAGAACACATCCCGCATGCGTCGCCCTAAATAAATTGCCACCTTCTGCAGCACACGTGCAACGAGAACAGATTAATTTTATGGGACGTATACATCATGTGTGGTGACATTTTTCATTACATGTTTTAAAAATATGAGGTTTCTTGACTGCCTTTTTATTTGTGCAAACTGAACATGAAAGTGGACTGATGAATCGCTTGAGTATATTTAATTTATTTCCATTAACGACTGAGTTTCATTTGATGCCTTTACTAGGAACCGTCACAGTCGAGCAAGCTAAATAATAACTGCTCAGTTTTAATTACCTTGTCAACGCGTAGTTTGAGCGGTGTCAGTCGTCTGGAGCACCTGCAACAATCGGACACACATTCATTAGTATTACGTCAATTGATATGGGGTTTTTTTTTGGGTGGGTAATCATCAAATAACTTCTCCCGCTCTGGGTGGAGCAGGAGGGCGTGTCAGACTTTTACTGACTAAATCCCACCCGTGTTCCCTCAGTAGCCCGTATGCCAGGGGCTGTGGTAGCTCTTTCGAACAAACCCGCACCCCTGGCAGAATTGATATGGGTGGTAGGTACATAATGTTAGCTTCATATGGTTATGTTGCTATTACACTTTAAAGGGGCTCATTATTCAACTGCATTAAAAAGATTTTGAATAGAATATTTAATACATTTAAAACAAAAATATTTACAACGTAGGTCTGCAACCGCTATGTAAATTGGCAGCAAGGTTATGTCTATAAATTAAGTCATTTAGCTATATCTCGTTAAGCTACTATGCGTATCTATGTTTGTAGCCTAAACCTATAAATTTTACCCTGGCAGGTACGTATTATGAACATATATGGACTTCATTTACAGAATGCCCATTCAATTAACTGACGCTGTTACTTCATTGACATAATAGTTTCGATTCGCCATAGGGCGACTGGATTATAGACATCGAGCACGCATGTCCTTATCTAGATTTCTAGATGGAGTCGGCGTCGGATGGTATGCAAGTTCACGCCCAAGGCGAAGGTTTTGATGTATTTAACGTACACATTTCCATTTTACGATCAAATGCGGTCGTTATCATTTTTGTAGGCCATATCCGGACACATGGTGCATGCTATGTTTATATGAGAACATTATTTAGTTTCAAATTAATCTAGAAATCTCGAGGAGACAATAGGTCGTTTGTTGGCAAGCAGTGCGGGTATGAAGTGTGAACGTCCGCCGTGTGATGTCGGACGTCGCGACACTCGTGTAAACAAAGCGCTACACTGACCGGGTTAACCTTGAATGGTAAATGTGTGCGGAGTTTCGCCGGGGAAAAATATGCCATTGATGCAGGCGGCGTGCGTGCGCCGGGTAACGGTCACCACGAGCCGAATAAGTGGTTTAGCATCGTACGTGGAATGATAATGTTCAGAGCGAGACTTGTCACGCGATTGCACTGCCCTGTCACTACCGCACGCATTCAGAGACCCACTTTCTAACCTTGTGTCCTTGAACCATAAGTGTGTTTACGTTGTATGCTTTGAATCGCTTATTTCCTCATATCGCTGTAATGTATCTAAAAGACTTTGTGATTACTTCCGATGAAACGGGTATGCGATATGTGAACAAATTAAGGGTACACTAGTCGCGGGCTCGAACTCACTGGTGGGTCTGGCTAAAAAGCACGCTGTCTCACCAGGCTTCGAGTCCGACAGAGGTAGTATCAGTGATGAGCAGTTAGACGATAGTCTACACGCACAACGTTATTGAGTGAGATGCAGGAGCATTTATAACAAAACATTCGCGAAAAAATTAAGAAAAGTCCTGCGGAAGATCGGGTTTTATGAAAAAACCACGGCATAAATCAATGACCAATTAAGTTTATTAAAGTTTTCGAAAATTGAGCTTTGTCGGTACCGACGTGGTTTTCGAGATTTTACACTCCTTTTATTACTTAAACACGCCCAAAGTTACGTTAAATTTGCAAGAAAAACGAATCTTTTTTGGCTCATAACTTTTTAATGGCTTTTTATTTTAGTATTCTATTTCCGTACAGACAATACTAATAATGAGACAAAACCATACCATGTTTAATTTTTGATGTTACATAGGCAAACAGTGGAATAAAACCCTCCCGAAGTTTGTATGGAAAAAAAGTGGACAAGTGTCACCTTAAGTCGATTTATAACAGTGAATGGTTAGACAATAAAAGCGATAAGGCAATATTTCGTGTAGCCAATTACAGTAGGGTGAATGTCGATGTCGGTGTCTGAGAGCGAACAATGTGCCGCTAACGAGATACAGCGGGCCGCAGCACTCCGCACCAGTCCACACCGGTCCGTCAGGCCGTCGCTTGCCCAACACCTCAATTCGTTCTTTGTTTACGTTGGCATCGTACTTGCCCGCGCAGCCCGATCTCATCCCGAACGCAATAAAGCTCGGAGCAAGCTCACGACTCTGCAATGTCTACTCTTTATCGCCTCCGCCGAATGCTGTACGATCTTAAACGTATTTTAATAACTTCCACTCGCCAGTCGCCGTAATGGGATCACCATGCAAATGCCTGTGCCCATGCTGTACCGTTACATACCGATACCGACGGTAACGAACCGCCCCGTGAAATAAAGAAAGGCAATAATCGCAAACGGGAAATCCGATCACGCCGAGGGCGCCCAGCGGCGGCCGGGACAGGTTCCACGGGGAACATCCAGTCTAACGCTACAGCTATGTAAAGTCAAATGCTTGCACCTCGCTTAAACATCGGACAAGTATAGCAGAGTACCCCGCGGTTCAACGTCAAAAAACTTGAATGAGTCGAAGAAAGTGCCCTTGCAAGTTCCTGTATTCGATCCTATCTTAGATCGAATGAGGTAAGTTGTTAGTGAACCTGACGTACTGAGTGTGGATTTGAAGTTCCCTTTCGTGATATGGCGAAGCGCTTTCCCTGTCGCAACTCTGCGCTCTGACACTTGCACTCTTCCTTTCTACATTACACTCACTAGTGGAACGATAATACCATTGCTATTAACTGTTATTGCATTTGAACTAACACACCTATATGAAGTCGTTATTACAGCCATTGTTGGGAATGAATTTCGATTTTAATTTGCATTACATTTCACATAACCGTAACATGTAGACGCGCGGCGAATGAACAAATAGAGCTACGGTAAAGTTAGTAATAAGCATTTAACATTATAATCAGAAGGTACTTTTTACTTCGTCACCAGATAATTAAATCCTTTGAGTGCTACCGAACGATGTCATCTTTTTGAATAAGTTTCAATTCCAAAGCCGCTTCATCATCTCTCCTTGCAAACTACTATTACAAAATAAGATTAACAATTTTCTCACGTCCGCATCGAGATCGAGTTAGGCGACGACAACCTCTGCAAAAAGTAAGTTGGAAATCTAATAGAGTTTGTGGCAAGCCGGTTATTTGTGTTATTTTTTAGTTTCGCTGAAGCTGAGGAGAAATGCTATGTAACGCTCGCGAACGAAGACGAAGCAACCTGACATTACAGTAATAACGCCGAACGCCCTTCTGTCATTATTCTGATTCTGTACACTTTCCTGGGGTAACTAAACATGAAACGCTTCTTATTTTTCAAGTGATGCATGTTCATTTCAATTGCATTATAGTATATGAATTGAATTTGAATTTATGTTCATCTTTTGGGCAATCAGCTTCTAAATACAGCACTATGGTTGTGTTAATTAGGAATCATTTATTGACAGGCAAGGCACATAATTGCATACAAATGTAATTTTAATTAGCAACCGGATAGACAGCGTTACCACCTGATTAAGTGGCACGGATCATGTTGAATTAAGACTTCCTTTGATTAAGATTTGTTACGAATGCGTCGACAGAGGCAGCGGTGCGTGACAGAACTGGTCTAACAGTAGGAGATGATGCCTTAGCGTGGTCACCGCACCATGCGAGATACCCTACGATTATTACATATTTGATTAGAACCTAGACTACCTCTACCGCCTTATTATGCAAGAATAATTGCGCTTAAAATCAGATTATTCTAAAGTGACATATTAACACTTCTCCCTGTATTTTGTAATAGATGATAAATGATTTTATTTCTGTAAGTAGGTTTGTACAAACACTTTTACACGTCAATCATATTTTTTTTAAACTAGATGAGGTCGGCGTTTCCTATCTGACTACTCTGAGAAGAAAGGCCGAAACAAACTCAGAGGTCACAGGCTCTTTTAAAGTCCAGACATAATCTTGGTCAGATCATGTGAAGACCATATGAAGAGAGAAGATGGGAATTACGAAAGTGTCAAAGCCTGACAAATATTACATGAATAATACCGAAATTGTATTAAACCACATTTGAATTGAATAAAGGTCTGAAAAAGGTGTCGGCTATCGAATCACAATCACGAACATGTCAAACAATTCAGCAAGAACATCATACGCATGCAGCACTTACACCGATAAATAAATTTACTTTGCAAACAGGTACGGAGCTAGTTATTAAACACCATTAGTATTCCTTGTTAGTGTCATGTTATAAACATAATGTCATAAAAGAAAATGATTACTTTATTGGTGCGGAAGAAGAATATAATTTAGTGTTTATGGTTATATTGAACAGCCATAGAAAAACTTTGAGTTACCTACCTTAATGTAAATATAATATTGAAAATAGGAAACTCCACGTAGAGCTTCGACAGCAGTAATAACTTTATATCTCTATACGGCAGGATGGCAAAACTGCATGCCGCCTCATACTTAAATGCACCATATTTATGTTCAAAATTGTATAAATTATGAATTTTACTTATGTATGTATCAAAACTGTTGTCGAGGATGACAAAAATAGAAAAAGACTGTCGTTTATGTGAGATGCATGTTTTAAGGTTTAATTTATTATTAGTGACGACATCGGTTGGTGCATCCTTCCTTGGAATTTTTGCTTCAGGCACATATTAATTCCGCGCTACGTCTGCGAAGTGTTACGTAATTGCAAGAATGCGGCGGCATGTGCCTCGGCGACGTGTCGGACGTCGGACAGTCCGGTTCGCATGTGAACCGTATTTATTGTAATTACGTCTCCCGGACGCTGACTCCTATCGATCGATGGGACGGGAAAACGTCCGTATGAAACGATAACATCGACCCGATCTATGAGGCATTCACTGCATTCAAGTAATTATATCAAAGCTCTTTAAATTGTAATTTTTAGAACCGTATAACACGGTAGTGTTTTTAAAGATCCAATAAAACAACAATTGCCTGTCCTTAGAGCAGGAGTATGAAATCGTGACAATTTTGGAATACTGATGGTTCTACCCAACAAAGCAGTTTAGCAATCTACATATTTATCAGCCAGCATTAATTGGAGTGGCATTGGTAATGGTTCCCCGATTAATGCACGCGATCGTCTCTAGGTGGGTCCGTTTGCGTTATTTCGCGGTATCGCGCGCGCAATCGTAACCTCTTCCCACATAATTGGCGTGTGGGCGCGGCGGTGGTGGCGCGTTATCCCGATCGCCGCCCACCAGCGACGAGGCGACGCCCGATTAGATAGCTCGGCCCCCGACACCCCGACCCGGGCAACACCTCCCGGCTGCCGGCACCGAGGTACCAACGCACCCCGCTCACTAGGATCATCTCCTGACGCGATCGCGAAACTCATAAAGCAGTCTCGTTATGTACACACTTTACACCGCACGCGCAAGCCAATTGTCAATAAATAGCAAATTTATTGTATTCGGTAGTTTGCACTTGATTCATTCCGTATAAAATAATAAACCAATCAGCTGCATGGCGAGACGGACAGCTTCTCTGCCGTCTATTTTTAACTAAAACCATTATCCTTAATAAGCTGGCGTATCTCACGAACGTTATGGGACAATAAGCCTCGCAGCTAACTCTTATTAGCGATAAGAAGTGGCACCGGCTCGCCCGTTACGCAAGACGAGATGTTCAGCAGACGGTTCATTAATTGCGTATTGTCGAAGCTCTGGCCGACGATCACATCTAGTAAATCGTCCAAGTGTTCTCACGACGTTCTTATTTCCGGCCGCTACGTGACCACTACAAACATGTAAGATTCTCTTGTATGGCCATGGCTAATAAAATGTAATATATGTACAGCGTAAATTAATCGGAAGCATCGATGATAGGCGTGCACGTTTATGCCGCCAGGATAAACACAGATAAACGCGAAGACCGTTAAGTTGATTTAGCACGTCGGTTCCGCCCCTCTTTGGTTTTACAAACAATTAATATATACAAGCAGATTTTATGTCGAACATGTTTTTGTGACTCATCAAATAAGTTGGATTTCATTCAATGTAAAAGAATTGTAAATTCTTTAAACGCCATAATCCTGCTGTCAAAAATTGCAGTGGATGACATCCTGGGCGGTTCCAGAATTCCATTCATAAATATAAGGAATGATAATGATTTACGTCCAGCTCTTGAATTGCGCACGCGGTTCTTTCTAAGAAGCTCCCTATAATTTAAACCCGGCTCGCTACTCAAACCACTCCAGACAAATTATGATTATACCTAATTCACTTTCTAGTTAGCGTTACAAATAGAACAGGATTTTTTAAGGATATTAGGTCTCATAAGCTTGTTTTTATTTACTTCTAGTGGTTTATACGCTATACCTACGTGATGTTCGCTAACGTTTTAACTATCAATTCGATGCATCATGATTACCAGTGCCAATAAATCTTAGTGCAACATCGCACGCACGTATCAAGCACAATATGGTTGACGTTAATTGACGAAATGCGAAGTGGTAGTTTTTGCGACGGCTGATTTATACGCGCACAAATCGCTACTCAATTTGCATTGGATATATGTAAAGCGCCCACTCAAGCACTCGTTACCGCGATCGTCGCCGTCTTCAACATACTGGCCACAGACCAATCGTCACGACTAAAACGAGGAATGTGTTATCTCTTATTTTTTAATGCGCACACTTCACCAAGTTTGCTAGCACTGCACTAAACATTTATCGACTGCAAAAATGACTTAGATACAACCTAAACGTATAGAAATTACTACATTTGTCACGACCACATTGGTTAAACGTAAACACAATTCTGCAAGTTGTAATTTAATGCTGTGATAGGAAACACTGTTCGGTGGCGGTTAACATGTTTCTGCAAAGCCTAGTACGGATGTAGGAAAATACGGCTGTAGATAAAATCGTGTACATTGTGTACGCATGCACATTTACAGTTAGTAGCTCAAAACGCAAATAAAATTAACGAAAGACAGCAGTAAACGACCGCACAGACACATATCCATTGCGGTGTAAAATAGCGGCGCGCGCAGCAAATGACATTCCACATTCATACCACGCCAAATAAGTGCGGAACGTGGAGTGGATTTGGGTCACACACTGATTCTCGGTAATAGAACTGTGGAGTGTAAAGCTGTGGAGTTTCACCGCAAGTAATCTGACAGTCGTATGAGAGTTCCTTGCTAATTTACGGACCGTGCGTTTCGGCCTGCGGTCACGCGCTTGCCGACCGCAGCCGAATTCCGCTACTGGGACATGCCGCGCCGACGAAGACGAAACCTATCGAACAACAACCTACTGTAGTACCCAACATCTTGTAAGCTGTCATTGGTATATTATAGTTACCTGTATACACTTTCTTTGTTATATTTATCTTTGAGATTTCATTATGATGTTTCATAAATAGACTTTTATGATTCGCTGAATAGTTCAAACTATCTAAACATACATATGTATTTTTACGTTTTATCGTTGTATTCACACAACGTGTACACAATGCAGCACACAGCTAAACGATCTGTTGCGCATTCCGAGTTCTAATGAATGTGAGAATTGACTCTAATAGGGATATGACGGTATTATGGATAATTTGATGCAAATTAAAACAATAGTAAACGATTCTAGATTTTTTCCTTAAATGCTGATTGCGAGTGAAATCGGTTTGATAAATTAAATGGCAACGTTAATGCCACGTAAGTAGAATGTTCATTGAATTATGTTTTACGACGTAACAACGATATACGTATTTACTATATTCTATTATTTCCTACTCGTGTCATTACTACGCATTTGTACCTACTAGAAATACCACAACCCCTTCATTGCAAGCACCATTAATTTCGCCGGCATGTATTTTTATGTTATTAGCAACACATTGTAATTACAAATTTGTGTAGTTAATACATCTCAATTATAATTAGATCACATTTTTAATGGCACGTTCCGCTCCGTGGTCGAACAAATTAATAACGTCTGCATGTTCTGTGAAGATTCGTGTATGACATAATGAAGTAGACGTTGAGGGGTAATTAACTACTGCATTCATATTTTTAGTTTGAGGAATCTATAATTATAAACACGTGCGGTTTTAAAGGTCAAAATAATTATTCAGAGACACGGAATCGGCGAAAATACTAAAATAGTTTAAATAACGCACTACAAATAGATAAAAGCAAATCGGCGCCATCGGTATTTCCTACAACAAAGCGTATCGTAGTGTAACTGTAGCGTCAGGCCTGGATAGCGCTGAGAAGAAGAAACAAAACATTAGCTGCTAGTAGTCAGTCAAGAGACACGCGAATGTCGCTTAGCATTGCATCTAGTTTCACTTACGGTGCACGCAGTTTTTCGTCGGGAACGCGATCGCGACCGCGATCAATAGCTCACATTGTGCTCGTCGACGCCCGCGCCGCTTGCATAATGTGTCAGTCGTGGGAGCGACTACAGAGGCGCCCCGTTATGCGACGCACGCCACTGGTACCGTTCTATTAGTGATTTTATTAGACGATTCGCGTGTATCGCCCGTAATCAATTTGAGCACATTGCAGGCGTTGTAAGTCGCCCTACTTGCAACGTATTATAGAGCATAAAACGCTTTACAGCCACGTTCTCCATTTAAGCTCACACGGTGTTTCATTCCGGGCTAATGTAAAGCTTGCTGTGTATAATTTTGTTTTGTCCGCTTTATCTGGGACACAACAGTATATCACGAATTTTGCAGATAAATCGATGCATTGCTATGAGAAATGATTGTATCTATGTTTCGATTTCAGGTTCTGATGCTGATGTATTAATGTTCTTAATGTCTGGTATTATCCTTGCCGATTTCATCTGAGGTGATCTTACTAGTTAGAACTGAAGAGCTGTAACTCATTTTAGTTCTTGATTATAGGATGCAGTCAGTCGGATCAATTCTGATCATTCGTTTTCCTAGTTCTCGCAATCCACGTAAAATTTTCCCCGAAACTCCTAAATTGACAATTAGGAGGACTAGTCTCTATGGTTTATTTTAGAATACAAATATTATTATTTATTCGGTTTTTGCTTTGGACTTCTTCTCGTTAAAATTGACCGCGAACGTACAACGGTACTGACAACTTTTCAGTGTGATTTATTTGGTTACTTTTCAGCTATTCAGCGGCTGAAAGCAATGCCCTCATTTTTTATGCCAAGCAAAGTAGACTAAAGCCATAATGTTTCGATTTATAGTACGAACACGGAAACTGGTTTGCGGATTTTGGATAATTTATGACAGTATCAATATTTGGGTACGGCCTGGTATCTGTGTCGACGATGATTCAGCGGTGACCGCTCACACCCACGCCTATTGTTAGTCGCAGCCGCAGGTTCCCTCATTTGCATACCCATCTCACCATAAACAAAGACAAGTGACATTATTTTTCCTTCTGACGGATTTTTACGATGTCGCCAAAATATTAGTTTCACATCACAGTTATGCATTTCATTTATTTGTTTTCTAAATTATGCTAACTTGTTTATTTAAATCTAAACCATGACATCATTAAGTTCAGTTATTTTTATATTCCGTCAGTTTTATAATCTGAAACTAGTTTTTTTAATACATATTTTAACTAGAAATATAAATCCCATTCGAAGAAATTGAAAGCAAAAAGTTCCCACACTTCAAATCGAATAGAAAATTGGAGTCAATAACAGCGTCAATAATAGTAGATAAAAATAAATTAAGTTACGGGACACCTGTTAGAAGGGGCCGTCAAAAGTGCACGCACCCGCACCGCGGCCGCGGGTCGTTCACCCCGACACGACGTAATTAAAATCCTTCATGGAAAGCACGCCTGATGGAATCCATCCTGACCCCGCGCACGACCGACTAGTACCGCCCTTTAAACGTTACTTTATAAATAGGAGCAACCCGGCGCCGTGTCCCTTACACTGCTATGCGATACGGGAGCTACTAAAAAAAATAACCTTAATTATTCCGCGGTTTTAAAGTCTTAACTTTCGTTTTATTGAATTCTTGTGTATATTTAAATTCTGACAGCTTTAGAACGCTCGCGGATTGTGTATGAATAGTAATTACGACAGAAAAAAAGTGAAGTTAAAAGGTTTTATAATTTTAATTTACTTGGAAGACGTAACTAAAGTTCTACGAAACTTGTAACGATTTTTGTTAGTCATGGTGGTCCATATAATTGATTTATTACCAATCAATTTGGCCTAAAGGTACGTCTTGAAATTGATCACCAAATTAATAGCTGCGGTAGGTTTAAAGATTCCATTACGAATCTTATGTTCAATAAAACACTTGATTTTTACCATTTCAATTACTCTCAGAATTAATTGAAATTGAAAAATCTATCAAATTCTAAAAACTTTTCTCATTTATTGCCATTCAATCCAAACTTTAGACGTTCACGTGAATCAAAATCGGTACTTATATATAAATTGAATTGCATTTATTTAATTACATTCTATTAATTCAATTAAAATTTCTACGTGGAAATATAAATTCACGTTCGTCGTTGCGTGTTATCTACTCATTCTTTAACTCTGTTTCTCCAGTTATCGAAAAGATCACACTGTCCTCTCATATCGCTCCTAAGTCCCTCCATAAACTTTAGTATGATATCAAAATAATCAGGAAATCGGCACGCGGTATCGCCTTGTGCCCAATAATCGATGTTGATGGCGTGTCGTCGGGTATGCGCGCGCGCAGTCACGAACTGCTCGGTGAATCGCTGTTCTCACGTGACCCTCTTAATTATAATCTCAGGGCCCGCAATCGGGTCAACTGGATATGTTGATTTGAACATCGAATTTTGGTATAAATACCTAAAGATCGTGTTTTTATTTGTGAAAAATGTTGTACTGTTTCGTACCTGAGAAACATTGCAAATTGAGTAATTCTATTAGTTACCCTGTTAACATTTGTTTCCATTGATACAATAACTGTCACCAACGTAAACCAAAGTAACTGGAGACAGAAACAAAATAAATCTAGAAATGTTATGTACTTGAGATCATAATTATTAGAAGGAATCAAAAGTTTGCAGTCCGGGAAAATCTAAAGACGAAAATGCACCAAGGAAATTAAACGTTTTTAAAGACTAAGATGGCTAAAATTATAACTCTTACTTTTCTACATTTCATATTGTAACAAATCAAACTTAAACCTAAGGGAAATAAAGATTTAAGCAGATTTTTACATTTTTAATTTAAATTAATAAAAAATACAAATAGTTTTATAAAAATTACCTATTTCACTAGAGTCCTTTAGTATCACAAACTGGGAGGAGGATATATTGTGAGGAGGGTTCTTAAGTCACACACACTGGGAGGAGGATATGTCGTGAGGAGGATCCGGTATGAGCGCCTTGTTGTCTATTGGTTGTAGTAAGGCGAGCAGTGGAAACAGGAGGGACCCGACAAAACTCCGAAGCTCAATAGTAGGGCCGCAGCAGTAGTAGTATTATTAGTGGAGGCTTTTCAGAAAAATAAACAGCACCTCCATACATCAAATTACGTCGCTGTCCCTCTTCGTAGTTCCCTCTCGTAGTAGTCTCGCTTTCTGCGCTTCGTCCTCTATTTATACTAGTTTCAGCCGTTCCAGAACATTTTTTACATTTTAAAATTATATCCTCCAGTGGCCAGACACATGTAACCAGCCAGCACATATTATACAACCGTGTGTGTGTAAAGAATTTAAAGATATAATTTAAAATTAAGAAGTAAACAATCATAGTTAATAAAATACAATATTTCAGCTAATAATATTGATAAAAATAATTTATAATAATTAAACCAAAAAGTAATTCTTCATAGACTAGTGAGAAACTCTATGGGAAAAAAGAAAAGTAACTGACAGTTTGACAAATCTTGACATACATGTCACAACATACAAAATTACAAAGATCAAATTTTATTTTATTACAGATATTAAAGAAATAGTTATTGTAACACGCAAATACTATATTTCCTTCCAGAAAATGAGTATGAAGGTACATAGAGAATGCTTAAATTTCAAGGTTAATGTTAACAAAATGTAAGTATAAAGAATAATCATTACAATATGTCTAACTTTATATGTTTTCATTTAATTAACAGACTCATCGCGGTTTCCCTTCAAAGGTTTTATCTAATTTAACGATGAAATTAAAGTTAATTTTATTTAATACTAGCTGACCCGGCGAACTTCGTACCGCAATATTTTATTCCTCCATTCGCGACTGAGGAAATATAACCCTTCCGGTAAAATCAAATTAGTTGGATTATCAATAATTTCACAATAATTCTGATATTCTTCCATATATTTTTTATAAATTTTCTTATCTACAAACCTTGTCCTGACAATAAGGAACACACAAAAAAAGAATCATACAATTTAGTGCAGCCTTTCGGAAGTTATGCGCGTACATACATTTCGGCGATTCATTTTTATATATATAGACTTGATAGTAATTAAAAGGAAATAAGTTAAATATATTTCTGATGCATAAAACAGCCAAGAAAGTCCGCACGAATTCCCTCTTTCGTTAATAAAATATGTATAGTGTCGACAAAAACTCGACGGCATCGCAAAAACTTTCATATTTTCCATTTCTATTTTATATTATTATTTAAAGCATACATACTTTCAAAGAAATAAGAGAATCATAATTCAGAAATTCCTATAAACAGAACTTTTAACATATTTTGCCAAAGCTTTAGACTATTTTATGAGAAAGTAAATCTGTAGGATTTTAGTAATTTATTGCTCTTCTAATTTATGCGAACGCCCATAAACTATGTGAAAACATAGAAGTTTATGGGTTCGCTTGGACAGTTTACAAATTTAAGCTCGTAAGCTGCAGGTAAGCTCAAAGAAGTCCGCCAAACTTTAATATCGTGGGCAGCTGTACGTTAAGTCGTAAGTTGTAGTTTCGTGATCCAATTCCACACAGTTGGTACCGGAGTACCAACATGACCTGAACCCCGGTCGTGCTCTCCAGATCGTTTGTTATACTTTTGCGGTTCGCCAACGCTACCAGTTGTTCCGTGTACAATTGCGGACCTAGATACCGTAGGTAGCTAGGACCTTAATAATGGCCCAAGTTCGTGGGAATTTTTTTGCTTTATTTTAGCTGCTTTCATGTAGAACATTTTACAAAGATTTATGTGTGTTGGCATAAAAACTTCGTGGTAAAATACCTATGAGATTACTACAATTATGTGGCGCGTATGTCCAATTATCCACTTCCAATCGGCTGGTTTTCATAATTAACTCGTTATTTTATCATTCATATTTTATATCTTCGTGTTCAACTAACAATATCGTTTGTTAGCTTGTATCAATTATTCAGTCACCATTAAATACATTACGCACATAACATTAACTCAATGTAAGTGCCCTCTGTTCGCTAAATTGAAAGCCTATTACAGTGCCTTCGAAACCCTATTTAAATATATTTGAAAACAAAATGCATGCGTAGGTAGTTTAATAGTAATGGCTGCACATAATAAACGTATAGAAAGACTCAAGAATTAATGCTAAAAACATAAACAAGCTATTTTAATTTGCAAGCGGCTTTGTGGTAACATAAATTCGTATTTTATGTGATTTATACTGACGTTGTCATCAGTTTAAAAATTCTACTCAGAAATAATAAAACGAGAAAAAAAAAACGGCAGCATATAGTTAATTGAGCCATTAGGATTTTAATAGTTACGTTATAATTTTCTCATATTCGCAAAAAAAAGTTTTGCACCTCTTCCGCGTCTCGCGTTGATGTCTTTTACTAGCGCTGATCGCGGAGCTTTGAACATTTTGCGATTCATTTCGCTGGTGCTATTTGCTCTTATTTTCCAAATTATCTTGTCTTTAGTTTGAGATTTGTTAATCAATCATTTGAAGTATTTCTTACTAGAGGTAATTCAGAAAAAAAAATTGCTCCATTTTTTTCGTAAATCTCATTTGTTTTTACATGGCACCGTTCTTTATTATTTATACAGTCATTAAACGTAATTTGCAAAAGTTTATGGCTAAAACTTAAAAACGATGGAATAAATGATAAATCTTCTCGCGAAGGGAGCCAAACGAAGCGACTCTAAATATAGCGCAGTGCCATTATTACTATATGCGCATCGGAGCTTATCGCTCTATACACGATTGAAGACAAGCTCGCGCTCATGAGCGCAAAAACCTTTCTATACATACCCTAACGGTACGCAATACACACTACTCATTTTTCTACGTTATCATCGATTTACTTTTCCTGAGTTTACGTTTCCTGGAAACGTTTTTAGTTCATCTTTTATTTTAACTTCCTGTATTTCAGGTAAGCTATAGTAATGTTAGTTGTAAACAAAAAGTTGATTAGAAAACTTTTATAATGTTGTATTTTATGGTTGCTTTGTACTATAATTAGATATTTAAAAATAAATACACAAAAATATCAGAAATTTTGTTTTGAAAACTGTGTTCATAAATATTTATTTTTAATTACCAGTTTTTGCAGTTGTGTCGGTGAGTCCAGCGAAGAACCACCATAAAATATTTAATAAACCAGTTTATTGAACAGGATCACCTGATTGCACTCAGTTGTCCAGGACTGCGAGCTTGGAAAAATGTTTTCAACTACATTTTTTAAATATTTTAATAACATTCTTTAGTGAAGAAAAATAATTAAAGGTAAATATAATTAAGGACGTACCTTTTAAGGGCCACGGGAAGGATATTTGATGGATAGCGTCACGTGAAATTATAGTTCAAACAAAATTAAACACGCAGTTCATGAACTTTTCACTGTTCGTATATCACAGGCTGTCGCACAGTCCTCGGGGTGAGCGCGCACGTTAGTCGCGAGTAGTGTCGCGGCCACTCTCGACGAGACACTGAACTTGCCAGAGTGCGCCCCAACGGTTATAACATAACACGTCTGACGTAACCTTAACCTTGCAAGAAGAAGAGGAACGAGCCGCCGAAGGACGGAGAGAGAGAGCTATAGTTTCGAGAGAAAGGGAGAGATGGCGGTCGCCGGACGCGCGGACGCAGCGACCGCGTCGCGCGCCGCCGGGCGGCCGCCCGCCGTCAGGCCCCATCCTGCTTCCCATACACTGCGCTGATAATGTTTATCTTTCACACTACTGTTTGATTACACGCATTTTAACAAATTGGGAAATTTATGACATTTCACTAAGCTATCTTAAAAGCCTTGTGTTTGAGGTGTGTGGAGAGCGTTGATGGGCTCATGAGCAAACAGACACACCTCCAAAATTTGATTCGAAACGTGACGTTTGAGCTTGTGAATCATAATTTCTTCAAATTATGGGAACTAACTGTGATGAAGACATCCCATCATCCCATAATTGCCGCTTATTATGAAGGTCCACTTTGCAATTTGCATAAACAAAACAAGTCGTGTGTCCATTAGCAACCGCACGGTTTGTGGATCGCCCATGATACTACTGTTTCTGGTTATAATTGGAGCAACTGGACTTCATTCCTAGCAACTTTTAGGAAAACCACTTTCGAGTGTAGGTATTCGGTTACCTTTTATTACTTTATGATTAAGATGCTACCGACTCAAAATAAGGATATGACTTGCAAGAGATAAATAAAGTAACTAGTATCCCTGGCAGGCAACCCTGCAAGCAAACTACTCTATTATCAAACACAACTTTCCAGAGATAACGATACAACAATCCGTTAATATGCAACAAAGACAGTATACCACGAATCCATTATTCATACTTGTCGATAATCAACCAAGGATCACTCGGTCACATCTATCTATAGGCAAAGGTCCCCGAATCGTAACGGTAATCTGAATCACATTTCTATACTTAGTTAAGAGCATATTTATATACCACTTGTGTCTTTGGAGTTGTCAGCGAAAGACAGGATTACTGCGCCACTTAATAATAGTTATGGAGCTGACCCAAGGTTAGGAGACTAGTTTTGCATTTCCACGAATGAGTCTCATGTGAAAAGTTATAAAGACAAAGCGTAGCATGTCTAATTATAAGGGACGTGCGAGTAAGCACACGCAGTAGCCTTAGGCCGGATGAAGGCCAGCTTTACGAAGAAAATAAACATACTTGGAAATCAGTCGCCTGTAATCTATCTTTACAATGTAAACCAATGACGATGTGATGAAATTAGCCTATAGTTTATAATGTCAACCCTGGAGCTATAATGAAAAATTGCGAAGGGATGCTATAAAGGGCTCATACCATGCCGTAGATTAAAAAAACAAGTCGGTTGTAAATTTTTTGGAAAAAGTTTTTATTTTTACTTTTTAGTTATAGTACCCACTCCACACCTTTTCATCATCCTTGGGGTCAAAACAATGCATATTTATGCTATAGCAGCAATCGCGGTTGATTTGCTGTCATTTTTTGAAGAAACCGTTGTCTGTCTCCGACACGCATCATCAGATCTATATGAAACTAGCTGTCCCGACAGACGTTGTCCTATCCATCCAAAAGTCATTCATACAAAATCTATACCCTACCTACCCTACCTACGCTACCCTACCTACCCTACACTACCCTACACTATCCTACCCTACCCTACACTATCCTACCCTACCTACCTACTCCACCTACGCTGCCCTACCCTACCTACCCTACACTATCCTACCTACCCTACCCTACACTATACTACCCTACCTACCTACCCTACCTACGCTACCCTACCTCCTACACTACACTACCCTACTCTACACTATCCTACCTACCCTACCTACGCTACCCTACCTACCCTACACTACCCTACACTATCCTACCCTACCCTACACTATCCTACCCTACCTACCTACTCCACCTACGCTGCCCTACCCTACCTACCCTACACTATCCTACCTACCCTACCCTACACTATACTACCCTACCTACCTACCCTACCTACGCTACCCTACCTCCTACACTACACTACCCTACTCTACACTATCCTACCTACCCTACCTACGCTACCCTACCTAATACCGGGATAAAAATGTATCCTATGTCCTTCTCCTGGCTCTAAACTACCTCCCTGCCAATTTTCAGCTAAATCGGTTCAGCCGTTCTTGAGTTATAAGTGAAGTAACTAACACGACTTTCTTTTATATATATAGATTTAAATGGGACCATTTTGGAATAAGCCCTTTCTAAAAAAAAGAATTTTGCAAATCGAAGTTAAAGAGTTGTACCTTCCATCATCAGCTCAGCGTCATGAGATGATGATGACCATACGCAAATGTCTCAATAGCATTAGAAAACATTGGAAAAACATTGTTATTACATATAAGATTTGAGGGTTGCCCTCGATTTCCTTGGGATTCCATCATCAGATCCTGACTTGTTGCCAATGGGGCCACCTCAGGAGTATACTCTTTCAAATAAAAAAAGAATTTTGAGAATCGGTCCACAAATGGGGGAGAAATCGAGGAACATACATTAAAAAAAAATACGTTCGGTGGAACATATAACCTCCTCCTTTTTTGGAAGTTGGTTAAAAAGGATATGAATGATGGTGACGATGTGGAAACCGTTACTTCATATGTAAAAGTCAAATAACACTTTCACCAACCTGAAAATCGAATTAAGAGCCACCCAACTATTTCAATAACCACAAAAGCAATGAATACGTCGAACGAAACATGCGTAAATAGTGGTACCAAACCCATTTCTTATAGACCGCACATGATCCCATTTCCGTCAGTTGATTATACGAGTGCTATAGGCAACATAGTTGGTTAAAGGAAAGTCGATACTCTTCTATCCTAATGGATTAACCATTAGGATTGTGGAGTATCAACTTTCATTTAATCCTAAAGGTCCGGCTAGACGGTTGACTGAAAAGAGTTTAATAGCAATTAGTTAATTCCATCGTGTGCGCAGTAGATTCAATTGTAATCGTCGTAATTGGTACTTTCAATGAAAAATCATAAAAAAACCTAATAGTTTAGCAATAATCGTCTCGGTATACTGATTGAATTTATAATTATTATTAAAGTAAAGAAGAAGACATAGATAATTTTTTTAAATCCCATGGGAAGAGAAGAACCACACGCCATGTAACTCTCGATCAAGATAATCAAATTTTTGATGAGAAAGGAATCATTAAGAAATCGTTGCATAATAAAAATTGTATTCTCAGTACTTATATTTATTCTAACATAACATGACTCATGTTTTATTACTGCACGCTCTATAATAGAGTCAGGTGAACAAACTAAGTGATATTGTCATATTCCACAGTACTTTACCTCCGCAGCTTTATAAATTACAATGATGCTTGTTGAATAAATAATATAAAGAGTTCAATTGTTACTCAAATTGCTCAATCTTTTACTCTCGTCTTCACATTCGTGAATGAAAATGTAAAAGCATTTCGCTTTCAAACGGACACAATTGCGACGTTTTGCCTAATGACATGTGCCAAAGAAAAGATTATGTCGACGACCTCCGCTTTCTAAGAGGACTGAACTTGAAAACAGTTTATATAAAAAAAAAAAATTATTTTTCTCTTGCCTTTTCAGTTTCATTGATTTCTTTTTTGAAATATGACTTTCACGTGACTTGCTCTAGAGAAATTGTATCCATTAAATTTAAAATAGCTCTAAGTGTGGGCTATTTACACAAAACAACAACAGATTCTGCATATAAGGGGATCTGTTTTATTTTATTTATAAATATAAATGTAGAAGAGAAATATGACTGACTGGCATAACAACGCCCAGGCTCAAGTCAAATAATGGTTCTAGAAACACGTTTGAAATAAACGTTCCTTTTATGACGAACCTAAGACAACTGCGCTGCGGCTAAAGCGTTAATCTCAGAGCTATGCGAAGGTGTTGCATACGTGGACGGTATCCCAACCCTTTATTATCATTTATGTGTTAAATAATAATATGACTTATCTTTTCCTATTTTCCGATTGATGTAGTATCAAGACAATAAAATCTATAGTGGTTTGTAATATTTTAGTGAATACATACATATAGTCTGTTAATGTCTTACCAACTTTCTGTGAACTGCGCTTAAAGCTGGGTTATGGGCGAAAAGAGGAATATCCACACTCAACGCAATTGAGGTCGCGACGGTATCCTAAGATAGCCTCGAAAATTGTTGACATTTGTTAAATAAAACGGTTTTCAAATATGGTCATGAAACAAAAGTATGTCGGCATGGTAGTTATGGTAGCAAGTTAACACCCACACACGTGATTATACAAATAAATCAGAGCGAGCCTACTTTTGTCAAAACCTCGCTTTGAAACACTATATTTAGATAAATGTCTTAGATAACTTAGAGATGAGTAATCTAGATACTTACAAAGCGATTTAGTGTTGCATGCTGTGATAAAGTCAAGTTCATGTCACAAACCATTTGTTATTTGACGTCATCTACAACTCGTAGTTTTTAGCGGTCTGGGGTCATTGCGGTCTATCTGTCAATTGATGTGTGTCCACATGATTATTTTTTTTACCGTAATCGTTGGCTCATAATCTTCATTAGTGCGGTCGATTCATCATGGTTTCACATCAATTCATCAAGCTTCCTCTTTGTCAATTATTACATCATAAAAGAATGTTCCCAAGACTATCCGTAGTTTGTTATGCTTCACATATTTTTTCCCGTCTGAGTGCCTATTACGCTCCGGGATATGATGCCTCTCACTCATTTATTGGCCGATGATACGTATCTTATTGTTTATTACGAGATGCAGTTTTACATGTTAGATGAGATAACTACAAATAATTAAGAACGGCTATGAATATACATGCGTTGTGCTATAAATCTATGGTTTAATGTCACCGGAAGTCCATGTGCTATATATTTTAATTGTTTAGTCAGTAAAAACTGCGACCTAACTTTTGTAGTGAACCTAGTAATTTAAACCTTCGTAAGAAAACATTTCGATTTATACGATATCTTTGTTTGATTTGCACATTCGGGGTTCTTTAAAAATAATTAACGTTTATTAATAACACGTAAGTTAATTAGTGGATCGTTTTTATCGCGCGTTTCCTCGTAGTCGCAATCAGTTGCTTGTGCCAGCTGCTTTATTAAGTTCACTATTTCATGTTAGACACGCCTGTGGAACCGATGCCGTGCTAATGTTTTACTCTCCGCTTTTATTCCTTTAATATTTATCTTAGTAGCGCTGAAAGCATTTAAACGTGCGGCTCTAATAAAGTGCTATATGCCTTTCGAATCGGAATTGATTAAGATAAGTTCTATTTCTCAGTGGGTAGGTATGCTTTTATGGTTTGGATATTTCAATGCAATTTTGTTAATTATTTTCTTTTTCAGCTTCGAACCATTAAACATGGTAGAAAATAAAATAGCTTTAATATTCTAGTGCGATAAGATACCTACAGAAACAGCACGGTGTCGTAAAAGTGTGAAAACTCAACTGTTTACTGGATTTTCTATCTTTAATTTTTTATTGTTCAAATAATGCAATTTTAACAACTATTTACTTTTTTCATGTAAAGTCGATATAAAATAAAAGAGCTTTTATATTTTAATGCGATACGATACCTCTAATACAGACTCAACTGTAATAAACAAATTTTCTTTCTTTGACTCTTGTGCTTTCCATTCACTTTCTTAACGATACCATACTATCGCAATCATGGACGATTCGATGGATGTATCATTTTTTTTTTTCGAACCGTCCCGCGTCCGTCAAATCATCCGAAAAACGCCTTCGTCCATTCGTTTCTGATAAATCACTTATCTGTGTTATCGATATGTCATTGTGGTGCCGGATTTTGCTCGATTGTAAAAAGAGCCATTCAATGTATCGAATATATTGAATTTGTCGACAATCTAACTTATTATTATTTATTTAAATGAACTGTCTATTTTAATATATTATTTCCACTTATAAATATTACTCATCCAATGACATTTCGCGTTAAAAAACAATTTAGTACAATTTAAAGATATTGTTTAACATTGCGGAAATGACACATTTTACAGCTATTCGCCAATTCTTATTCAATTCTGACATACATTTAAAACGTTTCTTATGATGTGAAAAATAATATTGTAAAAAAGCTATTTTATTTTGCAAAAAATCTGAAGATATGTGATAGATAATTCTTAAAAGAAGATAAAACTTGACCAATAAGTTAGTCCCACTTAGGTACTAGGTGGTAATCCTACACTTAAGGCGCAGACAGCCGACTTTTAAGGACTTTTTATTGAAGATCACGCCTAAACGGCTTGTCTCATGTATTTGAAAAAAATATATGTGAAACTAGACAATTTTCTTCGTCATTTGATATGTGAATATTTTAAATAATATTTTTATAACATAATGTAATTAACTGGTAAAGTAATGTCTATCGCGGACATAAAAACGATAATCACGCAAAAACTATCGGGTGTATTTCCATGAAACTTTCACCATCTAAGAGACAATTTAATCACCCAAAATTTAGTATACGGTTTTTCTTTGATATGTGTTTGATAAATCAACATGGGTTGTTTTTCGAAAAACTTGATGCGCGTTCAGGCGGGGTCTCTTGCGAGCGACGGGCGGCAGTGCATCGCTGTAGGTAGCTGTCAGCTATCGTCGCCTTAATTCATACACTTAACTTTTATGTAGGTACTAGCTTTTGCCCACGGCTCCGCCCGCGTGGATGTCGGTTATCGCGTAAAAAAGTACCATCACTATCATCATCATTTGAGCCGAAAGACGTCCACGGCTGGACATAGGCCTCCCCAAACACCGCCATTTTGACCGGTTCTATGGTTCTTCCATCCACCTGATTTCTGCGGCCTTCACCAGGTCATCGGTCCATCTTGTGGAAACCCTTCCAACGCTTCGTCATCCGGTGCGCCGTCGCCAGTCCAATTAATAGGTGGTAATCCTACACTTAATTCATACACTTAACTTTTATGTAGGTATATTCCCATTAAGTGATTAAAATACTTAAATATTTTTATGAACAGTATAAAACCATCTACTGTTCTATTAGATTGCAACATTGGCGTCGTAGAAGTTATAGGGAGCCAATGGGACACGTTTTTAATGTGCATATAATAAATATAAATTGCTCTGCACACCAACCGGTTGGATTAACTGATTACAATGTAGACATTTATGCTTTATAATCATAACTAACAACCCGCCAGTTTTGTGGAGTAAAATTAAGTGTCCCTATTGAGTTGAACGGTATACCAGGCTGTTACGTGAATTGTTACATCCTTGCAGAATCTTAGCGTTATTATGTACTAGCTCAACAATGTTGCTACATATTTGTTCCCATTGTACGGTGGCTCTTTTGCATAACAACCTCCAAGAATCATGAAAATGAGAAATTCCATATGAATTATGCTGTTACAACGCGATTCGATATTGTACCATATCAATTTTCAATAAACATGGCCCTTCATCTAAAATTTTATAGAATGCGTTGTTGTTCATACTTTATCTATTAATGGGACTAGCTTGATAGGTTTAATATTAGGTGGAAATCGTTAGCACAAAACCAGGCTATTTGGAAATCCTTCGCCCAGCAAGTGTCTCTCTGTTATAGAATACAATAGAATGATACAGTTTATGACAGGTTCTTAACCTGTTTCCTTGGAGCTTTATTGGGTATCGTTAACTCTGAATTACATCTTGGTAATAAGAGATATAGGTACATGGAACGTTATGTCCGTAATGTTCATTTATTTACAGTCTTTCGTTGTTCCAAACACAATTTGGCAATGACCCCTCGAAGTCATAATTTCTGTTTCGTTCAAAATTCTCTAAAATATGTTATATTTTGCAACAGACTCTTTATAAACCAGTATTGACAAGATTTTCAAAATTCGCACCTCCAACATTTTGAACAGGAACATATTCCCATAACTCTGCGACAATCTCACCGGTTCATCGGGTGTACAGTCCTGCTTTACATTTTGTGTTTGTTTAAAACATTTACAATCGTTCCACGGCCTGACAGTTAGAAATCTTTACCCAGAAACTCGTATTATTTATGAAACTCAATGCGAGCGTCTTGTATCCTTCACAACTTTTTCTTGTCCTCATTTTCTTTTTAATTTATGCTTACCTCTTCCTTGATGGAGTCTCTTTTCACACGCTCCGAGATTACGCCGAGTCTGATCTTAATCAACAGACGCGGATTTTTTATGACTACTTTATGAACCAGGAAATATTCTAGGCTTTAAAGTATACGATGCAAAATGTAGAACGCATCTTTTTATCGCAACAGTAATCGTATACGTCTGTTGAACAAAATGGAATACATTTCTTTGAAAGCTAATTAATAATAAGTATACCTTTGAAATATGACTGCTTTTAGAGGTCCGTATTAAATCTTTTTTGTGTTCACGAGGTGTATGAATACGAAACGTAGTATTAATTCACGAACACATCAATCTTCCACTGTCCGTGTTGGACATGATTACTTGTTTATTCAAGATGAATGGATATTTGATAACGAATTAGTTAGGTACATTTCTTTAATCGATTTACTGTTGGTACGCAGGTACGAATAGATACAATGAAAAAACAAACTATGCATCAAATGGGCTTAAAAGCTTTATGAATCATTCCTCCTTTCGAATGCCCATTATTGCCATCATGTATTGTATTATGGATTTCATCATCATCTGCTTAGCCTTTTCCCAACTCCGCTGGGGTTGGTTTCCAGTCAAAACAGGTGCAGCTGAATACCAGTATTTTACATGGAGCGATTGCCTGTCTGATCTGTACAACCCCGTTACTGGGTAATACTATATTACCCTTGGCAAGACTGGTTGTCAGACTTTCGGGCTTTGACGACCCGTAACGACTTTCAAAAATCAACGTATAATAGCCGAGACCATCAACGGCTTAACGTGCTTTTCGAGGGTCTTGATTTGTAAAGGTCACCCATCCACGGACCAACCGCGGCAAGCGCAACTTAAATTGATCGATCTGCCCGTGCTGATGTTATTACTTAGCCACATATCCCTCTCTAAAAACAAATTGAGCATCAAATGGTCTTAAAAGCTTTATGAATCATTCCACATTTCGAATGCCCATTATTGCCATCATGTATTGTATTATGGATATAATACTCACAATACAATAGATTATTAAATAACACTAAAAGTAGTTTTCCTAAACTTTCAGCTATAATACACAAAGACTAGCCGCATTTATTGCACCCGTATTACACGTTATAGCAATGGTATTATCGGCTATTAAAATTGTTTACGAGAGCTGAGTCAGTTTAGAAAATATTACCGTGCCTACGTTTAAAATCTTCCTACGACTACACTTAGACCCAGTTCCTGAAACTTCCAATGGTCTATAGTACTTATTATACGTAATGATTTGTCATAATTTTCCATATTCTAATATACTCGTAATATGATGTCACTTGGAACAGTTTTCCAAGTTTTGCACGCTAAAATTGGGCTGGACACATCGCATGCCAGACGAACAATGGGCCAAACTTAAAACATTATGGGTCCCTCTTAATGTCAAGCTACATTGCGATAAGCCCTGACGGAGATGGCGTGGTGAAATTGACTCTTTCAACAAGAACTGCACCCTAATTGCGTAACTCACGATTGATCATCATAATCGGTTTCAATTTGACAGTTCTTCAGTATTAATTGCGTTATTTACGTTGTTGAACAGACAAATTTTTCGAACATATGAAGCAATGGTTTAACAATCTGTTTCAAAACGAAGCAGATAATGATGAATCGTGAGTTACGCAATTAGGGTGCTGGTCCTTAGCAGCTTTAACCAAAGAGAAGTGGAAAGAAGGAGAGGCATTTGCCCTGCAGTGTGAAATCAGTCTTAAAATATATATAATATACACCGTGAAATGTCATTGGATACATGAAATGGGCTGCCGTTGTATGACGACTAAAATGTCACAGTGTTTATCAGTAATTTTTGAGTCTATGTGTCGGTCTCTGTATGACTGTAAGTAAAATAAATAGTTTGACCCAATATTCCGGAACACCTCTGCAAAAAAAGTAAAGGTAATGTCCGTTAGAGTCGGACACCTTACTGACACCTGTGATTTGCAATTTATACAAAAAAAAAAACATGGAATAATTTATAGTGAACTTTCGTTTTCAACCTAGAAAACGTGTTCGTGGTTTTGTAGACAAATATTCGCAATAGTCTACAATTTGCTTCTCCAGTTTATGTCTGAACATTAAGTTATCTCATCGATGTTTTACTACTAACATAATTAATGATATAGTTACCTACACCTACATATGTACCTGCAGTGCAAAACTCATCTCGAACTTTCTGCAGATTATAGAAATTACCGACATAAAAGCTTTGAAACGTTCTCATTACATTTAGTATCTTACATAATTGCTTCAGGTCTCTTTCGTAATATTAGCTTTTGCTCGGCGTCCGTCTTCGTGGCAGTACAAAGGAAAAAATAAGTAAAAAAATGTTTTTAAGTTAAACGCTTTTAATGAATAAGGTTTAAGTAGATAATGTAGTAAAAAATAATTCGGTAGGTCCTAGGTACCAGTCATCACACCACTTTCCTCATCAATCTAGGACATTGATCAAACAAAAAAATAAAATCGTGGAGCGCGTGAAATTTATGTTAACAGTCAACCGCTCATTTGCTATTTACATATTTACTCAGGTTACGTTACGCCCCATGATTTTATTTTTTTGTCTGCTCAATGCCTTAGATGGATGAGGAAAGTGTTGTGATGACTGGTACCTAGGACCTACCGAATTACTTTTTAGCTTTTAGTACATTATCTACATCATTAAATAATAATATTCTTTATTGTTCTCTCATATTCACAAACACAGTACAAAGTTAATTATTTTCATAAAAAACGTTTAATTAAAAAAAACCTAATTTAATTTTCAGGTTTTTGGTTATTATTTCATTACTCAATATTTCTCATTCTATTTAGTACTTTTTTTTTAATTTTCATAGTGAACAGTATTTTAATAGTCAAGCCCCTTTAATTTTATATCCATATTGAGGGGGCTGTGAAAAAATATGTAATCCGCCATTTTGTAGCGGCGGCCATCTTGGATTTAAAATGATACTGATGAAATTAATTTGTATTGTTATCAAAACTACAGGTGTGTACCAAATATCAGTTCAATCTGCCAACAGGAAGGGGTAAAATGTCAAGTACTAAATTAGACCCAAAAAACAAACAGGGAAAACTAAATAAAACCGTTTAATAAAACAGCATCATGTTCCCTGTTAATTGTAATTTTGTTTTTTAACTCAATTTTCACATGTTTTAACCCGACTGCGCCAAGAGAAGGATGTATGTATGTATATTTCTTTGGCGCGCTCTATAGCCTAAACGGCTTGACCGATTTTAGCTTGAGAGGTGCCGTTAGATTCGTCTTAATTGTGAGAGTGAGTATACAAAAACGGAAAAACAAAAAAAAAAAACGATTTTTGGCGCCCTATTGTGTCCTCAATTTTTTTTTTTTTTTTTTTTCTCAAGCCCTATTGAGTGGGGTATCAAAATACAGGGTTTTCATAAATAGGTATCATTAACGTCAAATACCTACAAACGTACGTATCATCATTTCAGCCGAAAGACGTCCACTGCTGGACATAGGCCTCCCCCAAAGGGGGGGTTTGCCATAATCGCCACGCTTGGCAGGCGGGTTGACGATCGCAGTATGGTGGTAAAAATGCATAGAGAACGCTGTTGCCCATTCTCTAGTAAGTTCCTTAGTCGCTTCCTACGACACCCATTGGAAGAAACGGGAAACGTACGTATATTACCTACAAACTGTGAAAAAATAATAATTACAAAATCAAAAACCCGACTGCCTAAAAAGTGAAAGTGCGAATCGGACTCGCCCACCGAGGGTTTCATACAAAGTTTTAGGTACATATTATAAAAAATATATTTATATTATAAAAAATTATGTTGCTCGTTCGACGATTTTCTGAACATTTTGTGCGAGATACTCACCTTGTATACTCGACCTAAGCATTTCGTTTAGATTGGTAGAATTTGTATCCATGAAAATATACGTTTGCATTGGTACGACCTCGTACGAGGTGCAGGCGTGTGACAGCAATGGTTGACCATGTTTTCATTTCAGTTTGTCAGGAAGCCGCCATTAAATTATTGAAGTGAAAATCTAAAGCTTCTTTGTGCAAACTGCAAACATAGACGTATTTACAGCTATTTGCTAACTAAGCTATGTTTATTTTGGTTCATTATAACTCACCTAAATTTGCAATAACAACTGTATTTATCATTATCTTAGAGCGCGCTCATTTGAGTTGCACAATTACGTATTTTATATCTTAACACTTTTCCTAAGGAAATTACCTATGATGATGGCAAGTTTCATCAACTTCTCTTTGTGTTAGATCATCTTACAGTAATAAATATTCCTTTGAAGGACTGTCGATGCTCGTAGTCAATACTGAACGTCATTCCGCCTTTAATACTTGCCGGGAATGGAGCAGACGACGTCACTTATTATCCCTCATTGCCGCCATTTTGTGTGTGTCGTCGCCGCCGCCGCTTCAAAGAGCTTCTTTTGTATAGACTCTGATAACTGGTTTTACGACCTAAAACATCTAATGCTCACCTAATATAAACAGCCCTTAAGTCCGGTAGCTATCGCCGGCTTGTCTCATACAAAACTGCTCTGAAATCTCTACTGATTGATCGTAAAATCAGTAGCTGTAGGTACTGTTTAATTGTACAACGATGTTTTCATTTAAACCTGTAATTGCCTACAGGTAAACATAGCTCCTAAAATATAAACCTAGGACTTTTTTGTGTATTTTTAAATGTTTTGACAAATTCAAATCTAGGCTTCACAAAAAGCTTCGGACTTCTGCGATGCTTTTTCAGCCAGATATCGGCAATAATGTGTTTTTCACCGTTTCAATGGCGCGGCCATGTGATTTTAGTCGTACAGCTCCTGAAATACCTATAAACCTACGATTTTTTTGTTGTATTTTCATTAATTTTAACAAATTCAAATCTGGGTTTTACAAAAAACTTCAGACGTCTGCGATGCTTTTTCAGCGGCGATAATGTGTTTTTCATCTTTTCAGTGACGCGGCCGTGTGGTTCTTACAGCTCCTAAAATAGAAACCTTGGATTTTTTTTTCTATATAAAAAAACAATTTTTTATTTACCTACATTTCAGGTCTCTGCAACGCTTAGTTTTAAAGATCTCCGTGGGTTTTTTTTTTTTTTTTTTTTTTTTTTTTTTTTTTTTTTTTTTTGGGTGGGAAATCATCAAATGACTTCTCCTGCTGAGTAGAGCAGGAGGGCGTGTCAGACTTTTACTGACTAAAACCCACCCGTGTTCCCTCAGTAGCCCGTATGCCAGGGGCCGTGGTATCTCTTTCGAACAAACCCGCACCCCTGGTAGGCATCGGCCCTTGCGGACCCCACCTGTGGTTGCTGACATCTTTGACGGCGCGCGTGAGGAACACAACGCGCCGTCCCGTCTACCACTTTTCGGCCGCAGAGGATAGGGAGAGCGGTGACGCTATACCGACACTCCTCTTCCCCTGCGGCCCCACCGCGTCCGCCATCAAACGGTGGCGGCCCCGTCCAGGCCACGGAAGGGAAGAGCGCTGCTCAGAAGCACCGGCACTCCTCCTCTACCGCAGCCTGTAACCCTCAGCCGCGATGCCTCCCATTCGACATCGCGGCCCACCTCAGTTGCGGTGCACCTCACCGCAACCTACTTTTTGGCCGCTACGTCAATGGCTTGAAGGCAAAAGCCCTGACGAGCGGCCCCACCGTTGGGTTCCTCTTGGCTTCACCGTGGATGGGAGACCACGGTTACTAAGCCCCCCCGCAACGACAATGCGGGAACCCACTCGGGGGGGAGATCTCCGTGGGTGCGGACCCTTATATGTTTTTAACTATAACTTTGACAAATTTAAGGTTTTGGGGATCAACTTTTACAAATTTTTACAAAATCTTGGTAGTATTGTTTTTTTTAAATATATATATATATATATATATATTTAGCCTTGGCCGCGCAATTGAAACAGACATATTTCTTAAACCGCAAGCTCAATAGCAATAACTTCTAAACATACGCCAGCATTAGCTCACATAGGAACGATTACTTCAATAAATCCACGTTGCTTACGACGGATTCGTAAACTATAACTAGGATCTTATTTCCTTAGGCTAAGCAAACAATTTCATGGTAGCAATTTGCTCACATATTTATGAATGACGGTAAATTGGCACGTAAACTATAAAGTCATGAATTCGTTTTTCAAAGTGCCGCCGTGTCCTGTCGTGCTCCAGGGTTGTAAATCCTACTCCAGTCAGTAGTCACCCATTACATGGGTAATTAGCCAGCTGGTGTAGGCCCCAGGATACGCTAAACTTATGGCCACGATGGCCATATGACTATGGTCATGATGACTTTGTTTGTTTTAAAAATAATGCGGGACCAGTAACTGCAGAAGCTGGCTTTATTACGCATATTAAATAATCATGCAACATATTATTTTACTGCACTTTTAGACTGTTACGTGCCATAAAAAATTATGTTACATCAGATAGTTGGTACTCAATTCTTTTAGAGGCGGCTTCATTCAATACATTAATAAACATAATTTTCTAATGAAGCCGCAAATGTACACAGGTACTAATCATATTTATTCTAATCTAATCTTATTTCCCGAATACAGATTCGGGAAATATAATTGGTATGCAATTTCTGGGATAATGTTATGTATTTCTTACGCTGACTGCTTTCAGATACGATTCCAGTTTTCTTGTAAGTGCAAGGCTTTATTTTCCTCCAACGTAGTTAAGTGAGTGGAGGAAGGAATCGTTTCGTGTCATAAATACTGCCCATGTTACTTGTACCACCTCGTAAACCGAGGTAAATTGACATAATACAACTATTTATTTCAGAAGAGTATATTACCGTGAAAATCGCGGTGTGAGAGCTGGGGCACAATTTAAATGCACATATTATTATTGCACCATTCTTATTTTACGACTATTGTCAACTTGCCAACTATATTTGTCGATAGACATCGACATACTAGTTTATATATGTAAATGTATTTTTGTTCGTACAATACGCGTTTAAGAGTTAATTTTCACGGTGTCGCTTTGACATCATTGCATGTAGACAGTTAAATGAACGAAGCGTATCGTTAGCATAGCTGAATATCCCCAAATCAGAAATTGACTCTTCATAGCATTGTTCTCATCTTTCTCGTCATTTAAATCTTTGTCATTTTGATCTACATTTACAAATGTCACACCGTTATTTTCAACATCATCATCATCAATTTTTGGTCAGACGTAGGAAGTTATTACCGTAAACATAGTAAAATTTGCGGTAATTTTATTACACTATGCGACATAAATATTTACTGTCTCAAAAGCTGACTCAGAGAATCCTGTTGAAAGTCTTCTTACTTGATACGACTCTGGAAATACATATCAGTTTCACTTTTCCCTCATCTATAAATGGTGATATTCGTATCACGATCGGGGTCGCGCGTGCTAACTGTCTCGACATGTGTGCAAAACTGATTTTCCCCGCTGGCTTCTGAAAAATAATACTCTCTTTACTTATGTTACACTGTATTATATGAAAACATCTCTGGGGGCTAAATAAGTTCTATATTCTGATCTTTTACAATCAAAACTTAAACAGGAATATAAATTCATCTCAGAGCGCGAGTTACTGAAATTATAATATAATGAAAATATATACCATGCTGTGCAGATAGTCGTTATAAAGATAATTAATGCTATCGCCCTATGGTTTATTCTATTCAGTACTTCTACGGTGGTTATTCAAACAGAATGTATAATAAACGACAGGAAGATGGACTAAGCTTTAAGAGCCAAGGTGTATGTCCAATTGGCAGTTAAAGCATTTTAACGGCATATTGCTTTAGAATTGAAATTAAAACGGCGGATATTAGTCTTGGCTGTTTAAGTATAAGAATTAATTAGTAGTGTTGTAGAATAATTTCTCATTAATTTCAACACGGGCGAATAGAAACCCCGCGCGGTATTTCCATGCTTTGCAAGTAGAGGCATGAAGCTGAATTACCATTATGCAAACCATATATCACGCGGCCACTGTGCGCGGTGCTTTATGTTCGCGCCTGAACCTCGCACAAATACCCAACGAATTTTTAATGAATTCTCTCGTAATTTGTGTCTTATTAGTCAGGCATCTGATTCTTGCCTGACTAATAGATACCTATATTCTGCTTTAGTAAAAAAAATTTTTAACTAAAAGTTTACCTACTCGTATTATATATGTCGGCGCACTAATTGCATACCTACCTACGTATAAGCTTTCCAACATTCTATAAAAGAACTAGTCCTTGTGATACTTTGTACGGTAAATAATATTCTAACGTTAGAATATCATTTATTATATTATTTTTATTTTGTCACCTATTCTGGTTAACCGCCATAAAAGACTTGTTGATTTATATTTATGTCAGTAATCAATTCTGAACTTTATTGAAAATTCTTTCAAAGCTGATTAGAAAATAAACGTGACAAATAGTGTATATTATCGTTACATGACGCTCTTCATACCGGGGATGCTTCCGCTCCATACATTTTAACGTAATCCGCTATCGCCCTTCATAAATTTATCATTTTATAGCTAATAATGCGCATCTTATACGGTATCAAACTCATTAATATGTCTTAATATACTTTTTTTCCCCTCAGGTAAGTTAAGCGTTCCTGAAGCATTTTTAAACTCTCGATCGACGGGTACCTACAATATTATGCCGCAATGCTTTCTCGTAAGTCCATCTTTTTTTTACATATTTGAATATACGATTATCGTTTAGTATTGAATTTGATTATACGCTCACGTAGCTTGGTCTTCTGCCCTTCAGGAGTTTTAAGTAACAAGGCTTAAAAGCTAACTTAAACTATGAATATTTTAAACTTAAAATACCGTATATTAACTGAGTCAGCACAAGTCTATGTTGCATTCTTGGAAATAACTCGAGTTTCTAGTTAAATAAGACTATTATGAAATAAGCATTAATGTCTTACATTAAGTCACAGCGTGCCTGACATCACGTGTACAAATTAATTACGCCATTTAAACGCTATAATAATAATGTCGGAACTCAAGTGCGCGGTTAATAGTTTGTCACGATTATAACGAGAGAGATACTATCCGGAGTGCGATATTAACGGGCGGTTGCGATTCTCACGCTATGTGCATTACATTGGAGTATCATTTCCTACGGGTGTACACAGCCTTTTATCTGAGTAACGCGCACCGTTATACTTCGGACACTAACACACTGAGCTAGACAAATTCACTCCACTTTCCATTTTTCACAGGTCATTTTCTTGTACACGCAGACGATGTGAGTGCAGGTGGTTCGCGGAACAAGATGTAGAGCGCCAAGGCTACCTTCCACATCACCCACTTTTTACTCGTTATAAAGCATGTTGATATAAAATAAACCTTCACATGTCGTGTAACATAACAATATAAGAAACTCTCGACATACACTTGCCTACTTACGGAAATTACCGTTTGAAAACTGAAAAAATCCGGACGTTGAGTTGAGGCGGCGTTAATGAAATAACTTTATACGAATCCAAAATATAGATACGAAGCCTACATTCAAGCAGTTAGAGGATATTTATTGTCAATATCAACAAGGATATTTTTTTTTTTTTTTTTTTTTTTTTTTGGGTGGGAAATCATCAAATGACTTCTCCTGCTGAGTAGAGCAGGAGGGCGTGTCAGACTTTTACTGACTAAAACCCACCCGTGTTCCCTCAGTAGCCCGTATGCCAGGGGCCGTGGTATCTCTTTCGAACAAACCCGCACCCCTGGCAGGCATCGGCCCTTGCTGACCCCACCAGTGGTTGCTGACATCTTTGACGGCGCGCGTGAGGAACACAACGCGCCGTCTCGTCTACCACTTTTCGGCCGCAGAGGATAGGGAGAGCGGCTGACGCTATACCGACACTCCTCTTCCCCTGCGGCCCCACCGCGTCCGCCATCAAACGGTGGCGGCCCCGTCCAGGCCACGGAAGGGAAGAGCGCTGCTCAGAAGCACCGGCACTCCTCCTCTACCGCAGCCTGTAACCCTCAACAAGGATATTTAAAGTCAGTTTATCGCCTCCGTGCGTTTGCCTTTTTATCGCTTTACAAGCTGCCTTAAATCGCACGTTTCTGCGTCTCTCGCCTTACTTGGGGTTAAATCGCAGGAACGTCACTTGTGTTATAATGGTGCCAGTGTCCGAGTATCGACACTAATCCGGCTGCTCCTCGACATGGCACCGAAATAAAAGAAAGCTTGAGATGTCGCCCGACCGCCGCACTTTACGTTCACAAACAACTTTATGACTCATTCACGAAATCAATCGAATTGCTATTCAGCAGTAAGCTGAATTTAAAGCAAGTTGTTCAATCCTCGAGTCGGAAATGAAATTGATTCTGAGTGGCGTACATAATTACATTAAGTTTAAAAGCTTTGTACATTTAAAAGCGAGATGTATTTTAATCGATCGGAATACATAATGATAAAAGATGGTTCAGCCTTTGATAGTGCGAAAATTTAAAATAACGGTAGCATGAACTAATGATATCAGAATGACTTGTTTTAGGTATGCAAAATATGGTATACAAAACGCAACGGACTAAATAAAGATAAAATTAGCACCAAGAGCTTCATATGAAATCGACGCAACAAATAAACTTTATGGATGTGTGAATTTCTTATTACGTTTATCTTCATTAAAGGTGTTATTAACTCGCTTCACAAGCATACCAATCGTCGACGTAAATTGTATTTACAGAACATTATCCGAGCGGAATAAAGAATTGTCTCGTCTGTCACCCGTTATACCAATAATGGGACAGACCAAGCCACTATTTGTATTTTTATATGAAACTGGGACAGACCGGTATATGCGTATTTATTCACAAACTTAACCCGATAAACTTAATTGTTTGCATTAATATACAAGTCATTTTAAATATACGATCTCAATTTTATCTTCAGTATTAATAAGCACATTATAATTAACGGACGTTTACAACTTGATTCAGGTTACTTTGTTTCCCTAGTTACAGCCGGTTAACGAGCAGCTATCGGTATCTTCTCAATTAATCCTTAATCTATGGATAAAAGCTCAAAGAGAATTTAAAAATATTTAAATTAATGCTCATATACGAAAGCAATAATAATAAAAGTCGCCGTTGTTTTGAACCAGTGAAAGACCGTGAATTGCCTTTTTACTGTTATTTGCTAAATTTCTAATATCGAATTGCCATTAAGGAATCGATGATAATCTTATTAAGTTTTCTCTCCATATTATGTGTTTTGTGCAAATCTAGAAATTAAATGGATATAACGTGTGTATCAGTGGCTTATCATCTGACCTAAGTTGAAAGACTCAATTAAGGAAGTGGGCTGTTGTAGTGCTTGTAAACTAGTCTTGCATCCTGAGTCTGCCGGTGGACAATTTTAGTCATTATGCTATGGGGAATACGGTTGAACATTGCTTCATGTGATACCATTCCAAAGCAGTGATGTTGTTACCATTAGGATTTGTGACTACCGCCTTCAAAAACTAGCTACAAGTAGATAAACATTTTATGAGGGTACACCTGTAAGGCTGTAATTGAAGAATTGCCAAACTTAAGTGGAAGTTGGCAGGGCACATTGCTCGCAGAACAGATGACCGATGGGGGCAAAAGGTTCTGGAGTGGCGACCGCGTACCGGAAGACGTAGAGTGGGAAGGCCTCCCATAAGGTGGACCGATGACCTTGTGAAGGCCGCGGGTATCCGCTGGATGTGGGAAGCACAAGACCGGTCGAAATGGAGGAGCCTGGGGGGCCTATGTCCAGCAGTGAACGTCTTTCGGCTGAAATGATGATGATGATGATGATGATGATGATGATGACACCTGTAATTTATGTGTAAGGTTCCCTACTCCCTCCCTTGACAAGCATATCATAGTTCGAAATAATTTACTATTGTAGTCTACCGTCTAGCTCAAGTATCTAAAGTAATTTACTATTCAATTACATTTACGAAGTAACACCGTTATTAATATAAGTAACAAGTAAAGCAGCATCACTTTAGAACGGTACCCCGTTTTCGAGCTTACACTAAGAGTATTTATAATGATAGTCCACCAAAAGTGCGATAATCACAAATTACAATCGCGTAAAGTAGACGTCTATGTGCAATTGGCATTGAGTAGTTCTACGAATAACGGCGGACATCGAAAATGTAACTACATCTAACAGCATAAGCTACTGTAGAAAAGGAAAAAAGTAACCAAATGTAATATGAAACCGCGTATTTAGCATCAGTGTCATAATAAATTTAACAACTTGAATATTAATCAACGATATCTGAGAGTGATATATTTAGGTGCTGAACACTTTTCCTAAGACTGTAAATAAACAATATGCAAATGGGTTGCGTGACGGCTAGCATTAGGCGATCCTATTAGTGTATCTCTCTATGTTAATCCATAACTGTAAATAACTTCGCTTTTAACTTTGGATGAGAACCGAAAAATCAGGCTACAAGGAGCGGCTCAAAATTATGCATCAAATTGTAGAAAACGCCAAAAAAATAAAAGTGTGAGCTTTCAGTTTTATTGATATCGAAATCTCTTTATTGTTCATCGATTTGCATTCTATGCAAATTACAATACATTTATGCTGAAGAAAGTAAAGTGCAAATATTTTCGATGTAGGTATACAATTTTGCGCAGGTGCCAATTACTCCATTTCGATAGTGTTCACAGTTCAATGGCAGGTAATAATAGAAATCAATCTAGTATAAGGAGAGCAGTGGACAAAAAAACCGCTAACCGAACTTGGTGGTAGAACGTCGACTCATTCATTACTGGGAAGCCGTGCGGTTTAGTTATTTAATGAAACGTTACTCCGACACTGACAGACCACATCAAGAGCAACATGCATCAACCGCATTATATTTTGGGAATAGAACCTTGCCTTTAATTTACATTTTGAAGCCGCAAATATTTACTAGCAAAGAACGAAAGAAGTTACTGTCTAGCTACTTCTTCATCATAATCATGGAAACTTACGTAATTTTATTAATATTGCAAGAAAACTGAACGCATAAGCCTTGGTCAAGGTGAAGACTGGCGGCCGCTGCGTCTCGGGGCGGTGGACGTCGAACAACGAACTGCGTCCCCCGTCCACTGCGTCCGCGGCTGACGAATGTCAATGGCACGCCGACACCGTTACTCGATCTCGCGTCCGCCGAATTAATTCGCCAATGGAAATCCGTACATCGATTGATTCCTACACATTGAATAATTTAATGAGTAACTTGTTGCTATAGCACCCGACTCCGTTATCGGAAATCTTATCCCGAACCCCTCTACATCCTTCTCGCTTCGCGTACCACTAAATCAAATAAGGCTGTCATTATTCATTCCACAAAAAAATATTACTCTCATTGTCTAACTGTAGAGATCATCACGGTCAAAGACACCAAAACAACTGGCCGCATACAAAGCTGTGCGCCTCGTATTAATACAGAAGTGATGTACATAACAACTCATTGATATGGAGAACTGGAGCTGAAAGCCGCCAGTAATGAGACCGCTCCACATTTCAATAATATACATCTTTTGAATTTTTATCGGTGGATGCTCGTTAATCTACTGACTTGTCTAAGACCTCATGCTGCTATGCGTTAAATACCATTTGCATGGCTCGCTGGGGCGCAAAAAGCACAAAAAACGCGTTTTTTTTCCAGTCAGCACTCATCTTTATAAATAAAAATATTAGATGGCTGTCGATCGCCGATCGGGCGCCACACTTTTACTTACATCGATCGCGATGCCTTGTCTACGTTCTGATTTATATCTCCCACACTTACTCGGCTAGTCCCAGTCATTTTGTGCACTATAGTCTTTTTTATTTAATTATAGCTCTTTTGATAGGATCACTTTTTTCCCATAAGTATCATTAAACTTATTTAAATCTACGCGTTTAGTAGGTGTTTGCCGGAAGCGTTTAGCGAGTCAATTTAATCTTGTAGCTTTTGATATTGTGCATAAAAATTCGATCAATCACCTTTGTAAATTAGTTCATAAATCAGCGATAATTAACTGATGCCGTTTCACAGGCGCTCTAGATTCTAATCGCCATTTCTACTCCTGGAGATTTGTCGTAGCGCCATCATACATATCAATTAAGCTGGCCTTTTAATTTGATCATCGATCATCTGTCATCCACCTCCGACTGAGGTCAATATCTTTCGTAAACTTGATTACATATGTATGTGCATATTGTTTTTTTTTTTTATCAAACTGGTTCTGTGGATAATTCACACGATGTGGATGTTATTGTATCACTGAACTTGTTCTATTTTCGCACATACTTTTTTGTATATGTAAATACGCACTACTGAATAATTCATACATTCGGCTAAAGATAGCAGCAGTACGGACTGCAATTACCAATGAAACTTTAACCAATAGGTCGTCTTAAAATAAACAGTCAACTAATTTGTATCTTCAACATCTTAATTTAGATATCAACATTAACACAATGTCTGCGAAACGAAAACTATATTTTGAATAATCATAGACACTTAAAATCATTATGTTGGAATTTTGTTTGCGATAAATATCTGAGTATTAAATTAATGCATATTGTTATTCAGCTCTTCTCCCTTATTAACAGTTGAGAGGATGATAAAACAACTAGTATCGATGATAGCTTGTCGTCGACTATAATGTGTGTCTGCGCAGGAGTCAATTATTACTAAACGACATGAATTTATAAATAATGGATGACAAAACAAGCAAACTTGTCACATGGGACGGCTCTGAGTCATCAAGCTATCATGCAATGACAGGAACATATAATACTTAATCTATTTAAAATATTCAAGTGGAAACAGACAACCGCATAATATTTTAATGTACTTTATTAGTAAATATGAATACTACGTGCATAGAATGTAGTCACCAGATAAATTTAAGTTTTAAACGTCTAACTCTTGGACTTAGGAAACTATTCTGATTTATTTCAACTGCATGTCTCTCGTTTCGTACACTTTTGAAGTAAAAAGAACATTCTGAACGTAAAAGGCGTAAGAGTTAAAATTACGTCACGTAACACGTTTTTTCGGTGTTGGAAAAAAATTAAACACACTTTGATTTGGAGCTTTCGGACGACTGCAACTGAAAAAAAACAACAATTAGTAACTGTCGTATACATTAATATACCTATTGAAAAGTCCGGGGTCCGTATTCTAAACATGCTCGCAAAAAGCCTACTGAGTCGATAAAAAACCCTACTAGCCCACGAAAAGATACGTGCTTGTATAAAATTTCTTTGGTACATCGCAAAAAGTAAACAATTTCTTCTAACTTGTGATCCAGTTAATAGAAACATTATTCCTCTTTATGGTTTTAATTTGTTTTCGGTTTGCATCTTGAATTTATGAACGAAATGTAATATCTGCGATGAAATTCAAATACATTTACTAAGAAAACTTTGCTATCATTCAGCCAAAATGGTTTTGGTTAACAATACCTACTGTGATCAAAGTACATAATTATGACTGTAGCTAGATTAGATACTTAGAAATATTATGTGGTATATGACGTCATAAAACTGACGTCAGCATGGAACATCATTTTTCTCACTAGATACTGCAATTAGATAAGTTTTAAACTTACGGCATTTGACTTTGTTAGCCTGAGTCATTAACGAACGAACTTATAAATTGTATGTAGATCTTCGGAACACAACGAAAATTTCACCACTGCGTATTGATTTCAAGAGATAAGATAACCTAACAAGTCCACAAGAAGCCAAACATGGCGGCTGTGTTTTAGTTTGTATACTGAAATGGTGAGTCGGTAGCGACCGAATGGCGCGCAAGTAAACTTGTCGCTTTATAATCGAACCAATTTATATCAGGCGCCAAGAGGTACCAGCAGCTTAGAGTTATGGAACTAGTGGCCAAGACTTTATTTAGACACCGACACCCGTGCTGAGCTGGCCGTGCACTCCGATTGCAGCCATTGCACCCTTCCAGAGACTTTTGTTTTGTTGTTAACGGAACATTTACAACATCGGCCGACTAAATGCTGAATGGCAATGAATTATTGCCGCTTAGGTGCAGTCTTTATTTTCATGTTGTTCAAACTGTTTTATTTTACGTTCGTGACATCGCAATCGATTGTTTCATTAAACACTAGACACGGATTGCAGTCGACTTGTTTTGAATTTCATTGGTTTCATTGTAAAGGTGCCTATTAATAACATTCTTGTCAGTTTACAGGTTGTAAATAGTGTTTATTAAGCTCTATTTAGGGAGCTTACGAAACTTTTCAAACGTTTTCATTACATCATCGTTTTGCCTGCAAAAAATGAAGACGATATCTACATATCCTCAATATTAATAATCGTAACGAATGTTTGAACTTTAATTGAGATCAACCACATAACTTCAATAACGTGATCATTCTAATATCTCGTTTTTAGGATCTCAAATTAAATTGCATAAATGATACTAGTTGTTCTGGTGCTATTAGAGGTCATAAAGTTATCGCATAAAACGAATAACTGGTTATGTTTTTAGTCGTAATATTGTTATTTATATACTCATAGGCACGAGATATTGACATGCTTATAGACAAAGGCAGGCACGCCTCGCATTTTAATTGTAGAGAATTTACTTCTGTCCATGAAACACGCATTTCAAAAGACATGAAAATCGTACATTCATATTAATTTGAATGGTTGAAACCCGGAAATGAAACGAAATTCATGGTGCAACGTTAGCGGCAGGCTAACGACACGTAAGCGTCCTTGCGCGGCGTCCTTGCACCGACCGTAAAAACCTCGCGACTCCGCACTCTTTAGTCCACTTCTACACTAATCTACCCGTCTCGCTCCACACGCTGAGGCACTGACGTCCACAAAGCCCCACGCTCGATCTGCCAAGTGATAAATCGCTCCCAACGACAGCCCTCGCATCGCAGTTTTACGGGACGAGTTTGCCCGAGCTCGTACCATTTTTATTTACAACTGAATGAAAGCGCCTCATGCGTATAAAGTTTAATCACTGAATCGTTTTTTAGCATGTGTATTTTCATATCTCGCAAACGGTGCTGAATTCCAGGTTTTTTTGTTTAGTTATAATCTCGTATACAGTTAGACGCGCAAGGCCGACAAGATCGGTTAAACAACATTGTTACAGGACATATACAATAAATTTTAACGGTGTTCAATATTTAAATGTACCATAAAAGCGATTCTTTACAATTTGCTAGCTGATGAATATTTAGTAGGGCGGGCGTGTAGGGCGCTGGGCTACGATGCGCCGACCGCAACCGTGTAACCGCCTAATGAGTAAGACCCTTATGGGGCCCGATCGTGTTAGAAAATCCCTAATTGTACGTAACTATGTCGTTGATATTCAAAACGCGTACTTCTACGTCCAATTAAACAAGCTTCGCACCTGTACATACTTAGCCGCTTATTATTGGTTTAAGGACGTAAAGTTTGTGGTTTTCTTGTTAAGTCGGTAATTATATGTATTTTGTACCAGGATAGCTACATTAAGATACATAGATGTGTCCGATTAATGAGTACCATATACGGAGACATTTTTGTGTCGTCATGTAAAATTTTACCGTCTTTTACACTACATAAATATTTTTAAATATTTTTTTTCACTTCGCACTAACGACTGCGTTGGAGAAACATCTATTCATGGACATTAGCATACCATTATCTTTTAAAGCCATGTAAAGCTGTACGCCAAAGAATGTGGAGTAATCCAGTATGATAAAATGTAAAATAAATCGTCTTTCGCACTTTTTAAAGTTATTTGCATAAATAGGTTACAGGCTTTACATTGATTGAATCGTAAGTTGAAACTGTAGATGCGTACATAAATAAATTGGAAACTGAACAGACTTTTAAAATGCAGTGTTGACGTCGAGTGAAATATTTTCTTCTGTAAAAAGTTTTGTAATTTATGGAAGGTCGTAATTATATTAATACTTCATAAAAATATATTTTTCTCTATTAATATTTATATAGAACCTGCTTAATGGTTTTAAAATATACAAAATTGAATTACAGTGTCGTAGATTGAGAAAAAGGACAATATAAAAGCTTCGATATTTTTATATGAATATTTACTGATGTCCCCAGGGTTTGTAGGTTAGTTGGTGAGTGTATGGGCCGCTCACTGTCCACCAGGCCTGGCCGGCGGCCAACGAGCAGCCTCTCGTTAATGCGCCTATTTACGGCAAGCGGACCGCATGCCTCGAGAGCTGATTATTGGCGCCTCACTGAATAATGAATCGCCGATCTAGGCTAATCGAGACATGACTTTTACTAAACTTTTGGTCCTTTTTCAATCTCTCTGCTGCAAAGAAGTTTACAAGCACATAGGTACGATTATCATCTTTCTATATAAATAAAAAGAAAAGTCCTGACTGACCGACTGACTCATCAACGCCAAGCCCAAACCCTTGGACCGAGAAAGCTGAAATTTTGCACAGACGTCCCCTTTATAATGTAGATAAGGAATAAGGAAGGAGTTTTCGAAATTCAACCCCTAAGGGAGTTAAATAGGGGATGAAAGTTCCGCGCGGGAAAGCCGCAGGCAAAAGCGACTATACATTATCGTCATGAAGATAATATCATGTTTTTGTTTGTTTACAATCAACTGACATATGCTCTAAACATTATCAAAAGTAAGATAAATAAATGAAAAACAATTTCCCAAAATAAATCTTAATCAGACTACCAGTTAAATGTTTTAATATTCGTATTTCAATCTCGAATTCCCACTATCTATGAATATATCTTCATTTGGATAAATTCCATTTGATAGAAATCTTACTCCGAGGCAATACAATAAAATTTAAATTCGAAATGGTACTGGCTGAGGTTCCTTTTCAATCGTTTTGCTAGCGGATACATGTCGATAGTGGAAGGTATCGCGTCCGATTGTCGGTAGAGTTAACCAGGGATGCTCATCAACATGCGTTGCCAGACTCTTTAATGCGATGCCGAAGCCCCTTTTACGATCACGCGTCTTGATGCAAACCATTTAAGGCTACTGCGCGTGTTGCCCTGATATATAGCCTCTAGTCACGAGCGGAGCGATTCCAGTAGCAATCTGTGGAAAAAACATGTAAAAGGTAAATTACACATATAGGTAATTATTTTAACTTGGCGGCATAAAATAAGAACAAAACAAATTTATTGGGATGTTAAATTAACTCTACAGAAATAGACTTTTAAAATCCAATACTGGTTTGTTTTAATCGCAGGTCATTCTTTCGGGTTATGGTGGAATCTCAATTTAAATGAATGTTTATGACTATCTAGGGGACCCGCTGGGAACAGCCAATAAGGTTTCAACCAAAAATAAAGCGATCCTATTGGTTGGGTTGACATTCCGCTAGGCCCACCGCCATGAGCAGGGGAGGCTTACTTAGTGCCCGCTCCGCTTTACTCGCTGGTGTAGGTCCGTGGCGCGGCGTGCAGGCGCCTTTTGATTTACAACAGCGCCAAACTGTTACATCCCTTGACATATCACCCAACTATTTTGGATGGCAGTTGTGACAGAAATAGTACTTACGGTACTTATCCATATAATAATTTCTACGCGTATTATTTAAAATGACGAGCATAATATCACGTCTGTGTTTATTACCGACACTAACTACAATCGTGTGAAAACAAATAAAAACGTAATTACCTAGAAAACACAATTATGTAGTATAAAACCTTACTCGGAAAAGCTACATTACTTTTATATACTTTAATGACTTAGCTTTAGCTCTAGCTCTAAGTACAGTTATTAATGAAATCCTGTGCTGTGTAATAGTACTTTATGACACTGCATACAGAACACTAACTTAAGAAAGACAATCACAAATTCTAGGTTGGCCAGTTCTTAGTAGGTTGTCGCAGCTATAAATGGAAATTCATATCTCCATCAACTCGCTTAATAAGCAAAGTCATAAATAATGGTTTGAATAGTGCATTTTCATCATTTTTATTGGCCAAAACTTCATACATTGGTCACGTTCGTATCCCAAAATGCAGGTACTAAAAGGTAACTGTGACTTGCTCTACAAACTACATCTCATAATTTACATTTGCCGTTCATGTAAGTTTGGCGGCATTTAGCAAAGGACTAATCTTTGGAAACTTAAAATAGTACCCATAACCAGTAAATGAATGTAGAAGATTAATGTTATTCAAACTAAGTGGTAACTAAGACCATCGGCGTTTATTGATTGCAGAACTAATTGGAGCATCTAACGACTACATTTAAATGAATACGCTCGCATTTCTTACCGTCTCTCGTCTGTGTGAAATATAACCCTTAAATATTCAACAAATAAACCAAATTAACAACTTTCATGCACTAGCCATGAAATAAATTCCTCTTCGTATATGTGCCTATATTGTTAGAATTTCTCAGAATTTATCGATAGGTTATTAAATGGCAGGCCGTCAGTGCGGCCATAATTTCTGAGCGATGTGACATTACTTCCACTAATTGTGTAATGACCACTGTGATTGAGTGTGACAGGCTAGAATCTACCCGTCCAACAGGCCACACTTTGGCTCTGCGCTCGCCGTCCAGACGTTGATGCCTCTACCACTTTACTTTTTGTTGCTCCACATTCTACCCAACTCGTCTGCTCCTTATTTTTGTTTCGCTGAACGTTTAATAGTTTTTATTGTAGCTTACACCGAGCATAAGCGGCAATCTATCGACTAAAGTGTTGAACTAAAATCGCACTTATTATTTTACTTTAATATACGACTAGCTGTCGAGCAGCTTGTTCGAAAATTACAGACATTTAACCACCATCGAATTGGATAATTACAAGTAGTGTAATGATACGCCTGTAGGCATCGCGCAGTTTGAAGACATTGTTTTGTAGTTTATTTTGGAACGTCTACTAAATAATGCGGTCTTAATCGTACAAAATTGTAAAGAAATTCGCACAAGTGGCTACACCTAGAATTAATTACCTACAGCGGTATTTACATAATTCAATTTTGTTGTAAAAAACAATAAAAAGGTACATGGGAGGATTACTTGTAGCAGGCTGCTATTATCTTACGTCTCGCGTAAACTTAATCCGTCTGGGTTGGTCATATAAATAAGAAACTTAACGTAATCACCATGTTCGTGTTGTGTTGACAGGATATCATTCCATAGAGTTTTATGTGATGTAGGTACAGTGTTAACTATGTAACATCTATTCTCGTAAATTAATTACATTCAAAAGCTTTTTTATTCTTTGCGTCTCAATTAATCTCGAAATCCGAGGTAATTTTACTTGATCTTCATACGATAGACAAAGAAAAATATTACTTCATGTGGATCTCTTGAAAAGCTAAGAATAAAAGATATTCGCGATAACCGTAGTTCCCGGGAATACTATACGTTCAGTGTTTTACATTTATTAGAAACCGCTTGGTCGAGAAATATGCGGAGTTCAACGTTCAGACCTTGCTAACTGCTTTCGACAAGCAATTAGCTACCGATCGAGCCAATGCTAGTGGTACTGTGTTCGCTGTGCAAGAAATATCTAACAGAAAAAGAATATAATAAAAATCAGGCTTGTAACAATGACAACAGACGTCACACCATAAATTATAGAACCACGTCAACTGATTACTATGAAATGATACGATAGGTATTACTGATGCCGATGATTATAAAAACTGATGTATCACCAATATCGGTAAATTATAGCCCACTTAATTCGGAATTTGATAATTTATGGCGATCATTATATCTAAATTTCCAAATCACTTAATATATTTTCTATACCGCTATAAAAACATGGATACATATCATTTGAATTGTAAATGAAGCTATCTAATTCAAATTAGTTCACACCTTAACGATGTCATCGGTGGCACGCATTATTCAGTGCAGATGCTTAAAGCTCGTGACTGAGTGGAGAGTCGCCGCGCGTCGCGGCGCCCGTGCAGTCACACCCTAATGTATGCCGCGCTCTCTTTACTCCGGGGTGGCTCGCCGCGCACTCATTACCTGAGCTTCGGACTCATATGTGCCAGGCTGGGAGGGCTCCAGTCTGTCATTAAGCCACCCAGTCCATGATTGGTCAGATATAAATCATGGTAATGGTAGATTATTCTAGATACATCGGCGGAACACCCGGGAAATGCGCTCGAAGCACCGATTATATAGAGCCCACTGACGTAATTGCACCGCTCATTGATACCTCACGAAATGTAATTAGGCTTTGTTCCAGCTAAGTGCTGCTCGAGAATTCGCCCTCATTGTGCAATTTTATTGTAGCATTAACTAAATGATGAGCAGTCAACGATATACAGGTGATTCTGTATGCTTTTAGTTTCTAATGACGATATTACTTTTAATGTAATGTTATGAAACAATGAACTTTAAAATTTTGAACCTTTTATCTTACGGCCTAAAAACATCTTAAAGCTCAGCTGTCCGTAAAACATTATTAAAAGTTTTGATTTACATACGAATTTGTCATGGCCCTACTATGTTGGGTTCGACTTCCAGTCAATCCGGATGCAGCTAAATACCAGTATTTTACATGGACCGACTGCCTATCTGACCTCCACAACTTTGGTAAGACTGGTTATCAGACTTTCGGGCTTCTGACGACCCCGACTGTCAAAAACCCGCAAATGACAGCCGGTACCACCGGCTTAACGTGCTTTTCGAGGCACAGGGGGTCTTGGTATATTTAAAGATGGTCACCCATCCATGGACCGACCGCTGCAAGCGCAGCTTAACGTTCTCGATTGACCCGTGCGGTTTCTATTAAGTACTTAGCTACAAGGACCCTCAAAAAAATTAAAGCCTACTCGATCCTGAATAATTCAATAACTATGTGGTTTGAAGAATTATCCTTAATCAGATTGATCAATTGTTGACATCAAACTGTGATAAAACAACACATTATTTTACGCTCTTGTTATTTCTGTCTCTTTTTAGCAGAAACCAGTCGTGCAGGCAGTACGCATGCGACGGTTTTGACATCATTTGACACCTGTCACGGATATCGACGGGTGGAATCGATTAATTGATCGGTACGTGCATTTCACCGTAAGGTGCCATTATAACGCTGTGACGGGATTACTGTCATAAATGACAGATTTTAACTATCGAATGTAAACATTGGAGCTTAGGGTCCATAAAGAGACTAAATATATTCGTTTTTTATTTAAATAAAGAAAACTTTCCATACGGGCCAACATAGTCAGAGAACGCACAAGACTTTAAGTTTGAAAGGAAAACGGGAAGCCTAGTTTTCCCAGCAGTGGGACACAAATTGGCAAAAAAAAATTATTTTTGCTTTCGATGTATAAATGCATTTTAAATCGGTTGTGTTTACTTGCTATACTTAAATGGAGGTCGCTAGCTTACCTTGCGCTTATCGATCCTCATGCACTGGGTTAAAGTCAACGCAGTTAATGCACCTATGTATCCGTTGTCAGGGATTTATTTTCAAATACATATATATGTCAAATAGCTTAAAGATGCAGTTAGATTAGATCTGTCTCAATTACCAAATGGTAATTCTTTCTGCTTAAAAATATGTTTTATTGCGGTAAAAAAACTGTTTAACATGTTTTTATCAAGAATATGGCTTTCAAATCACTTGAAAAAATATATAGGTTGTGCTTGGGTGTATGTCATAGTTACAAATAATCACACCAACATTTAGTTGAAACAGAAAATTTAATAGAATATTCAAAAGTACTTATCCACATGTTTTATTGTTGTGCGTAAACTTATATTTTACAGCAATCCAAGAATATTAACGTATCAATAATCTTTGAACTCTCGATTTGTTACTTAATACTCGTGTTTTCCTTTTTTTTTTAAGGGGGTAAAGTTCAATTCATTCATTTGTGCCAGTTTAATAGTAGTGCAACCAATACATCAAAGAAGTAATATCTCAAAATGTAAAGTCTGGAGACTTGATTGATAAACAAATTGACTTTCAACTTAAAATGTCCGTAAATTCAAATCACAACCGTCATTCTCTGACAGTTGCATGAAACGGCTACAACGCGGCAAATTGACGCAGTGTGTCAATCTGGTCGACAATCAAGTTCCCTGACTGTACAATGTAAGGCTGCATTTGCACATTCATATTACTTACTGATCCAAACGGTATCTACTTGGCGCACTTAGCTGTTTAAGACAAACTTATTGCCATTGATACCGAATATGTTACTGTAAATCAGACTGTCGTGCGCGGTTTTATGAGATGTGTATCAATGAAAAATATGTCATTCCGTTAGACGATGTCCGTAGTAATACAGTTGTATGCTGTTCGTAGCCACGATAACCTATCGCCCCGCAACCTCATAGCGTTCAGTAGAGACGCGGCAGGCATTATCGTGTCTAATCAGGTTCGCACGCGGCGCGGTGGCTAAATCATCCGATTATTGATTTCCGATGTCGCGGTCGTGATCAGGCGCGGGATTCAACGTTCGCCGTGACAGTGCCGCCATTGTCGGAGCCGACGGCGGCTCGCGCGCATTCTCCGTGATTAAACGCTTGTAATTCCAACAATATCATCCCGACCGTCGGATTCAATCTGCACACGCCGAGCGCCGCTCATCTCATGTCATCTCCCCGTGTGTTGACCTAACAGCACGGACCACTTGTATGTAATAAGTCAGTTAACATTAAGACCTCGTGCCCTGGAAACGTCCCGACTCATTTTATAAAAAAGAGAATAGCGAATTGCACTCTCGGAAGATACGAATCTCCTATAGCAATAATGTCTTGATTTATAATTTCGCACACGTGATTTATGTTATAATTAACCAGATATCAACGCCTCATTGATCTATTCTAATAGAGTTAGCGGTTGGTTTGATGCAAATACCTTTGATTTATCTTAACGAGATAGAAACAAATCTAATCTAAAGTAAGGTACCTACTTGTCAGTAAAAATTATATCAGCTTATAATTTAAGGCGATTTTATCTGTACGTCGTAGAACACGTCAATCTCTATTCCTTCAAATGCAATTAGTTTTTTTTTTTTTTAACGTCTATCAGATAAAGGATGCTGTTCGCAAATTTTTGCTCTTATTGCACACTTGGCCGCACTGAACAATAATAGGGGAGGCAATTTCTCGCGACATGAGATCGGCGGATGGTAACGAGCGGTCCGTTGTCGTTATTAAACCCCATTGTTGCGATGCGCCGTATAAAGCCTAACGCAGCCTAGTCCCTTTCTAATGCTGCCAATAAAGCACTGAAAGTGCATTTGCAATACGATTAACTCTCTCGGGTGGTAACGCGAGTATGCACGATGTGAGTGCGACAGAATAAGGCTGGCATCCCAAGGTAGTATGATATGCAATTTATAAGATATGCCTTATTTATTTAACATTAATTTATAGCACGACAGTTCACTCCTGGAAATCATCTGCAATCAGCAATCATTGATCATCAGTTCAGCCGAATGACGTCCACTGCTGGACATCAGCCTCCCTAAAAATCGCATTGTGTATTGTATCTGGATCCGTAAGCCATCTGCATCCTGTGTATCCCTGCCAATCGAAATGTAGCATCTTAATAAAAAGTATTCACATCCAAACTTAAAAGCCCTAAGCGCTGTGATTATTCAGTTGTACGAGAAACATTAAAAGTTAGAAATCGCAATTGTAACGATACAATCATAAAAACTTCACAGAAAATAATATTGTTTGACCATTTGACCTTTCCGAGCGACCAACCCTAGCAATCTAAGTCTGAACTCTATTATCGACTGTTAATAAAACTAGGTAGCGCACGCGGTTGGTGGCTGCTGTTACTAGATGGCGTCGGCGGCAGTGGATGTGCCCTCGCATTTGCATAAGGAATTGGGTGCGCACGCTTCAGTATCGTCTCGCGGCGTATTTCTCACGCTACCCGCGGCCACTGCACGCTCTCGCCATCACCGCCTCCTCTTGTCTAATGGCTGTGTCAGCACGTTGCCCCTGTTCAAGACTTTTTATTTTCTTCCTAACCCCTCACAGATATAGCCACATAGATCTACACTTAAACACAAACTAGTTTTTAACCAGTTTACAGAAAACCGTTTTGTAATATCCCCAAGAATTTACTATGTTAGTACAGTAATGATGCATACCGAAATAAACAAGCGATGTTAAGTTCATAATTACACGAATCTCGAGATCGTTAAGAGTCGAAGTCGGTCGATCATTTTTCACTATTAAAATACATGTTCGACGAAACATTCGGCGTAAGTGTCGTTAATTGCATGGTGCATTGATAACGGGTGATTTGAAGCTAGCCGTGTTAATGGTGACCTCGATTCGGAGCTATAGGCACCACACCTGAAACGCACTTATGGGCAAACCAATTGCTATGATTACCAACAAGAAATACTAGGTAATAAAAAAAACAATAATGGATAAATATTAAACAACTACCGTGTATCAAGACTTAATAAACATTGTACAGTAATACTTAACCAACTGCAAGACGTCATTTCAGACAGTAAATAAAATTGCAAGCCTTAAGGGATAAAAGACAATAGCCAAATGAATATTTCATAAGGCCTTTATTTAATGATGATGCTTATAATACAGTAGTGCTATCAATTAGAAGCGAAGCGGCAGTAATTTCTTTTAGTAGATTAAACACAAAGCGAGCTTTGTCCCATGACCTTTGAGGTCAGGGCCTAAGTTACGGACGCTTGTCGTTTTGATACTTTAATAACGTTGTAAGTTAATTTTATAGCTAAATACCATTGTACAAAAGGGTACGGGGATAGTGCTTATTCAACTTATGAAGCGGACGTTGTATAAAGCGATGTTGATAATCCAAAGAGTTTTTTGATAGCAATAAGATATGTAGTAATTTATTGAGTCAGTCAACTTGTAATATGCTGAGAAATGGAAAATGATCCACCACTATCTAACAAACTAAAGTTGTTATCTATAAACTTTGAAATAGATTGTCCATTAAAAATCGAACAAAAAAACGTAATAATTAATTTGTTCGAATCAATAGAACATGTTATTTTCTAAACACGTGAAATCTGAGTAACTAAAAATAAGGTTGTCGGGGGCTGTATTTCTAATTTTTGAGCCCAAAATTGCTGATTCCCTGCCTATATTTGCAGTATCAGCCACTCCGAAATGTTGTCACGAATTAATGCCGAAGCATCCGCTTTTAACTTAAGCAAGGTGCAAAGCCGCGGCGGTCACTATTGTAAGTAGACAGCACGCAAGACATTCTCATGTAGCGTGTTCCATGAAGTCGTCTACGACTTGCCCGTGCGCATCCAGCGACCGACCATGTTAGCCGCGCACCGCACCAAGGCCCTTAGCAAACATGCTACTTTTAGTATCGGCGATTTTGCGTCTTCGTCAAAACTGCTTCAAAATGAAAAGTCATTCAAATTTGGTAGGGAATCAGCGTGACCACTTCCTAGTTCTTTCACTGGGAGGAAGAAGTGGCGCAATAAACTCCCCAGCAGCACACCTGTCTGTTAAGTTAGAAAAACTTAACTAGGCAAAGTAATTAACATTACAAAACATTAAATGATTTGCCATAGTTATGCCATCGTGTCTGCGTTCGGTCGCGATAGCGAAATCAGACTTTCCAGTGACTGCTTTGATGCTGCAACGCGTTTCAGCGAACCGATAGAACAATTGAGCATCGGCCCGTTTTCCACGGGTGCAAAGGCTTCGCTCAATCAGCGTGACTGAAATCCCGAGTTCAGCGTTCAGTTACTGCATCAAGCTTCTGAAAAGCGACCTATAAAAGTGTTCGAAGTTTAGAGATCAATCGCTTTATTAAGCTTCTGAAAAGCAACAAAATCGCTGATCGCCGAAACTAGAAGTAGCACGTCTGCTAAGGCCCTAAGTCCGGCATTATGCGTAACTGACGCGACTGCCTACTCGTAACTCCCTATTGCAACGTTCCCTGTAACCGCTTCCTCTAAAACGTAAACATTCTTCGCGAACGTTTTATTGGTGTGTTAGGTAATTTGTTTATAGGAATTTTGGCGTGATTTATAAGGAATAAGGATGCTGTGGAATTATGTAGGGTTTGGGTTTTTATAACCTTTACTGTTCCTCATTTGCAAAAAGTACCTTTATAGATGTTCATACTGTATGCTGTATTATCCTAAACATTCTCCTTTCTTGAATTATCTTTGCTCCATCATCATTAAAAATCATCGTGTTAACGTTTACAAATCCGGAATTCAAAAATGTAGTTTCCTAATCTAAATATGCGACAAGCATTTAACGGTCTTCAGGTGAAGAATTCGTGATACCGCACACGTAGATAAAGTTGATAAAGCACACCGTTATCTATCACTTTTATCTTGATAATCTAATTTAAATAATACAACTTAATTTTATAATTAGCTACTAAAACTACATTTTGTGCGTCACAACACATTCCTATTAATTGCTTATGGCTCTCTCGAGTAATAAACAGTTTTATGTTCCTATCCCTTTAATTCTGACACTACATAAAAATACTAGTTATGATAAACTTTTAACATAATCCAGAAGGTACATTAATTTATTCATGTAACAAGATTTATCTACGTCTCTATAATTATCTTGTGTAAACTGGTTACTTAATGACGTTGTTCTCTGGATACGTGGTGCAAATCTATCATTGTAGAAATACGTTTCCTTAAGCGAAATAACCAGGCTATCTTCAGCGTATCAAAGGACCGTTAATTGCTTATTTGTATCACAGACTTTATATTTACTGAGATTCTCACAAAAGTCTCTTAAATTCGTACCTAAATCCATAAATAACAGAAAGTTAAGATGTTTATACCACAGAGTTATGGAGGATAATAAAAACAGGTAATTAACTCAAACGAGCCTCAAAATGAATCAGCGTTTCATTTTAAGATTTAGTTTTCTTAGCTAAACCTTAATTAGTCTGTACTTAGATTAGATCCATGCATACGTTTCTGACAAGTACTTATTGCCTGTGTCGTCTAAGGCAATGATAGAAAAACGGGAGAGATAAAAACTTATAAGTACGATTTTCTCGTTCCAGGAATACAGACCTATAAGTAATCAATAAAAGCAAATGGTATTTAATTACATATTATTATGTTAATTACTAATGGTAAGTAGCGTAGATCTCTGTTTTAAAAATCTTAATCAACGTTTAGTTCACCAAATTAAACACGAAAATAGGTACATACTTAAAATGATGATGGATGCCGTTGCAAATAATAAGTAATTTGCCGATAGATTGCAAAATCTAATCAGATAGGTATATATCTGACAGTGAACTTATGAGGAAATATTATTCTGGACCTGAATTCTGCGATCCATTTGCAATTTCCGGCAGGAAATTGTTTTAGTAGCGTACTGCAAAAATATAAATATGTTCAGGTATTACGGTTGTAACAGATTGGTTCCCCAGAGTTCTGACATTAAAACTGGCGGTTAATATTATTAGTTTTTCAGTCATATTTGTGTGCTTTCTCCCTCATCATCTACTTTATTCAGAATCCAAGACAAATTGAATTCTAGTCATCATTTAACCAATAAATTGTTCAATTTTATCCGAGACATCCATCGCAGTTCTCCTCTGAAACTCCTACAGTTTTTTTTTTTCTGGGTGGGAAATTATCAAATCCCTTCTTCCGCTCTGGCAAGAGCTGGGAGGGCGTGACAGACTTTTACTGACTAAAACCCACCCGTGTTCCTTCACTTGTCTGTGTGCTAGGGCCATGGTATCTCTTTCGAAATACCCGCACCCCTGGCAGACAACGGCCTTTGCGGACCCCACCAGTGGGTGGTGACATCTCTTTGAGGCAAACTCCTATAGTTCACAGCTTGATGTAAGCCGCTACCAGCCTCAAACTTTTCTACAGCTTAAAAAAAATAAGCAAACTGGCACACGTAAAGCTTCAAGTTCTGGGCTATAGCTTTGATGACGTCAGAGGCTTGTTGATCAACGGCTTACGTTACGCAAATCTGAAACTGTTTGCTTCCATACAACCATTAAAAGTATACCTGCATAGTTTCACGTCAGAATAAACGCATGTGTCCATGTACAGGAAGTCTATGCAAAAAGTGACACATGTCAAATGTCGGTTCACTGCTCGCTCATGTAGTTTTTACAGTATCAAATAGATGCATAGAATCTTGCATTGTTTGTCATGTGCTTCGATGTGAATTTGTCGTATCAAGGATATCCGTTTGTTCCGAGTCAATAATTAATTAGTGGACAGGTACTCGTTTATTTCATCAGGTATGGGAAATAATTACCACAAAGTGTCTTTTTTCATGTGAAATCTCTTCGAATGATTGTCAAGACAATCAAAGAAAGTAGTGATTCCCGGAAAATGTATAGGGTCAATATTGATTTATTTATTTTATTCATGTTGTGGTAGTTCGGCACGTTATACGTTAAAGCTTACCTCGCATATTTTAATACAAATTAACATTATGCATTGCGTGATGCAGTGAGCGACGCGGACGATGTCGGTTGGACAACCGGACGAGTCGTCAAGTCAGTTCATATCACTAACAAAAAGTAGAGTTTCCCATGTCCATTAGCAGAGCTTTACACATCTTTACAGTTTACCTATAAATATTTATTTTGTTTCTATCATATCATTGTGTAGAAAATGTTAAATTGTAATCCTTTGTTATTAAAAGTGTTTAACATATTAAATATTTCCGAATTTGGTTAAATGATAAATGATTTTATTTCTGTAATCAAGTCCGTATAAACACTTTTACACGTCAATCATATTTTGTGTACTAGATGATGGGGGTCGGCGTTTCCTATCTAACTACTCTGAAAGAAAAGGAACGAAAGAAACTTGATATAAAAAGCCTTAACAGTAAATTTAACCTTTATTCTTGGTTCCGTATAAGAATGAAAATGTTTTTTGGTCATATAAATACACCTGTTGCATCCAAATCGAGCTTGGCATAGTATCGTTCTTGCTCCCGTGCCATACCGGGAGGAACTGAACTTTACACGACTCTGCTCCGGGGAACACGGGTTGCGCTTCGAGAAATGCACAAGAATTCCTCGCTTATAATGTTCAGTTATCGTGGCTTACGCAGCGCATATCCTTTTCCCTCAATTAAGTCTTACAATAAGCGGAATGAAGACCTACCAATTAAGTTTTTCTTTGATTCCCACATCAGCTTGGGAATAATTTGTTAATAATCGTTTTCAAGCTTTATGACCCTGAGCTATTGACAACAAAAAAATGCAGCATTTATTGTTGGGTTATTGACCAGTAACTTGAAAGTTTTTTGCTCCATCCTTTACGACTTATTTGGCATTTTTTTGTATATCAAATAATTAATAACGAGACATTTGCATATAAACGCCGTATTAATACGAAGAAAAAAATACTATTTGAATGATAAGTCCAGAGGCAATGGATAGCTATGATGGAATGATTAATGACTTGCTTCCTCTTCCTTAATAACACCTAGATTCTGGTAAAAACATGCCGCTATCTATCAGAAGAAGCTGGGGTCCATTAGAGAACACTTCAGTTATAATAACAATTCTTTAACTTTAATGTATTAAAGTATTTCTTGCGTAACACAGTTATTTTCCAGAGTTCGCAATTTAATTACCTTTTTTTATTTGCTTTTATTAAGTAGGTATTGTGTGATTTATGTTTATATTATAGTGTACGTAGTTAGTTTACTTTATGTTTATATTATAGTGTACGTAGTTAGTTTACTTTGATTTAAGTAGCCTCGTTGAATAAAAAATAAAAAGGTGGATAATTATTACTTGGGTGTCTATTTTTATACCTAAGCGTTAAAGCTTAGTCTCGTAGCAAAATGATACGTCGCTGATAAGGAAACTAATTATATTCAACAGGAATATGATTATACAATTTAATTTTCATAGAATCTGTAAATACTGTCATGTGTCATAAAAACACTGAAGAAATTGTACATTAAGTATTGCCCTATAGCTTAGTTCCCAAAGATTTTTGAAAAATGCGTAATCAGCAACATGTGCGTATCGGAAGTGTACAGAAGCAGATGCAGCGTCGGCGCGGGCGCTGCGGCGGTGGCGATGGCGGGCAGCCGACACCGCGCTAGCGCCTAGCGGTGCTTGCAGACGCGATGGCATCGCGGTCGTGCGCCACCGCTCACGGCAGCCGCCGGCGCTCGCGTCTCCGTGACTTATGGCCCCCGCGCGAACCTCGATCGTACGATTGAATAATAATATCCGATTCCCGTGCACCGAATTTATGTTAGGAAGTAACCAGTGTCCCGTATCGACGAGCGCATCGCGCGCGCCTCGCCCGCCCGCAATTTCCAGCCAGTTGTCCTTAGGCGCTGATGTATCAACCGATACTTGATAAATAAATTTTCGTGGAGGACTGTTCCCTCTGGACGTCGGCACTCCGGACCCCGGAGTCCCGCCCCGCATCCACCTCTAAACGCCTAACTGTCAGCCAACAGCACGTCTCTCCCTATTATGATTACAATAAATTTCAATTTTCACTTCCTCTTCGTTGTTACAAAGTAATAGGACACTACGTTATCCTAAATGCAATATTGTCGCTGTAATATAAAAGGCAAAGCTGTGGTCAGACGTGTGCATCCCAAAGACCACACGCGTGGCTCTCAACAGGGCATCATAACTTTCTTTGGTGTGTACTGTGTATGAAGCGACCACGGAATTAATCCAAGGAGGAGGACGGCTAACAGCAACCTGTGTACTATTAACAGCATCTGCGATCACTTCGTAATACTGACTACAGTAATTATGGCCATACTTACCAAGAACGTTCGTGTAGCGGTCTGCTCTATAGGCTGGAGGAATTTTGAAGAGCTGATAGGAATCACGTGAATATTATAAAGAAGAAGATCACGTCTAATTGTAAAGAGCAAGCTATTTCAATTCGAATAGATAGTTCTCAATTAGGAAAGAAGATGTCGTATCAGTTAACAAGAAAATCGTGACTACAATACGTATATTGTACTTGGTAGGCCTCGTCGGCAATCAAGACCCTGTCATCAGTAACCGCAAGCGCTGTCTTCACACTTTGATAATGTTACCGAAATTAGTTACTTAAGTGCTAAGCGTCTTTTGGCCACTTACTAAATTACTCAAGGTTCAATGGTCTACGAAATTTGTTGTAAATTATGGGTTCACACACCTAATGTTTTCACTTCGGCGAGTAATCGTGACCGCTGTATAACTACCACTAGATCGATGCATGTAGGAATTTGGTTGATTTGTACCGTTACATATTAGTTGCTATCTCTATCCCAGTCCCAACCTGTCATTATGACTAGTTGTTTCATAATTTAATATTTTCAAAAGTCACGCAGTTTGTCGGCCTCATTATGTTATTCTAAGCCATAACATTTGCTCGCAATCATATCCCCGTAGTAAACATAATTCCTCATGCGAGAAGGATAAAAAAGATTACTCGACCGTCGCTGCGAGTCCATATAGTCCCAACGCAAATAAAAAACTCAAATAAGAACCATATTTCATGTAGTCATCGATGGTTCATATACCTAAGGCAGACTGTCTAATTCGTCGAAAAAAGCTTGGTTATTATGTGTAATGCGCCTTAGATTATAGAGCGGGAGAGCAAATTATATTAGTAACATTGATGGCATTGTTCGCGAATGTGCATCATGAGTCAGATACCTCGAGCTCTGCCTACGTCTACTTTCCTGTCTATTGCGGTATATGTATATTCGTATGTAGGCAGGCAATTTTTTTCTGCACGCAACGCACGCTATCCTTTAAATATTATCAAATTACCGGTACAATACATAGTCATTATGTGCTAACGGTTGTATCAATTAATGTGATTAAATCGAGCAAGTGACCACGGTCGATCACGTAGCGCTGCGCTCCCGGTCTATTGTTCGTTTCGACGCAATGTTGTCACCGACGCGTTCCGGTTCTATGACCGTCTTCTCCGCCATTCGTCATTCTATTCCAAATAAAACATACATAAATACCATATGCAAAAAAAACTTCTCGTCACATAATAAAAGAAAACGGTAGCTAACGGTTTCCATAGCCGTGTATCGTCTACAGTAATCTACCATGGAATTGAAACCCCTTTAACACTTTGTTGTTACCAGCGACCTTCATAATTTCATCACGTCCGACGGTTGGTCTCGTCGACCGACTGTCCTACTATACTACTATCTTAGCCTAGGAAAATAAGATTTTTGATTAAAAAACATAATCAAATAAAAGTTGTGGTGAGTAGGTGCAAACGACGTTTTGGGAACGTGACCATTGTTGTAATATACACCACTTACCTACTTATAAAATAAAGATACATTACATACAGGAAGTAGTAGAAAATAAATTACCTAACAAGCTTTCATATAGATACAATTTCGCGTCGTTAAAATTTCATAAATCACTAGGTTCCAACTAGAAATGAACACTTATTTCAATTCGTGAAACGACTATCCTAAATACACAAGTCCCTTCGATTGCTATGTAAAATCATTCATTCCTGCAAAGTAAACAGAGGTCCAAATTGGTTTATCGTGCTCCATAATTTGCGAAAGGTATGGACATGGACAATCACGCCTTAATGCGGCGCCTGAAGCTTCTCCTGTTGCTTTCCCGATAATTATAATTACATTTCGTGATGGCATCGTTCTCATCAATCTTTTGGCATCTAATTTTACGGACGATTATAAAAATGCTGGAGTTGGAATGCGGATACTGCAACTAAATAAACATTAATAACGATCGACATTTTTGGGTGAGACTAGTCTTCTGCCATAAATAAAATTATAAGAGAATAGAGCCAATTTGCATTTATGATGGTTTTTTTTGCAGGAAATTGATAACAAAGGACTTTTGAAACAATACAATATCTACGATTTAAAAACTGCGTTGAATTATCATAATATTTAAGCTAGGAAAACGGACTTCTATTTAATAATATTGCAGATAAATCCTCGTTGTATCTCACGCTGCTTCTCTTAAGGAAGCGCTGGCGCGGGTGTTAATTAAAGCCGGCACCAAACTTGCAACGCCAACAACGCCCAGCACACAGCTAGCAGCTAGCGTATAATTATCGACTTTCGGACCATTTCGCTAATACACAATCGTACAAATGCTTGTTTACGACACAACACGCCCACTTAAGATTCTTTGAGTGCAAACGCATATGTAAAACGTTGAATTGTCACTTTACGACCGATTGTTCTTCGACGCAGAGCCGCTGGCAACCAAATGCTATTGGGATGAATTCAGCACTCACTCGCTCAGCGATAAGTGCTAACTCATTATTTATAGATAGGAAATTGATTTTTATGAATATTTTGCGCACGTAAACCCCATTATTTATAAACGTTGGTTAAAGTTACAAGATGTATGTACAAGCGTCAAAAATGTATGTTTAAATAGACGCTAATAATTACTCAACTTTAAGCAACGTTTATAAATATGGGGGACAATGTTTATCTGCACATTAATTTATAACATCAGATTCCGCATAATGGATCGCCAGATCTTACCATAACTGTTAATCTTTTGCAATGAATATCTTCCTATCGACGGAAAATATTCAAGCACGTCGGAATCCGCAGACTTCAGTTGATGCCCATTTAGCCGGTGCGGTCATTGTATGTGATCCTGGTATCATGAGGCTATCGTAGAAACATTAGCATTATCAAAAGGGCCGCGGGCGTCATGGTCATATCGACGGCGACACGCGACGGTCGCGGAAGCGCCGCGTGAAGGCAAAGGCCCCGACAGACGAGCGGCGATAACTCAACTCAACATACCTGAAATACAATCGTGTGGATACCATGCCGTGGAGCCGCGGTGCCGCGGACCCTAGGCGTGGACCCGCCAACACTATACTCGTATGTTCCTTTTGTTTCCTGTTTTCATACAAATACTATCTTGTATTTATTATACGCATGCGTAAATATTAAATAGAGGATCGGATAGTTATAAATAGAAGTCGACAGAGTACATTGGATGGGACAAATTGTGATCAAGCTATCATGAATGTACCCAGTGTTGATTAAGGTGCAAAACAATCAGAAAGTCTGGATTCGTTCTTGACACAGTGTCTATGCATATAAACTGAAGTACCAACTCCATTGCTACGGGTCAGTCCAACGTCAGTCTCTTAGAACTTAAGACACACGTATATTTAAAGCAATCAAACACCGTACCTTTTTTTTTTTGGGTGGGAAATCATCAAATGACTTCTCCTGCCGAGTAGAGCAGGAGGGCGTGTCAGACTTTTACTGACTAAAACCCACCCGTGTTCCCTCAGTAGCCCGTATGCCAGGGGCTGTGGTATCTCTTTCGAACAAACCCGCACCCCTGGCAGGCATCGGCCCTTGCGGACCCCACCAGTGGTTACTGACATCTTCGACGGCGCGCGTGTGGAACACAACGCGCCGTCCCGTCTACCACTTTTCGGCCGCAGGGGATAGGGAGAGCGGCTGACGCTATACCGACACTCCTCTTCCCCTGCGGCCCCACCGCGTCCGCTATCAAACTGTGGCGGCCCCGTCCAGGCCACGGAAGGGAAGAGCGCTGCTCAGAAGCACCGGCACTCCTTCTCTACCGCAGCGCGTAACCCTCAGCCACGATGCCTCCCATTCGACATCGCGGCCCACCTCAGTTGCGGTGCACCTCACCGCAACCTACTTTTTGGCCGCTACGTCAATGGCTTGAAGGCAAAAGCCCTGACGAGCGGCCCCACCTTTGGGTTCCTCTTGGCTTCACCGTGGGTGGGAGGCCACGGTTACTGAGCCCCCCCGCAACGACAATACGGGAACCCACTCGGGGGGGAAACACCGTACCTAAGGACCAAAATTTCATGCTTGTTTTACAAGACCTATTATGATGAATTGATGACCTGTTTGCCTTTATTTAACTACAACATATCCTCATCCAATAGTAAGATATTTTAAAGTGGCGGATTCATAAATCAAAAGCAATGAACACCATACTAATACACCAATGATTGTGTTTGCATTAGATGCCAATGTGGTAATTTCCGTATCTTAAGGCGACGATTTCTTGAAAACGCTCAAAAAGGTGGTTTTTTAAACCAGTGTACCTCTTTAACCGTAAATAATTTTGAAAGCAAAACAATATATGATATTTTCAAGTCTTTTTTGCATACTTACAGTGATGAAACTCAAACATAATTAAACATACTTTTTTTTGTTTTTTTCCTTGTTAGTAAGAACTAAAGTTCTTAGTAATTTATTACAATCTAGCCTAATAGACTAATAAGTAATTTAACTCTAACTTAATATTTTACGTGCTAGATTACGTTATAACTAAGAATAGTGTCATTTTGCACTCTTACACAATTCCGTTGCACTTTCTTAGAGTCTGATAACAAAAATAAAAAACACTTTGTTCATGTGTTACATGTATAGCACATCACTGTCACTATTATACACTATTTATACACAACACTAATTCAAATGGTTTAGTTCTCTTTAGCCTACGCACTATGTCCGTGTTATCTAGCAGCTGAATTGCCTCAATGTTCACATGTCGGTGAAGTCTGTGTTCGTGGGCTTCAGCAAATTTTTTGATGATGTTGGTGACGAGTTCTATTTTAAGGTCGCGGTGGAGGTCGTCATTTCTAATATACCATGGTGCATTTACAGTATTTCTGAGTACTTTATTTTGGAATTGTTGAATTATTTAAACGTTACTTTTTTTGGTACAGCCCCAAAGTTGGATGCCATACGTCCAAATTGGCATAAGAATATGCTTGTATAATATAATTTTATTATGTACTGATAGGCAGGATTTCCTTCCGAATAACCAATACATACTTTTATAACGTATGTCAAGTTCCTGTATTTTCTTTTTGACGTGGGATTTCCAACGCAGCTTGGCGTCAAGAGTTATGCCAAGGTATTTGGCTGTATTAGCATAAGGCACTTGCATGCCGTTTATGTAGATTGGGTGGTAATCGCAGTGTTTATTAGTAAAGTCAATATGAATTGATTTTGACTCATTGAGTTTGATCTTCCATTTTTGTGTGCAGTCATACACTTTGTTCACAGCTTGTTGAACTCTCTCTACTGCTTCTTTGTGGCTTGATCCAGTAGCCATAATAGCAGTGTCATCTGCAAAGGTCGCAATGGTGTTGTTTTCCAGTTCTGGGATATCACATGTGTATAGCAAGTACATGATAGGGCCTAGCACACTTCCTTGTGGTACCCCAGCTTTTATAGTTTTCAGCTCGGAATATGCATCTTCTTGTCTTATTCTAAACAATCTATCACTTAAGTATGATTCTGGAATGTCGGCAAATTCTGGAAGTAGCAAGCGTCTGAGTTTAAATACCAGACCCTCATGCCAAACTTTATCAAAAGCTTGCGCAACGTCTAAGAATACAGTGGCGCAGACTTGCTTATTTTCCAGTGACTTTTCAATAATGTTAGTTATTCTGTGTACCTACCTAAACATACTTTAATGAATCAAAAAAATAATCAAAATCACCTCTTAATTATCTTAACCAGTTTATCCCTTCAATAACATTTTTTTTTTTTTTTTTTTTTTTTTAGCCTATACTGTCCCACTGCTGGGCAAAGGCCTCCCCCAAATCCTTCCAGGAACTCTTTTCCCGCGCCACTTCGAACCAGCCTTCCCGGTACGCATCCAGGTCATCTCGCCACCGCTTTCTGGGCCGACCGCGGCGGCGTCGTCCATCTTCAGGCACCCATTGTGTTGAGATCTTTGCCCAGCGGTCATCCTGCATACGGCCGATGTGACCCGCCCAATCCCATTTCAGCCTGGCAGCCTTCTTGCCTACGTCTTTTATGCCTGTTTTGGAACGCACCGTGGTGTTCCGAATCTTATAATTTCAATAACAATTATTATTATCAAAAATATACCATAAAATTCCAAATGCCAAACTGCATCCAGTGATGGGTTATTTACTATCAAATAGTTAATATCTAATTTATACGATTTTATTAGCGTTTTTACGACAATGCTTGCTCATTTATTATTCGAATTTATTACAACAGATTTTAACCCGTATCGGATTGCAGTAAGAACTATTATCGCTCATAACGACAATACGACGAGTACATTCAAAATTACCAGGGCCTTAACACAAATGATGCCATAATAAGTAATGTAATGTGACATGATCACACATTGACGACGTCGGCGGAGGACGCGCGTCGCTTGTCAGTGGGCGTAGCGCGGAAGCAGCGCGGACCGCCGCACGCGCCGTTACCGTCAACGGCCATTAAACGACCACTCTTAATTATCAACAGTTACCACACACCGCATTGATACCACTGGGCCGCATCGCGATACATCGCACCGTAACTGACGAACCACCCTCGGGCGAGCGATGCTATATGCACCGGTTATCTATCACGTTAGGCTAATTATCGTGGCTGTGATTAGCATCTGCACGGGCGTAGTGCTGGCATTTTAGTATCAATATCAGGCTTCGGAAACTATGTAGGTGATTGCTAGTGAGATTTAATTTCAAATAACGGTATTCAAGCACCTATAAAAATTTGACTCAACAAATAATTAATAAAATATTTTACTACCTAAGCATCATCCCATCATCAACGTAGGTACTGAAAATGCGTGTAGTACAGGTGTAAATATTTGTTTATATTAATACTACGTTAGTTGAAACTAGCAGCGAAGAGGTACGCGCACCTCGCGTGATCTCTCACATGATAGGAGGTGCGCAGGCGCCGGATGGTGCGATAGCGTCGCGTTAACCCTGCCGCCGCGCGCCGACACCCGCGCCCGACTCTTCTCTAATTACAAACACTATCTCAGTACTGAGGATGTGTGCGCAGTACGAATACCCGCGTATTGTCTGCACTCCGACCGAGTCCTTCCGGAGAACTTGTCCACGATCTTAATCTGTATCCCAGGCCCAGACGTATACTTAGCAGATAACTAAGTAACTGTTAGCTTTTATCGTCAATTTCGAAGTATAACTAGGCGCTTGCTTGTAAGTAGGCACCTTGTCACCCTTCGAATATTATTGATAGTAATGTAAAGTATTAGGAGATCGAAATTCCAATGTACAAAAACTTGATGACAGGCTCTGTATGATCTGCCCTCGTTTTCTAACAATTTGTCCTCGTAACATTTAACTGATACATAGTTGTTACAATTTAATCACAACTTCAAAGGCACCTAATTACGAAGTTGATTAGAAATTGAGAGAGTTGGTACAGTTTGTAGTTCGTACGTTATAACGCGAGGCGTAATTAGGCGAGTGCGTGTAGAGTGTAGACACAGTCTGGCTGGACAGTGGACCACCCAAGCAGACGTCAGCCTTATAGCTTGACCAAACAATCTATAAAATAACAGACATCTAGGAGACATTTTAGATTGTCATAGAAATCTTTGTAATAAAATATAGAATTTTCTCCGAAGTTAGACTTAAATATAATATTTACATATTTCAGTATTTTATATTTGTATTTTATGTTTCTATTAACTATGATAAATCTATGTAGGCTACCAAAAAGATGTAAACTTATAGACTACAGTTATAATTTTTGAATACACAAGCAGTCTATTCATTTTGCGCGACAAAAACTATGATAAATTACTGTCTTGATCCCGTATAGTTCTTTGACGTTCAAACTTAATAGACTGCTCTTAATAAACAAATATTATCGATATTTTGTTCTATATTATTATTATAGATCAAACGATTGTCTCGTGCAGAAATTAATCATTATAAGTATATTTTTTGCATTAGTATCCTGATTAACTCAATTCAAATGATCTATAACGATATACTTACAAAGAAAAATAACGGTGATTAATTCCTTTTAGAATAAGTACACTAGCGTCATAGTCAGTTTCAAATTACCTAGACAAGTATTAATTTCGTTTGAACAACAGACGAATAAAAAATATTTAAACTCGCGCAGTATACAGTTATCGGGTATGTTTCAATACATGTTTTCGTATCAAAAATAATCGAAGACAAAAATGGATGTCGGAGTCTATTTACAAATTTTTTGTTTAGTTCCGGCGCGTGACCGATTGGTCAAACATCATTGTGTCCAGTTTCACGCTCCTTGTCTCTTGACAAATGATGTTTTTACTTTAGTATTCTAGATAGATTCTTAATTTTTTGTTGCTGCAAAAACCGTATCACAATAAGTTGTATGATTGAATTTTCTATGTGCTTACATGGTAACATGCTAACCACAGGGGTCTTGACTTTCACATACATATGCATAGTTGACGCGTTCATTCACTGACTATTCATGTCTTCAAACAATTATATAGCACTTTAACGTCTGTCTTCCCACGATTGTATCGTCGGAGCGAACCAAGTTTGCAGATTTATGTTTACCTACACAAGCATACTCAGAAAGGTGTCGCGAAGCTTAACCCTATCTATAAATACTATGTAGTGCCTTTGGAAGCTCTCGTTTAAGCTCTAACAAGTTGGAGCAGCCTCCTCAATTTCAACAAAATCAAACTGTCACGTGAAAACTACAAGGACCATTAAAAAAGTGTCTACCGTGCCTCTTTTCATGAAATAGTTTTTTTTCGGACAGTCGTACATAAAATGATGAGTATATTATAACTTGCCAACTTGAACAAATATTTAAACTCACTGAACAACTCTTTATGACACCTTAACTTAAATAAGTTAAGTACTAATAATTTCAGGTAACGAAATGCGACTCGTGTCCACAGGCTAAACCCGTTCCTAGAGAAAGAGAAATATCTGAATGTAATAATTTTTGAGCAACAAACTGTCGTATATACTTTGCCGTCGTACTAATATAAATACCATCACAATATTTATTGTCAATATATTAGAGACTTATCATGAAGGCGTGTTGCATTTATTTGTACAATTTTAAAGTTACCTCGTAGCGCAGGGGCCATAAAACCTACCCTGTTGCGTTGAATATTTCTCAGGAATATAAAAACGTCAAGATACTTTACTAACATTAACGGCATCCTTTATACGGACTTTGAATTTGGCCAAAACAAAGACATTTGGATACGGTCGGCCAATTTTTCACATGTACTCGTTCCTCTGTATTACGAATCTGTAAGAATACGTGTGTGTGACACACGCTACAGGTGCGAATTTTAGTCTTTCGCTTGCCCTGCCTGTCTGCCTGCCTGCTGCCACGGTTCCCAGTTCCGCACCGTTAATTTGATATACGGAGGCAGATGGCCTCTCGCCGATAACACACGAGCTCATGCGCCTTCCGCGCTTTACCGCGAATCCCAAACTTTTGCTGCCACCGCAAGAAATAGGCGATTTGCTGTTGCCACGCAATCTTTCCAAACAAAACTAAAATAACATTATTTCAAAAGAAATATTAAAAAACTTCTTCGCAAACACTGAAGCTAGTTTTAATTGAGACATCTAGGTGTAGAATACTGAAAAATAATCGAAAAGCGTTGTTTGCTCCAACTCAATCATGGAGCGAAACCCAGAGATAATAGGTTTTGAATGCAAAAATTTCTAGGTAGCAGTTAGCTACAAAAGAAACTGACCAATTTTAATATTAGGTCTTTACCTATGAAATTGCCGTTCTGCAGTACTGGCCATTTCAAATCAAAATAATTTTTGTTTGGCTAAGAATTCTAATTTCAAATTAATTTTATTTTAAAAACATGGATTTTTTTTTCTAAAAGTAGTCATTTCTTTATTGATTAGTGTTACATTTTCATCGCATTTCAATCTTTTTCGTCATCATGGATACGTTAAAAATTCGAGTAATTATGGAATATGAGTACCGTCGTGGCAGCAACGCGGCACAAGCGGCACGCAACATCAACGACGTTTACGGAGCTAACACTACAAACCAACGCACCACCTGTTATTGGTTTGCTCGCTTCCGTTCTGGAAATTTCGACCTGAAAAATGAACCTCGCGGTCGTCCGAAGACTTTGGTCGACAATGACGAATTAAAGGCGATTGTGGAAGCTGATGATACACAATCTACGGCTGAATTAGCAGCAGCTTTCGACGTTAGCGTCAAAACAATATTGGTCCATTTGCGTCAAATTGGCAAGGTAAAAAAGCTTGAAAAATGGGTGCCCCACGAACTCAATGATCGCCAGCGCGAAGTACGCGTCGAGACGTGCCTTGCACTGCTCAACAGACACACAAATGAAGGAATTTTGAACCGCATTGTTACCTGCGATGAAAAATGGATTCTGTTTGATAACCGTAAGCGCTGAGCAAGTTGGTTGGATCCTGGTTCAGCACCTAAACAATGCCCTAAACGAAAACTTACCCCTAGAAAAGTGATGGTCACTGTTTGGTGGTCTAGCGCCGGTGTGATTCATCACAGCTTCTTACCAAACGGGGTGAGCATTACTGCAGATGTGTACTGTGAAGAACTGAACACAATGATGGAGAAGCTGGCGCATCTCCAACCAGCATTGGTCAATCGCTCGTCTCCGCTGCTCCTGCACGACAACGCGCGACCTCATACTGCACAGCAGACGGTCTCCAAGTTGCAAGAACTGGGGTTGGAAGCTCTCCGTCATCCGCCCTACTCACCAGACCTTGCGCCTACAGACTACTACTTTTTCCAGAATTTGGATAACTTCTTGGCGGGAAAAAAATTTAATACCCGAGAGGCAGTACAAAATGCCTTTGAAGAATTTGTTGCCTCCCGTCCAGCTGATTTCTTTAAGAAGGGCATCAATAAACTGCCACTGCGATGGCAAAGATGCATTGATTGCATGGGTGATTACTTCGATTAATACAAATAAAAAATTCATGAAAAAAATTCGTTTAAATTTTTTCATACAAAACGGCAATTTCATAGGTAAAGACCTATTATCAACTATAAAATATGCCGTTGAATAAAAACTGCTACGCTTAATTATAACTTGGACTCCAAAACAGTATGAAAGTCAGGTGCGGGGTTGTGAGTTAATTTGCATTTTGATCCAGTAACGGGCAGCGAGATAACGCTGTAATGCTCGAGATCTCTTCTCAGATCAACTATCCCACATGTCTCGGTGTCGTTCATCAACCACTTCTTTCGAACTCCACACACAAACCTTATAAGGTTGCAACATAACAATGTTGAATACAAATGTTGTCATACTAACCTACAACTTTTTGATTTTATCATAGTAACAAGTTCTCACCAGGCCAGCAATTCTGGAAAGAGTAATTAAGAACCGTAATAATGGTTACTTTACAAATTGCTATGTATCATTCTGTATTTGTGTGGATAAGTAATTATACTCAAAACGCCAGGAAATACTCAATCAGTGTTCTGTTATTCCGGGCACAAGAAGTCAAAGACCGTCTGTATAAAGGAGTTATAAGATGCCAGCAACGGCAGGCACATTAGACACGGCATGCATGTGATGATAGTTGTGGTATCGAAATTCGCTTCGGCTGTTCCCTTCGAGCAGCGTACGGCCGTTTGTGTATTTCGTTCATATTTTTCCTTGTCGTATTTTAATGATGTGCGTCTACTGTAACTAAGAGACCTGACGCGCGCAAAAGTTATTAAAGTTTAGTAGTGCGAGTGCTGAGCAATTGGCGTGAGCATGAACTGATTTAGGATTCATTCACCCCGCGTTACGCTAGCTGGGTGCCTGGACTGCGCATTGTCTCACATGGCGCACAAAATGCGAATGATCCTTTGTTCGTTACACTTTACCTACAGTGTAACCCAAACCAATAGCGGAACACTTAGCGCCCACCTCAAAACGTAACATTCACGCGCCCCAGCTCACGCTCGAGAGCCATTCCTGACTTAACGATATTTACTCTGAAATAACAATACGTGTACTGTTCTGACATTGATAGCTCTCCAACTGATACGTACTGTATTCTCCCAGTATAATGCATTTAATGGTCCTGCGGTAGAGGAAAAATAATGATGTGTAATTTCCGGTTCTTCACCATTAGATAAATAAGACGTATAAAAAACTGAGTGTTTTGAACTTTCACTCAGGAGAGGAAATGCCGAATTTGTAGTTCATATTTTTTCATCGCAATTGTAACTTTCTCGTAACTAACCTGCAATTGAATGGATAAAAGACGTGAATTACTTATGCACGAAACTTTACCAAACACTCGTGGTTTATCGTTTTTCTTCATACATACTTTCAATCATCGATCTTCACGGATTACAGTAATTGTAATAATAATGCATAAAACTTGCTTTTACTAGTGTAGTGCGTGTTGGGAACGCACGCACTTGTTCAACATTTTAGAGTAGAAAGCCTTCTCTCTTACTGTTTATTGTTATCTTTTCGTACAATAGATACTTACCTCAGTATCTAGTACGTAGTACGTCTCCCGCGATCCTGTGAGTTTCTCATAGTGCAGTCACAGATAAATGTAGGTAACTCTTGTGTATTGGACGGTCCAGTGTGGTCCAACCTACAGACATGTAGACGAGGGATGTAGTTTTTTTTTTTTTTTTTTTTTTGGATGAAGGAAAGGTATGTAGTTGAAGTTTACTACGAACCCGATGGATGTTTTCGAATAAAATTTAATTTAATAGAAAACACAGTTAATTTATCAAATTACATTCGAAATTTCTGTACCTAAGCTTTAATAAATCAGACTGTGACGTAGGCCTACACCAAAGAGGAGGAGGTAGTTATAAAAAATCTGAAATTATTCTAAAAATATTATTCGACGATAACGATAATATTCAACGCAAAATGCGATCTTATAAAGAACACAACACTTTTATAAAGTGTCTTGATAATTGGTCAACTGTGTGACATAAGATTGATAGCGGTACATATGCAAGTAAGTAATCAAGATGAAGCATCATCCATCAATATCACAGAGCGCCATCATTCAAGTGAATCATCACTGTCCTTATGATTTATAAAGCCCTTACCCAATGGTTATAATATTTTTTCTTCAAAGCAATTACATAATGTTGTAAAAGCCGTTAAGCTTTACAGGTCTCGATACAATCTGTTCCAAACGACGTGGATAACATGTTAAGTCTCTAATGTGTATAATCAAACTATTTGGAGCTATTACATCAAGAAATTCATTTATAATGAACTACTAACACTCGTAACAGTCTCGAGATACACATCAATTATATCATAGTACATAATTTTATTAACGTCAAAACAGTGTTGGGAAAATATGATTATAGCCGTATAAAAAAAGGTGTCTAAATGGTGCAATAAAGACCAACAAAAACTGGTAGATTTATATCTTCCGTTCTGTTCTTAACACCTCTAATGTGGTGGAATCTCCGAAGCCACTAAGTTCGAAGCTCTAGTGATTTAACGTCTAACGTCGGATGTGTATCAATTACTTACAAGTTATCGAGAAATATAATCAGTTATAATGGCGGAACAAAATTGGCAGTTGAGTGGCTGGCTAACTTCTAACATAAATGTATAAATAGAAATACTTCAGCAAAATGTGTTCGCTTGCAGTAGAGCAATTTACTTCAACCTGTTGCAGTACTTTTATTAGCATGAGTTTAAAATACAGTATATGCGTCACATTTCTCATTAATCAGCGATAAATTGTCACAAATTACTGCAGACAATACTGAATACACATCTTTCTGTGATAAATTTACATTACGAGCAGACCTTAATTACTAGCAGTTAAACAGTTACATTATACGAAAACAACTTTAAATAAATAGCGTGCATTATAACAACTCCAGTAAGATATTTTGTTCCGTTGTCATTATAAAGTTTACTGTTATAACTAACACTATTGTCAAAAAGTTCACATATTATAATGAAGCGTAGTAAAACACCCCGACATTTGAACCATAATAAGTTAAGTGTATTAACACAGCTAATAGCAAAGACAATTGCAAGTTGCTCTATCAATTACTTACTCACACGATCCCGCCCGATATCGCCATTATAACAACATTAGAGATGGTGCGGTCACGCCATACCGGCATTACTAGCATCTGTAACACGGTCACATAATTTCTTGGCCGCCCAATTTCGGTTTTACTGCATACTTTTATAGTTTCCGAGCAATTTTTACATGACCGTGCGAAAACAAGTTCGAACGATTCGGTTGTCGATTTCCGATTTATCCAGTTACGAAATTTACTATATCCGTAATTGAATTCACCGTTTTCAATCAAGAAAATCTGGGTGCCTTATGAAATGCAAGACAAAGTGATTAGACACAATTTGTGTCCCAATTCTTGTAACATGGATCGACTTCATGCAAATAATACCTGGCTAGACACGCTAGTAATAAAACAGCATCTAATTTATGATATTATTTGGACGTAGCTGTAACCTAGGCCTTTTCCTGCTTTCTAATGGAGCAATTATTGTAATGACGAAATTAAGGTCTTGTATTTGAATGTGGTGCGGTTGTAATGGTTGCGATATAAGACGAATTAACATTTTCATGTGGTAGGGTCACGACCTAGCGCTCCCACACATAAATCGGCGGTGGATGTCGCGTCGTGAGCGCACCGCGCTGCCGCCGTTACGAGCGCATAGCGCCCGCGCCGCCGCGCCTGTGCAGCTACCGGACTGTGTTGTTTCGTGTTAGCGCTGTAATTAATATTACCAACCTGCTTGGCTATTACTTCACGAATATTTAAACAATCAATATAAACATCCAATGGTTACATCACTCCAATATTTACAGCATCAATCATCAAGAAAATCAAGTTAAGTCTAAAATTAAAACATTCGGAATGTTCTGCAGCTATCGTAAGTTTTAAATTTAATTCGTTAGGTATAATATTATAAATAGGTATGTACCTGTACCTGAATATGATTACAGTATTGAATTTCGCATTTCAGCTTTAGTATTTAAATGTATCCAGCATATTCAATTAGTGACACAGTCATAAACCTACAGTTATTTTCCATCAAGCATAACTATTGACACGTTTCAGTAAAAAGCAATGTTTAATGTTGTTTTACTCTTGAAACTTAGTTAAGAAACACATCTTTTCAATTAGACGCGCGAAATGTTAACAACCAATGACAACAGCGAGTGTTCTTATGTACTTTCCATTGACATTAGTGCATGTTACAAACACTTCCTCGTTGTAGCTTATCATTAGTCACTGACGCTTAACTATCTTTTTCTTCGGCTTCACCAGCGCTCTAGTCATTTCGCGCAGAATTTAGTAAATAAACTGTAGACGTTTTCTTCTAGTAGGTATCAGCTTGTAGACAAACCGAGGGGAAACCCAGTAAACAGATAGGTGGACACCGCGATTAGCACCACGGTATACAAGATAAATTTTACAAATCAACTGGTTTTACGTTGATAATGACCGACGCGACGATTGTGAGGTTGTGACAAATAGGTGTGTACCTCAGACGTACAGTTGGCAACGGTCCCCGCACGGTACACCACATATTTCGTTAATTGATTAACTGTTCCCCGTTGTTAGCAACGGTACAGTTACGTACATATTTAATCATCCGTAAATTGATTTATGCGAACACTTTATAAATTGACACAACCCTCATTACATTAATTTTGCTTTCCTTACTTTAGCAAACGATAAAGCAAGCCGTTAAAACTGATATTGATCACCAGAATTTACATCTTCTATGCTAAAATATACAGTTAATTATCTTCGGCAATTTACATCTTTCTACGGAATGCGTAAACCATAGAATAGGACCCTATAAATAATAATCAAGATTGCGAATTAGCGAGATTGTACTCAATTTTGATTGCCTGTTATAACATACTGTTGATAAACAATAATTATGACTTTTACGAAAAGTTTATTCGTTTTCATGTTAATTAACACGAGTAATTTGTAACAGTTTTCTTTATAGTTCCCTAACGGTACTAGGTCCAAGTAAATCAGTACAAACACCAAATAACCTTCCCATTAAAACAAAGTTATTATCGTTAAGATTACATAGTTTAACAATCAGTTAAAATCGGTTAACTTCCGCATTAAAATCGACTTATTTGTACATTTAGTACAAGTAAACTCCTTTTATAAGCGACACAGTTACTTGCTATAAAGTTTTGAACCGTTGCTTCGATAACTTTCAATAAAAAAGCTCTAACTTAATTAGTTGGTGCTAAATATGGTGACGTCTTAACATAAAATTAATTTTGTTTAATTACAAAAACAGTGTAACTTAACGTTAATTATCTCGGTGAGTCAATTAATAAAGAATTTATCTTATTTTATACGGCAGTTTGAAATATTACGTGATTAATACACTCGCCTTAAGCGTGAATTCAGTTATTAGCCTCTAAACTGTTATAAATTTGCTAAGCGTTGCTAATGACTCTTAAATTGCCGCAAATGCGTATTATTTGATAGAAAGATAAATAAATCGTGTTACGGGAGTGTGTCAGCTTACAATAAGGAACATGATACTTTACAAAAACTAGGTAAGATTTATTAGCTTGCTTCGGATAGATGATAACAATCGATACTAACGCGAGGCAATCACGCACCAATCAACAAACAGTGTGAGAATAAGTTAATGGGGATGGGATCCTGCACTCTAGCTAAGATTTAGCCGAACATTCTTCACCTATTACTCATGCCTGCCAGGGGTGCGGGTTGTTCAAAAGAGATACCGCGGCCCCTGGCACACGGGCAACTGAGGGAATACGGGTGAGTTTTAGTCAGTAAAAGACTGACACGCCCTCCTGCTCCACCCAGAGCTGAAGAAGTTATTTGATGATTTACCACCCTCAAAAAAAAAACCCTATTACTCATCCTACTTCCTACTAAATATATTTATATCCTACTAATATTATACATTTGAAAGTTTGTATGTTTGGATGTTTGTTACTCAATCACGCAACAACGGATAAACGGATTTGGATAAAATTTGGCATACAGATAGATTATAACCTGGATTAACACGTAGGATAGTTTTTATCCCGCCCGTATGTTCCTGGGGATGGGATAATTTTCGAACTCCACGCGGGCGAAGCCGCTGGCAAAAGCTAGTCCTACTCCTACTTATATTATAAATGGTGAAAGTTTGGATGTTTGTTACTCAATCACGTAATAACGGCTGACCAGATTTAGATGAAATTTGGCACACCGATAGATTATAACCTGGATTAACATAGGATACTTTTTATCCCGGTAGGTAATATGTAAAATTTTATTATACCACATAGTAAAATTTTCGACTTGTCGCGACTTGATGTGGTCGATACTGCTGACAAAAGTTAGTACTCATATAATTTATTTGCATTCCACATTTTATTTAATTAGGGATTTTTATGACCGCAATGCGTATGATAGTCCCATCGTACCCTTTTAGATTACGTTTGAACCATGAACCTGAACAGACTCTTCGCATCATCACCATTTGGTTGAGACAATTTTACGGAATGAGCCCCTATCAAGTCGGTTCAACCTCAAGACCCCAAACAGATAGTTACTGTCAGACTTGACTATTACAGACTCATATCGCACATATTTTTTATAAAATTTACTATTTCTACATTTACATCATGTGTGTACCTAAAGACACAGACAAGTTTCAATTTGAAGAATAATCGATTTTTAAGCCTCTAGAAACTGTATTGCCACTAAGGCGGGCCCGTAACGATTAATATATTGCACAATATCTCGAATTGCGTAAAGTTTTAGACCAAATAAGGGTTAATGTTAAAGATTGCGCAATGATTAAACTAAAGTGTACGTAAGTTTTAATTGAGAGACTGGTCATCTCTTATCTGCCATGGCTTATTTTGAATCTTATTTTTTTTAATTATATTTTTTTACATTGTTCTCACATATAGAAGCACCAAGAATAATGTTCCCAAAATTTTGTAATACCCACGATTTAAAAGAGTGTCCTTGGAGTTTCTTGCCCGTTCTTCTCCAGAGAGATCTACGTTTTTGGAATGGGCACCTAGCTTCAACTTCGATTTTTGTTTGACAATTCAAAAGTGCCTGTGAAAGGTCTAATTGAAATAAATGCTTTGAGTTTGAATTAACATTGGACCACAATATAGTGGTCCATTGTTAATTAAAACTTACGTAAGCTCATAAGCTTCAATGTTATTAATAGATAACATTGAAGCTTATGAGCTTTCAAAAACATTGTGCTTTGTAAATATTGGGCCATTTATTGTGGCTATAGGGGTGGCCTAAGAAACATGACAAATTTTTTCTATCGTAAATACGTACAAAACTGATTTTGTCTATTTTTAACCGCTAGTAAACTCCCACACGGGGTCCTAATTATCTCATGTCGAATTGGTGAAATACTTCTTTCTGACCGCTTATTGTACATCGTTATAAACGTCATAATCAACGCATACTGATTCCTATCTCCATATCTTTAAAGCTCAAATTGGCACGAGGACAATCCAAGATAGTAGTTATAAATTATTGCACATGTAGTATTCATTGGAATACGTATGCTTTGCTATCGTTTAATAAAAAATATATCATTCTTTTAAATTGTTATAATTACATACCTCAACTTTAATTGTTCGTGCGCGTTAAGACAGCGTTTCTTTTAGTATGGAGTCGGTTTGAAGGAATTCAACCACGCCTTGATTGTACTTTAATCAAATTTTTATATAAATGCAGATGACTGAGGTTCAGTCATCTGCATTTACAAACAATACTATGCGATATCCATTTATGGACATTTTGTAATCGTTTTAACATTAATTAATAATCAACTGCCCGCAGCCACCCCAGTGTTTGTTTTGTTTTATGAAATAGATTTGTTTATTAATAACTAGCTTTTGCCAGTGGGTCCGCCCGCGTGGATGTCGGTTATCGCGGAAAAAGTGTGCCTATGTCCTTCTCCATATCCCAGGCTATATCTCTGCCAAATTTCATGACGATCGGTTCAGCGGTTTAGGCGTGAAAGCGTGACAGACAGACGAGAGTTCCTTTCGCATTTATAATATTAATAAGGAAGTAAGGATAAGGAAAATCGACGTTCCCGGTAGCCTTTATAGTACTGTCATCATCTGCCTAGCCTTTTCCCAACTATGTTGGGGTCGGCTTCCAGTTTAACCGGATGCAGCTGAATACCAGTATTTTACATGGAGCGACTGCCTATCTGACCTTCACAACCCAGTAACTGGGTAATACGATACCCCTTGGTAAGACTGGTTGTCAGACTTTCGGGCTTCTGACGACCCGTAACGACTGTCAAAGATCCACAAATGACAGCCGGGACCAACTGCTTAACGTGCTTACCGAGGCACGGAGGGGTCTTGGTATGTAAAGACGGTCACCCATCCACGGACCAACCGCGGCAAGCGTAGCGTAACCTGTCGATCGACCCGTGCAGCTATTGTTATTTAGCCACAAGCCCCTCAGCCTTTATAGTACTGTATGCCTTTAATATCATTAATTAAGGTACTTTCTTGAATTACTCGTAGCTATAAATAATGTAAGGACATGACATGTAAAGCTGCTAACTTTGCTCGCACGCACACCTTACGAAATGCTTATTCAGTATTTTCTATAAAGATCTTAAAGTAAATATAAAGGCAAAATAATAATAATTAGGAATAGTTTTTTATGAATGCTTATTTCTAAATTTAATAAACTTCAGTTAATTGCACTATTCCGTACTTAGCTTGGAATTTTTTCATTAACAGCTCTGCAATTTTTTTTTTTCTATTTGATTACTTGTACGAGACTTTCTGTGGTAATATACAAAATTATATCACGCTAGCGACTTAAACTAACGACAGTAAAATTTTACAGAGACCAATAAAAAACATTGAGGTATTTCCCTATTGTTGTGTGTTGTGTTTCATAAATAAATAAAGCAAAGTACGAAAATGAAGAATCGTTCCCAAGTTGAAATATGCGCATGACCTAAACAAAACAGTTCTCAGGAGCACGTTGACCGCAGTAGTTCTGTTATTTTCATTAAAGACTATTCTTCCATCTGCTGAATGCAAATTAACAGATATCCACGTAATTACACCGAGTATAACAATCAGACCTGTCTTACTCAAATACGAAATTACCGTAAAATTCATTTCAAACGTTTTATATCTTCGTTTCATTGCTTACTACATAATTACTTTTAAGTTTCTATGGTATTAAAACACCGTCATATATTAATTTGCTGATTCAGCAGAATTAGAGGCTCATTTAAATAATAACATTTTCAACTAAGTATACGGACGTACGCTTTATATTTTCATACTTGAGACTCATATTTCTAGCAAACTTCGTGAAATAAGTCTTCTTTGATATCATTCTTCACAGCTTTAATCTAGTTTAAATTGCAGAATATCCGAAACCTGACATCATAAATGAACACTCATAGTATCGTTATCACTGGCAAGGGAAGCAGATATAACTCGCACACCTAGTTACTTAGCTCTGCAAATAACTAATGCCAGCGCCCCCTCGGCGACTACTTCTTGATTGCATCTGTTGTCGCTCTTCATATCGCGCACACTGCTGTGATTTAACAACCACCTGTCGTGGTTTATGTCCTGCGATACCCGCACATGAGGAAGTAAAGGGAACTAGAAACGAGGCGTCACATACACTACCTACCTATACCCCCACTATCTCACAACAAATGTTCCACCGCATATTATTCTGCTCGCATTTTTTTGCCAGTTTCTCAAAAGATGCTAATACGATGAGATAAAAAAGATTATCTCGAAACGGACGCTGTAAACCGGCGCCACCATGCTTCTCATAATAAATTTACTGAGATTATTTTTGTAATATACCTACATAACATTTCCGTGATGGTGCATGATACTGATAAACATTTTGATATCATAAAATAAGCCTCTTTATAAGCTACTATGGCTGCATTGTGTGAATTCAAATGTCCACATGAATGAAACCGACGCCGCAGATTTTTTCTCCGTTATCTCTTATTTGGTGAACTCGTTTGGGTATCAACAAGAGATAAGTCGCGAATTCAGAAGCTTAATGTGGGTAGGTACTTTATAAATGGATTTAACCGTGTAGCCAAAGTAATAAGTTGTGTATTTCTGCTCAACGCACCGCAGCTGGAATCACTAATGAGAGCGCAATTCAAATCAACTGATTTATAAGGAGTAAGTTATTTCGCCGGCTGCGCGTGCAATATTTACTTATGTTCTAACGACCACATAGATATTATACTCCATTATTGCGATAAGTATAATGCATACTAGATATGCCTTATAAGTTCATGCCGTAATAAATCATAATATTATTCTTTGTCATTTTTCCCGACGGAATAATGTAACGTTATAAGACCGATCCGATTGTCTTTATAATTGCGCTCTGATGTTTATTGGCAAAATCTAATTACCAAACAACTCCGGACGGAAATTACTTTTCTTTCGACAGTAGGTCCATTAAAATTTTATATTGGATGTAAATTTTATATTGGGCAGTATTGAATATTGAATTGTGTGCATTGGGAGGTCTGCTGGGTCTGAATGTACTACGTCAGGTTATATTGGCTCGTTAAGAGTCGGCGGGCCTTGTCCGGATGATATCTCTTAACCCCATCAATTAGTGTGCCCTGACTATCGCGTGGCAATAACCCGAAACAGCATATAAGCTCCCCGCACTCGTGACGCGAGGAACGAACCAAATGAGTGTACGCTTAATTAGCCGTTATACTATAAATTTTAAAAGCGATGATAAGGTCCCGTTTCGCGCATGCGCTCTCTCCGGGAACACTACCCGCCTGCTAATTGTGCCTTGAGAACTAAATTTCATTAATTCCTCCTCGCCAAACGTGCTTACTGGATCGAATTTGGCTTAGAAATGAATGTCTCGGAAAGATGGAAAGAGAAAGGAGAATTGCATCCACCTGATACTAGGGTTTTCAACTGATCCGGATTTTTCCGGAAGTAAGTATAAGCAAGAGAGGAGACCCAAGAGCTAGATTGACCAGACACTATACTGAAGACATCCCGGACGTCAGCTTGTACAAGATTAGGATGGCTCTGAAGCAGCTCAAAAACAACAAGGTGCCGGGTGATGACGGAATCACGGCTGAACTCCTAAAGGCTGGCGGGAAACCCGTTCATAAGGCCCTCCAGAAGCTGTTTGATTCCGTCATACTCGAGGGCAAAACGCCACAGGCATGGAACAAAGGTGTGGTGGTACTGTTGCGAAGCATTTTTATTTGTAGTGCCGCTACATCACTCGCCCCTGAGACCGGAGGTCGATAGTGGGCTGAGTCAGTGCATATTGTGATGCTTGCCAGGGCCAGTTGTGGTTCCAGTGGGTCGGAACCGGGTGTCGCATAGTTCGCGGTGAGTCGGAACTGTCTGCGACGATTCCCCAGTGAGTCGGGGTTGCGCTGCGTTGTGCTCCAGTGAGTCGGATGTGGTACAGCGCTGGGTTGAGAGGTTGAGGCTGACTGCTGGCGTCGACCGGGAGATTGAGCTCTCGATAGGCCGAAAGTGCAGTGTGCTGGGCCATGGTTGCTGATAAGGCTGTGGGTGATGACCAGGCATGCGGTTCGCTGCATGCAGGTGGTCAGGATACTCGTTGAAGCCGTGGGTGCTGGCTGGCTGTGTGACTCGCCGCTCGAAAGCTTGAGGAAGTGGTCTTGATGTGATGATGATGACGTCACGCTGAAGTGTTACACTAAGGCTGCGCTAACGTTCTTTCACGGGGTCACCGGTATAGAGGTATGAGGAACAGGGTGTAAAGTTCGCTCATTCTCTATTGAAAAGGAAGATCCTCCGACCAGACGGGTATTGTGTCTGGTGGGGAACTGCCCAACAGTTGATGTCGAGATATTTTATCTATTCGAGTGTTGTGGTAAAGTCTGATTGCGCGGTGTATAATTTCTAAGAATAGTTCGCCTGTGGCATTGTAGATGGCGCCACTTTTCTTTTTACGTTTTTGATTTTGTTGCGAAGCATTTTTATTTGTAGTGCCGGTACAGTACTTTACTGTACTTTACCGGTCGAAGTGGCGGAGCTTGGGGGAGGCCATGTCCAACAGTGGACGTCTTTCGGCTGAAATGATGATGAAGCATAAACAAAATGGTCCTATATTATTCTAAGTAAATGAGCTACAAACCTAATCATACTAATATTATTAATGTAAAACTTGTATGTTTAGATGTTTTTTTACTCAACCCCGCAAAAACAGCTGAACGGATTACTATGAAATTTGGCACACAGGATAGGGCACTTTTCATCCCTTTAGTAGGTTCCCGTTGGATAATTTTCGACTACCACGCGGGCGAAGCAGCTGGAAAAAGCTAGTAGGTAATAAAAGAAAATAGTCAATAAAATAGGAAACTATTTAATCGGAATAATCTAGTAGTCTATTCTTTCAAAAGAATCCGACCGCGGACCGGGCGGCGCCGCCAATATGGAAGATGCACATGATAGCAACATGTGATAATGGTACTTATCTGTATGATTGCTTTTAAATTCCTATTTATCGAGGTACTCTGGGGTCAATTACTCCTCGTAACATCAGTTACGTCTTTTATTACTAACATTACCTTATTTTTTTCAGAGTATCATACCGTTTTAAATATTTCATAATGATATCTAAATTTGCAGAACGTGCGGCAATTTATGTCCTCGAAATGAGTGTCGGCGTAATAACAGTAAGGCCACTAATGACTTAACATGTTATCGCTATCTTCAAAAGAGCGAAGGATTCTTGAATATTGTGGCGAAACTATTTCAACTACCTAGTTTACGTGGTTCTAAGGGGGGCGGAAAAACGTGGCGTACCGTCCGCGTCGTGTGTTTAATTTACATGAGCGTGTGGTGGACGAGTGCAGAGCGTTGTTAGCCGCACTATGCGTCTCTCGCCTTTGTTTATGTTACTGTTTACTGTACATAAATGGAATGCAACTTGTCGACTGTGCCGTCCGATAACGGAGCGTTTTGTCTGTAATTAAGAACGGCGCGAGCGGGTCAGCCGTCTACCCGGCATTACCACAAAGTTATGGAGACATTTTGAGCGTGTCCAGATTGTTTAACTACAAGCCTGTCATGTTTAGAATGAACTTGTGTTATAAATCTGCCATAACGTCATGATTTCAGTGAGATTGTTTGTTAATTGTAGGTAATACATTATACTCTAATGAACCAGCTGCGGACTTACAGCTCGAGCACCTACATTATGTGCGCAGCGTATTGTTGTTGTAAACAAGGACGGATATTATTATGCTTAACTACCTATCGCATAACTGTTGTTATGTAATGTGAAATTGAGCTTGTATAAGCTCTGGATAATAGATAATGACCTTATATACCAGTCTTTTTCGTAGAAAAGACTATGTTATATCGTAGTAAACCTGCTATTGTAAAGAGACAAATATTATAAAGAGAAGAGATTAGATTTTTGTATGTTTATTTGTTACGGTTTTACGCTTAAAACATAGGATTCTTTTATTCCGATATTCTCACGAGATTGAGACTTATACGTATATTTTATAGACGCAAAAAATAAATTTGCCAACACACTATCATTCAAAACGCATTGCACAATTCAACATTATCGTAAACTCAGCAAGTCGTTTACAAACTGTGACATTCAAGCAATTAATAGGCACTTTAGATGCAAATAGGCCTCAACGATTTCCTTCGTGAGACATCGATTTGGTGCAGTGCTAAGTGAAACTGTGTGAAGAGATCACGATGCTATAAACAGAAGACAATAATCGTTGTTCGTGTTGCGCCCGCGCCGAGGCCCGGGAGCCGTAGCCACGTGTAAACCCCTGTCCAACTCCGCCGGGAGCTGACAGTAGCACCATTTGCATTTTATTACACTACTCGGCTTCTATCTCAATGATTTCTTAACAATATTTTCATAAATTCCTTACACAATAGTTTGTATATTATACAACTTATATACAGCTTATTAATAAAAGCTAATTTGAATTTCATTATGCATATTTACGCTTGAAATCGTAACGACTGTATTTTTGTGATTCTAGCCTGAACGTATGTTAATTTTAAGCATTGGTAAACCTCTTTATGAATGTGTACCTGCATATGTTCATGTGTTATTATTTGTTACAGCACACATTGACGGGTCACAGCGGCAAAGTAATGGCAGCTAAATTCCTCGGGGAGCCGACGAAGGTGATCACGGGAAGCCACGACCGGACGCTCAAAATATGGGACCTTAGAAGTAAAATGTGTAAGTATGTACCAACTCATTTGCTATATAGGACCGTCTTGTTTATTGGGAACGATTTTAATAACAAAATAGTATTCTATGTTACTGCAGGCAGAAATATATTGCACAATAATTCATAATATTCTATTGTATGGAAACCCTTCTCGCAGTCGTCTTTTGTAACTCGGACAAGTACTAACAGCTTAGATTTAGACCCACAGCATAACGATAGTATACAACCTAACATAAATATTAAAATAAAGTTATGGTTTTCTAGGTGGGAACATTTTTTATTTATTTTTTTATGATTGCAGCAGCTATCAGATGTAAAACTAAAGTCGGTTAACTGAATGCACGCAGTTAACGTAGAAGAGCAAATTGCAGAAATAAAATAGTAGGAAATAGCCGTTCAAAAGCAAGTTGAGCTTTGCAAGTAGGGTTGCTACTAATCCTGGGCAAAATTCAAGAATACATTTCTGTTACCTAACCTCTTCTTTGTTGAAATTGTAGATCTATGGATATATATTTTTTACAACTTTTTGGGCTACATAGTACCCAAAGCCCAAAGTTTTGCATATGAATAACAGTGGCACAATAAAATAAACGCACCTGATAAACGAGCACCCATTAAATGTTGGGCTGCTGCAGATTAATGCTACCTGCCTGCAAGTGCAAACCGGATAACAACTGCAGTTTAAAACGTCGTGTGAAAATTAAAAGATAAAGGAAATACTAATGCAGCTGGAATTAAAGACCTGTGTGAGGCACGCGCGATGGAACTGATGTGTTCAAGCGATTGCGCGTTTAGACTATTCACGAAGCTAGCGCGCTCTACGACCCATACGAAACGACGCATGATTTTGTACAATATAATAGTTAATCATACATTTTATAAAAAAACTAATGGCTTATTAAAATTAAATTAACATTATGAATTAGATAGAACCGCTGGTCACCAAAATTTAGGACATTATAAGTGCTATAAAAATCGTAGCTGTTATACTGCTCGATTATCCGTTCTTGCTTCCGCCGTTTGGGGTTCAAGATTGCATTCAAAATGGAACATTTAATCTAACCTGCGAAAGTACTGAGGATTATCTAGAATTCCAACTGAGAAACTTCCCATTTCACTGTCTGCTAAAAATTTGCATTTTATCTAGAGAGCGGCAATGCATTTATTTGATACGTTCGTGTAATTTATCTGGCAACCATTTGTTTTCCCCTGAGCTTGCGAACCAACACTAAGTGGTGTTTAGAAATGTTTCACATAACATTTGTTATTAGTCTCTGTTCAACTTCAAGAGGACCTGCACAAGTAAACGTTTAGCCATTCTGAAAATAACAGTTTGCTTCCAAATACAACATGGGTTGAGGTTTTTTCTCTGATTTATGATACGCTTGCTTCCTGAGATAGTCAGGCTATAACTTAAGGGTGCGTCTCGATAACTTATTGCCTACACATGATACGATGCGCAAGTGCGGGTCTTCTCAGGCTATAAATGTCGAGGAACTCGTCCTCATAAACATATTACAATTATTGGATCTTGATAAATAACGCCATTTATAACTTAGATTGTATTATTAACAGTCCAGTTCTGAGAACTGATTGAAATCTAATCGGGACGTGTAACGTAATTATCCGTTTTAGTGCATCCTTTTTCCCATAGCTGTTATATCTAGGAACTAATTAGAGCACATCTGATTTACAATTACTACTGGCCGCTGGAAAAGCAGCCATCAGTGGTTTTACGACTGTCTTATTTAAATTAAATGCTTCAACCAATATTGCAAAGCGAAATGATATCCTGGAAGTAACAAGCTATTAAAAGTAATAGATTTTTTAGTTTCTTAGAATTTTTCAACGTGATGTTCTGGTGTTTTAAATATTAATAAATCAGCTATGTCCGCTGTTAAGCTATAAATACTAAAAGCAATCCACAGCTATGGATTTAAAAATAAAAAACGTAAATCGGATAAGTGGATCTCTAGTTACATCGCGCAGTAACGGACAAGCAGACAGAATCGTTGCAATTTATAATATGTTCGGTTTATAAATTAATAATAGGCACTTGTATTATTATGATTTTATTTTTTTAATCTGGTAATATTATTTATTTGGCATTGGCCAAATAAATAAGATATTTTTTTTTTTTGTAGTGAAAACTTCTTTAGGTGCGTTGAGCACTTTTTGGGTGAACAAAAATCATGGAACTCGCATCATCGTCACCAACCGCTTTCCATGAGCTTATATATGTATACTGTGTATATATGGGTGACCGACCACACGGATGAGACGCGCGTTGATGTCTTTTGGAAAATTCCCTTTCTTTTATTAGGAAATTTAAATTCTTTTATCCCTTTCTTTCCCTTTGCTTTTTTTATCGTAAAAATCTGTGCTGTTTGTTACCTTTGAGGTGACATTTGGACACTGGGCGTTGAAGCAGCTGGACCGGGAGCTTCTCCTGGAAGCCTCGATTGTGCAGGCCTGGGTGTCATCACCGGACAGGCCTGCCGACATCAACGACGAGGCCGAGTGGTTCCGAGAGACCATGTCCGAGGTATGTGACGTGGCAATGCCCCGGGTCCAGCCAGGTCGTGCTTCACGCCAGGTGTACTGGTGGTCGCCGCAGTTGACAACACTGCGCGAGGCGTGTGTTGCTGCGCGACACCTTTACTCCAGGCACCGCAGGCTCCGTATCCGCCCTCCGGATACGGAAGCCATTGAGGCGGAGCTGTACGAGGGGTACAGAGTGGCGAAGACCGCCCTCCGGGATGAGATCCTGCGGGCCAGAGTTGTGGCCCGCGAGGAGTCGCTGGAGACTCTGAACAGAGACCCGTGGGGACGCCCATACAAAACGGTGCGTGATAAAATCCGCCCGTGGGCTCCCCCGCTGACGCAGAGTCTCCGGCCTCATCTCGTGCAGGACGTGGTGAGCGCTCTGTTCCCCTCACGAGGGGAGCACGCTCCCCCGCCTATGGCTCCGCCTCCTGCGGTGCCCGATGCGGACCACACCGACGACGACGACGACTCTCCAGAGGTGACCGAGGTAGACCTGAGAGTGGCGGTACGTAGGCTGAATGCCAAGAATACCGCCCCAGGACCCGACGGCTTGCCCGGCAAAGCCTGGGTCCTGGCCTTGCAGGCTCTCGGGCCTCGACTAAGAGGGCTCCTAAGCGCATGCTTGGAGGAGGGCCAGTTCCCACTTCGCTGGAAGACGGGGAAACTGGTCCTCATTAAGAAGCCGGGGCGCCCAGCGGACTCTCCGTCCGCTTACCGGCCCATTGTGCTGCTCGACGAGGTGGGCAAGCTCTTTGAGAGAGTAATTGCAGACCGCCTCGTCGGGCGGCTGGTGCGGGTGGGGCCGGATTTGGCGGAGAGCCAGTTTGGTTTCCGCAGGGGGCGCTCCACGGTGGACGCCATCATGCGCGTGCGAGCCCTCACGACGGGGGATGCTGTGGCCCGGGGTGGGGTCGTCTTGGCGGTGTCATTAGACATCGCCAATGCCTTCAACACCCTGCCCTGGAGTTGCATAAGGGAGGCACTCCGGTATCACCGGATGCCGACCTACCTCTGTCGTGTGGTCGAGGCCTATTTGACGGACAGGGCCGTCATCTACCCCGGTCACCTCGGAGAGTGGAACCGGCGAGAGATGTCGTGCGGTGTCCCACAGGGATCGGTCCTGGGGCCGTATCTGTGGGACATCGGGTACGACTGGGTGCTGCGCGCCGACCTCCCTAGCGGCGTCAGTGTAGTCTGCTACGCTGACGACACGCTGGTCCTGGCGCAAGGGAGGTCGTACCAGGCGGCGGCCGACTTAGCGACACACGGGGTTGCGACAATCGTGGATAGGATCCGGCAACTGGGACTCGAGGTGGCATTGCACAAGTCCGAGGCCATGTGGTTTCATGGTCCTCGGAATGCGCCACCGACGGGTTCCTAGATAACGGTGGGAGGGGTTCACATCGGCGTCGAGTCGACGATGAAGTACTTGGGACTCGTCCTCGACAGCCGGTGGAACTTCGCGGAGCATTTCCGCCGTTTGGCTCCCAGACTGGAGCGGGCCGGGGCTGCGTTGAAGCGGCTCTTGCCCAATCTAGGGGGGCCAAACGCCTCCTGCCGGAGGCTCTACGCGGGGATCGTGCGGTCCATGGCCCTATACGGGGCGCCGGTGTGGGCGCCTACATTGAGGCGCCAACCAGCTCGCAAGCTGAGGGCGTCCCATAGGGTCATGGCGATCAGGATGATCCGGGGATACCGCACGATCTCCGGCGAGGCAGCGGGCCTCCTTGCCGGATTACCGCCATGGGATCTGGAGGCAAAGGTCCTCGCGCAAATATGGGAGTGGCGCGAGGAGGCCAAACGCCGGGGCGTAACTCCGCTGCCGCAGGAAATCGCGGCACAGCGGACAGAGCTCCGGCGGGATCTCATGGTGACATGGAGAGAGCGATTGTCGCAACCCAGTGCTGGGCACGCCACGATTGCGGCGGTAAGTCCCCTCTTTGAGGAGTGGTTCGAGAGGCGGCATGGCGTCCTCACCTTCCGCCTGACGCAGGTCCTCACCGGACACGGTTGTTTCGGGAGGTTCCTGTTTCGGATAGGGCGGGAGGAAACGCCCGGGTGTTTCCACTGCGAAGATCGCCCTGAGGACACGGTGGAGCACACGGTGGCGGTCTGCCCTGCTTGGGTGGAGCACCGCCGTGTCCTCGTGGAGGCGATCGGCGGCGGCGATCTCTCGCGTCCGGCCCTGGTCCAGGCCATGGTACGGAGCGAGAGGGCATGGGGAGCCGTCACCTCCTTCAGCGAAGCAGTGATGCTCGCGAAGAGGGAGGCGGCGCACGTGAGGGAGAGGCAGCATATGCGCCCTCGCGACACCAGCCGCCGCAGGATACGGAGACGCCCTGGGCGTCGGGAATCCCAGGCCGATTTCCGGCCACCGTAGGCATGGGCTTGCGGACGGCGAGTAATGGGTAGCTCGCTGTCCGGTAAGGACCAAGCCCAAGTCGACGGCGCGTTGTGTTCCACGCGCGCCTCAAAGAGATGTCAGCACAAAAAATGATGAGACCCGCAAGGGTCGATGCCTGCCAGGGGTGCGGGTTTGTTCGAAAGAGACACCACAGCCCCTGGCTTAAGGGCTACTGAAGGAACACGGGTGGGTTTTAGTCAGTAAAAGTCTGACACGCCCTCCTGCTCCACCCAGAGCGGGAGAAGTTATTTGATGACTTCCCACCCAAAAAAAAAAAAAAACAAAAGGTGACATTTGTCTCCGGCGGGATCTCATGGTGACATGGAGAGAGCGATTGTCGCAACCCAGTGCTGGGCACGCCACGATTGCGGCGGTAAGTCCCCTCTTTGAGGAGTGGTTTGAGAGGCGGCATGGCGTCCTCACCTTCCGCCTGACGCAGGTCCTCACCGGACACGGTTGTTTCGGGAGGTTCCTGTTTCGGATAGGGCGGGAGGAAACGCCCGGGTGTTTCCACTGCGAAGATCGCCCTGAGGACACGGTGGAGCACACGGTGGCGGTCTGCCCTGCTTGGGCGGAGCACCGCCGTGTCCTCGTGGAGGCGATCGGCGGCGGCGATCTCTCGCGTCCGGCCCTGGTCCAGGCTATGGTACGGAGCGAGAGGGCATGGGGAGCCGTCACCTCCTTCAGCGAAGCAGTGATGCTCGCGAAGAGGGAGGCGGCGCACGTGAGGGAGAGGCAGCATATGCGCCCTCGCGACCCTAGCCGCCGCAGGATACGGAGACGCCCTGGGCGTCGGGAATCCCAGGCCGATTTCCGGCCACCGTAGGCATGGGCTTGCGGACGGCGGGTAATGGGTAGCTCGCTGTCCGGTAAGGACCAAGCCCAAGTCGACGGCGCGTTGTGTTCCACGCGCGCCTCAAAGAGATGTCAGCACAGAAATGATGGGGCCTGCAAGGGCCGATGCCTGTCAGGGGTGCGGGTTCGTTTGAAAGAGATACCACAGCCCCTGGCATACGGGCTACTGAAGGAACACGGGTGGGTTTTAGTCAGTAAAAGTCTGACACGCCCTCCACCCAGAGCGGGAGAAGTTATTTGATGATTTCCCACCGAAAAAAAAAAAAAAAAAAAAAAGGTGACACTTGTCCACATTTTTTCCATACAAACTTCGGGAGGGTTTTACTCCACTGTCTGACTATGTACATCAAAAATTAAACATGGTATGGTTTTGTCTCGTTATTATTATTGTCTGTACGGAAACAGAATACTAAAATAAAAAGCTATTAAAAAGTTATGAGCCAACAAAGATTAGTTTTTCTTGCTAATTTAACCTAACTTTGAGCGTGTTTAAGTAATAAAAGGAGTGTAAAATCTCGAAAACCAAGACGGTACCGACAAAGTTCAATTAACAATAAGTTCAATAAACTTTATTGGTCATTGATTTATGCAGTGGTTTTTTCATAAAACCCGATCTTCTGAAGGACTTTTCTTAATTTTTTCGCGATTTTTTTGCCAAAAATGCTCCTGCATCTCACTCAATAACGTTGTGCGTGTAGACTAGAGTCTAACTGCTCACCACTGATACTATCTCTGTCGGGTACGAAGCCTGGTGAGACAGCGTGATTTTTAGCCAGGCCCACCAGTGAGTTCGAGCCCGCACAAAGTGTGCCCTTAATGGCTGTAGTCGATCGCTCGTTTAAATTCTTTTACCGAGAGCAATCAGGACCCAAGGACCCAATATGAAATCCTGTAATGACGATAAAAAAATACACATGTAATTGTTCAAGTTTTAAGCTACCATATGAAATGCGTAAATACAATGTTTAGAATAATTTTGTGTCAATTTATATTATATGTAAGTATTCATTGACTTTCGACACGGACTGTACCTATTCAAGCCACACATTCAAATCGATTCGCTGCTTTACTGTGGACTGTGATTGGCCGATTGTTTGATAAAAACGTCATGATTAAAGTTAAAGCAAAAACAATAGTAACGTGAACAAGTAGCCACCATTTTGTTACTCATATTTCATAACCAATCAGCTACTTATGAGTAGACTCTCGATCGAGTGTGAATAACTACGACGTCCCGTGGCGCCGACACATGGTCCAATTTATTGCATTAATATTTTTTTTTTCCAATCACCTTAACATTGGGACTTGTATCGTCACAGATAAACATCGGACATCGATAAGAATTGACGAATTGTTTAATATTTTAAATCAACCTATTATAAAACATGTGAGACTGCCCCAGCGAGTTTCTATTAACGATGTGCCATAAAGTTATATAATCTTACTGCATTATTTATAAATACCCGGATATTACGGACAGATGTCGGTAAGTTAAGGCAGGTTAAAGCCTATACTCATCAGTAATTAAGTGCATATTAGCATTTCAATGTGGAAGGGACTGTATTGACTTCTTATAATATTTACTCATCATAATATTTATTCATCTCTTCAATGGCTAAATGACATAAAAAGTTTGATGATATTACCTACTTACCTAGTACTTAAATTGCAACTGGATGGGTACAGAAATATAATATCTCTTTCAGATTAACAAAGCGACTTGATAATATATCTCATCTAAATGTTGACTTTAACTTCTGGCCATAAAACATTCAAAGAAATATTATCTATTTTAAATTCAATAAGACTTTTCAATCAGTTTAAATTTATATTTCATATCTGGATTAATACTACATATCATGCTTGATAAATAAACAGACTGTCAACTGTTTATATCATCTCGGATTTGTAATTTCGTACTAACTCTATATAATCTCTAACATTTAGCTTTAAAACCATTGACTTTCTCTCTGTTGTACTGGACCATCTCTGCTTTTCAGAATAAAAACGCTTAAACAGAGAAACGTCAATCAAACGACAATATACCATTAGTCTAGAAATAATATAGCCATCCATCATCATCTTAAGTATAGTAATATTAAGTATGCGTACTAACTTAGAGATTTTTTGAGTAAATTGACTCTAAAAACCCTTTTAGAAAAACTTGCCAAAAATCCACGGAACTCAGCCTACTGAATTTCAACCTAAAAGACAAAAGAAAGCTAAACCAAACTAAAGGATGCTACGTTCTATACAAAAAGTCCGAAATCTGGGGCTGGTAGCCGATCTCTACAAATGCTCCGCGGTAGGAACAAATAAGTGGTCTAAAGCTATAACGGAATGGCAAATTAGAGATCGATCTAAAAGAAGTGGAGGAAGACAACTCAAATGCTGGGACGACGGCATCGTCGACACAGCTGGTGCCTAGTGGGCTAGAGACGCATGAGATCATGACAAATGGAGGAGCTTGGGGGAGGCTTATACGTCAAAAGACACAATGATTGACGAAGACACCGAAGGCCAATAGTAATGTTTTGATTAATTTCATTTATATTTTAATTGATTTAATTATGATCCTCCCAACCAGTCGTTCTCAGCGCTTTTCCTCCACATTCATTATGCGCACAGCCAAAGTGTGGTACCTTTTGGCAGCGTCTGTGTTCTCTACCACATTTAACTCATCTACCTTAAAAGCAAGAAGAAACAGGCATCTACTGGGCACGCTCGATGAAGCGATGGATGAGGTCAATGATGGAACCATCATTGACCTCATCCATCGCTTTCCGTCATGTCGTTTCCGGGCATCAGGGCAACAGCAATTCAGGAATAAAAAATACAATTTTTTTTTTTTTTTCGTAAGTAAATATGGGCTTCACATAATCAGCCTATAATGTCCCCACTGCTGGGACATAGGCCTCCTCTCTCTGAGAGGGAACTAGCCGTAACCCACCACGCGGGCCCAGTGCGGGTTAATAAATGTCACATGTCTTCTATTTCTTTTGGTTCTAGGACATACCGGTTTCCTCACGATGTTTTCCTTCACCGTTTTGAGAGCAATGGTGATGAAATAATTTAGACAAAGTAAAGAGCCCGTCTGGGTTCGAACCTACGACCTTCATCTCGTAAGTCGCAGCCGTTACCACTGGGCCAACACTGGGCTTTATTATTACCTATTACTAACTTAGACATACGCAAATGTAAAAAGATTTTGCAGCCACTGTCGATTTTTTGAGCATTTCAACAGCCCTGATTGTCTTATTCACATCATAGAATATTTATGTAATATGACAAAGTGATCAATTCGTATTCGAGCACATACCAGACAATGTACCTACATAATGCATATCATAGGCATTGTTGTCCATCGATCCGTGAACCTGGAGAGACTTGCTCGGTGCGGTTAGCCGCAATCAAGTGAACGCTACGAGTACAAGTACTTTTTCTGCGCCATCGATATATCTAAATAAGTTACCGTCAAACTTTTTTTAGTAAGGATAAATATAACTTGTCCATGTTCAATGAGAGTTCATTTTCTCGTCTCACTAGTTCTGGACATCTATTAAGCTAATTATAGATTTTGCAACCACTAATTGAATGCTACGATGCGTAAAGTATCTGGTGCACTGTAGACTTGCTACGAAATAATGCTACGAAGTATGCTCTCGTAGCAATGTTTTTAATAGCGAATTTCGTAGCTTTGTTACTAATGGGCAATTCTTTAAAGCTTTCGAATACACTACCTTTACACTAAAACCCCCAGAATGTGTCTATCCAGCGTAGTCGCTGAATAAATTGAAAATTGTCTTCTACAATCATCGCTACGTATGAAACAATAGTTATATATAGACCACAATAAACTGGTAATCATAATCACGTTATTATCTCCGGGGCACTGGCCATTTAAAACACTCAATCACTCGTAAAGTTTATCATTCGCATGTCGGCCACACAGCCAGGAATCTTAACTAATGAATGCAATAACACATATAAGCAATTTACCGCGCACATTAATAGGCCTTCAGGAAAGTTTATTGTTATTATCAACCGTTGTGTGACACAGATTTTATAATGCACACTTCAACAGGTACGGAGACGAAGTTCGCGGGGTCATCGTGTAACGACCTGGTGACGTCAGACGGGGCGGGCTCCACCATCATCTCGGGACACTTCGACAAGAGGATCAGGTTTTGGGACATCCGCACAGAGATGTCTGCCAATGATATCATGCTGCAAGGGAAGGTCACGTCGCTTGATCTTAGTAGAGGTATGTGTGTTTATTACATGAGCCATCTGTCAATTTCTTACTTAAAATGCAAAGAAAGTTAACCAGCATCTTGGCTCGTTCAGTAATTCTTAAAGTATCATTTTATGTACAAGCAACAATTTAAATGTCAGCATTAATCTTACGCATCCATACATAATGTTCAAATGCAAGAAATGAACTCAGCAGTTGACTAGTTAAAGCAACAGTAGTTAAGATTAACATCGCAACTACACATTGAAAGACAAGCACATAACATCAAAAGTTAAATAGCTGTTTATTCGATGGAGTACTTGTAAATTTTCCGTAATTGAATGCATCGCATATTAGTATCGGTATTCGTGTCAGCACTACAACGTGACGGGTGCGCAATGCCCATTTCCGTTACGCGTTTCTCGATCGATCCCTTTTTTGTCAGTAACGGTCTGTGCATCGCACGAAACGCTCAGATTGATACCTTCAATCAATCGCGGTGTCGGGACGTCACTGCCTCGGAAACTGATTAAATCACGTCGATTTCATCGGACAAATGAATAGGGAGACAGTTCACAGTTAGCTATCACGCTCGATCCAGATCCATCGTGCTATCGACGATCTATCATGCGCAGATACTGAGCGGAATCACAAATATGACATGTTCGAAAGCTTTTTAAACGCTCTAGTTTATTCGATTTCAATTTCACTTATCGTTTTATTGTTAGCAACAGTTAGTGCATGTGGAATAGAGTTGTTGAACCACGCACTTCAATTGAGAAGAGAAACAATTTGATAAAAGATCTTTGTTGATGTTCGGGGAGATGCTTGTGAAAGATATATACATGTTCAAACATACTGCACAAGAGATGAATACTTTGTGATAGTTTTATTCATGTTTAGTGTTGTTCCCACCTTTCGCTTATGGGATTTAGTAGTTTATTTAGGAGAGAAACGGCAACTTTAATGTGGAACATCATTTTATATTTAGACGTAAAAGAGGTGTGAAAGTATCATCAGTAGTAGCACTTCGTAAGTTCCAACTAATGAATGAAAGAAAATGTCGTGTATTATGTATGTAATATGTAAATTGCAGATTATCGTACAAATCGCGATAGCACGACACGAGCAATGCTCAGTACTAAGCTGATGTTAACACATAGACACCAATCTCACGTTTGAACTAGTAATAGCTAATGGCGCGCAAACCGCATGAGAACTTATTGCTGACCTCAAGACATTTGATCGCTCTTCATACCGACTGATAGCTAATGAAACCATGATGGTATCGCACACTTAAATCATCTAATTTAATAAAGCGGTGTGCCCGTTTCATGAAGCTCTTTACCTTACATTAAAACTATTAAGCGCCAATTGAAAGGTTTAAGGTCAAGCATAACCTTCGCAACGATTATCGAAAAGGCAATAAAGAACCTAGCGGGCTCAAGATAACAAATCGTTTAAATTAGGCACAAGCGGTAATATGTCTCCTTGTTATTAAGTAATTCTTCTTATGGGTATGCGTCCGTTATGAAGCTCGTAATTTCACTATTAATACGTACGTAATGTGTTTTTAAGGTTCTTTAGCCAAATGGTAAAAACGGGTAATACTTGTTGCTAAGTAATTATAGCCACATGGTTTGATCGATCAAACTAAGCTGGTTTTTTTTTGTATGGCATGTCGCAGTTGACCTTGAGAGGCCGTGACTGCTCAACCGGACTTTCCTGTGAATGCAGTTTTAGTAAAACTAAAAGCCTCCAGCCAGGGCATAAAACCTACTTAAACTAAAGCGACTGCACGCTGAGGGCACCCCCTGTGGGGTACGGACCTCGGCTCAGGGCGTCACTGGCGGGGGGGGGGGGGGGGGCAGCAAGTGGGGACAGGCTGTATCAAAATATTTATTAAGCTGGATGGATGACCCTCTTTATACAGGGTGTTTGGCAGAACGTTGAACATACGAAAATGGTAGATAGGTGGGGTCATCTACTACTTACTCAGCCCTAATTTATTTGGGCCTGGCCCCCTGGATATTTAATTTTTTTTTTTTGCTTTCTTCTAGTTTCACCACTTTCTTAACTTTAAAGTGTATTTTTTATTAAAAATGTGTAAAACAGGCAATTGTTTTACACATTTTTAATAAAAAATATTAAAAAATACACTTTAAAGTTAAGAAAGTGGTGAAACTAGAAGAAAGCAAAAAAAAAATTTAAATATCCAGGGGGCCAGGCCCAAATAAATTAGGGCTGAGTAAGTAGTAGATGACCCCACCTATCTACCATTTTCGTATGTTCAACGTTCTGCCAAACACCCTGTATACCAAGACCCTCCGTTCCTCGGAAAGCACATTAAGCCGTTAGTTCCGGCTGCTGGTGCCAGTCGTACCGAGGCATCTCGTATTACCCAATAACTATGTTGTGGAGGTGATAGGGAGTTGCCCGCTGTGAAATACTCGGCTAGATACTACTCATATTCGGCTAGATCCGGTTAGAAAAGGGTCGGCAGATGATGGTGGCTGAGTCCTCATACATGCGACAGAAGAATGTTTCAATGTAATACAAGTGTGGGGTTGGGTTGGATCCCATCTATACTAATATTATAAAGCTGACGAGTTTGTTTGTTTGCTTGAACGCGCTAATCTCAGAAACGACTGGTCCGAGTTGAAAAATTATTTCAGTGTTAGATAGCCCATTTATCGAGGAAGGCTATAGGCTATATAACATCACGCTAGGGCACTTAGGAGCCGAGCAAAAAGAAAAAACTCACGAATACGAAGTACTCGCACGGCCAGGCGATTTTATGCAACGGGGTGGGTCGGGGGAGCAAGAAATTTGACGCAGACGAAGTTGCGGGCAGAAGCTAGTACTTAATAAGATATTAATGTTTCTTAGCGGTTTTTTTTTTTTTGTATAAGCCCGAGATTTGGGATATTTTCGCTTACCACCGTAGGAATACCTTTGTTTTTTATTTTCATATTTTTTGGAGAAATACTAAGAAAATAAACTTATTTTTTTGCAGTCGATATAATCAATGCTGTGCATTCATCTTAACTACGGAACCCTCTATTATGCGACACGCATTTGACTTGTTTTTTATCTGTAACTGTTAATTTATGGTGTGTTAAGATTCTGTGATGTTTATTGCTATTTTTATTTGTATTTAAATGAAGTGTCTTTTCAGACAACAATTACCTGCTCGCGTGCGTGCGCGACGACACAATACAACTAATAGATCTGAGGATGACCACGATCGTACGTTCTTTCAGGTACGCTAACCTATAATTTATTATTATTACTTGTAACTCTGCTGCGCTAGTATAAAGTTTTATGTCTTTTCCTGCGATATAATAGTCTAAGACCTTAGAAATGTTTACAGTTAGATATTCTGGATTTTATGACTCTCTCTAGAACAATGGTAAAGCAAATAATTATTGCTTATATTCAAATTGAAATAGACAAACAAAATAATAGACTAGATACTACCAGTTCTCATTTATATTTGAATGCCAGTAAATGAATATATAATTTATTATAATGCAGAGATTAAGAGAAATGTCATTTTACAGAATTGCCAGTAGGCCTTCTTTAATACTTGTACGGGAAAGAGATAATATTTTAAGAAGAGGAAAGTTTCTTTTGTTTTTTATAGCTAAACATTGTTGATATACTGCAAATAATATTTCACATATGGCAATAAAAACAAACTAAAATTTAGACAATTTCCCACAGTTTCTGAAGCTAAATATGCTTTCTCTTTATATTTATGGCCAAAAGTATCGTTAAGAGCTCGTTGTGTTAGGAATTATCATAATATTGAAAGAGCAAAAAACATTCTACTTTCGTGAACGCATCGAAACTGTTCAAGCGCGTTGATGTCTTTTCCTCTAGAAATGGATAGATTTCTCACCTACCGATCTACCGTCTAAATACACATTAAATTATTTTATTTGAACTGCAACTCTCATAATATTCAAAGAGCATAAAACATTTTACTTTTGTGAACGCATCGAAACTGTTCAAGCGCGTTGATGTCTTTTCCTCTAGAAATGGATAGATTTCTCACCTACCGATCTACCGTCTAAATACACATTAAATTATTTTATTTGAACTGCAACTATCATAATATTCAAAAAGCACAAAACATTTTACTTTTGTGAACGCATCGAAACTGTTCAAGCGCGTTGATGTCTTTTCCTCTAGAAATTGGTAGATTTCTCGCCTACCATCTGAATATACATATTAAATTATTTCATTAGAACTGCTTCGTTGGTCTACTGGTTGCAAGCGCTACTGATGAACATGAGCTCCTATTGTTATTGTTTTTTTTTTTTTATAATCTGCAATGTCTCCAGTAGCATCCTGGATTAGTACCCGGTTGATGCCATTAGGCTTGCCCCCCATGACATGGGACTTAAACATAACTGGCAAACCCTTCTTTCACAAGGCGTGATAGTATGTTATTTATTAGTACAGTTTCGAACTGTTGCCTTAATATGTGAATAGAGGTCAAATCTCTTTATTTGAATCGCTGAAAAGGATCGTAATCAAGCCTTTAAAATCGAAATATCTTAATGAGCGATTATGTAGATAATTGAGCCAACCGCAAAAAGATCATTAAAGATTATTTGCAGTTAAGTATTTAAACTAATTATTTTGAGTACTGAATTAATAAATTCAATAAAGATTGTTTGAAGTATTCTTGTTAACGGTAATTTAAATTTATTTAAACATTCAGTGTAGATTATCAAGATTTTATCATGAGTCATGAATTTTAGTATTTCGCTTAAAATTTTTTTCCGTTGAAAGTTTTTGAACTGCACAAGAAATGCTTTCAAAGAAAGTCTACTGTCGACAACTATAAGAAGTCATTTTAAAAGAGACTGAAGTAATATTTAAAGCAGCTTGAAAGTATTCGGAATTCTTTGGCAAAACAACACATTCCAAGTTAAAGTATTACAGAAGGCTTCTGGACACCTGTACATAAGTACGAGAATAGACTTATTAGTGTAGACGTGACAAAGTGTACGGGCTACTAATTGCATTTAAGTCACGAGGCTTTTAAGGTGGGGTGCGACTGATCGTGGGTGAAAGTAAACCCAGAAAAAAAAAGAAAACTGAAAACGACTGACGGACCAATGTATGTCCCAATCGCCAGAAGGCCAATACCTGTAATTCAAAATCTAGGCGCAATCTCATCAATCTATGTCACAAAATTGTCAAACAACCTGCCTCTACTTTTTTTATAAATCGATAAAAAAATTGGTAATTTAGAAGTATTTTTGACAGATTTAGACTGAGCTTAGGATATACAAGCGTTCTTAAAAATACGGGTATTCCCTCCGGTTACACATTTCCACCGGCAATGAAAACAACTTTGTACCGAAAGGGTACTCGTAACAAATCAGTATTGAGCTGTGTTGTGCTTAGCGAAGCTCACTTCTTATTCCCATCTTTGTAATATACAGAATATGTTTTTATCCAGCGCGCAAATTTTAATTTGTATAACCGGCGAAAAATTTCTGCGGTCTAGAATGATATGCTGAATTTATGGTTAAAATTTGCGCACCGGGTAAAAACTTTTCCTGTATAAAGAGCGAATTAGCTTAATATAGCACATCATAACTTAATCTTGTATCGTAAAGAAAAGTTGCACACATTATTTCAGCAACATAGTTTTCTTCGAGTGTGAAACATCATCCTCAGCCTATAATTTTCCCACCGCTGGGACACAGGCCTCCTCTCGGTGAGAGGGATTGGGCCGTAATCCACCACGCGGGCCCAGTGCGGGTTGGTAGATGTCACATGTCTTCGAATTTTTGGTTCTAGGACATGCCGGTTTCCTCACGATGTTTTCCTTCACCGTTTTGAGAGCAATGGTGATAAAATAATTTACACAAAGTAAAGCGCCTGTCTGGGTTCGAACACACGACCTACAACTCGTAAGTCGCGGCCATAACCACTGGGCCACCACTGCTCTCACCAGTGTGAAACATGTCATTTTTATTGCATTTCAGTCACGAGTCGTTCAAGGTGGGGTGCGACTGGTCGCGGGCGGCGTTTGGTCCCGGCGGTCGGCTACTTTCAGTCGGGGCGGCGGACGGAGCGGCCTATGTGTGGAACACGCATTCTGGACGCCTGGAGACGATACTCAAGGATCACACGTAAGTAATGAACAAAGCCTTCTCACGAAAATTCAGCAATGGATTTCAACGTCCAAAAAATACTATGTTGACTACCCGAGCTACTGTTAACACATACACAGCAGGAACATCGATGTTCCTCACCCTCATTTCAGCCGCAAGACGTCCACTGCTGGACTTAGGCCTCCCCCAATTTGGGGGGGCTTGCCATAATCTCCACGCTTGGCAGGCGGGTTGGCGATCGCAGTATGGTGGTAAAATGCATAGAGAACGCTGCTGCCCATTCTCTAGTAAGTCCCTTAGTCGCCTTCTACGACACTCACGGGAAGAGATGGGATGATGCTATTCTTTACGTCCGGCACCACACGGTACCTCGGTACATCGCTGTTATAAAACTTTAACTGATTTAGTACATGATTCTCAACCTGCGTTATTATTTTTTTGTAACTTATTTAAAAAGAATTGCTGTTCCACACATTTTGACTGCGCTTTTCTATGAAACAGCAGATTTTTTTTAGATAACCGTCGTATAATTTCCCCACAGGGGAATAATGTGTTGAGTTCATGGTGACAGTTTGCGCGTTGATGTCATCTGTACATAGTATAAGGTCAGTTTTTGTGTCTTGTATATTTGCCGGCTTAGTTCTTCTAATCTTCTTGATGTGGTCAAGATCATTAAAAGAATTTAATCCGTAAAACTTAATAAGATATTGATGTTTCTTAACGGCTTTTTTGTGTAAGCCCGAGGAATTGGGATATTTTCGCTTACCACCGTAGGAATACCTTTGTTTTTATTTTCATATTTTTTTGGAGAAATACTGAGAAAATAAACTTATTTTTGCAGTCGATGTAATCAATGCTGTGCATTCATCCTAACTAAGGAACCCTCTATTATGCGACACGCATTTGACTTGTTTTTTATTTTCAACTGTTAAGGTATGGTGTGTTAAGATTAAACATATACAATATATTATTTAAAAATGTTATAAAGGCATCTCGATGTGTGCAAACATGCGAAACAGGATCGCTAGTTATCGAATCGATGTAGGAATCTCATTGATAGGTTGTCTTCCAATTTTATACATCTAGACTTTACCTGATCCTGTGGTCTCAGGTGCCAATATCTTACTCCATATTTAAGTTATTTCTGTGAAACTAGACTGAAAAGTGATTTAAACATCTTGGACTCATAAATAACCTGAAACATACAATAACCATAAATATATACGTCTTACAAGAGCTTGCACACCTTTCTTCAGTACCTTTTAATGTTCAACAGCAAATGTTTTCTAACACTGGTTATATTATCTTAAACCGCTTTCTGATTAAGACGTCTTTTTGCTGGATCTCGTTTCGCTAATTAGTTTATTGACTCCTATATCTACTCAATAATGATTATGGCCACGCATTAGAATATTAAATAAAACGTTAATATCACTGCGCTTATACGTATCTTTATCATGATAACTTTAACCGCGGCACTAAGCACTAAGTTTATTCTAAAAGATAGCAAGGTGCATAAGAGGCGGATAAGTAACTGATTTACTGCGGCCAATGCAACCAGTTTCCCTCCATCGACTTTTACAACTCATTTTACTTAATAGATCAGGATGCTAATTAATTGTACCTCCTACCTGTTGTACGTAACTGTCATACACTCAACCGGACGAATGGGCAGAAATGTATTTTGATTGCCAGTAGTTCCCGTCTAGCTTTTTCAAAAGAAGACGACAACCCTATCGCTAATTATAGATACGGTATAATACTTTGCAATAAAAGAAATGCCACAGAAAAACCTATTTGCTACCACTACACAATAAATCCATTACTATAATAACAAAATTCCTAATATAAATCTAGACTTATTTTCAATAACTATTGATATAATCTACGAACGTCCTAAACAATAGCTCACCTATAGCGTTTGCAGACCGCGGCGCAATTTGTTTTCAATTCGTTTCTTTCTAACTGTAACCATAGCTCACGGAAGATGTGACCTTTGAGATTCGTAATAAATTTTCAGCAGACACATTTCTGACCTTGAATTTTAAACTGGAATTGTTTTAGTCGCGACATCGTTCGCTATCCCCGTAACATTTCGCATGGACAATTGAAATCGTGAGGTCAACATTGGCTCGACTGTCTCACCATTGCAAATTTCTCTTTCCCATACCGTACACTGCATATTTATTTGGCATTAAGCTATCGTCACACCTGCTCGATGCGATTAAAGTAAAGAATGACATTTGAATTCATTTGAATGCCAAATGCCAAAACAATGTAATGTGGTTTTCCGGAATCCAACAAATAATCTAGCTTTGCACAAATGTATTTCCTAAAAATTGCAATTGTATTTGTGCACGTCAGACTTTCAAATTTAATTAGTTGAATATTTAAGACGTATCGTACATTTAAATAGCACATTATTTACGATAGCATTTCCTGGTCGTAGACAAGCGCGGCAGTCAAAGGACTGTTTTACCCTTAGGTCTTGTCGAGCGTCGCGTCCAGTCTTATCGCCAGCGCTCGCTGCAATAGGACTTGATCGAATCTTTGTCAAGACACCCGCGCAACCCGTCGCTGCGGCCCATTCTCCCGCAGATCGCCGCAAATGGGACATATTGTTCCCTCGCGCTGTCCACCACAAGTGCATGGCGCGATGCAATCGCACTTAATTCGCGCCGACACACCACACACAATAGTGTAAACAATTTTACCGTAACAAGGACAAAAGTAACGCGGAAACATTCCACTGCATCTCGACATGCATATTTTTGCTTAGTAATACGTACCATACTGATGTTAGTTTGTACAGACTTCGATGTGAGTTTGAACAGTTAAGTTGCTCGCCCACTTTATTACTGTATTGTCGAGTCTGATTCAATATTGAACCTAACATTACTACGGTTTCCTACAATATACCGTTGCGACATAAAACTCTTATCATCTGCGGCCCAAATCAATTTGAGCACAACAATATCGAAATAAAGAGAGATGAGCAATAAAGATTGCTTTCCTTAGGCCCAGCCATTGTTTCCTATTTCATACTTATACGCTTTTAACCGCAAAGGGATCGTAACTATTGTGTGTCTCATTGGAAACACTTAGATTACTTCCTAATATTGCATCTATAAACACTGAGTTGTATATTTATTACATGTATCAAAGCGTCGACGCATTCAATAAAATATTTCAGAGACTCACGAAGCTTACTATATATGGGTTTATGTATTCAGAAGATGGCCGGCGGGATATAGCTTCCACAAATATTAACACCATACTAACGTTTGTGGACGATAAAACTTGTCACACGTTATTTTATTCTACATACGACTATGAGTACATACATGTGTGGTTCTGGAGTCGAATATTACAAACGTGAACAAACCAGCCGCAGTATTGTACACACTGAACTTGACCGAACATCAGGGCGGACGTTTCCGGAATGGCTCGTACAATAGGACCGCGATGTTAGTGAAATGGTCTGCGCTTGCGCTTTTGTACGTTATCTGCAAGTACTTGGCGTACGTTGTACCAGCTCTGTTAGATCCTCGCGCTCAGCAGGCGGCCGTCGCACAAAATTAGCTCGAACATGTGCGACACACATTATTGTTGTCGTCGAAGATTACCATGATTTATCTCCGCGACGCACAATCGTTAAATCTTATCATTTAGACTAGGAACAGAATACATTATGGGCAATTAATCGTCTTCATATGGCTATCGATTAAGGACGATACAGATTACTTGCGATCGAGAGATTATCTAATTCAAGTATGCGCGGAATGTGGCGTGGAACTAAAAATAATTTAGTCAGTCAGTTCGTAGTTTTACTCTTTGTTATGATGACTTATTTTACTGTGGAAGTTATAAACTTGACAATTGCCGATAACTACCACCTCGCGTGCATGTGCTTAATAATTTCCGCAGCGCATAGTTTATTCGTTCAGTAAAGAAGTTATTGCCTAATAAACGTTGGAGATTATTAGCAGACGGTCATTTTCTTATGTGGAGTAAAGAAAATATGATGCGTGCTATTCTTACCACGGATAGGAAGTGAGCACCTTTAATCTTTATGCTAACTACGTGCGGGGTTAGTGTTCAAATTAAGCTTTTCTAGACTACGCTTGAGGCAGGTATCTTTTGGTGCAACACCCCGTAGGATCAGTTTTTGACTACCCTCTAGATTACAAACTTCAGTAAGTACGGTATGTTGTGTATGTACGGACATTGGTCCCAGCTAATCGCGGTGCATGCTTTTTGTAGCGGAAAGGCTAACGACCGCCGGAGATAGGTTCTTGAAATTACTTTATTGGGTAACCTGTTTCCGAACACAGAAGGCGTGTTACTTAGTTATGAATCAAGCAAGACGGGAGTACGATACACGATATCTACATACATATTTACAAACAGCCATTTGTAGCAATATAAAACCTATCATGTAAATATCGGCCACGGACTAATTACATTTTCATGTACAGAATGAATCGATCAACAAATCCGGTTCATAACAATTTATTACTTTCATTCTGCGTTAATTATTATTTACAGCATTTTCCAAACGTTGCCCTGTAGGTGGAGCCATTAAAGCCATCACTTAATGAACTGCGCATATTCCAATATATGAAATTGAATAAATTAACGGTTATTGAGTTTCTGACGAGGTACAGTAACCGGAGCAATTGGAACAACATCAGCGCACGTACTCGTATGATATGATTCAATAAAAACAATCATGATATCGGGTCGGAATGCAATAAGGAAACAATCGCAGTTTCTGGTTACCAGATTTGTTCGTGTTATGTTGCTTCCTAGTCCCCGTATTGGCTATCCCTGGCCAGGCTCGTTATACGCGACCGAGAGCGGTATGTGTAAACGAGGCGAACAAACCCGACGCTAATTCTTGTTTATGAGAAGCCTCGCCCGGCATAGATACGATGTAAAGCCTTTAAGCGGCCACCGACAATCAAAGCTTCGTACAACAGTTTCTATACTCGAAATTGTACCACTATGGACTAGTTCGGTCACAATCCTTCCTTATACGTTAAATGGACACCGCGAACTGAAATGTATTCCAAACGTCGTGACCACTCCATTCTTACTATCATCTTCGGTAAATGGCCAAGAAAGTCAAATACTTTAGTGGGATTGTTTTAAATGGTTTTATTAAAAGTCTGTGCATTAATAGAGGGCGATGAGTATCTTTAAGTGCTAGTGACACAGATTTTAATGCCGACATAATATTCGTAATGTACGGTCATATAACGCGTTATACCGTGCATAGTCTCTTCATATAATAATATTCTGAGAAACGTAACGGTTCAAGCGACTTGCACACAAAAACGCTCCAGTTTTATGATAAACTAAGCACTGTGCACTTGTTTTATTTTACGACCCGACGAACTTAGATTTGGTTGAAATTCCTAGATAACTTTAAACTTTCAATTACTCTGACCGAAAAAGAAGCTGGCTTTTAAATGGAGATAAACCTGAAGATGGTCAGCATAAACATTTTAGCGTACATATTCTGGCTAAACCTTAATTTGTTTCAATCATCATCATCTTTAGACGTCTGTGTCCATAAAACTGTTGTCTCATTTACTTTATAGTGTAGAGTTTTCTACGAAGCTGACCGTTACATGTACGTAGCAATTGCAAAAAAAAAAAAAATGTCAACAAATGGGTCAGAAAACGTCCCTGTGGATGCCAATTTGCAGTGCCACTACAAATTGAGTACCTGCTTTCATGTAATTATTTGTATACTTTAACTCGACAGTCTGTCAATTGAGGTTAATATTTGTAACCTCAATTTTCGTCGATGATTTTTCAATTACAATTAAATAATGTTATTCAAATAATCCCTGTTAGAAAAGTGGCGAGATATTGATTTGAAACCTCTTAAGTACAGATGAATGTTACTAGTTTCCCTTTAGTGAGTGATTGCGTGAGATTTTAACCTGAACAGGTTTCGTTTACAGTTTCTTCACGTTTGAGATACTTTTGGAACAAAGCAAAGGTAATGCTTTTGCACTGAAGCGTGTTTCCGGAAAAAAGAGCTATCTGGTCTAATCAAAATAGTAATCTTGAGGAAAGCAGCATGGCCAAGAACCTCAGAATACAGAAAGAACCAGAAGCCCCGTTCAACTGATATTGCAAGCTGCAGGCTGTCTAAAAACAATACAAGTGACCCCCGCTCGCCTCACTTCCCACCCGCATAATATTGCTAGCTCAGACATTATTTGCCCATTTTCGGGGTAAATGTTGAGAGTATTGGGGGTACGAAAATAATAAAATCAAAATTTTACTGTCCTTTTCTATACATGCATTAATACATACGGTTTGCTTTGATAACATTATTTTTTCAAGTCGTTTAAAATATTTTTAAAGTAGTTTTTTTTAAATACTACAATAAATAAAAGCCCGCAGTTGGTAATAAAAAGAAGGGAAATCAAAACTCTTAAATTAGCAACACGTACAAGATGGACCCATTATCCACGATGACAATTACAAATTAAACAAATAATTAAATAAGACAATTACTAAATACGCTACTTACACATGAAATGTGATCCCATCCTGTTTATTTTTTAGCCCCGCTGAATTTTTAGAGGTAGGAACGACACAAGACGGCATAATTTAAATAAATTGAAAGAATTCGAAGACATGTGAAATCTAGCAATCCACACTAGACCCCACTCTTTCTCGAAGAAAATAGGCATGTTTTCCAGATGAGTGGACGTCATAGGCTGATTATGGTCATGCTACCATTTTGCCTCAAGGGGCAGAAAACCAGAAGAGTAACCCGGTATTAATACATTTTCTATATTTATTCACAGGTCAGCAGTAACGGCGGTGTCATGGCACCCTCAGTCTGGACTGCTGGCGTCAGTCGACCGCAGCAAGCGCGCCATCATCTGGGGAGATTTGTGACAAGCCATGGAGGCGCCCCTGTCGTCGCCACCAGCCGTACAAGTAAATATCTCAGTATTTTAATTGTGTAGAGAAATTAGTCACAGTTTTGACTGCCACGTTAGTCTAGCGGCTGCTAGATTTGATCTCCAGATCAGCCAAAGTGTTATTGGGTATGTCAGGAATTTCTCAGAAGCAGGATATTATGTGCCCGATTGATGGCAATAATCTCGCCTCTATTAAATAGGTCTTAAAAATAACTGGCATTGTGTGTGTGTATGGGTTCAGGACACATCTGTCTTCCCTTTCGGGGAATACCGTATTTTTGCACTAAATGTTATCAGCCTTTTATTAACACTGGCCACACCAGGCACTAATGAGTTACATAATATTATTACGAATTCGTCGGTAAGTAATAACAATGTGTGTACATTATTAGGTAGGTACTTCCACGTTAATTTAGCTTAAGGCTCGACTATTCGTAGCGGTGTTGCAAGCTATCCAACTGGAAGTGTTGCAACACTCATAAATACCGCAGTAGCGCACAATTAGAAACAGCCCAACAGGTTGTCTGCATCACTCGAGCAACATCACAACTTGTTTCCCTACAGCCATTCTTAATACTTAAGTGACACCATAAAAAGCTAATAACAGCCTTTTATGGTTTTCTTTATTAATGATCATCACACGTATGATTTGCATTTAACTGTTCTTCCTATAGTTCTGGATGAATAGTTGGTACCTAGGTCTTAGTGACCAATGCCCCCTAGCTCAAGTTTAATTACAACAGTGACACTAAACTAACTCTCAGAGACATTCTGACACCAACGTGGGGGGTTAAAAGGTTTACGACACTGAATTCTTGACATCATTGTCTGGTTCTGTTTTCGAGTGAGCTAGTGTTAAGAGTAGCCCACATCTAACTACACACGTCGTCAGCATAAATATTAACATTACAACTGGCTAACGACACCGTATACATGTTACTGGACGTTTTTATATCACCTCTGAATATAAATTTAAATGGCGTTTCACGTTTTCGACGATATTTTCGACACATTTCTCATTCATTTTAATCACGTAGTGGTGCTCTTAAATGTGTTGTCATTGCTTGCTCCGCTGTCAGATAAATGACTAATGACTTTGAACTATCCATATTTAATGGTCATGTTTAATGTCAAACTTTTTTTATATCTGAGTCTCTTCATCACTTCATCGTTACTGAGCTTTTTAACGTTATTTATTTGTGTTGATTTCTTTAATAGATTCATTACAGTAACGTTAAGTATGCCGTGGCATACTGAATAGAACTGACTATAAGAGTGACCTGGATATAAGAGGGATTCATTTTCATTATCATCAAGGTAATTTTTGGAGTTATAAAAAACTTACTTACTCTAATTCTTAAATCTGTTACTTATCTTCAACGTATTTTGTGTTTATATCTAAAAACACGCTGACCCGACAGACGTTGTCCTGTCCAAATTTCAATAGTTCATACAAAATTCCCATAGAAAATGTAATTTCAGCTCTCCCTTTGTTAAGGTTTTCCTTTGGGTATTTCCCAAATTTTTTATATATTCCAGTGGCCGCCCAATGGTCGAAATACATTTAAAACATATGTTTTTTCTAATGCATCCTTACTAAATATTACAAACGCGAATGTTTGTATGTATGGCTGTAAGAAAGAAATAAATAAAAGTATTTATTAGACTCGCACAGGAATATCACAAACATAACTACAACACAATAAAATTAAACACTAAAACACTACTACGCTACGCTAGGTAGTTAATAAAATTAAAATTAGATTTATACATAAAAGAAGTAAAAATAAAAAAAACAAGATCCTGTACGAGGCCAAAAGGCCACTATCTCAGCACGATGCTGCTACATTTAAAAAGTGTCGCAGCGCTGGTATTCTGATAGGGCCTTGTGCATTTTCCTATATTTTTATGGCTCTCCTCTCATAGATGGTTGCCAATAGAATCATCATCATCATCAGCCTATAATGTTCCCACTGCTGGGACACAGGCCTCCTCTCGGTGAGAGGGATTGGGCCGTAATCTACCACGCGGGCCCAGTGCGGGTTGGTAGATGTCACATGTCTTCGAATTTATGGGTCTAGGACATGCCGGTTTCCTCACGATGTTTTCCTTCACCGTTTTGAGAGCAGTGGTGATGAAGTAATTTACACAAAGTAAAGCGCCTGTCTGGGTTCGAACTCACGACCTACAACTCGTAAGTCGCGGCCGTTACCACTTGGCCACCACTGCTCTCGCCAATAGAATAGTTGTAATAATTAAAATATCATGCACCCCACGCTTTTTACTCTGAATTGAATTATTGACTTCCTACTACTGTAACATAAACTCTTTGTAATTAAAAATTATTTTCTACTTTTTAGTTCGGTCAGCAATAAAAGCGTGTTTTTTTAAACTATTATTTATTTTCCATTTTTTAGTTCGATCAAATTTTTATCGGGTTTTTTTTTTAATTTTTTTTTTTTTTGACATTTTGAAATTTTTTATCGGGTTATTGCATTGTCATCGGCCCTTAAGACGTGTGCAAAGTTTCAAGTTGATCAGACGTCTAGAAACCAGTGAAAATTAGGCTCAAAGATTCCGTTACATACATAGATACATACATACATACATACAAAATACGCTCATGCAAACTCAACATGAAATCATAATCCATATATTATATAATTACTAGCTTTTCCCAAGGTTCCGCCCGCGTGGATGTCGGTTATCATGTAAAAAGTAGTCCTTCTCCATATCCCAGGCTATATCTCTGCCAAATTTCATGACGATCGGTTCAGCGGTTTAGACGTGAAAGCGTAACGCATTTATAATATTACTAGGGATAAATGCAAAATTGGTATCTGCCTCCAAGTTTTATTTTCATTACTTTTTGTATACAAAGCCTCAGGGAAGAACAGACATTATAACACAAAAAAAAACCTTATTGCCCTGTGGCATACACCTAGACGCGGCGATGGGCTTAGTACAAAGGTTCCGTTGGACACTAAGACTCGGAACACTAAAAAAAAAACCTACAATTCGGAACTCCACGCGGTCAAAGTCGCGGTCAAAAGCTAGTAAGTTATAATGAAGATCTTATCATGTAGTCTTAAGCACTACAGTGTATTATTTACTATAAGCTAAGTACACGAGCGGACCGTGATAGTGTTTATTATGCAGACATTAAGTGCCTTCTAACTCATTAAAATCCTACACACCTGGAACCTAAACACCGGTACATCGGAGATTTACCGGTTAATGTTAGCATACCGATAGCTTTAATAAAATTATAATGTACAGTATGGACATCTCAATTAAAACGATTCTGTCGTATATCTAGGAAAATGAGATCTAAGTATAAAGTGATTTTCATTGATAATCATACAATGTGACAGGGAAATCGACGCTCGAATTGTAACCATGAATACAGAACATGACTCTAGACCCCCTAGCGTAGTAATTCTTCGTCCGATATTAAAAAAAAATCTGCGGTCAAAATTTACTGAATCTATGGTACCTGCACCCTAATTGCGTAACTCACGATTCATCATAATCTGTATCGTTTTGAAACGGATAGTTAAACCATTGCTTCATATGTTCGAAAAATGTGTTTGTTCGACAACATAAATAACGCAATGAATATTGTTTAACTGTGAAGACGAAACCAATTATGATCAATCGTGAGTTACGCAATTAGCGTGCAGGTTGTGCTTCGACGTCCCTACCACCCTGTATACCAAACAAATTATGATAATAAAACACAATATTAAGCTGGCCAAAAACCCAAAATAAAAAAATATTCCGTCTGTAACATTGTATTGCAGCTTTATCAATAAATCCTTACAATTTACTGACCAATCTACGGTTTTTATGTGCTTAATATAAATAGCGCTGTCAAATGTTAAGATCACTAATTGCCCCTTAGAAACTAAACTCGTGCGCAATACAAATAAAATGGGAATTAATAATGGTTTCACACGAGCTTAAAAAGTTATGACTAATGGGTCCACTCACATTCAGGATTTCAGGCCCCTTCTAAACCTTTTAAATAAGTATTCTACTAATAGGTATAATACTTAAATGTGAAAGTTTGTATGTTTGGTTGTTTAGATGTTTGAATGTTTGTTACTAAATCACCCAACGGGATGGGTTCCTACCGGACATTTTCTGACTTCCACGCGGGTATAGCCGCTGGCAAAAGCCAGTTTTAAATACAGTAGAATCTCAATAATCCGGCACCCTACGCCCAGGCAAGGTTTTCAAACAAGGACTACAAGTTGCTAAAAAACAGACCTACCAGATCAAGGATTATTTTAAAACTATGTAATTATTTAGTTGTGAGATACGTTACAGTAAAAAAAGACGTTTAGAACATTAATACAAATACATCATATTCTCTTTATAAAATTATTTATTATAGCTGTTTTTGAATTTTTCTTTATAGGAAAAGTTTTTATCCAGTGCGCAAATTGTAACCATGAATTCAGCATATCATTCTAGAACCCCTAGCGTATAAATTTTTCGCCGGTTGTACAAAAAAAATCTGATGTTTCATAGAAAAGTGCAATATCTACGCGGTCAAAATGTATGGAACAGCTGATTTTTTTTGTGGATCCGTCGAAAAATTTCTACGCTAGGAGTTCTAGAATGATATGCTGAATTCATGGTTACAATTTGCGCACTGGATAAAAACTATTCCTATATAGAAAAATTCAAAAACAGCTAATCCAATGTAATCCAATTATCCGAACATTCCATTAATGCGGCACCCCCTGGTTTTAATAGTGCCGGATTAGTGAGATTCTTCTGTATATTCAAAAGTATAAAGTCATGAATGGGTAATTTAAGTCGAATACTAAAAATAATTATAATTTTCATCGGTTAAACTAGGCTAAGCGTATATAAACCTGTCCTTAATTTAATTTAGTGTCGGTCATCGCGATGAAAGCTTGTCACTCGACGTTTCTACAAGGCGCGTCGCCGCCGCGCGCCGGTAGCTCATGATCAACACACAGGTGCTACCAGTCGCCTTTATTACACCATTACGAGCATTTATTATAACTACTGCATAGGTTATGTTACCAAGTTTTTTTTTTGTCACTTCATATAAGAACACATATCTTAATAGTCAGTCTATCCGTCGCCACAAAACCCTGCCCCCAACTTCGTTATCCTCACACAAAGCGTCATTCACGTCTGCTGAATAAATCACCTGTAGATTTTATTCAAATCTGAAAACGCATTCTATTCAAAACTGGCCAAGCTACCATGACTTCATTCAAAAATAATAATGTTATCTAGAACATGTCGCATTGTGTGCGATACCTGGTTAAAATTTATGCTGTAGCTAATTCTGTGACGATGACCGGCTAGACTGCTAATGGACCGTCTGGGAGTACGCCACCCTTGTTTTAAAAAAACTTTAAGAAATACAATTGAAATAGTGTTGTATACAATTGACGCACAATACAATACCGTCGACAAGTGAAAGCGTACTTTCGACTTTCATTAAGTTTTTGTGTAAGAGTATGTATGGGTCTCGAACGGCCGGTCCATATTGTCTCGCAACATAAATCTGCCGAACTATTCTGAATAAAGAGGTCCGCGTAGGTATTTGCTCGATTTTTACTTTCAAATGAACGTCGAACGTGATGAAGTATAATTAGACAATAAATAACTTTTTCACTCTTGTGTTAAATATAAATTAAATAAGCTCAAGTGGCATCTTAAAAAAACAGTGCATAAGAACTGACACAAATAAAATAAAGTAATGTAAAACAAAAGGAACACGAGAAAGAACTAATTAAAATACGATAAAAGTGAATCCAAACCCCGGGCGCCTAACGAGCAATAATACTATTTATTTTATTATTGGTTCGACTACTAAAAATAGTGGTATATTTAAATAGGCACAAAAACAAATACAGGAAAAATAAAAGCAGGTCGGATAAATAAGTGGGTGTTGGCGATGTAGATCCTTACCGTATCATGTATTGGTTGTTGTCGCTGCAGGCGATCGACACGAATCATGATTGGCGTGTGTGTGGACCGGACAGTCATCCATCATTGTGTGGAGCTTGTCGATCGCCGCAACACTAGTGGTGTTAACCGTATAAATCGACTAACAGAATCTGATAACATTTTAGTTGCTTGATTGGAAGAAAACTATTTTAATGGAATCAAACATTCGTTCCTAGAGAAATAGAATAATTAAACAAGAATTTGTTTTCTTATCTGTGTTGAAAACAAAATTGTTTATTTTTATTCCATCAGCTGTTTTTCAATTAAGTCTGCAGAAATGCTGCATTAAATCAGCGTATCGTAGATCAATTGTAAGATAAACATGTTTATCATTTTCGTGGAAAAGGTCATGCTTCGTCATGCCATGGAAATGAATTCCGTGAAAAGAACTGTAAAGAATTCAAAAGGCGGTAGGAAACTCGGCATAGTGTCCAGTCGGTTGGCGTTACTTGCCAAATTGAGGTGGTCGCGAGCGCAACACGCGCGCTGGACCGTTCACTAACCGTTTGTCGCCAAAACGAAGCGGAAAATTTAATACTCCAGCTCTGTACGTGATCAGTATCATTCTTTTTGTAACCAAGCTATGATGGCACACTTTCGTTTCCCATCGACAGAACGTTTATCTTCTTCAACCAACTAACTTTTTGTACACATCAATATTGTAGTAATTATAATTGACTGGTGTACACAGAATTAAATTATATTTAAGCTTTCTAGATCTTCCGTATCGATGCCAGGCTTTATAGTTTTCGAAGGCTGACACAGATCTATTCAAAGGAACCTCAGTCGTCAATCAAAATCAATGTATGATTATCGGGTTACCAATAAGAAAATCTGAACTATTCTTAGCGTCTATAGATTACCGATCAACGTCCATTAGTACTTTCATCTACAAATCGTTTAAAAAAGTTAAACCTTGTTCTCAAAATGTCCATCAAAAATCAAAAAGAAATTTACAAAGCGGCACTTCTATCGCACTAATAGCAAGGACTTATGATGTGAAGTTTCTTCAGGCCCATAAAAAACTCAATGAGCTGAGTAAGTATTGGCGTTATGTCGTTAAATTTGTCCCAAAACATCTCAGCGGCTCGTCTCGGTACCGTTGCGCGCCGAGCCCAAAGTTTCGGCGTAATGACCTGCGCAGGCGCTGCCGCACGAATGTCGCAGATCTCAATCATCCACGCTCGCTAACTGCAGCCTCGCAAATTTCCGCAACACCGCACTGACACCGACATTCTTTACTTTTAAATTGATCAAACAATTTGTCTTGAATATATTGACAATATCCACAGTTTTGTAGCTTTCACAACACCTCGATATGACTCATCCGTGAAAATGTAGAAATGTAAATATAATTTCTTGATCTTTTCGATAAAAGAACATTCCCACCGTTCTAATACCTATATTTCGTTAGCGGCGGACTGCCTGTGGTCTCCGCACCATACTTCCAACATTCACATTAGTGGCAGCTACACCGATTGCGCCGTAATTTTACGGTCTGTAAATTTTGTTTGATACAAACTAAGCTTAGCTACGAATAAAAACATGAAAAAGTATGGTATTACGAAAATGATTGAAATGTAATAACATAGTTTCAAACATTTTATGCTTATTTCAATTTTGTTCAAACACGGTGTTTGATGAAATCTGATAAAACTATTATAATTATAGTGCGGAAGAGATTCGGTAAACACAAATAAATCAACTTTAAACTTGGTAACCGTAATGTACATTATCTTTACTGATAATTATGCTTTCGCATATAGAATTAAAGTTAATAACATATCGATAAATTTGCTACTTTGGAACGGACGCTCGAGCGACGACCGAATGTCGGCACTCGAAAAAAACGTGACACCAATTTTACCGTAAGACTATCTACACATGGAGGATCAATTAAGTGTTACCGTTTTAGGAATAATTATGTTTTTTGTGTACGTTAGTAAGGCCGGTAGTCGGCACGCAACGTCACGAGGTGACCGGAGGCGCGCTAATAGCCGCTATTAGCAAATCGCTCTGAGAAATCGGCAACAATGAACACGAAATATGCTCATTGCCGTGTCCCATTCATTAAAGTTTTTGCGATACTATCTCTCCTGTTTTAAATGTGTGTCACACTCTTTTTCTTTTCACCTTTAAATAAACGGAGCAATTTGCCCTCGAGCGTGGCTAATATCATGATTAAATTATTATCTTGGCGCGTTTATGTGCTATCATTGTATCATTTGCTTGTGAACCTCCAGTGATTTGCAACTATTACTTTTGTTAATTTCACAGTGGTATAAAAACTAGATATGATTCTCACGTTAGATTTTGCAAAATGCAAGTACTCATACACACATCGCAAACTCTGTAAAGAGATATCTCTAATTGAATGTTTGAAGTGACCTGATAACTATTTTGTTTGGGCCACAAATAAGTGACACTATGAAATTAAATATATAATGTATTATTTCACTAGAAATCTATATATTCATACCTGAATCAAAAACTTTGTGCCCCTTTTTACGAAAATTACGCGGACGGAGGAGTATGTTTGGCACAGTTGAAGTTTATATGACGAAAGAGTGCAAAAAGCTAATGTTTACATACAGTTTTGAGTGAATTATGGTCGTATAGTAGTATTCCGAGCACTAGGCGACCACTTTTAAATATAAAAGCATGAACCTTCAGTGACTAACACGCAAGTTCTACGAAACAACTAAGAAAAATAGAGCACTGTGTTTGTAGGCGATCTGTTAGTAATCTATCATTACTTTAAGCTGCAAGACACTTTAACATTTATAGCGCGCATATTTAGAACATAGCTCGAGGCTTTACTACAGAACAGGTATAAATAAATAACCAGAAACCGATACAAATACACTATCCAGTATTGTAGTTGATTTAATTAATCTTTACACACATATCAACAATCGTCTAACGACCTGCATAAATCGCGAATACCGATTCAATTTGAAACACAACCGTGAAGCACAAATATACGAGAACTACAAAATAACGGTCGTTCCACACTTAACCTGTTAATCTCAACATATTTCACTGTAACTAAAACCTTAATTGATTTTATCAGATAGTCTCAGATATTAAAGTGTACTGCGCTGTGCAACGCAATAGTGCTATTTACTTACGCACTTAACGCCGTCCCTTTCTTACTGAAAATAAGAGCAAAGAATCGAATCGATAGCCGTCATAAAATGTTTTCCGAAACATTATCACGTATTATTATCTTAATGCGCTTTTTCTTAATTAATTCACATGACCGACAATCACGATTGCTCGTCATAATTTAAATGTATAATTTCATAAAATTTTGTTCGCAGGTTTTCAGAGATGACGATAAAACGGGAGCCGAAAACGACTCCGGAGAGATGTTCGACTTCTTGCTAGGTTTCACCACGGACATATTTCATCGATTCACGTAACGAGAAGAACCAATATGGGCCTAGAGACAAAATACACGAGAATGACGTGCGGAAAGGTTACGTCGTGTCCTTTCCGCAGGTAATGTCATTCCCATACATTTTGGCATAGGGTTTGGTGTGAACGCTAACAGTGTTTTGTCTAGGCCTGCTAATCTTCTTAATTGAATGCGTCGACCACGCTTCAGATTTCATAACGGACAGAATTATGTATAATATTCCGTACTAACAACTGGAAAAAACGGATCGATGGCACTAAATGAATGTCGAAAGTTTTCATATATTTTGTGAATACATTTTATTACAATTTGTAAATATGAAGAGGTGCTACGTACATGTTTCAGATCTTTTTATTAAAACAAAGTTATAATGACGATGCGTTGGAGCTCCAAACCTGAATACAAATAACCACAAAGGCCTATCAAAATTCATCCCATGGGTTTTTCCATGCATGCGTGATTTGAGCTTCAACGTTTAAGTGTTCAGTGAACTGAAGTGCAGTCTGGTGGCGAACCGGGAACCTTCACCAATTTAGAATGTAAGCTGTCTTCCGTCAATTGTACCTATAGTTTGATTTTCCATTCCTGTATAAAATCGTGTGCATTGTTCTGTGCATTTTTGAAGCTGGAAATCGTGCACCGGACAAAGTAAAACGATATTTTATAGTGCAAGCTCTGAATGTGCGTTTGTGTCGTGAAGCTTTCACCGCGTTGCGATTTTTCTACGTTTATGTTGTAGTTAATCTTGTGAACTTTGTACTAGATAGTGTTAAATAAGTTAGGATAGAGTGGTTACGTCTCTAGAAGTAACAATAAGAATTTCAAAGAGAACAATAGCCGTGTAACTCGCTAGTTGATCTTAAACCATAGCATATAATGTAATTCTAGGTACCTACTGCGACGTTTTATACTCCTACGTTTAGGATAAATTAATGGGCCACATTTATTATTGTCAACATGACATCATATTTGTTTTAGTTAACTGAGTTAGATCGCGGCGGACCACCTGTGCTCCCGAAGGCTCATTAGCAAACAATGATCGGGCGGCGGCGACTACCGAAGCCTCTCGCGATCAATAAACTGTTGAGCCGATAAGAGCGCGTCGGCTTGCAGATCTAGGGTTGCCATTATGTATATCTAGTTTTAAATCGCATAATTTTATCCGTTTACAAGATGTCTTACACGCCTAGGGATAAGGAACATGACGCTACAATTTTGTTTTCTCATATTTGTCATTTTAATATGACTGACTGTTTCTTTATATTTCATTTCCAAAGTTGGCATAGGATCGTTATTGCTATTGGATTTATTCGCTAAACGTCTATAGATTGTGTGGCAGCCCTACGTCTCAAGCGCGCGCACGCCGCAGGCGACACATCCATATTCCTGTGACGTGTGTTTTGACAACCAGGCTGGGCAACTTTTCATCGTCATTTTTGCCACATTTTTTGCTGTACAGTTCAACGGCCCCGTGCCACACATAAGTGTTATATTCATGTAATTACACCTCATAACCGACCGCTTAATTACTCCAAACTGCTGCGACGTCCGGACCTGGAATTCGATCAGAAAAAACCTAATCCGGCGCCGCTCTTAAATTACGCTTCGTTAACCTTCGGCTCGGCTAATAATAGCCTACAACACCCACTTTGCATAGAACTCGAATGCCCCTTGTCTCTCTACATGTACACTTTTTCTTGCCAAAAACATGTCATACTCTTCGACCATATTATACTCGTAAATTATAGTCGGCAGCATGCTATGTAAGTTTCTTTCATTCAAAGGGCGGTAAAATTCAGCTAATATTTCGCCGGCCATTTTTATAACTAGTCACTTATCTTCGATGTTTAAGATTTTTCACTTTTATTTTATGTATATGTGATAAATTCTTTTTGATAAACATTATTTGCATTTAGCGGTATATTTTTATGGTGTATTTTAAAGAATAACTTCGGTATATAAAAATGTAAATGAATTGTGAAATGTAGGTAAGTTAAACACATTATGCACGTAAAAGGAAGGCGTTCTTTAGATGTAAATTATGCCAAAACTATGTGTGTTAACTCTTTGAATTTATTAGTTGAGTCAAGAGGTTGTGTTTGGTTCACAGTCATTAAAAATGAGCACAAGAAATGGCACCTACGTTTTAAATTATTGTAATATAATTATAAATATATTATTGATTTATTTATTGTTATTTTTGGAAATGTATAATATATATCTAACTTAGCTAAATTAAACTGATGGTTAGCGGATATCTGCTATTTACTGTTTGCCAATGTCTGTCAACACTTTAGACGACATGACAGTATTCGATTTTTTACCGAAGCATAATTAAATTAATATGTATATTTAAACCTAAATGCACAAACATCAAAAACCGCTAATCCTTATCTGAGAAATTCCAGTATTCGTAACCGTTTGCTTAGGAACAGGAGTAGGTGACTTTACACCTCTTTAGTATCAAATAACCAATTTGCTGTAGGAAGATATTCATAGTCATTCGAATAACTCCCGTACGACGACGATGCTATGCGCCCGCGCAGATATTGTGCTATCGCTTATAGTTTTACGTGGCTGAACATCAGACATCTAGCTTGTATTAACGAGAATAATGTGCCTTTTATTAGCTACTAAGTGAGTACTTATATGTATATGGTATAATTATTTCTATAAAAACAGATGTCATAGAATAACAATTGAATTATTGATAGCATATGGCTTTATTCCTTGTGTTGTAACACCCTCGCATCAGTTTAAAAGCGTTCTCCCCATGCGAGCTGGCAACGGCGCAACAAAACTAAAAGACATTTTCAGCCATGCACTAGATCATTGGTATTTTCAAGTTTGTATGCTTTTTCTTTTACAGTTATTTGGTATTTACTTATAAAAAAAGGATATACCGTTAATTCTTTTAGATTTGCATTATGTACTTAGTACGATTAAATTTTTACTAAACAGTAAATGTTAAATATAATTATAAATACCAACGATCTAGTGCATAGCTGAAAAATAATTTAGTACCTATTTTTGTTTGTATTTAAATGAAATAATCACGAAAAACTACTAAAAATGCGTTGTTGCTAGCCCACATGGTATTAACGCTTTTAATACCACGGTCGCACTGACCTAAAAATATCGCGACAGGATTAGATCGCTAGTTAGATTTTCAACTTGCGGTGTAGAACGTAGCGTTGAGAATCCAACAGAGAATAATCCCCGCGCGTCGAAAAATCTCACTGTTCAATTTTCAGCTTTCGCCGCAAAGCAGTACATTGAAAATCAACTACGCAAAAAAATCCCGCCAAGATATTTTTACGTCATTGTGGACGTGGAATAATTGTACATAGTTAAATATAGTTTTATTATACAGCTTTACAAGACTGTTGTCCTTATTAGGTATACATTACATCACAATGACGAGATGACGTCCTTTATATAGTTATAGCGTTGAAAGCTTTCCTTGATTACATTTTCTACGTAATGTTTTAAAATTTTCTCTGTGAGTATTGATTGTTATAAAGTAAGTAGGTATTTGAACGCATAATATCGTTTTGTAAATGTCGAACATACTGGCTTGAGGTATACAGGGTGGCAGGGACATCGATGCGAAACCTGTTACCGTGGATAGTGTATACGATTCAGAAACTTCTTCTGCGTGAACTTTCTCTGCGTTGAAATGGTTACAGTTTGTGTATCGAGATGTCCCTGCCATCCTATATGGTTCTACCAATATTTTTATACTGAACGTTGTACAGTAGAAACGTTTATAAACAATGTAAAGCCAATTTGGTCAATCGCATTAAATAAAATTGTGTATCTACTTTCGTCACTTTTATTCTTCGAATTGTACCTATACCTGTTCAATATGAAAATAAATGTGTTATTATTATAGTCAGTTTTTACATTCTAATCGAATTAATTTTTTGCTTACTTTCGTGAGCACTTCATTGTTCGACATTACTGTGTTATTAGTTGGTACATCCATTCGTGCCTTGTCAAATTAACAATCATTTGGCTAAGAAATAGTAACGGTTGTGCGTGATTTATTCAGGTGAAGTTATTAAGTCTGCCATTACCTGCGAACTGCGGTCATCACCCATTGACCCAGCCGTTTCTCCAATTAAAGCAGCACCCGAGGGGAGATGCCGACACTCAACAATAACTCATAGGTAGTCGACATTCACAGAAACGTAATAAAGTCGTGGTGGGATTTTATTGCCAACTAGATTTCAACTCTCGGGTGTAAACCCTAGTGTTCAGAATCCAACAGAGTGCAGAATGAGCCTCAGCGCGTCGAAAAAACACAAGTGTTCGATTTCCAACTCGGTGCTTAGCGCTTCGTTGAAATTCCAGTGCGCGAAAAATTCCCTCCGCGATTTTGTTACGTCCGATCGTGGCCATAGTCATTTGCTATCCGACTGCGGGTTTATTGTAATGCGGGTTAAGCAGCTCAGCAAACTTCTGTATGATCCCGTTACTGTTTACTCAATCTTTGACACCACCGTTTTAAGTGAAAAGGTTCTTGACAAAACAACAATTTTGAACTTAGACCTCAAATCGTGTATCACATTTACATAAAAATTGTTTCTCATTTGTCTGATTGGTCATATGCAAATCTGTGTGTCTGTGTAGGTAGGTATATGGCGTGGCTGGCGCACGGGTCGTTGGCTGTGCTCGTGGTATCGTCACCGCGACTCGTGCCTGCCTAATGGCCTCTCCACCATTACGCCGGTAATAGCACAATATGGCCAATTAGTCCAAACAGCCAAGATTTACCACCACCAGAACAAACCACATTGCGTCAACCGCATTACTCGTACAATTACCTCTGTTTTACACAAGTTCATTATCAATTTCGAAATCGTATTTTTATAACAAAAAACTACATTGTATGTTAGTAGAGTTACAGAAAAGTCGACCCTACTTAATACTTCGCTGCAATTACGTACCTGCTGCCTATGTAATGTTGGCCATTAATGTGGCGAATTGGTTTGGTTTGGTAAGTACCAAATTAAAACGGTTTAACTGATCAGGGTTAGTAAGCGTGGTGCTTTCTAGGATTCAATGATAAAAAGTGATGTGCAAGTTAGCAGTGTCTGTAAGCACTTTCACGTATTGAAACGAACATTGATAAAGTGCATGGCGTCACGTCATACGATGAAACATGATAAATAAATATTTATTACCTACTCGTATTACAAAAACAGATTCAAAATGAATGCGATACGAGCTTCAGGTCTATTGTGCGACCATCAAGCTGCTGGGAGCTATCTTCATCGTTATTACAAGTCCCTCCTACGCGAACAACAGGTGTGTTTCAGTCATTAGTTTATTTTATCCAGATAGAATCTTGACGGATGTAAGCACCAAACATCATTACAATAGGTGTTCCGTAATGGTCAAACCAACACGTACACACCAGTGACTAGAGCGAACTGTATGTACCAACGACGTTGTTCGACACCTATTGATGTTTCACGAAACAGATATATGCAAAACAAAAATAACAGTATTGGCACATCATTTGTGTTAAGTTTTTGTCCGAACAAAAAGCGTTCGGCGCGAACTTATTACTGAGAACAAATTAGACGTCGGTCGTAGATAATTAGGTACCTACCTACAGCAAATATGGTGCAATATTCAGGTAGTGATTACTAGGTTTGAGGGGCGAATAAGCTCGCATGACAAAACGAACGTTGACCGTGACCCAGAGAGGTGTGATGTGCAAACACTTGCGGCGACCGGCAGTCAAGAGGACTCGACGCTTCGCGGCCAATAATAACCGGAGACCACAACCTACATCAACCAGGTAGACACCTCGATACGCTCACTAATTGAAAAATATTTTCGTAAATGCAAACAAGTTTAACCAACTGCATCTGCTACGTGCAGAATCGATTGCAAATTAATGTCATCAGTTACTGTCATAATTGCACCTTTCAGAATTTATATTTACGGTAAATCTTATCGAGGTGTGTCCTCAAAAATCCACTTCAATTGGCTCATTCTGCCCGTTAATCTTGACTTTCAGATATGCAAATTGGCAGATAAACCCAGTAGAGTACCTAACCGTGGGAAGAAATGGACTCCACTTCTGTCATCAGCGGATTTTCGCACGGGGAAACGTACGGAAAAGACAGAAGAAATTGAGAACGTGGTCGGGGTGATATGGGGGCAGTCTACCTACTACGGCTACGATAACTGGTGGACTGAGTTGAAACTATGGGTAAAAAAGTTGTATAATATATTGATTTCGTTCTTAGCGGACACAAAACTGTAACGCATAATTATGCCGCACATCAATAGATCGATATGTAGGTACAAATATTCTGCCTAATTAGAATACTTACTTAGCAGGCGTGGGCCCGGGATAACGGTCTACTTATTAGACACACTTGCTTTCAAATCGAACTGCTGATTTATCATGTACCTACTTACTTATGACAAAAAAACCTCTACAACAGAACTCGAGACGACTGTCAGTTATATTTTTTAGACTTCAACGAAAACAACTTTTTTTCCATTTCGCTTGTCACTTGATAGTTAGTTTGGGCTATTATTTTCTTTTATTTTTATTAATTAGCTTTGTTAAAGTCCTCCATGCAATTTGTTTCAAATAAAATAGCCTACAAATTACCTCTCTCCGAACTAGTATTTCGTCAAGAGCTTTTTTTGAGCCAATTGTCCGCTGCCAGGCAGCCGGATGCCGATGATACCTAACTGTAGGTAATTACACAAAAACTGTGTGAAAGTAAAGGTGTCTCAGACAAGTTCTAGTTTCAGACCTATGTACGGTTAATTGGAGAAAAGTCGGACACAACCTCCCGACACCGGCGGCGATCTCTCGCGTCCGGCCCTGGTCCAGGCCATGGTACGGAGCGAGAGGGCATGGGGAGCCGTCACCTCCTTCAGCGAAGCAGTGATGCTTGCGAAGAGGGAGGCGGCGCACGTGAGGGAGAGGCAGCATATGCGCCCTCGCGACCCCAGCCGCCGCAGGATACGGAGACGCCCTGGGCGTCGGGAATCCCAGGCCGATTTCCGGCCACCGTAGGCATGGGCTTGCGGACGGCGAGTAATGGGTAGCTCGCTGTCCGGTAAGGACCAAGCCCAAGTCGACGGCGCGTTGTGTTCCACGCGCGCCTCAAAGAGATGTCAGCACAAAAAGTGATGGGACCCGCAAGGGTCGATGCCTGCCAGGGGTGCGGGTTTGTTCGAAAGAGACACCACAGCCCCTGGCTTAAGGGCTACTGAAGGAACACGGGTGGGTTTTAGTCAGTAAAAGTCTGACACGCCCTCCTGCTCCACCCAGAGCGGGAGAAGTTATTTGATGATTTCCCACCCAAAAAAAAAAAAAAAAAAAAAAACCTCCCGACACACGGTCGTGATTACTTAGAAGGCTTAATTTTCTGTAAGTACATTATTTCAGTATCTAATGTTTATATTGCCTTTGCAGAATTTCTTCTAATCTTATGTAGTCATATTTCTTCGGTGATAAGACAACGATTCAGAATCGGATTTTCCTACAACGGTTTTATTCAAACTTTTGTGGGTTCAAAGGTACACCCTGTGTAATTCGACTACAGTGTCGTATGGACACCCAAATATCCATCACAGACTTAACGGACGCTCACTGCGGACTTAGTGACCTGCCTACGGTGCCTACTAAATCATAATCATATAGAACTTTAATGGATGAACGGCCTAATACTGCATCTGTTTAAGTGGAACAACAAACAACACATGTTTGTAACTTATAAACGAACATTAGGCCCTTAAGGCCCTTAAGGCCTTAAGGCCTTATCTTGAAAACCAAGTCGGTACCGACAAAGTTCAATTATCGAAAAGTTCAAGAAACTTAATTGGTCATTGATTTACGCATTGGTTTTTTTCAGAAAACCCAATCTTCCGAAGGAATTTTCTTAATATTTTACGCGCCTGTTTTACTATAACTGATCCTGTACCTCACCCAATATTGTTGTGCGTGTAGACTAGCGTCTAACTGCTCATCACTGATACTACCTCTGTCGGACACGAAGCCTGGGGCCTAAGTCTACTAATTTATAAACGTTACAATGGTCTCTCAATGGTGTGTTTTTGACAGTTTTTGTATGGCAAATCTGTCAAAAACTTACCATTGAGAGACCATTGTGACGTTTATAAATTAGTAAACTTAGGCCCCTGGTGAGACAGCGTGCTTTTTAGCCAGGCCCACCAGTGAGTTCGAGCCCGCGACTAGTGTACCCTTAAGCGGTCTGAGTAGTAAGTCCATTACGTCAACTGATCAGACGTCAAGTATCTCCTTACTCATATTCCTGCAGACAACATGATAAATGATAAACTTCAGTAGTCAAAGGTACACCTTAAGTTCCTCATCGAGCTAGCAATTGTTTCTGAACATATAGCATGGATAGATCAACATTGCTTCCAGGCAGTGTCCAACTTGACGGATGACTCGACCTCGCACGACAAAAGCGCGACGGATTTGAGGTAAATCGACAAGTCGTGACCGAGTCGTTTAATCATAAGCATCTAAGCTAATTAGAGTAGGTCGCGAACTCTTGGGACCGGTAATGAAAATCACAATTGAACCTGGTTGCGGTGGAAAATTGCACTTGGCGTGGCATTCCGTCGACATCGCAGAGGCTCTCGAGTCACTGGTTGTCAACCCGCCGCGATACCGCAATTATTATCTATAAATATATTCCTATGCTCCGTAAAAAAGAAACATTGACTTCCTAGGGACTTGGGATTTGTGGGTCAACCGTTTGTGGGACAACATGAAAATGAAAATATATTCAAAACAATACTGAAATATAGTAGCTAGATAACTAGGTACTAGGATTTCTGATTTTATTGTAACTAGTGCTCGCCTAGCGGTCAAAATTCGACCATAATTCATTTAAATAGAAATTATAAAAATATTAGTTTTCTGCACTCCTCCAAATAGTTCTACTAACTATTAAAATACAGGGTTATCTCACGGACGTGATCGTAAGATATCGATATCCAATGATATTAAACATGATGGAACACCTGCTCCTGAGACAAATTAACATTTCGTTAACTTTGCCCCCCTTCCGACACTGTCCCATGAGTCCTATCACGTCTATGAAGATCTGCCGACAATTTTAATTCGCTCTTGTAGATATACTCGATACTCCCCCTATTACAGTCGATATTGCACAGACGCCAGCAGGTCAACCTATCCCAAACTGTCAAATTTTCCCAATTGAACACGAACCTTAATCCTTTGTAATAAAGTTGAAAAGCTATCAAAGAAATTTGACAGATTGGGGTAGCTTGATGTGCTGGCCTCTGTAACTTTATTATATCACCAGTTATTTATTTATTACTTTAACCACACAGATATGTGTTTCTACCAGTCAACCTTTGGGGGAGGTAGCTGCAAACGGTAGTACCTGGATAGGTACAATAGCAAAAAATGTATTGCCTATTTAACAGCGCTGTCACAGGTCCAATAGCGCCACTCCTTTAAAAAAATAATTATTATCTCGTGACTGAAAAGGAATTATGAAAAACGGCTCAATCAGCTGTCTCGGTAAGTGTGTCTAGAATTTTCTAATACCTTTTATGAAGTTTCCTATTGAGACACGAAGCAACAAAATACGATCTAGTGGAATGTGGCCGTTTTTCTTTAGATCGTAGTTTGTTGCTTCGTGTCTGTTTGGTTCATTTTTGTGCGATTGTGTTTAGTTTAGTTTTTTTTTTTTTTGGTTGGGAAATCATCAAATAACTTCTCCCGCTCTGGGTGGAGCAGGAGGGCGTGTCAGACTTTTACTGACTAAAACCCACCCGTGTTCCCTCAGTAACCCGTGTGTCAGGGGTAGCGGTATCTCTTTCGAACAACCCGCACCGTGTTTAGCTTAGTACCTATGTGATCTTCCTGTGCGAGTCACAATAAATACTTTTTATTTATTTCTTTATAAACAAAAAAATATAATCGCAGTAGGTACAGTCGCCAGCAGGTCAAGCTATCCCTAACTGTCAAATTTTCCCAATTGAACATGAACCTTGTGCGTAAGGAATAAAGTTGAAAATCTATAAAAGAAATTTGACAGATTGGGGTAGCTTGATGTGCTGGCCTCTGTACAGTCGCCAGCAGATCAAGCTATCCCAAACTGTCAAATTTTCCCAATTGAACATAAACCTTATTTCTTTGTAATAAAGTTGAAAAACTATCAAAGAAATTTGACAGATTGGGGGAACCTTGATGTGCTGGCGTCTGTACATCGGTTATCCACTTCTTAAGAAAGCTATGCGATGTGTATGGTGCCAAATGAATGAACTTGTTCCGAATTCAAACTTTTCAATTAGTCATTCTAAAAAGCTCACTATTAGGTAGGTACCGTACCTAGAGACTCTTCCAAAAAAATATTCCAATATTTCTTTGAAAATTACCTTTACGGCAGGAAAAAGCGTATAACAACTACATCAGCGCATTAAACTTAAAATAACCGTCGCCGTCGCCTTGCCTGGGAAAATAAAAAAAAGTAATTTATTGCATTTTTATTCGATAAGTGACCGGACGCACCGACCACAATAACTGTATCATGATATCAAGTTTGAAGATGTACGGAACCATACAAAGTAGAATTCGCTGGGAACTCCATACAAGCTCCTATCTCAGTATGGCCATGCGATTGAACGGGTAAAGCACTGATAATTTATTGCTACCGTTATAATTACTTTCAATACAGACAATATTGTTAAATCATAAAAGGTCAGGGAGATCGTTCGCTGTATTAATTCGCCTCAGGAGCTGTTTACGATACTTATTATTCAATAAAACTGTCGGTTATGGGAATTAATATGTTTCTGTTCTGTGCTGTATGTTCGAAGCCACCAATCAAAGTTATTGGAACGTGTGCGCTTCATACGGACTTGTAAGAATGCCAAGTTTTTGTTGCTATTTTCACGGTAAGTATAAACTGGATTAACTGCAATACGAAAAAAGTAAAAGGTTTATTTGCATGAAATTAGTTTGATACAGATGTTACATGGCTTAAGGTGCCTTTTCTCGCCGGATAGCCGTGCAAATTATGGAAGATCTAACTTATCTAAATTAGCTCCTTTTACAGGCACAGTAATCGCACATGCTTGCCTTATTCTCGCCCGCAATTTGATCGCACTATCAACTCAGTGCATAGTTTTATTTCTCTGCTGATGTAATTCAATGTGAAATTTGTCAACTGTGATGAGGTGTTATGTTGATTATTAGATTCTGATCTGAGGCACCTACAACATAAGGTTCTTCGTTTTCCTATTTTGTTTTATTCTTAAGATTCTGATCTTAGAACGTTATAGCGATATTTTTAGGTCGGTATTGGTACTATTGGTTTCAAGAACATTATTAGGTTCTTCATAAGCGCGTTGGACCCCGGGGGTAATACTTTTTGCTGCTCGTTGCTCGACGATCGAATATTCTAAGATTAGACCGTGTGAGATTTTATCCAAAAAGGCTCTGTAAGATAGCACATCTTCAAGCTTTGTCAAATAGATCCTATTGGCACCATTAGGTACCTACTAGTAGATACTTCCAAGAGCTTTGATGGACTTGACATTCGGTTTTTTTTTTTTTTGCGTGGGAAGTCATCAAATGACTTCTCCTGCTGAGTAGAGCAGGAGGGCGTGTCAGACTTTTACTGACTAAAACCCACCAGTGTTCCCTCAGTTACCCGTGTGCCAGGGGCGGCGGTAACTCTTTCGAACAACCCGCTCTCCTGGCAGGCATCGGCCCTTGCGGACCCCACCAGTGGTTGCTGACATCTTTGACGGCGCGCGTGTGGAACACAACGCGCCGTCCCGTCTACCACTTTTCGGCCGCAGGGGATAGGGAGAGCGGCTGACGCTATACCGACACTCCTCTTCCCCTGCGGCCCCACCGCGTCCGCCATCAAACGGTGGCGGCCCCGTCCAGGCCACGGAAGGGAAGAGCGCTGCTCAGAAGCACCGGCACTCCTCCTCTACCGCAGCCCGTAACCCTCAGCCGCGATGCCTCCCATTCGACATCGCGGCCCACCTCAGTTGCGGTGCACCTCACCGCAACCTACTTTTTGGCCGCTACGTCAATGGCTTGAAGGCAAAAGCCCTGACGAGCGGCCCCACCTTTGGGTTCCTCTTGGATTCACCGTGGCTGTAATCCACGGTTACTGAGCCCCCCCGCAACGACAATGCGGGAACCCACTCGGGGGCGTGTAGATAAATGGTTAAAACATTTTCTGCGATCATAAAACTACGCATCCTGGTAAGAAATATGACTGTGAACATAAAGATATAAATGTTGACGATCTAAAAATGAAAGAAAACATCTCAGAACCTGCGTATCTGGCTGTGCAATTTGCAATAGTCATCTAGGGAAACTGCAGGATTAATAATGCTAGCGAGCAATGAGCTATCCGCCTGTCACCATCTGAGCAATATTGCAGTTTTAAATCAGACACCTTAGTCAGGCTGTACACAACACGCCAAGGCGCCGCCACTTGGTTTCTACTTCCAACATAAAATAATGTCACCCATCTAATCATTTACCGTAATAAATTCAGCTGAAAGAAAATTTTATAAATTAAAATGTAATATTCGTTAATTTCACCGATTTCTTGCGACCCGACCATCTATCTGCTATTGATAGTTCTCATCCATCTAACATTAAGTTTCTCCTTATTTTTTCTGACTAAGGTATAACTAAAAGGTTAACGAGAAATTAATTTCAGAAACCCACATACCTAATACGAGGTGCATTCAATAAGTACCTAGCCTCATCGCCAGAGGGCGCTGTAGTTTCAAAAGAGTTTTACCACAGTGTAGCACATTCTTTTTTAATTCTTTTTTCAAATTTTCAATCCAAATCCTTCATTTGTTTTAATTTGACAACTTATGGAAGCGAACGTGTCGATCGGTTTTACAAAAATGGAAGAAGAGCAATATCGTTCGGTGATTCGATTCCTATTTTTGGAAGGGAAAACGCGCATCGAAATCAAAGAGCGCTTGGATGCTGTGTACGGTGACTCTTCTCCATCGATGGCCACCGTCAAGAATTGGTTCAACGAGTTTGCACGTGGCCGTACGTCGGTTTTTGATGAACCACGTCCAGGTGCATCGAAAACAGCTGCTACGGAGGAAAACATTAAAAAAATCCATGATCTCGTATTGGCAGATCGCCGATTGAAGGTTCGGGAGCTAGCTGAGACTGTAGGCATTTCAGAAGGAACAGTGCATCATATTCTTCACGAGGAACTCGGCATGAGAAAGCTGTCGGCGCGATGGCTGCCGCGTTTACTCACACCAGAAAACAAGCGCAACCGTGAGACCACATCGGAGACGTGTTTGGCGCTGTTTAAGCGGAATCCAGCGGAGTTTTTGCGTCGTTTTGTGACCGTCGATGAAACCTGGATCCACTGGTACACACCAGAGACCAAGGAGCAATCAAAACAATGGATCCAGACCGGGGAACGTGCTCCAAAGAAGGCGAAAACTGTAAAATCGGCCGGAAAAGTTATGGCCACCGTTTTCTGGGATTCACAAGGTGTGATCTACATCGATTACCTCGAAAAGGGTAAAACAATTACAGGGCTTTACTATGCCGATTTATTGGGCAGTTTCGACGCCGAATTAAAGAAAAAACGACCCCATCTGGCGAAGAAAAAAGTGCTGTTTCACCACGACAACGCACCGGTTCACACGTCTGCCGTTGCCATGGCCAAATTGGTCGAATTACGCTACGAATTGCTGCCCCAACCACCGTATTCTCCAGATTTGGCCCCTTGTGACTTCTTTCTGTTTCCTAATCTGAAAAAATCACTCGCCGGGAATAGATATGGATCGAATGAGGAGGTCATCACCGCCACGGAGGCCTATTTTGCAGAGTTTGACAAAAACTATTTTTCGGACGGGTTAAAAAAGTTGGAGCATCGCTGGGCTAAGTGTATCGAACTAAAAGGAGACTATGTTGAAAAATAAATTGCCACTTTTCCAAAATTTTCGTTTTCTTTTTGTAGGCTAAGTATTTATTGAATGACCCTCGTACCTAGTAAGAAAATTATTATGATACATGAGGCTGGCGTGAAGCGCAATATTTAGGCATAATATTATGCGACTATGGTGTATTGTGATTATGGTTTGACCTTTTGACAAACGGCTCAAGTGCTGAACAACACCTTAATAACTTCAAGTGATGATCCCTTTAACGCTATATTAATCTTGTCTGCTGAGAAATCATAGGTAACGAGTTTTAGCGCACGCGTTGCCTCGCCAATCAGGACATACTTCCTAGCCGTACGCGCAGGAAGTCATGCAGGTAGACGAACCGGACTGTTGAGTTATTTTTACTTTTTCTTACCAACTTGTTTACATAATGCGTCTTCCTGCTGACTTATACAGAGATAAGAAACTGCTATGCTAATCTGGTGCATAACGTTATTTGATGCTATAAATAATATGATTACAAAATTATTGTTATGAGCGCCTATTTCAGTGTAGCGGTCCGGCAATGGGCCCTTGTCTCTTTGTCTCTATTACGGATTGTCGGCCATCGTCCTTATCTACACGTGTATCTTGTGTTAGTATCACTCTATATGGAGACCGTTGGGTATTATCACATCAGCTTGTACCCAGCGCGGTCGCACGGTAAGGGCCTCCATTTGCATACAAGCAAATATCTCGATCTACGGGCGCTGTGCGGGCAGATTACCGTCGCAATGCTTCCGCACGCTGTATTGAATTCGGTACCAACGGTCCCGACTCCCATTACCAGTTCACGTTTACTTGTTAGTGTGATTCTCAAATGATAACAATCGCCCCGGTTGCGGACCGAGCATAATAACAACCAGGAATAAGTCCGGCTATCCTTGCAAATAATGATCTATGAAAATAATGGGTGAGATAGTGGAACTATAATTTAAAGGCAAACTCTTGTAGTGCTTGTCCATCAAGAATATATTCAGAGAGTAATGTATTGCTTGGACGAATGTTTAACAATTTACCTAAGTTAATAACTCGTAACTGTACGCAGTCGTTATGTCGGAATAGTTGGACTAAAGATTCAGAATAAATGGCCAATATAGTTCTAAGGAACATGACAAGAACACTAGATAGTCTAATGCTCGTTAAGCATTTGAATATCTGGGTCTATAATAAACTACACACCCTGAAAATTGGTCACTTGGGTAATTACTGTCTAAGCTTTATCTCCGTTACCACTCCACTCCATAGCAAAGCACATTAACGCCTACGTGGAAAGCGCTAGCAAGATGTTTAAATTATAATAAGACAAGCACCATGCAGGCACTTCACAAGTTCACAACGAATGGTAAAAGAATGTTGCTCCTACAAAAGCGGAGGCGCACTCAAATCTCATTGAAATTGAAACTAAATTATTGTTAGCTCTTCTAAGAATGCCGTGGACAACCTATATATTCTGGATTTGTGGATACGTCGAAACAGTTTGGGCTACAACACGGAACGAAGGGGGGCAGGAGCGCACACATAACGGGGACATTAGCGCTAGACGTGTACCAACTCGAAGTACACAGGATTCGCCATGTACCAGTGTGTAGGGGAAGCAGAGGTACCCAGTAGGGTCAACTGCAAATGCGTGGGAAGCGGGCGCCAGCCACCATACACCCGATACATTACTGTACACCTACATAATTAACTATATAATTTAATACGTATCCGCTCTTGTCATGCTACACGTCGTTCAGATAGTGGCTTCAATTGCACAGAATTCGATGAGCTTCCTGTAACTACAACACGCATTTTGCTACCTTGTAAGTGGCAACTTGAAAGCCAGACGAGCTAACGGGCACTTACTACTTACATGCACTTACACATTGATTGCTAGTTAGCATAATATGTTCCTTGAGTTCTATATTCGATTATGCCGCCATTCAGAATGACTTAACTGTGTAGAAATATGTGTTTCGCTAGACTCCAATGAGAGCGAATAGGTACGTCCGTGATCGAACTCAACATGAGACATAGGTTATATTATATATAACTCAAACCTACAGTGGAACAATAAAGTTTCCAATATTGCGAAAGTAGGTAATTGATGTCGGCTTGCACTTATGAAAAGCTATGTCGAAGGTTAAAGACCAAGGATGAGTATTAGGTTAAATATAGAGGGTGGGCGCGGCTATTGTGGGTAAATAAAGCGTAAGGGGAAGGTAGATAGTAGTTGACAGAGGTCACGTTAGTCCGCCGCGCCGGCGGTTGTGGGGCTCACCCATGCCCCGTTGACCCACAGCGCAACTACCTAGCTCCATAAATCGTCGGAGATGACAACTAACTAGCGTCCGCCCATACTTATAACTAGAATCATATACTCCTAAATGTATTTAACTGCAGTTTGCCCAATCCGGTTGTACTTATCTAGCTTCAAGTAAATATTGTGTTCATTAGGTATGGTGAACTCAGTTGTTGCAACAAAGAGAAATTGATAAGTAGATAACCTACCTTTAGGAAGGTGAATCTAGTCATAACTTTAGTGGGGGCTTGCAGTTAAGTAATAAACAGCCACACAGGTTGAACGTTCAGATTAAGCTACGCTTGACGAGGTTGGTCCGTGGATGGGTGACCATCTTTACATACCAACATCCCTCCGTGCCTCGGAAAGCACGTTAAGCCGTCTCGGCTGTCATTTGTGGATATTTGATAGTCGTTACGGGTCGTCAGAAGCCCGAAAGTCTGACAACCAATCTTACCAAGGGGTATCATCGTATTTCCCAGTTACCGGGTTGTGGAGGTCAGATAGGCAGTCACTCCATGTAAAATACTGGTATTCAGCTGCATCCGGTTAGACTGGAAGCCGACTCCAACTTAGTCGGGAAAAGGCTAGGCAGATAAATCTAGTTATAACTTTACAAGTTTGTAAAAAAAAACACCCAAATATTAGAAAACAATTCAGGTAGGTAGCTGGTAGCTATTAAAACATTGTTCTTAGAACTCGTTTTTTTATACATGGCATCTCGTAGATGATCTTCAGAGGTCTTAACCACGGAGTTTCCTGTGGCTGCCTTATGCGAACTCAAAGCCAGGGGCGAATTTCTTCCAAAACTAAGCGACTGCGAACCTCGTTTTAGGGCGTCACTGGGGAGAGAATAGCAAGATGGGACAGGCTGGATCTGATCTGGATGATTATTATTATCAAGGGACTTTAAACTGGTCCCAGGCTCAGCTACGGCGTGGGGTGGCACTTCGTCGAGCAACGATCGGGGGTGGCTATTTAGTCGAGGTCGTCGCGAGGAACCTCGGCGGCGAGATCGGATTGACGGACGCTTGTTTTAGGAGGGTAATGGGCTCATCACCGTCGGTGAAAATACCTATGCCTTGGACGGCAAACTTTGCTAATTCTAGAGGGGATGTGACTGGCGGCCGCAGCAACCAGAGGTTTGCGATGGTTTTCAGCTTTATCGAGAAAACGCTTGGAATTGCGTTTCATGAATTGATGGATAGTGGGGATTTTGTGGTCGAGGTGGAGGATTTCGTTTCGAACGAACCAAGGGGATCCTGTAGCCTTGCGGAGGAAACGGTTTTGGTGGGTCTGCATCTTATGTACTTATATGGTGGAGTTTTGTGTTGTTATATGCAAAGACTGCTCAGGCACTGTCAAGATTGGCCTAATGCACTATGTAAAAGCGCAACTTGCACTCAAGTGACAATTTGCTACGTGTATTTAGAACGGAGTGGAGCCTACCGAGGGCGAAAGCGGCGCGAACGGAAGGCCCGTTCCGGCCTATAAGTGCTCAGAGAAGGAGAGGTGCTGATTAAGGATCATGCCTAGATAGTAGGCTCGCTTTTCCCAAGGGATCGGCTTGCCGAACATGGAGATGGGTCACGGGGCGGGTGAGGGTTAAGTCGCGGTTTTGATAAGAGGACCACTTCACTTTTGTCAGAATTGACATCGATTCTCCACTTTCTGAACTAGGCGCTGGAGAGCGCGGGAGTTTGTTGCGTCTTGAAGAGTGAGGGCTATCGCGTTGTGGCTGCGCGCAGTGAAGTAAGTGGCTGTGTCGTCTGCGAACAGTGCCAACCTCAGAATACAGTGCCAACTATGCATTTTTACTTTTGGGGACGACGCAAAAGGCGGTCAAAGGATTGGTTTGTTCTTTTACCCCAAATCTCTAATTCAGATAATTTATGGAAACTAAGAAATGTCTCTGACAAAATGACAGGACAGTGGTGCAAAACATTTTAACAATTAAAAATAAAACATTTATAAAATTAAATTTAATTATAAGAACAAAACAATGTTTTGTGTAGTGCGAAAAAACTGATGTACGATTCGTATTATTGCAAACAGAGTAAAATTGTCCATTCTTTGGAAGATACTGGTCTTTGGAGCTTTTTTCTTGGGAGAACTCAAGGCATGGGTTGTTTGGTATTTTTTAACAGTTCTTCGCACTGTCACTGCCGATATTTCAAAAAATGCCGCTGTTTTAGCAGCACAGTCTCCTAAAGACCAATATTCGGCCTTTGGCCAAGTCTTGTATGTGTGCTTGCTCTTTCTGGCATTGATCACCAAGATTTTACTGTAGGACTCATGGAATTTCGAGTCCTCTTTTTGACAGGCGACGAACTGTCGGCGGGGGCGGTGGCCTGCGAAGGACCAGATTGAGGCTCCATTTGTCAATTATCAAATAAAACTGGACAACAAAACCAAGGAAATATAACAAGCAACAACAAGATGAAACACTTAACACGATGGTAACGAAGCGCATTAACAAAATTACAAACGCAGCGAAAAACAAGATCGGGGAAAGAAAACAAATGAATTGAAAAGATGCGACTTTTACATTTTGTTAGACGAAAGACCATGGCCAACAATTGTATGGGCTTATATGTACCCCAGAACAGATATAAAATCGATGTCCTTTATTAGTAGGTACTGCTCTGCTATGTAGAAAATTATAAAGGTGCATATTGCTCAGAAGTAGGGGACAAAAAATATTGCAGTTTCATAAAGTTCATTTTTACTTTACTGCTAACGTATTTTATGTAGATGAATGTGTAGGTATAAATCTGTGACAGACGTTTAATTATAATAGTATTTTAGTTGATGCCATGATGATACAACTAAGACGAGAGGGTTTGATACCGAAATGTGTTTTCAAAGCCAAAATAATCAATGTTGTGATCTACTTGTCTTTTCCTTGAATTGTTTGCAAGATATCTTAATATATTGTTATATCAGGCACGACAGATGCAGCTATGGTGGATAACTGTGATGGTAAAATAAGACGACGCGACGTGAGAATATGTGGTAAATAATACCTCTCGTAAATATTTTAGTAGGCGGTACAGAAAGAAAGAACTTACCTCAAAAGTTAACCACTCCGTTATAAGATCAGTCACATCAGTGGGTAATGAGGATATTACCTACATGCCGCCGGACGGTGATACCACAGTTAACACTCGCTTGTAAAAGGTCCATTTTCCGTAAGTATGCATTGCACAGTTTACAATAATTATTAGTGGAGCACGCGCGTGTGCTACGATAAAATATATAGGTAAACATATAGGCGAAAAAATAAACACAATTCGAACGAATATCGAATGATCGAAAGCAAACCGGCGCGCGGCGCAAACACATTCTATTCTATTTTTCTTTATGGCAATGGTGCCGAACTGCCGATGTCAACATTCTGCCAATGTCAGATGTGTTGAGAAAACGTGCAAAGGAAAGAAAAATAAAAACATAAATCCGATACCTTCTACTGTTTATATGTCTGTGGATACCTTTAATAAATAAAAATTGATTTGATGAGGGTAGTATCAAATTGCGATTATTGTGCCATTTGACCATGAAGATATAGATAAAAATGGAGACCACACTTGGAATACCTACTTGAAGCTATACCTATGTATCACCATCTCGCTCTCCGTGGGCAGATCCTCCCTTTCTAAGTAGGGTAACCTTTATTTTATTTTTCCTGGGACAAGCTTGTACTTACTTTACATTTGGTAATTTATACATTTCTACATCACTGTTTACTACTGAGATTCTAGCCTCTAAAGATTGTAACACACTTTACTTTTTCTATGGGACCAATCCACAAATGGCGAAAAAGAAATAAGATGTTTAATTCATTTTGTTTATTGACTGAACATAATAGACAGCAGATTTTTTCGAGTATTCTGGGCTAGTCAGCGTTCGGAATTTTTTAGCCAGTGCGCAAATTAATATTATTTATTTATTTTATACGGGATTGTAATAGGAACGGTCTGAAGTCTAAAAAGGAAACAAAAACATTTTCCAAATTAAAATCATTTATGAAACTTTATTTGCATAACTTTTCAATTATACATGACTAAATATCATTGTTCTGTGTAGTTTCTGTCTCTTACCACGTAAATCACTGAGTATATTTTCTGTATGTCTCTTTAAGTGAGCACGTATACGCATATTAAAAAACGAATTTGCTATTTGCTTAACTAACTTAGTGTCATGCAAATCATTACAATAAATTGAGTCTGTGATCGGATGGTTAAACATTTCCTGCAACAGAGGAGTAAAATGTTCTGATACGACATTAATTAATTTATTTTCTATATTATTTGCTCTAAGTTGGCCCATCAAATTAGCCTGTTGAAAAACTTTGTCGCAATATTTTACAATTTTGTAAGCTGCTACCGAAGGGAAGTACAGTTTGCCTCGGTTTACAAAGGTCGTAAATGAATTAAATTTATTTATAATGATAGAATATGTATGATCTGTTGGCAGATTTTGAGGTGCTACTAACGCATTACAACAATGTTCACAAGAAATGTGGGTAAGAATTTGTTTAATAACGTAACCAGTTATATAATATAATATATTTTCCTGGTATGGGCTAGTATGAATTGCGTCTAAATTTTGAAATACTCTTTCAACGTCTTGTTGATAGTCAGGTTCTTCCCGAGGTTGAAACAAACTTTTCGGTTTATTGAAATCGAAGACTTGTGAAGTCTCAAAGCCATTTTCTATGCAGTTGGCATTTATGGACGGTTGAATAGAATGTCTGAACAACATCTTCCGCATTATATATCGGAACTCGAGAGGACACGGGTTATCTTGAGCCCGGCCGCGAGCCCTAATGCATGAAAAAAATATTTCCAAGTTGTCTTGTGAACACTTAAAAGTCAACAAATATTTCATTGGATTTTGCTCCAATGTACACAAATCATTAACAAGTAATGACAAACTATGTATATTCATTAAAAACCCTAATGCAAAAGTTTTTCTACGATGATTTAAAATACCTGTGTCATCTATCATTAAGGATTTTAAATAGGTTCCAGTTTCATTAAATATTGGTTTCCAATAACGTTGGTTTTTTAACGATAATGGAGACTTTGAACCTTTTCCGAAGGGTGATTTTGAATTCATTAAATCAAAAAGTCTATCAATCACGTGCAAGAACTCTGAAGTCGCTTCGCTATTTAGAAAGTCAGGATGACCACTAACCCTCAAAAAATCTATTGCATCAGCAACTGATGAACTAAGTACTTGTGCAGCAAGCCTAACATTCATTTTTTTGTTTTTGAAATCTACATGTAAAGCGCTTAATTTATTGGCGAATTTCAAACCCTCTTTGCTTTGTATTTCGTGTAACTTTCGTATATATTTAAACGAAATATCGCCGGTATTGGACTTCATTTCAAAATCAGCCAGCACATTTCTTGCAAGTTTTAACATGTGAGCAGCGTCAAGCAGACAATAAATATTGCTCTTCCCGTTGGGATGTTGAAAGAACGGTATTAAATTATTTTGTTCAAGTGAACAGCCTAAATATTCATAAGCCTTTATATTGGATGATGCACCATCACAGGTCAAAGATCTTACGGTGACACCAATTTCATCAAGCACAATTATTGCTGTTTTTATTAATTCTGATAGCATTTCCCCAGGCAAATTATTTGCAATAAAAAAATATGCAATTGGACACTTAAAGCGTACACCGTATGAAACTATCTGAAATACAAGAGCTTCAGAAGCTAATTTTTCTGGATCACTTACAGCAATTGGTCCTAAATCAACGTAACCCACGACTTTGTCCAATTTTTGATCATAGGCTAAATTTTCTTTTAATGCCATGCCATCAAATATTATAGCAACATTTTTTAAATATTTTTTTTCCGGTAATTTGACTTGTTCTTTTAAATATTCGATTACTTCAGATAAGAAACCAACATTACAATTGAAGAATGACAAAGATCGTCGTATTGTTTCTACATGAGGCAAAGTTGTATATTTTCTTAAAAACTCATAAGCCTTGGGTGAATAGAAATTTAAAGTTAGAGCAAAAGCTTTCACTTCCTCACTATATCGAACACCATGTGGATTACTTGGTGGTCTTTTGAATTCCTTACAGATATCAGCAAAACGCCCTTGGATAATATTTTCAATTTCTGACTGCCGCGTATACTTTTTAACCGTTGCCATCAAGGAAGACATATCTTGATGTTTTTTAGTTTGCCTCGTCACTTTTTGCTTAAGCATCTTAGTTCTCTTCTGAAGTATTTGTTCTTTAGTTGACTTTATTTTCACTTGCACGCCCCTATCAATCTTTGCGGGAACGGGATCTTCACTGCTGACCTAAGAAAACAAGAAAACTTTGTGAAATCAGTACTTTACGTTATTAATTTATTTGTTTGTTTTATTAATCGTTATTAAATACAAGTAGTGCCGCGTGGTTTTACCCACATTGCTCCGCTCCTAAGGATCCTAGAGTGATGGTAGATAGCCATTTTGAAGAACTCGGTTAGGGTGAAACCGTAGCCGGGTAGCCCGTGAAATACATTTATTTACGTTTTTTGCAATTTCCAGGTCAGTATCATTCTACATGTTGAACTAAATATGATTTGTAGTCGTAAAAATTATGGACATATATATGTTCATAATTTAATTCGACCTAATTCAAATCTCTCTAAATGCATATTATCCAATCGAATGATTTCCTAATTTCATGAAATCATGACATTTGAGGCCAAGTCTAACTTAAGGAGTTGTATTGCTGACCCTATTCTATAAAACCGTATTTATTACGTTCACTAATCATATTCTAATCAACGTACAACTTGACCTGAAAAAAGCACAAAACGTTAAAACAAAACGATTTCCACGATTTTTTTCGATTCCCCTTAACAAATGCAAAAAGTGATTTTCAATTCCGGCTGGTAGACCCAGAGATTAGCACGTTTAACAAAACAATAAAAAAACAAGTCTTCAGATTTATAATATGAGTATGCATTTATATGACATAATGACATTGGAGCAGTGATAACGGCCGCGACTTACGAGTCATGTGGGTTCGACCCAAGCAGACATTTAACTTTGGGTCAATTATTTCATCCCCAATATCTTCAATACGGTGAAAAAATGTCGTAAGGAAACCGATGTGCGAATTTTTCGTTCTACCAAAAAACTCGGACGTATCCCTCTCATAAAAAGAGGAGGCCTGTGTCCCGGTAGTGGGATTATAGGCAGAGGCCATTAAGGCTTTCATACGTGGACAGAAACAACACACCACATTATTTGAAGGCGCGCTCTATTAAATAATGTGGTGAATCCTTTCTGTACCTTCATGAGTAAGCAAAAATGATGCACCAGACATTTAGGGGCGCCTCCATTAGCAAAAAATAATAATACACTAGACATAAAGAGACGTCATCGTGGTAGGTAAGTATAAATTAAGCGTCAAATAAGAAGCTTCATGCTTCGTGTCGTAGTTAAGGTTACCACGCCACGGTCAGCACTAACGAGTTTAAATAGTAGTATTTGAATCTGTACATAATTTTGTATTCTATAATACACAAATAATTGACATAAAACGACTGTATTTATATTTAGTAAAGGAAAGGGAAACTTACAGATAACTTGATAAGATTGCTTATATTTTCAAGAACTTTTCGACATTGTTTTTTATTAGTTTGTTCCTCAATATTGCAGCCAGCACGTTTCACTGCTGTTTCCTTAAGTGGAGAATTTCCTTCATAAATGTCAGAATTAATGCTTTGTACAGCTACAGGAGCTATTTGCACCATAAGCTGTTCATGTAATGAACTTACTGTCTGAAAATCATAATTTATTTTACACAAACTTTGTATTTGCAATACATTTGGACTATATTTCTAAAAATATAATATTTTGTAATATAGATAATCATGTTAAATGTTTACCTTGCCTGGTGATACTATTTCTTGATTTATTATATTAGGAACTGCTGTTTGTTTTAAGCGCCTTGTTGTTGAATAATAATCTGATTCAAGAAAATGTAAATTGCAAATCCGTGCACTTTCATAAAACGTCATTTTCAATGGTACAATGGATAACCACAATTTTCTCCGAGTACTATTTTTAGGAAATCTAAAAAAAAAACATTTCATGGATATTAAAATAGTTAAAATAATGAGAAACAAAAATTAAATATCTAAAAAATAACACAGTATGCCAATGCGATGTACAATGATTAGGAAAAAAATATATGTTCCACGGAAATTCCCAGATATATCCTCAATATGGTCACACCACTTCAGCATGACATAAACAAAATTAAAACCGTAAACAAACATTATAATTGCACATAGTCAATTAAATTCAATGTAAAACATTGTAAAACTATTTGATCCTGACATAGTTATCATTTACTAATATGTTGAGAACACTGTTAAAACGTTTTATGAAGAAATAAAGTGAAAATACAAAGAAATATGTTTTGCAATGATTCAATGTCATAAATCACTTACGGGTGAAATCTTATATCACCTCCTGGACACCACCTACTTCCGCAACCACGCACAATACAATTTTGCACCATTTCTTGAATTATAACAATTACTATCGTGAAAAATTCCAAATAAAGCTGTAAACCGCAAAGTAAACAGCCGCCATATTGGCTCTTATTTATTTATTTTGACTTAGGGCTAATGTTGCCACATTATCGAATCCTCGGGAAAGGGGATTGTAATTCCAGTATCCGCCAACCCAGCTATGCCTAAGACCAAAAATTTTGGGATTTTTAATTCAACTTATAGCATTTCAACTATTTATTAATAGGAACATTATTTGAAAGTGTTTACTTCTGATTTGGTTAGTGTGGTAAGTAATCCTAAGAATTTACTAGGAGATTCAAAAAAGGAGATGGCAATACTATTGTCCACACCAAAAAGAGAAGTCGGCCCACAGAGAGTGAGATAGAGATATGTAGGTATTTGACTCAAGCTGTTGTTCCGAGTGTGGGCTCCATTTTTATCTATATCTTCATGATTTGACCTTTGTCATCGGTGCTGCCAGTAGTAAATGGAAAAAAAAATACTGTACGCAACTGCACTAACATAGATAAAATAAATATTAGATAGTTATATTTTTATAATTTTAAGAAAATATACAAAAAAATTGTATATTTAAGTTTTGAATAAATTACGAGTATATTTTAGACCTGCTATGCGTATTGTTTTTTCTTCTTATGCGTTAGGGTATTATTTTTCCCAATTCTGTTTTTTGTTAATTTTTATGGCAACATTAAAACATATTTTATATACCTATATAAGCAGACACTTGGAGTTTTCGGCGGGATCGCGTTGGAACATGTCGCACGAATTTTCATTTTCATGAAATTTCGTGAAATAGCGAATTAAATTGTATAATTTTGGTAATGAATTATTCAGTTTAGTTACGTGTGAGTACACAAATGTAGTGAAAGTGAAAATAAGTGACTTTTCGTGTTCCCCCCAAAAACTTCTAATAGGTTGTTGTAAAGTTACTACTGCTTCACAATAACTTTGACTTAACTTTGACTTGACTGACTATGACTTTTTTGTAACTTCGTGCCTGATATCGGGCCATTTACTTGATTGAAAAGTAAAATTACTTGACACTGGCTAAATGCACAAACCGTGCGAAGCCAAAACACACAAAAAAAAGCAGACACTTATGCAACAGTCTACTGTTTATATGTCTGTGGCAACAGTGGTAGGTGCAATACATTATATGAATAAACTATTTAAACCATAAATATAATAACCACACAACTATACTTCCACTTCTGCTCTATGGCATGAAAAGTTATTCGAAATCATCGAAATTCTTTATTTTTATTCAAATTTCAGTAAATTTGAATAAAAAATTAAAAAATACGTGTGGCACTCGGGGACTGTCGCGGTAAAGCTATTGCATAGCATTTTTATCAACTTATGCAATTATAATTATTTATTTAGTTTTATTTATGCAGTTTTTTTTTCTTTGGTATTAATTCAAGTTACACTTTTTGAGCGTGGTCACCGATAAGAAACCAAACTTTATTATATCGTACAGTCGTACCATATACAGTGAAACCTGGTTAAGTGGGACCTGCACCCTAATTGCGTAACTTACGATTGATCATAATTGGTTTCGTCTTCACAGTTAAACAATATTCATTGCGTTATTTATGTTGTCGAACAGATACATTTTTCGAACATATGAAGCAATGGTTTAACAATCCGTTTCAAAACTATACAGATTATGCAACAACAGCTGCTACGGAGGAAAACATTAAAAAAATCCATGATCTCGTATTGGCAGATCGCCGATTGAAGGTTCGGGAGCTAGCTGAGACTGTAGGCATTTCAGAAGGAACAGTGCATCATATTCTTCACGAGGAACTCGGCATGAGAAAGCTGTCGGCGCGATGGCTGCCGCGTTTACTCACACCAGAAAACAAGCGCAACCGTGAGACCACATCGGAGACGTGTTTGGCGCTGTTTAAGCGGAATCCAGCGGAGTTTTTGCGTCGTTTTGTGACCGTCGATGAAACCTGGATCCACTGGTACACACCAGAGACCAAGGAGCAATCGAGCAATCAAAACAATGGATCCAGACCGGGGAACGTGCTCCAAAGAAGGCGAAAACTGTAAAATCGGCCGGAAAAGTTATGGCCACCGTTTTCTGGGATTCACAAGGTGTGATCTACATCGATTACCTCGAGAAGGGTAAAACAATTACAGGGCTTTACTATATCGATTTATTGGGCCGATTCGACGCCGAATTAAAGAAAAAACGACCCCACCTGGCGAAGAAAAAAGTGCTGTTTCACCACGACAACGCACCGGTTCACACGTCTGCCGTTGCCATGGCCAAATTGGTCGAATTACGCTACGAATTGCTGCCCCATCCACCGTATTCTCCAGATTTGGCCCCTTGTGACTTCTTTCTGTTTCCTGATCTGAAATAATCACTCGCCGGGAATAGATATGGATCGAATGAGGAGGTCATCGCCGCCACGGAGGCCTATTTTGCAGAGTTTGACAAAAACTATTTTTCGGACGGGTCCCAAAAGTTGGAGCATCGCTGGGCTAAGTGTATCGAACTAAAATACGCACACGAAAAGTCACCGCAAATATTTTATGATTTCATATGGCGGCAATTTTTATGTACAGTGAAACCTGGTTAATTGGGATCTCAAGGGACTAAGGATTTTGTACCATTTAAAGAGGTTTTCATTTATCCAGTTTTCCAATTAGACAGGTTTAAAATTTAGTTGTCTCATTTACAGAGGGCCCGCTTATAGAGGTCGAAATGTACCGTTATTCCATTTATAAAGGTGGAAATTTTGTGAAAGAAATTCAAATGTTTATAAACAATCGTGTCGTAACCTGTCCCAACCTGATAAATTGTCTCACTTATAAAGGGAATTGAGCTCCAGAGTCCCAATTATAGAGGTAAACATCGAAAAAATCCTAGAAATCAAATCTCATTTAACCAAGTTCGAAAAGTCCCATTAACAGAGGTAATTCGATGAAAAAGTGCCGGGACCTCATTGTAGTTCTCAATAATAGAGGTTTCTCACTTATCCTGCACCCTAATTGCGTAACTCACGATTCATCATAATCTGTATCGTTTTGAAACGGATTGTTAAACCATTGCTTCATATGTTCGAAAAATGTGTCCGTTCGACAACACAAGTAACGCAATGAATATTGTTTAACTGTGAAGACGAAACCAATTATGATCAATCGTGAGTTACGCAATTAGGGTGCTGCACCCTAATTGCGTAACTCACGATTGATCATAATTGGTTTCGTCTTCACAGTTAAACAATATTCATTGCGTTACTTGTGTTGTCGAACGGACACATTTTTCGAACATATGAAGCAATGGTTTAACAATCCGTTTCAAAACGATACAGATTATGATGAATCGTGAGTTACGCAATTAGGGTGCAGGATAAGTGAGAAACCTCTATTATTGAGAACTACAATGAGGTCCCGGCACTTTTTCATCGAATTACCTCTGTTAATGGGACTTTTCGAACTTGGTTAAATGAGATTTGATTTCTAGGATTTTTTCGATGTTTACCTCTATAATTGGGACTCTGGAGCTCAATTCCCTTTATAAGTGAGACAATTTATCAGGTTGGGACAGGTTACGACACGATTGTTTATAAACATTTGAATTTCTTTCACAAAATTTCCACCTTTATAAATGGAATAACGGTACATTTCGACCTCTATAAGCGGGCCCTCTGTAAATGAGACAACTAAATTTTAAACCTGTCTAATTGGAAAACTGGATAAATGAAAACCTCTTTAAATGGTACAAAATCCTTAGTCCCTTGAGATCCCAATTAACCAGGTTTCACTGTACATAAAAATTGCCGCCATATGAAATCATAAAATATTTGCGGTGACTTTTCGTGTGCGTATTTTGTATGAAATGGCTAAAATACTGCTAAAACGGTAAGAAAATTTCATAAACTATCCATAAATATACGATGTTGTGTATGAAAATTCACATAAAGCAGTCAAAATTGCAATTTTAACATGTCATTACTCCGTTGCTATGCAACAGTCCGACCTGTTGCTAAGGGCCGAATTACGGGGATGTTAGGTTATTTTCGTAACGGAATTTCTGGATTCGGTCTCCACGCTCAAGGCCCGCGATAGAAGCTATGCGATAGCTTAAAATGAAGAATAAATTTGTATTTGTAGTCCGTGGGACACGTTTTGTCCATCGTCTTTGAACTATTTTTATTTATTTTTCACTTCAAGTCACATACATCGTTGTAGCCGTGGGTCTTGTATGTACAAGTACCTGTACCACAGGAGCCAGGCAAAATGTTTGGAACTCCTACAGTTCCCAATAGCATAAAATATTTTGTACCAGAAAATCTTCTTTTTTAATAACTTTGTTTGAAACCATTTTTTTCAGTCATGTGTTTTTGATCTATTATCGCCTTTTCTTACATTATGTATTATGTGTATTTATTTGAATTCAAGAATTGAAGATAGCCTAGTGGCAACACTCAACATATGTAACTCTACCGTAGACAGAGAACTGTACAGACGCCTGAATGAAGCTACCCCAATCTGTCAAAGGGTGTAGCCGTACTTCCATAGGCAAACTGCCCCCGACAGGAACCTATATCGTAACTTATGTTATATTGTAGAGGATGCTAATAGTAGTTCATTGAGTAGATATTGGTGCCGATTCTGTTGTCACAAAATTCTCTAAACTAGACTAAAAATCACCAAAATTTAGTTTATTCCTGTCAAACGACGATTTCCTATTCTGAAATTGACTAAAGTGACACAACATACGAGGTGCATTCAATAAGTACCTAGCCTCATCGCCAGAGGGCGCTGTAGTTTCAAAAGAGTTTTACCACAGTGTAGCACATTCTTTTTTAATTCTTTTTTCAAATTTTCAATCCAAATCCTTCATTTGTTTTAATTTGACAACTTATGGAAGCGAACGTGTCGATCGGTTTTACAAAAATGGAAGAAGAGCAATATCGTTCGGTGATTCGATTCCTATTTTTGGAAGGGAAAACGCGCATCGAAATCAAAGAGCGCTTGGATGCTGTGTACGGTGACTCTTCTCCATCGATGGCCACCGTCAAGAATTGGTTCAACGAGTTTGCACGTGGCCGTACGTCGGTTTTTGATGAACCACGTCCAGGTGCATCGAAAACAGCTGCTACGGAGGAAAACATTAAAAAAATCCATGATCTCGTATTGGCAGATCGCCGATTGAAGGTTCGGGAGCTAGCTGAGACTGTAGGCATTTCAGAAGGAACAGTGCATCATATTCTTCACGAGGAACTCGGCATGAGAAAGCTGTCGGCGCGATGGCTGCCGCGTTTACTCACACCAGAAAACAAGCGCAACCGTGAGACCACATCGGAGACGTGTTTGGCGCTGTTTAAGCGGAATCCAGCGGAGTTTTTGCGTCGTTTTGTGACCGTCGATGAAACCTGGATCCACTGGTACACACCAGAGACCAAGGAGCAATCGAGCAATCAAAACAATGGATCCAGACCGGGGAACGTGCTCCAAAGAAGGCGAAAACTGTAAAATCGGCCGGAAAAGTTATGGCCACCGTTTTCTGGGATTCACAAGGTGTGATCTACATCGATTACCTCGAGAAGGGTAAAACAATTACAGGGCTTTACTATATCGATTTATTGGGCCGATTCGACGCCGAATTAAAGAAAAAACGACCCCACCTGGCGAAGAAAAAAGTGCTGTTTCACCACGACAACGCACCGGTTCACACGTCTGCCGTTGCCATGGCCAAATTGGTCGAATTACGCTACGAATTGCTGCCCCATCCACCGTATTCTCCAGATTTGGCCCCTTGTGACTTCTTTCTGTTTCCTGATCTGAAATAATCACTCGCCGGGAATAGATATGGATCGAATGAGGAGGTCATCGCCGCCACGGAGGCCTATTTTGCAGAGTTTGACAAAAACTATTTTTCGGACGGGTCCCAAAAGTTGGAGCATCGCTGGGCTAAGTGTATCGAACTAAAAGGAGACTATGTTGAAAAATAAATTGCCACTTTTCCAAAATTTTCGTTTACTTTTTGTAGGCTAAGTATTTATTGAATGACCCTCGTAACTATATTTTAGTTTGACAGCACTAAGATTGCACTGAATTATTAGTTTAGTGAAAATGGTAATTTTGCTATTCTGTTGTTGTCAATTTCATTATTGTATTTAACCTAAAATTTTGGTTGTCTAACTAAATCTGACTATTTTTAATCGCGATTAAATAGGTGTGGAATAAAATTAGTTGTCAAGATCTAAAATTCACACTGACACCTCGACTTCTGGTGCAAAAATAGTACTGTATTTTTTTTTTCTTTTCTTTTGCTTATGTCTCGAAAACGGTGTGTCCTATCGCAAAAATTATGAAAATTTCGACCCCCTTTATGAAACCCCAAACACATTAAAAACTCAACATGTGGATAATAATTTTTCATATTTTCCATGAAAAAAGTGAAAATTCCAAATAAATCACGTCGAGGCTGCCGACCCCGGCGCGCTGCTGGCTCTAAAAAAAACACGGGGTAGGGCAAACAAGTACCACGTTGCGAAGCCAAAACATACCACGTGCGAGTCGCGATTGTCAAATTCGATTTTAGTTGTGTCAAAATAGTTTTTAAATTTAGAGATATTTTTTTGCAGAATAGCGTTTAGATTCTCATAGTAAAAAGTAAGGAATTTTAGTTATAGTTTAGTTAGTTTAGTTCGGTGTACAACAGAATCAGCACCATTAGCTCTGTTTCTTAGATACTTGAGGAGCTATTTTAAAAAAAGTGTCTGGAGACGACTTTTTTTCAAAGTGATATATCTCTGTTGATTTTAAAGCTAGAAAAATGAAACAAATTCCAGTGTTTATAGTACACTTTACAGTTTATTTTGTATAAATTTTCATGAGCCAAGCCTAAAAAAAAATTAAAAATTTATGCAAAAAAAAATTATTTTATTGATTTCTATCAGATCGAATTGAATTACCATTTTGAAAAAAATATGTAATAACTGTCTATACCTTGCCTAACAGCATGTCAAGTTTACATGTTGAAAACAAAAACTAAAGTAAGTGGACCACCTTATGACCACTTTATTGACGCTTTCAAATAGGGTATTTTCCAATTTATTAAAAACTATTCTAATTTGAAGATTGGCACGAAATATGTAACAGAAGAATAAAAGTAAATTGATTTATATCCATTTTCTCAATTAAAAACGGTTTAAACACACAAAATATTGTAATAGGCTAGTGACACCACCAACCGTGAATGTACTTTTTATAAACTGTCAAAACGCTACTTTGCTAAAGATTATTAAAATCTAACACAAAAGGGTATTTTCCAATTTGATAAAAACTATTTTAATTTGAAGATTGGGACGATATAATTAACATAAAAATAAAAATAAATTTATTTATTTCCATTTTCTCAATGAAAAACGATTAAAATCAAATTTATTTCTCGTTGTTTTGAATTTACCGCCAAAACGCTCCTTACGATGACTTTTTATCACGTGACGTCAACTTTGTGTAAACTAAAGTAGTTAATAAGTGAACAAATGGATGTCGAGTTTATAATTACCAAGATTTTTAATGGATATAAAGTGATATTACTGGTGTGTGGTGCCCTATGCACAAATACTTCTAAAACTGCGCTAAACTAAGTATTTGTATAGGTGCCGTTTACACAAAGCTGACGACACGATGTCACGTGATAAAATAGGCATCGTAAGGATCGTTTTGGCGGTAAATTCAAAACAACGAGAAATAAATTTGATTTTAATCGTTTTTCATTGAGAAAATGGAAATAAATAAATTTATTTTTATTTTTATGTTAATTATATCGTCCCAATCTTCAAATTAAAATAGTTTTTATCAAATTGGAAAATACCCTTTTGTGTTAGATTTTAATAATCTTTAGCAAAGTAGCGTTTTGACAGTTTATAAAAAGTACATTCACGGTTGGTGGTGTCACTAGCCTATTACAATATTTTGTCGATCTACTTTTAGTGACTAGATTATCAAAGTACCCGCACGTGCACGTTCTTACATGATCCCAATGCAGTGATACGCTTTCGCAGTTTTTATTTGCGCAGTTTTACAAATTCCTCATTCAGGGATGTATCGTTTGTTCATGTTTTAAAATATATATACCACCCACCAGTGATTAAAGCAGTGACCTAAAAATATACCGACTCCAACATTTAAGCAGACCTTAAATATTTGAGTTACGTTTCAGTATTCGGCCGTAAGTCTGGGAAATGTAATAATGTGGCTTTATATTGCGGAAGACTGGAAAACGATAGAAAACATTGCAAACCGAAGATAAAGTGCGTAAAGTAGGTAAGTCGCCAACAGGTCAAGCTATCCCAAACTGTCAAATTTTCCCAATTGAACATAAACCTTTGTTAAAAAGTTCAAAAACTATCAAAGAAATTTGACAGATTAGGATAGCTTGATGTGCTGGCCTCTGTACGTATAAGAAAAAAGTAACGAAATCAAAATTGTGCCTACATTGAAAAAAAAGAATTGCTTTGAGAGACGAGTCTATGGCCAAAAATATAGTTTTTGGATTTGTTGCACATTTTCTTGGACGTACACACAAGACGGCTACACATCAAGCCATACTTGTCCAGTATAAGCTGATCTCGCATTATATAGGTTTTCGATACAGTGCGAGATCAACGTAAACAGGAAATTATAAATTGATGTATAGCCGTGTGTACCTACACGTATGTTCCGAATTGAATCGAAAAATTCAAAACCAAGTTTAATTTCCTTTTATAATGGGAATATGTGTCATGACGTTGGTAGGTACATACCGTGCCCATTAGAAAACAATGCTTTTACTTTTACCTTATTATTTACTTTACATAAGATGTTTTCTTATTTATTACCAACGTAGATAATTGATAAGGTGCCAAAAAACAGCCTTGACTTTTAGGTCTAAAAATAACAAAAAGAATTTGATAAGTTATACTTCATACAGTCGTGCGCACGGCTACACGTGCGTTACTATACGTGCATTTCCAGGTTACGCTGATGTCGCACTGTACGGAAATCCTATAGAATGCGAGATCAGCTTATCCTGGAAATTATAGCTTGATGTGTAGCCGTGTGTACTATTTACTATGACACAGTGCAAGTGTAGTTCATGACTGTATTGGGCCGATTTTTTGAATTGGTCTGATCCACTGGCGCCAACATAATATCTCGTGCCTAAGCACACTTCAATAGTTCGAGTGCGTAGACCATTGAGATAGTCGCGTATGTGTCTATGGCGTAGACAGAGAATTCTCTGTCTACGTTCGAGTGCCTAAATAGGTCTTTCACCCTGGGGTGAATCCGTAACCCAACATTTTCGGAAATGGTTACGAGAAGCGTGAAATCTGTTTTTTTTTTATTAGCCTACACTGTCCCAATGCTGAGCAAAGGCCTCCCCCAAAACCTCTCTCTAATCCCAAATAAGCTGTTGATGTATCTTTAAATGTATCTTTAGAAATTAATAAAAACTGGATAATGCAAAATGGTTAGTAGGTATGCCATTTCTATTTCTATGCACTACGCCATAGACAAGAGTGCAGCTGCACTGTCATAGCACGATTGTGTGAACGAGAATAGAATATCATCTTTGTAATGCGTATCCGAAAATCCCAAACATGTGTGATACGAACGAACGTCATTGACGTCTATGTGTATGATAAAAATGGTGCCCGTTTACCAGCTGGCATCTAGTCTTTATTGATATAGAATTGACATTGTGATGATAAAAATCGTGTAGCATGGCGTCTGTTCTTGATTTAGTCAAACATTACCAGCATACAATAGAGAAATATCCTACCGAAAGGCATAAAGTGAGTTTTCATTTTACTCATCTTCCATTTGGTGTAATTCCCACATAAATTAGATAATTCCTGAATAATTTTACTCTGTGACGTTGTCGTAATAATGAGATCCAAAAATAACAAAGCGACATATCAGAGCTTGACAAAAAATGTCGCCAGTTATGTATTGTTTGAGGATTTTGTAAATAGGTACGGAATTGCCGTTAACATATGTACTTATGGGAAGTTATTTTCACATCCCCCATCAACACCAGTGTCTAACAAGTGCTGAATATTTCCAGGTTTTAAAATGTATAGACAAGTTGTACAACATGGCAGTGACAGTCCAGCATCTTCAGGAGACAGGAGTGGGCCGGACGGTGAATGCTCTGCGCAAGGAGACGGGTGACGTGGGGCAGGCAGCCCGCTCCCTTGTGTACAAGTGGAAGCTGATGGTCGCAGCAGAGGAGAGCGACCCCGAAACTGACCAGAACAATGACAGTGAGCCAACTACATTTTAAATTTTTATGTATTTAGTGACAGTATTTTGTTGTTTCAATTCAAAAACCTTGTTGTGTGTTCTTGTTGTTTTCATACATTCCATTTCATACTTTTGGTAGAAATTGTTTTGCATTGTTTTTGTTTTGTTTGAAATATTTTTGTAATGAAAAATATTTCAAAAGTGCTTTTATTCTATAAACTGATTCAAAAGATGTTCTTGTAATGTAAAATGTAAATATACAAGGAAAAAGTGCAATGAGTCATTAAAAAAGTCCATCTTGCCGATAGTAGAGCAGTCCATACCAGTTGTTGAGTGCCACAGTCATTGAGCATAGCAATGTTTACGTGTGCATCAATTTTGTGCATGTGTGATGTTGGTCCGGACAGGTCAGCTCATAACTGTCATGACAATATCTAAAAGGCAAATACTGTTAAGGTTAATATGTCAGGTGACAATTCATGGCATTGTGCGTTGCTTTAAAGAAAATGTAATCTGTAATTTTAACTCTAGGGCTTAGCCTTTTTAAAACAATATATTTTTGCCTAACTCAATTCTCATGCCTGAAAGTCTTAGGGAATTTATTCAATTCTGAAAAGTTATGTTAAATAATAACAAAAACATGAATAAGCATTCACAAGTATGGATATCTTTTATTAAAAAAAAAAATGTTGTATTTTAGTGGTAACTACAAAATTTGGGGGTCCAAATGTGTACAACGACTATGCTGGGTGGCAGGAGCCTATAGGACCAATTTATGCAAATGAGCTCCTTAGTTCTTATAAATGCATGTTATCTTATTTTTTAACTGTGCAATGACCTTGTACATCACTTAACTATGTTATAATAAATAACATACTAATAGAGTTTTTGGCGGGATCGCGTTGGAACATGTCGCATTAATTTTCATTATCATTAAATTTTGTGAAATAGCGAATTAAATTGTATAATTTTGTTAGTGAATTATCCAATTTAGTTACATGTGAGTGCACAAGTGTAGTGAAGGTGAAAATAAGTGACTAACATGGACTTTTCGTGTTCCCCCAAAAACTCCTAATAGGTTATTGTAAAGTTACTACCGCTTTACAATAACTTTGTTATGACTAGAATACATTCTTAATAAAGACTTGGCTAAAAGGTCTCTGAAACCAGGCCATAAAACTAATTAAAAAAAAAAATACATACTAATACATATTGTTTAAGCAGTAGTTTGTACAAGTTAAATATTTTGTGTTATAACTTAAGTTGTGTTTCGATATTTACAATTGGGGCAATTTTTATTAAACGTAAATATTTAATAGATTTAATATTTAACGAAATATATACTTTTTAAAAATAATCATTCGCTTTCATTATTGACCCTTTGCTAAAACCTTTTCGATTTTATTGCACAAATGCACACACAATGCACATGATAGTATTCATTCATAACTCATTAAGCGTCTTACTCAGTGAGATTATAGTAAATTCCAATTTAAATCAATAACATTGTTTGAATTTATTCAACACTTTTTCTTCTTAATCAAATAACTATACTTTTCGTTTCATATTGCCGATTTTGCATGCAATGAAGTAGACTGGATTGTTTGTTTGACTAATATTTATTTTGATCCCAATCTATACAAATACTTTTATAGACAGGCACAATTTTTTTTCCTTTGTATCTTTGTAGAAGATAGTTCACAAAATCAAAAATCAAAATCAAAATATTTTTATTTCATATAAACCTGCATGGGCACTTATGAAACGTCAGAAGCTAGGTGCACGGTTCCAAATTGTTGTTTCCTATGGAGAAGAGCCGGCAAGAAACTCCACGGTTACTCTTTTAAAAATAATTGGCTTTAACAATATTTTCAAATTACAGAGATTAAATGTATGGGAGGACAGCGCAGGCCTGTCAATAAGTACCAGGTACTTAGACGAATACAAAATAGAAAATCGTCTACAAATCTACAGTCAGTAAGGCCTACAACGTTCTCTCATTCACAATATGTAAAATAATCTACATAAATAAAATGAACCTAAATAAAATTGATGTATAATGTCAATTAATGACGAGATTATGTCAGCATTGTAAAAATAAAAATAATAAAAAAGAACATTGTATTTGAGAGCAGTTAATAGACTTTCACATAGTTATGCTGTTAATGAGGTACCAGGGAAGCCACATGTGCAGAAGGAATTAATGCCAAACTTCCCTGTCTTCAACGTAGTCTTTTATCTTATAATATGCTTTTTTGATAAGGACACGTTTGATGTGCGTTTTAAACTTTCCATCGCTAAGTTCTGTAACCGACTTTGGCAACTTGTTATAGAAGCGGATACTGTTTATTAGAAATGACTTGCTAGTTTTAGTCAGTCTAAATTTTGAAACACAGAAATACTAATCTGATTTAAAAAAATCCTTCACTGAAAGAAAGTTACATAATTCTAAAGTGATATAGTATACCTACTGGTTCCTGTTAGAACCTCATCACAACTGAATACCGATTACACCTTATGGGGCCGAATGATGTAATTTGTAACAGAAAAAAAAGAAGAGTGACTTAGAGATGACATTCAGTGAAAAGGCAGCATAATAACAATACTAGGTATTTGATAAAGCAGCATGGACTTGTTGCACAGCACAGTAGTCATTTGGGTTAAATTTTCCTCAGTTAGATATATCAGGTCTTTTCAGAATGAGTGATTCGCTTATTTCATCGTTTGATCCAGATTTAACATAGACTAGCTTTGCCCGCGACTTAGTCCGCGTGAAATTTCGCAAACACATTTCTAAAATAAAAATAGCTTAAGTTACTCCTGATTACATCAGCTATCTGCCAGTGAAAGTCCCGTCAAAATCGGTCCAGCCGATTCAGAGATTAGCTGGAACAAACAGACAGACAAAAAATGTTATCTATATCTATCTATCTATGTATATAAAAGGAGAAACTGACTGACTGATCAATCAACGCGCAGCCGAAACTACTAGGACTCGGAACATGAAATTTTGTACACGGCTTCCTTTTATAATGTAGGGGAGCACTAAGAAGGGGTTTTTGGAAATTCGACCTTTAAGGGGGTGAAAAGGGGGGATTTTGTTTGTATTAAAAATCTTATTCCTTGAGTTAATAAACTGGTTATTTATTGTTTTTCTAAACTACCCCCTAAATGGGGATTGAGGGGTCTCAAAGTTTGTATGGAAGAATTTTAACGCGCTCTCTGATTAACTCGAAACCACGTTGGATACTTTTTATCCCGGTAGTACGTTCCCGCGGGATAATTTCCGACTTCCACGCGGGCGAAGCCACAGGTGGAAGCTAGTTTTGGTATATGTTACATAATACCAAAACTAGCTTGCACCACGTATACATCCAAATGCATTTAGTAAAAAGCGGTTATTTAAATATTACAAACAGACACTCCAATTTGATTTATCTGTAGGAATGTATCGATGATAATGATCATTCAGTCGTTTTATTAAATTACCTTGGGCCCATGGGTATACTTGCTGTTTTGTTCATGCAATTAGATACAAAACACAGGGTCATAACCACTAACTGAGTATATAAAATAGGCTATACAAAATTTGCTACGCAAGAATGGAATCCGCAGCTACCTATCGCAAAGTCATTGTGCTAATTGGACCGTTTCTGCATTTACATGTAATATTATGCTTTCGAGTATTACAACATTACGTAGATTCTTTAGGTAAAGGATTACCTAGTGGGCAGTGTGACCATTCGTAATGATACTACTTCGAATTTGCAGTTTTTTTTCATCCAAGCACTATTCTGCCAATGTGGCATAACTAGTCTGTATGGTGGTGTGGGTCTGATTCTAGCCTAATTCATGTAGTTTTCAAATATGTGAAAATATTTATTGATAGATTTTAGTGTAAGTGTGAGTGATAATTATAATGTCACTTATAAACTGACCTCTCACCGTACGAAACGCCTATACGATACGAGGTCAGCTAAAACTGGATATGTATAGCTTGATATGTCGCCGTGTTTACCTACCATAAAGAAATAATCTGAGTTTAATGATAAAACCTCCTTTATGCATTCCAAATTTTATTTCAGCTTCAACACACAACGGACATGGGAGTGGAAAAGATTCCGATGATAACGCTCAATCCAGGAACAAGTCTGATAGAAATGAGAGGTCACACTCTTCATCAAAACCAAAAGACCACCAAGAAATGAATGGAAACAACAGTGGGAGCAAAAAAAGATACCACAGTAGTGAGGTAAAACTTTATCATGTTTATTTGGCGATTCGCTTTATCTGTGGTTACACTATCACTTGTGCGACTACAAAACCTATACACAATTTTAATGTTGATAGATATCTTTTTCCAATCTACTTCAAAACTTAGTACGACACTTTTAAAATTACAATTTCTCCTAAACTATAGAAGTCAGTTGTGAAACAAAAAACGTGTTCAGTAGGTATAGCTAATTTCATCAACTTTCTTTGAATTTATAGTTATACAATACATACACAAGATTATTAAGAGATCTCCCTCTTAATAAAAACAGCCAGTTATTAATAAAAGAAAATTGTGATTGTTTTTAAAACATTTTACAGGATGAGGAACCAAACACCAAGCGTTCAAAACATTCAAGTTCCAGTGAGGATGACTACAAAAGAAAGAATCATGGTAGGGTTAAGAAACCAGATACCGAAAGTGAAAGTGATGACTCACAGAGTGACGAAAGTGACTCAGAGGAGTCTGACTCCTCACAGGAAGAGGTAAAAGTCAAACAAGAAATAAAGCAAGAACACAGTAGCCATAAGTCATCTTCATCTAAGCACTCCTCTCACAATGAGCATGCAGATCATAAATCATCCAGTTCAAGCAGGCCATACGAGTCTGAGAAGCACTCCAGACATCATAGCTCTCAGTCAAAAGAGAGGCATTCTTCTGATACATCAACGAAAGAAAAAAGTCACAGTTCCGACAAACACACAAGTTCAAAGGAAAAAGAATCAAATTCTGAGAAGAAACACAAATCAGATGCAGAAAAAAGTCATAAAGAATCAAAGTCATCTGCTAGACATAGTTTAGAGAAACAGAGTAGTTCAGACAAGCACAGTAGCTCTGAAAAACACGGCAGTTCTGACAAACACAGGTCAAGTAGCTCCCACAAATCTGATAGTGGGTCTGATAAAAACAAAACAAGTTCTGATAAACACAGCAAATCAGACAAACACAAATCATCCAGTCACTTGCATGCTTCAGAAAAAGAAAAGCACAAGAGTTCATCAGAGAAGGACTCTGAAAGATCTAAACACAAAGTTAAAGAAAGTAATAGTAGTAGTTCTAAGGAAAAACATAGTTCCTCTAGCAAGGACAAGTCTAAAGATAGTAGTTCTTCCAAGGAGAAATTGAGTAGTCATAGTAGTGAGAAAAAACATTCGTCGTCGAGTGATAATAAGTCGATTAGTAGCAGTAAGGGCCATTCCGAGAAGTATGATGAAAAGAGCGACAAGAATTCAAAGCATAGATCAAGTTCCTCGTCACATAAAAGCAGTAAGTCAAGCAGCAGCAAGAGCGAAGAAGTACCAAAGAAAAAAGTTCAAATACAGATCAGTGAGGATCACGATACAGATGATGGAATCGACTGTGGTTCAGGTAAATAATTTTAATATAGATTAACGAAAGCATTGCTGCATTGTCCATAAACATTCAGGTATATTTTACTAATTTCTGTTTTATTCAAGGTCAAATCATTTATCTCAAGTTAATCACGAGGCACTCTTAAATGTCTAAATTCACAAGAAAATAGAATTGATTCTAGTTGTCCCTTCCAAAAGGTTAGTTTCGTATGGAGAATTGGCACAATGGAGACGAATAATCACTATTTAAAATGTTTTACAATACTTTGTGTATATTCAGGTGCCAGTTTTGCTGAAGCGCTTGGCATGATTAGTCCCGTCAAATCCAAAAAGAAACTGTTGAGGGACGCCGCCTCACCGAACAATGACGTAAGTAAAAAATATTCAGATCTGATTGATATCGACAGACGGCAGTTTGTTGCACTTCTACGATATCTTTATCCGGTGTAAATAACAAACGCATAACGAAGCCGCTCATGCTTGCTTTTCCCATCATAGCGTTTTTTTTTTTTTTGTAACATTCTTGTTACGGAAATATTGAAGGTCTAAGTTCCGACTCCGATTCCGAATGTTGTACCGTTGCATGCACCCGAATTGATTCTAGCCCCTTCCATGACATTTTTCGTATGGAGCAGATTGGGAAATAAACTCCGCCGATACTCTTTTAAAATATTTTGTACGTTAGTTGATTATATGTGAAAACGATGTACAGGCCAGCACATCAAGCTACCCCAAAACGTCAAATTTTTCCAATTGGGTATTTTCCGATTTCATAAAAACTATTTTAATTTCAAGATTGGGACGATATATTTAACAAAAAAATAAAAATAAATTTATTAATATCCATTTTCACCATAAAAAACGATTAAAATCAAATTTATTTTTCGTTTTTTGAATTTACCGCCAAAACGCTCCCTACGATGACTTTTTATCACGTGACATGTGACGTCAACTTTCTTTATACGGCACCAGTACAAATACTTAGTTTGGCGCCGTTTTAGAAGTATTTAGTGTATTTGTAATATCACTTTATATCCATAAATCTTGTTAATTATAAACTCGACATTCACTGATTTACTTGCTAACTACTTTAGTTTACACAAAGTTGACGTCACGTGATAAAAAGTAATCGTAAGAAGCGTTTTGGCGCTAAATTCAAAACAACTAAACATAAATTTGGTTTAAATAGTTTTTAATTGAGAAAATGGTTAGAAATCAATTTATTTTTATTTTTCTGTTAAATATCTCGTTCCAATCTTCAAATTAGAACAGTTTTTGAAAAATTGGAAAATACCCTATTGAACATGAAAAGTTCATGTTCAATTGGGAAAATTCATGTGTAATAAAGTTGAAAATCTATCAAAGAAATTTGACAGATTGGGGTAGCTTGATGTGCTGGCGTCTGTACTCAGAATAAAATAAAGCAATGACAGGTAAATTAATTATGTGATTATTAAAAATTGTAAAAGTAGATGATTTTCTTAACATTTTAATAAGCAATAATTTTGTGTCATATAAAGTAATCGCAGAATATGAAATCAATGCCATAGAAGTTATAAATGATACAATAATGTTTTACGTGCGTTACATTGCGTACTACCGGAAACAGCGATTTTCAAACCAAATATGAAAGTCGTTTTCCAGGAAAAATTTTACTCTCTCACTCTTCCAAAGAAACTATGGATGGACCTTGTGAACGATGATATTATGGTTAGGAAGGTGGTGACTACCGAGACGGCTAATAGAGAAGTATGGAAGAAAAAAAACAGGGGCACTCCGGGAGTGCCGACAGAAGTGAAAACTTATACGAACGAATTGTATTTTTTTTTTAAACTGCCCCACTCTAGGAATTTCTCCTGTATTGTGGGTGCGTTTACAAACATTTAAACTCACATACACAAACAGCCAGACCCGGAACAACTACTTGTAGTATACAAATATTTGTTCCGTGCGCGAATCGAACCCGCGACACGCAGCGCAGCAGTCAATCGCTTAACCACTGCGCCAATCGTGCCGTTAAACTTATTAATCTTACAATTTCCATTTAATGCGCTATTGTGTCTATGTACGTACTCGTACATATACATACTTATATGCAGAGGTGTCGAGAACAGTAACGGGTGTCGTGAGTTCAATTGTTTTTCCCATCTCAAAAAATGCCCAACGCGCCTTAGAAAGTTTTCTCTTCTAAACACATGTTGCGACATGTTGCGCCGACCCTAAACAAATTAGGTTACTCGCAGGAGAATGACGATACTCTTAACTTTCCACCAGTATAGCCCCGCAGCCCTGTTGGCTCCTTCCGTGAAGCTTGCGCCGCTCCCTACGCTTGAGATCTCGGCGCTGCCAGAGATATCGCCCAACTACAAGCCGCGGCCACCACCTCGACCATTACCACATTTCATTGATGAAGACGCTATGAGCTTTTCATCCAAAAACCAAAGGTAATCCCGCAATGTTACATTTAGTTCACCGGTATTGTAGCACGATTAATTATCCGCTATGGATTCCGCGTTGCAGGCAGTCAACGCACAGCTCTGTGTATTTGCTTAGAGTTCTGTTCTTCACTTCACACACATCAAATCATGATATGTAAAACGAAATATAAATTTACTTTTGTAAACTTATAACTTTACGTAACTACAGCTGCAGGCTTAGCATGAGAACCGTAGAGAAGCGTTTTGTCGACGGAAGAGTAGACAAAAATGACGTTTCCGTGTAGATAGTTTACAGTTTTGAACCGAGAAATGTAGACAAGCGATTTCTATTCTACGGTAGAGTATAAATAGAAAGCGTCATGCTAAGCCTGCTGCTCGTAATCAACGGTGATTCATGAACTTTAATAATATAATAAGTTTAATATAATAAGTTTAATATAATAAGTTTGCAAAATTATACAGGGTGGCATGGTACATCGACGCTCAAAATGAAATTATGCATTCTAGGTCACCATAGAAACTTTTCGCCGGTTATCAAAACTAAAAAAATCTGTTGTCTCATTGTTTAGTGCAATACTACGTGGTCAAAATGTTTGGAACACGTAATTTATTTTTTAATAACCGACTAATAATGTAAATAAATTCAAGTACTGAATCCATGGTAATAATTTGCGCTTTGATGTATAGTCGCCCTGTACTTTATTGTCTTATCTTGATATCGATACCCGTCACCTACGTGAGTCAAATTGTGCCAGTTAACTTTATGTGACCCTGAATAAATATGCCTATTTATCCTTAATTTTAAAATCACGAGTTACACTAGAGCTTCGCAACACTGCTTTCATGAAGTTATCGAATTCTAGATGTGTCGTGCTTTGTTTGCAATTGCAGGAAGAAAATGTGAGTATATAGAATATAAATTGTAATCCTTTCTACCTGTCTGGTCATCATCATCATCATCATCATCATTATAGCCGAAAGACGTCCACTGCTGGACATTATTAGCTTCCTCGAGCACAGCCACTTCGACCAGTCCTGTGAACTTTTTGGTGGGGTTTCCATAATCGCCACGCTTGGCAGGCGGGTTGACGATTGCAGGATGGTGGTAAAATGCATAGAGAGTGCAGCTGTCCATTCTCTAGTAAGTCCCTTAGTCGCCTTTTACGACACCCACTGGAAGAAATGGGATTGTGCTATTCTTTGCGTCCGGCACCACATGGAACCTGGCTTGTAAATTCCTGTATTCAGAGATTTTTCTTACGTCCTTGTTATCCATTCTCCAGATTATTCATAACTCTGGTTCAGGTGTCAGGCGTTGCCGACTTTTATAAAGTTTTTTTTTTTTTTTCAGAACCAAAGTTTATTCAGGCAACAAGGTCATAGGAGGAAAAATACCGACGCTTTACGAAATGTGCGTAAATGTACTGCAAGAACACATTGATGGTAAGTTCAGTAGGTTATCTATCACTTAAAATATCTGATATTTGTTTAGTCGAATTATGTCCTTTAACCATTTTTTATAAAAAAAAGGAAACTAAATTAAAGATAACCAAAAGGCACATAATTTAGACTCTTGCAAGTACTCTGATAAACTTCTGCCGAATGCAGCGATGATGTTATGTTGTGTCGTATCCATAATATATTTCATACATCAACTCACAAGTATAGCTCAAATAATACACATCGTTTAATAGTCTATTTACATTTTAGCACTTGAATACACGGGTGGTGTGCCATACGAAATTCTAAAGCCCGTTGTAGACAGAGCGACCCCGCAACAGATGTTTATACTAGAGCATTATAATCCTTACCTGATGGAGGACACTGACCATCTTTGGCAGACGTTCTGCCAGAAATACTTCCGCAACAAACAGCGCCAAGAAAATGAGGCCTGGAGGGAAATGTACACGGTTAGTAAGCTTTTGTAAAAATGAATATTTAGGCGCTGTCTACACAGGAGAGATTATCTCGGCGATAGTCACGCCATCATATTCAATAGAAACTATATGAAGCAATCTCCACACGGCGATATCATCGCGGCGACAATTTGATATCACTGCGAGACTATGGCCACGATTCTCTCGCACGTGGAAATGGCGCCTAAAATTTCGGAATGCCTGATTTCTTTTTGCATAGTAGGTAGGTATTATTGTAGTATTCTGTTAAGTGAAAGATCCTTTCGTGAGCACGTTAAGCTGAAAATGTTGGTAGGCGGCAGTTGTAAATTAGCCCGCGCAATTTTAAAACTATACAACTATTTTTTATTTCAAATTCAAGTAAGACAGTGCAATATAAATAACATATCTTCAATGAGCATATACTAAACAGAAATTCGACGAGACATCTGTGTCTGAACTACATAAATAAATATCTGTATCTTATAAATCTATATATATAAAAATTTCGTGTCACGATGTATGTTCGCGATAAACTCCGAAACTACTGAACGGATGTTGATAAAATTTTGTAACCATTTATAATATGGTCCAACTTAAAAGATATAATAGTTTTTATCTTAATTATTGATCTCAATATTTATTATTGCAAATTAAATGTTTATTATAGGACATTAGTTCTATAAATTCCTAATAGATGGCAGTTTAGCATCTAAGTTGCACAGGTATCCGGCAGATGGCGTCGTATTTATATTACTATACGACATTTGTGTTTATTTATCGGTTAGTTCTATAAATTCCTAATACACTAATGGACTTATTTAGAGGAACGCTTCATCAATCAAAGAAAAATACTAATATATCTACAAAAAGTTCTTAATACAAACTGGCCACATATACATTAACGGGGGGTTGTCCCAAATTGCCTGTTTCAGAATCAAGATTAAATGATCAAATTCGTGTATTTAGGCCCTGAAAAAAACATATGTCATAGATAGATCCTTGTTTGAGGGAAATTAAAGGTTCAAAACACGATTAATTGCAATTTGCTGGATGAAAAAAAAATCCGAAACAGGGTCGATTTCAAAACCAGTTTCCGTCTCATTTCCTAATAAGAGCACAAAATTATCTGAAAATTGCATGTACGATGTGGGAATCTTATTTAAGAGGGAATTTAAAGGTTCAATTTTTTAGTTTAGTAGATATTTTTTGAATAAACTCAAAAAGATCTAAATCGGCTCACGCTCAGAGTCTGTCAGAGTCCTGCGGGACGTCATCGAGGGTGGACCTGTGTCAAAATTTTCAAAAACTCGCTCATTCTGCGCCTGTACAAAAAAATCTAGTAAAATAATAACTAATTAATTTATGAAATTGCGATAGCTCAGAAAAAATATCTTGTAATAATATAATAGTTTTAGTTCATAAAATTGTTGTCGAAAATGTGATTATTTCAAGGCAACATGATGACAGTTAATTGTCATCTTAAAATAGTGTTGACCCATTACAAATTATTATCGATGAAATAATAGTCAAGTGAGAGTCGTATTCGTCGTTTATGAAGAAGTTTGTACAAATCACAGTTTTCTAAGATTCGTTTAATCAGTTTCATCCTTATCAACTATGATATTTCCTCTGCACCGAACTGTGTTCACTACTATCATATCCTACATTAATATTACATATTATACAATATGTCTGGTTGTCGGTTGTATACTAATAATATAAAGAACTTTCAGTCTGACACCAACAGAGAAAATAGGAAAAAATTTGCTCAGACAAAAGTGCTATAGGGTACACGACCAATTGGAAGGAACACGATAACAACTTTATTGATATTTCTCGAATAGCGGAGCTAGCAATACAAGATTTTTTCTCGTATTCGTGATTTTAAAATATTAATGTTGATGTCCTAAAATAATAGTTTCGATAAATTATAGCTGGAGCAGTAGGTACGTCACTAGACAATAAAGTAAGGCAATTGTTCCTTCTTATGTAGCTCACAATATTTACGGTTCTTTCTGAGCGATGGCAAACACCAAAAACAAAAGAATATGGTTACAGTGTAACCGAAACAGTATGACCATTTAAGCGTATTCTACTTGATAAAAATCTGAAAATCAGGATCTTTGAAACCTCTGCCACTAAATATGTAAATAAAATAGTGGATGATTTGTATGGAAATCTACCATTTTGAAGAAGAGAAATACCGTCGGACACACAGCTTGTCTACTTTATAAATTCTTGAATTCACTGACAACTTACGCTTAGCCTTAACCTCTGGCAACCTCTGAAAATAAATGTTTTGTTTTCTCAAAAAACAAATTGCACAAGGGTATTTTTTTGTTTTTAATGGGAAATCATCATCAAATGACTTCTCCCGCTCTGGGCGGAACGGGAGGGCTTATCAGACTTTTGCTGAACCCAGCCGTGTTCCATCAGTTCGAATTCAAATTCTTAAAGTCACTGACAACTAAAACTTGTCTGGAAATTATCTGGTTGAAAGGTCTGAAAGCATGATTTCTAAATGAAACCATTGCATTTTTTCATTTTCACCTTACAACCGCAAAACCATATGTATCTGTAACTAGCTTCTACTCGTGACTTCGTTCGCGTAGAAGTCGTAAGACACCACTATTGTGCCACATTATATAAAACTTCCCTGTACACAACTATGTCACATTTGTAGATTTGCTCTCAACAGCCTAAATATACAAAGAAACAAAGCAAACAGGACTGGTGTCGCGGGATCATTTAACGTACAGTTGTCTGTGTGAGAAGCAGCTAGTCCTGAGGTTGAAACCCGTAGCAATCATAATAATAGTAAAGCTGAAGGGTTTGTTTTTTTTTTTTATAAATGTTTGAAATCGCTATTTCTGGAACTACCAGCCTCAGGCAAAAGCTAGTTTTGAATGAAAATACATTTCTTGATTTTCATTCGAAACTAGTTGATTACATCACTTTAACAATAGGGTATTTTCATCGATCACTAATAAAGAACTAGATACACAATCAGCGGCAAAAAATGTCCTCACCGAATGAGCACCCACTTGAACATTTGGGTGCGCTTTCCATTTAGTAGCATTCGAACGCTCCGACGGTAAACATGTCTCGGTGCTCGTTTAAAAATATTAAAATTACACATCTAGGACGCTAAAAAAGTATAGAGTTTGATATTTTCGGTAAGTATTAATATTATCATTACATAATTGTTATCACTGTATTATAAATGCTGTTATTTTGTCAAGAAATCATCGTAAAAACATTTTTTTTAAATAAATCGTTTTAAATAGTAGGTGTTATAAAGCATCTCAATTCTAAAGACTCATACTAAACGTATTAACCATGCTATAGCATGCCCACTTAAATTATTCGAGTTATGTGCGTTGATTCTGTTCCATTTGTTGGAGACGCTATTGGTTTTTAAATTTTATTATTAATTAAAGAATTATTGTTTTTTTTTTTTTTGTTTAATGAGAGTACTTGGCTGTTTCTGTCAATATTAAAGTAACATTTTATGGATTTAATTTTGACTATGTTCCTAAAGGGGGGTTGGAGGGTATCAAAGTTTGTATGGAAGAATTCTAACGCGCTATCTGATTAACTCGAAACTCAGTCAAACCGAAAACCAAAAAATTTGGATATATAATAAAGGATAATAAGGACAGGGTTTTTGGAAAATTTACCCCTGAAGGGGTAAAAAAGGGTAGTTAATTCTACAAGGGATGATTTTACTGCGTGTCATGATTAACTGAAAAATTGGTATAAATAACCAATAAGTCAAATAATGTAAAAGAAACAAAAGACTTAAAAAAAAATTACCCCTTTGAGGGTGAAAAGGGGGATTTATTTTGTTTGAAGAGTTTTCTGTGGAAAAGTAAATAATATACACATACCTGAGCCATATTAATATAAACCTGAAACTTGCTGAGGTGGTTTTGTGTGAAAGATAGTGATCACATCACTTTATATTGTTGACGTCAGAAGAGAAATATTTATCCTACTAATATTATAAATGTGAAAGTTTGTGAAGATGTTTGGATGTCTGTTACTCAATCACGAAAAAACTATTGAGCGGATTTGGATGAAATTTGGCACACAGATAGAATATAACCTAGATTAACACATAGAATACTTTTTATCCCGGTGGTACATACCCGCGGGATAATTTCCGACTTCCACGCGGGCGAAGCCGCGGGCGAAACCGCGGGCGAAGACGCGGGTGGAAGCTAGTTAATAAATAAATGTGGTGCCCTATACAAAAACATTTACATTCAAGTAAACTATAATCATTACACATATACACCATAGAATATAATAACATTTATGTACATCATTTTTTTAAATACATTATCCACGAAATTAAAAAAGGCCATTTATTATTACAGTACAAACAAAAAATATTGGACAGTTCGACTCCACTCATTCCTTGTCCTAGCGGAGAGCCTGGATCGTAAAACTTTATTGCTGTTTATTAGCACTTTTTAATTCAAACTTTAAGACATGCGTGTAAGGTTGATTTTTTTAAATTTACGTTGACCAGTGAGTATCGGTCGTAAAAATTTATTGCTTTTTGTACATAGCTTTGTGAAATAAACTTTAAGCATTGCGTTTAAGGTTGAATTTACATTACTGTATATTTATTTCAACTAGCATACCTAAACACAATTTGGTGACAGTTTTAAGAGAACTTTTGCTTGGGATTGTGTATCTAGTTCTTTATTAGTGATCGATGGGTATTTTCCATTTTATTAAAAACTTTTCTAATTTGAAGATTGGGACGAAATATGTAACAGAAAAATAAAAGGAAATTGATTTATATCCATTTTCTCAATTAAATCGAGTTATACCAAATTTATTTTTCGTGGTTTTGAATTTACCGCCAAAACGCTCCTTACGATGACTGTTCATCACGTGACGTCAACTTTGTGTAAACTAAAATAGTTAATAAGTAAACAAGTGAGTGTCTTGTTTATAATTAACAAGATTTTATATGGATAAAAAGTGAAATCACTGGTGTGTGGTGCCTCTGTGCACAAATACTTCTAAAACTGCGCCAAATTAAGTATTTGTACTGGTGCTGTTTACACAAAGCTGACGTCACGGTGTCACGTGATAAAAAGTCATCGTAAGGAGCGTTTTGGCGGTAAATTCAAAACAACGAAAAATAAATTTCATTTTAATCGTTTACTGTACCTACTGTGGTCGTTTGGTGAGTCGCGATGGTCATCGATATTCACCAATATCATCAGGCCGATAATAAATATATCGGTTTCGAATCGGTATGTGTACAGCTGCCGACATATCGGTATCGGGTAGGTGTCAATATCTGATAATATGAAAACGCTCAATAGGTAACTTACAGGACACTTACCCTACACAGGGAACTTTAAGTAATTATTTTTAGTTTTACCATACCGCACCTAAAACGAAGGAAAAAATTTCGAACCTTAGCAAAAATAATTCAGTTGATCAACTGCAATATGTTATACTATGGCATGGATTTTCTGCTAAATGGTTGACAGTTCATCGTAAATAAATACGTCATGCCGCATTTGGGGGAGGCGGAGGTAGCGTTTCAAAGGCCCACATGCCGGAACAACCTAGCCTTAATATTTAGTTTGAAAAAAGAATTACTTCAATAGTGTTTTGTTTCTGGCTTTAATTTGTTTTTTTCGTTTATTTATTATTTTCACTAGTCTATTGGAATAATTTTCCTGACGTAGGCGTATTGATTTCATAAAATCTGTCTTTTTTCAAGTTTTTTTTTTTACAAAAACGTATCGCAATGGTGGTCCTTACACATCAATGAATACCTGAAGGCACAATGCCGGATCTTAGCGTAGCTCAGGCTTCTAAAGCTGTTACTTTAATTGAAAATGGTCGTAGTTATAAAGAAGTGGCTCAAACATTGCGAGTTTCCAAATCCGTCATCTTCCGAATTGTTAAACGGTACCGGCAGACTGGAGAATACACGAGACGTGCAGGGCAAGGTCGCAAGAGAGTCACATCAGCGAGAGACGATCGATTTATGGCGAGCACTGTTCTGAGTAAAAGCACTTTGACTTCTCCTGAAGTCAGATCTACGCTCCAGGACGTTCGACAGGTGACAATTAGCACTAAAACCGTAAGAAGAAGACTTAAAGAAGCTGGAATAAAGCCATACTTTGGCGCTAGAGGACCCTTACTTACCACAGATCATCGAGTAGCTCGGGGTAACTTTGCTCGCTCATACCAAAATTGGAATGATGCTGACTGGGGGAAAATATTGTTCACTGACGAGTCTAGGTTTTGCCTTAAGCCAGATGATAGAAGGGTGAAAGTTTGGAGACGACCCGGAGAAAGATACGCTCAGTGTAACATTGTCGGAAGAGAGTCATATGGTGGAGGGTTAGTGAAGGTATGGGGCGGCATTTGCATAGGGGCACGAACGGAGTTACACATCGTAGAAATTGGATCCTTGACTGCGTCTCGGTACGTAAATGACATCTTAGAACCGATTGTCATGCCCTTTGCCCCATATATCGGAGATAATTTTCAATTAATGCAGGACAATGTGCGGCCCCACACTGCAGCGATAGTTTCGGGGTATCTTCGAGAGGTTGAAATTTACGTTTTGCCGTGGCCAGCATGCTCGCCAGACTTAAATCCCATCGAACATGTTTGGGATAAGCTCGGCAAACAAGTAAAACAGCGGGATCCAACACAAATAAACATAGGGGATCCGAAAAGGAAGAAGAGTGGAATCGAATACCACAATATTTCATTGATAACTTAATCAAAAGCATGCCGAGAAGATTGCAGGCAATTTTAACAGCTAGAGGGGGTAACACCAAGTCACACTCGACAAAAAGTTATCGTAATGTCATAACACAATTACATTTTCAATGTGATGATTGAAGGGTTAATTCATCAAAACATCATTTTTAACATTTCTGTTCATTAGCCTTGCGTTTTTTACTGAAGTAAGTTTTATTTTAATTAAAAATAGTAAAATTAATAAAGTGCTTAATATAAATTATATAATACATACAAAAATTCTTAATTCTGTCTTTATTTTGTTCCGTTCCTCTAATTATGTCCATGAGTGTAGATGGCGGTTTAGCATCTAAGTTGCACAGGTATCCGGCAGATGGCGTCGTATTTATATTATTTTACGACATTTGTGTGTATTTATCGGTTAGTTCTATAAATTCCTAATAGGTAGGTAGGTAGGGTAGTGTAGGGTAGGGTATCGTAGGTAGGGTAGGGTTGGTAGGATAGGTAGGTAGGGGTAGGTAAGGTAGGTCGGGTAGGTAGGGTAGGAATTTGTATGAATGACTTTTGGACGGACAGGACAACGTCTGTCGGGTCAGTTAGTATATGTATATTCTAAGGAAGAGCGCTCTTCCTTAGAATATACATTTAAAGCTTACATGTTCAAATTTGCTTTTATTACATACATATTTCGTTATTTTTAAATCAACTATAAAAATACAAATAAAGCGAAATTAAGTAAATTTGCATGTCTATTCCAGGTTGTATGTTGTATAAAATAGTCATGTATCATGTCATGTCTTGTTATAAAATAGTCATGTGATTATATTAAGATATCCCAGATTAATGATTTCAATCATTATAATTCTATAAATACATATTGTATTATTCAATTCAATTCAATTTGTATCAGAGAAAACTCCATATATGGTAACAAAATACAAAAATTACATAAAAATCATAAAAAATTAAAATCATAAAAAAATAGAAATGTGTTAGTAACAAAAAAATAAAATTCATGATATAAATGTATGTATAACTATGAATCATATTTTGTTCAACATATTGTCTGACTAGTAAATTACAAAAAAAAAACGAAAGAATATTTGAATTTCGTGGGCTGCCCTAGCGATTTCATATAAACCAAAATTACTTTAAAAAAATTGTTAAAATAAAATTAAAGGGCGACTTTTTCGTTCAAGCATGTTGGAGGCGCACTATGGGACCTAACGGTGTATTCCATCTCAAAAATCTGCAACTTTTTGTTTCTTGACATTTTTAATTGAAATATTGTATACGTATTCCTGAATACTTATGCCATTGGATAATCAAAACACTGCCACTTTAAAAACTCAATCAATCAATCAACTCAGCCTATCGCAGTCCACTGCTGGACATAGGCCTCTCCCAAGCTGCGCCACAATACTCTATCCTCCGCCTTCCGCATCCAGCCTGTCCCAGCCACCTTTTTAAGGTCGTCGGTCCATCTAGCTGGGGGGCGTCCCGCACTACGTTTGCCGAGACGCGGTCTCCACTCCAGGACTCGTCTGCTCCACCGTCCATCGGTCCTTCGACAAACATGGCCAGCCCACTGGCACTTCAGCTTGCTCACTCTATATTTCTTCTCTATATTATCTTGCTTGCTTTCTCTATATTATCTTTTCCGGATAATTTCGTTCCTGATTTTATCCTTCAAAGAAACTCCGAGCATAGCCCGCTCCATAGCGCGCTGAGCGACCTTAAATTTGTGGACCAGCCCGACTGTCAGTGTCCACGTTTCGGCGCCGTATGTCATCACGGGCAGGACAGGGCAGGACTTTAAAAACTATATTTATTTAATTAAAAAAAAAAAAAAAAAATTTGATGTTGAAAATCTTCATACAAAAATTAAATTAAATTATTAATAGTTATTTACGATACTAGCGCGGTAAGTCGGTTTTTACATTCCTTTGAAGAACATAGAAAAATGAGTAATCTAGTTAATATAAAATTATTAAAGTATATTTGAGTGTAATTTTACATACCTAGAAACTTTTTTTATATTTTACTATTATATCGGATAGCTCTGTCATCTAAGAATATAAAAACAATCAAAACGGTTTTAGTAATACGACTTTATTCCAAACCATTTGTGAGATGGAAAATACCGTTTGGTCTCATAGTGCGGCGCGGCGGGGCCGTCAGACGCCCCAATGATCCATGCCTCCATGGGACTCGCCCGGAAAAAAAGTCGCCCTATAATTGTAAATTCTAGTCCCTAATTTCGTAATGTAAAATAAGCAGTATGCTTCAGTATATAAGGTACCTATACAAAAAAGTCCCAATTTTATATAATTTATATTTATATTGTAACTCTCAATTTTAGAGATGCCAAGAGGAACAAGAAATTAGATTGAAATCACTCACGAATAACATAAGAATAGCTCAAGAAGCGAAAAAGGCGCCCATCAAACAAACTAAAATGGCGTATGTCGACTCCGTTGCAAAACCTCCGCGCAACGTCGCCAAGAAACAGGTAAATAATTATAATTTTCAACCGTCTTCAAAAAAGGGGGTTCGCAGTTTGACTTGTATGTTTATTTGTCCGCGATTATCTCGCTTTTGGCTGAACCGATTTTTTTTATTCGTAAACCACAATTTAGAGAATAAATTATTGTCTAGAAACGTCGCTCAAGGAAACGTAAAAAAAGAATGACTTGGATATTATTTCCACGTCGGAAAACCTAACAAGTAAGTCAACTTTTTGTTTGATATTATTGTAACAGAGTATTAAGAAATCTAGTTACTCTGGGATACATGGGTGACATCTGAAATTCCATGAGGTGGTCAATTCCTGTAGTAAATACCTGAAAATCTGATGTGTACAGAAACAGTGGCTACCCATGTGTATCGACCGGGAAAAAATAATTTAAGCTTTACATCTCGACAGTCAGTTCAACCTTGATAGCCCAATCACAGTTGGTCGTCCACCCGAATGAATCTCCTTTGCTCCGCGATGTAATCCGTAAAACCGCACTGAGTTATTACGTTTAGTAAATACTACGAGTATTTAAGAAATTCGATGAAAAATACAGGTGGTCCACGTCAACTGAAGCCGGCTTTCATAGACACATCACTGATACACAATCAGTAATTTTTTATGTAACGCTCGTACCGTTGTGCGCAGGCGCAGCACGGCACGGCGCGCCTGGCCACGGGCAGCCCGGCGGCGCGCGTGGCGGCGCTGGCGGGCGGCCCCAACGTGCTGCGCGGCGGGGCGGCGGCGCGCGCGCTGGCGCCGCTGCCCAGCGCCGGCGGCTCCTTCAAGCCCAAGAAGGCGCCGCTCATGGCCAAGGCGCTACAGATCATGCGCGGACGCAAGCGATGATCTACTCGCCCTACCCCGTCCCAAGTATCCTATGTGATTTTTATTTGTAGGTTAACCCCCTCTGTCGATGATCTAGTGATTTTGTGTTAAGATCCAGCTGAATTCGTTCCCACGTTTAAAGCGTTTCGAGACCCTTATGTGTTAATGTTACTACGGGCGTTCGTGTAACACATGTAACTACTGTAGGATGCCGACAACGGCCTACTCGTGAAGAATATTTTGTGATTATCTTTTAACTTAAGCAGACGAGACGTTTCGTTTTGTAGTTATAACTTTTACTTTTGACATTTTGTGCATGCATGCAGTTGTGTTTACTTAAGGTGCCTTCATATTTGCTCGATAACTAACGTTCGTTATATTCGCTCGAAATGTTGTGTTGACGATCATTAAGATCTCTCAACTTCTTAAAGATTTGCTAGATTTTATGGATTGTTAGTGTCGATTTTGTTTGATCACACGTGTCGATTATCAAACGAACAAATTTGTAGGCACTTTTATTGCTTCGTTTTGGATTTGCCAAGTTGTTAACGTGTTTTGCGTTTGAAATTATTCATCTATGTTTTCTTTTGATCATAGCTCCATTGTAACACTGTATACGTCTAAAGAATAATAGATTTTTAAACAATTTGTAAAAATACAATTTTTAAACTTATTTATTTTGTTTTCAACATCACATTGTAATACTACCTCGTAGCCAAATACAATAAAAATATTTAAGTATTTTATTCATATTTCCTTTGGTAACATTCGTAAACATCTTACGATTAAGTTGCTTTACATATTTACTGCAAAATAATTCAACGTTTTCTTTCAAATAAATTAAAATCACTGTCATTTACTTCACCGGTCTTATTAATTACTTGTTCCTGCTTGAAACCAAATAAATAAGACAGTGTACAAAAGCAAATCATGTAAAATACCTAGAACAAACAAATTTTGAGCTTATCAAAAATTTGTAGTCGATAAGTTAGTGTATTTAGCGTAAATTATCGGCACTATAATCATATTGTACATGTTTAATACAAATGTGAAACTATCGCGTTTGTTCGTATCATTAGAACTTTTAACCAGAATTTTTATTGTAGTCATTAATACAACGGAATGTCAGAAAAGTACCAAATGATCCGAGATGCTGTGATATGTTTGAAATAAAACATAAATTGTGATGTAGTGTTTTTGTAAGACGCGAGATGAGTGACTTTACGATATGTATGTATTTTGTGTTAAGGTATTTTACCGATGTTTTAGAAACATTTATACTTTTTGTCGTGCACTCTTACTCTAAAGAGTATTACATATATTAAACGTCTTTAAATGCCCTCTAAACACCATGGTAAAGGAAAAAAAACAACTTAGATTGTTTCTGGGAAGTTCTCTATTGTTATAATATCATCACAAATAACATATAAATCTTTGTAATAAAGTAGGTACATATTTAAGAGAAACAATTAAATTCCACAGATATTGGCGGCATAATACATAATTCACGTTGTAATCATGATCTTATGACGAACTAGAAAAAAACTGTATATGAGCACATTAAGGTCACTTTCTTGTATTTCTTTTTATTTGTTGATAAATTATGCACGATTTCCATTTATAGGTAATCGATTCTCTTAACAAAAGACTAGTAGTATTTATTTTATAAGTTTTATCTTATTTTTCGTCTGGATTATGTGAATTTTTTTAATTATTTTACTCATAAATATGCCATTATTTATACAGTGAAATATACTATGTGGATTTAATGTATTTTTTCAATCGTGACTAATAAATAAAATGGTGAATATGCTTTTGAAGCTATAAACTTTAGGTGCCCACATCATACCCAGTACCTCTAAAGAACGCTATATCTGCATCAACTCCAGGTCGAGACCTTAACTTAGGCACAATAATAGATGTAACACAATAATATCCAATTATAGGTACCTAACAGTTTCGATTTGTAAGCCGTGAAAATTAACGTACTTTTACGTACGTTTTACAAACCTATACTTACAGAAATAATGTACTTTATAAAGATAGCATTAATGAATTGGGTTTCATATAGGAGTTGAATTTAAAACTACGTCAATATTTCCTAATTTTGTCTTTAGCTGCTTTTCGCAATCTGTGCTATTGATTCTAGGGCATTGGTAAAGAGAGATAAATTTAAGATTTTTATAATATTCACAGATCATATCCACTATCAAAGGTGAAATATTTGCAATTTTTGATAAGCTTAATGTTTCCAGTTTAACTAAATTCGGACTTGATAAAGTTCTATGCAAATTAGTTTCGGTGAAGTATACGTTATTCCAAATAAGCAAATGTTGGATTTGTTTTAAACCTGCTAATTTTACTAGTCCTGCATCGGTGAGATTTTCGCAACGTATTATAGCGAGATCTTTTAGTAAATGACATTGTGACAACAAAAACAAACATTCGTCATTTACAGCGTCGCCCCCGTAAATGTGTAGGGCGCGAAGAATTTCCATTTTTGATTTAATCAAATGTTTTACATATTCCAAGTCAAGGTTTGTTACCTTTTTTATGAAAATGTGACTTAAATAATTACATCGAAGTAAACTGTCGCGTGTCACAGCCGGGAGACCAAAATCAGACAAACCCAAATAGTTCAAGTATTTAAAATTATCGTACTGGACCAAAACATCTTCGTAATTCATCGACACGAGAGAATTTTTCAAATTAATTTTCCTTAAATTCGGCCACTTCGCAATATCGTGTTCGAACTCTTTGGAGATGCGACACATTACAAGTTCAATTGATATGATATTAGGGCACTGCTCCATTATTGATTTAATCACAGAGTAACTGTAAACGTACTGTATTTTAAGACAGCGAATACATTCACTATGAGTTTCTATGATTTCCAGGTTTTTACCGCTTACTTCGCTTTTTCCTGGTTTCCCGGAGTAAATAATAACAATTCCTCTCCAAAGCGTTGCGTCTCGAGACAGTTTCTTCCATCGACTGCATACATTTTCACACTCAAGTATTGTCTCCAATGGCAGGTATTCAAAAATGCTAATCATTAATTCATCTGGTAATACATCAATTTGGTTTGTAGCTACTTCGCCTGTAGGATCCATCATCAACCTTTTGAAAAGGGGATCTATAAAGTGAGTACAAAGTAATTTAAACCTAGTAAAAGAAATACGCATTTTCGTTAGAATTTTTGGCGCATTAGAAACTATAGAGATGAAACGGATATCCGTTACCTAACTAAATGGCATCCGGCCTAAATTACTATTCGACCGGATACAAAATACGAAATATCTTTCGGTAAGTAGGTACTTAATTTATATTAAGTAGGTACTTAACAAAATTTTCGGTCCACGACTTGGAAAATGAATTAGTACTTGTACCACTAAGGGCACTTTATGGTGAATGAAAACTAATTTCCTGCATTAAGAGGTAAGAAGCGGTTATGCTTGATTTCATTTAAAAGGCCAGCTTCAGTAAAAAGTATTTCGTTGTACAACTGCTGTAGGGTGCTGAAAGAATTTTGGCTAATCCCACCTACGAAGCTCGCTTTTTGTTAAGCACAGTAATTTTAGACCGATTATCCGGCTGCAAGGTTGACCGAGTATCAGTATCCGGCCAAACAGCAATCCGTTTCATCTCTATTAGAAACTTACCTGAGTTTTCGTTCTCTATTAAATCTAAGATTTTTTTTTATAATTTCTCGTACGAGACTGCGTCAACGTTCAAAACTCACATCATTTCAAGTAGGGATTTCAATTTCTAAATTTGGGTCTAATCGTAATTATTTTCCGTATTTTGTTAGTTAATATTCTCCCACTATACGTGTAAGGGCGGAGAGGGAATACATACGCTATATAGCTATATTTACAGAATACACGCTTTTCAACGTAACCGTAAATAAAATCACAGAAAATAACGATAGAAAGTACATATAAATTGGATCAATATCAAACTGTAACACCATTAATATTATTTCATTTTTATTTTCCTAATCAAATAAAGTATCTGTCATTATTTTAAAACTATCTTTTGATTATTTAAACGTCGACTGGTGAACTAGCTTTTTGTCAAATACTTAATAAAACCTGCATTACGACAGCTCAGACAGCTGCTTCTAGGTTTAGTGTAGTGAGAAGTTGTTTCTCACTTTAGTCGAGTTAAGTCGATAGTCGAGTGCTCATAGACAAAAAATATCAAGTTCTACAAAGATTAACTCGAATCGTCCGCGCCATAAAAAATATGTATGACTTGCTCCAGCATGGGCTAATTCGGAAGATAGTTGGATATAATTGATAACGTCATATACATCTGCATTCGGAAATAAAACTTCCGTGATATTTAAATCATCAACCATACCATTTTTTATATCTAAACTGATAGATAAACACAGCTACTACGCAGTCACTAACGCGTTCTTTAAACACTTTGCTTGTCACGTAAAACAACTTCGGCAGGTAATCCTGCAATAATAGAATTACCAAATGCATAAACCATGAATAAATAGGTCAATTTAATAGGTCCCAAATAGTCGCGACTTGAAACATTAATCATTTGTATGTCTTGTTCAGAGATGTCATTAGGTAAACGAATACTGCAATCAATTAAACCATTTGTTACTCATTCGTTTAGAGTAATTTAGTGAGAAAATTTTAAAAGTCAATTTCAACACAGATTTCAGAAAAATCGCACCTCACACCACCGGCAAACGCTTCGTGAGTGTGACCAACTTCGCAGTGAATCGATATCGCTATTCTTATCGTGTGCCTGAGTGGGAGCGAGACCAAATATCCGCATCACGACTTGGGGCCCTTTAATTTTTTGCCATACGCGCTACTTTACTCAGTGAGTCGAATTCCGTCGGGGCGGGTCGTCACTACAGTCTATATAGCACTACATAGAATTGTGTATTATACATTTAGTGTAGAGTAGGGCGGCCCGATTATTAACCCGAATAACGTACTTAATTAAAACAGCCACAATGCTGCACCTAAAGAATATCGCCAAGGCGGTGGTTCCACCATTGAAAAATAGCATCCAGAATGAGGGAGTCAATACCATGCTCAAACTTACGCCTGCTGGTGTGAACGTATGCTGCCGTACATACGCAAGCCATGAAATTCCAGAGAGGCTTAAGGACATCCCAACTCACGCAAACCCACGATTCTTCGACATGGTGGAATATTTCTTCCACAGAGCCTGCCAAGTGATCGAAGACAAACTGGTAGAAGACATGAAGTCAAGAACTTCCATAGAAGATAAGAAAAAGAAGGTAGCCGGCATCCTGAAGCTGATGCAGCCATGCGACCACATCATTGAAATCCAATTTCCACTAAGGCGTGATTCTGGTGATTACGAAATGATTCGCGGCTACAGGGCGCAACATTCCTCACACAGAACTCCAACCAAAGGAGGTAGGTGCCATATTTATTCGATTTTCATTTAGCTTTGCTTACATCATCCACGTAATACTTATTGTTAATAGGAACTTTTATTTATAGCTCCCGAGACACGTGATGTTACTGTATGTAATGTTATATTAGCTAAATTATGTCCACGTAGAATTTGTGCTTTCTATGCTTAAAATAAACCTTAACAACTCGCAAAATTAAGAAAAATGTATTTTGTAGAAGCCATTTTAGTATGTTGCTTATAGTCTAGGAGTTGCCAAAAATATGTTTATGGAAAGTAAACTATAACCTGATTTGCTGGTCACATGTTGATTTAACCTAGCTGAATTATGCCATTCACCTTGATTGTGCGATTTGATTTAGACCATCGAGCCGCATTTAACCTAAAAATAAGTTCGTTCTTTCCTATTATTACTTTTGAGCTAGCGATGAATGAACACCCAATATACGAGGCAAATGTGATTTCTAAGTAATTGTGATAACCTTCACGTTCAATAATCGTACCACTAATATTAATATAGCAGCTGTGAATCTACAGATCAACGATAATGTAACAAATGTCCCTTTGTTATCCATTTGGATATTCATTTTGATGTCACCACGGGGCGGAACTTGATTTGTTTGTTGTTAATCTTGAACCCATAGTTGCACTAACAATAATACATTCCACTGTGCTCACGCTCGAAGATTCTATCATTGAATACGCATAATATGCAAAATATTTGCGTTACATAATTCATTGTAGGTAATGGATATTATCACGAATAGCAACAACCGTTTTGTAACATTGTTATGTAAAAAAATAACCGTAAATGAAAAGGAAAGGATAACAACATAAATAAAAATTAATTACGAATTATGCATCATCTCTTGAAAAAAAAATCTATTAAAGTAGGCAAAATGCAACTGGAAAGTAGATATTAGGAGTGCTTGTACAGGTAACTTATTGCACCCTTTTAAATTAGATATAGTTAAATTTCATATATCCATTAAATGAGCGACTCAGAGTTCAAAATGACGAACACGACGTCTTGCTAGCACATAAGACATGGCCAAAAAAATTAGTAACAATACCATTAACAAACTATTTACTCGTTTTATCCAAGCAATCGGACAAAATATAGCAGCACCATATGCTAAGAGAGACATTAGTAGAACAATAACATTGGAGCACTGCATTGAATATCAGTTTTCCCATTACATAATAACTGCATTGTACACTGCATTGTACATTTCCCAGTGAAATATAAAATTGCAACCCCTCCCTTTCAATTTGTTCCGAACAAAAACACAGCTGTTCGTTCGAGACACTGTAATTGTTCGTAACCCGTTTTCAAGGGTCTCCTTTGTTTGCAACAGGAACCACACAGTTAGTCGGCTACCAAGTGTTGAATACGTTACAAAAACTGACGCAGTATCAACATCGCTCGCTCATGATAAACACCCCTTTTTTTGCTTCCGCTACTTGAATCTATTTTACAAGCATTTTATCAAGTAGGGCCCGGAGTTTAGATTTGCGCCCGGTTAATGCTATTATCGGCTCGGATTAATGCATAGGACTTAAACCTGACGTTCCTAATCTAGGGTGTCCTTTTCGGCTCTGTCTGACCCTTCGTGGAATAAAGGCGTGATGTTATGTAGCCAAGTAGGTTTAGCCGGGCAGTCAGTAACCGGAAACATAACAAGACACATTTTATTCATGGGATGAAAATATAATCTGCAATCTTAGTTCTCACGTCTCATCAGTGTATTACCAATACACTGAAGTACTGAACTAGTTACCTCCTTTAAGCGTTGTCTTACATCACCGGTATTAAAACGAATCTTCTTCATTGTGTCTCAATGCCAAGTGTAGACCTTCTTACATTATTCTAGAGGTTTCGCCAACCTCGGTTAGTTTTTCTGCCCGGCCGTCATCTGTATGCAGAAAAAATCCGCCTTCCGTCAGGTCATTGCACTCCATTCTAGAACCTTCCTTGCTCACCTGACAATACTCCTGCTGCGGCTTGTGCCAGCCGCCCAACTTATTTGTTCTTATATGTAGTTGTCTTGTAGTATGACGCACGAGCCAAACCTACCTTGGTGCCTTCCATTGATCTCAATATTATGGACCCAATGATCTGCTCATATAATTTCCAAGCATGGCTCTTTCCATCTTTTCAGAATTTTTATTATTAAGATGAACGTTTTAAGTAGATCAATGTAATCGACGAAACAAGAAAAAATAGCGTCGCAACGGCCAAGAAGTTATTTACATACCTAGTTGGTGTAAGTTTTGTAATGGTATGGAATAATTGACGCAACTCTTCATTAACAGTTAATGAGAGGATATTTTCATTGTTCCACTGTTCGTAGGTGAAACATAATGCTGCCACGTGTCCCCATGGATTACTATTAGGTATATCAACTATGTAGATTATTAAACCATCGTTTCCGATTACCCGCCCTGTTGCTATGTCTAAAAAGGACTGCAATTAATTCACTAATGGCTCATGACGATCGATTCCTCGTCAATAAATAGAATATTGAGGGGCCTGAGGTCGACCCAGCCTGACGGAACTTAGAAATAGCCAGACTGTCCTGTCAATTAGTTCGGTTTATTAGTTCCCTCCCTCTAAAATTCGCTCTTGCGATTTGAGTTCTCCTCAACCGCCCATAAAGTGCAGCTAATTTGCTTCATTGACAAACGAAGAAAGGCTTGAAGGAAAAAAGTTACAAACAATGGGTGCAAACTCTGAGTCGGTCCAGATCGCTTTCAGAGAAGGTCAAGGACTATGTGCTTAGACACGAACACTCCACAGAAATATGGAAATCAAGAGCACGAATCTCTTAAAACTGTTAAAGAATAGGTACATGTGATTCATTCGCTGATTGGTAAATGAAAGAAAGCATTACTTTTCTTAACTCTCTTCCTACCCAACCTAAACTTTAACTTGTTAACTAGTTGTAATGTAATTGTAATCGTTTTTCGGGTTTTTGGGAATTAGAAACTAGCGTATCTGAAACAATCTACGTTGATAACAGAGGTAGGTACCTACCTGCAGCAAATTAGCTTAACAGAATCGCTTTTATGATTACGAACACAGACATGGCAATTAAATTTTTATCACCAGTAAACATAATACCAATTGTAGAAACCTCAAAAGAATGAGAAACATTATGGTTACCTACACTAGCAAGCAGCAGGCAGAGCACGACGCTTTCTATTTGTACTCTACCGTAGAATAGAAATCACTCGTCTACATTTCTCGGTTCAAAACTGACAACAGTTTACACGGAAACGTCATTTTTGTCTACTCTTACGTCGACAAAGACTTCTCTATGGTTCTCGTGCTAAGCCTGCAGGTGAAGATAGATGCGATAAGGCAACCACATAGGAGGCCTAAAGATTTAGATCCGTTGGAGGTGTGTTCCATTACTCTTTAAACACACCTCCTACAATTGGCTGGCAACAACGTTATCGTGCCGTTAAAATCACCGAAGACAAATTAAGAACGTGATACATCACGTGTTACGTGACTCTTGTCACAGGCTTTAGTGTAGGTAGTGAGATTAGACACTTGACATAAAAGATAAAAAAATTCAGAGGTTCTTAGCAGGTTGGCAACGGGAGGCGTGGTCGTGACGCAGTTTTTCGCGTCATTTTGTATTGCGCAACAGCTAAAATTAAACAAGACTTGTTTTCATTTCATAGTCGACACCTATCCATATGCAGGGGCGTGTATTATTAACCTATTGGAGATAATAAGAAAACCACACACGACTTGACAACAGCTTTATTAAGGTGTCACGTATTGCTAAGTATTTACTTGTCCCAAGCGATAATACTTTGCCCATGGTATGCCCTCTATTCATCTCTAGTTATGCAACTCTGGATTTACCTACTAACATAATTAAAATAATAGCTTCTGGAAATACCGAGTCAAATGTACCTCTTTGATAAGAGGATGGCAGTCCCGGCTTTTCATCAAAGAGGAAACCTTTTTGTGGGAATGTTATAATCACTTTAAAAGCAATTGATTTATAGTTCTACGACGAACGTCAACAATTGATTATTATAGTGCTTACGGATTTCGACAAACAAACAGTTTTCAATCTGAACAAATGAAACTGAAGTCATTATACTTTCAAGTTTCGATCAGAATCAGAATCAGTGCCAGCGAATGACATTTGTTTAGAACGCGACTATTGAACTGTAAAAATGGCACCGAGAACTAGGAAGAAAATTGTCAGGCGACAACGAAAAGATTTTTCTTGATGCACCACGCAAATTTGTTTAAATACAAAATATAAGTAGGTAATGGCGCCTCCTACGCCGTAGTGTAATTAACTACTACCTACGCGATAATCTTTATTGATAAACAATAGTTACTATATGTATCTAGATAGCTAGTCTATTTTCTATGTAGGTACATACCTACCTACTTATTACGAACAAAACTAATTAGCATAATTAAACTGATAACGTGTAGGTAATCTAAAAATACGTAGATGTCAGACAAGTATCGAAACTAGACATGACATTGGCAATAACCAAGCTATGATTTCATCATCATCATCATCATATCAGCCGAAAGACGTCCACAGCTATGATTTATGAGTAATGAATTCCTTACAAAATTGAAAAATAACTGAAACACAATTCTCGTAATTCAAAACGATCAAAATCTAGTCGCTGTGTCATCTCGGCTACAATAGAATGTCAAGAATGTATGGAAACTAGAGGTATTTTTCACAGTTGGAGACTGAGATCAGACTGTGAACGTTCTTAAAATTACGAGAATTGTCCCTCTGAAATGTGTGTCGAACAAGGCCCAATTTTATTTCAGTCACTTATCGTTAGGAGCTATTTATAACATAGAAGGATGCCATGAAAAACAGCTTTGGGTTTTTACGTGTGGGCAGATGAATTATGTAAATTGATTATTTAATTACAAATTGTGTAGGTCTTACATAATGTGTAGGCACTTATTTTTATATATTTTTTTAATGTTTGGGGATATAAGCTAGGGGATAATAGCTTTCAGGTTCGCGATTTCACTAAATTGAAGTCATTAGGCACCCACGACTTTACTTAAACTTATGTGTTTACCAAAGCTCACCTCAAGTTTAATTGTTCTTAAATTAAGTTTGTTTTCGTTCTTCTCGTTTCGGCAAAAATATACTAAAATCAGAAAAGTGTTACTACTACAAAATGCCTTAGAATTTCTAAGCTACAATAACGTAGGTAGGTATTCATAATTTAAAAAATATGTTTTATTAATACATGAACAAAATAATAATAATTATTATTATTAAAAGCCTGTGATGTCCCACTGCAGGGCAAAGGCCTCTCTACCCTCCTTCCACTTCTCTCTGTTTAGTCCTACTAGTGGCCAGTTCTTGTTAAAGGAGTCCAGCTCATCCCGCCATATCCGTCTGGTCCTACCGCGACGTCGCTTGCCGTGAGGAGGGACCCATTGGGTTGTTATTTTGGCCCATTGGTCGTCTGACACGCGGCAGATGTGTCCAGCCCAATTCCATTTTAGTGTGGCAGCTTTCCAAGTGACATCACTTATCTTACAAAATAATATATACACAAAATATATTTTCTTGTTATTGTTAATTTTTCTTTCTTTCTGTCAATTATTTTGTAGGTAACTCTGTAATTAACCTACCAGCCTTCGAAACGTTAATTTCATTTTCGTCTTGTAATGTAACGGAGCGAAGTAACTAGATCCCACGGCACAGGGAATCCTAGTGTGGGGTCAAATAACTGCAAAAACTTTTTGAGACAATAAATAATGATAATGATTTGTATAATGTACAAGTACGCTACTTGGGTAATACTGTCGTGCTTTCCTATTTAGTTAATTGCGAGACCTATAATAATTATGACAATGCAAGCATTAACCCACACTGAATTAATGCTTTATGTTATATTAAATAAATAAACTTCTTCGTCCTTGGAAAAAAATACAAAGGTGCTCCTAAAGGGGTATTTTTACAGCAATGATATTTATTTAGCACACGACTATAATTAAATTAAAGAGTCACCATATATGTACCAAGTTACCAACGTACCTAGGTGTAAATTAAAACCACAGAATGTATTGACGGGTTTTGATGTTTGTGTCGCCAACTACCTTCCTTTGTTTATTTGTCTATAGCGCATACAAAATGATGAGGTAAACGGATAAAAATATGACCTATTTATGCATTTACATAGCTCTTTTTCCCTCCGCGTGCCCAAACCAAACCTTAGAATTTGTGCCAAACTATAGTGTTTACATTTTTCATTTTACTACCGATTCTTGGCTGCTTAATGGTGGAGAATCAGAAACAGCGTCTCTTTAGGCTCTGCATTCTGGAAGTTGGCAACGGTGCATATTGCCGTCAAATATTTCCGTGTTTTGATTAATGAAATAATCAATATAATTAAATGAAATTAATACTTATCTAATATCATGCATGACATTGAATATTAAGTTTTAGAAGTAAAAAATGCACTTTTTAGAAACCTTTCAAATTCTTTATTATATCTAAAACTGTTACAACGCCTAACAGAATTTAACATATAAAACATATGGCTACCTAGTATCTTATCACTATAATTAATTATGTAATCCAGTGAGCATTATAACCAAACCTATTTTTTTTTTTGTTTGTATAAGGGATTTTATTGAGACAGAGTAGGTATTCTATTAATAAGGTTAGGTGCCACCAGTGACTGGTAATTCTGTTTCCACCCTAGGTGGATACGCGGAAACATATGTCCGAGAATCCACCCGAACTATATTCATTCCGTTTATAGCACTGTGTGACCAAAACCCGCACTCAAATCACACTTTTCTATGACTTAATTAGTCCATATTTATTTACACAGAAAAGCGTGAATTAGGTGTTGGTTTAGGTCACACGTGTTATAAAATAGTAAACGATCCGTGTGTTTAGCAACCTCGTGACCATAGATAATATGACACCATAGTACATCTTTACTATGACTGGTGTCCAGTCGAAATTCCACCAAAACCAGCACACTGCGACCCAACGCACATATTGGTCCTTCGAGCCGTATTATTTCTATGCTCGCTACGCTCTGGCACTAATTTCACGCCGTGCAATCGTATCATACTGTAGAATATACTATGTTTTATTTTATTGAGGCTGGTATATCATCTCCCGCTCTGGGTGGAGCGGAAGGGCGTGTCAGACTTTTACTGGCTAAAACCCACCCGTGGTCCTCCGTAATTGCCTGTATGCCAGGGGCCACGGTATCACTTTCGAACAACCCGCACCCCTCGATGCTATCCATGGTGGATTCTCGAACATGCGTTTCCATTTCCACGTATTGAGCTTATGGTGGATATGCAGAATAACCCCCAGTATCACAAAAATAAACAAAAACATTTCATCATACATATAATACCTATGTCGAGATTGTTCTTATCATACCACTTGCTGCGCGGATAACCTCTTTTAGTGCAAAATAAACATTCATCAAAATTGATTTTCTTGCAAGATTATAGGGTACTTATAGGTATATCTCATCTGAATACCTACTTGACTTGGCATGATGCATTAATATTGATTCACATCTACTGTAGCTACACTACCTACTTATCTAATATTTTATTTCTTTTATAAGTCAAATCAAAACAAAATATTGAACATAAACCTACATGGGCACATAAACGTCAGAAGCTAGATGCTCGGTTCCGATTGGTGGTTTCCTATGGAGACGAGCCGGCAAGAACTTAATATTCCCTTAACTATACATTTTTTTTTTGCAAATATGCTTAGGTAGGTTAAAAGAAACTCACTAAAAATAACCCAGTTGTGGCTAACTAAGATCACTATTCCTCTGTGAAGTAGTGCCAACAGAGCGGTAATTTTACATCGGTTGATCAGGCGAAAACATTCGTACCGTAGGTAGGTACCTAGATATATATGTTACGTCGTAGATAACTCTCCGATATACAACATTATCTAAATACATTCTAGCCACTGCGAAATAGAGAAAACAAGTCAGTATATTCAAATAAATAAAAGAGCGACTTATTGTGTTTATGGAGTAAGTATTCGGTATTGATCGCAATACCACGTTTATGAAGATAGCGAGTTCTAACTGCCACTTCCTCGAATTAATTAATTGCGGCTGTCTTTTTAATGAACTATTAACAACAATTAACTCGATGTTGTAAACATACACGTTTATGGTAATACGTGTTACTAAGCCCTATAATGTGTGTTTGTGTAAAAACTGCAGTTGATAAACTGGAAAAGCGTGTTTTATTTATTCCTCGTTCGCAACTTGAGTCTCCAAAAATGTAAACAGCTACTTATGTACAACTTTAGAATAATAACCTTAATTATACATTATCTAACTGATTTTATAGACCTACCGTCTAACTGAGTCCTCGCCTGCGCGGTACAGGGGCGCGGGGGTATGACGACCAAGTGGACTGAGACAGGTGCGGGCGGTGGGGGCGCTTAGTTCACCCACCGCCCGCACCTGTCCCTAGGACTTTTTAGTAGTGTACAAGTCAGTCTAACATCAACTTAATTACACCAACAAAACGTTTGTATTTTTAAAGTGGAAACAACATCATTAGGAAACAGTGATAAAATAGACTTTGAGTTTCGTTTCTCTGTGTTCAAATTTTCTAACATACTTACATAAAATTTGCTTTGTAATGCTTCCAACTTATTTATTGTAATCTACTTTAAAAATATCTCATTTATTTGTTTTTTCTCTTCCACAGGTATCAGATTCTCAACCGATGTGTGCAGAGACGAGGTCAAGGCTCTTTCCGCCCTGATGACATTCAAGTGCGCGTGCGTCGATGTGCCATTTGGCGGCGCCAAGGCCGGAATTAAGATCAACCCCAAGGAGTACTCCGAGCATGAGCTGGAGAAGATCACCCGTCGTTTCACCCTCGAGCTCGCCAAGAAGGGCTTCATTGGTGAGTTGGCTCGATAGATACCAAGTTTTATTGAAAGAAAGAATAACCTTTATTTGGCAATAGTTCATTAAATGAAACACAAAAATAAAAAGTGATATGCGTTTTTAAAAACTGTGTACCTCACGGCTGCGCCGAAAAGATCCATTTCAGCAGTAGGCAATGCCAGACAGATGCTGTGTGGTGTGACATAGGTTTTCTAATGAACCTTTAATCCAATCACCCAATAGACACATATACTGGATGTAGGCTTACCCTATGTAGTGACATAACGTGGAGTTCTGTCACTTACGCAAGCTGAGTTTCTAGACCAGAAAATGTTACTCTTGTCTAAAAAATCATACTTGTTTAAAATTACTTCATTAGTAGCGATATCCAGTAAACAAGTTTACACAACCACTGAAAAGTTAATTGAAATGATAACGTTTGACTGACAATGTCACGATAAAGGTGTACAAGTACATGCATCTGCCAGTAGGTATATGTAGGTCGAATACCTACTGTAAAATTGAAATTATTGTGGGGCTTCTAACTGAAATATTAAATAAATATTACCTACTCTAATAATAAAATCCTTACTAATATTGTAAACGCGAAAGTTTGTATGTATGGATGTTTGTTACTCTTTCACGAAAAACGGCCGAACGGATTTGGATGAAATTTAGCATACAGATAGATTATAACCTAGATTAAGACTTAGGATACTTTTTATCCCGGTAGTACGTTCCCGGGGGATAATAGTTTAAAATATAGAACCAAATACGAAAGGTTTACTTAAATATAGAACTTTTGTAAACTGGTATTCTGAACGAAGTACCAGGTTGTCATAACTTGGTAGGAGCTCACCTAACTTAGTTGTGTCAGATTGAAAACGCTTCATGCCGAAGTACCAGGTTGGCATAAATCGGTAGAAGCACACTTAACATAATTGTGTCAACTAGAAAACGCTTAATGCCTTCGAAGTACTCATCATTTCAGCCGAATGACGTCCACTGCTGGACATAGGCCTCCCCCAGGCTCCTCCACTTCGACCGGTCTTGTGCTTCGCACATCCAGCGGAAGTACTAGGTTGTCAAAACTCAGTAGGACCGCACTTACGAGTAACATAGTTATGTCAGCTAGAAAACGCTTTATGCCTTCGAAGTATTCCTGTGGGATAATTTCCAACCTCCACGCGGGCGAAGCCGCTGGCAAAAGCTAGTAGAATATAAATGTATAATAAAACTTGGTTTTACCCATCAAAATGTTTATTTTGTACTTAGCTAAATACTTATTTACTCACAAGTAACGTAAATGTTGTATGTAAATCGCGAAGTTTCGTTTTGACCTTGTTTAGCTCAGTTCATCGACTGTCGACTGACCATTTACCTAGGTCGATAACCGACGAAAGGAAATTACTGTCGCGTGATAAATGTCCAGCGGCAATTTGTTGGAAGTAACATATTACGATTTTATAGATATGAGTACCTAGTATCTTTAACATAATATATCACAACATCACGCCGGATTTTCCCAGTGGATTACGCAGGGGTGCACTTATAGTAAACATTTATGCAATAGGGTATTATTTTACAATTTATTCAAAAGTATTCTAAATTGAAGATTGGGACGAAATATGTAACAGAAAAATAAAAGTAAATTGATTTATATCCATTTTCTCAATTAAAAACGATTTAAATCATATTTAATTTCATTGTTTTGAATTTACCGCCAAAACGCTCGTTAAGATGACTTTTTATCACGTGATGTCAACTTTGTGTAAACCAAAGTAGTCAGTAAGTAAACAAGTGAACGTCGAGTTAATAATTAACAAGATTTTTAATGTATAGAAAGTGGAATTACTGGCGTACGGTGCCTCTGTGCACAAATACTTCTAAAACTGCGCCAAACTAAGTTCCTATTTGTACCGGTGCCGTTTACACAAAGCTGGCGTCATGATGTCACGTGATAAAAAGTCATCGTAATGAGCGTTTTGGCGGTAAATTCAAAACAACGAAAACGAAATTTGTTTTTATTCGTTTTTAATTGTGAAAATGGATTTAAATACATTTGTTTTTATTTTTCTGTTAAATATATCGTCCCAATCTTCAAATTAAAATAGTTTTTATTAAATTGGAAAATACACTATTATGTAAAGTCCCATGTACTCGTATCTTAATAAAATTCGAATGTGTAATTTTAAAAGCCACTAGCTAACACTGGAGGCTGAGGAAGGTCTAGTAGTCACAAAAGTGCTGAGGGTTTGGTTCTGGGATTGATCCCCAAGTCTGGAAAGGGTTATTTTAGGTTTTTCCATTACGAATTTCCCAGTCTTGGTTGGCTTAGGGAAGGCTGGCCCCATAACGTGAAACGTATAACTGGTGAATTATGAGTGTAGGTACTTTACAGTTCTGCGTATTTCTTCAAAATATGGGCGTGATTGATGTTATGTTTTAAAACCCAGATAACCCGCAGGAGTCTCGACTTACCCGTAGTGGTTTCGTCGTGAGTCTCAACCTCTAGCAAAACCGGATAAGCGAGAAATTCAGCCCAACCCTGAAATCATATCTCCACAACGACCTTCTAACAAAATATAGAAACATCGTTTCAAAAAAGCAGGATGTCCTCAATTCATCGGATTCGTTTTCACTCATATTGTAGTGTTACTTCGCTTATTTTCACTGTCGGTTATCACAGATGGAATTAATTAACAGACCGACAGGTATTTATGTGTTTCTTCCAGCAGAATTACATAGCAACCGATAAAAGAGTGGATAAACTCAGCCAATAATAAAAATCCAACCTAATTACTGATATGAATTCGAAAATATAAGTCATAGGTATAGCTACTACGTAGTAGGAGGACGTAGGTACATACATGATTAAAGTTTGCTTAGCATGACTGACTATCTATACATAATTATGTTATTTTGATTACTACTCCAGTAACATCTGCGCAATGTCGAGCGTCGTCAACGAAACGCAAACTGTTGTTGTTGCATTTGTGTTTTATCTATACATAGGTACTCTATTTATTAGAGTAAAAATACTAGTAATAGAGATCCTTAAGTTTATGGCAATTATTACCTACTACTTATTAAGAACAAAATAAACGGGTAAACCAAAAAAAGGCACGCACGTTTTTTTTTTTTTTTTGGGTGGGAAATCATCAAATAACTTCTCCCGCTCTGGGTGGAGCAGGAGGGCGTGTCAGACTTTTACTGACTAAAACCCACCCGTGTTCCTTCAGTAGCCCGTATGCCAGGGGCTGAACAAACCCGCACCCCTGGCAGGCATCGGCCCTTGCGGGCCCCATCATTTTCTGTGCTCCCATGCCTACGGTGGCCGGAAATCGGCCTGGGATTCCCGACGCCCAGGGCGTCTCCGTATCCTGCGGCGGCTAGGGTCGCGAGGGCGCATATGCTGCCTCTCCCTCACGTGCGCCGCCTCCCTCTTCGCGAGCATTACTGCTTCGCTGAAGGAGGTGACGGCTCCCCATGCCCTCTCGCTCCGTACCATGGCCTGGACCAGGGCCGGACGCGAGAGATTGCCGCCGCCGATCGCCTCCACGAGGACACGGCGGTGCTCCGCCCAAGCAGGGCAGACCGCCACCGTGTGCTCCACCGTGTCCTCAGGGCGATCTTCGCAGTGGAAACACCCGGGCGTTTCCTCCCGCCCTATCCGAAACAGGAACCTCCCGAAACAACCGTGTCCGGTGAGGACCTGCGTGAGGCGGAAGGTGAGGACGCCATGCCGCCTCTCAAACCACTCCTCAAAGAGGGGACTTACCGCCGCAATCGTGGCGTGCCCAGCACTGGGTTGCGACAATCGCACTCTCCATGTCACCATGAGATCCCGCCGGAGCTCTGTCCGCTGTGCCGCGATTTCCCGCGGCAGCGGAGTTACGCCCCGGCATTTGGCCTCCTCGCGCCACTCCCACATTTGCGCGAGGACCTTTGCCTCCAGATCCCATGGCGGTAATCCGGCAAGGCGGCCCGCCGCCTCGCCGGAGATCGTGCGATATCCCCGGATCATTCTGATGGCCATGACCCTATGGGACGCCCTCAACCGGCAAGCTGGTTGGCGCCTCAATGTAGGCGCCCACACCGGCGCCCCGTATAGGGCCTTGGACCGCACGATCCCCGAGTAGAGCCTCCGGCAGGAGGCGTTTGGCCCCCCTAGATTGGGCAGGAGCCGCTTCAGCGCAGCCCCGGCCCGCTCCAGTCTGGGAGCCAAACGGCGGAAATGCTCCGCGAAGTTCCACCGGCTGTCGAGGACGAGTCCCAGGTACTTCATCGTCGACTCGACGCCGATGTGAACCCCTCCCACCGTTATCTGGGAACCCGTCGGTAGTGCATTCCGAGGACCATGAAACCACATGGCCTCGGACTTGTGCAAGGCCACCTCGAGTCTCAGTTGCCGGATCCTATCGACGATTTTCGCAAACCCGTGTGTCCCTAAGTCGGCCGCCGCCTGGTACGACCTCCCTTGCGCCAGGACCAGCGTGTCGTCAGCGTAACAAACCACACTGACGCCGTCAGGGAGGTCGGCGCGCAGCACCCAGTCGTATCCGATGTCCCACAGATGCGGCCCCAGGACCGATCCCTGTGGGACACGGCACGACATCTCTCGCCGGTTCCACTCTCCAAGGTGACCAGGGTAGATGACGGCCCTGTCCGTCAAATAGGCCTCGACCACACGACAGAAGTAGGTCGGCATCCGGTGATACCGGAGTACCTCCCTGATGCAACTCCAGGGCAGGGTGTTGAAGGCATTGGCGATGTCTAGAGACACCGCCAAGACGACCCCACCCCGGGCCTCAGCATCCCCCGTCGTGAGGGCTCGCACGCGCATGATGGCATCCACCGTGGAGCGCCCCCTGCGGAAACCAAACTGGCTCTCTGCCAAATCCGGCCCCACCCGCACCAGCCGCCCGACGAGGCGGTCCGCAATTACTCTCTCAAAGAGCTTGCCCACCTCGTCGAGCAGCACGATGGGCCGGTAAGCGGACGGAGAGACCGCTGGGCGCCCCGGCTTCTTAATGAGGACCAGTTTCCCCGTCTTCCAACGAAGTGGGAACTGGCCCTCCTCCAAGCATGCGCTTAGGAGCCTTCTTAGTCGAGGCCCGAGAGCCTGCAAGGCCAGGACCCAAGCTTTTCCGGGCAAGCCGTCGGGTCCTGGGGCGGTATTCTTGGCATTCAGCCTACGTACCGCCACTCTCAGGTCTACCTCGGTCACCTCTGGAGAGTCGTCGTCGTCGTCGGTGTGGTCCGCATCAGGCACCGCAGGAGGCAGAGCCACGTCGTGTCACAGAGTAACCCCCTCAGAGGCAAAACTTCTAATTTTTATAAATCTGCACTTGGTGTTAGAGCACCTATCATTGCGCGGTTGTATGAGGCTTTCTCTCTGTTGGATTACCCACTCTGATCGTCATCTGTCACCCAGAAGTTTTTTTGGAAAAGCATAGAGTTCAAATTTTTTAAATACTTCTCAGGTTGTAACGGCTCTCATATTATGTTTCATAAAGTGCATACTTTTTCTGAAAGATCTGTATTGTACCTACCTACATTAAGTCTGTTATTTTATTCAATAATAGCAACTTATTTGAAGTTTTGACTCAATTAACACAGTGTGTTTCTCTATCAGGGCCCGGTGTGGACGTACCCGCCCCTGACATGGGTACCGGTGAGCGTGAGATGTCGTGGATCGCCGACACTTACGCCAAGACTATCGGCTACCAGGACATCAACGCACACGCTTGCGTCACTGGAAAGCCTATCAACCAGGTAAAAACTTATCATCTAAATCCTCACTTGAAATCTTGATTCATTATCTCACATAATTTACATTCCCTATAGATGTAATGGGTCATTCTCAGGAGATTCTCTCTCTAACACTCTACTACTAACATGCTTTAAATTAACTCTAGATTTGATATTTCATGTTAACAAGGCCTAAATTAAAAAAAAAAATGACACCGAAGTCAAGCAAATAATGAGTCTCCTGAGAATGACTCTAATTTATTGAAATGTATTTAAGTTGATTCTTGTGAGTTTCCATTTGGAAAAAAGACCATTTGAATAATTTGATTGCAATAGAATTTTAACAAAAAATAAGCCACATAACAAAATAGCCATTAAATAAGGTTAAATAGAATCCAAGGTGCGCCGGGTATATTCATCATAAATTTGTTGTAATGCACCTAAAACCACATAATTTAGACATTAAGTCCGCCTTTGTGCAGTTTTTACATAACTACAGGTACATAAAGCATTTAATAAATAAAATATGACCCTTATTGTTGTTTTTGCAAACATTAGCCAAACTACGTACCCCTTCATGTTTTCTTGGGATTTACACACAACTAGTGGTGAAGCAGTACTAATATGCTATTAGTTAGTCTTTTAGTCGTTTTTGTGTGTGCGTGTGTGTGTCTCTGTCAATGATTTAAATATTTGTTTGTAACAGGGAGGTATCCACGGCAGAGTGTCCGCTACCGGCAGGGGAGTCTTCCACGGCCTGGAGAACTTCATCAACGAGGCCAACTACATGAGCATGATCGGTGAGCTATATGCTGTCATCTTCATCACTGATGTCAAAGTCAAAGCATTCATTTCAATTAGGCACTTAAAAGGCACTTTTGAACGTCAATATTTACATTAAAATAGAATTGATTCTAGTCGCCCATTCCAAAATGTAGTTTCGTATGGAGAAGAACGGGCAAGAAACTCCACCGTTACTCTTTTAAAATGTTTTAAATACAATTTAACAAAGTACATTCATTATATAATTATGTGTGAAAACGATGCACCCAGAATAAAATTACTATGCCAAAATAGGTTTAAAAAAATGCAATTGAAACAACACTGATAAATTAATAGGTCTCCCTTAAACACCGTCACAGCGACTTGTAAACTATAAACTACGGACCTAGTCACAAGTCAAAATCAGTCTGCCCAGCTTGTCCCAACTAAGTTGGGGTTGGCGTCCAGTCTAACTGGATCTATTACATGGAGAAGCTGCTCCATGTAATATACAGGTATTCAGCTGCATAGGCAGTTGCCTATCTGACCTATCCACACAATACCTCTTGGTTAAGACCGGTTGTCTGACTCCGTACCGTCTGTCAAAGATCAACAAATGACAGCCGGGACCACGGCTTTACGTGCTTTCCGAGGCATAGAGCGGTCTCGATATATAATGGATCACCCATCCCAGAACCGACCACGACAAGCAAAGATTAGCCTAGTCACATGTATGAATACAAAATCCGAGATTAAAACTATTTTCATCGTCAGAACGCCTGGTCTTGCATACAACATAACATAATTAGCCCATAATGTTACGACTGTTTAGACTCGGACTTCCTGTCTGTATCGCTTTCTGTGTTGTGCTTGCCCTATTCATTATGTATGTAGGACATAATCGGGCGTTAAGTGCACAACACAACATCAACAACAGTCGAGGCTATGACTTCATTTGTTTTTATGACCAGGCTAGTCACATGTTGACATTTCAAAAGCAGGTTACTATTGAGTATTAGACCTGTTGTAGGCCTCGCATACTAAGCATTATTTAAAAACCATACAGGTTCATTCTCGATTTAAAACTAGTTTTGAGAACAAAGAACCATGAAGTCTGTCGAGATTTGAATCCTGATATCGTTCTAGAATTAGGTACATTCCCTATATCGAACTCCCTTCATGATTTATTATTTAGGCAGTTTCGTTGTTCGATATTGGTGTTTATTGTTGAATAGCTGTTGTATTGTGGTTGTTTTGCTGCCCCGTTGGTCTTGTAGTCGCAAGCGCGACTGTTGAGCGTGGTCCTGGGTTCGATTCCCAGGTCGGGAAAAGTGATAATGGATTGGTAGTCGGCGGTGTGATACTCCCGTGCCTCGAAAAGCACGTTAATCGGTTCATCCTGCTCCTGATCTCTCTCCAGAGACGCATAGCCGTCCCATCGGACTATGAGAGTGAGGATAGAGCGAGTGCACCTGTGTCTGCGCACACACTTGTGCACTATAATATCTCCGGCCTACCTATATGTATGTTTAGTTCGGTTTCCCCCTATTCCATAATATTCTTTATTCATCATAAAACACAACTTTCTCCGATGACATCACACAGTCATTGACGAGAGTGACGTTCACCAAGACGTACCCACTTAGTAAATATAGTAATTTTATTTCAAACACAAAAGCATTCCTCGGTTTTAGATAAATTGTAGTTTGTAATTAAACAGCAAACATAGATACAGCGTGGCCATAAATCTTTATAATTTGTAGCTCACATCACATAATTATAATTACTTATGTATTTTCAGGGTCATGTTCATGTTTTATTGTTATTTTTTTATTGCATGCATACGTAACTGTAAACATGTTATGCTGCTATTCATAATATTATGCATGTGGGTATCACACATACACAACGGGCATCGTTTTATTTCGATTCATAAAAAAATATTCTTTATGCTTCAAACAACGATAAATGTTTTAAAATACAAGGTGAATTTTTAGTCACCGTTCATATTTTTCAGGGTGATAGTACCCGTGAAATTGAACAACTTTCTCCAAGAAACATGGGTCGAAATATGAAAAAAAATCGGACCTCCCTTGCAAAATCAATAGTCAGCTGATCGATTTTGAATGGAAGGTCCAATTTTTTTTTTTCATATTTCGACCCATGTTCCATGGAGAAAGTTGTTCAATTTCACGGGTACTATCACCCTGAAAAATATAAACGGTGACTTAAAATTCACCTTGTATAATGATAATATCCTTTAATATATAAAACCTTTTATATATTTATATATTATATAAAAACCTTTAATATATTATATTAAAGGTTTTAAATATTTCAAAAAGCTACTTTGGTCCTACTGTGGACACAATTTCATACAAAACCTTGAATAAATTGCCAATTTCACCATTGTCACGCGATATGAAAAAAAATTAGTTTTCTGTTCGTCACCAAATTCACCAGATAAAATAGTCTCCGATTAGGTAATCAATCATATCTCTACCAATGTTGTATCAATCGGTGTTATGTCAGTTTTATTTTTAAATTGATTGATTACTCTGTTGACACTTAAGCCCAATTTACACGATACAACTTTCTTGCCTGTTGCATACAATAAAATTGAAGCAAAAAATGACTTGCATAGTCTAACTTGTGTAGACAATGCAACTTATATCGTTGCTTTACCTTATAGTATGCCACAAGGCCCACAAGGTAAATAAGGCTCAACAACACGTTGTATTCGACATTCGAATAGTTATATTTTGGTTTACCTGTTACCACGTACTCATGCAGATTTTATTCATAATCATCACAAACAAAATACGTCCATAGTTAGATATACTTACATATACCTCCTCTAAAGACCGCCCCAAAAACTGGTCTTGCGCTGCCCCTTCACACGAACTGTCGCGACTTTAATCAGGTCATCATTCCTACTGTATAGCACGTAGCGCCCCTAGATATAAGTGCCAAAATTTCAAAGGAGGGTAACCATTACCACATGATATATAGTGAAAACATACCTATTACTTTTGAACACAGAAGTACGTATCGCTGAACACAGTTCATTTATCGTTCATCATTATTCTACTTTTATCACAATTTATTTGACGTCGAAGCAACATGTGTTATGGTTGCATACTTCTCTATTAGTCAAGAAATGTTGCATCGACCCCAGCAGGCATAGCACGAGCACCGATTTGCCGACGAAAGAATAGACATGACTGTTTACTAAATTATGTACAATAGGAGAAGATAGCTATGTTTTTCTATTATTTATCACAGATAAGCGTTCTAAACGAATCATGATTTTGTAGATAATCGTATATACTTTGTGGCTATCCAGTAGAAAGTTTGTTGTCGGTGTGTTTTTGACAGTTTGGGAAGAAATATTGTTCTGAAATAGTCTACATTTATAAGGACCTAGACAAAGGTCGTTAAGTCGGAAACGAAAGATAAAATTACAGATTGTAGAAGGATATCTACGGTGCGATGTCAAAAATGGAGAAACGAAATGTCACTTTGTGTTGAAAAAGCACTGTCTATTCTTCGTAGAAATACAAAGCGTCATGCTAAGCCTGCAGATAAATTGGTATAAAGAGCAGGAAAAAGACGATGACTTCTCATCGTCATCTCGGTAGTCACGCCTGTCTAGCCTTATCATCTTTCACACAATCCATGAACCGTTACTCAGACTAACTCCTCCATTTTGTTCACCAGGCACAACCCCCGGCTGGGGCGGCAAGACTTTCATCGTTCAAGGTTTCGGTAACGTGGGTCTGCACACTTGCCGCTACCTCGTCCGCGCCGGCGCCACCTGCATAGGTATCATCGAGCACGACGGATCCATCTACAACCCCGACGGCATTGACCCCAAGGTAAGCACAGATTCATTTTTAAAGGGAACTCTTAGCGAAAGCGTTTCAACATTTTTCTCCAATAAAATACGTACTCGGTGGGTAAAACGATTGCTAACTGCCCAGGGTACCTACTCATCATAATCAGGCTAGAATGTTCCCACTGCTGAGACACAGGCCTTCTCTCGGAGGGAGTGGGCCGTAATCCACCACATGGTCCCAGTGCGGATTGTAAAACATGTCGGTTTCCTCACGATGTTTCCTTCAACGTTTTGAGAGCATTGGTGATGAAATCATTCACACAAAGTAAAGCGCTATTCTGTGTTTGAACGTACGAGTACGACCAACAACTCGTAATTTGCGGTAATCATTAGGTTATTTGAGTGTATTTAAAAGTTTAAATGTTATAAAAGCAGCGTGCTTTATTGCCCCAACTCAACGCAACCTAAACTTTTTCACTGCCACAAAAATCAGCATGATTTTGTCAAAAAAACGCTGAAATTCCACGTGACTTTTTGCAGGCATCAAACGACAATCAGCGGAAATGTAATCACAATAAAAACTGACGTACCCGCTCATTATTACTAATAAAAAATCTACAGCGTATCTAAGTACCTAGTCAGTCCATAGGTCCCACTTGAGCAATATTGTTTCATCGTTTTTGAATGCCCGGTTTCTGAGTAGGTACCGAACTCTCAAATGGTATTGATTCAACAAAATTATATTATTTTTTCTACAGCAACTGCATGTTAAGACACAATGTCATCTTTAATTTTACCGGTGGATCTCATAGGGGAAAAATAATAATAAATTATCTATCGCGGGAGGTCCAGATAAGATGCAGTCTTGTCTTTATTTATTTCTTAATCAATATAACCTAATACAACTAGGTTTTGCCAGCGGCTTCACCCTCGCGGAACTTTCATCCCCTATTTAACTTCTTTAGGGATTGAAATTCGAAAAATTCTTCCTTATTCCTTGTCTACATTGTAGAGGAAAACTCTGTGTAAAATTTCAGTTTTCTAGGTCCAAGGGTTTGGGCTGGGCGTTGATGAGTCAGTCAGTCAGGACTTTTCTTTTCATTTATATAGATATAGGTACATAAGACATAACTCAATTTCATTCATGTCAATACGACACACGAGTAATAACTCAACTTATAAAAATGACTAAATTTATTATGTTAAATTGATTCCGACACCCATCGCTAGCCCCTCAATTGAGCGTGAAATAGTCCGCAGTCACGTGATCAACCATGGCGTATTTGTAATTTAAATTCTCATAGTTATAATAATTAACAAGACGATTAACGTAGTAATCTCGCTATTAAGCAATGACTCGGTATCTGAAAGATCGATTAGCTCAGTGGCAGATTGTATTACACAACATCTCGCCGGTTTCCCCCGAAGTTATCACTTCCATCCAATTAAGTACACTCATATTTTGTTAAATTCCATGTAATAGTGAGCGCAACCCTAACTTGACACCTGGCTGCTAGCTACTTATAAATTTCAAATGGAAAACCTCGTAATAAATCCCCATACTGTGCCCGACCAGCAGGCCTTTCCGCGGGTAATGTCATTCCCATACATTTTGGCGTAGCGTTTGGCGTGAACGCTAACAGAAATGTGTTTTGTCTCTAGGCCCAGGGGATCGTAACCACATCCTCACGCTGATCACTAGACGGAGCAATGCTATATCAATCATTCAAATACTTTCTATTAAATTGAATAACATGGACCGGATATGTCATCACTTCATCAGGTTATCTATCCAACTACCTGCTATCGTATGTTTACTGCAAAAATATTAAAATCACAAAGCGTTACAAAAACCGTAGTCATTATCAGCAAGGTCACAGGTGTCACAGTATCTTGCCTTGCCGACCGCCGAATCTGTATTATTATTTCCAGAAAATCACACTATCAAAATCAGCTACGTAAAATGACGCGACATCGAATGATTTTCGTTGGTTACCTACTTATGTCAGATAAAATACCTACGTGTCTAGATAAAGCATACAGATTTAATCTTACTATTTTTTCCATTTAAAGCGCTTACTGTACCAATATTTTATAAGAATTTACCTCATCATCTTCCTGTCTATGTCACATGTTACTTGAGGTAGATGCAATTTTTTTTGTTCTTCCATTCTCCCCTGTTGACGATTTACCGTCACATTATCATTCACTCTTTTCTCTTTCATGTCAGTCCTCACACAATCCATCGAAGTATCTAGTTTTTGGCCTCAAAGGTCGATTCAGACCAAACGAGCGACTGATAAATGATAAATGATAAATGATAAATGATTTATTTCTGTAAGTAGGTTTGTACAAACACTTTTACACGTCAATCATATTTTTTTAAACTAGATGAGGTCGGCGTTTCCTATCTGACTACTCTGAGAAGAAAGGCCGAAACAAACTCAGAGGTCGCAGTCTCTTTTAAAGTCCAGACATAATCTTGGTCAGATCATGTGAAGACCATGTGGATTGGTGTCTGAAATGGTCTTTTGAGGAAAGAACCACACAGGTTGAGTGGACCTGTCCATTCAGTGCACGCATGTATCAGTAATCATACGGCTCAACTCAGAACTTGAGGAGCTCAACGATTTGACGAACAATACCAAAGAAAGGACATTTGGGTAAGCCGCATAAAGTACTCAAACTGCCAGATTAACTTTAAAAATGAACTGAGAAAGAGATGAAACACAAAAACAAAAATACCACATAGTCCTCACATTCACAATAATTAAAGCAAAAATAATATTATACTTCTCAAAGTAAATATTCATGTCAAAGTGTATATAATAATAATCAAATGTCAAAGTGTATATAATAATAATCGAATGTCAAAGAGCAAAACAAAAATAAAAATAAAAACAAGATTCAGTATACAAAATTGGAGCAGGTTAATCCCAAGCTTTTTTGTCCTCAATATAATCTTTAACAGTATAAAAGGCTTTCAGGCACAACTTACGTTTAATGAATGATTTAAATTTATTGAGACTTAGATCTTGAACATGGCTTGGAAGTTTATTATAAAAGCGTATACATTGACATCTGAATGACCCACCTATTTTCTTGAGCCTTGTTGATGGTACAACAAATTTGTGTTTGTTCCTAGTATTTATACTATGGATATCACTGTATTTTTTAAACAATTTAATATTTTTATGGGCATATAAAAGATTTTCATAAATATACTGTGAAGGCACAGTCATTACATTAATCTCCTTAAATTTCTCTCTGAGAGAGTGTCTCGGACTTAATTTATAAATTGATCGAACAGCTCTTTTCTGCAAGACAAAAATAGTCTGAATGTCGGCGGCATTTCCCCACAATAGAATACCATACGACATTACACTATGAAAATAACTAAAGTACACTAAGCGGGCTGTCTCTATATCAGTTAAATTACGAATTTTTCTAACAGCGTATGCTGCAGAGCTTAGCTTTTTCGATAATTTGGCTATATGTGGGCCCCACTGAAGCTTGGCATCCAAAGTTAAGCCCAAGAATACAGTGCTATCTTCAGGATTCAATTCTTCGCCCTTTATCAACACATTAGTTTTCACCTGCTTAACGTGAGGTAGCGTAAACTTAATGCATTTGGTCTTTTTTTCATTAAGAAGTAAATTATTAACATTGAACCAGTGAACTACTTTTGAGATTGCGCTATTTACATCGTCATTAACAAGTTGCTGACGTTTAAGTTTAAACAAAAGTGAAGTGTCATCCGCAAACAACACTATATCATGATGATCTTTTATGAGGTAAGGCAAGTCATTAATATAAATAAGAAACAAGAAAGGGCCAAGAATCGAGCCCTGTGGGACTCCCATTGATACTACGGACCCGGGAGATCTTTTTCCGTTTACATCAACACACTGAATCCTATTACACAAGTATGAAATAAGAAGATCCAGAGCGGTGTTCCGGATCCCGTAGTGGCGGAGTTTCCTGATTAAAGTTTCATGAAGCACGCAATCGAATGCTTTAGATAAATCACAAAAAATGCCCAAGGCATCGTATTTATTTTCCCATGCATTGTAAATATGCCCTAAGAGTTCAACACCGGCATCGGTAGTTGAACGACCCCTTGTGAAACCGAACTGTTTGCGATTTAATAAATTATGTTTATTAAAAAATCTTTGCAATTGATCTAAAATTAATTTCTCAAAAATTTTACTAAAGGTAGGTAGTACTGAAATAGGTCTGTAATTAGAGGGGTCTGATGTACTACCTGATTTAAACAAAGGTATTATTTTACTATTCTTCATTAGGTCAGGAAACTCCCCACAGTCTATACAATTATTAAATATAAGAGCTAAAGTAGGTGCTACAATGTCAATAATAGACTTAGCAACTTCTACAGAATTACCCCACAGATCTGCAGTCTTTTTTACATTTAAAGTGTGAAAGGTTTTAATTATATCTCTACAGCTAATATGTTCAAAATGAAATTCTGAATCACAAACATTAACATTTTCCTTCAGCAAAGACTCAGCAACAGAAGGTGATGAGTTTAGTGATTTTGTAGTTGAAACGGGAATATCTGCAAAGAAATTTTCAAAAGCCGCGGCGACTTGCGAGTCTGATGTGATTATGTTGTCGTTGATAGACAGGCTGTAGTCAGTATTTCGGTTGCTAGACCTTCCCGTTTCACTATTAATAATATTCCAAGTCGTTTTAATTACATTACTACTGTTTTTAATCTTAGAACTCAAATAACGCGACTTGGCCATCCAACAAACTTTTTTAAATAATTTGGAATAATTTCTAACATATAACTGCATATTCTATCCCCACTCCACGAAAATCTTTTTGTGTAAACGAGGCGATACGTTCCTTCGATGGTCTCTCTCTACTAAAATGTTGAGAAAATCGCGAATGAATACTCTAGCTCTTGTTTTGGTTCTATGCTTGTTTTGCCTTAAGTCTAAACCCACCTTAAGAGAAGATTTACCTTATGTAAACAATAAAGCCTTTTATCATCAATATTAAATATCATTAATATTGTTATGACAATAAGTCACCATGTCATCATGATTAAATCAACCAATCAAATGTTTTTAGAAAAGTTTTTTTTAAATGACCCATTATCTTATTTTATGATAGGCATGAATCAGCCGACTTATTGATTTCCAAGTGGAGTTGTTACTAATAGATAATGTAATCAGCTCATAATAAGTACTCGTAGGGATTAATTTGTTTACGCTGATTTCGTATAGAAATATAGGACCTATAACGCGCCAACTTTGCTTGAGAGTTGAATGAAACTTAAGCAGTACGAGTATGTAGGTACCGCACACTGTATGTAGCTATATTCATGATCTGTAGACCATAGGCTGAGCGTGTGATATGGGCCTTACTTTCATTTTCAAGACTTTTGCACATTTTAAAGTAACATACAGTTTCTTCATGTTTCCATTCATGAACACCTCATGCCTCAACATTGTCATGTGCACAGTATTCAACGCCCAGCCAGATACTTTACATTGTCTATGATAATTTACTTTTACATATTTTTTATTTTATTTTTTTATTATGTAGGTACCCAGTTTAAGTCAATTAGAAAAAAATCTGTGACCTTTTCTAATCAAAGGTCTTTTTTTTATGTTTCAATAGAATTTAAACTTTGTGATGAAATGTATCGAATTTATTTTCCCAAACATGAAAATTATCTAAGATTCTGAATACAAGTTTCCTCAATCTCCACTAATAATTGGAAAACGTTTTTTTCTAGGCCCTCGAAGACTACAGGATTGACACTGGCACCATTGTCGGCTTCCCCGGAGCCAAGGCGTACGAGGGAGAGAACATGTTGTACGAGAAGTGCGACATTCTCGTCCCCGCCGCCGTTGAACAGGTCATCCACAAGGAGAACGCACACAAGATCAACGCTAAGGTAACAAATGTTTAATTATTTCAAACCAAGAAAATTTAAATTGCTTCGCTGGACCCTTTGAGGGTGAATGTAATTGAAAATTAGGCGCTTCTTTCGCTATTTCAGAGTTAGTCCGACCAAAAAGTGTTCGTGTAATTTCACCTTCTTGAATAAATTCTCCCTTTCTTACAGCCTTGTATTTATCTCATTCAAAACAAAATAGTGTAGGCACTTTGTCCAAAGCCTTGTAATTTATTATTCAGTGTTATCATTCCAATTACATAACGTGGGAATTTACTCAAATTAAGTACATAATACTCTCATTTGCTGATAAGATTAATATTATAGTGAAATAGTTTTTTTTCTGCTGTTAACGAAGTCGAATTAAATAAGTAAATAATTATAAACACACGTAAAATTTTAGACTACTTTTATTTTTATTAAGTGCACTCATTCATCATAATTTGGTACCAAAGGTTCAGTTACACAGTTCTTGTACAAATCTACACATGAGTTTTAGCAGATTTTTGCAAATACTTCACGGACATTATTAATTAAACAATATAAAATTAAACAATATTAAAAACTCATGCTCAAATTTCTGTATTGTCTCCAGATCATCGCTGAAGCCGCCAACGGTCCCACGACCCCGGCGGCCGACAAGATCCTCATCGACCGCAACATCCTGGTCATCCCCGACCTGTACATCAACGCTGGTGGTGTGACCGTCTCCTTCTTCGAGTGGCTCAAGAACCTCAACCATGTATCCTATGGACGTCTTACCTTTAAGTATGAGCGCGAGTCCAACTACCACCTATTGGGTAAGTTCATTATTATTATTTAGGCGAAAATGATCCACTGCAACAGCAGTGCAGAGGCCTCTCTTGTCTTTGTCTGCTTGTCAGGCCCTTGTCAATCATATACAGTATCAAAATCTAAACAAGATAAAACAAAAAAAAGAGACATTTTTTGGGGTCAATGTAAGGGCTTAGAAAATCGATTTATTTAGTTTTATCGCTACCCATCACGTCTGTGTTACACGAAATAACGGGTTTTAAACAGATTTTTGAAGTAAGCTATAAGTCCATTTCTTCCCGCCAGTAGGTAAATAATTCTTGTAATAAAAGCGACCTTGTTTCACTTTTATATCTTGCATCCCGAAGCTGTAAGACTTTCGACAAACCGAAATTGTACCTTAGGCAATGCCGGCTGGTTAAAATTGTTATAGGTCCCGAAACTATAGGGTAATCGCGTGTTTTAATTGGATTTTCGCTTATACAGTTACAATATAATGGAAGTTTCTCCTTCCTGACATTTGACGATTACATAACGCTATTTACACAATATCGTGTATCGGTGCAAACGAACGACCGCAAACGTTGCAGGCTCCTTATCTGTTTGTTTTGTGAGATTAGAAGGTCAGGTTCCCTTATTCTATTGTACTACATTAGATTTTACTGTGCCATAACAATTCTGTGAATGCTACGATAAATGTGTTTCCAAAAATAACCTCCATTCGTATGGTTGAACGTAGAATAAAAATAACGACATTCGATCTCCTCCGACACTTTGCATCACTATTTTTGACACCTCCACCATCATCCATCAGTCGCTATGATCAACTAGGTCACCACGATACTTAATAATAACTGTTTTTTTTTTTTTCAGAATCCGTACAAGAGTCGCTAGAGAGGCGTTTCGGCCGCGTCGGAGGTCGCATTCCAGTCACACCCTCAGAGTCCTTCCAGAAGAGGATCTCTGGTGCCTCCGAGAAAGACATCGTGCACTCCGGTCTCGACTACACCATGGAGAGGTCGGCTAGGGTAAGCATCAACCAACATAATAACTTATTTAAAACAGCGCGACAGCTATCTTAAATAAAGTTCTTGAAAACATGCCATCAATAAAAATATTTTAATTATTTTAATAGCGACTCACAATTTTTTTTATTAGTTAGCACATACCAACACAACACCCCACCCCACCCCACCCCACCCCCACTCCCCCTCCCTCTCCCCCCCCCCCCCATAATAATAAAAGCGGACTAAAGTTATAGAACCACTAAAAACTTCAGTTTTACCATACAATTTTCGAGGTCTAAGTCAGACTCAAGCATTACTTAAAACTAGTTTCAACCAATCAAATGGCTTTAAACTAATTTTATTTAAGTAATGCTTGGGTTTTGAGTAAGGTTCTGTAATACGGGCCTTAATCTTGCAAAACTATACTCTGCGTTTAATAATATGGAGAAATGAATGTTAATATACTATTTATGTTTGTCCACAGGCCATCATGAAGACTGCCGTGAAATTCAACTTGGGCTTAGATCTGAGGACAGCCGCGTACGCCAACTCCATCGAGAAGATCTTCACCACATACGCCGACGCCGGTCTTGCATTCTAAACACTCACTAGTTAAATTGAAGTATTGTCTGCATTTTATAGACTCCATTTTAGTCCCTATGCACATAAGCGTAACTTTTAAGACATTATTATCACAGTATTTTTTGTTTGTTGGAATCGTGGCTTTTTACTTTAATGTTAAGCGAATCGTTGAACTTTTGAAGTGAAAATTTAATTTTCCAATATTGTATCGTCTTGAATTTTTGAATAAAATTGTTTTACTGTTATTCCTAACCTGTTTTTTTTATTCTATAAACAAAATATTCATATTATGGACGGATGCCAGCACATGAAGCTAACCCAAATTTGTCAAATTTTCCCATTGAACATGAACCTTATGCTTATGTGATAAAGTTGAAAATCTATCAAAGAAATTTGACAGATTGGGCTAGCTTGATGTGCTGGCCTCTGAACGTAGTTATCGTAATTTTGTGTACTAATGTTGAATTTTTAGTAACGTGGTCGCGTCGACAGGGGGCGCCTAATAGTTTTTGAATGGGATGGACAACAGCATATTCGAGTGAATGATCTTTTTGGTTAGGACGCGAGGGAACAAAATAAACGTGACGTTCACGTAATCGCGGTCAAAGAGTATAATAATATAATGGGAGATCGCGGTCTTTCTCATGAATCACTCTGTCCATTGGTAAAAACCGTATAAAAATCCGTTCGGTAGGTAGTTTTTTGAGTTTATCCTGTTCAGACAGACAGACAGACACATATCAGCAGCTTTTGTTTTATAAATGTAATGAACTAATGATGCATAATGTGTTACACACACACTGCTCTTTGGTGCTGCGCCACTCGCACACAGTATTTGTAAATGACGCGGGGAAATTTCTGATTTTATAATTTTGTATTTTTGACCCAGGGACGTCCAGTAATATTAAAATATTTACGAAAAACTAAAAAAAAATCTTCCAAGCTATTCCTTAACGCAACTTACGATTATGTAAATAAACTTGTCTGAATTGATATTCAGTTCCCGCATGAACGTACATACAATAGTAATAATGCAAATAAGTAGGTAGGTTAAAAATCATTGAATCTGCATAGCCTTTTTCCAAACTATTTTGGGGTCAGCTGCCAGTATTTTACATGGACCGACTGCCTATCTGACCTCCACAACCCAGTTACGAGGTTACATGATAACCCCTGACTAGTTGACTTTGGGCTTCTGACAACCCGTAACGACTGCGACAGACAATCGAGACCATTTACTCCGAGGTACGAAGGGGTTTCGATAACTATTGGATAATGACTTGTCGACAAAACGACCGCGGCAAGCATAGCTTAGCCTTCGATTGACCTTTAAGGCTGTTATAATTTAGCCCCTACACCTCTATTATATTAATACAATAATATTAGTTGCCAAAATGTACCTACACAGTACAACTAAGCTCGTATGGTCAACCGCACAACAGTTGTGCTGTTCACTATACCTACAGACAGCAAACGCAAGTGATAAAACTTGACTTCCAGGACTCGTGTCTTCTTCTTCTTCTTAGCGTGTCGATAGCAATCTGAATACAGTCAGCCAAGAATTTGGCAGTCTGTAACTTTAAATTGGTCCCGAATAATGAATCACGATCCGATCTAGCCTGTCCCTTGCTGCCCTATCCCAGTGATGCTTTGTCCCACAAAGGGAGTCACCTTAGAGTGTATTCGCTAGGTATATAAGATTTAAGTGTCCTGTCTGGAGGCCTACATTTACATCCACAGGATAACCCGGTTCCGACAATCTAGAAGGTTGGAGGAGTGACCCGCGAAATGTCAAACAAAACTAAGAAAAATTGCATTGCCTGGAGTGCGTGGTTGAGCGTCGGGGTGTGTGAGTATGAACCACAGACATATAAACAGGTATGAACGGAAGAACAGTTGCGATGCAATTACAACCAGTGCACGATTGAAGAACGAATGCCCCAAAATTAAACCAAATACGAGTTTGTTAAAGGGAATAATGGCAACAAACGCGTGGTGGATCCAAATGCTTTCCTAACCTCAGCAATCCAACAAATTCATAAAGGCTTGCCTTGTGCCAGGCTTACAAGTTGCAAGAAGTTTTTCTGACGACTTTTTCTCTGTTGTCTGTGTAGGTCTGTGTGCTAAACCACAGAGTACATTTTATTTAAACTGCCGATCGACCGAAAATGACCCTTAAACAAATGCTCTACTGTAACTATAGACAACGATTTACTAATTTGGGATGAACTGAACGCTATGGTAACTGACGCATTTTTTCGAACGCAGCCAATTACGTGGTGAAATGTCAGTTGTCAATCGATGAAAGTTGTGAATTTTTCGATACGATTCCAATTATTTTTGTACTTACGTTATTTGGAAAAATTATTCATAGCAAAATGTTCACACCAATATTCATTACAATATTTATGACATTAATTAACGGCTTACTTTCCAAAAGCGTTGAACTTACCTTCGAGTTACCTGATAGTGCAGTAGAATGTTTTTATCAAGAAATAGAAAAGAATACCTCAGCGGCTTTAGAATATCAGGTAATTTACATTTCCTAAAGAACAATTGAACAATATTATATAGTTAAACAATGGTTTTAAGAATTGTGTAGTGAAATAAACTCATTCCTAACCTCCTAAGATTAGTGCCACTTATCATTTTCCTGTTGCAAGACATCAAGACTAAAATTATGTTTCAGGTTATCACCGGAGGACAATATGACGTTGATGTAAAGATAGAAGGTCCCAACAAACAGATTATTTATACGCAACAAAAAATGCAGTATGATTCACATCAGTTTACTGCACAAACAACAGGTATTACTAGTTGGAAAAAAAAAATATTCTTGTAACCTAGGAGCACGGTAGTGACTCCGCCAAGACGAGCCAAGCGAAGCGCAAGGGCACTACCTGCATTTCCTCGAAGCGCTTCATGGTTTTTATGAACTTGGGATACCACATCAACAAAATTCTCTAGATATGATGTCAGTAGTGGACTTATTAAACATAAGCCCTCTTATTCCAAACGCGATCTAACTTTAGTTCTAGCCTAAAACCCTCAGTCAGTTTTGGCATTACCAACTTTTCTTCTACTTGGGTAAAGTTCTTAATACAAAAATGACAATTTAGCACTGGACTAAGTTGTCAGTTTTGTAAAAGGAGCTGTATTTTGATGACAGTTAGGTTCTTATTTCAAAAGCAGGCTCAATGGTTTAAACCATGCCTAAAGAAAAACCTTTGTGTATTAAGGGGGATTCAGTTTCAATTGAATAGCTCTTATACTTTAGATTTTATTGATATTTAAAAAACTCTGATTTCATCACTGACTCATTCACTGATGATCATCAAAATTTTTAGGGTACTTTCTGAAGTACTAGAAAGCTGAAATTTGGTATAAGCTAGTATTAGTACACAAAAATACTCAAACAACAAAACAAATCTCAGTATTAGATTAGTAAAAAAACTCCAGCCCCTAACTTCACAAACTTTACACCTTAGGGTCAGTTCACACCGAGACGACGCGACCCTGCCTGCACCTTTTAAGATCACGATACAAAATAGATCTTATTTACTTTACAGTAAGGTATACGGACTGCACAACACGGTGCATCTCAGTGTTCTTCGATACGCTTTCACGCTCGTAGTGAAATTATACCTTTTCGTGTTGTAAATAAGTTAGTATTCTGTTGCTAGTTAGTATTCTGTCCCACAAGTTAGATATTCTGTTCTCCTAAAAAGTGCGCGCAGCGTCGCGTCTCGGTGAGAATTGACCCTTAGTCAAAATATGTGGCTGAGCAGTTTCACTACCATCACATGGGCGTTAGGTGAAAAATGTATTCACTGTTCATGCGTTTTCTGTTATACGATAGTTATTGTAGTAACTAAGCGGCCAAGCCACATATTTTGACAAAGGTGTGGAGTTTGTGAAGTTAGGGCGTGTAGAGTTAGAAGCTTGGCTTTACATGAGATTTGATAACTTTTTGACAGTGTATGGTCTCTGGGAAAATTTTACATGAAAATGTTTTTAGTAGGATTAACATAATACTAATAAAGCCATTATTTTAGTTGATACTGAAAATTTGAAATACTGGCCTAGTACATTGTCATAATCTTTTTTACATGGAGCGACTGCTTTCTGAACTCCACAACCCAGTTACCGGGTGATACAACCCTTTGAGTAAGACTGGTTGTCAGAATTTCAGTTTCCTGCTTCTAATGACCCGTAATAACTGTCAAAGATCCATAACTGACAGCCAAGAGTAATCGCTTAACATGCTTTTTGAGGCATAGTGGGTTCATGTGATGTAAAGATGGTTGCCCATCCACAGACAAACCGTGGCAACCATAGCTTAACCTGATCTATCGACCCGTTACTATTTAGCTTCAAGCTTTGCTGTTATTACTTAGCACTTTAGATTGATTCCTAGATATTTTAAGGTAATGTCCTTAAAATATCTAGGAATCTAATCTACATACTTACATATATAAATATTAGATTAGATTATGTAGAATAGATTCCTTCCCAGATTATCATATGAAACATAACTTATATTCCAAGACTAATTTGTACTGTTTTGTTTCAGGCATATACAAAGTTTGCTTCAGCAATGAATTCAGCACATTTTCCCACAAACTTGTCTACATGGAACTTAACGTGGGTCCCGAGAAACCATTGCCTGGTGTTGGAGATCATGCAACTGTTCTAACACAGGTTAATGAATCAATAATAATCATAGGGTTACCAACCAACCATCACTGAATTTAATGCTCGGACAAAGGTCGTAGAAATTTATGGCCAAAACTATTATTGTATAAAATGCAGCTGGCTGAAAATTATGAGACTTTATTTGACATGGCACCTGATAAGGAAATAAAAACATGCCGATAGCAAAGCCGAAGCAAATGGTTTAACCTAGTAATAGTTGTGAAATAATTATAAGAAATCAATTAAACTTGGGAGATTTCTTATCTCTAAATTATAACAATAAGATTGGAAATTACAGTGCTCATTTCTAGTAACTTGTCTAGTTGGCTTACATTATGTCAAATCTAATAATAAAAATGTTAAATTTCAGCTGGAAACTTCTGCAGAAGAAATTCACTCAGCGCTCAATAGAATCATTGATCATCAAACTCACCACAGGCTGAGGGAAGCTCAGGGCCGCAAGAGAGCAGAGGACCTCAACGAGCGAGTTTTCTGGTGGTCTATGGGCGAATCTCTAGCAATTGTATGTGTAGCATTCGCACAAGTCATGGTCCTTAAAAACTTCTTCAGTGACCGACCTACATTATACAACAAAATGTAATACCTAGTTAAATATATAGTTTATTTATTAAAACATCTTTGGGGTTCATTTTATTATAGTTTTATTTGTAATAATGTACAGGTTAAGATCTAATATAAATCATTATATATTGCAACTTAGAATTGAAAACTTAGAATTGTTACACTGTAAAATAATATTCACATGGTTAAAGAACTTGGAATAACTTTTTAAGTTTTTTGCCTTTCGTAATATAATAACAACAAGATACCTAAATTAACTCTAGTTCACAGGCTAATTAAGACTTTTTGTGTTAGTTTATTCTTCTTGTTGCTGTATAAGCTTACAAAATTATTTTTTATCATCTGCTCACTTTCCTTTTACAAGATATTTGTAATCAAAAGAGAACTAAAAGAGCAAAGACCCCATTAACTAAGGCACAAGGATAGGCAATCAGTGGTCTTTGTTCAGAGTCACCAGACATGGTAACAAAAAGTCTGCTAGCAGAAAGAGCTGACCAAATCACTGCAACAGCTGATAAACTTAACCCTATTGATCCTTCAAGAGAGAGAAATATACCAAGCCCTGCCAAGACGACCATGGGTAACATACAATAGCCCAGAACACTAGCCACACTTAGCAGAGTAAATACTCCTTCCGAGCGACTCATTAAAGATAACAGACAATACATCAAAATTACTGACATTACGGATAAGCCATAAACATACCCAAAGTGAGCTTTGTTTCCTGCAAGAAACAGACATACAGCAAGAGCTAAACAAAATGCTATCGGACCAGCAATATCTGTATCTCTCAAAAGAAAGTTTGCATCATCGGCTTTTGATTGACCATGGAATGGATTCATGACAGCTAAAGTTTTTTCGAGTATTCTATCTGGGTATATTTCAAGTTCATCTAATAGAGGTGGTTCGTCGAACTCTGTTGGTTCTGCAACGGGCTCCCCAGGTACAGGTGCTGGTGTGAATATGTTTGAGTTGTAGTATTGGTTATTATTGGCAGTCATATTACCCTGGTTCTGGTCGAATGAGTAGTTTTGTTGATCAGTTGGAAAGGTCTGAAAATCTAAAAGAGAAATACCATTAGAAAGTCTTAAATAATGTTTCATAATCTATTCATGGTATAAAACAGTAGTGTGGTCACAGCAAGTGTTAGTGTCTTGCATAATTATAGTGGATTTTGATGCGGTTGTCATCAGCATTTAATCCAGAAGTTGGTTACAGAAGATATTAAACATTATTATTGAATTTAGTACAGAAACATCGATGTTTGACAATGTCGCCACAGCAGCATAGGACGCCCGTTCGAAGCATGTGCAAATAGCTAATCCTTTTATTATTATAACAAAAAAAATATAAATCAAAGAGTGGCTGCTCACCTAACGTTTGCGCTGGATCAGCAAAGGTGTTGGAAGTGTTGAAAGAGTAATTTTGGCTATTATTTTGATTCTGCCACGAAAAATCATTAGGGTTGTTGAAATTTGCCATTTTTGATGTCTCTCGGCTTCAGATTTCAGAATAAAACAATTTATTTCATATAAATATTAAAAACATTTGACCAAAATGACCACTTCCATGTCACTACTTGTCTGTCAATACTCAATGTCATTGTCAAACAAACATGACAACTATGACAAGACATGTCTCTAGTAATGTCAGAAAAATCGACTATTACAGTAGACAGGAACCCGGCAAAGGAAAGGTGATGAAGATGATCAGGAAAAATCTGAAAACAACTACAATTAGGAGTGACGCGTATTTATCATAACAGCTATCTGATGATAACAGGCTGGAACTGTGACGGACGCGGTCTTGTGTAAGCGATTTTATGATTTCGAGGAACAGAAGCTGTGATTTCAGTTCGTCGACAGTCACACGCTTTTCTCTATTCATGCTTATGACAGTTACCTTAGTTAGTATGAGATGAAAACTGTTACACTGTGACACCCTGTTACCACCATCGTCACAAGCTCTTTCGTTTTCTCGCATAGGTGTTGCACCTTTGACCTTAGCGAGGAAGAGAAGTACCAACTATGAATACCTGGAACAGGAACAGGCGGAACAGATTTGTGATTTAACCTGTTACGACCCACTCCTATTCCCACATAATAAAATAACAGCCTGTTATTTTGTAGTCGATTTCTGGAACTGGTATTTACGTGGATAAGAACAAGCCAACCCTCTCATATCTGCAATATTCTACCATTTTGTTAAATCTTATTACAATCCTGCGGTAAACTACAGAAGAATACGAACACAATGCAATATAGCTCTTCTCCCATAGCAAATAGCGTGATAATTGATACAGACAGGCGCGACGGAATTCTTGAACAGTTTCTTTGTAATTGTTCTACCAGAATCATGTCGCCTAAATCACTTGAAGTGATTATTTAAATATTTATGTTTTTATGTGTTAGTTACATCATTTGTAGCTCAAGAACGGCTTTATGATCTTTGATTTGTTGGATTTGTCTCCGCCCCGAATAGTAGAACAACTAATAAACATGAGGAACTTCACGAAAAAAAAGTGAGCATAGTTCATTTTGATACATTTTGTGTGTCAGCTTTCACCTTCGAAGTACCAGGTTTTCATAACTTGGTAGGAGCACACGTAACATAGTTGTGTCAGATAGAAAACACTTTATGCCTTGGAGGTACAAGGTTGTCATAACTTGGTAGGAGCTCACCTAACGTAGTTGTGTCAGCTAGAAAACACTATATGCGAAGTACCAGGGTTGTCATAACTCGGTAGGAGCAAACCTAACATGGGGGTGTCAGATAGAAAATAATTTATGCGTTCGAATCACCAGGGTGTCTTAACTCGGTAGGAGCTCACCTAACATAGTTGCGTCAGCTATAAAACGCTTTATGCTGTTGAAGTACCAGGTTATCATAACTTGGTACAGTCGCCAGCAGGTCAAGCTATCCCAAACTGTCAAATTTTCCCAATTGAAAATAAACCTAATTCCTTTGTGATAAAGTTGAAAAACCATCAAAGAAATTTGACAGAATGGGGTAGCTTGATGTGCTGGCCTCTGTACAAGATCAAGCACATCACTGAGACGTAATGACCGTTTATCACAAGGTGCTTCAATGAAGGTAGGGTAACAGAAAGTACTGCAACAATTTTACGCGAATATTTTGATTCGCTTCAATAAAGCAAATGCCTTGACTGCGCATGTGGCCTACTTCAATTAAACTCATTAGATTAATTTAATTCGGCTTATACACACGAAATGATAATACACAACATTTATTGATTCTGAGGCGATAAAAAAAATCCCCGGGTCAGCTAGTTTTAATATAGTAATGCATTAGACGTAAATTAAGTTTTAAATTATAATTAATTGAATTAATATTAAAGTCAAATTTTGACCACTGGGGGGGACCACTAGTTCTAATAAGTTTGTACTATGCTAGGCTAGGGGTAATCGCGTACGTAACACATAAAATGACAATTCCATTCAATTTGACAGATCAGCCACGGTCATGGCGTCATTTACTTTGCGGAGTAGACGATTTCTTCATACCATTGAAGCAATGAATTGGGAATATCCTTCAAAACTCTTGGATTGCGATTAAGTGTTACATAATTAAGGCCTATGTCCAGCAGTGGGCGTCTTTCGGCTGAAATGATGATGATGGTGCAGCTCAATGTCAGTGTCACCTTGGTTACCACCGATGTGCGGTCGACTGTACGGTCGCGGTCAAGAGTCCATTCTCATGCTAAGGATTATATTGCTATGATTAGCGGTCCAGGCCGTACCTACAGCTGTGTGTACAAGTGTATGTAACCAGGCCGCACACCACTGTCGTCGAAAGATACAAAAAACATACCGTCGCACAGAGTGCTCTGTCTCTGTCTGTACTGTGTTACGTAGTAACTACGTATGACCTTGGTCGGTTCATACGATCGCTAAAATTCACGTTCTAATATCATGTCTCGGTAGCTCGCAGCGTAGTGTCATTGATTAAGAAACACATAAGTCTGGGTTCAAATCTCCTGATGAGACTTTTATTTTTCTTTTCAACAATAATATTCATCAGTTCTTTTATTATTCGTTATACGAGAATGTTTTTTTTAAATTACTTATATTATTATTTAAACAAAGGATTAAGAATATTATGTGATTACAAAATGTTTATTCGTTATAATTTTATGAAGTAGGTATAAAAATAACTACTAATAACTTCTTGTTAACAGTTTATTTTCTCTTATAGAACAATTTATTGAAGTAAAGTAGCTAATTGGTGAACCATGATAATCAGGCTATTGTATCTGAGTAATATAATAATATTGTGCTGTAATTACTACTATGTGCGGTACTCTAAAGAAATCACATTTTTCTACGCAAATCTACCCACGTAAAAATAACAAATGCAGACAAGTTGTCACAATACAATTAAATGACTCAGTAGTACTACTACTGGAATAAATCTACTGCGAGTGAGTTAGTTCTCTCAAACCTCAAAGTTAACAAATCGTATTTAATAGGACTTATCGAAGTTATAGCTTAAGTAATCATTTTCATTACGAAAAGAAGATTGAAACTAAACCTCGAAATAATCCATATTACGGATATTTCACAATATTATGTGAATATTACTAAAATCAATAAAAGTCAATAATAATAAATATTTCTAATTTATATCTTAATGTTAATGTTTATGTTTTTTGAGCTGGTTTTCAATGCTGGCTGCAAACCTTCTGCGTGGAGTGCACGGCGCACGGTTTGGAAATATGTGTCGAATAATTTGGCAAAATGTCTTGTCTTTTTGAAACCACTTGTGCTGTCGCTTTATTTTATAAGCTGGGGTCTTCCCTTTGCTTTCGACGGGCAAGGCTACCCCCTTCCTCATATCTTTTCATCCACTGACTCACAGTATTTCACTAAAACAAAAAAGGGGTACTGTTAGGCTACTAAACAAAATACATACTAATATGTATTACTATTTAGAAACAAAATTATTTGAAATATAAATTTCACATAAATATTTAATCTAGGAAATAAATTTACTTTGAAATTTTATATTTTTCTTCTATTTAGAGGTTTTGATATTTATAAAACGTTTAAAAAATAACTACAAGGATCAGCAGTTATACTTTAATTAAATAAGTGCTTAATAAAATAATTAAATCATAATACTCACACTCAGGCCGGTTTCATCAGATATTTGTGATATTTAAGTCCGCTTTTATGCAGCGCAATAATATTCGCTTTCATTTCTATTATTAAATTTGCTTACATTTTAAAATGAACTAGAAGACCGCTAATAGATTAAACACACGTCACTAGCACACAATAACAACCAACACCGTTCTATATGTCACGTCGAATGATTCGTAAGTTAACTATCATTTAAATTTATTTAGGTTTCTGTGGGTATATTGATAAAGTTTTACGAGTTTAGTGAACAAGGCGAACAGAACAAGAAACTATAGTCAAAAGCGATTTTTAAAACAATAAAAAAGCTAGCACACCGCGCGTGGGATTCGAACCCGAGACTCGTTGCGCACGAGGGCGCTAATCCAAGTACAGTAACCACTAAGCTATCACGTCATTTACTTTAACGGTTGAATTTATGAAATACAATCATTTGTAGACGTATGAGAGTGTGTGTGTCTACAGTATAGAAATTACTTAATATAAGAAGGTCGTAAGTTAAACCGTAGTGTCAATCTATTACTTTTTGAGATTGGTACTCCGCTTTTGGATCCTACTGTACAATATTAGGGGTTTAATAAAACTTATCTATATATGGCATACTTTATTCCATAAAATTTAGGTAGTTTTAGTCACTGAATCTATTAGTACCATGGAATGTTTTCGACTTTGTTTGAATATTACAGATACATACTTATTTATTTAATTATACATACAAGTTTTTAGTCAGTAAATATAGGTACAGCGCCAGCACATCAAGCTACCCCAATCTGTCAAAATTTTCCCAGTTGAACATGAACCTTATCGCCTTTGAAATAAAGTTGAAAATCTATGAAAGAGATTTGACAGATTGGAGTAGCTTGATGTGTGGGGCTCTGTACAATAATATTAGTCAATAAATACGAGAAGTTATATTATAAATTGTGTTTTATAATCACTTAAACTAAATACAAGTTGATTTAAGCACAGTAAAAAAATCTACAAGTACAGAAATTCATAAATAATACGCCGTTAAATATTATTTAAGTATATACTTACGGTAGCTATTTCAGATTACTGATAATATTAGGTCTTTACCTATGAAATTGCCGTTCTGCAGTACTGGCCATTTCAAATCAAAATAATTTTTGTTTGGCTAAGAATTCTAATTTCAAATTAATTTTATTTTAAAAACATGGATTTTTTTTTCTAAAAGTAGTCATTTCTTTATTGATTAGTGTTACATTTTCATCGCATTTCAATCTTTTTCGTCATCATGGATACGTTAAAAATTCGAGTAATTATGGAATATGAGTACCGTCGTGGCAGCAACGCGGCACAAGCGGCACGCAACATCAACGACGTTTACGGAGCTAACACTACAAACCAACGCACCACCTGTTATTGGTTTGCTCGCTTCCGTTCTGGAAATTTCGACCTGAAAAATGAACCTCGCGGTCGTCCGAAGACTTTGGTCGACAATGACGAATTAAAGGCGATTGTGGAAGCTGATGATACACAATCTACGGCTGAATTAGCAGCAGCTTTCGACGTTAGCGTCAAAACAATATTGGTCCATTTGCGTCAAATTGGCAAGGTAAAAAGCTTGACAAATGGGTGCCCCACGAACTCAATGATCGCCAGCGCGAAGTACGCGTCGAGACGTGCCTTGCACTGCTCAACAGACACACAAATGAAGGAATTTTGAACCGCATTGTTACCTGCGATGAAAAATGGATTCTGTTTGATAACCGTAAGCGCTCAGCAAGTTGGTTGGATCCTGGTTCAGCACCTAAACAATGCCCTAAACGAAAACTTACCCCTAGAAAAGTGATGGTCACTGTTTGGTGGTCTAGCGCCGGTGTGATTCATCACAGCTTCTTACCAAACGGGGTGAGCATTACTGCAGATGTGTACTGTGAAGAACTGAACACAATGATGGAGAAGCTGGCGCATCTCCAACCAGCATTGGTCAATCGCTCGTCTCCGCTGCTCCTGCACGACAACGCGCGACCTCATACTGCACAGCAGACGGTCTCCAAGTTGCAAGAACTGGGGTTGGAAGCTCTCCGTCATCCGCCCTACTCACCAGACCTTGCGCCTACAGACTACTACTTTTTCCAGAATTTGGATAACTTCTTGGCGGGAAAAAAATTTAATACCCGAGAGGCAGTACAAAATGCCTTTGAAGAATTTGTTGCCTCCCGTCCAGCTGATTTCTTTAAGAAGGGCATCAATAAACTGCCACTGCGATGGTAAAGATGCATTGATTGCATGGGTGATTACTTCGATTAATACAAATAAAAAATTCATGAAAAAAATTCGTTTAAATTTTTTCATACAAAACGGCAATTTCATAGGTAAAGACCTATTATAATATGTAGATACAATGTTTTAGTAATAATTGTAAAGATCCATAGTTTCAAATATAATGTTGACTACAGTGGAACGTTTTGTGTTTGGAAAGCTCGTATTTGGGCACACAGGGATATAGAGCGTAGCAGGGGGACATAGACGCGCAACTTGATGATACCATGGATTCAGTAACCCCTGCGTGGGGAATTTTAGTCGGTTATTTAAAAATAATGTATTGCTGTTCCAAATATTTTGACTACGTAGCACTTTTGTAGGAAAGAGCGTTTTTTTTTAACCGACGAAAGATTTCAACGCTTGTACAAACAGGGAGCCTTCTGCCTCCCCACAGAGTTGTTGGCTGAACGTAGGACTGTGCCGGGGTCTGTGATGGGGTCCAGAATCACGTCCTGAATCCTTGGTAATCGGTTGAGCGTCGGTGTCTTCTGCCACCCTGTATTAAGTGTATAATAAGACAATACTGGAATGCACCAAAGTAAATTCGAAGGCGAATCATGATCTAAAAATTGATATGATCCCCGCGATTGAAATAATCTTAGAAGAAGACATAAGTACCAGCCGTACCATGCAGGAATGTAAATATGAAATAACCATAATCTTTGGTGCATTCACATACATTAATATTATATTATGTATAACTTTCGTTGGACAGAGCATGGTCGTAAAATAATATTTTCAGGTACTTAATTCTCTTATCAAACAGCAAACAAACTACATTAAATACCCATTTTTGTATCTTGGAATTAATATTAAACTTCGTACTTGTCTGTTGTCTTCAGTTCGCTATGTTTGGACATGGACAAAGGACATTAATGATACCTAATCCATTTTTATTACAACAGGACGATATTAACATAATTACCAACAAAATATAAAACAATGTATTAAACTTATTTTTGCTGATGTAATGACTTATCTACAGGCTGTTTTCTAAGATTTACGAATTTCATTAAAGTATTTAATAGTTTATAAAAAGTAATAATATGATCAAACTCATAAGGCAGTCTTAAGCTAAAATGCAGGCTCCATAACTTGATAACCTTCTTTTTAAACAGATGTGATAATAAGGCGTCGGGGTAGAACTTCTTGTATTATCTACAAATTAAGATTGGTTTAATTTGTTTTGATTGAAATTAAGAAAATAACAAAGAAAGCATCTATTTATTTAAGTACCCGTAGTAAGTTAGCACAAATCGAACACTATGGAAGCACAATAAAGTCGATATCTTACTTGGAATCGCAAAAAGCTTAATTAAGTAAATTCATTCTAAGATCCAAAGAACCGACACCTTTTTACCATCCTGCTTACAAGCACACTCACGTAAAACGAGAAGTTCTCAATGACGTCCATGACCTAATCCATAAGTCAATCCATTTCGATAAAAAAAGAGTTCATAAAGTTAGTCATAAATTACCTAAAATTAAAAAAAAAATATGTACAATCTACATTTTGTACATGCAATATACAATACACGCATACATTTTCATCAGCATAATATCAAAGTGTAAAAAATAATCACACTTATGAACACACTAATACATGGAGATTTCGTAACAAATTATTCTTGTTTTCAGAATAACATAATGTCTATCAATGCTCATATAAAATCTTATGGAAATAAAAACAAAAATCATTTTTTTTATAACATACATATTATATCACAGATACCTAAGGAAGATATTACTTATTATATCTAACGTTGAGGTGCTGTAAACAGTCCCTAAATATTTTAATTTTATAAATAAAAAAGCACTCAATCTCAAAATCATATGTGAATACTGTTAATAAAATATTCATGTTAATAGCTAAATTTCCTGTGTTTAATTGTTCTTAAACAAAGTCATATATAATATTCTTCTGTTACACATTTACACTTGAAAGTAATCACTGACGGTGGCATCGCCTCCGTTATTAATACTGCTTTTCGTCTCGCTTCTGTTTGGTACATTAATTTTTTCATAGCCCGCTGCCGAGTCTGACCTCTCCACACTGGAACTACCTGACGCCTCGTTGTTAACCTTTTCATAAGGCGGCTCTTTCTTTGATAGTTCAAAATATTTAACGCTTTCGTAATTCGGGTCCTTTTTGGAGCGTACAGAGTCATACTTTGAGTCCTTTGATCGCACTGACTCATATTTGGGATCTTTACATCTCAACGATTCGTAATTGGGATCTTGTGTACTTACACTTTCATAGTTAGGGTCTTTGGGACGAACTGATTCGTAGTTGGGATCAGATTCGCTTCCTGTATTGTAGAGGGGGTCGTGCGGCATCGACTCGTAATTTGGTTCTAAGGTGGGTTCGTCGTTATTGTTCGCAGGCCAATTATTGTACTTGACGGGCTTTTTATTGACTGTAGAGTAGGTAGGCTGTACTTTGTAGTTTGGTGCGATTGTGGCGTAAGGCGGAGTGGGTGGCTGGTTTCTCAACACTTCATAATTCGGATCGGAATCTGAAGCATTGTTGTCAGTCTTAGAGATATGCTCATACCCAGCGTCACTGCTTACAATGCTGTTGGGGCCACTGTCAACAACCAGATGATTAAGTTTCAATAAGTTATTGTTTGAGAAATTAGATTGTGGTCCTGCTTTGTTTATATCTTTGACTGTTTCGTAACCTGGATCCTGGTTTTGAGAGGACTTCCGCTCTTTATGGGCAATTGTTTCATATCCGTGATTCATAGATTTCTTACGGTCTATTGTCTCATACCCTGGATCATCACTGCGATATTTGGATGTGTGAGGCTCGCCGTCGGGCCCGGTAATGTCTTTAGAACGCCTTGTTGTTTCTTCAGTTCTTCCTTTAGGTTTTTTGCTTACTTTAGCGTACATTTCTTCGAGGTTACGCGAAGGACTCTCAGTTACACGATGATCCGAATTAAAGCTAGTGTTGGCATCCGCCGATGAATAGTCACTGTAACCCGGTCCGTCGATAGAATTATACAGGTTGTCAGTTTGAGTATCGCGTTGATCGATATCAATGTCAAGTTCTCTGGCGACGAGCGGTCTGTTTAAATCTCCAGAACTAAACCGATGTTTCTCGATGGGGTAATTGCAACCATAGAAATCAGACGAGTTGACGCAACTGTTGTTTCGTTGGTGTTTCTCGTTCAGACTCCGTCGCTTGTCGTGATTAAAATGAAGATCGCCTGAAAATGCAAGAATAATAATAAGTTACTGAAAATTCTACCCACGTAATATAAAAAATCTATGTTTGATATCTCGATAAAGCCGACCGTTTCTCTACAATCATATGTCTTTGATCAACAAAATCAGTACCTGTACTTGACATCCGCTGGTGTCGTTGTGCGAGCGCTTGTTCTATGGCAGGCTGGCGGGGCGGCGCGTGGGACGGAGGAGGATGTGACGTGGCATGTGACGCCACGTGAGCCATACTGTGTGACGATGAATGCGCTGAGGCGTGCACTGTGACGTGCGACGTCACGTGAGACGTGACGTGGGAGCTCGCGTGTGGCGCGGCGTGGGAGGTCGCATGTGTCGCGGCGTGGGTGTTCCCGTGTGACGTGGCGTGGGAGGTCGCGTGTGACGCGGCGTGAGAGCCGGGGTGTGACGTGGCGTGGGCCGTGGCGTGCGGGGGCGGCGGCAGCGGCGAGTTGGCTTGTCGCTTCTCTGGCTTCGGAGAGCCGAGCGCACCCGTCGAGTTGGAACATGACGAGGACGATGCTAGTGGAAATTAGTAAGGGTGTAATTAGTATTATGTTTTGAAGTTATAGGCCAGAAAACAGCAGTCTTATTATATATATAAATAATACGCGCGAATACTATGTCTTATTATATGAATATTACAAGTGACATCCATCACTGGTCATTTTTAATATGTTTGTTCCGGTTCCGAATAGGTTAGACCGATTTGGACGGGACCTTACTGGTAGATAGCTGATGGGAGTAACATAGGTGTTTTATCCCGGTAGCAAATTCCCGTGAGATAATTTCTGAAAACCACCCGGGCGAAGCCGCGGCACAGCTAGTATGTAAAATAAAATAGGAAAAACCACGAAATAATTACATATATATAATTTAACTATTCAACTTAGAAAAATTATTTAAGTTTTCCTCATGTCTAATTCTTCATTCAATTTTAGGCAACAAATTACTGTAATAAATATGTGATGTGAGTTTACCTTGTCTGGAATGTGTGGCGTTAGATGTTGATGCACCGACGTCTGGTGGAGCACTTCTTCTAAACAAATTACAAAAACAATTAAAGTTCACAATTTCTGTAAAAGGCATTTTATAATTATTATTGACGAAACAAGTGTCCTTGCGGGACACCAACAAGCTACTGACAACACAAACAATGCGTGTGCAACGCTATTGGATTATTTGTGGTTATCACAGATGACGTCATTAGTAACATTAGTTTTTGAGTCCCAGTCCCAGTCATCAAATAACTTCTCCTGCTCTGGGTGGAGTGGGAGGGCGTGTCAGACCTTTACTAAGACCCACCCGCCCGTGTTCATTCAGCTGCCTGTTTGCCAGGGGCCACGGTATCTAATTCGACGTTAGTTTTATACAGCATGTATCAGAAAGTAGTGGTCAAATTTAAGGGATCATCGAACTGAACAATTTTCTTCATGGGATCTACATTGTACTCGAGAAAAGTAATCAGCCGTCCTACACATTTCGGTCGAGCAGGTATTGAAGTTTTGTATGGGAAGCTGATAATTTTTTCGATTTCGATGTTGTTCCCAGAAAAACTTACTCAGTTTGATGGTCGGTACACCGTTTACTTCGTTATCTTCAGTATGTTTATTATCGTAATTACTTGCGGAAGTATACAGGATACGTTTTTATCCACTGCGCAAACTTTAACCATGAATTCAGCATACCATTCTAAACTTGTATAGTTTTGATTTTGAATTGATACAAAGCTCTAAGGGCAGTACAGTAACGAAATAGCGTAAACTTACGCTTTGATATGTCCAAATCACGACAAAAACCAATACCTTTTTTCGCTATAAACTGTGTTCCTTTTTAGTTTGTAAATAAATGTATTTCTTTCTCTCTAAGTTTCGACAGTGTATCTGTAGCCCTGAGTCTTCCTTTACACGGGGTGTAGTCTTGATAACAAAATCTAAATGATCAGACACAGTTCAAAGAAGATTATAATAGGTTTACCTAGAGGCACCCAGAGCTATTACAAGGTCCCCCCCGAGTGGGTTCCCGCATTGTCGTTGCGGGGGGGCTTAGTAACCGTGGTCTCCCATCCACGGTGAAGCCAAGAGGAACCCAACGGTGGGGCCGCTCGTCAGGGTTTTTTGCCTTCAAGCCATTGACGTAGCGGCCAAAAAATAGGTTGCGGTGAGGTGCACCGCAACTGATGTGGGCCGCGATGTCGAATGGGAGGCATCGCGGCTGAGGGTTACGGGCTGCGGTAGAGGAGGGGTGCCGGTGCTTCTGAGCAGCGCTCTTCCCTTCCGTGGCCTGGACGGGGCCGCCACCGTTTGATGGCGGACGCGGTGGGGCCGCAGGGGAAGAGGAGTGTCGGTATAGCGTCAGCCGCTCTCCCTATCCCCTGCGGCCGAAAAGTGGTAGACGGGACGGCGCGTTGTGTTCCACACGCGCGCCGTCAAAGATGTCAGCAACCACCGGTGGGGTCCGCAAGGGCCGATGCCTGCCAGGGGTGCGGGTTTGTTCGAAAGAGATACCACGGCCCCTGGCATACGGGCTACTGAGGGAACACGGGTGGGTTTTAGTCAGTAAAAGTCTGACACGCCCTCCTGCTCTACTCAGCAGGAGAAGTCATTTGATGATTTCCCACCCAAAAAAAAAAAAAAAAAGCTATTACAAGGTAGAGGTGAGTGAAACCCGGAAGAGGACGCCCTAAAAGGTGTAGTAACCTACAGGATAAGTTTTTAACCAGTGCGCAAACTGTAACCATGAATTCAGCATATCATTTTAGAAAAAACCAGTGCAGAAATTTTTCGTCGGTTATACACAAAAAAAAACTGCTGTTTCATAGAAAAGTGCAATACCTACGCGCGGTCAAAATGTATGAAACAGCTGATTTTCCATTATCTATAACAGTGGATCCCAAACTTATTTTGTCTACTGCCCACTTTGATAATAAATTCTTTTTTAGCGCCCCCATTTTTTTACCTACTTAAAAACCACTATAACTTCAAATTAAATTAATTATTGTGAGCTATATAAGCGGAGATTGAACGGAATTAGCGGGTCTCTTACCGCCCCGCTTTAGGCCTGCAGCGCCCACAAGCGGGCGTTATCGTCCACTTTGGGAAAGGCTGATCTAGAATGATAATATGCTGAATTCATAGTTACAGTTTGCGCACTGGTTAAAAAGGTATCCTGTATAGTGACCTTATTGGTGATATTATTCATAAAGGTCAGTTGCGTAGGATTCGTAACCGGCGAGCGCGTATGAACATAAGCAAAAGGAGTATGTAAGGGTCTTGGTAGGTGGAGTTCTGAGTAGTTTCAACCTACCCCCATGCGAAGAAGGCGTGAGTTTATGGTATTGAATGTATGTACCTAGAGGCATGTGTAGCGTCAGTATGCAGTAGGTCGGGCGTGGGGTCGCGGCGCCGCGGCTCGGTCGCGATCTGCGCGTACGTATCGGACCCCTCGCCCACGCTCGCCTCTTCGATCGCTGCGTACATTTCATCTGTAAGTAAAATGATTACTGCATCTTTAAGAACCGAGACATAAAAATACTAGCAGTCGTGTTTATTGCACAAGGCATAGGATGGTACACAGCCTGGGTACTTGGGTAGAGCTAACAACTGGCTTCTTTGTGGAGATGCAGTACCCTTGGCAAGACCAGAGTGCTTATGACGTAGCTAAGAATCGACACTGTTTTTAACTTCGTTACCATCATTATTTTTGTAACTTTTTTATGTGACAAAGTCAGTAAAAAAAATCATGGTTAAATGCGTGCTGCTTGTTTCTTTAACTTTAAAGTGGTGATACAAGAAATGTAGGTAATTACGTAATAAGGGAAATAAGTATAATAGTGAATTTTGTGGTGACAATTTCCTGTTATAGTTCCATATTCGATGTTGGTAAGTAAAATAAATATTATCTACATTTATCTGTTTATGGCGGCGGTCAATGTTTTATGTTGTACCTATTGCCATGATAAGGATCATAATAGGGGAATTATTGATGTTTGAAATCTGACACTTACATCAAGATAGTTGAATAGTAGGCGCCATAACTAATCGGTATCAACGCGAAATAGATCGATTACATGTCAATAGTAATATATCCATAGATTAAGTTTAGATAATAGAAAAATGTTTGAAACATTTCTGACCTTAATTTGATAGAACGTCTCGACTGAGAAAAGCTCTAACATATTCTTGGAAAATTTATAGCCGGAAACGAGCAAACAAAAACGCATTAAAATGCAGATTAGCGTATAGTACTCATAAATGCCATTACAATTTCTTGTAGGATATTTAAATAGAAGCTAATTAACTAAGCACCAATGTGATAAGCACTTGCATATGGTTTTTAGAAAACAGGTAATGTTATGTGAAATATGAATTTTGAACCGAATGTAAGAAGTTTAAAGAGCGTATCTCCTATCTTCTTGGACAGTATTGCTATTTGGTGCCAAAAAGGACCCATCTGCTCTGAATTTGAACAGCTAAAGACTTTAAAATAGGGGAAAGCCAAAGAAACGATGGACGCACTTTGTGATAGATGACATGACTAGAAAGAGGGGTTAATACCGAGATGATGACTAAAGACATGTTGCGCCGACGATAAGGCTAAGATACTGATAATTATGATGATGAGACGTTAACAGAATAAAGATTCGTAGTAAACTTACCAGAGTCATCGGATACCGTGGCATAGTGTGCTTGTGACGACGGCTTGCTACTCTGAGCACGGATGTTGCTCAGTGGCTCGCGCACCGATATGCTCGTGTAGCCCTCTGCAAATATAGGACCACTTAATTCGTGAAAAATATAATAATGCTTTTAAGATGTTCTTTGTTGGGGCTGCCGAGATGCTGAAATGCGTCTGGCATGTTTGTGACGTCACGCAAAATCACGCATCGCACAAGCAGAGTTACTGCGCTACTTGCAGATTTACAACAACGTCCCGACAAGAATCGTCGGGCAATTTCAACAGCATTCTGAAAGCACTACCGGGCCGGTTACACTGTCTCTTTCCTTCGACACTGGAACGTACGTCACATCTTTATTTCATTACCTTCTTTTTCTTTTTGTTGTTTACCAACTTAGTTCTCAAGAACTTACCTACTTACTAACACAAATACGGATATTCCATTGCCTAAAGTTAAGAGACGTTTAAATTACAAAATTATTTGTGTTATACAGGTGGTACTTAACTTTAAGCAACGCTTATAAGGAGCTGAATTGTTATCCCACTAACTCTGTCACAGAGGTCAGACGCATATAAAATAACATCAGATAACAATTTAATAATCTGATCATAATGCCGTTTTGTAGAACAATAATGTAGGTATTAGAAAGATAATATTGTTGGACTAAGCAATAATAATTGAGGGTCAATAACTGATATATTGTCTTTGAGGTGATAGTGTTGTAGAGTGCAGATATAAAGTGACGTAAAATCTTGAAGTATTTCGTTATTTCGTTACTAGCCCGTTGAAAAAAAAGTAGTACCTAGTAGTCTCATTTCTTATGGAATTTATGGGAAAAGTTTTTTTGCGATTTCTGTTTTTTTCTTAAATATCCTGCTACTTAGCAGTTACCTGTTTATTCCAAACAATAATCTAATATGCTGTTAAATTATCATCAGTAAGTATTTCTTCAGCAGAGACCTGCATCCAGCTATGCAAACTTCATCTTTTGTCTGCGGATCTTGTCGCTAGTTCTGGTAGACTATTCTTCTTAAGGCAAGAGAATCTTAGACAGGTGCTTTGTGAATAATGAGATTAAATAAAATACCTACAACAATAGATATATTATACTTTATGATACCATATCTTTGTCACCGCTTATAATAATGACTATCAAATCAGATGCATTTTACGATTTCGCGGAATTGCTGACAAAAATTCCACATTAATTGAAATAGAAGAAGTGTACTGTTTGTTACTAGGCAGATTATCAGAAAATGGGCTTTAATTCTTAAGCGTAAAGTATATTTTAATTTACAGAGGTTGAACATTGTATGAAAGATATTTTTGGCTTATCTGTTTCAGAATCTAATCAGTGTTTAATGGAATTTGGGTGTAATTTAAATCTACATGGACATCTTCAAGCAACATACGGAGGAGGACTGAATATTGATCGATGACATTCAAGTTTCGTATTATAAATGTTTATAAAAATATTCAGGCTGATTACTTTCTATAATTACTTAGTTTTACTTTGTACCAAATAAGTAATTTTTAAAATATGCGACAAAGTAATAATTTCCGCTGTAATCTCATAAAACGCGGGAGAGAGATGATATGAGACACCAGTTTTTTTTTTTTTTTTGAAAATCATCACCTAGCCTTTTTCAACTATGTTGGGGTCTTTTCCAGTCTAACCGGATGGCTTCTAGCCTGACCTGCATTGTTATTCTGTAACCATCTCGCCGCGTGAAGTGAGCGTGGAGTGAGCTGTCAGTGTCATTTCACCTAATGCTTGGTCAATCCCTACCATCAGTGGGATGACATATGGATGACACTGACAGGTCACTCCACACTCACTTCACGCGGTGAGATGGTTACAGAATCGACATGATGGAGCGACGGCCCACCTGACACCACAACGCAGTTACTACGTAACACAATAGTTTTTAGAAATCCTACTTGCACGTTTTATGACCGCGACTGTCTTGACGTGTGTTTCGTAGTAACTGCGTTGTGGTGTCAGGTATAGAATAGACAGTGCTTTTTCAATACAAAGTGAAATTTCGTTTCTCTATTTTTGACATCGCACCGTAGATATCCTTCTACAATCTGTCATTTTGTCTTTCGTTTCTAACGATCTTTGTCAAGGTATCTATTTATAAAAGTAGACTATTACAGAAGAATATTTCTTCCCAAACTGTCAAAATCACACTGACAACAAACTTTCTACTCGACGGCCACAATGTATATACGATTATCTACAAAATCATGATTCGTTTAGAACGCATAACTGTGATAATTAATAGAAAAACATAGCTATCTTCTCCTATCGTACATCATTTAGTTAGTCATGTCTATTCTTCCGTCGACGAATCGGTGCTCGTGCTGAGCCTGCTGAAGGACTTACTTGCAGAGTCAGTTGAATCCCCGCTGAAGTGGGTGGTGTTATCTGTGTTGGGCCGCGGCGAGGGTGGCGTGATGTAAGGCAGCTCCTGACTCGAGGGCAGTTGCCCACTTATCGCCACCGACGCCGATATTACCACCGATTCTAAAAACGTTACTCGTTTTCAGAATTGTACTAAAATATACAATCTATAGCTATTTATTCCACTAACGATTAAAATGTAAGATTTGATCTTGTTTTTGATTGTCACTAACGATAATAGGTATGCTTGATTCTCAGTATGAGTATTAACAATTTGGATAATTAAAATTGGTAGTGACTTTCAGCAACTATGAGTATATTAATTAAAATTATAAATAATATGAACAAAAATTTATTATTGTACGAAGTGCCTATGACAACCACGTAGTTATCGTGGGTAAATCGTACAATGATAAATGTTAATTCACAATTTACTCCGTTACGTTTAAGTAAATTGTAAATAAACCATATATGTTTTTAAGTTATTATACATACACACCTGCAGGGTTTTGTCCAACTTCTCTCTCATCAATTTGTATGATTTCTCGTTCAGATGTTTCATCAGTTACTTCAACAAGACTGCAATAAGCAAATAAAAAAACCAGTATGAATAATTTAATCAGTTTCCCCCTTATTCATAAACGCTGGTTAAAGTTAAGTAATGAGTAGCGTCTGTTTAACCATACATTTTTGACGTTTAAACATCATTTAACTTTAATCATCGTTTATGAATATGGCCATTTATGTATAACATGTAATATTTTAAATGAATAAGAATACTTTGTTCAGAATCCGTACGGGATTCCGATGTCGTCGGAAAACGATGGGAATCGATTTTAGGAAAATAATGTACTTACACGGCTACACATCAAGCACACATTTCCAGTATAAGCTAATCTCGCAGTGTATAGGGTTTCAGTACCTACAGTGCGAGATCAGCGTAAACTAGAAATGTACGGCTTGATGAGTAGCCGTATTGATACCGTCTTGATACGTAGATTAGTTACTAATAAGTAAAAACAATTTCAGGAAATAAACAGAACACTTTTTATTTGTCCCCGCATACTCATAAAGAATATTACTCATAATTATGATTGAGTCACGTATTTTAGGTAAGTCAGTTCCAGATCAGTGTGATAGAACAAAGTATGATAATCGGAATTCGGTTTGGTTAATTACCCCATTCCTTGCCAGACCCCAGATGACGGCATAATTGTTTTATCAATCAAATGACACATTGATCAAATATTAAAGATAAAGAAAACTGATTTCAATTGCACTTTGAAATGCCTACTAAGTACTTGGTGTATTTTGGAGAGCAGGTTGTTTATTTTTTTTGTGGGATATCATCAAATAACTTCTCCCGCTCTGGGTGGAGCAGGATGTCAGATGTCAGACTTTTACTGATTAAAACCCACTCGTGTTCCCTCAGTAGCCCGTATGCTAGTGGCTGCGGTATTTCTGTCGAACAAACCCGCACCCCTGACAGGCTTGGAGTGCAGGTGAGCTCTGAATCTGTCATACCTCCCAATAGCAATAAAGAATTCGTTTAAAACCTTCATGACGTGAAATAACGTCCGTTATTGATAACTAGCTGATCTGACAGATGTCCTGTGCCAATAAATCCAATAGAAAAACACACTTTCAGTTTTTCCCACTTTTCCAATTTTTGTTTCCCGAAAATCCTTGTTCGGGCTATTATGAACATTTTAAAACAAAAATTGCCAAACCACTCCAGCCATTATGAAGTGATCCGCTTATCACCAACAAACAGCACTTCATTTTAATTTAATTATAAGATATATCTTATGGCTATTGGGGGGGTGGGGCGAATTGAAGGCTGACGGATTAGCAAAGGGTCAAAGTGCGTTTACACAACCAAGTAGTCAAAATATGGTCATACAGTTAACTGGATGTCAATGGTAACGATTTGACTTTGACGCACTTTATTTTGTATCAGCCAGCCGACGAACGGACGGACATAAAAATATCTTGACGGGGTTTCACTAGATTTTCAACGCTGTCCTATGCGACGAGAGTTGAAAATCTAACGCGAACAAAAAATACTTTGTTCTTCACGCCGGGATGCACTTTGTTACATTCTCAATGCTCGATTCAACACCGAGAGTTGAAAATCCACTGCGTGATAAAATCCGGCCGCAATATTTTTACGTCCTTGCGACCGTGGGCTAAATGCGGTTTTCGTAGTTCAAAGTGTTACTACTGATGTGCAGTTGGCCGTACATTTCAAAGTAAGATCTAAAGTCATACTAACATATTATGTGTTTCATTCTGTACTTTAGCGTAGGCGTGTTCGTAGGGGTAGTCTCGGCTTGTGGACGCGGTCGCTACTGTCTTATTACCTGCAGATAAACAACGTTGATTAGTCAAAACAAGTACTGATTACAATTTAATTATCGACAGTTCCGAGTAGCGGCACTTTTGTACGATACTACCGGATCTTGATGCCGATAATGTAGTGATTTTATCTGTAATCTGATGAATGAACCATGCCGTACGGTAGCCACGCTGGCCACTGTTGAAACCGCATTTGTTTTTACGTTTGATAATCGTGCAATTATGCAGGGTTTTTTATCAATTGAACAGCCTTGAGTAAAATATTTGTGCATGAAGTCATAATCTGTTAATTGAATGTTACTTTAGAATTATTTAAAGGTATGTACTTTTATACATATACATCTGACTGAGTCATCAAATTAAAGTTCTCTTCCTCTCTCCTACTTTTCTGTGCCCGAGAGGGTCATCTTCCTGCTCGTGTTACTTGGGGTCAATGATCATACTTATTATCTTTGTATAGCCTAACCTACTCTGTATCACCTAAGTTCACATTGTAAAATCAGTAGAATGTAAATAAATACTGAGTATTTTAATTTCTGTAACATTTGGCGATTTATTTTGATTAACGTGGCGAAAGGAAAACGCGGCTTATACCTTTTAAGGCCTGCCCAAACGTAGCACACCGCAAAACGCACAGTTAGGCGTATTGGTACACACGGCTAAACATCAAGCTATACATATCCAGTATAAGCTGATCTCGCATTGTACAGGGTTTCCTTACAGTGCGAGATCAGCGTGACCGAGGCGAGTTCAAAAAATATTTTCGGTCGCATAATTTTCCAAATTTTGAGCATGAACCTATATTGTATGTAACGACTAGCAGCGCTTCGCGGTTTCACCCGCGTAGTTCCCGTTCCCGTGGAAATACGGGGATAAAATATAGCCTATGTCACCCGGGGATAGTGTAGCTTCCCAACAGTGAAAGAATTTTCCAAATCGGTTCAGTAGTTTCGGAGCCTATTCAATGCAAACAAACAATCAAATCTTTCCTCTTTATAATATTAGTATAGATAATAAACGGCAATTCAATCAACTTAAGAAATACCTAAAAACTATTCTACTATGCCATTTATTTATTTTTTAATTTACTTATTTGAAATTGCAAAATTCCTTTTATTTTGGCGCTCAGTTGATTCAACTAACATCAAACGCATCTCGTTCGTAACCGCATTCACATTTTGAAACTTAGGTATTTGCTGGCGCGCGCGACGCGCTATTCAAAGTCAATTCCAAAGAAAATTGCTTCTAACCGCGCCTTAAGGAAACACCAAAAAAACAAAAGTTATTTTTATTTCTTATGTTTATGTATTAATAATAATGAATAACAAAATTAAAATTACATGACAACAACAGTAGTCATGTAATTTTAATTAGGGTTCTACCGCATAGCCTACAATTGTTTCAGTGATTATTACAAAAATATTTATGCCTAGTGTGTGCTTTTACATAATCCACAGCAGAAAAATAAAATTTCCAGAACATATTATTTGGATTAATTCAATTGTTTACTATTTAATATGAAATAACTATCATATAGTCACAAGACAAGCTCCATGCTATGTATAATCGTGGACAATAGCAGCGGTTCACTTTCCACCCTTATGTCTTAAGAAATAAGGTTGAAAAGTGGTCGACCGCCAGTGTCCGCGATGGATGGTACTAAGGAAAACATGTGGTTCTATATATGTATAGGGGTTGTATGTATTTAATTAATTCTTCACTGTTTTCCTTGAATGATTATTCAGATATTGCTGGTTTTAATTCGAAAATTACTTCATTCAAATATTGCTGGTTTTAATTAAATTTACGTAGGCTATTAAAAATACTTAGTACTTAATCAATAGTTACAGGGTTCAGAATCATGTGCTCTGCCACCTGTGTGTCTATTGTTTTAAAGTTTAATTATGTGACTTTGTTTTGGTAATAGAAGACTCTTTAAATCGGTTAGTCCCGCTATGGTATGGTCCCGGTATGGCACCCTCTTAAAATACCTATCAAAAAGTCCCGCTATGGTACCCTTCAGTTTTTGGTACTGTTGTAAAGAAAAGTTATACAATGCGTTAAGAAAAAAATAGTATTAATAAAAAATATCTTTTCTTAACTATTATAGTTAAGCAAGATAATATTTATTAATACTATTTTTTAAACAAATCACGCTCGGTAATTGTCGTTTCACTTCAGGTAGTTACCTGACCAACCGGTTTTTTCGTAAAACAATAGAGACGAGCCCTTCCTCGAATTCGTATCTAGCTCTTCCCTTTTGTTTTTATGAAAATAGAGAGAGACAGTATTATTCCGGGTTTAGTTTGCTATTTGCAGCTGTACTTTTGCGATATGAGTAATTAGGATAGCTTGTTAGTTTATCTATTGCAATGTCTGGGTCAAGTAGTTCACGTGGTGTAAATTTAATAATTATTGACAGTCGACGCGGTGGAAAAACTTTATTACGTGCCGGACATAAATATATTAAACGCAGAGAAAATAAAAATTCAAGTACTTGGCATTGTGTAAATAGGAGAAATAGTATTAAATGTAGTGGATATATAACTATTGAGAATACCAATAATAGAATAATTAAAGATTATAAACACAGTGATCAGTGCGTGCCACATTTTGAAGACAATGAAGTTCAAATGGCTATAAGTGAGTGCAAAAAAGAAGTAAATTCAAATTACGGATCAGTACAGAAAATTTTCGAAAAACACATGGGTAACTTAAAAGACAAAGGGTTACACCTTACAGGAAATGTTCCTGACTATAAAAAATTAAAAACAGTATTATACAGACACCGAAATAAGTCGTTGAACGTACCAAAAACACAATTTAAGAATGTGGAAGAAATTATAATACCAGAAGAATTTAATAAGTATGTATTGGCTGATTATTGTAATGAAGACTGTAATCGAATAATTATATTTTCCTCGACAGAAGTAAAGGAACATATAAAATGTGTAACGCATTACTTTGGTGATGGCACTTTCGACGGCTGCCCAAACCCATTCGAACAAGTTTATGTCATTCATGGAGACATGGGAAGCACTGAGTTATCCACGAATGTAGCACCATTATTTTATATTCTGTTAAAAAACAAAGAAGGGAAAACTTATGAAAAAGTTTTCGAATTGATTAAACAAACTTTGCCTGAATGGCGTCCATCGAAATTTACCTTCGATTATGAAATAGGAGTAATAAATGCAGCAGCGAAGATTTTTCCTGATATCAAAATAAATGGATGTAACGTACATTTTCAAAAGAACGTTATCAAAAAAGCGAAATCTTTAAATCTCATGGAACACGAAGAGTCCTCGAACCATGTTAAGCAATGCATAGGCTTGGCGTTTTTGCCAAAACAAGATATTGAAGACGGCTGGCTGCATATAATGGAAAATAGGTATAATATCTTGGTTACTTTCCAAAATGATGTTTGAGTACTTAACTCTAATTATATGGCAAAAAAGTAAAGAACAACAATATCAGTAAGGACCTGTTAATTTCATTGCTTTACAAGTACGAACGTTTAATAAGTATTTTTTTCAGTTTCGACGATGAAGCTATGACCAAATTCAATGACTATTTTGTCACTCAGTGGCTTGAATATACAGACCTCATTTGGTGTTGCCATAATGAACGCCATAGAACAACTAACTTGGCGGAATCATGGAATGGCAGATTCAACAAAATTATTGGAAAAAATCCCAGTTTATTATTGTTTCTGCAAACAATTGGCAACGACACATGTCACTTTGATATAAAACAAGCCAAGTAAGTTGTATTTTTTAGACAATATTTTTAAGCAGATATAATATTTTTAAAAGCAGATATATTTTTTTTTACATAATACGAGTACATAGAAGAATTTGAAAATGGATTTGATTTTATTTATTTTGGTAGATATTATTGGTTGTCGCCTTCTATTACAGACGGTTACTGAAAAAAATATAGCTTAACTTAAATAACTGATGATTTTTGTTATAGTTTTCGACTAAAAAGATCACCTATAAATTCAAGAAAAAGAACAAGTATAGAAATCGACCGCCAGATTCAAAAGCTAACAAAAAGTTACGAAAATAAAGCTATCTCCATTGGTGATTTTCTGATTAACATATCAAAGTCAATATTTCGATCAGAACATTTAAAAAAATAGTTTATTTTAATTTTGTTTTTAGCCTATTAAAATGTTTAATACTTTTTCTCGATGTTGATTATTTTTTGTAGTTTATGTTTACAATTTGCGCCTTTTTCTCCATGTTGATTATTTGTAATTAATATATTTGTCTAGTTGGTTGTTGATTATTTTTGTAGTTTATATTAGGTCTTTACCTATGAAATTGCCGTTCTGCAGTACTGGCCATTTCAAATCAAAATAATTTTTGTTTGGCTAAGAATTCTAATTTCAAATTAATTTTATTTTAAAAACATGGTTTTTTTTTTCTAAAAGTAGTCATTTCTTTATTGATTAGTGTTACATTTTCATCGCATTTCAATCTTTTTCGTCATCATGGATACGTTAAAAATTCGAGTAATTATGGAATATGAGTACCGTCGTGGCAGCAACGCGGCACAAGCGGCACGCAACATCAACGACGTTTACGGAGCTAACACTACAAACCAACGCACCACCTGTTATTGGTTTGCTCGCTTCCGTTCTGGAAATTTCGACCTGAAAAATGAACCTCGCGGTCGTCTGAAGACTTTGGTCGACAATGACGAATTAAAGGCGATTGTGGAAGCTGATGATACACAATCTACGGCTGAATTAGCAGCAGCTTTCGACGTTAGCGTCAAAACAATATTGGTCCATTTGCGTCAAATTGGCAAGGTAAAAAAGCTTGACAAATGGGTGCCCCACGAACTCAATGATCGCCAGCGCGAAGTACGCGTCGAGACGTGCCTTGCACTGCTCAACAGACACACAAATGAAGGAATTTTGAACCGCATTGTTACCTGCGATGAAAAATGGATTCTGTTTGATAACCGTAAGCGCTCAGCAAGTTGGTTGGATCCTGGTTCAGCACCTAAACAATGCCCTAAACGAAAACTTACCCCTAGAAAAGTGATGGTCACTGTTTGGTGGTCTAGCGCCGGTGTGATTCATCACAACTTCTTACCAAACGGGGTGAGCATTACTGCAGATGTGTACTGTGAAGAACTGAACACAATGATGGAGAAGCTGGCGCATCTCCAACCAGCATTGGTCAATCGCTCGTCTCCGCTGCTCCTGCACGACAACGCGCGACCTCATACTGCACAGCAGACGGTCTCCAAGTTGCAAGAACTGGGGTTGGAAGCTCTCCGTCATCCGCCCTACTCACCAGACCTTGCGCCTACAGACTACTACTTTTTCCAGAATTTGGATAACTTCTTGGCGGGAAAAAAATTTAATACCCGAGAGGCAGTACAAAATGCCTTTGAAGAATTTGTTGCCTCCCGTCCAGCTGATTTCTTTAAGAAGGGCATCAATAAACTGCCACTGCGATGGCAAAGATGCATTGATTGCATGGGTGATTACTTCGATTAATACAAATAAAAAATTCATGAAAAAAATTCGTTTAAATTTTTTCATACAAAACGGCAATTTCATAGGTAAAGACCTATTATAAATTTACAATTACTGCCTTTTCTCAATGTTGATTATTTGTAACTAATATTTATGTCTGGATGTTGTTTTTATTTGTAGTTTATAATATTTACAGTAATACTTTTCTGAGATGTGGATTTTTTATATTTTTTTTATTGTTGATTATTGGTAATTAATATTGTTGATTATTTTAAAAATTACATTGCAATTAATATTTCGTTTTACTGTTTGATATTTTTTTATAAATATTTTGAATTAATAAAAGACTGATTTAATATCGCAAACAGACGTTTTATTGATACACTCCTAAAAGTATTTATTTATAGATACACTTTTCTTTTCAGTTGTACCTTCTATTGTCTAACGTAGATCTAAAAGATGGGTACCATAGCGGGACTTTTTGATAGGTATTTTAAGAGGGTGCCATACCGGGACCATACCATAGCGGGACTAACCCTTTTAAATGTATTTGAAGGAATTGAGTACCTACTTTATCTCAGGTTTTTTATTTAAAATTATTAATACTTTTAATTCAGTTATAGTTGCTATACCAAATAAGTACAATGGAAATATTGATGATGGCATGTTACTTAAATTGAACTAACTGGAGGATGGTCCAAAAGAGCTAGGAAAAAATTGTTTGACCTAATAGACCGACCCCTAGAGACCCGACTAAACAGACAGCTGTGCTGCTGGGGAGTTTGTTGCGCCACTTCTTCTTCCCAACTAAAGCACTAGGAAGTGTCGAAGGGTGGGCGTTTTTGGGGGACTGTCTTATGTATTTTGACGTTCGAAAAGTGCTGCTGATTCTCAGCCTAATTTGAATAAATGACTTTTGATTTTTAATAAATTAATCGTTTAGCCCTCATGATCTATAAAACCTTCTCAATAATAAAAGATCTGTTACGAGCTAGGGGTTCGTGACAATTAAAAACTGCCGATATGAATTACCAAAAATAACACTTTAATTAAACACACTAGTAACACAACACAATTGCACAATTAATCACTCTTAAGTCGCACTTGAAGATCGCTTTAGATGTTCTCGCATGTATCGCTTCCAATGAACTACCCCGAGACGCGCTCCGTTCCCGCTTATATAGGGCCCTCGGATAGTTCCAGAACCTTCTACCGTAGAAGCATCTAGAATGTTCGAGTACATATCGGCCCTGACCGAACACATGTCGATAGTTCCAGAAAGTTCTAGCATCGAACTTTCTGGAAAGATATTGACCATTAATTCCGCTATTCGATAAGAGATGGCGCTAGTGGTAACCAAACATCAATCGTGCGGCTCAACACTGCCCCCACCTAAGAAATGCTCGTCCCGAGCATTATCGGCCCCATAATAACGCGCCAGTCGATCCACGTGGACTATCTTAGGAGTACCCCTTGCACCTCTCTGTATCCGGTAGGTAACGTCATTGATCTTTGTCACAATCCGGTACGGTCCGTCCCAGTTAGCTTGAAGCTTAGGAGATTTCCCTTTGCTGCGGACTGGATTGTGCAACCACACTAGTGAACCTTCGTCAAAACCCTTATTGTTCATTTTGCGGTCATAACGGGTTTTCATCTTTTCAGACATTTGCTGGCCTGATTGTCTGACGTGCTCATAAATGTCATTCATCTTGTTCCGCAAGTCATTCGCATAATCGGTTATACTGCGTGGAGCATCAGGTGGTATTCCGGTGATCAGGTCTGCAGGTAGCCGTAATTCCCTTCCAAAGTTTGCGAAAGCTGGTGTCACCGATGTGCTTTCGTGAACAGCGCTTCGATATGACAACAAAAACGGTTGTATGTGCTTGTCCCAATCTCGTTGCCGATTTTCCACAACTTTTGCTAGGTACCTCTCTAATGTCTGATTGAATCGTTCCACCATTCCATCCGATTGTGGGTGGTAAGAAGTTGTTCTTGTTTTATGAGTACCCATAACTCGACAAGTTTCCTGGAATATTTGGGACTCAAAATTCCTTCCTTGATCGCTGTGAATCTCTAAAGGTACTCCAAAACGACAGAAGACTTCATGAACTAATTTATCTGCAACTGTCGAAGCTTCTTGATTTGGAATGGCGAAGACTTCCGGCCACTTAGTGAAGTAATCCATCACAACCATGAAATACTTGTTACCACTTTCACTTTCCGGAAATGGCCCCGCAACGTCAAGGGCTATCCTCTCCCATGGTGCACCAACATTGTACAATTTTAATGCACCTCTGCTACGCGTCTGAGGTCCCTTTACAGCTGCACAACTTGTACATTTGCGACACCAGTCCTCGACATCGTCCCGACAGTGGACCCAGTAAAACCGTTCTCGTATCTTCAGTAGAGTCCGTTTTACTCCCAGGTGACCTCCTGAACAACCATTATGGTACAGCTGCAGAACATCCGGTACTTGAGATTTAGGGACTACCATTTGCAAATGACAGCTGTTTCCCCGAGCATTTTCCCATTTACGGCACAGGACTCCATCCTGAATCACCAAGCTGTCCCATTGGGCCCAATAGCTCTTTGTGATGGAACTCATTGCTGAGACGTCGCTCCACCTGGGCTTAGGAGCTCTGGCCTTCATCCACTCCAGAATCGGCTTGATGTCCGAATCTTCCTGCTGTGCACGTTGTAGGCTTTCCCTCCACTCGTTGCTGAGGTCTGTCCTGAGCATCCTCACAGGTACCATTTCCTTACTCTCTTGCCTAGTACAATGCTTGCAGTCTTCAGGACAAGGTCTTCTTGACAATGCATCTGCGTTGCCATGAGATTTCCCGCTGCGATGTTCCACCACAAAGTCGTATTCCTGTAGTAGCTCAATCCATCTCGCAACTTGTCCTTCTGGATTTTTGAACTGCAATAGCCATTTCAGTGCAGCATGGTCGGTACGTAAATGGAATTTCCGCCCCAGAAGATATTTACTAAAATGCTGCAATGACTTTACCACAGCAAGCAATTCCCGTCTCGTGACACAATAGTTCCTCTCCGGCTTTGACAACGACTTGCTGAAGTACGCTATCACAACCTCTTGATCACCATTCCGTTGAGACAACACACCACCAAGTCCTATGTCACTTGCGTCTGTGTCAACTATAAATTCCTTGCCTGCATCAGGGTACCCCAAAATAGGTGTTTTGCATAGTCGGTCCTTTAACTCCTGGAATGCGATATCACAACTTTCATCCCAGCAGAAATGTCGCTTCTCCCCGGTTAGCTTATGCAGGGGTTTGGCTATATCTGCAAAGTTCTTAACAAATCGCCGATAGTAAGAGCACAATCCCAAAAACGCTCTGACCTGCGTCTTGTCTTTTGGAACTGGCCAATCCTTGACAGCGGCGATTTTTTCTGGATCCGTGCGGATTCCTTCTTCCGACACTACATATCCTAAAAAGCTAACTTGCCGTTTGAATAGTGAACATTTCTTCGGACTCAACTTGAGGTTGGCACTCTGGATCTTCATGAGCACGCGTTCCAGGTTTTGAAGATGTTCTTCAAACGTACGGCCTACGATGATGATGTCATCCAAGTAGACCAGACAGGCATCGCCAATCAACTTAGTTAGTACAAGTTCCATCAACCTTTCAAACGTTGCCGGAGCGTTGCACAATCCAAACGGCATAACTTTAAATTGCCACAGACCCTTTCCTGTCGAGAATGCTGTTTTCTCCTTGTCCTTGGGGTCAATTTCAACTTGCCAGTAGCCACTTTTCAGGTCCAGCGTGCTAAACCACTTTACTCCAGTAAGCATGTCCAAAGTGTCATCAATTCTTGGCAAAGGGTAGCTGTCCTTCTTCGTAACGTCATTCAGACGACGATAGTCAACACAAAACCGCATGCTGCCGTCCTTCTTCCTTACCAGCACTACCGGTGAACACCATGGACTAGATGAAGGTTCAATAACACCATCCTTCACCATTCCCTCAATCATGGTTTCTACTTCCTTTTCACGCGCTACCGGCAATCTCCTTGGCCGCTGACGGATAGGCAACTCTTCTCCTGTATTTATTTTGTGTTGAACTAAGCCAGTCTTTCCAATGTCACTATCGTTTAGGGAGAAAACTTCGGCGTACTTCAGTAACATCTTTTTCGCCTTGGCCATTTCATTATGAGACAGAGCGCTGCGACACTCTTCTAAAAGTGTGGTCACTCTCGTTTGTGCATCCTTGCTGGGGGTCCTAGTCGATAGATATTTGCATTGACGCAGCCAATCCACTTCCTCGCAAGTACCAATCAGTGTGCCTTTTTCAATAGTCTGTTGTTGATCACAAAGATTCAGCACACGTATCCCTGAGATGTCGGTGGCTCTGACCAAAGTTCGTGCCACTTTCCATGGAAGGTCATTGTCTACCCTTTCCACGAGTACACAACGATGAGTTTGCCCAGGATTCCGAGGAAGACTAACCGGCACAATCGTTTCTGATCTCGGAGGAAGAACAATTTCCTTAAGGCTGTACACATTCCCTGATAACGCCCCTTCCATAAAAAGTTCCTCTCGTCCACATTTCATAACTCCTTGCTTGACGTCAATCTCGCAAAAATTCTTCCTCATAAAGTCAAGACCCAGGATGCAATCGTCCATTATATCAGCCACGATGACATTATGCAGGTAGGTCCTGTTGCCTAGCTTCAACTCCATCTCCTTCTCTCCACGGACGGGTATGCGCTGACCGGTGGCTGTCACCAAATTAATGCGTTCCCGGTTGTATGCGGAGTCCCCAAGGAGCCGACTCATAACTTTGGAACTGACGACCGTACGAGAGGCTCCCGTGTCTATGGTCAGCTTACAAGGCATTCCGTTGACCTCGCCCTTGATGATTAAGGTGTTCCCGTCATGGGTTTGTGTGATCGAAATCCTTGGGGCTCTTTGAACATCAGCCAGCACCCGCCCCGCAGTCCTGGCTATTACTCGTTTCCCTGCTGCTGCTGGGTAGTGCTGTTAGCCGCGCTACCCTCTGGAGACCGGCCATCTTCCCTTTCTGCAGTTCGCTTAGGGCAACTGGATCGAAGGTGGCCCCTTTCCCCACAGCCGTAGCACCTAGGGCTGTATCCTTTACGATCGCGAACTGTAGCTGCTACAAACTCCCTGACGCGATGGGAACGATGATCCTGCCGCACAGCTTCCACCTCCAGTGCATGGGCCAAGGCGTCCTTAAGCGTCCCGTGGTGACCGAGTCTCACAGCAGCTCTAACTTCAAGGTCCCGGATGCCGTCGATGAATGCCTGCACCAGGTTCCCATCAATAAGCGCAGGTACGGACTGGTACGCTTTTCGAACCAGCTTCTCCACTTCAAGGGCCCAGTGCTGCAGGTTTTCGTTACTGCGTTGCACACGATCCTTGAGCTGCGCACGAAACACGTGTTCCAGGTGAGCGTCGCCATATCTTGCCTCCAATGCCTCGAGGAGCTGCTCGTAAGCAGGGACCGGACAACCCCGCTTAAGAGTTAAGCCTTTTGACAGGGTAACCCGTACATGGGGTAATTCATATCGCAGTGTTACCTTTTATTCGAGTTTCATGCGCGAAACCCAGCGAAATGGTTAACACCTTTATTATGGTAACCACGGGAAGGGGTTAAACCATTCAACGTCTTAAGCCTTTGAAGGGGTTACCTTCACGAAAAGCTTTTATTCGTGTTACCCTGAATTACCTAATCAACTTGAGCTGCATGTTTATACTTGTACCCCAGCGGCGACGCGGCGCGGCGGTGTGGCGGCTCTTCGTCTTACTATTTTTATTTAGTTATTGCGAATTTGACAACAAAGTGACGATAGATATGCGATAGTCCGGTCAAAGTAGACATTCACCCTTGCATAAATTCCTAAGAAGCTGAATTTTTACATAAACGTTAGGGATACCATTATAATGAAAAGTCTCCATCGATCCCATGTGTGCAATTTGTTTTCATTCAAGGTCAAAGTTTGCTAAAATGAGTTTTTTGGTTTTTTTTGCGAAACGGTTAGTTTTATGATAAAAATAGGTCAGATAAAAATTGTAGATCATGCAATTATGTCTCTACAAAAATTTACCTAACACTTTATTCCCCTTTTTTTTGGGATGGATAATCATCAACGACTTCTCCCACTCTTGACGGAGTGAGAAGGCGTGTCAGAGTTTTACTGACTAAAATCCACCCGTGTTCCTTCAGTTGCCTGTGCCAGGGCCACGGTAACTCTTTCGATCAAATCCGCGACCCTGGCAGGCATTGGCCCTAGCGGACCCCTTTGATTATTGCTGACTTCTCTTTGACGTGCGCGTGGAACACAACACGCCGTCGACCCGGGCCTGGTCCTTACCAGATGGCGAACGATCCATTGCTCGCACTGCGCAAGCCCGCATCTACGGTGGCCGGGAGTCCGCTACGGACTCCCGACGGCCAATCCGTCTCCTGTGGCGGCTAAGAGCGCGAGAACACACGGATTGCCTCTCCCTCACGCTCTCCGCCTCCTTCTTAGCGAGCATTACTGTTTCGCTAAAGGAGGTGACGGCATCTCATGCACTTTCCTCCGCACCATGGCCTGGACCAGAGCCGGACGCGAGAAATCGTCACCACCGCTCGTCTCCGCGGGGACACGACGGTGCTCCGCCCAAGCAGGGCAGACCTCCATCATGCCCTCCTGGCGATCCACACAATGGTGACACCCGGGTGTTTCCATTGGCGTTATCCAGAATAAGAGCCTCCCGAACCAGCCGTGTCCGGTGAGAACCTGCGTAAGGCGGAAGGTGAGGACGCCGAGACACCTCTTTCCCTCCGTGCCCAGCACTGGGTTGCGACAATCGCACTTTCCATGACGTCATGAGATCCCACCGGAGCTCTCCGTTGTGCCGTAATTTCTTGCGGCGGCGGAGTTACGCCCCGGCGTTTTGCCTCCTCGCGCCGCTCCCACACATGCGCGAGGACTTTTTGTCTCCAGATCTCATGGTGGCAATCTGGCAAAGAGGCTCGCTGCCTCACCGGAGTTCGGAAGGTATCCCGGGACTAGCCGGAACACTTTATCTCCTAAGATTCACCATTTCTGAGCAAAAGCGATTCAAAAATTTACTTAAGTTGTAGATATTCCCCATAATGTGCACACATTTCCACGCCACCTACGAGGTAGTGTACTTGGCGCGTTTTTTTTTAAGCGCCATTGATCAGGCCGGCTGACCACCAGACGGGCAGCAAGGCATGCACGAGAGATAAAAAAGCTGACTCAAATTGTAACATTGGGCCCTCGAAGTCAGCTCGCTCACCGCCCGCCGATAATAACACCTAGGAAAGGGCTAACGGGGAGGTGATAGTTACCCAGTAATAGAAAGAAAGACCCGGCCCCAGACCTTCGTCTTCTCCAAACCAATATCAATCGTTGCGCCAGGGCTCAGGACTTTTTGCTCCAGGCACGGCCAAGTGGTTGATCAACGTTGCCATCGCCGCCGAAACATACTTTGGTCCTCCCAAGGATGACAGGATTGGTGACATTGATGGCTTGCTGACACTTATCTTGAAGCTGGCCGCTGGCACTCTGTCCCTAGAGACCTTCAGTCGGGACGGGGCTTTTGTAGCGGCCTTAGTCGAAAATATTATGGTCGTGGAGATTTATTTCTCACCCAACCGACCTCTCGCTGACTTTGAGACTTTATTTCGGAATTGAACCCAGTCGTCAGTCGAAGCCGTCCCCACCCCGTCCTTTTCATGGGGTACTTCAACGCCGAGTTCACAACTTGGGGTTCCCCAGCAACGGATGCACGGGGTGTGTTATTACAAGAGTAGGCGATGGAGTCAGGCCTACTGCTCCTAAACCGGGGATCTGTTCAGACATGTGTGCGGCAGTGGGGTGGGTCTATAGTGGACTTATCGTTTGCTAGTCCTGCTGTGGCACGCTCTGTTCAGGACTGGCGTGTATTATAGGAGGTGGAGACGTTGTCGGACTACAGATACATCCAGTTTGACGTTTCCGCCCAGACTTCGAGTGGCCCGGTCCAAGCGGCCCCGGCCCGGGTTGAGGATGACTGGCGATGGGTGGTCAACTGACTGAACCAGGAAGCTCATCTGGTGGCCTCAATGGTGCATGCCTAGTTAGACTCACCAGTAAGGTCTATCGATATTAAGGACGAAGCAGAATGGTTCCGGGAGGCCATAACCCAAATTTGTGATGCTGTGTTGCTCCGCGTTCAGTCTCCATCTGCCAGGCACCAGGTGTATTGGACGTCACAAGATATTGCACAGTTGCACATCGCATGCGTAGCGGCGTGGCGTCCGTACACTCACCGACGAATCCGCCGACGAACACCAGAAGCGCTAGTAAGAGAGACGGAACGGTGTGAGGTGTACAAAGTGGCGGTGGCGGAGTGGTGGTAAATTGGATTGTTAATTGATATATTATTTGCTGTGTCTAATGGACGAATTTAGAATCAATTGATGCTGTGTAGCGTCTGACATCTTATATTTGTACGCCGTTCAGGCAAAACATGACTGTCTTAATCATAATTTGCCGTAACATCTTGCATGCTGTGTGTGTGCTATACTCATGTTTTGGACAAATAAAAAAATATTTTATCTTAAGAAGGCTCTTCACCTGGACATTAAGCGGGCAAGGACCGAAGCTCATGATAAATTGCTGGCAATTCTAGGACGGGATACGTGGGGCGACCTTACCGTTTGGTTAGGGGCAAACTTCGCTCGTGGGCGCCTCCATTGTCCCATAGCCTCCAACGCTGCTAGAGAGAGTGGTAAGCGCTTTATTCCCCTCTCAAGGGGAGCACACACCACCTGATATGGTTCCGCCTACTATAGTGCCCAACGCGGAAAACGAGGAACGACGCGCCTGAAGTGACCCAGGTAGAACTGAGAGCAGCAGTACAAAGGCTTAAGGCCAAAAACACTCCAGGACCAGACAGCATTCATGGCCGTGCATGGGTTCTGGCCATGAGGGCTCTCTGGCCCCGCTTAGTAGGACTCTTGAGTGCATGTTTGGAGAGGGGCCAGTTTCCACGCTAGTGAAAGACTGGAACGCTGGTCCTGCTAAAAAAAAGAAGGGCATCCTGCGGGCTCTCCATCCGCTTACCGACCCATTGTGTTGCTGGATGAGGTGGAAAAACTCTTCGAGAGAATTATTGCAAACCTTCTCATTCAGCACATGGCAAGAGAGGGGCCGGATCTGATCTGATCGGAACCGGTTTGGTTTCTGTAGGGGGTGCTCTGACGGACAGAGAGTCTATTTTAGAATCGCTTTTTCTCAAAAATGTTGAATCTTAGGGTATAAAGTGTAAGGACAATTTATGTATGTACTTGTTTATTTATGTGATAATTGCATGATGAACCTTTTCGCAAAAAAAAAAAAACATCTTTGAGAACTATGACCTTGTATAAAAAAAATTGCACACAGGGGAACGATGGGGACCACTTTTCACAATTTCATTATAATGGTATATGAAACAATTTTATGCTTCTTGGGAATTTACGCAAGAGTAGGTACGCCTATTTTTCGGGCTAATTTGACCGGGCTATAATAACGGTGTCCAGCATCTCGCCTCGGCTGTGCATTTCACAGAAACAGTAACTAAATATACATATATAAGTAATAAGAAATATAATAGGCAGTAATACCACACACACTTAAACAAAAACATAGCTAAATTGCTTTTAATATCTTCAGTAGTTCCGTCCGAGTTTCGAATTAAATGACGAATGATGAGAATGTAAACAAGTATAGACACGAAAAAGAAATATTACAATGTTTAGCATGTGCGACAAACAACATTGAACTGTAAAATCATATTGGCAATAATTAGTATTCCATGTTTACAAGTCGCTCGGTACATGCAACCATGGCGCCGCCGGGCAGAAAGATGTCACGTGCGGTCGTGGTTATACAATTTTCAACCTTATGTCGATTACAAAGAGTGGATATTACAATGTGTTGGAATGGAATGGGTTACCCTGTTACAGTGTTACAGGGTATTGAAAGGTTAACTTGTTCGGAAGGGCTTACATTGCACCCATTCGACGGTGTAACATGTATCAAAGGGTTTATTTTTTAAGCGCTTAAAAAAACCCCTTCAAAAACCCTTTCAACGAGTATCCGGCCGGTCCCTGCTCGTAAGTCACTTCCTTACCGAGAGCTTCCAGCACATTTAAACCCTGGTCGCGCAGGCCTAGGGTGAGGGCAGTCATGGCCTGACTTTTATTCCACCCGTTCGCCTTCATGACAGCCGCAAACTGAATTTTGTAGGCCGACCAGGAAGAAGTTCCATCGTACGGCGGCACTTTGAATCCACGTAGTGAAGGTGTTGTCGCTACGGGAGCTGCGATTCCATCCCCAAGTTTGAGGTTACCCAACTCTTGCTTCACATCAGCAATGACGTCACTAAACTTGCTGATCTGAGTTTCAGCTTCTGACAAGCGGCTGGGCAACCTTCTCCTTCACCTCCTTCATGTCTTTCCCGAAGGTTGCGTGAAGGTCCTTTATGACAAGCATCTGCTCTTCCTGGCGGTGCACCTGATCCTCCTTATCCCGTTTGAGCTGTTCTTCCAATTGACGGGCCTGCTCCTCCTGTCGGCGAGCCTGCTCCTCCTGTCGGCGAGCCTGCTCCTCCTGTCGGCGGGCCTGCTCCTCTTTATCCCGTTTGAGCTGTTCTTCCAAACGGCGAGCCTGTTCCTCCTGTCGGCGAGCCTGTTCCTCCTGTCGGCGGGCCTGCTCCTCTTTATCCCGTTTGAGCTGTTCTTCCAATCGGCGGGCCTGTTCCTCCTGTCGGCGGGCCTGCTCCTGCAACATCATCATCAGAGCAGCAAAATCTGGTGCTGGTGATGCTGGAGCAGCTGTGGACGGGCCGGCCTCTGTGGTTGGTAGCTGGCCTTCCGACGTCTGTGGCATTGCTCCACCAAATCGCCTCTGGTCCGTCTCCTGCTGGCGTTGACTCCGGGTACGGATACCCTCCGTGTCGTCTTTAGGTAAAATCGGCATGATTTTAATCCTTGCTTCTGACACCAATTGTTACGAGCTAGGGGTTCGTGACAATTAAAAGCTGCCGATATGAATTACCAAAAATAACACTTTAATTAAACACACTAGTAACACAACACAATTGCACAATTAATCACTCTTAAGTCGCACTTGAAGATCGCTTTAGATGTTCTCGCATGTATCGCTTCCAATGAACTACCCCGAGACGCGCTCCGTTCCCGCTTATACAAGATGTTGTTTTGCATCCTCGTCAAATTTCAGGTAGTTGTCATAAAAGACATAAATAATCAATTGAAAGTACAGTACCGGGCAATGACTAATAAGCGCTGCTTTTTTTTGTTGTTGAAATTTAACAGTATTTCAGAATTAAACCCTTAATTCAATACAAATAAAAGAGAATCACCCGACTACGCATACAGCGACAATGCAGCTGTGTGCGTGAGTGTCGACGTCTTACCTACGAACCAAATTCAAGCGTGCGCGACCGAGCGGCGAGCAATGAATGACCTGAGCGACCGGTAGCAATAATTTTACCTAATTTTATTTCGAAAATCACCTACATTATTGTCATAAATTTAGTTTGATAATTACCTCTTTTTAAGCATCATTAGAATACGGAAATCTTACTAATGACAGTAATTCTAGTGCGCCAAAGAAAAGTTCACTGACATGGTATCAGATGATTAAAATGTTCGTTTTGCTCTAATGGTATCGTTCAGCCTAAACTTTTCGTAATGATTTTGTTTTTATTTGTGGATTAAATTGGTTGATTTGAAATTTTCCTTCCTACATAACGGGCTTAAGACCGGCAATAATACCTACCTACCTTAGTTGATGTACCAATCTACTAAGTTTAAAAATGTTTTTTAGGTTTGGTGGAAATGGAAAGATTTGCTAGTTAAGTGTAAGTAGGTGGTGATACTTTCGGTCAGTGGGTCGTCTTAGGGGATTGGCGTAGTTAAAAATTTAAAATCAACTTATTTACACTAATAAAATTGATTAAGCTAACAACGTTTTTACAAAATGTACAAATAAATAAATTACCTACTTAAGTTACCCGGAGGAGTTGTTCAAAGTTGCCACCATCACACTCTTGGCACAATCGAGCACGACGTAGCTGGTTTTTCTTTAGTTTACGTAACACTAACACATTTGCTTTAAAGTGTCGAAAGCACTAATGATTGCACGTACACTGTGGTATGGTGCACTCCAAAGCGTCGACCAGCCTCCCGCGTGCTTGCCCGTGGTTCTCGCTGGAAGTATTCCAGGATGTCTTCCTGCAAGGCGACAGGCAGGCCTACCTACGCTGCCGCGAGCTTGAGCATGCCGGGGAACGTCAAACTGCCAATGATCCCGCAGTCTCTGCGTAGCAGCCAGCATGACGCTCTGTGATGGGGGTTCCCGACCGGGAAACTTTTGCGTGAACATCCTGATGGCTCCACGTAGGCTGTCTCCACTGATGGCATACAGGCGGACCATCTCCACCAACTCGACATTAGTGTAATTGTCCGTCATCTTGCACTTTGTATCGAATGACGTCTCAACAATTTACCGAGAACTGAGAAGCGCGCACGCACCTTTCGGCGACATCAAACACACTGTTGGTTCGGGGGCGGGCGGGGGGCCGCGCACACGGCGCCCGAACGAACGATTGCGCATGCGTTGTGAATGGATGTATTGTTTGCGTTTGTGTGTGAAAGCGCGGTTAGGCTAGTAACAGACGGGCCGCGTTTAAATACGGCTGGTTCATACTTACGGATTTTAGTAAACAGGAAAAAATATTCAAAAAAATACCTACCCATTTTATTGTTGATTTGGGTCGAGAATCATTAGCATAATAACGTCCTTGAATTTGACTAGGATGCAAATCAACATCTTGTATAGGGCCCTCGGATAGTTCCAGAAGAACCTTCTACCGTAGAAGCATCTAGAATGTTCGAGTACATATCGGCCCTGACCGAACACATGTCGATAGTTCCAGAAAGTTCTAGCATCGAACTTTCTGGAAAGATATTGACCATTAATTCCGCTATTCGATAAGAGATGGCGCTAGTGGTAACCAAACATCAATCGTGCGGCTCAACAGATCTATTATTATTTTGTCCTCATACCTATATCTAATTTATACTGATATTAACATACCTAATGGTCTGAGGTTTATACAGGACTGCAGTAAGTACATTATGTCTACTGCGCCACTCCTAATTACGTCTGCATTAATGAATAAATTATTTAGGTTGCACTACTCGTTTTAGAATTTATATCAGTTTCCAACTACACCTATCTATTTGTTCAGGGTGATCCTGATAAACAACGGTATATTAAGCTTGGAGGTCGGAAATTATCCCTATGGGAAAGTACTTCCGAGATAATGTCTTACCCTCGTCATGGTCTACCTGTGTGCAAAATTTTATCGAAATCCGTTCAGCCGTTCTAGGCGTGAAAAGGTACAGAAAATCCAAAGAGAAAAATTGTTCAGACAGGATTTAGAATGGACTATAGTATGAAAGTATGGATTATTTATTTCCCTGTGACCGTTTTTCTATGTCAAAGTTGTATTGCTACAGAACGTACAGACGTCGGTGACTCTCAAAAATTAGAATTAAGTAGGTAGGTACCTATCTACCTAACTTTTTCATGAGTTATGCATGGCATGAAACAATTGTAACACGGCAATATTGTCCTCTCAGAGTGTTTTTCTTCTATAACGCATTAAAAATGAATTATCTATCGTAAACATTAGCAATAAACCTACTAACAATAAGTGATAAACAATTTATAGTATACTTTGTAATTGCATGTTCTTTTAGTACACAATAAATAATACACTATATAGTTAATTAACACAATGTAGACGCAACGAGGTACAATTTTAACTTGTCATACAATATACGTGACTTTAAACTACCTACATTACTGTAACACGTCACGGAGGAATGAAACTATTTAGATAGTTTGCAGACGAGAACAACAAAAGACCTTAACACCTCGTGTAGGTGACACCTAAGATAATAGAGATAGATTCCAAAATTGAATATCAAGTAAATCTCGTTGCGCACACTTTCGCCCGCGACCTTTGAAGAACAAGGTATGTGTCGAGGTTTCGTAGGTCACACCGCAACATGTTTATCTAATAACTTATGACAGTTGATTTGAACTTCATGGACAAAATGTTGCCAAGGCATGATTTTCACTCGGCAAGGAACTTCGACATCGATTATATTACCAACTTAATTTCTGAATCACTGAAGCAGCATGAATCGATTCACATACCTAAATATCGATAAATCGACTGCAGTGTCTTGCAATGTAATTGAAAGTCAATTACTCGCATACTAGAACCTTCTAATAATTACCTTCATCTATATTCACGGTGGCATATATTTCTGAAGCTGTATCTCCGCTGTCGGGCCTTCCAACTGGATGTGGTATTTCTGGTAAACTCCGTTGACTGTTTTGTGTAGACGCCCTGTCAATAAAACAAATAAAAAAATGAAGACTAAAGTACTTTGGTTGGAGGCGAGAAGGAAGAGATATGTATATAAGGACTAAAGGCAATGATTCGACGCGCGGGAATATACTGAGATGATTGGGAACGGATCATTTTTAGAATGATTACTACGAGGTTATCTCTACCTAGCACTGATTTGGTTGAATCTCTGATTTCAGAGATCCAAACAAAGCATAACAGCATGGGCAGACATTACAAATGATTGACTAGCAGTTCTGGTCAGTACCTACCTATAGGCCGAAATACAATTTCGTCAGACAAGATTTTGTGCAGTCGAAGATCTGGTCTGGCCAACTTCAGAATGCAGGCCTCATTTCGTACCGTAGAGCACAATTCAGTTGTGGGCAGGAAGTTGCGGAAGGGTTCTATACCTACTAGTATCAAGTTATCGCATGCTTACTATCGTTACGTCCGCAAAGGCCCGGGAACATTTTGTAAAAAGCATATAAAACGAGACAGTTCCGGTACCGACCCAAAACGAAGCAGAATAATTGCGTGCATCACGCTAGAGTCAACGTCGTAAATACCACAATGCCGCTATACCATTGCCTCCGTTACTACCTATACCCTCTCGGAACATTGCAAATGTCTAGGTCAATGTTAAGTAGTAAAAGTTATGGTCGATTTAGCTATTCGTATCGATGCGTGTAGGTAAACATAGCAGCAGTATTTAAATTGAGCAGTACCTACCTGGGCCTAGAGACAAAATACATTTCTGTTAGCGTTCACGCCAAACGCTACGCCAAAATGTATGGGAATGACATTACCTGCGGAAAGGCCGCGACGTAACCTTTCCGCACGTAACGTCATTCCCATACATTTTCGCGTAGCGTTTGGCGTGAACGCTAACGGAAATGTGTTTTGTCTAGGCCTGCTGAATTAAACAATTGCCTTACTAACTCGATAATTATATTACTTGCATGTGCATGTACAGTCGCCAGCAGGTCAACCTATCCCAAACTGTCAAATTTTTCCAATTGAACATAAACCTTATTCGTTTGTAATAAAGTTGAAAAACTATCAAAGAAATTTGACAGATTGGGGTAGCTTGATGTGCTGGCCTCTGTACATATACTTCTCATGAATTTATATTTAGAAATCGGTACATTATATAAATAAATTAATAAGGATGTGAGTTCCATTAACGTGTAAATACATCCAGGAAAATGTGGAAATAAATGTTGGTAAATGTACCCAACCGCCTACGCCTGGGTAGGTATGTGAAGCATTCGAACATCGATCAATTTAGGGCTAGTGACGAATAGGATTCCGTAATTCCTACGAATCTGTGGTTTCGTCATCTCAGGACACAAATACAACGATGTGAAGGTATTTAGTACAACTGCTTCTTAGGATGTAATCTGGTTACATCCTAAATTGTACTTAAACCCAGTGGTGTTATGTTCTAGCTTCTAACATGTATATTTTAAGGGGACCTTCACAATGTTCGGATAGGATAAAGTGAAATTGAGGCATTTATTATTTTAGGAAGCCCGAATATCTCTAGTATTGTTCCATAAAACGAGATTTTTTTTACAGAGGGGTTAGACCCCGAAGTTATCGTTTCATCAACTCAGTCGTTGGCAAAGCTGGAAGAAATGCTGTGCCTTTTCAAATAAAGCTATTCGACGACCTGGCAAGAACGTGAGTATAAGGAGAGATCAAATCTACAGGCTGCCTTTAAAGTTACAGCATTCCTCAGAATGTTATTCGGCACGATAGATGTAACTTTCAGAATGAAGGCTGGCCGTATTTGACAAGCTACGCGGAGAGAAAAAATAGAAAGCGAGTGTGCGAATGGACATAAAACTATCCTGCTACATTAGCAAGTCTAAGTACCTAGTTACCGACACTGGCCATCGTCTGTCGTTAAGACCAATGGATGGGTGTTGACCGGCTTGGCCGCAGGTGCAGAAGTTATTGTAACCGAACGACGTCTCTTAGTCAGTTTTCCCAATAACCTGCAGGGAACAGAAGGACTGCAATGGCTGCGAAAAGTGTTAAGGAGTATCGCGTAGTAAGTTAGTAGAGGACTTAGAGCAACTGCGACTGAAATGATCAGAGAATTGTTTTCTCATTAAAAAATTACACTTTAGATTGCAAGGAGCAGAACTGCCGAACATGTAGTCGTTTTAGAAGTTAGGTAGGTACTAAGAGAGCTGTAAGGAAGAGCGTGTCCACGGTTCTCTCCTATCTCCTGTGTACCTCTTCCCGAAACCACTTTTTTCGGGTGCACTTACACTAAAACCGCAGTTGCATTTACAATAAAATCCACATCTAAACGCGGTCCAGATAAGATTAACTCTAGAAGCGAGATTTTTATTGCTGTAAACTGGTCGTAGATCATTTTTTTATTATAAAAACTACGATAGCGAATTGTGAGTCATCTAAATCGTTCGCGTGACTCATTTTCGTAACTTTCCAATTTGTGTACCTAAAATTCAAAAATAGTGAATTCAATGGTTTTTTATTTCTTATTGCACAAAGTCTAAATGGTATTAATTTACAGCAGAAACGTTAAATGAATGAAACACTGAGAACACAGCAATCTATTCAATTACGGCACTGCTGAATCAGAAAATGACTAACAACTTCTAACAAGAAACATTAACTGTTGATAAAATGATACATGCAATTAGCCTATTTTATCAATTATCATTCATGCATTGTGGTTTTTATATGGTAAGTTAGCAATTATAAAAAAGGTATGTAAGTGCTTAGCTAAGTAAGTAAACATTAAATTCTAAGGTGAGTATTGAGGAAATAGGTTTTCTATTGAATTCAAAAATGTATCATATTTATAATATAAATAACAAATACAAATATGTTTAAGCAGTAAACAACAGCTGTTAGCTCAATACAAACGTTTTGTCATTTGTATTGTTAATACTATACAGGGGCAGCAACATCGACACGCAACCTGTTACTGTGGAATCAGTACAGGATTCTGGACACAGCTGCATTGAAGTTTTTCATTGGTATTTTTTTTTTTATCGCTCTTCCATACATTTTGACCACATATTGCACTTTCCAGAATACGTAAAGTTGGAAGGCCTCCCACAAGGCGGACCGATGACCTTGTGAGGACCGCAGAAGTAGACTGGATGCAGGAAGCACAGCACCAGTCGAAGTGGCGGAGCTTGGGGGAGGCCTATGTCCAGCAGTAGAAGTTTTTCAGCTGAAATGATGATGATTCCACTTTTGTAGGAAACAACTGCTTTTTTTTAACAACTAACAAACAATTTTTGACAGATGAGGGTCCAGTATCATGTACTGAATCCATGATATCAGTGTTTGTGTCAATGTCCCTACCACCCTGTATTTATTTTATGTGGAAAATAATATTTTATTTATATAAGTATTTAAAAAAAGTAATTCCACATTCCACTTAAATTATAGCACATACTCAACATAAATAATACTAGCCACCTATAATAGCACAAATTAAGGAACTTGGTTTCAGAGATGAAATCATGAAAATAGAGGAAAACTGATAGAATTTTCTAAGGGTAATTTGTTAGGGCAGCCCAGATATCATTTGTTAGATAGTTAATAATAATAATATCCCCAATCAATTATAATTATTAAAAATTTAATAATAAATATGTATATACCACAGGTGCTACATTACAACAATTAAAATTAGTTGAAAATTCAGATTAAGTTTTCTGTTAAATTGTTAAGTATCTAGACCATTTTGTTAGCCCTTGAGTTAGGTATGTCTAGTCTAGGTCATGCTAGATCTATAACAAACCGCTTGATAGAGGCCGGAGTGGTAGGCGTTGGAGACGGTGCCTCCTCATCAAAACGTATTTTGACCACACCGGCCGTACCAACCAACTCACTTCTGTTAAATATAAAAATATATTTTATTTATAATTATAAAGTACATCTGTAATATTTGTTAACTAACTGAGTGACACTTCTACACTTTGCTTTAAATTAATAGCTATTAGCATTCCATTACAATATTGATTAAGTATGTGTTGCACTAAGTAATTAGACAAACTAATATCTGCAGTTTTGTAGCTCTTTACTATGTAATATAAAATTGAAACAAACTAAAAATACAATATGAAACTATCAGTGAATGTTTCCAGCCCGCACAGAAGTAATTTAATATATTTAAGAGAAAAACAATAAAAAGACTAGTATTTTAAACACATTATTTGTTTTCAATTATTACAAACTCTTTTAATTCTGTTAATACATAATGTGAATTTATTGTAGTACTGGAATGTGCCATAAATTATTAAGTAGCATATCTATTACTTTGCGAGTTTGCCAATTATATTTCTTTTTGCAATAAAGATTAAAAATAAGTATATGTTACTTCAAATAAAAAATAATAACTCCCTATGTTTACTTTACATTATTCAAATAAAATGATGAGGAAGTCAATTAATTACAGTTCTTTCGAGTATTACTCAACACTAGTATTTGATTCTAATAAGACAACTGTTTGAGTCCATAATTTAAAACAATTGGTGAAAGTCATATTCAACTATCTCAGAGTCATACAACATAATTTACCTACTACTTATTGAATGCCTTAAAAAGATATGGGATACTTTTATGTAAATAAACAAACACTTACTTCTGGTTGGAGTTCTTGCAGCCACAGACACATACAGAAAGTATTGTAATGAGAGTGACTAGCACCCCCACACTTAGAGCTATCTCTATTAGAGTATACATAACAAGAGTTTCTCAATCAATGCCTATCCGACCTGACGATAATCTGAAGAAATATTCCATCACAGATATAACATTAAGTCACTCCCCTAAACAGAAACACTCTAAGTACACAACTCTCTTCCATTTGAATGAAAAGTGTTGAAATGTAGGGCACTTGACTAAGCGACCACATAGACTGAGTTAAACTTAAATGGAAACAACTCAATTTCAACTATTATAACAAAAGAAACGTGCGAGATATTTCGTAGGTCTTTAATCTTTAATTTAGATTACCGTATTTCGCTCATTTAAAAATAGTAGAAGCGAAAGCAAAGCACATCCATCGACACAGATGCAATATTACACTAATAGTGATGTTTTGATTAATTCGTTTCATAATGTCAATGTCGATAAAATGAAATTTCGACGTTACACGAGTTTGGAAAAAACTGTGTCGTGTCAGCATTTCTTGATTTTTAGTGTGATACAAAGTCTTCAACGTAATAGTAATTTTAATCTATTAGGTTTTATTATGCAAAAAATTGGTCATGAAAGCTAGATATTACCACTTGCGATCACGAGTGAGTTACGGGACTGGCCGTACAAACTTTGAACAAACTATTTTTTCCACCAAATTTCCCAAATTGACCAATTAATTATAGTAGGTACACTTACTTAATAATCCATCCCTCATGCTCCAATGATCAAAAGGGTGTGTAAAAAGCTAAAAGTTTTTTCATGTATCTGCATTACTAAACAGCGTTGTGGAAACACCGCAGTAAAAGAAACCTATTATGAAAAAATGCATAATCCACGAAATAAAAAGGATCTCGTAAATCGGCCCAGTAATCACGGAGAAATCTATGTTTGAAAAACTAGGCAAATTCATTACCTATTTTAAGTTGGTTATATAAGGCCCTTACATTATATGCTGGTTATCTTTCTAGAATCTTTGTCATTCATATCTTTAGTATGTACACACGGCTACACATCAAGCTATACTTTTCCAGTACAAGCTGATCTCGCATTGTATAAGATTTCCGTACAGTGCGAGATCAACGTAAACTGGAAATGTATAATTTGATGTGTAGCCGTGCGTACATACGTATAATAAAATAGTAACGAACTGAAAACTGTATCTACATTGAATATTTTTTTAAGTAATTGGTCCGAGAAGGAGGAATGGTCTGATGCTGAAAATAGAGTTGGTGGGAATATAATTGGTATGCTTGTCTATTACCTTAATACTCCCGGTAGTACGTTCCCGTAGGATATTTACCAAGAATAATTTAAATATGCTAGGACCTATTTACTTTAACAAAAACAAGATAGAAATATGTGATAATAAACAATTTTAAGTCCTTATCTAAAATTTACTTACTACTATAGAGGAATGGAAGAAGAACTTAAAGTATTACCTACAACTAGGTTACAAAGTATTATGAGTTTGTTAGTGACCCCAAAACTAGACAGTCTGCATGCTGGATCACAAGCATTATGTTTAACATAATTAGCCTATATGTTGCTGTTGAAGAGGAGGGAGGCCAGTGTCCCAGCGCTGGCCTCCCTCCTCTTCTCCCAGGTGTTATGTTTAAAATCGTTTTATAACGTGATTTATTGAAATGCACGAAGGAATAATCTAAATTTGGAATAAGGTTCTTTGTTACTCAAGGGAGTCAGCTACCGTTAAAAACTTACTTTACCCATATGAAAAGTGATGCAGCGCGGTGGCGCGGGCGCGCGGTTTGCCTTATTAATTTTAATCGACATGAGTTTTGCATTATTAGTGCATCCTTATGTTACCCATAGACAAAATACGTCAATTCAAAATGACACTTCAGTGTTGCCAGAAAAAATCGTTTTAGCAGGAATAGTTTTTACCGCCTTTTTCCACAGCTGTTGTCTTGTGAATTTACGAGTTACCCTGTAAATACCAACGTAAATGCGATGTATTTTATTTTAGAGGATTTTCCTATCGGCCAAAACCACAAACGCCAAAACCATTAACCCCCGACGCAAAAATGACGGGGTGTTTTAAGTTTTGAGTTTGACGTGTCTGTCTGTGTGTGTGTGTGTCTGTCTGAGGCAACATAGCCCCCGAATGGATGAACCGATTTTGTATTTTTTTTTTTTGTTTGAAAGGTGAATTAGTCGGGAGTGTTCCTAGACATGTTTCATCAAAATCGGTTCGGTCGTTTGAAAATTATCAGCTGTTTTCTGGTTGATGAATGGATTTGAGAATCTACCACGGGTCTGATCAAGTCGAAATTTGGTATTCTATTACTTCAATGATGTTACTTTGATCGTCTAATATCATTGAAGTACTCACCAACAAACAGCAGAAGTATCGTGCTAGGGCTCATTGAAAAGGTCTCAATGAATAGGTTATGGATACATGGTGATCAGGACGAGGATTTGGGATAAATTAGTAACAAACTTCACTGAAGGAAACATACGCAACGCTGTGCAGATTTAAGCGAGACATTAAGTTTAAAAAGCAGGAAATAAAAGTTTTTTTTTTCACCCCCGACTCAATCAAAAACTCTAAAAGTTAAAAATAATTGTTATTGGCCTTTTATGTTGTCTAATCTAATCTAACTAATATTATAAAGAGGAAAGATTTGATTGTTTGTTTGTTTGTATGTTTGTTTGTTTGCATTGAATAGGCTCCGAAACTACTGAACCGATTTTAACCATTTTTTCACCAATAAAAGGCTAAATTATCAGGGAGTAATAATATATGTTTAGGGAGGCTATAATATATTTAAAAAAAAAAAACAGAGATCCTCATGAAAATTTTAGTAATGTAACCCAAAGTTGCAAAATTGATGTGTCAGCTAGAAAACGCTTTATGCCTTCGAAGTACCAGGTTGTCATAACTCGGTAGGAACACACCTATTATAGGTAATTGTGCTAGCTAGAAAACGATTTATACAGTCCAAGTACTAGGCTGTCATAACTCAGTAGGAGTAGGTATTTCCCAGTCTGCCCGTCCCGGCTTCGCACGGGTGGGATCCCTATTTTAATCATTCGACCGTGAGAGACCGCCGCCCCTGGCACACATGCTACTGAGGGAACACGGGTGGGTATATTATAGTCCAGTCATTTAAGCTTAAATTAGGTAAGAATCTCGGAATTCGAGATACCCAGCTTTAAGTCTGTAAATACTTGTATATTGACACCCTAAAAGTTGTCTCAAAACCTACATATGGTAGGGTGTAAGCAACTGTTAAATTTCAAGGTCAAAGGTCACAAAAATCGGTTTTTTGCGCTTTCTTTGGAAATATCTCATTTCCTATGGGTTTTTTGCTATTTATATTCATTATCAATATTGTAGAATACAAAATTCTCTACAAATTTTGTTTAAAAAAATTTATACGGTGAACTGTTTTCGAGATAGAGGGCGGAGAGCGCGCGGTCACAGCATCACTTCAGGGGCCTAAGTCTACTAATTTATAAACGTCACAATGGTCTCTCAATGGTAAGTTTTTGACAGATTTGCCATACAAAAACTGTCAAAAACACACCATTGAGAGACTATTGTAACGTTTATAAATTAGTAGACTTAGGCCCCAGGTCAACCGGTGCCTCCGGTGGAAAACGCGCCATATATAGTTGATGAACTATCGATAAATCAATGATTATAAATATTAGTCAATTTTTATTAACTATTATATTATATTTTATCATTTTCTTCATGCATTAAATCTATATTTATTCAATAATACTGATAACCGTTTATTAAAATTAAGTGGAGATATACTCGACTAAAAGTTTTGATAATTATCCTCATTCCATAACACATATTTTATTTCTGATTTGGACAAATTTCTGACAAATTTGGATGAACTAGCTGCAGCATTTGAGGAAGAAAATTGTTCGGCCCAGAGATTATTAGAGAGTGGAACTCAAACCTTATTGGCAGTCTATAATGCTCCGAAATCTGTGAAAAGTCTCGATCATCTTCGTTATATGCATAACGTCAAGTCTACAAAACTTAATAAACCTATGCAGCTTTCAAATATTCCACCAAGAAGTGCAGCTGCTCATCAACATTTCAACCGTGTATATTATCAAGTTCAAACTTGGTTAGGACATGATTTGGAACCCCAGGGGTTGGGCAATGCGAAACGATTTTTTGGAGCCTATCATGGCAATTTTACCACCTGCTCCAGAAGATTTGCTAAATACAATTTTCTGCAACTGCAAGAGTGGTTGTGGTTCGCGATGTGGATGCAGGAAAGCGGACTTGCAATGCTCTTTAGCTTGTGGCCAATGTAATGGGCAAGCTTGTCTCAATGCTCTACCATATCAGAGCGACATTAACGAAGATGGAACCTTTGACCCCGAAATCATGGAAGAACTTGAGACAAATGTCGTTGAAGACTATAATGAAGACCAGTTTGAAATTTACCAGCAGCCAGAAGACGACGATGAAGAGGAAAAACATGATTAAAATTATAAATTGTAGTTTTTGTACCCTTTATTCCATTTTTTTACTTTCAATAAAAATAAATGTATTGAATGATATTTTTTAATAAAAAGATTAATTCATAATTAATCATAATTAATTATGAATTAATTATGATTAATATAATTATAATTAATTCATCATTAATTCATAATTATTATTGTGATGATAGCAAACTATGTGTACATACATCGAAAACTGCACTTATGAGCAAAAGTGTTTTTTGTATGGCACCAAGTATCTACAATAAATTGCCCAAAAGTTGGAAAGAGCAAACTTTACCTAAACTGAAACACACAATGAAATTGTTTTTGGCACAAAAAGCATATTATAGTATTGCAGAATTTTTAAACGACTCATGGTGAATATTAAATGTAAATAAATATAAGTAGCATTATAGTAATTATGGTCATGTAGTAGTGGAGAACTTAAATGTAAATAATTGAATGCTTAAAAGTTCTGTAAATTATCATTGTGATGTTATAATCTGTATTAATCCTTAAGGAAAATAAATAATTGGATAATGTAAAAGATGAAATACAATATTAAAAATTGTTTAATTGTAAACTGTTTAATGTATAAATGTAAAAGTTAAAAATCATTGATAATAAAAATAATAAATAATATAATTGTACCTAAGATATTTGCACGCCATGAGAAATGGCAGACATGTCGTGAATCACTCTTTATTTTTAAGATCTTGCATGCATGTATTATTTTAATTCTGTGTGTATACACATGTTCAAGCAAATAAAATTTCTTTCTTTCTTTCTAATTATATTTTTTCATCATTTAGGAAGTTATTCATATTAATTAGGTTAAAATTCAATTATAATTCCTACATTTTCATTAACAATTCTGCAATTACATGGGCAGGTAAGTGTTGTTAAATAAATTGAATAAAAAGTGGATAGGTTAGGAAAAAAATTATAAAATAATAGTTAATAACAATTGACAAATATTTACAATCATTGATTTATCGATAGTTCATCAACTATATATGGTGCGTTTTCCACCGGAGGCACCGGTTGACCTGAAGTGATGCTGTAACCGCGCGCTTTCCGCCCTCTATCTCGAAAACGGTTCACCGGATAAACAAAAATGTAGACAAAATTTGTAGAGAATTTTGTATTCTACAATATTGATAAAAATGCAAATAGCAAAAACCCATAGGAAATGAGATATTTCCAAAAAAAGCGCAAAAAACCGATGTTTGTGACCTTTGACCTTGACATTTAATAGTTGCTTACACCCTACCATATGTAGGTTTTGAGACAACTTTTAGGGGGTCTATATACAAGTATTTACAGACTTACAGCTGGGTATCTCGAATTCCAAGGTGAACTTACTAAAATGGACTATTAGTCAGTAAAAGTCTGACACGCTCTCCTGCTCCACTAAGAGCGGGAGAAGTTATTTGATGATTTCCCACAAAAAAAAAAACCTAATATAGATAATTGTGTTAGCTAGAGAAGTTATTTGATGATTTCCCACAAAAAAAAACCCTAATATAGGTAATTGTGTTAGTTAGAAAACGCTTAATACAGTCGGAGTACCAGGCTATCATAACTCAGTAGGAGTAGGTATTTCGAAGTCCCAGGTTGATTACTCAGTAGGGGCCTTACATAGCCTGGAATGTCATTTAGAAAACACTTTTTGCCTTCGAAGTACCAGGTTATCATGACACGGTAGGAGCTCATCTAACATAGGTGTGTTAACTAGAAAACACTTTATTCGTTATTTGCGAGTGTCATAGGCTAATTAATAATAACCTGAAAAACGGTCGAACGAAAAAAATTTGGATCTCACCCGTGCGAAGCCGGGACGTGCAGCTAGTAGGTAATATTTTGATCAAAGCATTGTCAAGTCGGGGGACAGTCAATGAAAACGCCACCTGGCATTTTCATTAGCCGTCCTCTGACTTGTATAGCCCAACTTAAAAGGCCAATAAAAGTTATTTTTTACTTTTGTTTGTGTCGGGGGTTTTTTTTTTTTAAATATTACACGAAAATGTGCATCCTCATTCCTCATCCGGGAAATTGGAAAATTACCACAGAACTGAAAAAACCACAGAAAAGAAAAAAACTGTTTTTTCGGTTCTGTGAAAAATACCTTTAGAACATGAACCGTGGGAAGCAATCACTTTTTTTGTTATCTGTGTGGTTCAGCATCCGCGGCTGTCACGACTGTCATTGTCAACTTGTCAAATGTCAAGTGTGAGAGTGAGTTTTCGGTTGCTTGCGGATGCGGAGTTTAGGGATGGCGATTCTTTCCGAAAAAGATCGATTTTTAAATCGATTCGAATCGTGACCTAATGAATCGATTCACAAAAAAATCGAGGTCTGTAAGATCGATTTACGAAAAATCGATCTTTTTTTCAAATTTTCGTTTATAATGTAATATAAATCTATTTTATTAAAAACAAGATACATATTATAATTTAACGATCTCTTTACAGTAAAATCAGGTAATTCGATAATAACAAATATTTTTATTACCATATCAAACTAACAGATCAAGTATAAAACGAGACATTTATGTAAGTGGAAGGAGTCTAAACATACAGCCATCTCGCGAGTTTTTGAATAATTAAATCTTTAACCGAGAGCACTTTTATAATACGAGTACATTCAATGAATTGTAAAGTTTTATGGTTGAAAAAAAAAAATCGAATGCCGATTTTCAAGGGTGAAAAATCGATTCACCGAATCGATTTAATACTACATAATTATCGATTTAAAAAATCGATCTTTTTGGCTCCAAAAATCGATTCTTCGATTAATCGATTTCAGATCGCCATCCCTAGCGGAGTTGCGGTTACATAGATTTTGAATTCGTTGTAGGTTATTTTTTAATGAATACCGCACAACCTGATAAACTTCAAAAAAGGATAATAAAGCTTACTCTAAAACACAATACCTAACTATGTCAGTTCCATAAATATTCGATTTAATAGAGTGTCTTCTAATAAAACATTCAACTGCCGGTATGGATACAAAAAGTGAAATCTTCTCCAAGAGATTGATTATTGCGGTGCTATGGAACATTGGACTCCAGACGATTCTCGCTGTTGTGCTAGTGTTTCTAATACAAGTCGACTTCCTGCACCCAGTGTCATGGATTACTTCAACTCTTCACGAAATATTTGGATGGAAGATGGGCATCAATATCATGCTACTCGGGCTGGTATCTTTTTTCCAAGCATACGTCTATGGGAGCTACTATATGATGCCGCTGCCTAAATATTTTACGAGGTTCTCCATGTTCTTGAACATGTTTACAGTACAAAACGCCATGTTCAGTATTCTGTATGCGCTCAGTGGCTATTTTACGATGGGTTTATATTCATCATTGGCAAAGAGCAATTATAATATTCTGAAGAAAAAGTGTGCCTTTTATGATGGTCAATGTCTGGTAGAACAAAGCCTTTTCCTACAATTTGGTGGAATGTGGATGGGATTGTATTATTTTCTGAATATTCACATTTTTGGAACTACAATGCTCATGTTCCCCCATATTTATCAAGATAAGTTTCAGCAAATTAAACTTGCCATCAATAATATCCTCTCAATGGGATTCAAAAATTCCATAATGCCAGTGGTTTATTACTGCACATTCTACTATTTATGGGGAAACAAACCTAGAAGTGTAGTGTCTGACGTTTACAGTGTATACCTGGAAGATCCACCTTTAGATAATGTTGTTAACTTGATGAGGTCTGGGATTTGGATTGGACTCTGGTTCTACACTAGTTTGTTCTTTGTGTCTGTGTACACAATGAGAACAATTTTCAATATAGTACTTACAGAACCAATGAAATTCCCTATTGAATCTTCAGAAAGTTTAGTGCTCCACAATGCTTTGGCTCTGAGGTCACAATTTAATGGATATTTAGGAGCTCAAGATCTAAGAATTATGTCAATGACAGATACAGGAAGGAGGCAGCAAATATTCACTCTTTCTCAACCTGGAGGTCATCCGAGGAATTGGAATAATTTGTTGGAACAGTGTATAAGTATTATTAATGATTTTAGCAAAGAATTAGATGCTGTTAACGGAGATGGTAAATCAAATGAAGCACAGAATTCTGCACTCAGAAATGGGAAGCCAGCAACAAGCAATGGGTTTACTTATTCTGGAAATTTAAGAAACATGGCACAGTCTCCTAAACTACACATGCTGAAGGATCATAACAAGGATAAAGAGGAAGGCACATTTTCTAATATTGTTAAAGAAGAATTTAATGTTTTCTTACAGAAGCTGTGTCAAAAACCTGGCATTAGTTATCTTTTTGGAGAATTGACAGACACAAAATTAAAGTTTTTGTTGATGCAAGCTCAGCCAGTGATGTGGACTTGTGAAGGCTTAGCTTGTATTGCTGCTGCTTCCTTAAATGAAGATAAATATGGAGTGGTCCAGAATGACTTGCCTATTGTGATATCCACTTTAATTAATCTCAAACAAAACTTAGACAAATTGACAAAACCAGGCCTGGTGCCCAGGAAGCATATTTTAAATGATATTATTGCCATAAAAATGAAGACTGCCCTGGTCTCCTCAGTTAAAAGAAGTATTTACAAGATTGCCATCACATTCTCAAAGTACATTCATGAAATACCTTTGGATCCAGATATTCAAGTTGCATTACAACCATTTTTGATGTGTAAGGAAGCATGATTTGTGATATTAATAAACTTTTTTAATTATTATGTGTGTTTTTAATTAGAACCACAAATGAAACAATGTTATAAAACAAAATGTCTATTAGAATTCTCTAAAAAATTAACATAAAACCTAAACTCTAACATTTTAACTATCATACCATCTGAATGAATTAATTATTAACTAGTAATTATATAATATCTAAGGACCTACGGTTGTTGAGTACATAAGGACCACTATATTTGACTTACTTTGCATAATAAGATGAAAAAGGTCTATTACAAATTGAGTTTATTTTTTATTTTGTGTACAGAGGCCAGCACATCAAGCTACCCCAATCTGTTGTCTTTGATTGTTTTTCAACTTTATCACAAATGTATAAGGTTCATGTTCAATTGGGAAAATTTGACAGTTTAGGATAGGTTGACCTGCTGGCGTCTGTAAAGTGAAAGACAACTTGAAAATAAACATTTTTTTTTCTTGGTGGTTGAAAATACTAGCAGTGCCTGAAAAACCTTATACCTATAAAATTGGGTTACATCTAATAAAATATAAAATGAAGTAAATCATATAAAATTACAGCCATTTCAAAATATCAGTCAAAACAAGTGACAGATTTACTATCAGCTATAGAAGACTTGGTAAATGGTAATGTCAAGTGGCTCATGTTTTCTTTCTTCACCCGCCTTCTGCAAATGGAGATCAGCAACCAGCGATCATAATCATTGCTATGTTCTATTGAACATAGTAATGGCGTAGAAATAATTCAAAGAAGAGTATCTTCATCTCTTAAGTCGCTACTTAGCAACAGAGAGCGCTGGCTAGCGGCACCGAGTAAGGCAGTTCGCTCTGCAGACGATGTCCCCGACTCGCAGCTCAAAGAAGCTAGGCAGAAAACAAATGTTGCATTAGAATAAGTTACCTACATAATTGCAAGTTGATCAAATACACAAAAGCAGCAACATTGAAAAGAAAGATCATTATGCGACGTACTTGCAACAATTTTCTTTAACGTAAGATCAGAGGGCCTCAATTAGTTATGATTTAAAACACAAGATCCATGTAAAACCTTTCAAATTTATTGAGGGACCTTTGGTCAATGTCTAGCAAATTGTCATTCTACATCACAAAACAACCTGGAAATGTTAAAGCGAAGACGGAACGATAACTCACGACAGAGGAGACTTCTCGGTAGGCGACAGGCGGAAAGAGAGAAGACGAGAGTGCGGGGGGGTTGCGTATAAGTAGAGCGGTACATACGAAGGGCTGTTTACCGTCGGGGCTGGCGTGCGGCGTGGCACTGCCGGTGCGGGCCTCGCCGCCCGGCTCCGGCGACGCCAGCGCCGCGCGCGCGCTGCCGCCCGGCGACTCCGTCATGGAGGCCTGCAGGCTGTAGCTCTCCCTGTAACACGGTATCGCTGGACATCGCGTCCTGCTACTCCTCAACTAAAATTGTTTTGCTTCTAAAGAGTTACTCGTAACTATTTTCCTTATAGATTTAACTCATTTAACTATCATGCTCATGATTCTAAAGAAGCAAAGGCGTTTAGTAAACAGGTCGCCGATTTGGAGTATACACATTGATAATTTGAATTAATGGGCGATCTTACGGCATCTATCGGGAGAAATTGTAATACTAAGCTGCTACAAGATCTTTCCACAATACCAAATTTCGGCTTAGATCATCATCTGCCTAGCCTTTTTCCAACTATGTTAAGGTCAGCTTCCAGTCAAACTGGATGCAGCTGAGTTCCATTTAACATGAAGCGACTTCCTATCTGACGTCCGGAACCCAGCTACTGGGTAACATGATACCCCTTCGAAAGACTCATCGTCAGACTTCCAGACGGCCCGTCCACGGACCACTGTAAAAGATCCCAAAATGACAGCCGGGACCAACGGCGTTTCATGCTTTCCGAGGTGCGCAAAACTATGGTTTGGTTGTAGGCCGAGAATCCTGAATAGCAGCTGCACAAAACACTGAACAAATGAATTAATGAGTGATTTATAAATAGATACATAAGAGTTATTATATTCCGAATTAAGTGCACACATGCCACAAGACGGCTGAATATCATGCCGCACATAAAACCCGTTTCGAAAGGTGTTCGCACATCGAGACGGCATGCGGACCACACTTAGTATTGGTCGTCTATTTACTGAAGGTTGGGTAATGCTAGCCTGTATCCGGACGTGGACGAGGTCTGCGAGATTTCACTGTCGTAAGACGTGTCGGTGTTAATGTAGGAAGGCTGAAGGAATGGCGGCTGGGACCAGGCGCGACGGAGGGGCGTTGACTCCGGGCCCGGAGATGAACCGTCGTCCGACTCCAGGCGTACGTGGCTCACCTGTATCGGAAACATTATCTATGAGAAGAAAAAGAAAAACAGTAGAATTACATGTAGGTTAGGTATGTGATGTTTTTAGAGCAGCTTCAACAAACAAATCAATTTCATACTTAATTAGCATTTTACTAAATTATAAAGCTAATCAAATTCTTACAAGAGGAGAATTTCGATACGGTTGAGTGGTGAGAAGTTCCATGCGAGAAAGCCTCATGTAGACAAATAAGGCTTTATTTAGTGTAAAATAGTTATTTATGATACTAGTGCGGTAAGTTGGTTTTTTCGGTTGGTTGGTTGGTAAAAACCAATTTCCGCACGTGTGTCATACAATGTTTTTCAACACATTTGCGAGAAAACAGTACATTATGTAGTAGGTAGTCTTCCATGCATCTTCCATGCTATAAAATTTTTGTAAATCATTAAATAGCACTCTCGCGATTTTGCCGGCAAGAGGCCGTTTTCTGCAATTTGCGCCTCATTCAAAATATCAGGTGGAGTAGATTCCATATTAAGGGCGCTATCACATTTTTGCTTGAATTTGAACGTTTTGCTCGATATTTGATGAGTGATTATGGTTTAGATATAGCCAAAAATTCAAAACAAAAATATGTCCTAGAAAATTTCATTATTGGTCTAGGGAGTGTTCTAAACAAATATTTTAATTTGTTTACATAAGTCAGTAAAATCCTTGTCTCGGCAAATGATGTTTCATAAAATTGTACTTTTGGGCATCTTTTTTTGTTTTTTTTTTTTGTTTTTTAAAAAAACGTTGCCCCACACTAGGAATTTCTCCTGTATTGTGGGTGCGTTTACAAACATTTAAACTCACATACACAAACAGCCAGACCCGGAACAACTAATTGTAGGTCATACAAATACTTGTTCCGTGCGGGAATCGAACCCGCGACACGCAGCGCAGCAGTCAATCGCTAAACCACTGCGCCAACCGTGCCGTCTTTAGATGCTTTATTACATGGAACATATAATAGTTTAGTAGGTAATTAATAAAAATGCCCATGGTAGAACTATATCTTGTTCTTTGGAATGCTCAAATCATTTTTTTATGTTTCATACAGTAATTCACCAAAAATAATTCCGTAAAACAGAGAATTTATGTAAAATTTCGTCTGAAATTATATTTTCTATCTGTATACAGATAGAAAATATAACATATACATATGTTTAATCGAAATTCAAACAAAAAGTATTTTGTAACTAAGGTTACTAAATCAGCTTGCTAGAAAAAAATATTGTTTATTTAAAACTAATATGTTTAAGCAATTGTTGAATGCAACGCTGTAAATCAGTGATAAAACTCGGGACAAGCGGGATTTAGCTTTTAGTCCGCTCTGGTTTGTTCCTGGGCGTCCAACGCATAGCGGATAGCATATGTGCGTAGCTTACTTCACTAGACACACACCCGCGATCGGCTACCACGCGCCGTATAATTTTCCTAAAATTTAGCACTTTGATTTGTAATAGCCCTCTTAATATCAGATTCCTCGCTTGAACTCATATTATTAGGTTTATAAATATCAGTCGAAAAGTCGCGACAATCTTTGACGTTTCTAATATGAAAATGGCACGAATTTGCAAATGGCACCACATGCACGTGGTGAAAATTGGAACTAAATCTTTCGTCTCATTTACTCTTTAGTATTTAAAGTGAGACAAATTTATTGAGCAAAAGCGCTTCCAAGGAGGTTCGATCAGTCAGCTTATTTATTCTCGTAATATGAAACTCCTTGGTGGAATTCTTATAACATTTTATGGAAATTAAAAAAAAAAACGTAAAGAATACGCACGGTGCTATACAACGGGGAATGCGGTAAAATAGGTACTTAGGTGAGAGTACCTATTTTACTGCACGTTCCGTGGTATGGTGCGTAATTTTTAACTTTCGAACCATGTATACAGGCTTCGTAGATGCAGTTTTTGAGCAAATGTGTTGAAATAGTATATTTCATTACTAGTGCGGAAAGGCTGTCATTGCAAAGACTTCCGACAAATGCCTACCCGAGCCGAGGCGCAGCCGAAGGCGAGGGTTGACAGTCGGAACAAGTTGCAATGACGGTTCCGCAGGTGTACTGAACGACTATTTTTAATACAGTTGCGAAAAAATTAAGCAATTTAATAAAATCACAATAAACTCAACTAACTAATCATTTATTTCTTATAAAAGTTATAGTACACATGTACATTGAAATTGGTACAGTTTTTTATACTAACTGGGGAAGTTTTAGGTTGCATATTTACTGTTTGAGACAAAATATTATTAATTTCGTATGATTGTTCATGTATATTTGTCATACAATAGCGTTTGCTAGTTGATGTAATTGGATCTGATGAATTATCATTATCAACGAAGGTAGATGGACGAACTACGGCTAAATAACGATCATCGGGAGCTTCGTTCAATCACTTCATTGGATGTTAATATTTTCGACTTTTTACTTGTAAAACCGTCTGATTGTCGTTTTAAGAAAGCATTTAATTTTGGGTACCTATTCACTTATATCCACGTTATTCCTTATTTTCAGCATACTTTTTATCATCGAAAACCTCGACCATAACGTAGACGGTTTTAATTTTGCTGAGAGTTCGGAGAAGTATGCCAACATAACATTTTCTGAAAAACTATTTGCTTTTTTCTCTTCTCTCCACCCAATAAATTCGTCGTATGTAAACACTCGTATGTAACGACTTTTTGACTTTTCCGGTAAAATGTTCTCCGAAGCATTTTGTGCCATTATACTGAGTTCCGGTGGTGTTAATTCAAAAAAAAATTGGGTCGAAATTACTCATTTTGTGCAACAAACAACTAAACTCGCAAAGAAAATTTCTGGAAAATGGCGCCAACCGTAGAATATAGGTAAACAGAGTTTTTTTTTATTCACCCATTTTGGTAGGCAAAGGGAACTATGCCCATACAGCTTAGTCTTCAGTAGATTTTTTTTTTTGATATGAAATGAAAATGAAATTTAATGAGATGAAATTAAATGAAACCTAACCTAACTCATTAAATTAAATCATTAAATCTGATATTGAAATAAAATAGTAGCTTCTTTTTAGAAATATGCGTATTTGTACGAATCACAAAAACTCTTTAGTAAAAACTTCATGGTTGGTTTTTCTTTTTAATAGACATTATTTTGACAGTTGGGAAAGAGAACGCACGAATTCGGGAAAGGTAAAAAAAAGCACTAGTATGCAATAGCCCACATCCCGAACGCTATACGTCCCTGCAATACGCCACTTTTTGAGCAACTGTATTAAAAAAAAAATTACGTAGGTCATGTGCAATGTGGTATGTTTTAGAGCAATAAACAAATTGAAAAGAGTATGCTTAAATGGTTTGAAAATTTTGAGAGGATGAATGAAAGGCGACTAACAACAAAGCAGATTTGAATGGAAATGCCGAGAAAATGTATAGTGACCTTGTCGGTGCTGTTCTTCAGAAAAGTCAGGTGCGTAGTACTCTCAACCGGCGTGCGTGTATGAGATGATGAAGATACATGAACGTTAATGCAGCGAAAGGAATGTAAGGATCTTCGTAGGTGGTGTTCTGTTGTTTCTATCTACCCCCATGGGAAGGGAGGCGGGACTTACGTACGTTTGTTTGTAATTATTTAAATAAATCTTACATCAGGCTTCGTATGCCTACTGCGCCGGAACTTGAAGGTCTTCTTGGACGGCCCGTGCGCGCGCTGCAGGCGCGGCCGCTCGTGCGCGTCGTGCGCGTCGCCGCCCGCGCGCGCCGGCGTGCACTCGCCGCACGACGCCTCGCCCGGGGACATCGGGGAGAGGGGACTCATTGATGTTTCTCCTTATTTCAAATATGTGTTTGCATCAGAAAACTTGATTTTCGAGGTTTTTTTATTGAAAAAAAAATCTGATTAAATTTATAAGGTATGGCGTCCTATATAGCCCCATGTTTTTCTTGAACAGGAACAATATGGCTTAATTACGTCATTTTCGCCATAATTATAATTTTAGCTTATATTAATGATGAATTCACTACTATTTTGCTTTTTTTAAATTAATTTTGTTTATGAGAATGTAAATATAATGGTTGTTTATTGCATAAAATCCAGAACCTACTGATTGGGTGAAGACACTGGCTCCTGTAACACAGGTGTTTTACCTAGCGCAGGGGTCAGGGCTCCATTTGTTTGTATCCTCTTTTTATGCCAATAAAGATTTTTTTTTTATTATTTTTTTATTTATAATAAAGCTTCAGTCAAGTCATAAAGCCGTAATTCTAGCCGTGATCGCGATTTTAAGTAATATATGCATGTATTTTTGATATATTTTTATTCGCTATAAAAAAGAAAAAAATATTCAAAGCCAAAATAGGAATACAAAGTACTTAAATACAAGTTGAACCAACCGACACAGGCACTTACCCCCCCGAGTGGACACAGGCACCTACACCCCCGAGTGGATTCCCGCATTGTCGTTGCGGGGGGGCTCAGTAACCGTGGTCTCCCAGCCACGGTGAAGCGAAGAGGAACCCAAAGGTGGGGCCGCTCGTCAGGGCTTTTGCCTTCAAGCCGATGACGTAGCGGCCAAAAAGTAGGTTGCGGTGAGGTGCACCGCAACTGAGGTGGGCCGCGATGTCAAATGGGAGGCATCGCGGCTGAGGGTTTATAGGCTGCGGCAGAGGAGGGGTGCCTCGTCTGAGCAGCGCTCTTCACTTCCGTGGCCTGGACGGGGCCGCCACCGTTTGATGGTGGACGCGGTGGGGCCGCAGGGGAAGAGGAGTGTCGTTGGCCGCTCTCCCTATCCCCTGCGGCCGAAAAGTGGTAGGCAGGACGGCGCGTTGTGTTCCACGCGCGCCGTCAGAGATGTCAGCAACAACTGGTGGGGTCCGCGAGGGCCGATGCCTGCCAGGGGTGCGGGTTGTTAGAAAGAGACACCGTCGCCCCTGGCACACAGGCAGCTAAGGGAACACGGGTGGGTTTTAGTCAGTAAAAGTCTGACACGCCCTCCTGCTGTCTACCCAGAGCGGGAGAAGTCATTTGATGATTTCCCAGCCACCAAAAAAAAACACAGGCACCTAAACAACCGTTATTTTGGCGCTCATTGAGAACGGACTGAATCGCAAACACTCATAAACAGATATCACATTGACATATTTTATTGTTGCCTACCAATGACGTCTTGTCAAATATTTGTATTTGCCACAATTTCATTGCACTTTTAAACATTAATTTCTTGCTGAAAAAGAAATAAATATCAAAAATATTGATAGACGCATAATTTTTAAGTAATACAGTTTATAAGTCAAACTATTCAACCCTTATTTGAATCAAATGCATATTCGCTATTGGTGCAAAAGTGCAAGGATCTGACTAAAGAGTTGGTTCATTTGTTTATGGACTTACGAGGGTAATTAAAGCATCTCTACTATTGTATACTGAAAAAACATACATAAACTCAATAATGTTATCCATTCACTACATCAATATTGTCGCACTGTAAAATAAGTTAATCGGTCCTTACCAGATGTGAACTTCAGTTCTACGGACGGTACAAATCGCAGTTTAGTCTGTGTGCTTGCGTATGATGGAGTACTAGCCGTTGGCTTGTCACTGCCATAGTTGTTCAGTGACCCTGTGAAATAAATAGCAGACGGTAAAAAACTAATTGTGGGGCATAAAAATGATCACCAACATATTTTAACTATGGTCGGCAAAAGCGGTGCAGATATAGGCAAAACAAAAACAAGTTGCCCATCGCTTTTTCATATGTTGAGCAATTACTTCATGGGGAAAACCAATTCTTTTACACACATGTAATTATTGTAGATATTGTTTACCTACCTATATGAGAATTGCCACTGCTGTGATTATTATTGCTGTTTTCACTCATACGGCCGCTATTCAACTGCGCCTCAAACACAGGCATGTGTTGGCTCGTGGTTGAGCTACTCGATAGTGATTCTGTAATAAGGTTGGGAAAATAAGGCGTAGATAATTGGAGAACAATCACGGCAGTATCCAAGAAACACTAAAAGAACCAATGAACCTGTTGTTAACATTACTTTTGTCGCTTTATGAAATGAGGCGCTAAAGTTATGAGAATATTTTTTATTGAAACAGACTAGTCATTCAAATTGCGACTGCCGTTCGTTCTCAGTACTAGCTACTAGTGGTATTTTGATGCACAATTATCCCGAGATTGTGGTGCTTGTGTGCTCGTGCTGCTGAAGGAGTGTACGACTAAAAGCCGACAGACTCTACGCTGACAGACTGAACACCGACAAGACTACTTCGATGGAACTCTTCGCCGGCAGGACTCTTCGCCGAAAGGGCTCATCCTTGCGCTATTACTAAATAGTCAAGTAACTGCCACTAACAGGGAAATAGCGCTCGCCAGCCGTTGCCGCGGCACCGCTCGTTTCGCTCGCTCGTCTCGTCTCACCTAACCTTTTTATTACCTACCTGATGAGCCCTGTCGGCGAAGAGTCCCGTCGAAGTAAAGTCTTGTCGGTGACAAGACTTTACTTCGGTCTGTCAGTGTCACTGTTCAGTCTGTCGGCGTTTAGTCGTACACTGCTGCCGAAGAGAGGCTGGCATTGTCTAAAGACCTACGGATGCCCCGGCACCTCGCCGCGCCCGCTACTGCTGTAGTACGTACCTCTCTGCGCCGACAGCGGCGCACAGGGATGGTCGGGCGTGCGCGGCAGGGCGCCGGCGCCCGCGCGGCCCACCAGCATGGAGATCAGCGACGGTCTGTGCTGCTGGTGCTTGTCCGGTACTGCTGTAGTACGTACCTCTCTGCGCCGACAGCGGCGCACAGGGATGGTCGGGCGTGCGCGGCAGGGCGCCGGCGCCCGCGCGGCCCACCAGCATGGAGATCAGCGACGGTCTGTGCTGCTGGTGCTTGTCCGGTACTGCTGTAGTACGTACCTCTCTGCGCCGACAGCGGCGCACAGGGATGGTCGGGCGTGCGCGGCAGGGCGCCGGCGCCCGCGCGGCCCACCAGCATGGAGATCAGCGACGGTCTGTGCTGCTGGTGCTTGTCCGGTACTGCTGTAGTACGTACCTCTCTGCGCCGACAGCGGCGCACAGGGATGGTCGGGCGTGCGCGGCAGGGCGCCGGCGCCCGCGCGGCCCACCAGCATGGAGATCAGCGACGGTCTGTGCTGCTGGTGCTTGTCCGGTACTGCTGTAGTACGTACCTCTCTGCGCCGACAGCGGCGCACAGGGATGGTCGGGCGTGCGCGGCAGGGCGCCGGCGCCCGCGCGGCCCACCAGCATGGAGATCAGCGACGGTCTGTGCTGCTGGTGCTTGTCCGGTACTGCTGTAGTACGTACCTCTCTGCGCCGACAGCGGCGCACAGGGATGGTCGGGCGTGCGCGGCAGGGCGCCGGCGCCCGCGCGGCCCACCAGCATGGAGATCAGCGACGGTCTGTGCTGCTGGTGCTTGTCCGGTACTGCTGTAGTACGTACCTCTCTGCGCCGACAGCGGCGCACAGGGATGGTCGGGCGTGCGCGGCAGGGCGCCGGCGCCCGCGCGGCCCACCAGCATGGAGATCAGCGACGGTCTGTGCTGCTGGTGCTTGTCCGGTACTGCTGTAGTACGTACCTCTCTGCGCCGACAGCGGCGCACAGGGATGGTCGGGCGTGCGCGGCAGGGCGCCGGCGCCCGCGCGGCCCACCAGCATGGAGATCAGCGACGGTCTGTGCTGCTGGTGCTTGTCCGGTACTGCTGTAGTACGTACCTCTCTGCGCCGACAGCGGCGCACAGGGATGGTCGGGCGTGCGCGGCAGGGCGCCGGCGCCCGCGCGGCCCACCAGCATGGAGATCAGCGACGGTCTGTGCTGCTGGTGCTTGTCCGGTACTGCTGTAGTACGTACCTCTCTGCGCCGACAGCGGCGCACAGGGATGGTCGGGCGTGCGCGGCAGGGCGCCGGCGCCCGCGCGGCCCACCAGCATGGAGATCAGCGACGGTCTGTGCTGCTGGTGCTTGTCCGGTACTGCTGTAGTACGTACCTCTCTGCGCCGACAGCGGCGCACAGGGATGGTCGGGCGTGCGCGGCAGGGCGCCGGCGCCCGCGCGGCCCACCAGCATGGAGATCAGCGACGGTCTGTGCTGCTGGTGCTTGTCCGGTACTGCTGTAGTACGTACCTCTCTGCGCCGACAGCGGCGCACAGGGATGGTCGGGCGTGCGCGGCAGGGCGCCGGCGCCCGCGCGGCCCACCAGCATGGAGATCAGCGACGGTCTGTGCTGCTGGTGCTTGTCCGGTACTGCTGTAGTACGTACCTCTCTGCGCCGACAGCGGCGCACAGGGATGGTCGGGCGTGCGCGGCAGGGCGCCGGCGCCCGCGCGGCCCACCAGCATGGAGATCAGCGACGGTCTGTGCTGCTGGTGCTTGTCCGGTACTGCTGTAGTACGTACCTCTCTGCGCCGACAGCGGCGCACAGGGATGGTCGGGCGTGCGCGGCAGGGCGCCGGCGCCCGCGCGGCCCACCAGCATGGAGATCAGCGACGGTCTGTGCTGCTGGTGCTTGTCCGGTACTGCTGTAGTACGTACCTCTCTGCGCCGACAGCGGCGCACAGGGATGGTCGGGCGTGCGCGGCAGGGCGCCGGCGCCCGCGCGGCCCACCAGCATGGAGATCAGCGACGGTCTGTGCTGCTGGTGCTTGTCCGGTACTGCTGTAGTACGTACCTCTCTGCGCCGACAGCGGCGCACAGGGATGGTCGGGCGTGCGCGGCAGGGCGCCGGCGCCCGCGCGGCCCACCAGCATGGAGATCAGCGACGGTCTGTGCTGCTGGTGCTTGTCCGGTACTGCTGTAGTACGTACCTCTCTGCGCCGACAGCGGCGCACAGGGATGGTCGGGCGTGCGCGGCAGGGCGCCGGCGCCCGCGCGGCCCACCAGCATGGAGATCAGCGACGGTCTGTGCTGCTGGTGCTTGTCCGGTACTGCTGTAGTACGTACCTCTCTGCGCCGACAGCGGCGCACAGGGATGGTCGGGCGTGCGCGGCAGGGCGCCGGCGCCCGCGCGGCCCACCAGCATGGAGATCAGCGACGGTCTGTGCTGCTGGTGCTTGTCCGGTACTGCTGTAGTACGTACCTCTCTGCGCCGACAGCGGCGCACAGGGATGGTCGGGCGTGCGCGGCAGGGCGCCGGCGCCCGCGCGGCCCACCAGCATGGAGATCAGCGACGGTCTGTGCTGCTGGTGCTTGTCCGGTACTGCTGTAGTACGTACCTCTCTGCGCCGACAGCGGCGCACAGGGATGGTCGGGCGTGCGCGGCAGGGCGCCGGCGCCCGCGCGGCCCACCAGCATGGAGATCAGCGACGGTCTGTGCTGCTGGTGCTTGTCCGGTACTGCTGTAGTGCGGGGGAATACTTCTGAAGCTCGCTTGCCGGCCGCTTGGCCGAGGTTCTCGGCTATTTGTTCTAGAATAACAAAAATGCGGTTAAATTATGACGATTTATCGGTGCATTTTATCTTACTTAATGAAAGACGTGTTGATGGCTCATAGTTAACCTTCCTTTCCCTAAGCTTTCGGTCGAATTTCCTGTTTTTTAGGATGGGAAATTTTATTACATAATTTCTCCCGCTCTGGGAGGGCGTGTCAGACTTTTACTGTCTAAAACCCACCCATGTTCCTTCAGTTGCCTGTTTGCAGGGGTCACGGTATATCTTTCGAACACCCCGCACCCCTGGCAGGCATCGGCCCTTGCGGACCCCACCAGTTGACGCTGACATCTCTTTGAGGCGCGCGTAGAACACAACGCGCCATCGCCCCGGACTTGTTCCTTACCGGACGGCGAACTATCCATTACTCGCCATTTCAACTGGCACTTATAGCACTACGCCGTCGTTTAGCAATATCACAATAAGGATTAATTACACTTTGTCACAGTTGAATGAAACCTTCCACTACATACAGCTTCGGGGCGTATGCGTTCACTTTTGTTTTTAATCGAAGTATAACGTAGTTTTCTGTGTTTAGTTTTGTACTAACCAAACTTGTACTGGTCGTGTGTATCGCGCATGTGGCGCAGTTCCCTGGCCAGCTCCGCCAACAAGGCGCCGCGCGCCCTGGCGGCCGGCAACTTGAGTCCTCTCACTCGCTCGCGCACTACGAACTGCATGTGACGCTCGTTGTCGCCGATTGGAGGTTGTGATAGCTGGTTCCAGAATTAGTAACGTTTCCAAATATTACTGCATTAACTAATTTGATCATATTCACATTGACTGTTCCAAAAGTATCTAATAAATTGTTAACAAACCCTGGTCAGGTTAAATACTTACGCAATCACTCACTAAAGAGTCGTGTACTGGGAGCCTAAAAGGTAGGGTTTCTGATCCACTTGTTTACATTTTTATCAGATGCTTTTGGAACAGACTATTGATACCAGTAAAGGGGGCAGAAAAATTACGCAACCGTTCAAACATTAAAAAAGATTTTTAATGTTAAACGGATGCGTTAAAACAGGAATTTAAAATATGTTGCAATGTTTTTAACAAAACCAATAACATGAGATTTGATAGCTTGTACCTTGTAGAAAAGTTTTGTAACTTGTAGAAAATTGTAGAAATCGTCACGTAACGAAAATTTATGAACTCGCCACGTAACGAAAAAGCGTTATGCCCCATGCAACTTTTTATTATAAATAACAGAGGACGCTGAACCCGATAGTGAGGTCAAAATGAAAATCCTTGATTGTGACTGCAAATTTTCGTCATGGGGTGTCATTTTCATGGTTTACGATGGTGCTGCAGTCAATAGTGAGGTCAAAGTATAAATACAAGATGGTGGCTGCTGAAATCTTTTAATTTTTTATCATTAGTGTCGTTTTCGAGCTCAAAATAAACTAACATTATAGAGCAGACGAAAAAAATACTTGTAACCCAATAGTAAGCACCTTATGAACGATAAAAGGCTGCAACAGAATGTAAAGTGGCGTGCGATACGTGACGACATGCTCTAGGAAGTCCCACAGATGGTGCGCAGCTTCGTTCCGCCTGCCCAGGTCGCGCATGGCGCGCGCTATGCGGCCCCACTCCGTGCACAGCTCGCTTGTGAAGCATGCGCACATCACTTTTAGCGCTACAAGAATAAAATCAAAAATTATTGTTTTTTTTTAAGTACAATTATTTAGTTAGGTTAGGTAAGTCACAGAAATTTTTCAGCAAATAATAAATAAGGAATAAACAATATCAAATACCGGCAAACGGGGGTTACATTGATTCGCGGGATGACTAATTTGATCAAAACTTCCATTTCATATTAAATCGCTAATAGGGTATTTTCCAATTTACTAAAAACTATTCTAAATTGAAGATTAGGACGAAATATGTAACAGAAAAATAAAAGTAAATTGATTTATATCCATTTTCTCAATTAAAAACGATTTACACCCAATTTATTTTTCGTTGTTTTGAATTTACCGCCAAAACGCTCCTTACGATGATTTTTTTATCACGTGACGTCAACTTTGTGTAAACTAAAGTAGTTAGTAAGTAAAACAGTGAGTATCGTGTTTATAATTTTTCAATTTTTTTATGGATAGAAAGTGAAATCACTGGTGTGCGGTGCCTCTGTGCACAAATACTTCTAAAACTGCGCCAAACTAAGTATTTGTACTGGTGCTGTTTACACAAAGCTGACGTCACGATGTCACGTGATAAAAGTCATCGTAAGGAGCGTTTTGGCGGTAAATTCAAAACAACAAAAAAAAAAATTTGATTTTAATCGTTTTTAATGGAGAAAATGGATATAAATAAATTTATTTTTATTTTTCTGTTAAATATATCGTCCCAATCTTCAAATTAAAATAGTTTTTATCAAATTGGAAAATACCCTATTGCGTAAAATTTAACGCAACATGGTAGGTTTTTTTTTTCAAGTTTAGCAACACTGAAGAACTGTTAAATAGTTTCCTGAGGAATTCACTAACAATATTGGCAGTGTTGGCAGATTTTGATTTTTGAAATTGTATTGGCATTATAATTGCGGTTACTTTGTAACTACGCAATAAAATAGGGGGGTATCAAAGTAACCCTACATCCTACGTATAACTTTGATCAGTCAGTTTCATTTTTTTCTCATTATAAAGTAATATTTATTCACGTATTATTACAGGAATCGAGAGTTATAAAAAACCGATTTTTGGACATTTTTTGTATTTTTTTATAACCACGAATTTAAGAGAAATGAACCTTCAAAGTTCAATATTGATTAAAGTCAAAGTTCAATTTGATGAACGTCAAGAATAGATTTGATTGTTTTTATTGAAAAAAATACACAACTACTTAGGTACTAAAACGAATTATATATTTCGAAACTATAAAGAAAGCAGTCATGAAGACTGCCGATACAAGTGAAAACTTAAAACTTAGAAAAAAAAAATTACAACTCCCCAACCCATAAGTTATGCCCCTAAACGCGGCTAAAGAAGTTTTCACTTAAAACAGTTAGTATTCCATACCTAAGAAAGCGATCCTATACAGTTGATTGGACAGCCTCGTAGTGTTCCTAGTATCGCGGCTGCCAGTGAACGTGAGTGAGTTGGCGCGGTTGTCCGAGGCGTTGAGCTTAGCGTTCACGGCCGCTAGCTGGCCGGGCGGCGCGGGAGGACATAGTGCGTTTAACACCACTGACACTAGGTAGCTTACGTCTGACTGGCGGAGGGGTGGCACATCTGAAAGAAGAATATAATTTTTGAAATTTGTTAGTAAAAATAATATGGACTTAGATAAAAATATGGTATAAATAAAATAAAAGAATTATGGAGTTCTAATCTTAGTTTATCGTTCTGTATTTTGGTTTGTTTAGAAAAGTTTTACAAATGTGTGCTTATTATTCGTTTTAGATTGTTCAGATGCGCTAAGCAGACGAAATTCAAACTTTCTTCCATTTTTTTCATTTGCAAGTCAGTGCTAGGCTGTATGTCAGCCTGGAAACAGTAAATAACGTGAGAATAATTGAATTACGCCCTTAAGATTAATCTTACCCTTTCTACCACTGCCAACACGTAAACAAAGTGGCATGAACAGATTCATTAGCATGTTTTCAGTTTTCTCTCCAGTTGGGAACGACGCGCTGCCTCCACACATTTGCTCCAGTGAATAACTATCCTGTATCACAAGATTATATACAAATATTAGAACAATAAAAGAACAGAAGTTCGGGCCGTATAGGAAAGCGTTAAAGCCATCAATGTTCAGTTGCAAAAAAGGGATAGCTACATTCCTCTTGTATAGCACCATTTCTTTTTGGCACTGGAATAAAGATGTCTTTCACATTTCTCTATGCGTACTTAGATTACGAAGGGGAATTTTCTTCTAGTTTCAGCCAGTAGTATAATCATATATTATTGTAAGTGTTTATTTACCCCTGTATTGATGATCTGCAACGCGATTAGTCGCACGACTGTACTGCAGAAATGAGGCGGCGGCGGTTGCGACATAAGCGCGGCCGTTGCTGAAGATAGGTTCTCTCCACAGTTGTTGTCGGATACTATCAGTGCCTGTAAAGTAGAATAGAGGTTTAGCAATGAGTCTCTTTTTCTGTCGAGAAGTATTTGCTAAAAGTCGGCAGTAGACACAATGCGAGAGAAGGAAATATGTGGGTATAATCCATAAAAAATGGATTTATTCGGAAAATCGAGTTTCATTACATTGCAGCGCCGGCGCCGCCGCCGTGTTTAAAAACGAAACAAAATCATGAATACCGCGATTGATGTGCATAGTTTCGAAATTGTGCTTTTTAAAAGAGAATCATCTTATAATCGTTCATAGTTTGAACGGTTATATTATGGGATGAAATGAAATTGATTGGTGCAACTCACTTGAATAGTATTGAGCAGAGTTTTAACATGCTGCCAATGCATTATGTATGGACACCGTACCATCGTTTCATACACTCCTTTCAAGAGCACTGCCGCCGAATCCCAATCGGTGTTTCTCTGAAAAGGGTTCACTTTGTTAGAAAACATACAAAAATAATAAATCCAAAATTGTCGAAGCAGGTGAAAGCGGAACATGGGTACTTACTCTGGTGAAACCTAAAAGAAGAACTTTTTAAGCAGTTATGAATTGATAAGTTTGTCTATTGGTATGAAAACTTGAGAATCTTACCCTGATGCTAGGCTTTTTAGCAATTTTGAGGAACACCTTATCCAACCTCCTCAGAATCATAATTAGCGCCGGCCGTAAAGCATCGTCTGCCCAATCAGCCGCAGGTAGGACTTGCGTCATGTACCGTTGCAGACCTCGACAACCCATAGACTCCGGGTCGTAGGGAGACACCTTGAGTAATGAGTGCGCTATTTCTGCGAGGCGCTGTAAGAAAAGATTTTCGAAATTCAGCATGGGACATCTTTTTCCGAGATGATGCTGGATAATCTTTCTTTCGGTTAGGCGATTCACACACGGCACCGCGCACCACCGCGGCGGCATACAATTCGACCGCGCGGTCGGGCGGTGTACGTGTGTTAGGCATCAACGGATTTCTTAGAGACCAATGCGCCATGAGATCCGCTTCACCGCCTACCGCGGCGGTTTGCGGTGCCGTGTGTTAATCGCCTTAAATTAAATATCATCGTTATTTGAGCGTTGACATTGCAAAAGGCTCCAACATGTTTACAGCAATATATGTATAGTATGTTGCTGCAACCACCAAACTGCTGTTTTTGTTTACAATGAATGGGATCACATGAAGCTTTCTGATAGCAACTATACGTTTAATTGTGTCGTTGTCTGCCCTCTTCGCCTATCAACAGGTAGCGTGGTGAGAGCAACACTCTGTGCAGACTTTGTGGTAGAAAACAAAAGCCAAATTACAAAATCAAAAGTAATTTTTATTCAAACTAGGTAGAGAGTCAGCACTTTTTGAACGTCAAAAATACATAAGATAGTCCCTCAAAACGCCCGCCTTCTCAACTTCCTAGTGCTTTAGCTGGGAAGAAGAATTGGCGCAACAAACTCCCCAGTAGCACAGCTGTCTGCTCAGTTAGAAAAAAAAAATATCATGGGTAAAGACTATAAACTCACAGCATGTGACTTAGAATCCAGCAGTTCAACTGGTTTCCCGTCAGTGCCGCCACTTCGGTTGGAGCCGTTGATTTCCAACAAGCGGGTAGTAGCGCGGCCGATGAATTCCCCGACTAGGGATAGTAAAACATCGCGTGGCCTACGGTATTCTGCTCGCACCAACTATTGAAATAATTAAATATAACAATTTTCATAAAATGGAAATTTTCTAAGAAATGTTAGCAACCCAGTGAGTTTTCAATCATAGGGAGAAAGATGTGACTAAACAGCAGTGTTTTAACAAAATATTTCGTATTTTTAGTGATAAAGAGGTATAAGGAACAGAATGTAAAGTTCACACATACTCTATGGAAAACGGAGGATCCTCCGACCAGACGCGAGTTGGAGTTGTGTCTGGTGGGTAACTGCCCAAAAATGTTTTTATTTTTTATGGCATCTCGCAGTTGACATTGAGCATGTTAGGATATATAATTGCTTAACCGGACTTTCCCGACAGTTGATGTCAGGATGTATACCAGTCGCGCGGTAAACTCATCAGAGTTCATACGCGATGCAGGATTTGTGTGACGTCAGGTCTTTGATACGTAGTTCGGATGTGGCATTGTAGATACCGCACAGTTATATTCGCTTTGCAGTATGTCAGTGGCGTATTGGATGTTTCATTTATAGAAGCAAATTAAAAATTGTCGATGCAAAATTATCATAAAATGTGCCTGTTTGTGGTACCTCTTAATTTCAATGTGCTATAGCACTACGTCGGTCCACGGACACGCGCCATTTCCGATGGAAAAAATGGGCGTTTGATGAGTAGTTTGATTGTTTGGAACATAGTATCAAAGGCAGTTAGGGCTGCAAAAATGTATCTGTTTGATTTTATAATTACCTCCGAGTCTTCAGCTCCAGCATATTCCGGCACAGGCATCTTAGAGTTATCGTACTTAGAGTGCGATTCCTCAAAGGCGATTATAGTAGCGGCGGCGGTACGAGGCCCGGTCCTTTGAGACGAGTTTTTATGTTCCGGAGAAGTCCTGTAAGGGCCGTTGTAAGATCTAAAAAACAAAATAAAGTTGTGAAATAATAAAAGCTGACGAATAATCGTGGGGACTTGAAACCAGTAGGTATGCAGTCTTTTTTTTTAAAGTAAATTATAATGTTCTTTGTTTTTAAAATGGTGGTTACTCGTATAACATCATATAAGTTTACCACTAGTCTAAAGACGCGGAATTCAATTTCACAAAAGCTTTTGAGTAATTTTCTCTTTTGAATAAACTGATTGCAAGCACTTACTTGGAAAGTCCTTCGCAGTTATTCACCAGAGTTTTTATAGCTATGGCAAGTTGTTGAATAATTTCCTTCTCTGTCTTTCCCTCGCGATTGTAGGTTGGCAGTTGGATTTGTTTTACGTAGCAAGGCAGTATTGCCTCTAGTATTATCTGTGAAATTATCATGTATCAGTTTCGTTTCTCGGCCGATGTCCGATGAACGTATGTGCGTATGGGTGTCACAGAACAGTGTTAATGCGTAACTTTTTGAGAGTTAATGTAATGTAAATACTTTTTGAGGTTCGAGAAATAATGTGTGTACATTTCACATGTTCGGAAGTACGCTGTTGGGTCAAGTCCGTGCAAAAAATATAGCGTCGGATGTCATGTTAGAGATAAATTTCGTAAAGGTCTGTATCCGACAGTGTACGGCAATATGCTGAGTTGATTGATGTTATTGCGAATGATTCTATCAAACACAATTTCCTTCCCATCTTAATAACGGAGGGTAATATTTAAAATATGAATTAATTACTTAAATAACTGTTCTTACCAACATCTGATATCCCCTCATACTTTCAGCGGAGTAAGATACGACCATGACACAAAGACTGATACAATCCAACACATTGACCATCTCTTCTTCATCTCGATAGCAGAAGTCGATAGGTTTTAGAGGCTTTTCTTCTTTTATCAGTTCGGCTATGTGGAGTGGATCGGGAGATGGTGTCTCCAAGCTTAGGAGTAGGTTGAAAAGGCAGCTGGATTGGACCTGTTTTAAGATGGTATATTAATTAGTAATGATTATGGTGAATACTTAGGAAGCCTGAAAAGTTGATAGAAGATTGACAGATATGTCATCATCTGCCTAGCTTTTTCCCAACTACGTCTTTTTTTTTTTTTTTTTTTTGGTTGGGAAATCATCAAATAACTTCTCCCGCTCTGCGTGGAGCAGGAGGGCGTGTCAGACTTCTACTGACTAAAACCCACCCGTGTTCCTTCAGTAGCCCGTATGCCAGGGGCTGTGGTATCTCTTTCAAACAAACCCGCACCCCTGACAGGCATCGGCCCTTGCGGGCCCCATCATTTTTTGTGCTGACATCTCTTTGAGGCGCGCGTGGAACACAACGCGCCGTCGACTTGGGCTTGGTCCTTACCAGACAGCGAGCTACCCATTACTCGCCGTCCGCAAGCCCATGCCTACGGTGGCCGGAAATCGGCTTGGGATTCCCGACGCCCAGGGCGTCTCCGTATCCTGCGGCGGCTGGGGTCGCGAGGGCGCATATGCTGCCTCTCCCTCACGTGCGCCGCCTCCCTCTTCGCGAGCATTACTGCTTCGCTGAAGGAGGTGACGGCTCCCCATGCCCTCTCGCTCCGTACCATGGCCTGGACCAGGGCCGGACGCGAGAGATCGCCGCCGCCGATCGGCTCCACGAGGACACGGCGGTGCTCCGCCCATGCCGGGCAGACCGCCACCGTGTGCTCCACCGTGTCCTCAGGGCGATCTTCGCAGTGGAAACACCCGGACGTTTCCTCCCGCCCTATCCGAAACAGGAACCTCCCGAAACAGCCGTGTCCGGTGAGGACCTGCGTCAGGCGGAAGGTGAGGACGCCATGCCGCCTCTCAAGCCACTCCTCAAAGAGGGCACTTACCGCCGCAATCGTGGCGTGCCCAGCACTGGGTTGCGACAATCGCACTCTCCATGTCACCATGAGATCCCGCCGGAGCTCTGTCCGCTGTGCCGCGATTTCCCGCGGCAGCGGAGTTACGCCCCGGCGTTTGGCCTCCTCGCGCCACTCCCACATTTGCGGGAGGACCTTTGCCTCCAGATCCCATGGCGTTCCCAACTACGTTGGGGTCGGCTTCCAGTCTAACCAGATGCAGCTGAATACCAGTATTTTTCTACCTTCACAACCCAGTTACTGTGTAATACGATACCCCTTGGTAAGACTGGTTGTCAGACTTTCGGGCTTCTGATGACCCGTAACGACTGTCAAAGATCCACGAATGACAAACGGGACCAACGGCTTTACATGCTTTCCGAGGCACGAAGAAGTCTTGGTATGTAAAGATGGTCACCCATCCAAGGACGAACTGCGGCAAGTGTAGCTTAACCTGATAGGTCGACCCGTACAGCGCCCTAAAAATTGGGATGATGGCAGGAGGACGATTGACGATGAATGAACAGATACCGTCTCCGGCACGGGGTTTGAAATGAGGAGACTTTCTTAGGCTTTGAAATTGTTTTCAAAGTGTCTATTTGAGTTTGTATATTTTCTTTTTCGGGAGAGGCTTTTTTTAAAGATGAGACTAAGATAGTGTGTTGAAATGGATGATGCACTATTTGTAAGTGTATTCTAAATCACTTTTATTATTATTAAATTAGAGAATTATGACATGATTACAACTCGAGTTGTTTATGCAAGACTGTTGTAAGATAGATGATTCTAACCTTGCTCGCATCTCCATAAGTAGATTCTTCATCTGTATCCAAAATGGCGGATACTGAGCCAAACATTTGTAGTATAAACGGCTTGCGGTTCAGTAAATAAAACTGTTTCACAGCGTATTCTATTGTCGTCGTCACCAATTTATTTGTTTGGAAGTTTGAGTATATTTGCAGCAGCGTTGGCATGATCAGTAGATACCTGGAAGAGAAAAAATCGATATAAGATGAAGGTTTATTTGTACAATCAACCGCACGTCGAAGCTTGCAATTGCATCGGCTGTCGTGGATTTGACATTGACAGCGGTATTATTACGCAATCAGTAAGTTTAGGTTTCGTAATTCAAGTACTACGACGTTTTGTTGACTGTGCACATGACTGGTAGAAAATTATGAATTTTCGTAATATACGTACCCATTTGTAGAGAAAATGCTTTTAAAATTGAAAGCAGCATTGACGTATGTGGCGATGACGTATCGAAGGATCAAAGAGTCTTCGCTATGTAACATCAGGGCACCGTTGAGAACGTTCAAAAACAAGTGAATGTCGCGCGATGAGGTGAAGTTACCGGCCATCGCTTCAAACATTCGAGCTATGAGGCGCACCCACCTAGAATAATAATATTTCTTCAGGGAAGGTACTATATAGTGGATTTATAGGCTTATAATAATACTTTGTCCCATCAATGGAAATGTCATGAGGAAAGTTTTGAGTATGACTGTGGATGGCTATAAGAGTAGGGGAAGACCAAAGAAGAAAACGAAATCAAATGTCATGGAAATAAATTAAAAAAAAAACAGTGGCACTCCGGGAGTGCCGACAGAAGTGAAAACTTTAATAATTACGTGTGTATTTTTTGAGTCGCCAGGAAATAATTTTTAATCGTCAGATTAAACAACGTTCAACGTTATTCGTTCGTACGTTCGTGCTGTCAGTGGTGTCAGTAACAGTGTCGCGAGTTCAATTGTTTTTTCCCATCTCAAAAAATGCCCAACGAGAAGTTTTCACTTCAAAAATTGAATATTTATGGATTTTTTATACTGTTTTGCAGCTTGTTGTAATCGGTAGTACGGTCAATCAAAACCCAGCTTAACCCTTAGATTTGAAGGGCAAAGTTAAAAATACTTACATAAACTTATGCAACACATCCAATCCCAATAGCGTAGAACCTAGAGCTCCCCGACTGTACAACACTAGATCGGCCTCTAGAGCTTTGCGAGGGAAAGACGGCAACTTCATGAGTTCATCGTGTAGAAATACTACGCGTTGTACCACCTAAAAAAGGACGTTGTGTTAGTAATTTTTGTAAAGGCCAAATTAGCTCCAAGAACGGTTCAAGATTGGCTAATGTTAGACTACAAGTGCAAGATAGAAACGAGAACATATAAAACACGTGGTAAGTAACGTTTTTCAATTTTGGTGCAGGAGATATCACTGTTCTTGTGCGAGAAAGAGATGAATCTGTTCAGGACGCGATAGCACAATCACTTTCTCGTATAGAAACAAAATAGTTTTGATGACGGCGATAGTTTTTGACTTGTCCTATTAACTTTTAAATTATTCATTGTTCGTTTTGTTAAAAAAAAACAAATGAAACAGAAGAATAAGAAAATTTTACATACCATATCAACATTTTTCAAAATAGCCCAAGTCAGTAAGACTTTTCCGATCTCAACGAATTTCTGCAAGAGTTCTTGCTCCTGTAGTTTTTGAAAGGCTTCATCAGGTTCCATGTGAACCAATCCTAATTGTGGATACTGTGAGCGTTTGAAGAAGTAGTGGTCGCGCACGTAGCCTTGCGGGTTGTGGATTTGTCCTTCGAAAGAATGGCTAAGTTGAATGCAAGGGAATTTCTAATACATATACAATGTTTTATGGATGTGAGATGTTGATTCCTTTTGTTGATGTTGAATTTTTGCATGCTATGTTTTAGCGAAACATGTTGATCTATTTTATTGATATTAACACCAATGTATACCATGTTTTACGCAAATAAATGATTTACTTACATAATTATAGGTTTCGTATACCTGCGTGGCATCGTTTTGCGAGATATTGCATGCATTTTTAAGCTGTGAGACACTTCCATTTGCATAGGCAGCTGTGGTCTTCCACGAAATGAATACTTATGAGGCGGTCAGCTTCACCATGAACAATGGAACAGGAGTCAAAAAGATTTTATAGAATTGCTGATTACGGTTCTCCTTCTATTCTTATATTAGTAAGACTTGTATAGGACTAGACTGCTCATATCGTCGAAATTTAGCTAGATAGCAAAATTGCAGCAAAAATGCAGTTAGCTGCCCAAGGTACACTAGTGCAATTTTAAAACCTTTATTTACCTACTCCTTGTGGTATAAATACAAGATACCTTTTTTTTAAACGTTGTCCGTCATTAGGTATTTCTCCTGTAGTGTGGGTGCGTTTACAAACATTTAAACTCACATACACAAACAACCAGACCCGGAACAACTACTTGTAGGTCATACAAATATTTGTTCCGTGTGGGGATCGAAACTGCGACACGCAGCGCAGCAGTCGCAATCGCTTAACCGCTGCGCCAACCGTGCCGTTAAATATGTTATTGCAAGGAGGTACTGTTGCAAACACGACCTTCTATTGAATGAGTAATAAGATACGGGTACGACTTACGAGTTTTGAAATCAACAAGGAAATGTTCTCGATGTAACTTTTCTGGGATGCCGAAGAAATCGAGGGACTCTTTGAGGATTTGTGCAAACACTGTGTCTTCTTGGACGGGAAACTGAGACGGTATGTAACCTTCATTGTCAGCTGAAATAAAACAAATTAATTATATTCGTAATCGGGATCACAGATAATTATTAACCCTCTTATTTATTGGGCACGCCACGATTGCGGCGATAAATCCCCCCTTTGAGGAGTGGATTGAGAGGCGGCATGGCGTCCTCACCTTCCGCCTGACGCAGGTCCTCACCGGACACGGCTGTTTCGGGAGGTTCCTGTTTCGGATAAGGCGGGAGGAGACACCCGCGTGTTTCCATTGAGTAGATCGCCCTGAGGACACGATGGAGCATACGGTGGAGGTCTGCCCGGCTTGGGCGGAAAACCGCCGTGTCCTCGTGAAGGCGATCGGCGGCGGCGATCTCTCGCGTCCGGCCCTGGTCCAGTTCGGAGCGAGAGTGCATGGGTAGCCGTCACCTCCTTTAGCGAATCAGTAATGCTCGCGGAGAGAGAGGTGGCGCACGTGAGGGAGAGGCAGTATATGCGCCCCTCACGACCTTAACCTCCACAGGAGATACCCTGGGCGTCGGGAATCCCAGGCTGATTCCCGGCCACCGTAGGCGTGGGGTTGCGGACGGCGAGTAATGGGTAGCTCGCTGTCCGGTAAGGACCAAGCCCAGGTCGACGGCGCGTTGTGTTCCACGAGCGCCCCAAAGAGATGTCCACCAATTGGTGGGGTCCGCAAGGACCGATGCCTGCCAGGGGTGCGTGTTGTTCGAAAGAGATACCGTGGCCCCTGGCACACAGGCAACTGAGGGAACACGGGTGGGTTTTAGTCAGTAAAAGTCTGGCACGCCCTCCTGCTCCATCCAGAGCGGGAGAAGTTATTTGATGATTTCCTACGCAACATTTATATTTATAAATATAAATGTTGCCTAAAGTTAAGAGGTTTTTAAACGTCACCAATGTATGGTTAAACCACGGGGTTAAACAGACGCTAATCATTACTTAAATTTAAACAACGTTTATAAATAAGGGGTAAGTTTCGGGAACACAAACCCTTATACCTTATACAAGGTGAATTTTTAGTCACCGTTTATATTTTTCAGGGTGATAGTACCCGTGAAATTGAACAACTTTCTCCAAGGAACATGGGTCGGAATAAGAAAAATAAATCGGACCTCCCATGCAAAATCAATAGATATATTTTTCCATATTAAAAAAAAAATAACCGTGGAAAAGTTGCGCGTCGATGTCTTTGCCACCCTGTATACATATATATTTTTCATTTATCAATAACAGGTTACCAACGAAAGTATACAATATATCATTAGTATAGATATTAATTAGCCTTGAATTTACATAGACGTAGGTTGACTAGCAATCTCAATAATAAGTGATTACAAAAGAAAATGCTATGTGACAAAGTTTAAATTCTATTGCAACAAAAATTTATTTACTTTTTATTAAGTTTGAGAATTCAAGTCTAATTACGTTATACTACAGCTTGTTTATAAGGAGAAATAGTGTTTTATTTTTATCGTGAGGTTAGAACATTTTATTAGATTGGTACTTACGTGGGCCATGAACAATAATCTTTTTGGCAGCAGGCACGTTAGCAGTAAGCAGTATAGATGCATCACATTGCTCTTTACGTAAGATTTGTTTCAGATCTTTGAACATTATACCGTGAACACTGTGAACCACCTGGAAATAAAAACGATAATAATACGGCTGCAATACACGTGAGTGTAGATATTTGATGTCTCTCAAATTAAAATAGTAAAGCTCGTCGAAACGACTGCTTACAGTTAACAGAGACGTTGAAGATGCTTACAGAGGTTTACTCTGTAAGTATCTTCAACGTTTTTGTTAACTACAAATGATATATACTGGCTTTTCGTGCTTTAATCTTGTCAAGTAACATTTTCAATCTTTCACTTTACCAGAGTTGGTAATGAACAAATTACAAAAGGAAAATAGCCAAGAAGTTCATCTCACCATCCACAATATAGACAGCGCCGCACCAACAAGCCTCTGTCCCTCCTCATGGGGACTCCTCACATAAAACATGACGTATCCTATAATATAGTTGTACAGCGCAAAGGCAGCCTGAAAAGAAGCAATATAGAGACTCACCAGGCTGATAAATTATATTGCTTAATGTTACTTAGAATTATAAAATGTCCTCGGTTTCGGTGTGGGGTCTATTATACCCTGTATTCGTTGCGACGAAAAACTGTCTAAGAAGACTGTTTTGTGTTATGCGACGACGAAACGTTTTACGCCCTGGGTTCAAACAGTCTTCGTTGCACAAAGCAGTTTTTGAATAACTTGCTGCGATTTTTTTATTTTACGCTTGAGAAAATACAGTCGATAATGTTGTAAGTTGTTCCTGCCGTCTTCATCGCCGGGAAAACGGTTGCGTTTCGTCCGTCAAAAATTAGGCAACGACCCACCACTATCGCACAGTAACCAATATTCATACCTGTTGAGGTAATCTCGGTATGAACCGAATCAGGTGACGCAGTAGCTTGAACATCTCGTCCTGATGGTCTCGGGTTAAACGTTCCAGGACGTGACGGAGGAATAGTGCCGAGTCTTCTACGAGGCAACACCATATAACCTGCAGAATATGCATGGTGAAAATCAAGACACTTTGTACATTTTTAGAAATTTCTGTGGCTTTTCGTGTATTTACTTTGGAATCATATCGAAATCTTTTTAGTTACATAAAAAGACGTTGCTGTCGTATCTATAGTAACTCGCAGACAACTGAATTGAAGTAAAAAAAAAAACCGTTCCTAATGCCAAATTAGGTTTTAAAGCAATAATCCTTAATAATATTATATTCGCAAAAGTTTGTATGCTTGTTTGTTACTCTTTCACGCAAAAACTACTGAATGGATTTGAATAAAATTTGGCTAACAGATGGATTAACACATAGGATACTTTTTATCCCGGTAGTACGTTCCCGCGGGCGAAGCCGCTGGCAAAAGCTAGTGTACTATAAACTTAGGCACTTGAATCAAATATCTTGGCCATTAACGCTCGAGCAGTGTTATACCTATTAATCCTATTATATAGAGGTATTTCATCAGATCTGGCCGAAAATCATAAACAGTTACAGAAAAAGAAGAAGAAAGTTTTAAAAAATGTCTTTCATTGGTAACAACATAAGTACTTTACCTGATAAGCGACTTCGTAGACAGAACACCCGTCTCTGGAAACAGCAGCATCATCCAATAGTGCAACAATCTCCGCCACAGCCGAGCATAATGTTGAAGGGAATAATGCTGATGCCACTTGTGTGTGATGCGATCCTCGTACACCTTCTACTAATTCTTCATCTGCTGGGGCTGCAAGGAAAGAAAAGAATTTCAGGGCCAGATGCTTCGTGGAAGGATTGATAATCGTCATGCAAAGGTTGCGGGAAGTTCTTTATATAGCTCGTGTCTACACGAAGACGAAGACACGTACCTAATAGGTACCTGTTGAAGTTTAAAAAAAGTATGCAAATGTAAGTACTAATTCTTGTAACCGAATTCTGTTGGTGGAACCCTCAACGACTTTTAATTTTGACTGGGAAAATAAAAACATGTATTTATGGACCATTTTTTTTTTTTTTTAACTCGGTTCAGGCCCACACACAATGGTTCACTTAATATCGTGTCCTTGTGTTTCCTGCACGCTACAGGGGCTGATGGACGCTACTGAAGGTGCCAAGCTATGTATTTAGATTGCTATCGACCGCTAAGAAGAAGAAGATTCTTTCTTTTTAAGCTTTTCATGTCACGCTAACTATAAAAGGAAACGTTGAAATAAAAACTTTTTTCAAAAAAATAACAACCGACTTCCAAAAAAACACTACAAAGCGCAAAATAACTTTAATTTCGGAAGTCGGTGACTTTGGATGTGTTTTTTAATTGTTTGTCACCGCCTTCCGAAATTAAAGTTATTTTGCACTTTGTAGTGTTTTTTTGGAAGTCGACTGTAATTTTTTTGAAAAAAGTTTTTATTTTTCACTTTTTAGTTACCTATCCCACACCAATTCGAAATTTCATCATCCTTGGGGTCAAAACAATGCATACTTATGCGATAGTTTAGAACATTCGCGGTTGATTTGCTGTAATTTTTTGAAGAGTTCCGTTAATGTCTGTCTCCGAAACGCATCATCAGATCTATATGAAATTTTAATGGGACCATTTCGGAGTAAACACCTTTCGAAAATAAATAAATTGCAAAGTCAATTTACGACGGAATTATGCCCGAACATACATAAAAAAAAATATATAAACATGTCAAACTGATAACCTCCTTATTTTTGAAGTCGGTTAAAAATGCTGTACAATATAATTAAACCCATGAGATAACTTACGTTCAACATGGTCATCAGCTGCATGGTCAAGCGCAGGTTCGCGTGCCGCTTGCCTCGTAATAGGTATAGTAGTGATAAGGAAACTCTCCCTCTCAGCGCGTTTCTTATCATTCCGCTGCTGAAGCGCCCTCTTTATCGCCTCCGTTTGCTGTTTCTTGCGTGTCTTCGTTGCTGTTACTAAGGAACGCTGTGAATGAAATTGTAAACTTATAGAAAACTTTTAAAAAGTGAGGTTAATTATTGAATTGCTGGGTACTTACGTTTTAGGATAAAACACAATCAGACATAAGCAAAAAATAATACATAAAACAACAGGGTTCATGCTAGAGGTGCTCAGGGCTATAATAGATAAAGGAATAATATTATTATTTGTTTGTCGTCTGACCGACTAGTGATTTTCAAACAAAAGAAACACAGACACAGCACAACACACACTAAGCACAAACTAGGCTTCATTCTTACATGTCTCTCCTGATTCAAAGTCATCTCCATATCCTTATCCTTAACCTGTGGGCTCCACGGAGGGTCCACGACAGCTAGCGACTCGATGCCGATCTTTGGAGAAGGCAGCGTGAACTCTATGCCCGGAGGCGGCACTTTGAAAGTCACTGAAGCTCCTTCCTCCATGCGCGGCCATACTTGGTATCGTAGCTTCCACATTACTTGGAATCTTAGGATTGCATTAATTCTGAAAATGTTTCATCAGTTAGTTTCTGGATTCCAACATAGCGAAACTGGTAACGAATATTGTACTTGTTTTAGGGGGCACATTAAGAAATATTACAATCATTATTATTACATTTCTGCAACATTATTAAGGAGTAGTCATGCCAGAAGGTACAAGATTAGTATAGTTATACAAGTGGCAAAATTAACACGTGCAATACAAACAGATGGCTTTCAATACTACGAGTGAGTCCTTTTCACAGATCTTATTTGTGATTCTTAATAATTGGTACACACCTGGTACTCGGCTCAGCATGTTTCAAATCGTTATGCATGATTTCAGTGGCAGTATTCGGCGCCTTGACAGCAGCGAGTATGAACAGCGCAGCGGCACACGAACTAAGTTCGCGATCTGATTCCAATAGCAACTGCCATGCAACGGGTGCACATTCTGCGAACATGTCTTCGCCCATTGTTGTTGCCCCTTTGATTAGGGTCGCGAGAGGAGTGTGATAGGCTTCGCGGACCTAGAATGAATATAGTGATGTCGTTTTTTGTGCTTTTCGGAGTTGTTCGAAATGTGTTTATTATTTCTTTTACAGTTAAGTTTTTCAAGTTGCAAGTGCCGTGATTCAAATAAGGATAAAGAGCCAATATTCCAAGATTTTTGGTGTAAATCGAATTAGAAATTTTTGAAAAGCCTAGCAGTCCCGAATGCACGTTAGTGAAAATTTTTGCAAGCTCATGACAAGACAGGCTCATAGATAAATTATGTGTTTGAGTAAAATATAATTGGGCCAAACTCAAATCGTGCACATGAGTTAAACCGTCAAAAATCATAAATTTTGATTTGTTTCTCACCAAAGTTTAAAATAAAACTGAATAAGGGCGAATTTCACCAAACTTTTATACTTAGAATAAGTCTTATCCTGAGAATAAATTTTGAATTTTTGCCAGATCTTCCATAGTAGAATTGTCAGACGTAAATTTTACTCTACGGATAAAAGATATCTGACTTTGGTAAAATCAGCCCTAAGTAAGGTTACTTAAAAGTAGTTTAAGAATTTCAGACCTGTCCCTTGAGGTACTTGAGTATAGGTGGAGGGTCTAACGGTGGGTAGGGCACTGCACCAGGTTTCAAAGGTATTCCTTCAGCGGCCATATTAGCCTGTTCGCCGCCCGCGGCCCGGTATGCAAGGCCCGCACTCTCAATCACTGAACGCTCGATTCTGGGGGTGCATTGAATAAAATATCGACAAAAACAAATAAAAATACCAATAAAGCAAAGACCCATTCACACGGAGTGAGTTCCCAGTAAATTTTGCTAGAATGTGCAACTTACCTTTTATACAAATTGTTCACTATATGATTAATTTTAGAAAAGCAAAAGCGCTTTTAATGATTAATAAATACATTCACAGATTTGAATCGGCCTATTTAAGGATGTTATGTTCTGTACGATCTAGCATCGTACAGAACATAATATCCTTAAATAGGACGATTTTTTAATCAAACTTGTAAAACTGTTTTTTTTTTTGTAAATGAAACATCATTCTCCATGCTCCTGCTTAGCCTTTTCCCAATTATGTTGGGTTCGGCTTCCAGTCAAACCGGATACAGCTGAATACCAGTATTTCACATAGATCGACTGCCTATCTGACCATCACGACCCAGTTACTGGGTAACACGATACTCCTTGGTAAGATTGGTTGTTAGACTTAAAACCCTCATCATCATCATTTCAGCCACTGCTGGACATAAGCCTCCCCCAAAAGGGGGGTTTTGCCACAATCGCCACGCTTGGCAGGCAGGTTGGCGATCGCAGTATGGTGGTAAAATGCATAGAGAACGCTGCTGCCCATTCTCTAGTAAGTACCTTAGTCGCCTTCTACGACACCCACGGGAAGAGATGGGATGATGCTATTCTTTACCTCCGGCACCACACGGTAAAACCCTCACTAACATGAAATCATTACATATTTCTTTTTGCATTATTATTTCATGTCAGTAAGTTTGAGTACAAATTGGACTCTTAGTGAGTATACCTATCAGTAGAATGTTCTGAAGACTTGCGCGAGCGGCGTCCGCGGCGAGTCCCACCGTTGCCTTCATCAGAGCTTGTCGTGTTCATTTCGGGGCCAAACTTTTCCCCATATATCTGGAAGAATAACTCAATGTCTAATTTATAAAACAACTTTAAGAAAGGAGGAAGTTACATAATGTATTCGTGGTTGTTTTATTTCGTGTATCTGCAGTGCACCGATGTCTCCGTGACTATAATATATACTTTTGTTTGTGTTAGTGGAAAAACATCAATAAAAAAGATTCAATTACCTTTTGTACTGATTTCATGAGTCTTACACTGGATCTCATGTTTCTTCGGAAGCAGTAGGGGTGGCAGAAGTTCTGGTGACAGCATACGTAGTTGAACGAGTTAAGGAATTTCACCATCACCTGAAATTACAAAACCGTTGAAAAGTAAGAAAAGAGAGTGAGAGACTTATTACAGCAATGGAAGATTAGAACATATTGCACGAAACTAGAAAAATGTGACTAGGGCTGGAAGATAAAGAAGCTAGGTGGCTGAGGTCTAATAGTAACAATCTTTTGTACGGACTGTTGTTGTAATCCTTACAATATAATATAACTAGCTTTTGCCAGCGGCTTCGCCCGCGCGGAACTTTCATCCCCTTTTTAACTCCATTAGGGGTTGATTTTCGAAAAATCCTTCCTTATTTCTTGTCTACATTCTAAAGGGAACCTCTGTGCAAAATTTCAGCTTTCTAGGTCCAAGGGTTTGGGCTGGGCGTTGAAGAGTCAGTCAGTTAGGACTTTTCTTTTTATTTATATAGACTATAAACGCAAAAGTTTGTATGTATGGGTGTATGGATGTTGGTTACTCTAAAAACTACTAAATGGATTTGGATTAAATTTGGCATACAGATAGATTATAACCTAGATTGACACATAGAATACTTTTTTTCCTAGTAGTACGTTCCCGCAGAATAATTTTCGACTTTCATGCGGGCGAAGCCGCGGGCGGAAGCTATCTTCTTTATAAATCTGCAATTTAACTTACCTTAAGCCACGGAAATCCTTTATTAGTATCAGGTGGGTCAGTAGAGTTACTATCAGGACTATCTGGAGGGTGGTCGTGATCATCAGAAAGTACTCCAGGACTTTCTTCCCCACCACTGTCCACTTCATTTGACATTATCACCGTTCCACCTGTTTATAGTGAACGTTAGAAGATACTTTTTGGTCAGATATTGACTTTTTTCGACAAAATATTTTTTAGCGTCGAATGTTTATGCCGAGAACTTTAAATCATCACATTTTTTGGGTGTATTGAAACGCGAGTAAAAGGTTGTTTTATGGGTTTCAATGAAATCATCTTACCTGCACCTGGATATACCTCTGAAGTGTCACTTCTATCAGACAATGAAGACACTTTTCGTCTGCTTTGTATTGAATCGGACCTCCTTGTTACAACTGGAAGGGAAATTAACCAGTTTCAATCTTCGTTACGATAATATAAAAAAATGGTATTAATATGGTGTGGTATATAATATCAAAAATATTATTTTGATATAAAGAGGTCTCTGTGGCTTGTTTCGATATTCAAAATTTTATTTTTCATTGCCGAGAATGTTCAGAAAAAAATCTGTTGATAGAAAATGAACCAACTCTTAGTGCAATTTGTTTTTCTATTATGAGTAAGATCCACTTCGAGGTATACCCTAACGGTAAGAAATGAATTGAAAAAAAGTGACTATGGTAAGAAAGTTTGATAAATAAACTTGACTTGAGAACCAGCTCTTCTCTTGTAAATAAATAAATGCGAACTTACACTCATCCACAACATCTCTGGTGTCCTTTTGCCTGAGTTTGATAGACCGTCGCTTGAACGAACCATAAGCGGAATGCGTTTGCTGTGTATTACGACGATGCATGCCTCCTTTACCACGAGACCCTAAACGACCCTTCTTGTCGTCTACCGCCGGAGGTATGGCATCTGCTAACTATAAAAATTTGGTTATTGCCAGGATTCTCTTACTTCCCGTCTGATTAACTATGTAGCTAAGCTTAAGCTAGAAGCTTCGACTTTTCTACGCGATTAAAGGCGCAATATATTATTTGTATAAATGTGCTTACAGTTACATTACTTCCACCAGACACGTTCTCAGGTTCGTGTAGAACAAACGATATTTTTCTCTCCGTTTCTGCTCCCGCAATCGATTGTAAGCTTTGCGCAGACGCCTGTGAATGGCCCATGCTCGACAGAGCCATACTCCATCGACGATTAGCTTCCCTGTGATCCAAGTTATTTACATTTCAACGCGTCAATGGACTCTCAAGTCCATGAACGAGTTAGCTTGCATTTACCAGCTATTTTACTTTAGCTTCTATACTCTTTACTATACAATTTCCTTTGAATTCTTACTGTTTGATCTCACATGCCAATGTAGCAAAAGCGTTTGTACTTTTTTCTAATTTCATCTAAACTATTTTATCATTTAATAAAACTATTTGATAAAACTTCGAAAAGGTGTATTTCACAAAACAATTTTAATATTCGTGTAAAATTTTATAAATTATTTTTACAACATTCCATGCATTTAACTGTGCGTATGCACATTATACCGTAGAGTTGAATTTATTTTATTATAAATAAGATCGTGAAGATGAGATCGTCACAAATGTAGCTGCATATAACAAGTAGGGTACTTGCACGGAATATTAAAGTTTGTTTTATGAAACTTAGCGTTAGATGTAGCAACAGTTGTGAATCTCGAGTGCCAAAATTTGCCAATAAGTGAACAATATTCGCTATAAGAGTCACATCGGTCCAAGTGCAATTTGCACATAATACTTCCATTTTAAAAGTGTACGTTATTCAATATTATGTACATTCTACATACGCATGCACGCTTAGTGCCGTATGCAAGGAAACATGCATTATTTCTTTTGAAAACATACTCGACTGGCATTAATGTGTGTTGACTGCTAAGAGCCCTGTTAAAATAAAAGTATTGTCAAATATAATTATGCACTCTTCTTAATACATCTCAAATGAACTGAACATAATGAACTCACTTAGTCTTACACACAATACGTCGTTTTTCCATCCATCTTCGCATAGTATAATGACAAAAAATAAAACGTTTTACACCAAAGAATTAATAAGCTACTTACCAAAAATAATCTTCTAATAATAGAATGCAAGGGAATTTGGTACCTGTAAACTCTGTCCCAAGGACCTCTTTCTTTAAGCGAAGATCGGCAAGTTTTCGGAAGGTTCTGGTAGGTTTCGCGTAGGAACGTCGTTATTTCAAATAGCAGTACACAAGCAATTATTCTAAGAGCTCGGGGACACTCAGCACCAACGGGTTTTCCAGGCAGGCGAATACTAGCTGTAGGATTAGTAAGTATTCATATTGAAAAAGCAAATCGGTATTCTAAGATCAGGCCAATAAGGTGCAATATTATGGAAGTAATAGAAACGGTGCATGCATTTTAAAATTTGCTTGTTTTTGTCACTTTAACACGTTGGAAGTGCTGCCATCTGTGCAAGTTTTAAATTTTTTTCCTAAATCTATTTATAAAGGTTTACCTTCGTCTAGGAAATCCTCTTCTTCATCTTGCTGCAAAAGTTCGCGTTGTCCATCCGGGTCATTTACTAAGTTGATCACAGTATCGACGTGCTTCTTGTCTTCTATCAACATTTCTTCCAGTCTGTTTCCTATAGCCTATGGTGGAGACAGATTGTAAACAATGGTTCTGTAAGTACAAGTTTTCTTGAACTCGAATTCAAATGGTTCAAATGGTCTTGACGCTGAACGTCCGTATAGAATCATCATCATTATTTCAGCCGAAAGACGTCCACTGCTGAATATGCTGAATTCATGGTTAAAATTTGCGCACTGGATAAAAACTTTTCCTGTATAGGTCTCCCCCAAGGTCTGCCACTTTGATCGGTCCTATGCTTCCCGCATCCAACAGGTTCAACCATCCAAGCCGCAGAGCTTGGATGGTCGTATGTAATGTTATATTAATATAAAACTTACCTCTGCCCACTGGTAAAATAGTTTGCCCGCCAAACGCTGCCTCTTCAGTTGAGGATTTATAGATACTGAAAATATAATAGTTTTTTTATAATGGATTTCATTTGATAAATCATCATTAAAGTTTTAACATTATTATTACCAGCAGCTTTGGACGTATTCGATTTGAGCCAATAAGGCCACTGGCCTTTATTACAGTTATGCACCAAGTGTGCACATTCTAATAGTATTGCGGCTCTTCCAACAACAACAGTATGTGGCTGAAAAATGATAATTTTACAACTTGTGATTTACTAAAACACAGAAAAAATCATGTTAAGATACTAGATTTATATAAGGTGTCTGGTAATTAGTGACCGACATTTAAACACATGATTGTACTCATCATTATGAACAACTTTTACTATGGGACCAAACCTGAACTCGCGAAAAAAAAAAAAAACAGCTGTTCCCTACATTTATGTTCGCATAACTCGTCCCATAGTAAAAGTTTTTCATAATGATGAGTACAATCATGTGTTTAAATGTCGGTCACTGATTACCAGTCACCCTATATTTAAGGCCGAATCATGAACACAACAACAGCATAGACTCAACAAAATGAATAGTCTGATAAATTTATTTGACCTCGCTAACAAGATACTCACAAATAATCTGAGCTAAAACATAACGATCACTATTATAGTGTATTTGTAGTATTCTAAAACGAATTAAATTATACACTCACCAAATCTAAAAGTGCGGCCATAAAAAGTGCGTCTGGCGTACCGCCGGGCTGTGTCGCGTCTAACAAGAAGTTGAACCGAGCCAGTCCCGCGTATAGAGGCGCCGCGGCCACTAGACGGCGGCGCTTTAGTATCACTACTTCGGACTCGCCGCCGCCCGAACCTCCCTCTGCGGAACCACGCCGCGACATATCTGGAGAAGGGAGGATATTTTATAGATGTCGTACATAGTTAGAAAATAAGTAGTTAAGTATGCAGGATAAGTTTTTAACCAGTGCGACAACTGTAACCATGAATTCAGCACTCTGCATTCAGCATTCTGCGCTGGGGTCTAGAATGATATGCTAAATTCATGGTTACAGTTTGCGCACTGGTTAAAAACTTATCCTGTACGATGTAGGTAACCTAAGTATTACTTCACAACGTAACCTTTGCTTTCCAAATTTAGAATTTAATTAATTATGAAAACAACGCAAATTCATGTTTTTGTTTTGTGTTTTTAGGGGGTTTTTTTACGCATAGCGTATGTCAGTCCCATAGTATCCTAAACAACTATACTTTCACAAGACGTGGGTCATGAATTTGAACAAACCCTTCGCATGGTCGCCAAAATTCGTATGTTCTAAGTTTCATTTAAGTTTCTATAAAGCCCAGGCTTCATAACTAAAACATGTTTTTATAAAATGTGTTGGTGCGCTCAAATATGAATATTAATAAAAAAAATGTACTCACAACCACCACTCGTGTCTTCAATACTGCCATCTCTCTTTTTCCCCATCTTCCTAAGACCAAATCTATTCAGTCTATCTTCTACCCTCTTTCTAGCCCTGTAACATGAATGTCATAATAAGTGCTAATAATCTCTTCTTTTGAGCGATTCCTGCCATAGTTTGTTTAGCTTTCAAATATATATTTATTACCTATTCAGAGTATATCCAACCCTCCTCTTAACATGTACGGGTCGTGACGTGTGCGGCGGCGGCATGTGGGGCGGCCGGGCCAAGGATATCATGCTGCCCGAGATGGGCAAAGACTCGCCCGACCCACCACCGTTGCGGATCAATGACTGAGAATGATGCGGTTTCTGGCGGAACCAGTTCACTAGAAGAAAATGGTTGACAATTTATGTAGTTGCTGAATGGTATTGGGGTTAGAAAATATAACATGCTATTTCACTAACGGAATGAACTAAACTAAGTTGAAATGTTGTCGTCGTTTTTAATAGTACTAACAAACCAACTGTTGAGATTGGGATATATGTGACATTATACAGGTTTAGTTTTTAATGAGGGCAGTATAGCAAAGTGGTCAAAAGCACCATAAACAATTTTTTTTGGTATTTCTAAAAGCTCCTAGTTTAGCCAAAAATCGATCCGACCTTTTTCATAAAAAAAAAAAAAAATTGTTAGTACCTGTATTACCCAACAATAGTTTTGCCGCTAAGGATAATGTTTTAGTTTTCCTTAATTTTAATGCAAATAAAATGACTAATATGTAAACAAACTATCATATTTGCACATAATAATGTTACACCATTTATGTGTTCTGTTAATCATGATTCTCGAAACTAATCGCGGTGACAAACGAACCAAATCTGGTATTATACATACACTTTCTTAATCGCAGATCAGCACAACAATGTTTTATTTTACCAATGCCAGCGATGTGGAACTTTGAGGGAATGGACTTGGAATGCGAGATCTTATGGTGAGGCGTGATGTCGGCTGACGAGGCAGACGGGATGGTGCGCTCTGACTGGCGCGGCGTGAGCTGGTAGCGGCGCGTGCGCACTGATAGTGGGGACTGGCTCGCTGATTCGTCGCCGCCTTCTGTCTCTAAGAGGCTCTATGGGATAGAAAAGATACGCCGATAAGATTTTTTCCAAGCAAGTACAGTCTTTCTCTTGTTCTCGTTTTTATTAGGACTAACAAGCCAGATAGTGATTTATTTTTAGGTAACTTACATATCACGGTTTGTCAGCGAATAACAAGAGCCTTACCTGGACAAATCTATTAACGTTTAAATCAATCATTCTGAATATTAATCAAGTTTTTTCACTTACATGTGCCCCCGTAGACGAAGTACTTCTCTTCTTAAATGTAAACTTCTTGTGTGATCGGTCATCAGGTGCACAGCCGGAGTCGGCACCTGTGTCGGAATTACGCTCCTCTTCGCTTTGTCGAGGTATGTGCCTGTACATACGTTTATACATGAGTTAAGAAACGATCTCGAAAAGTTAATGTTTTGCAGAATTACAACTTAAAATCTAATGAAAGACAAGCTCTGAATCGGAACTATATTTGTCACCCCTTTTTAATGTTGGTCACACTTTTTAAAGGTCTGTATAAACTATGAATCTTAAGGGACGACCGAAGATTATTAAACTTACTGGCAAGTTAAAACGCACATTATGAAATGATTGCTTTTGGATTGTTCCAGCTAGAAAAATAAATGAAGGAAGTTAAAAAGCAAGAGAAACATTGAAATTTTGTGGCGAAACAAACCTGATAACTCTGGTAGTCTGCATGTTAGATTCTTTCTGCTGGCTGTCTGGTCTTTCTGCAGTGTCCAGCAGTGCGCTAAACGCTACCACACGGAATTCCCCTCCGTGGGCTTCCCGCACATAGCTTAGAAGAAGACGCACTTCCATGTATAAAGTCTAGGATAGAAATATCACTAGATTAGCTCCGCACTATAATCGATAAAATTATCTTGCGTTTATGTATTTTTTATCTATGACCATAACTTTGTAAAGAGAAGTCCGGTTTTTACGATTATTTCTTAATTGGATAGGGAATTAATTGTTTTGTTTTTTTTTTGTTTGGCCATTTAAATATACGAAGTAGGACAGACTTAGAATTCAGTGTTATGCCGTGTTCCGAAATGCAACAAAAGTGATATTATCGCGAACCCGACCAAAATTAATAGTCAAAAAATTTAAGAGCTATCAGATCATTAGTACTGATTTTTATTTTGGTTGGCTTCGCGATATTATCACTATTTGTCTAATACGGAATGCGCCCTTAGTAGTCTATGTAAAATTTGGCCACAACTAAAGAGGCGAAAAGTGAAAATGTGGCTTAATCAATGTGGTGTAAGCCACTGAAGTCATATAAAGCAGATTTACAAGGTTTTCAACAAATCCTAAGAGCAAAGTAGTATGTTAAATTGACTAAAAACTTTAAAGAATCAAGAACAAATAACCAACATTTATGGCCACAAAGTACTTACAGAATTATCAAGCATCTTCAGTTCTTTGTGCATCAAAGCGAATCTTGTGACGAGTACTCTGAACGTTGTTTCAATAATAAACGTCTCTATGGCCCGGTTCGCATTGGAACCCTGACCATTACCAAAGTTAGTAGCGTAGCCTGATTGCAGGTTACTGATATCTGGAGACTTTGTGAAGCTGCGTTTTTGTTGATCTGGAACGATTAGTAGATTCATAAACTACACTACAGCTTTCAGGGCAGACACTACAGAACGTGACGCCACGGTCAAAGCTTTTATTTTATGCCTTTTTTAATACGGTTTGATGTTATGTTTCTGTATATACGCTGTCTTTGAGATATTTTGTGAAAGGAACACTATAGATCGTTATCAACATAATTAGTACTTACTCATAGGCGATACCAACGTAGCAGGTTCAGCACAAAACCCAACGGCCGCATGCAAGTTATCCAGCACCTCTCGTATCGGTGAGTACTTGGTCATTTCCTTCAAACGTAAGGTAAACTTGGGAATAGAAGCTGAACGCAGTTGGCGTAAGGAGTTTCGAGCTTGCACACGAAGACATTCCGCTTGAGGGCCTCGAAGGGCTGTGGTGCAGCCGTGCGAACAGCCTAGTTGGCGGAGTAGCCTGGTGAACAGATGAATGATTTTTTTACCAACTTTCGCGTGGAGTAGGTACGACAGCTAAAAGTGAAAAATTATAAAAGTCGGTGGCAAAAAACCAAAATACATAACCAAAGACACCGACTTCCGAAATGAAAGTTATTTTCCCTTTGTAGTATTGTTTTTTTTGAAAGAAGGTTGTTTTTCTTTTGTAAAAGAGTTTTAAAGTTACGTGATTGTCCACCTACGGTTAAAGACTAATTTACACGGTGTGATTTAATTTTTATAAAATTTTATTTTGCTTAGACAAAACCGAAAACGGCTAAACGGTGTTATTATATTATACAAGATGGCGAAACAAGAATGAAACAGCGTAGACCTTACTGTTAACTAATAGCCCAATAGGGCCAATAGGGCCAATATTTTCCAATTTATTAAAAACTATTTTTATTTGAAGATTGGGGCGAAACAGAAAAATAAATTGATTTATATCCATTTCTTTAATTAAAAACGATTAAAATCAAATTAATTTTTCGCTGTTTTGAATTTCAATTTACTTTTATTTTTTTCTGTTACATATTTCGTCCCAATCTTCAAATTAGAATAGTTTTGGAAAATACCCTATTTAGGCAACACCGGGCTTGTTATGTTTCCCAAACTGTCGAACATTGAGGAATTAAAATCATTTATTTGAATGAGGCTGCGAGTCAGCACTAATTCATTATTTCGTCATCAACATCATTTGAAAGACGTCCACTGCTGAACAAAGGTCTCCCCCAACCTCCGCCACTTCGACCGGTCCTGTGCTTCCCGTATCCAGTGGACTCCTGCGGCCCTGAAATGGTTATCTGTCCACCTTGTTCGTTCCAGCGTTCCAACTTTACGTCTTCCGGTACGCGGTCGTCCCTCCAGAACTTCCAACACTAATTAATCGAGAAAGATTCAGCATAACTCACCCTCCACAGGGCATAGACTTACCTGAGTATAACATGCATGATCATGTAATAAGGACAATCCAAGTTGTCTTCCTCTCTGGTTCTCTCCTTCGTGCTGTCGCTCCCATCAATGTTTGTTGACTCTTGGCTTTGAGCGCATGGTATTCCTGAATCTCTTTCCTATAACATAGCATTTGGACAACGAATAAAGTTTAAAGCTTTAGGGACATTTTATACGGATCTACTCCAGCGAAGGCATCCAGTGTGTGGAATGGCAAAGTGAGACTAGACTATTTGAAAACTGATTTTTAATATAATTCTTTAACATAAATAATAACAATATAAATGACCTAAAACAAGAGGTACCTACCTAAATAATATTAGGATTCTACCTGAACTAGGAAGAAACCTATATCCTAGGATTCTCACTCAAGTGTTATGTAAGTAACATAAATAGCATCTTAGATTCCTTAAACAAATAGTATATAACAGCGAAACGCTAAAAAAGGAGCAAATTCTCGATAGGTTGTCCTTAGTGTCTTCACTGTGTACACTGTGTTTTGCAAGACATTTACTTACTTTGCTGTCCTTGTCTTTATTGAACTCCGCCATAGGATCAATGTTTCCGGGCATTGCTTCTTCATTCTTGCTATTTTGCCAATTTTTGTGGACACCCATTTCCATCAGCGTGTCTACTAAATTCAACATAACTTCCATGACACGAAGAGTTATGTAGAAACTGTCCATCGTTGATACTGAGTAAACTGCCTGTAATTTTAGTATGCATTCGTTTATTTAAGGTGTGTATCAAATGTTGCCAGCATGAATTATTACTCTACGAAATGCTGCCACTTAAAAAAAATATTCAAAATACGGGCCTAAGCCTAGCCTGGATCCCCCCCGAGTGGGTTCCCGCATTGTCGTTGCGGGGGGGCTTAGTAACCGTGGTCTCCCATCCACGGTGAAGCCAAGAGGAACCCAACGGTGGGGCCGCTCGTCAGGGCTTTTGCCTTCAAGCCATTGACGTAGCGGCCAAAAAGTAGGTTGCGGTGAGGTGCACCGCAACTGAGGTGGGCCGCGATGTCGAATGGGAGGCATCGCGGCTGAGGGTTACAGGCTGCGGTAGAGGAGGAGTGCCGGTGCTTCTGAGCAGCGCTCTTCCCTTCCGTGGCCTGGACGGGGCCGCCACCGTTTGATGGCGGACGCGGTGGGGCCGCAGGGGAAGAGGAGTGTCGGTATAGCGTCAGCCGCTCTCCCTATCCTCTGCGGCCGAAAAGTGGTAGACGGGACGGCGCGTTGTGTTCCTCACGCGCGCCGTCAAAGATGTCAGCAACCACTGGTGGGGTCCGCAAGGGCCGATGCCTGCCAGGGGTGCGGGTTTGTTCCAAAGAGATACCACGGCCCCTGGCATACGGGCTACTGAGGGAACACGGGTGGGTTTTAGTCAGTAAAAGTCTGACACGCCCTCCTGCTCTACTCAGCAGGAGAAGTCATTTGATGATTTCCCACCCAAAAAAAAAAAAAAAAAAAAAAAGCCTAGCCTGGATACTTACCTTAAAATTATTCGATATAGGCAGCAGGAAAAAACTATGTTTCCACAATAGTTTTACTTTAGGACTCAAAGATCAAGCCTTACAGTAAAAAGAAAAACACTTTACCTTGAGAACAACTTGGAAATCAATATCCCCATCCTTCGTGATATAATGTAAAGAGCCAGGAGCCTCCTGTATTTCTTCAACGACGTACGTTATGTTTGAGTCGGTCTGTGAGCGAGTCAGGCTGGGCTTACGTTCCGGTGTCGGTATGTGTTGTGACCCTTGCATGCTGACTGAGTCTATTTGGGATTCCAGTGAACCCTGCAAAAAAAAGCCTATGTTACTAAAGAATCTAAATTCCAAACTAAAGTTTAGACTCTAATAATGGCCAGCTCTTGGATATAAGATTCTCCTTAAGACAAAAGAATTTCTAGAATTCACAATGCTGAAATTTAAGACGAAGCTAATTTTCTCCTTATCCTACCCGGAATTTTGATGGCAAATTACGTAAGACTTTTCAGTGAATAATAAAAAGGAGGCTTCTGAAAGGTACAATCTTGCTTTTGTATCCGAAATAGCTTCACAATTATAGTTAACGCCGTTGTAAAATGATTAGTCAGAAGGTCTCGACTCATTTAAATCAAATAAGAACTATCAGGGACTCAGAGTCATTAAGTATCACTCTACACACCTGTCTAGTCTTAGACAAATAATCAGGTGACGGAGTAGGAGTATGTTCAGTCACAGTGATAATTGGGTTCTTTTTCTTCTGTGCATTTGTAGGCATCGTGTTCGAAGGCCCCTGTGTTCTCTCCGTCCTCACTTCATCAATGTACCTGCAATAACTGTCTTTAAAATAACATGTTTCTTTTTAAAACTTTTGTCATACTTACCACATATTGTCCAAAAAACCTAAGGGGTTATAGCTAAGGCCTTTCATAAGTTTTTATTTATTGTTTAGTAATAATCTAAACGATTTAGACTTTCCACATCGTACCTGTGTTTTGTGGTTTATTATGTTCATGCTAAATATTTAGTATTCATTCATGCTTTAAGGTCGTATTATATTGGTGACTATCATGAAAAACTTCTAATAACTTGCAATTGAACAGTGTCCTCAACGTGAAGCATTAAAGTTCAAAATTGTATGCTTTTATTGTTAAATTTTATTTGGTATATAAGTGATATTTGCATGGATTGTACGCATTATCGCAACCAATGAAGCCTCAAACTAAATGAAGGAATTTATTTCATCTAACTACGTAATCTGACTATTGTTCTAATGCATTTATTTGTAATTATGGATTGTGTATCGGAATCTAATGAGCATTGTGCGTGCATACAACTACTTTGATGTTTTGTTTTATTGTGACTTGTGACAGTGTGTCTGAGTGTTTTTGTTACTAAATCAAAGTAATTGTTGGATGTGCTGAAATAAGCCTACTGAATGTAGCAATAAGGCTCATTTTCGGGAGTGCTTGTAAAATTTGAAGCAAAACCTCTACGCCTAGTAAATGTCGTAATACTAGTTGTTGACTAGCGTCTAAGTTACGAAGCCTCTAATTTCTTTGTTAATTTGCTCACTTACCCATTGGAGGCTAGCTCATCAATCAGACAGCTAGCGACCGAATCGTTCGTCCATTACAATAGTACGGGTACAAGCGTCAACAAGATGGGAGAAAGAGAATAAATATAATTTTTAAATAGAATTTTCACCCTGAATTTTGTGTTGATAAAAAAACATGCTGTGCTTTGATAATGAAAGAATATGTGTGATTTTGATAGAACGAATTTTGAGTTCGATTTTGTGAATATCAATAAAAGTCGTTATTATATTTGCTGCTGCTTCGATAGTTGCTTAGCGTTTTACTTCAGCTTGCGAGATCTTTGAAACATATGTAAGAGAGGGAGAACAGCAGTTTTATTACGTAACGAAGGCCTAATGACAATCGCAGGACAAATTAATGGGTGTTGTTCAACTGTCCGAATGAAAGTGATTAGCATTGGGAGTGTGTTACACAATAAGGCTGCTGAACTATTTACAAAAATGATTCAGAACTTATTCTTAAAAGATGCAATGTACCTATTGGTAGGTAAATATCAGTCTATTTCTCCCCCTCCATAAAAATCTAGTAAGTTAATAATAATAATATTCTACATCTATTAATATACCTAAATCATCTATATTAATCTGTAAAAAATGGATTTAAATATAAGTAAGTACCTACTGCATATTTTCAAGTAAGTAAAAAAATATCTACGCCTTTTCAATTACTATACTTAACATATTATTACAAATTACCATAGCTATAAAATTTTAAATGGGAAATGCCATGAAAAAGAAAAATATGAAAAAGTAATAATTGGAGTATGATATTTACCTAAGACTGGGCATACTTTTTCCTTTGATCAGGTTGCAGTGGAATAAATCGCCAGTGAGCCTCGGAGCCAAGGGTGGGAAGTTACTCGCTAACGCAGAATTAGGACGATCGTCAGTATTGTCCAAGCTCCTGTGATATTCCTGCAAAGATACTCAAACTAAGAATATATACTTGAAAAAGGTTTTAAAATAAGCGAAAAAATATATAGCTACAGATAGCATCCTAACTGCAGAGTGAAAGGAGAATTTGTGGTCATCGTGTCCAATTTTTTCCAGCGCTTTTTCTGACTTCGACAGTAGCTTTGTTTCCACGAACGCTTTTAAGTCGGCCATTTTCATTTTACGTTTTATCTTCTCGCTAGATCTTCGAGTCATGAGGTTCTCCTCTTCTGCTACCTTTGTTGGTGACGGGAAAGGCATTTCTGTTATTGGAGACATGTCTTTAACTTCTGGAATTTCGATAAAGTTCTTCAGTGAGTCGCGGTCCTTTATATCTGGACTCTGGTAGACTGATACCTCTATCTTAGGTATAGGCAACGAATTGCTTCTCTTTCTCGGTTGAGTTTGTTTTGACATATCGTCGCATATGTCTCGTAGCCTGTAACGCAGTGTATGTTTTATTGATATGATCATTATTTTTTTTCTGTAAACTGTAGAGAAAATGTAGGAAGACGTACCGGTTGTATAAATAGTGCAGGGCCCAATATACGCCCTCTTCTTGCCATTGAGATGTAAATAGGCACCTTAACGTAGCAACATCTAGGAATGTTGCAGCCGACACCTGAAAATACATATCAAAACAGTGGTATCTATTTAAAAAAAAACTAATGATTCTGGTATGAAACAAGATCGACGTATGTACCTCAGTCTTCAAAACAACAAAAATCACACTTTAACTTTATTGTACTCAGTAAAGTAAGCATTTCATACGAATGTGAATTTTATTTATATACATTAATGTTCAAGTTCGTATGAAACGCCTACTTAGCAAAGTAAAGACAAAATGTTTTTAATATAATTACTTACATTTCCTTGTTTAGCCGTGGGTGGTTTTTCTGTGGATGTAGGAGTACCCTTGGTGGGCCCGCCTCCACCGCCACCACTGTCTGATAAAGATTCTTTGTCTGACGAACTGCAAACATTAAAGTCTTTTTTTTCATCAATTTCATATTATTATATTTTTAAATATAATTTATATATCTTTAAATTTAGAACAAAAAATACACAAAAACATTTATTATATACATAAAATGTGTACATGACACATCTAGCACTTAAACGTAACTGGCGAAATGTAGTTGTAATATGGTACACCTCTGCTTAACCCTTCGAGAAAGCCAGGCGTCATGTTGTGTTATATTATGCTGTATAACTGGTTAACTCAGTTGTGAAGCAACTGAGTTAACCAGTTACGAATCCAGGACTCCACAACAGTTGTATTTGAAATTTAATTAAATCGTACATCTAAAACCTTACCTCATCTTGGTGATTTGTGGCAAAGGTTTAATGCCTGGTAGTCCCGGCTTCGAGCAGTCGGGCTTACGGGGTTGAAATATACTGGGGTCGGCTGCATACACTGTGTATGCCTCCTTGACAGCACCTCCGAAGTTTTGTTCCGAAGGCAGTCGGTATATGAACTGGAAGTGACGGAAAATGAACTGAGGTGTCGCATTGCCATTTCAATCTCACAGAGAGGAGGCCTTTGTCCCAGCAGTGGGAAGATTATAGGCTTATTATGCTTATTGCGTTTTAGAGCTGATTTTGAGATTGTAGCTCGTTAAAAAAACATATTACAATATCGTAAATGAAATGTTGTTCACACAGTCGCGTCGTTCACACACAACTAGGTCGATTTGGTAGTTTTTTGGTTGTATGGAACGAAAATTTTAAATTATTGAAATTTAAACAGAACAATATCTGAGCATAGTGTAATTGTTTATCACTTTATCTTACCACATGTTCTTCCTCAGTACTAGAACTCTCTTCAGGTATAGTTTCAGGGAATATGGTGTCTTTGGGTGATGACAGCCATGGCTCCTCTTCAGTACTGGCCTGTTTGGACGTTACTTCCGACTGCGACATCGACACGTTCTGGCTGGGTGGACTACCACTTACATTACCACCTCCACCTTCTTCCTTAGACAATTTGCCTGTAAGATCAAAGTTGTTAGCTATAAACTGTGTCAATTCTGAATGCAATAATAATCAAAATGTTATTTATTAATATTAATAATAATCGAAACCAAGCTCCATACAGGTATAAGAAAAGTTTTACGCGCATACGCCCAAGGTTGCTAAATATAAAGAAATTAGGTTACAGTGGTAAATAAACAAACTCCAGCGGGGTCAGTCCAGGGGATGCAATTGCAAGAAATTATGTTAAGGAAAAATACCATAAATTATAGTCATTAGTAATAAAATTACTAAAGAGTAGAAGTATGATAGGTTTCTCTACATACGTCCCATAAACACGTCGCCTGGTTGGTGTCTCTTGGAATACTTGCCACCTAGAGGCTTGGGCTTTGGTTTGACGAGAGTGGTGAAGCATGGTGCTTCAGGATGCCTGAACTCCCACATCGCTTGCCACATCTTTAGGCCATTTTCTAACCGATAGTTGTTCGTGAAGTCCGATTCTTTCAGGTGGTGAGACAGTGGTGCAAACAGGAACACAAACAGCTGGAAAACATTGAAAATTGTAGGGTAAGTAGTATATAACACAAGTAGTGAGTTGTTGTTATGATGAGGTCTAAAGTACATTGTGTTGGACATAGGTACCGACGACGACGACGACGACGACGGTTGCAAGAGGGTACACTTACATCAAACTGCAAAATAATGTAGCTGTAAAATCATTCAAAACCATAAAAATAGCCGAAAATGCCTAGTAAAATAAAAGAGAACTTAACCTATTTCAGTTGAATTAAAAAAAAAAAATTCAATCTAAAGCTTTTGAGCATTAATCAACTTACTGAACTTCTATGTCCAAAAATCTAATCGACCCTAGTCAGGGTGCTAACTCTATCGACCTTGCTTCACTCGCTCTTGCATCATCCTCTGCCTTAATTCTTAAGCTTCTTTAATTAAATCGACACAGTAACAACTCTTTCTATCCCATTTGAGGCGAAATGTTAACATTTTCACACTCACTTGCTCGCTCTTGCATCTTATTTTTTTAAGCTTTTAAGTCAACAAAGTCACTCCTTGTATAATGGACAAACAATAACCTGCCATATCTGAGGTGAAGTGCTAAAACGATTGAGCTCCATTCAAGGAGCTGAAGTCACCCCTCTGAAATAAACTTGCCAGCGCCCATGGTGCTGTTTTTTTTTAAAGAAAACTGACCCATTTTAGACCTTTATGAGTACTATAAATTCTCACCCTCTTTAGTTAGTATAGAAACAAACAAACATTTACCGTCAAAGCAGGTATGGAGAACAAATAATGAAATGGGTTTGAGAAGAATACTCCATTCTCATAGTCGCTCTCAATACATTCATCTGATGCATCAAGAAGGATCCAATGTAGTGTGTACAGCAGCTTCGTTTCCACATTGCCCAGGGATTGCATGTTGTCTTTTACCCTTTTAAAAACATTAAATTCATTTCTTTAGTATTTATTTGAATTATTTCCTAAATATTTGGATCTTTATGTGATTAAATACAAGCATCCAAATATTTAGGAAATTTTGATGATGATTGCAGAATATTATGGACTTAATTTATAGATTGCATTGAACACCTTATCGACGGGTCCTACGTATACTAGTACAAGTGCAAAAACACAACTTTACAGGAGAGCGAATTAAACGTTCTATAGCTTGTAATTTTGACATAAATCAATAGAAATATTTGAAATTTTGTAATTTTGTATTTTAATATCATATGAAAAAGACTGCATTATTTGATTTTCTTATTTTTTTATACTTTAGAAAATAGCATGACTTGCATTGATGTAGCTTATTTTCTTTACAATGATAGAACCGGTAAACTGGTACAAGTGACCACTTATACCAGTATATAGTGTACTTATTTGTGCACATAAAAAAGAAAATAGAAGGAAATGACCTTGTTTACATGCACTATTTTATCTATCGAGCTAATATAAGCTTAAACTAATAACAAAAACATCTTTTATAGAGTTTTTAACACTTGCAACAGTTTTCTGTGATATTCTTTTGTTATTAACTTAAAATATTTTAATGGGAATAGGAGTAAATGAAAACAAATAACTAAAAAATCAAAATAGAAGTTTATTTTTGGTTATTGATTTATGCAGTGGCTTTTTCAGAAAACCCGATCTTCCGAAGCGATCTTCCGAAAGACTTTTCTTAATTTTTTACGCGCCTGTTTTACTACTACTGATCCTGCAGCTCACTCAATAATGTTGTGCATGTAGACTAGCGTCTAACTGCTCATCACTGATACTACCTCTGTCGGACACGAAGCCTGGTGAGACAGCGTGCTTTTTAGCCAGGCCCACCAGTGAGTTCGAGCCTATTAATTATCTTCTAAATAACATAAAAGGAGCAACTAAATGACTGACCAATCAACGCGCAGCCGAAACTAAGAATAGGACGGACGTGAAATTTTGCACACGGCTTCCTTTTAAAATGTAGGGGAGCACTAAGAAGGGGTTTTTGGAAATTCGACCTTAAAGGGGGTGAAACGGGGGGATTTGGTTTGTATGAAAAAACTTATTCCTTGAGTTAATAAACTTGAAACTTTGCACAAATACTTATCTAAGTAAATTTTAAAGTTGGTTATGTATTATTTTTCTAAACTACCCCCTAAAGAGGGATTGGGGGTGTCAAAGTTTGTATGGCAGAATTTTAACGCGCTGTCTGACTAACTCGAAACTCTACATCTGATCAGAGAAAACAAAGCTTATCATTATAGTATATTTAAAATGTTAAATTGATAATTACCTTCGTAATTTTCTGTAATGTTTATTGTGCTGCGCTTATTTTCTAATAGATCTAGCATTAATTGACCTCGTGAACGCTTCATTGTTGTTACTTCTTACCACTGTTACTACAGGAGGAGAAACTAAATCCGAATATTTTTTTAACATTGAAAACGTGAACTAAGACGTTTCGCAGTTATACCAGTGTTTGAGTTCACTTGCGCTCACGCGTCGCGTCGTACGCGACGACCTACACTGGTGTAAGTGACTTACATCAGTGTAGATGGTCGCGAGGCTTAAAATGATGTCACTTACATCAGTTTACAAGTTTGTATCTTTGAAATTATTTGATATTTCAATATGATTTTTACAGGATACAAATATAAGGTAATTTTAAGGCTTTTGATGTAATAAAACGGTTTTCGGTATTTTGCGGGTTACACCAGTATACGTAGGACCCGTCGTTATAAGCTTTGCTCATTCCAAAGGAAGACACACAAAAAGGGATAATACTTTTTATTGAAGCATGTGTTAAGAGTATCATAATAAAATTATTGGGCTAGTTGGTATCACCTTGGTACCTTCATTCTTAAACAAATAAAATTAAACTTTACCTGTTGTGCAACAGAGCTGCTAACGCATGCATCACATGAGGCAACGATGCTTGTATGAGCCTCCATCGTGGAATGGATTCTATAGCATCCGCTAGGCTGATAGACAGGCCAAACCGTAGATTTTGTACCAGCACTTTCTCAAATGACTGTAATTTAGAGGTAAGTATAAAAATTAAGGTACCTATAATAATAAGACGTATTCTTCAAGTTTCTTTTTGTGGAAACTGCTGAAGAAAAGGAATGCGCTGACAGGGTAGTCAGCGAATTCCTTTTCTTCTGATGAAATAGTTTTAAACAACATAATAAAATTATGAAACATGGTTTTATGAATTATTAATATATTTTAAGGAAGAAATCTTACCTTGCAAGCTTCTTTAACTTCCTAAGAGGTGTGCGATTGAAATAAAGATGATTTAATTAAATAAATACTGTTAAAAGTTTTCAAGTAAACAAACATTTTGTAAATTTCATGACAAAGGTAAACATGCCAAAACAGTAGTCTGTCAAAATGTCAATGTCAATTTTCAAATTTTGTAGGTATAATGTTGCCAAATTAAAACCTGTTGTGCGGCTAAGAAAATGTCAGCGGAGTGTTTGAGTAATTTTAATTAAAATCTTAGAGGAAAGCCCATGAAGCAGGATAAAAATAATATTTCATTAATTTCGGTAATTCTCACTCATTCTCCCATTAACATTTTTTTTTTCAAAACAAATGGAGCAAACAAGGCGTGTAAAACATTAAAGAAGAGCGTCATATTTATATAAACAACGAAGCACAGTAGCAATACAAAAATAAAACCATAAAATGGCGACAATAACAAGTAAAAACCAATAAACCAAATTATTAGGTAAGCATAATTTAAAGCTAAAGCACAATCATGTGATTACTTACGTGGTGTCCAGGAGCACGTTGGCAGAACTGCGTGTTATCAACAAATAAGTGACACTTTACATTCAACACCAAAACGAACAACACACAAAATTAATTCATATAATACAAAAATAATTCCCGTACCGGGAATCGAACCCGAGCCTCCTGGGTGAAAGCCAGGTATCCTAGCCACTAGACCATACGGGAGATACTTGTAGTATCATTATATCCAATTTACAATGTGCTAAATACATTCTGTGACCTCATAGCCATACAACATAGGTTGTTAGTCGACGTAGACATGGGTGTAATAATATCGCTGCGGGATTATTTAGCTAACTGGATTTTCAAAGAAACGGCTTATTGCCGCACGTTGAAAATCAAAGTATGTTTTTTCGACGCGGTGAGATGCACTCTGTTGTATTCTCAATGCCCATTTCAACACCGACAGTAGAAAATCCAGGTCGCGATAAAATCCCGCCACGATATTTTTACGTCCGTGTGAAAGTTAACTTACATTTAGGTACTTATAATACAATTAGCTCAGCACTTGTTCAAGTAGAATGAAGGTCATGACGAATTTGGCCTTTTTAATGCTCTAAGACTGATCCGCCGTTTTCGATATGTAGGCACGTAGTAGGTCCTAATCGATTCATGTGGTAAATAAAATTAAAGACTGTATTTTGTCTGGCCTTGGGTGATGGACCCTGTGATGGGCCACATAACATGTGATGTACCTATATTTCTTTCCAAAAACGCAACGTCTTTTCCGAAAACTCCAATAATACCTTTTACGGAAACACAAAAGTCAGCCAGTGTTTTGAGCGTATGTACACAATTTGCAAACATTGAGATATTTAGTGTAGGCGTTATCAATACTTATAATTAAGTAAGTATATTACTATTTTATGATTGTCATAAATATGTAGGTACTTACCATGCAGGCAGCATCGTGAAGTTTTCCTAGGCGCGGTCTCACAAACGGGGTGGTTTGTCTCCACAGGAATATCTGGACTGGAATAGGGACTACCTCCTCGGAATTTGGATCTTCTTCGGACATGTCTTTTGCTTTCAGGAGGGTTCCCTGACAAAGTACATTGATTGATTTGGTTTGGGACAAAAGGCGCCGGATTTTTTCCGTCCGCGAGGTATCTATAACTACCTATGTGATTTTATACATAATTGTGATTATACTTACTTATGTAATCTACTTATTAAATTTGTGAAGGAAACATTTCAGATTTCAACAAAACCACATCAAATAAAAGACAGGTATTTTAGGATAATCGTAGATGGGTTAACTTCTAAAAGTAAAAAAGAACCTGAAAAATTCATGGAACCTAAGTAGGTACAATTCTAGGAATAAAATAATTCTGATACCATCTTACCTTCGTAGAACTAATGAACTTAAAAGGTGTTAAATATAATTAAAGTAAGTGTAACCATTTCATTAAACAGCTTGCAAACATACCTCACTTGCAGTAATTAACACATAGTTTTAACTCATGGAAATCACCACTGTTTACATCCCATGGTGTCACAATGGGAAAGTTAGGGAGGAAACGAGGACCTCTTTCACGGGACGCGGGACTGGGAATGAGGTTCCGCGCAATTGTGACGAGACGGACGCGTAGGGTTGGCGTAGCTAAGTTTTTCTTAATTTATACAGTCGTAATGTTCACTAGGTGCTTTGCAAAGTAGTTACGAATACTTACCTATTATCATAGAAAACTAAATTACCTTACCCATATTTCTATACTCTACTAACAGGAAATGTATACAATTATCTACCAACCAGGTAGGTATCTACCAACAATAGGTTGCTTACACATAATCGCCATCACCAATTTGCATACCCATACGTAGGTATAATAACGGCTAATGAAATAAGATATACCTAAATACTACCTAAATGAATCTCTTCTTTTGCTTTGACAAAATATCCTCCCTATTTTGTAGACGAAAGCTACATCCCATCTGCAGCAACCCTGGGAAATTTTCAGCATTGATCTGTGCGCGCGGGTCGAGAGGCGGAGGCAGCCTCCGGTTGCCATAGAAACGGCAACATGGCTGCTTCCCGAGCAACTGGAAATGTAGGCCAGACTTTTATTCAAAGATAATTGCATTGATATGGTCTAGGTTTGAAAAATATAGAGGTTTATACACAAACTTTTTTATTGCTAGAATGAAATCCATAAAGCGTTTTTAAAAGTGAGTGCCTTTTTAGGTTTTGTTGCTTTAAAGTAGATAATTAACAATCACGTAACTAAGTATAGTATGTTAAACACAGCAGTAAGTACCTACATCAGTTTATCCGCAAATGTTGAAGGTTGGGAGTTGGGCGCCCGATCTTCGAAACCAGATCTGTGATTGTGTTCGGTACAGAGGCCAGCACATCAAGCTACCCCAATCTGTCAAATTTCTTTTATGGTTTTTCAAGTTTGTTCCAAAAAGGAATAAGGTTTATGTTCAATTGGGACAATTTTACAGCTGGCGTCTGTACCTATTTAGGAAGTTTTTGGGAGCTGTATTTTCAGGTTCAGAAAGTGCTAAGAAACTACATAACATAACGCCTTGTTTGCCCGAATGGTTGGGCAGGGGTGTACCTATAGTACAGCCACATGCTAAAAGTAATTCTTAGCCTGATATAAACGATCTTTAATTCGTGCTGATTTACAAATTAAACTCGGTAACCAAACAAGCAAATGTCCAAGTACTTATCCACGGGTTCACCATTTTGAAATCTTAGGTATAAATCACGTGAAAAAATAACGTGTTCGCAGGAACGTTCTATAACAACCCTTGTCCATGTAATTTATTTGATAAGGTCCCCAAATAAAATGGTAAACGTAAAGACATTGAATTAACAAGATTGGCATAGATATCAATGTTCACTTTGCGGCAGGCAATTTACTTTATAAATAGAGACGGTCAGGGAGCGGCGGCACTAACAGTACCCATTTTGTAGATTGTTTCCGTTAGTTGTGTCCACATACATTGTCATTGTTTTATGCAGCCGTCAGATTTTATAGCCAATTAGCTGATGTTCATTTGGTTTCTATATGTTGGAGTGAGGGGTAGTTAGCGTAGTTATACCTACCTAATTAGAAGTTGTTGTGGTCATCACCAACTGCGGGGTCGGAAAATTCGATGCATGTGAATTTTTATTTACTGTATTTTACACAAATCGATCATGAATTGACTTTACCCCAATCTCCTTAACCAATGTAGCTATGTAGTATTCGAGGATCGGAACACAAGGGAATAAATAGTAAGATGTTTCAACGAGAGCTTCGAATCGCGATGCCCTAAAACCTGTTTCCCCCGTCACTTGGCCGCGCAATGATACTTATCTTACGCATCGGTCGGCCGACCTCTCGGTTCTGTTGCGCACAGCCATCAAAACACGAGGACACTTTACTTTTCTGGATCTCCACTTCAACCAGTCGAAGCTATGCTAGAGTTGATTTCTCTAAAATCGGAGGTGAATGTTCCAGAAAGCGGCTTTCTGTAAGGCAGGAAACTTTACGCTACTCATTTGAATAAAATACCTTTCGAATACTTATACAATCATATAGTACCTATAGGCTATTATTATAGATGAGTGTACCTATAAGTATTTGAAAGCACTATATTCTTGGGCGTTTTGATAAATAGGAGAGCTGACGTACACAGTTATGCAGTAATACGAGTAACAACGGTATATTTCGTTGGCATGAGTGATTCACTTGCCAGCAACGATTATTATCATCTATGTCGTGGCTTGTTACTCACGTAATTAAACTACTGTCATCTTTAATCACTCATTGTACGCCAGTATTGTTAATTGGAATACGAGTATCTACCTTGTTTCTTACGTGGATAATGAAATTTCCCATACGCAACTGGTTAAATGTTAGGTATGTTAATAGGTGCTAGGAAATGTATGCATTTGATTGGATTCAAATATAAAGAAAGAGAGAAAAATGCAAAGGAACAGGATGCATACAAAAGGGTAAGAACACTTGAATAAAAAAAAAACGTGTGGCACTCGGAGACTGCCGCGGTAAAGCTATTGCATAGCATTTTTTATCAACTTATGCAATTATAACGAAAATAACCTAACACCCCCCAGTGTGAAATGGCTAAAATACTGCTAAAACGGTAAGAAAATTTCAGAAACGATCCATAAATATCGTATATTTATGGATCGTTTCTGAAATTTTCTTGTTGTGTGTATGAAAATTCAGATAAAGCAGGCAAAATTACAATTTTAACATGTCATTCCTCCGTTGCTATGCAACAGTCCGACCTGTTGCTAGATGTTAGGTTATTTACGTTACGGAATTTCTGGATTCGGTCTCCACGCTCAAGGCCCGCGATAGAAGCTATGCAATAGCTTAAAAATGAGAACAATACAGATCTAAGACAAAAAGCTCAAATCTAAAAAAATCTTAATAGGTACCTAAAGGTTACTAAAGTTAGGCAGGTTTGTGAGGGAAGCAATGATGGCATAAAACCTAAGCCGAGCCTATAGGTATATGAAGAACATATTAATTGGTCACTGTCCACTGCTGGATTAAAATATGACTGGATAAAATTAGAATACTTAAATAGAAGAAAGATAAAAACGAAAAAAAAAATAGGTTATTTGAGCCTTGTGCAAGAGGTATAAAAGTAAAAAATAAGTACCAAATTAAAATAAAATAAATGGGTAAAATAAGTATCACGTGCACTTCGCCCTCTAACTAAACTTGGTCCATTACCTAAACAACGGGCCCGAATTGCATGCATTACAATGAGCTTATTATTCAACGAGATGAAAATAGCTTTATGGACAATCACAATGTTCCGTACCTACCTACCCACATATCTACTTATTACATACAATCTCTGTTTATTTCCGCCCACACTGGGTGAAGGAAGTTAAAATAATTTCGAAGACACCACCTGTCTTACGTCATTGTAATGAATCACGCACTAACTTTAATTATTTCTTGAAAATTGCAACATTTCTGTACGAAATATAGGTACGGAGGAGGCAAATACTTATTTTGCAAGTTTTAACCGTATCTACGTAATTGGTAGCTCGAACTAATAACTCGATCCAAAGACTCTTTTATGTGAAACCTATTTATTAATATTGTCATTGGTAAAACCTACCATGTGCCACTTTAATGGTAAAAGCCCGAAAAATCGTCGTATATCTACGAAACTAAGATTTACAATTCACCGTTACCAGGTAAAGAAAATAGATTATTAGGTTTAGGTCACCTATACCTACCTAACTATTCGTCATCCAGAAAAGATTTACCTAACTAAAAGCTAATGAGTAAATGATGTCACGGCGTTTTCTTGAAACCATTGAATTTCACATTGAACTGCGCACTTTGTGACACACCTGTTTTCTTTCTTTATTTATGGACCAACTCGTTAGTAGGTTATTAATTTCTGTGATTGTCTGCATACAAAATTATCTAAAAATTAAACAAGATTTTTGCTGATTTACACTATATACCCGGTTCATAACAAATTATTCTATACGATACAATCACGAAACTTCGTCAAAAATAGAACGAGGTTGAAGTTTTAGAATATATGCAACATACTATAGCTATTGGCTGGGCGTTACCGAAATAGCGACGTTGTGTTTTGAATGGAAACTGCTTTTTACGTATTTGAGAAACTTTATTATAGGACACAGAAATAATTTCAGAATTATATTGAAACTAGTAGAATAAATCGTGGGGGAATTAATGAAAGTATGTCATAAGTTGATGTTAAATGATGCTAATCTGTTTTATCAAGCTTTCAATATTATTATGTCACATTTTAATTTTTCGTCATAGTTTTGATGAGGATTTATAAATTTGAAATATGTGTTTGGTTTTCAGTACCAAATATTTTAAATATTAGGTCTTTACCTATGAAATTGCCGTTCTGCAGTACTGGCCATTTCAAATCAAAATAATTTTTGTTTGGCTAAGAATTCTAATTTCAAATTAATTTTATTTTAAAAACATGGATTTTTTTTCTAAAAGTAGTCATTTCTTTATTGATTAGTGTTACATTTTCATCGCATTTCAATCTTTTTCGTCATCATGGATACGTTAAAAATTCGAGTAATTATGGAATATGAGTACCGTCGTGGCAGCAACGCGGCACAAGCGGCACGCAACATCAACGACGTTTACGGAGCTAACACTACAAACCAACGCCCCACCTGTTATTGGTTTGCTCGCTTCCGTTCTGGAAATTTCGACCTGAAAAATGAACCTCGCGGTCGTCCGAAGACTTTGGTCGACAATGACGAATTAAAGGCGATTGTGGAAGCTGATGATACACAATCTACGGCTGAATTAGCAGCAGCTTTCGACGTTAGCGTCAAAACAATATTGGTCCATTTGCGTCAAATTGGCAAGGTAAAAAAGCTTGACAAATGGGTGCCCCACGAACTCAATGATCGCCAGCGCGAAGTACGCGTCGAGACGTGCCTTGCACTGCTCAACAGACACACAAATGAAGGAATTTTGAACCGCATTGTTACCTGCGATGAAAAATGGATTCTGTTTGATAACCGTAAGCGCTCAGCAAGTTGGTTGGATCCTGGTTCAGCACCTAAACAATGCCCTAAACGAAAACTTACCCCTAGAAAAGTGATGGTCACTGTTTGGTGGTCTAGCGCCGGTGTGATTCATCACAGCTTCTTACCAAACGGGGTGAGCATTACTGCAGATGTGTACTGTGAAGAACTGAACACAATGATGGAGAAGCTGGCGCATCTCCAACCAGCATTGGTCAATCGCTCGTCTCCGCTGCTCCTGCACGACAACGCGCGACCTCATACTGCACAGCAGACGGTCTCCAAGTTGCAAGAACTGGGGTTGGAAGCTCTCCGTCATCCGCCCTACTCACCAGACCTTGCGCCTACAGACTACTACTTTTTCCAGAATTTGGATAACTTCTTGGCGGGAAAAAAATTTAATACCCGAGAGGCAGTACAAAATGCCTTTGAAGAATTTGTTGCCTCCCGTCCAGCTGATTTCTTTAAGAAGGGCATCAATAAACTGCCACTGCGATGGCAAAGATGCATTGATTGCATGGGTGATTACTTCGATTAATACAAATAAAAAATTCATGAAAAAAATTCGTTTAAATTTTTTCATACAAAACGGCAATTTCATAGGTAAAGACCTATTAAATAAATCGGTATCTGGGTCAAAAGATGAACGAGATGGTTGGAAAGAGTCTGAAGCACCATCCCGGCTGGCGGCTTTAAAAAAGAATGTGTACCGACTGTCAAAGAAAAATGAATCTTAAGAGTCTTATTACAAGGTCAACAATCTTATTGAGTTATGCTAAATAATGACACCTCTCGATTACTCAAATGTGTTTACTATAATTCCGTTCGTGACAGACAGTTTTATACATATTTTTAACTTACATCTTCATGTAAGTTAAAAATGTGTAAAAAAGGGTTTTCTCCGACGCTGTCCTCGCTCATATAAGAGTTGTAAGACTGGTTACAGATAAATAGATTAGGTAGGTATATTTTATTTGTAAAAACAGTGCTTTACATTTTCTTATAGTCTACGTTAATAGAAAGGGAAACTTAAAAACAAAAATAAGACGCAAAGGAATCATTTTGATTATGAACTCCATACTAGGTCGAGACTCTCGAGCCCGTCTCGTGGAGTCCATGGGTGGTAACACCGTATAATGAAATGCAATCCTTGATAATTTTATACTTTGAAAAAATTTAATGAAATAAAACGTTTTTTAATAAATATATAAAAACTTTTTGTTTATAGGAGGAGATAATAATTATCAGTAACAGTACTGGCTGGAGAAGTTAAGAGATAATAAAATAGAAAAAAAAAAATGATTAGCTGTCATTAAAAATCGTCAAGATGTTGTGTAAGGAAGGTGTGTTTGATGTAGATTTATTATTTATGTTTTTAGAAATGTATTATTAGGTATGTAACTTAAAAATGAACAAAGAATTATTAGTAAAACCAACACTGCACTTTTTGCGTACAGTCGACGGTGAGCAAGCCTGTGACGCGCGCCTTGCGGCGTTGCTGGCAGTCCATCTTGTCAGTCAGGTTTTGGATGAAGCGTCTGTCATAGCAAATGCTGCTACCGAAACAGGTAATCATATTATCTGAGGTCAATCACGCCATTTTTCCATGGATGTAGGCAAAAACAACAGAAAGCCATTTACTACGATCCATATATACTCTTTTTGCCTCGTTTACGTTTATACATCTTGTCATATACTCACGCCCGTTTCAAATACTCTGTACTATGCACGTTACCTTTCTGAAGAACATCACCATTAAGGTCACTATAATATGTCCTAGAGCGTCGCCTCCCGGCGTTTCCACTCACTGTCTTGTAAATACCTTAATCTACAAGTAAATTGTCCTTCTGAATTAATAGTTTCCGTGCCGAATTTTGTGCCCTGGCGATTGTGTTGAATCTTGATAATAAATACTCTGCTTTAGTTGCAAGTTTTATCAGCATTTTATAAATAAAGCCATCTCTCCTTAAACGCGGTTGCGGCCCAAAAAAACGCCACCTCTCCCTACATCAAACTTGGCTAGACGCGTCTAAAAAGAAACGCATAATTATAAACTTAATTATGATAACAGGTCGTCCGTGGCGTTATCGTTCAATGCTGAAAAATCTTGAGAATGATAAACTGTGTGATGCTGATGATGAAGACACATCGTTTGAGGCGTCAAAGGGCGACAGTGACATCGTGAATGAAAATAAGATAGAGCTTGTTGCCAATGTAGTTGCTACATCGACGCCGGAAAAAGTTACAGGTAGTTTTAACTCAGGTAACATTTCAGACGTCTGCCAATTATTTAAAGTGACTGAAACAATGCCTGGTAAAATAATTGGTATTCTTGGTGGGACAAACTGGTCTTCTGTAATGTATGACAGAAAACAGTTTGATCCCGGCAAGAATCAGTCTAAAAGCATGCTTTTAGACTGGTTCTTGCTGGGGTTGTTACTTTAATTAAAATAAATAAGAAATAAATGTAACAAATGTTGAATTTAGACAAAATAAAATACAATTTCACAATACTACAACAGAATGGATACGAATCAAATACAATGTCAATGCAATTTTAATATAGATGAATAAGTGGGTACAAATTATGAGGGTCACAGACAAGGAGAGGGTCAATAGGACAAAGATATATTTTCTTTCGACCTTTTAAAAGCTTTTAAACTAAAATAACTACTAAGTATGTTCAATGTTTTATACAGAAACATATGCTGTGAGCACTGTTTTTGTTGTTATGTAGCCCACTGTAGCTTACATTTCAGATGATGTACAAAAAAATAAGCTCGAGTCTAGCTTCATTGGTCAAGGAGACGAAGAAATCGATTTGGTGAGCTTTAATTCCGATATTTTTTGCAATTTTATTTTATACAATATACAACTAAACTATTGTACTAAAATGATATATTATATTAGGTCTTTACCTATGAAATTGCCGTTCTGCAGTACTGGCCATTTCAAATCAAAATAATTTTTGTTTGGCTAAGAATTCTAATTTCAAAATAATTTTATTTTAAAAACATGGATTTTTTTTTCTAAAAGTAGTCATTTCTTTATTGATTAGTGTTACATTTTCATCGCATTTCAATCTTTTTCGTCATCATGGATACGTTAAAAATTCGAGTAATTATGGAATATGAGTACCGTCGTGGCAGCAACGCGGCACAAGCGGCACGCAACATCAACGACGTTTACGGAGCTAACACTACAAACCAACGCACCACCTGTTATTGGTTTGCTCGCTTCCGTTCTGGAAATTTCGACCTGAAAAATGAACCTCGCGGTCGTCCGAAGACTTTGGTCGACAATGACGAATTAAAGGCGATTGTGGAAGCTGATGATACACAATCTACGGCTGAATTAGCAGCAGCTTTCGACGTTAGCGTCAAAACAATATTGGTCCATTTGCGTCAAATTGGCAAGGTAAAAAAGCTTGACAAATGGGTGCCCCACGAACTCAATGATCGCCAGCGCGAAGTACGCGTCGAGACGTGCCTTGCACTGCTCAACAGACACACAAATGAAGGAATTTTGAACCGCATTGTTACCTGCGATGAAAAATGGATTCTGTTTCATAACCGTAAGCGCTCAGCAAGTTGGTTGGATCCTGGTTCAGCACCTAAGCAATGCCCTAAACGAAAACTTACCCCTAGAAAAGTGATGGTCACTGTTTGGTGGTCTAGCGCCGGTGTGATTCATCACAGCTTCTTACCAAACGGGGTGAGCATTACTGCAGATGTGTACTGTGAAGAACTGAACACAATGATGGAGAAGCTGGCGCATCTCCAACCAGCATTGGTCAATCGCTCGTCTCCGCTGCTCCTGCACGACAACGCGCGACCTCATACTGCACAGCAGACGGTCTCCAAGTTGCAAGAACTGGGGTTGGAAGCTCTCCGTCATCCGCCCTACTCACCAGACCTTGCGCCTACAGACTACTACTTTTTCCAGAATTTGGATAACTTCTTGGCGGGAAAAAAATTTAATACCCGAGAGGCAGTACAAAATGCCTTTGAAGAATTTGTTGCCTCCCGTCCAGCTGATTTCTTTAAGAAGGGCATCAATAAACTGCCACTGCGATGGCAAAGATGCATTGATTGCATGGGTGATTACTTCGATTAATACAAATAAAAAATTCATGAAAAAAATTCGTTTAAATTTTTTCATACAAAACGGCAATTTCATAGGTAAAGACCTATTATAAAGATGATTTGTTTTTTCTGTAACTGAAGCAAATATTTTTAGCATCAAAACGAGTTAACGAAATCAACGTCAATGTTTATTAATCATCTTTTTGACATGAGTGACGTTGAAAGAGTTATAACATGCGATGATACTGAAGTCGCACAAACCAATCCTGAGCCCAATGAACTCCTTACTGAAGCCATGAATAAAATTATGGAGTCTTTTGTGAACACTGCGTTGGGGATGACAGTTGAACAAACAATTCAAGCAGAACAGTCTCAACCAGTAGCTGGTGCCATGCCGTCGGAGAGGTCATCAAATTCTGAACATTCTGAGTATTCTTTTTTGACGGACGCTTATGCTGAGGATATCGGTAGAGATCTAGCGTTTTACATAAGTGACGACGGAGCTGGTGATGTTGATAGGAACTGTGGGGTGTCTCATATAGTTCCTGCTGTGAAAATTAAAGAGGTAGATACTTTGATCATTTCTGCTAAAGCAGAAAAGATATTTAACTTTCAGTAAAATTGACCTTTCCTAACAACTCAAGTATAATCATTTTGTTTAACTTATTATTTATTGCTTTTAATGATCAAGGTCACTTAGGTTCCACATATCCTAACATGTTTTTGAATGTCATTAGCTTTGTGATGAAATCCCTGAAAAATTGGTTGAGAGCCTTGATGCCGCCAGATATGAAAATGCCTATCTTACTTTGAATCGTAAGTTAATTTTCTAGATATAGTGACACAATATCAATAGTTTTTGGAGGTAATTAAAACAGTGCTGTCTACAATCTAGGTGATTATGATCAAAACTCTGAAGATGAAGTCGAACCAATTTTAGAAGATCCAAAAGGCATGACTCTTCAAGAAGTTGAGTTAATGACGGCAAACACATCCGATGAAAACTTAACAAATCATATTGACCCAGAACCTCGTATTTGTGTAAGTAATAAAGTTTCATAGAAATATACAACAGGTTTTCAGTTGGTATTATTTTCTATCTTTTGTCTTTGATTAGCCAAAAATTAAGGAGCTAGCAGCAACATCAGGGGTGTCTGCAGACCCAAGTGGGTCAAAGAAAAGCACGCTGGTGAGCAAGTGTCGCTCTCAAGGCGCCAGGCTCTTGGCTTGTCTCCGAGGATGGTGGCGACGTAGGACACCTGGGAGACGCAAGGTGCGAGAATAAACTCTTTGTTGATGAGTCACCGGATCAAAGTGTCATCTACCTACACATTACCATTTAGCGATACGTGTGATGTTTTGTGGAAGTCAATTATAGTGTCAAATAATTAAATCCTATCAAAAAGACCGGGAATTGAACTCAATGAACTCTGCCTCTTCTATCACCCCTATCGAAGTATAGTAACATGTTTTCAATTATTGTTATATAATTAATAAAAGATAACAAGTTGCACGCTTGATCTAGCTATTTGCTACTATATTACTCATCACTTTTCGTTATGACCTCAATATGTGCCACCACCTGAGCCTAGTGTCAGGGAACTTATGGGGAGGTCATCTTGGTCCTGAGTCTTTTCCACAGATCATTTAATACCGTTACTTGTCTTCATTAATTCTATTTAGTGTTTTATTAATTGTTGATTCGTAATATGTATTATCTTACAGGAGAATCGAATTCCGTTTGTTGCTCGCGGTCTATGTCCCTTATCTCCGGACGCAAGACGTCGAGCTGCCAGTCTTTTAGATCACCGTCTTCTACAGTCCCCCTCACCGAATCGTTCAGTTGTATGGAAGTTCAACACGGTCAATGAAGCCCTCGTGCATTCCACACGTTGGAAGGACTATACATTCGACGTAAAAGCTGAGGAATGCGGCGAGTACTGATTGTTCAACCGCAAAAATCCGCCATGTTTTATATGTTTATTCCTATTTGGTTTATTTCATGTCAATAAAGGTTTAAGTAACCGTATTGAAATGCTTACTTTCTTATGAAGTCTCATTCTTAAAGCTAAACGTAAGTTTTAATGGAAATTATATCATATTACCTATTACACAGGGTGTAAGCGAAACGCTTCTGAAAATGAAGACAGGTTATAGGGCTGTGATTCTCCATACAGTACCGTAGAAAAATCTAGTTATTTAAAAAAAAAAAAACCTCGGTTTTTAGCATTTTTTGTACACTGTGCTGTGAGAACAGTTAAATGAACCATTATAATTGAGATTAAACACATTTAAAAACGACCCCAAGTCCAGACGGCGACTTTAGGTTTAGGGATCCTTTTTAAAGCGCCGCCGCCGCCAAAATAAAATAAGTAGGTAGATACATTACAGAAGCGTCAAACGTTTTAAATTGATGCAAAATAACAAATTTAAGGCGAAAGGTATCCGTTAGCATTTAGGTTGAATATAATCTACGTTCTTGCTTCGGAAGTGTTCCCCTTACACGCTGTATTGACAAAAACAGTAAATAAATCTTTATCTGTTGATTTCAAGCATATTTTAAACACCTTCATTCCGCAGAACGTACCTATACCGCAAAGATCTGATCGAAATAGTTTAGCATAAATGTAGATTTAACATTACAATTGGCGTTAGCACGTACCAACAAACAGGGCAGGTGGAAAATGTTTTCATCTCTTTTACACTTGTAGCTTTAGTGTGTGTTTGAAGACGCTATGGAAACGGACCGACTCCGCCGAAAATAGAACGGTTGCGGATTCCTGGGCTAAATCTCAAATATCCAGACGGGTGCGCCATCTAAGCCAGTTAAAACAGTCCCGCGAAAAGTTACCGAGCCCCACTTCTTGTCTGAACGTCTGCCAGTGAAGACCGGGAGGGAACCAACTAACACCACACAAAATGGTGAGTCACTGACGTCAGTGAAAATGTGGCAAGGTGTTAAGTGAGAAAATGGACTGTTAGCTTGGCAAGTGATAAATTAAAAAGCAATACGTAAAAGTAAACGCGTTTTTTCGTCGTGCAAGTTATTCCGCAGACCGGAGGCTCGCGAGCGACTCGGATGTGTTCACTTCACCATCCTCCATATAAATCAGTGTTGTGCTTATAAACCAGTGAAAGAAGATGGTATCGTATAATCCGAATGCTTCTACACAAACCGAGCTGAAAAGCTGTGAATACACACAAACTAATACCACTACACTATGCATGGCAACTGTTACATACAAGGAAATAACGAAATATTTTTGGTAATTTTCAGAGCGACCTCAGCAAGAACGACGTTGAAAGTAAGTACTTACTTTTTTATTACACGTAATTTTGTTTACCTAACGATTAAGAACATTACAGCGGAGACACATGTTGAATCAGATGTGCCTGGATTTTGTGGTGTGGAACTATAGGGCCAACTAACATTGGTAACAAGATTAATATAATATAATATACGTTGTCTTTGTCAAACCTAACTCTGCAACAGAGATAATTGCGTCAGCATGTTTAGCATTTCCGTAAAGAAACGTAACATATGAAACGGGGAGTGAGGATCATAACATCTAAGTTTAGCATCGTTTCTCATAAAAGGTGCGTGTTACTAAGAGATGCCGGGTGGCAGCGCCAGTGGCACGGCCATGCTGCGCGCGCGCTGCGTTCCAAAATTAAACTCGTGCGTCACGTGATCCCGAATCGCCGCCCGCCCAAACAGAGAAACTCCGCTCAGATTTCACTGCAAGCGCGCTACGTATGTTTTAGCGTGGGAATCAAAATCTATATACATGGACTATGTATATTTTATGTAACGGATATCTGTCACTGCATTTGCAACGATAAATAAGCAGTCATTATCAAGGTCGGCAAATGATCTTGAATCAGCTGATCCTTATGCACTTTACGCATGCGCCTAGTATTGAAGAGCAATCTAATAAATCTTCGAGAAAATTCTCATGATACTGCTGATATAATTTAATTGAAACATTTCAATATTTTGAATAATCGAAATCAAATTGAAGTTGCTCTGAGAACTTTTTTTTTTTGTAAAATTTTAAATCGGATTATTTGAAAAACAATACAAATCATTTTGTGACGGAACTCTTCAGTCGGTTACTGTTTCAATCAAGCTATAATTAGAACGTGACTCAGGAGTTCACACCGAATATATTGAAACGTATCGTGGAAAAGTATTATTCTGAGCTAAGAATGTCCGCCCACGCCCCATTCCGCACGTTACCTGACTTAAGCAACTAGTATTTTCCAGAAGCCGTATGAATTTTGAACGAATCTGCTACATTATTTGAAATCATGGAACTCACAATTAAAGACTTCCAACTCATTACAGACTACGGAACAATTGATAATTAAATACTGTTGGTTGAAAAAGGACGGATTAAAAATCCAAATTGTAATTCCATACAGACATTTAAACGCGTGAGCCTTATTACCATGGGGTAGGCAAGCCACCTGCTACGATCCTAACATATTCAAAATTAAATGAACATTCAGTTAATTAAAGCTACTCATACAGAGAAAGGATGCTAAACTTACAATTATTCAATTTTTACCGAGTGGCAAATAAGGAGAATTTAACACACAACGCATGAATTTGTGAAACAATGATTTAGGTCAGTAGAGCAATGAGCCCTATGTTTTAACATCGTATGGAAAAATTAAACCTATGTTACTGAAGTTACAAAGTAGTTCTAGAAGAAGTTCTAGTTCATGGTTTATAGTCAAAACTTATGACTGTTTTTTTTGCACAGGGGCATCCTTCGCCTTCTCCATCTACGACTTCGATGGCTCCGGCAAGATCGACGCCTTCAACGTTGGAGATGTCCTGAGGGCACTTAACTCCAACCCCACACTGGCCACCATCGAGAAACTCGGTGGTACCAAGAAGAAGGGCGAGAAACAGCTCACCGTAAGTAGCAATCAAAGTGAAGATAATTATTTAAACGGAGGAAGGAACATATTTTCAGGATCTGCAGCAAAACTAATAGCTTTAGATGGTTAAAATTAAGCTACAATTCACTGAAAATGAGTTACTAGAGTAAGCGACCCTAAATATGATAGCAAGAATAAAGAATTGAATTGTGACCACATGGATGGTGTTTGACTCGCTAAAAATCAGAAAAAATGTCGACCCTAAAGTCTGTTGAAGTAATCAATAATGTCACTGAGAAATTTGTTATGTTGTTTCAGATTGAAGAGTTCCTTCCCATCTACAGCCAAGCAAAGAAAGACAAAGACCAGGGACAGTACGAGGACTTCTTGGAATGTCTGAAACTGTACGACAAGAACGAGAACGGTCTGATGCTTGGCGCCGAGCTTACACACACTCTCCTTGCGTTAGGTAAGCATATACAAATATTGACGGTCTTTTTCTGGTACACCTTCCTTAAATTGCCAAATATATGTGTGCAAGTCTAGTGAGTTTTATCAAAATACATCTACATGAGAAAGTACTCAATTTTTTGTTGTCAATATGAAGCTAAAACGTACATGTTGTTTATTTCTATTGGCCAAGCTATTTTTATTTTTTCTGAGGCTTAAACATGTCAATAAGATAAATTGGCATCGACTTCATTTCCAGTTGGACGTGAACTGAAATCACTTGGCTAGAAGCCATCATTATTGTCGTTTCGAAATAATGATTTCTGTGACTCGGCTGATTTAGATTTTGTTTCTACGCAACGGAATCGAGTATTTGCGTTTCCTTCAAAATCCTTTTGTTGGAGAATATAAAATTATAAAAGTTTGCTGCCAAATATTGATACTGATTTTTGAAATTCTTAGGTGAGAAACTGGAAGATAATGAAGTCGCCGAAGTCACAAAGGACTGCATGGACGTTGAGGATGACGATGGCATGATCCCCTACGCACGTAAGTATCTACTCTTCCTTTGATCTGTAAAATATCAAATTATATGTTTATAATTCTAGAAGAATATGATCATGGTATTTAATGCGGTAGAAACCCAGTAGGTATATGAATGACATAATTTGTGTTACATTTGAAAAGTTTGACTCCTTCCGAAAGTATCTAAATTACATACCTTAAGTTGTACACGTAGCCCAGAAAGTGCACAGATTCACACCTGAATTCCTTAGTTAAGCATATTACCATTTTACAGCATGAGTCAATGAATCATTAATTGGCATTTTCTAAAAGTATGAACCTCGTATTATTTAGCTAAAACTTTATTTTTAAAAGCAACTAAGAATTCAGTAGATCCTTTTGTTGTTATTTCCTTACGAAGCATGAGGGTTGTTTCCTAGTGTTGTGTGTGCCCCCTTGTCTTACCGATTTTCCGTTTACAGCATTCCTGAAGAAGGTGATGGCGTAGAAGCAACACATCACGTCATATCTTTAGTTATAAGATCGTAAGTGGACCGCCGTACACACTGTAGCTATCACTGTGCTCCGTTTCTTCTAACTGTTGATCTAAGGCTTTATAATTTTACAGCTCTTCTATATTTCTATTGTTATTACTACTTATCAGTTTAACTGCTTGACATACTATTTAATATATAACTGTTTCTTAAGAGATAACCAATATTTATACAATTCTATCAACGTTTTTCTTCATCATTTTCGACTTTTCATCAGTTTATAACCCATATATCTGCAATTAACAAGTGCCGAAGATCCCTTATGATTTTCTAATATTGTCTTTCTATGTTTTCAGCGTTCCTCCGAAAAATGTGCGATGGGTGGCAGGGACCTAAGCCTAAGGGGGCGAAGAAGGCGGAGGAAGGTGCGCCGGCAGAGGGAGAAGGAGAAGCACCTGCGGAGGGCTAAGTGGCCGGAGCCTGCGCCGGCGCCCGCTCGGCGGACGTCGCCAGCGCGGGCGCACACCTGCGCCGCCGTCGCCCGCCGCGCGCCGCTCTCGCCCCGACCTCGGTGACATCGACACCCCGTATACGCCATCTTAGATACGGACTACCCCCTTTTTTATACGAATATAACATCTATGCACAATCGTTTTGTACAACTTTCTACCTATGACTGTACATACTAAAGTAAGATTAAATTAAATACTGTAAACACACGTTGTACGTGTCTTTTAAATTTATTATTATTTATTAAGTACGTTTATAATGACAAAAATACAAAAAACCGTAAATAATTTTATAATAAACTATTAAAAGTTCAGTATGGTGTTATCTTCAATTAGTTCATTGTATCGTTTGATATTAGATGAAATTAAATCAAATAAAATAGACAGGTGAATATTAACTTCGTAAATACCGGTATTTGAAATAACATTTTACTCTATTTTTCCTAGACCTTGTTATGGTAATGGCAAGTCAGCCATTCCTCATCATTCCATGTTCGGAGAAAGAAATTAGCTAGAGAAGTGTGTAATTTTTTGGTTATCAAACCCTCTTAAAAGGTACCTCGAAAATTGCTATTTATACAAAGATTAATTCCACGCGCACAGAAGGTTCTGAGACACTATTCTACATCCATGGGCATCGGGAAGTTTATTTTTAGGGGGTGCTGTGATGTTTAGGTCCACGAAGCGAGCTCTATCATTTTTGCACTTCACCTCAAATAGGATAGGTTTTATTCCATCCAAGCATACAGGAAGAAGACTAACTGTGTCGATTTATATTAAGAAGCTTAATAATTAAGATAGAGTCGGATGCAAGAGCGAGCAAAGCAAGCTCGATAATGTTAGCACGTCGATTAGTTTTTCGGAAATAGGAGTTTGGCAAAAGCTTTAGCTAGAGATAGCAGAAGAAAGGAGAACATTTTAGGTTCTCGCCTCGTATATGTTGAGTTCTCTATTATTTCATTAGGCGTTTTCGGATATATTTTTTGCTCGGCTTGTTTTACACCGATGTTTTATTTTGAAGCCAGGGAGGTGGAAGTGAACCCTCTTGCACCCCGCTCCTGGTGCCTATGTCTACATCCTAACCTAGCTTTGCCTAATTATGTTGGGGTCAGCTTCCAGTCTATTCAGAAGCAGCTGAATACCATTACAAGCTATTGATATTCATTCTACAGCGAATGAATTTCAATAGCTTGCTAAATAGCTAGCTAAATACATAGTGAAAGCAACACTTGTAAGTTTTTTCTTCATATTTGCAGACGATAAATACATGAATATAAAAAGAAAAAAAAAATATGGCAAAGAAAACTGAGAGAAAGTTAAGAAGGCTTTAACGCCTTGGATACGAAGAAAACGTTTCCAGAAACTTACGAAAGCTCTTTGGCTATATAGGATGCTCATCAATTTCTTAATGTTGATCTACTCGTAAAATATTAATGTACCCGCAAGAACTTCTGCTGAACATCATCATCATCTGCCTAGCCTTTTCCCAACTATGTTGGGGTCGGCTTCCAGTCTAACCGGATGCAGCTGAATACCAATATTTTACATGGAGCGACTGCCTATCTGACCTCCACAAACCAGTTACTGGGTAATACGATACCCCTTGGTAAGACTGGTTGTCAGACTTTCGGGCTTCTGACTACCCGTAACGACTGTCAAAAATCCACAAATGACAGCCGGGACCAACGGCTTAACGTGCTTTCCGAGGCACGGAGAGGTCTTGGTATGTAAAGATGGTCACCCATCCACGGACAAACCGCGGCAAGCGTAGCTTAACCTGGCCGATCGACCCGTGCATCTATTGTTATTTAGCCACAAGCCCCATGAACTTCATGAACTTCTACTGAAAAGGCACCTCTGAATAGAACTCGACACCTAACGGGTTTTGAGATACGTTCCTATATTTAGTATTTCAACCTTTACAAAAATCTAGTGGATTAGTGATTTCAGTATGTTTTCCTATGTTACACAATCTATGTAATACTTGAAGTAGGTTGATTCATGCTAACGTCAGTTTACACTAATAATTTCAGAGGTATACGTTTGAAATTACTGTTGCTCCAACCTAAAAAATTGATAGGTATAATCCTATTTGTGTAGAGCACGAAATTCTACACTATCAAAATATTTCTAAAATTGAATTCTTTCGTTGATATTCTTTGGATCACTGTTGAAACCATAGAAATTGAATTCTTTCGTTAATATTCTTTGGATCACTGTTGAAACCATAGAAATTGAATTCTTTCGTTGATATTCTTTGGATCACTGTTGAAACCATAGATGAAAGAACTAATTAATAGAGAAATGAATTAGCATAGACGTCATAGAGATAGTTGAGTTGCAAGAGGAGAAGCATCTACTGGGAAAAATAGTGTGAGGTAGTGTATATGATAAGCAGTTTACACAGCAATTACTAAAATAAATTGGATTTCGTTTACGGTAGGTACACCTCTGCCAGAGCCTTCGGGGAAATTCGGCGTGATATTACGTTAATGTGTCAAATATACACAAAGGCACTACACAAAGGCATTACTATCCTTAAATTAGTTGCTGAAAATATAAATTCGACCAAAAAACTGATAAATGAATATTTAAAAAATAGGCAGTCATGGGGACGGCCGGACACTCTTGGACGGACCGACAGAACTAACTTTAAAACTTAAAACTCTGGTAAAAATCCACACGTCACGGTAGCATGTCTGTGACGCGAACCCATAAGTTTTGTCTGTCCTTATCAAAAATCGCTGAACGACGCTAAAGAAATTTATACTTCCAAAATAGTTATAACTTGTCCACAAAGGCCCTAGTTGTATTTTCCCCCACAACTCGACTAATATATACATAATATATAGTCATTACTTTTACCTACCAGTAGAACAAAAACTTATAGCAACGGCTATATGTATATACTAAGAGCAACGGTCTGAAGTATGTTTTTATGAAGAACTACAACTCGCACAGCTCTCAGTTGAAGAAATCTGTCGATTCTGGAACTAAGCAGAACAAAGAGAGCCCCTATACCCTCCCATTAGTACTAGTTGTATAGATGAATAACAAAATTGACTGAAATAAGCTTTGAAAAAATTACCAACTGCGCAACTTAGGAAAATTCTTGCTAAAATATATTCAATATTTAATAATTTATTGGCCTTTGTTCCTTACCTACGGGTACTCATTTAAAACCAGGGGTACCTATTGGCTTTGTTTGCCAAAATACTCCCTCGCACTCGCGCCAGAGAAAATGGCGCGGGAAATGTTTTCCCGGCATCAATACAAGCGTTCGGCCATTATCGGCATTCGTTCGGATACGCTCGGCGTTTGTAGAGTGCGAAGCTGTAATATGGTGTGGCAAGCCTTCAAATACTGCCGATTTACAAGGAAAAGTTACAAAAAAATTAAAATCCAGCTAAGCAACTTAAAGAAAACGTGTACAGGTTACCTATTGCATACTTAAGTATAATTTTACCTAGTACGGGTAAATCAATAATGCATTCAGTGAATTGTCACCTATTGGAGTTACATCATCGACCTTAGAATTATGAAGGTTTACTTTGACAAAGTAGGTGAGCATTAGGTAGGAAACTTATTCAATAATCTGCTAACAACACAACTTATAAAACAAAATTTAGACTCGAAAGAAATTTGTTCGGGAATTTAATTTTTTTAAGTGTGGCAGCCCCGCTCCGGGCTCGCTCCTCAGCTCCACAAAGTAAGGCAATGTTCAGTGTTTATCTCGAAGGCGAGTGAGACCCGCGCCCCGTGCCTTCACAGTGTTTACGTTGTGTGTGTGACCGATTCCTCAGTGATAACGTAACGAGATTGCCGGTGTACACAACATCTTATCAAGTAAGAAACAAACACTTTAGCTAAAAATATTTTCTAAATAAAGGAAATTTTTAAGTGGTGTCTTTACCAAAAAGTTTTGAAGTTGACAATTTTTTTAAGCCATTGCTCTATTTATTATGTAAATGTATTTGTTTGAGAAACAAATTCATACTATGATTGCCGGCTATTATTTTGTGCCAGTAGGACTGTTTACACCTATCCCCTCGTCACTCAGACAGCCATATAACACTGTACATAATGTACGAGGTAGACACATGTACATTATGTGTATATGAGTAGATTATACAAAGTATTCTACAGCTATTATCGCAAACTCAATTAACAGTGATATGGAAACCAGTTGGTGATTGTCTTTTTATTACACTGAATGTTCATTGGGTACCTTTTAATCTTTATATTGAAAGTTTCAAGGAGGAATGTCGATGCAATGAAGTGGCATAATATTTTTATGAATAATCAACAATAAACCTAGTTTGCGCATGAGTACTTTAATAGGATGATAAAATATTCGAGTATACATTATATGAACGTATATGCATTTCCTAGTACACATATTGGGTAACACAAATTAAGCGTATGATAACGGATGCAATAATAACGCTCTTAATTAACACACCCTAGATAACAATCTACACCTAAACTGTGTTTTACATAAACCCATCTATGAAATTACAGGTGTCGGTGTCTGTGAAGTCACAATGGCGGATGTTAAAGAGAATGTAGACGCTGGCAGCAAACTTGCGGACAAACATAACACAGGTAAACAAACACTAGAATAAATGCAACATTTTTTCTGTATCGTCTCACTTCTAAAGGATGCGCAGTTCCGCGACGACAATGGATCACTCGCAGAGAGGAACTTGAAACGAGTTGTAAAAACTCAACCATTTCATGAATTGCTACTACGGCTTTTTGGCCAGTATTGTTTGAATGGACGGCCCCCTAGCAAATTGTTGGGGTCCGGATTTTGTTCAAAATCACGAGGGTCTTGATCGCTCGTCGCTTATCATCTCCAATTCCCGTACATTGCAAACAATAGCAATACCTACTTTTAATGGAACAATTGGTAGTAAATAGACGATAAAAATAATTGATATGAGTAGGTTTGCATTAGGAACATTTTATGAGTTTTTATAAACTAGGATTTTAGAATTCAATTGTAAAACTTTGATCAAATCTTTTAAAATCAATTAGTATGAAGACTATTGTGTGACCTTTTTAAACTACTTAATTACATACTGAAAAGCCAAACCAGTTGCAATAAATTTACAAACATCGGCCACCAATAAACACATGAACTAAATGCATATTGATACATTTTGTCACGAGACAAAGCTAATACAATTAGCAGCCAAAGATTTCCAGATCTTTCGAAATGTAACATGTAAACGATTTCGCAGCCTCTGTCACAAACAGTTGATAAATGGTCGGTTTGGTAATCCCTGCTTAGTTTTTTTTATGGCACACACATTAACATTCACTTATCATTTGATGAGCAAATAAAATTGATTTAATACTTCTAAACGATCCGCATTGTAAATTTAATTTGGGACAACTGTTTATCAATCATGTTTCTTTTAGTAGTGTTTTTAGTGAGTCTTAATTAAGGTAACATTAAATAGGAATTTACCAAAAAGTAGTTGTGGCTTCCTCATAACGAAATAAGTTACATCGGCAGCTTACAAATAAATAAGTAGATGAGTACGTCTTAAAACGATTTGCATTCAAAAATCAATTTAGGACAAGTGTTTATCAATAATGTTTCTTTTAGTGGTTTTGTCAGTAAGCTCAGATTACGGATATTACAAAAAGCAATGTTGGCTTCCTTATCCTTATTAGAATAAGTTCTATTGGCTATTTACGTATCGCAATTTATATGAATAAAACTTTTGAATGAAAGGTTTAATGACTGCAGAATTCAAGACGTATACTTCGGGATTAATGGATCTAGTAGATGTTTATAACTTACAATCATCATCAGTTGTGTACCTAACTTCGTTATCATTCATAATTAAAATCTACGAGTACTATTTATGAATGTAGTGCATTGCTCTGTGCATTAGTGACAGATAGTACCACCTGTCATATTACTATGAATCATCCGCGAAATAGATACATCGGTAGAGCCAAATAATTATTATAATTAATACAATGATTAACCTATCTCTCGTTGTTGTGAAATAAAACCTTGTCTCAAATTTGGATCAGAAAAAAACTGCTACAGTGAAGTATCTACAGCTACGCAAACATTTGAAGCTATCCTATTAAGCTTATCAGAAGGGGACCCAGATAGCGCCCTGAGGAAAACCGCTAATTGTACCTACTAGCAATCGATGTAGCTTTCCATTGTAATGTTTGAAGCCAACATGCAATTGTTAAGTGCTAAACGATGCTCTTGCTACGATGCACTTAATGAATTGTACATTTGAACCCCTAAGTGTGAAAGTAACAAAGTAGGTACCTATATTATTTTAATAGTTCTTGTGTAGAAGACATAGATGTAGACCATTCAAAATCATTGACAATTGGACAGTGTGGACTTTTCTGTTTAACTGTATCAATGAAGGTAATTAATATGAATTACGATGAAGATTAATCATTCCCTATCGAGACATCTGAATGATACACAGATCCATTTAATGATTCTATAAATGTATCGAGATAATTGCCGGAAGCCCCCGTGGCTTGGAACAATATACACATGTCATGTTTGTATTAGTACTTACTACCATAGTAGTCAAAATAAATAAACATGGTTTACCATTTATTGATGAGGGATTACGTTTACTTTTAATACTTTCACATTGAAACGAAATGATTTCATGATTTATGGCGTGCTGTTTTCACTTATGTCCGTCAAGAATAACATCAATTTAAATAATTGGTGTCGTAATTAAACAACCGGACATTCATGTTTTCAAAGTATTGTGTACTTTCAGTACATAAATTATCTCCCGTATGGTCTAGTGGCTAGGATACCTGGCTTTCACCCAGGAGGCTCGGGTTCGATTCCCGGTACGGGAAAGTGTTTTTGCCATTTCGTGCATTTTTTTAAGCATGATTATAACAGCAACATCAATGCATAATACGTTATTATGTCATCCATATAAAAACATGTCTAAATATAGGAGGACAATTCGTCATGATTGTAATCTGTAATCATTTTATTGTTAGCGGTGGCAAAGGAAATAAAGACTTTTTGGTATGCTTAAATTTGAAATAAATTTTTTTCAACAAATTTGCTAAAAACTGCATTTACGAAGCCTGTATAACATGGTTCGAAAGTTAAAAATTACGCACCATACAACGGAACGTGCGGTAAAATAGGTACTCTCACCTAAGTACTTAATTTACCGCATACCCCGTTGTATATCACCGTGCGTATTCTTTACGGTTTTTTTTTAATTTCCATAAAATATTAAAAGAATTTCGTCCAAGGAGTTTCACATTACGAGAATAAATAAGCTGACTGATCGAACCTCCTTGGAAGCGCTTTTGCTCAATACGTTTGTCTCACTTTAATACTAAAGAGTAAATGAGATAAAAGATGTAGTTCTAATTTTCACCACGTGCATGTGGCGGCATTTGCAAATTCGCGCCATTTTCATATTAGAAACGTCAAAGATTGTTGCGATTTTCCGACTGATATTTATAAACAAACTTATAATATGAGTTCAAGCGAGGAATGTGATATTAATATGGAATCTACTCCACCTGATATTTTGAATGAGGCGCAAATTGCAGGAAACGGTCTCTTGCCGCCAAAATCAGAGAGCGCTATTTAATGATGTATAAGTTTGTTTAATTACATATTGTACTGTTTTCTCGCAAATGTGTTGAAAAACATTGTATGACACACGTGCAGAAATTGGTATTTACAAACTCGTGACTATGGTAAGCCCTCGACTTCGTCTCGGGCTTACATTCGTCTACTCGTTTGTAAAAACCAACTTACCGCACTAGTATCATAATAGTTATTTATGATACTAGTGCGGTAAGTTGGTTTTTACAAACGAGTTGACAAATGTAAGCCCGAGACGAAGTCGAGGGCTTACCGTAGTCACGAGTTTGTAAAAACCAATTTCTGCACGTGTGTCATACAATGTTTTTCAACACATTTGCGAGAAAACAGTACAATATGTAATTAAAAACAAACCTATACATCATTGAATAGCGCTCTCCAATTTTGGCGGCTAGAGACCGTTTCCTGCAATTTGCGCCTCATTCAAAATATCAGGTGGAGTAGATTCCATATTAATATCAGTTTCCTCGCTTTAACTCATAATAAAAGTTTGTTTATAAATATCAGTCGGAAACAACAATCTTTGACGTTTCTAATAAGAAAATGGCGCGAATTTACAAATGGCGCCACATGCCCGTGGTGAAAATTAGAACTACATCTTTCATCTCATTTACTCTTTATTATTAAAGTGAGACAAACGTATTGAGCAAAATCGTTTCCAAGGAGGTTCGATCAGTCAGCTTATTTATTCTCGTAATGTGAAACTCCTTGGACGAAATTCTTATAATATTTTATGGAAATAAAAAAAAAACCGTAAAGAATACGCACGGTGCCATACAACGAGGTATGCGGTAAAATAGGTACTTAGGTGAGAGTACCTATTTTACCGCACGTTCCGTTGTATTAGTGCGTAATTTTTAACTTTCGAACCATGTATACAGGCATCGTAAATGCAGTTTTTGAGCAAATGTGTTGAAAATAACTATATTATGTTACAAGAAAACATGGGTATTTTATTTTTGTATTTAATGAGGATGACGAGATATAAATTAAGAAGATAATTCGTACTTCACAGCCTCACACAAGAGTATATTTTTTAGGCTAGATTTCATGAGAAGAATTCAGAAGCACACCTACTTGCATTTGAGATAGGAAGTTACAAATTGGTGGTCATAAACCTGTAAATTAGAGTCTTCATCCCGTTGGCGATAATCACGTATTACGTAGGCGACGGCATAACAACGTCAATCCACTTTCTTGGGACAATCGTCCACATTCCACTATTTTGCTCTGTCTGAATGACCAACTATCATCGTAATAGAATCGTCCTAGTTTAGGTCCTAGTTTAATATTATGATTTATTGGTATAGGGTATGATGAATGATCGGCTCTGCCCTTGCACAATCGGGCTTTGACTTGCATCTATTATCATCGTCCATACATCCTAATTTATTAACCATTTACGTGATATATTTATTAATTAAGATTTAAAGTGTCTCCAATGGCAAGCGATGCGTGATTCGTAGTGGTTATCTATTCAGATGCATTAAAGTTTTTTATCATATCATGATCGATTTCTTCATTCATTTTAATCTTATCGAACAAGTTTAGTATGTTTCTGCTGATTCTTGGGTTTTTACATACATAATTATATTTTTAATCCACTGTGGTTCGTAGTGTGGTCATAACGTGAGGATTACTTGGATAACCGCCTTTGTGATAAAAAATCAGGATTTTCATATATCAATTTGGAAAGGGCTATGATTTATGAGACGCTAAGAAAGCGATCACTGACATTGAAGGAGCACGTAGTTACATACATAATATATGGTAGGCAGAGCCGCAACACAAAAGGGATTACAGTGAAATGAGAATTCAGTAATCTAGAACGCTGAGTAAGATGTTGTAAAAAAGGGTCTCTGCCCTCTGGTATATTTTTTGTACGCACAATTTAAGTTCGGCAAACGGATTCGGCACAATGACCGTTGCCCAGAGTTCCTACAAATAGATCAGATGTAGGTGTCATTTCTAAGAATACTTACAATAAATTGACACATACGTATGGATCCCCTTGATGCAGTGCACGGGGCCTTGACTTCATTTATCTGGAGCTCCCATTATTTCATTTAGCTGTTTCCTATTGGACCTCTGTTTTGCAGCACGGAGGGATAAGGATGTGAATTTGTCTTTATCATTTAATTGTGTAAAGGTTTGATTGAGGTAAACCAATTTTTTCGGAGTAGTTTGAGCTACAATTGCGACAATTCTTGAGTTCTAAAGACTTTCAATTTCTGTACTCCATTCCCGAGACCTTTGTAAAAATTTCTAAAAGAACTAATGACTAACCTAATAGGTTCTTCGTTTGAATGAAGAACTTTTAAGGCTGAATCGTAAGTATTGATTGCGATAGTTGACAGTCACGATAATTGTGTATGGGGTTTGGTCGTGGTGTGAAGGGCGTAATGACGCTTCCCAAGTTCCTAGAAGAATTCGCCCCGTGCCTGATACCAGTCGCGCCTAGGTCTCATGTCGTGCTATACTAGTAATCACTGAATTTTAATTAACTCGCTTTATGAGCCATTTTGATATTTGTATTTTCTTTATTTTATGCAAGCTTGCATGCACCAGCTTGAGCTGTTGCTTTGATGGCTTCTTTTAACCAAATTTTCCTTAGGGATGTTTCTGGTCTAACTAGAAAAGTTGCGCCATTTTGATCGAAAATACTACTTCCAATTAAAATGAACAATGTTGTGATTATTAAAAGATGTGATCAAAGACCGGCTCAAACTTCAATTTATTTCATAAAAGTAGCTACTAAAAGAAATAAAATAAGTAGATATTTCGTTTTTGTTCGGCTTCTGTGCTCTTAAGTGATGAACAATGAGTTGCGGTTTTGTATATGGGCCAATTTGATTAATGGGCCTGCCGATACGTTAAAATGCTTTCAAACACAATTTCATGTTGATATTTTGCAAATTAACAGCATGTTATTTTGTAGTTTTTTTTCTCTTTTGAAGTTCTTCAACGATAACATATGTATATGCTTTTTTTCTAATTTCGCTGAATATCGCGATTTTACAGTTAAAATACTATATTTCTACTTGAAAGACCATGAACGATGCTGTAGAATTTTAAATCACGACATTTGTGACGATAATTACTAGCAGGTTTCCGCTTTCTTGTTGATACGTGAAAGAATTTAATTAAATAGGCCTAACACAAAAGGTTAGCACATCATCAGTAAAAGCCATAAAAATTCTAATGAGGACTCCACACGGAGCTTCCCAGAGTTTTTGAAACAATGAAAGTTCTTTTGTGATGGAATATTAATATTTTCTCTTGGCTTGCGTGGCTGCGAGTACGCACTCGTGCTTCAATTGTTTGTAATTACTATGCGTCGCAAATAGATGTTTTATTGCACAAATGTAATCATCTCTTGTGTTTACAATTGTCGGCTGATTAGATCGCGGGTTTTAATGAGCTATCTCTTATTTGTTTCATAACCTAGATTTGTATTCATTGTGATATAATAAAATCATCTCGAAATAGGAATGACTAAACACCACACTGCTTTCAATTCACAACATTTTTGTTCAAAATTGAGATTCTATCTTCTTTCCCTTTAGTTTAGTTACTATAATGCTATTTCGCTACATTCACATAGGGCGTAAGGTGAAAAATGTATCCACTGTTCATTACTTTTCTGTTAAACAATAGTTCTTGTAGTATTAACGAAACGGCCAAGCCACATATTTTGACTAAGGTGTAGAGTTTGTGAAGTTAGGCCTTGTGAAGTTAGAAGCTTGGCTCTACATAAGGTCTGATAACTTTTTGATAGTGCGAGTCATATGGTCTCGTCTTGGCAACATTTTACATGAAAATGTTTTTGGTGGAATTTCACTTCTTCTGTAAGGTGCTTGTGACAATTTTTTTTTTTAAATTATTTATAATAACAAGGAGTTCCTATATCAATTTTCAGACTTCAAGCGTCAAAATTGCGGAAGTCTCATACAAACTTCCATCCCCTAGTTTAAAGGGTTGGAGGATAAAAGTTCCTAGTTTTTTTTTTGTTGTTTGTGTACTAATACTAGCTTACATACCAAATTTCAGCTTTCTAGGACATTAGGAAGTACCCTAAGAATTTTGATGATCATCAGTGAGTCAGTGACGAAATCAGGGTTTTTAGTTATCAATAAAGTTTTAAGTACAAGAGCTATCCAATTAAAACTTTATACCCCCTTATATAAAAACGGTGATTAAATTTACAAGGTATTTAAACTTCCAAAATGTATGGTTAAACAGCCGCTAATCATTAGTTAACTTTTAAGCAACGTTTATAAATAAAGGGGTAGGTATATGCTTAATAAGTCCGCTATTGACAACATGTCCCGAGAATTTTGTTTATCTGGTAGGTATAATTCAACAAATCCAAGTTATAAGGGTCTAAAAAATGACGAAGCGCATCGAGAAAAGGTAGGTAGTGCCCTTGCGCTCCGCTTGGCTCATCTTGGGGCACTACCGGCCCCCAGATAACACTTTGGCCGACCTGGGAATCCAGCCCAGTACCTGGTGCTCAGCAGTAGCGCGTGCGATTAACAAGGCAGTCAGTTATTTAGTTACCAATACAGTTGTGAACTAAAACGTATTTTATCGGTCAGATCTAACAAGACCCACTGATTAAATCAGTGTAGGCCCGGGCAGGGCGGCTTGCGACGGCGTCTATTGTGTTAAGTAGTGCCATAAATACAATTAAACTCACTTTACTCTCGTTAGTGTGATAATGCAGTGTCTTTGCCCTCAAGCAGCATGGCCGTAAGACTTATTGTATTATGCTGACTTGCTGAGCTCACAGTCACAGCCTATTGTCTTTAGGAACCTGGCCGGGAGTTCAACGGGGCATTGCAACTCATTCATAAATGATAAATTATAACAATGGGTTGTGCAAACACATAAACATACTTTAGGTCTGGCTTGCTTTTCAAAGTATTAGTTAGACTCACAAAATTCTGCTGTATACAACATGTAACATTTTTAACGCAAAACCTCATTTACCTCAACTAGAGCTTTGGGTTTAAAAAATAATTCAACGACCAAAAAATTTTTTTTATTGCTGAATAATTATATGTTAATTAACTATATAAATAAAAATGAATCCCTATTCGCCTTGGTCACGGCATCACACGTGAACGGCTGGATCAATTTTACTAATTCTTTTTTTGTTGTGTTTGTTACTGTCAGAAGGTACTTATGAAAAAACAAAAGAAAGTTGCGCCTAACATATCATCATAACATGTCATATCAAATGTGAATTCAATTCAATTCATAGTTAAGACAGGAAGGACAACGTCTGTCGGGTCAGCTAGGTATAAAAAAAATCGTGTTAATCCTACTATTATTTTATGCATTTAAATTTGAGTCTTACAGCACTAAGATTGAATTTTATTTGGCTGAGTTGGCAGGAAAAACACATAATAAAAAAAAACCCATAGGTATTAAAAGTTACTGAAGTCGAAACAGTAGTCATTTATGAACAAAATGCATACTGTCAGGACTTCTGTTTATTCTGTTGCACCTTGTTCCTGTAATTTTGTGAATAAGATAACCTAATTAATAGATTAATTGCTGATTGTGACTACATTTGCACGTCATGTTATGGCAGGATATGCTTAAACAAATTCACTGTAACACCTTATGTACCATATTCTAGCAAATAAATATTTTTGATTTGATTTGAATTTGTATACCCGAATTTAAGCGTTATACACGAACTGAATTCTTGCAATTTAAACAAATTATTTTCCGTGTGGTGCCGGATGTAAAAGAATAGCACCATCCCATTTCTTCACGTGTGGGTGTCGTAGAAGACCAAGGGACTTACTAAAGAATGGGCAGCAGCGTTCTCTACACATTTGACCACCATACTGCGATCGCCAACCCGTCTGCCAAGCGTGGCGATTATGGCAAATTCCCCCTTTTGGGGGAGGCTTATGTTCAGCAGTGGACGTCGTTCGGCTAATATGATGATGATGAAACAAATTAGTTTATAGAAGTGTTACTACTATATTAAAAGTCAATTTTGCAATGAAACAATGTTCTAAATAATCATAGTCGTGCGTTGTCCGCAATTAATGACGCGATGGTAGTTAAGTGAACAATTAGGTCAAATGTAGGCAAATGTCTATCGCCTAATAAACGGCGAGGAATTTAGCATTATGTCTGTGTCTTTCATACATAGTTGAGTCAGAGATAATGTAGACCGCCCATATTCATTTAGCTCTTATATCCTTATATGTATACCATGTGTGGATAACAGGGGTACAACTATAAGCAGATTTGTCCATACTGGCCCCGCTTAACTGATCAGGGCCCGAATTCCGTATGGTTATAATGATTCCCCGCGGAATCTTACTACGTTCAAAATACGTCAATATCGTGTTTTGTAGAAACCAATGTAACGGTAAGGAATCGAAATATCATATTCTGTATGTTCCAAGACGATATTTATTAGCAGATGTCGTGTGTGAACTAAGGAAGTGACGTGGTTTCGAAGTAAGGAATCGTTAAGTGGTCATAGTGAATTAAGGCCTAGCCTGTGTATGTATAGCACCTGCCTGTGTTCAATCCCACGACCTACACCTCGTAAATCGGGGCCACCACTGCTCTCACTGCTTTAACTAACCTTCATCTTATTACCCGTATTTTTATATAGTTTCTTTATTGCCCCTCTAGTTGACAGCGAGCAGTCGATCACAAAGATTTATTTCCTCATTCTAATGCTCCATATCCGTACCTTCAAAGGATTTCTCCGATGGAGGGGAAGAATATTATATTTTAATGTTCTTGAGGTTATCCAACTTTTATTTTACAGCGGAGTTCTGCCACCGCGGACTCTTTTTCTGATTTTATTGTTTTAGTGCCCAAATTCATCAAGATACAATAAATATTTTACATAGTTACAAGATTTTGAGGCCGTTCATGTGCCGTATGGGTTCTATTGTCGTGTTGCAAGAATAAGACATCTACTGTCTTATGACTAGCAGCTGTTGATGACAAAGCTTTAAAATTAAATCCGCTTTAGGCATTTAATTGGGGTCATCTTTCATTTAAGTTTTAAATTGGGATAAATATCATGATACCACTGTGTGTTCTTTTACGTCTTGAGTTTTAGCTGCCTTTAAATGAAAAAGATGTTTAACGATTATTACTGACTCTTAAAAAAACACTTATTTTACTAAAACCATGGATTATCTATATGTATATTAACGTGAAGCAAAATCTTTGTACCCCTTTTTACGAAAATTACGCGTACCGAAAAGTCGAAGACTATGAAAAGCAAAGGTATCTTAAGTAGGAGTGCAAAAAGATAATATTTTTATGTAATAATACTTAAGTAATATATTAAAGGAATCAAAAAACATGGTCGAATTTCACCGCTTGGCGACCACTAGTTAAAATTAATAAGAGAATTTAATAACAACAAAAAATGTTTTCGTCAAAAAATAAGGCGGGCCTTCCGGGCGCGGCTGAGCTCATCCTGAAACTTTGCTCAATGTCGCTGATTAATGAACTGTGAACTGAACAATAGCATCTTCGAAGATACACCACCAACTTTCTGAACAGCTACAAGACAAAAACATCTCAAGTTTCTATTCAATATAAAGGATATCAGTATACAAATAGCGGGGTTTAAACGTATTTTGTGGCTCAAGCTTCGAGATTTCTAGTCGAAAATAAACTCCGAAATGGGATTTTTTACGATGTCAGATTTATTGAGAGTACTTTTGAAAGGACAATATGGCAGCTGTGGGTGACGGGTGAACTCGTTCAGATAAACGTTTATTAAATTTATTATAAGTTGTGAGAAAGTTCTCGAGCCCTTTGACCCGAAATGATTTATCATCGTTTAGTACAACAGCCACAAATCTATTTGGTTAGTGCCCTTTGCTTGTATAGCTTTATTTTAACGATGCTGCGTTGTATTTACTTACAGAAGTTACAACAGTTTTTTTAGTTGAATAACAGAACAATGATCCCACTTTCTTAGTTGCATTTGCATCATCTTCTTATCAATATCTATTATCCCATGAACCCATGGCATCAGTTTTAGTTAAAAGCTGACAACCGTGGGGGATTAGCTAATGCCTGTTCCAACATCACAGGACAATTACATTTAGTGGCATCTTGTCTCGTGATTGGTAAATTGCCGGACGAGTTCGGGGCAAACGCATAGCGTCATTTCCCACCTACAGGGACACCTAACTATTGTCTAGGTCAATGAAATTATTATATTTTAATGGTTTGATAGAACTGGCAAATAATACTTGGTGGTTAAAGATTTAACTAAAAACAAAAGAGATCGGTATTTGTTGTTACATTTGAATGACGCTATGGAAACACTATTTAAATTGTTCGAAGCAGTATTGGCAGTATTTTACCATTCTTTATTTGGAATTAGGATAAACTCCCATTTGTTTCAGCTTGAATCGGTTTTAAATGAAGGCAGTTAATGTCGCCCACGACCGAATTTTAACCATTACGTCAATATAATTGTAACGATTAGTACAATTTAGTCGCGACATTGCGTGCGGTCCGCCAATTAGGTGGAACCACCAATTAAAGCTGTTCTACAAAAATAAATTACTTAATGTTACTCCAACTCCTTTTTCCATTGCATCCGTTCCTTGGCCGCTCTTTTATTGCTTTGAAAATGTTTTGATAAACCTGTTTGTGTTTGTAAAAACAATGCAAGCACGGAAGCCAATAAAATTGTTGTGTTTATTTTGATTTATGAAATGAAGATTAACTGAAGAAAAACATAACAGCGCGGCACGAATTTGCCGGTGCTAATTGAGTAGTACATACCTACAACACAGTAGCATGTAAATAAAAGATACAGATGCGACGTATGAGATTTGGCCCCTGACAGTGTCGCTCGATCGTGAGGTCGCATACAAATTAGCGTAGCGGTGCGCGCGCGCTGGTTTCGTACATAACTACGCAACGAGTATTCAATTACATATAGAACATTATGCTACGTTTTCATGCATATAAGCGAGGACGCGACGAAATTTCTAGAAAATGCATGCGATATTAGTCACTTCGGTCGGCTTCGTCACTTTGTCTCATTATCCTGCCTGAGCATCTTGCGAATGACGGCGATAACCTTGTCTGTAAAACGAATATCCATGTTGTGTAATCTAACATACCTACTTACGATTTAATTTTGATAACTGATGCAAAAAAATAATTCACAATGAAGGTGAATGTGACAAGGAGGTACGAATTGCAAGACGTCAGAAGGTTGGCTATAGCTTTGTTTACGAAACCACTAGGGATCTTCTAAAACCTTAATAATCCCTTACCATAAATCTTCTAATCCAAACAAAACAAAAGATTGAAGCAAGAATCTTCCAAGATTAGGATAATTTACAGCACGTGCGTGTTTACGAAAGAGCAGCGGCTGCAATGGACCCAAATCCGAGGTAGATAAGATTATCAGATACCAACAAAACGACAACATTGCGAAGGTGTGTGCACCGATGACCCATAACTTGACTTGGCTAGTAAATATTTCTAGAGGTGATGTAAGAAACCGCTAGACTCTAATAATTACGACATCCGAAGGTCAAAATGGTCGTCATCATCTGTGATTGGTTTATGCATGTCCACTTTCGGTTTTAAAGTTATGTTAAGGATACCTATAGCTATATAGTGCTTTTAACATAAATGGGTGTTAGTCAATTTTTTCTATGTTCCACTGGTTCCAGTATAGCAGATAACTTCATATTAAATTCTGTGTAATTTTTGCATTTGTCTTGTCCTTTTGAAACGGGCTTTACATTTGAAACAAGTCCCTACATTTTACAAATTCATACTTTGTATCTACCTTTAGTTTATTTCCCATAGGGATTGTATTGTTTGCGCTACAGATTGAGTTGCTAGTATATTACTAACGTCGTAAGAAATAGTGATTGTTTACATATTTTTTATTGCCATTGTTTTAACTTCTTTGAATCATTGTTTGGTATCACTTCAATCATGTGATTATTTATCTCTTTGATTGCTGTTCGTGTTCGTTTGTTTAATTTTTTTGATTGCGAATTTATGCCAGTAATTAATTTGGTTTTATTCGTATTTTTTAAAATCATTGATACCCAATTCTCCTGTATACATTACGATCACAGTGTCAATAATATAGGTAGGTATTAGACATTGAGCAGCAAGATCTATAAATACCAGAAAGGGAAATACCTATATTAAAATGAACGCGAGAAAGAAAACCAAAAGTTTGAATGTTATTTTATTGAGTTTGTATAAACAGGTGCCCTAGGTCACGCTATGCCAGCCCAATACCTTAAATATCATGTCGACGGTCTATGCAAATGTAGATGAACATTAAAACTTTAAATGTTTCCATTAAATTAAAGAGTTGAGGTAGCAAGGTTCATGGTATTCTTCGATGGGTAGAAGAAACCATCTAGTCTACAAAGAAAAGTCCTGACTCACTGATTGACTGACTCATCACCGCCCAGCCCAAACCCTTGGACCTAGAAAGCTGAAATTTTTCACAGAGGTTCCCTTTATAATGTAGACAAGGAATAAGGAAGCATATCTCGAAATTCAACCCCTAAGGGAGTTAAATAGGGTATGAAAGTTCCGCGCGGGCGAAACCGCTGGCAAAAGCTAGTTTTACAAATATATAAAACTGAAGTGTCTGTTTGTAATGTCATAATAAAAGCTTTTAATTAAATACTTATGAAGGTATACATATACGCATATAACAGAAAATATATTTTTTTAATTTGGCTGCCTGTTTGTTCCGGCTAATCTACGAAAAGGCTGGCCCAAATTTGAGTAACATAGGTTTCTTTTCGTCCCGGTAGCATATTCCCGTGGGATAATTTTCCAACATCCACGTGGACGAAGCCGCGGGCATAGCTACTTGTTAGTAAAATACGACTCAGGTCAATGCGAAGGAAGGTATAATTTGCTGTAAGGTAATTAATTAATTGTGGTAACTAGATCAACCTCGCTATGCGTAGGTGTCATAAAATGGAATTATTGGATAATCTACAACATGGCGACCTGTGGGGTTATGGCATAACACACTACCAGTAGGAATGGCTTTCATTTTGACAGTTCAACATTAATTGCGTTATTAAAATTGTTTAGCAGCAGTGGCGAAAGCACCATATAACACGATTCCTGCCAGCTTCCCTTCGGGGATACGCATCGGCAACTCTATCGCTATAAAAAATGGCACGTCAATAGGTGGCTACTATTGTCAAATATAGTTACACTACGGATATTTAATTCACCGTAACATTCAAACAACAAAACGATTATATTTAGCTTTGTAAACTAACAACAAAAGGCAAAACAAAATGTTCTAAAATAACTCGGCACCAAAACATCATAATAGGGAACTAAAAATTCATACAACAGCGATCCCTTAATGATGTCACTTTAGGTTACGTGGCACCGCTTGATATGTACGAGAGCAGGCCGCTGTACAACGGGTTATGGCAGAGACAGATATAGAAAAATGCGTCAGTGAGAACGAGATGGAGGGATATTTCACGTTGTATTTGGTTTCAGCTGTTAAATTTTCTTGTATTTAATTCTTTACATTCCTATATTAATTTTATAACGATAGTAAGTATTCTTTATTGCATAGTCAGTAAGTTAAAGCAGACTTCGCTTCGGCTTCTCTCTTAGAAAAATTGACACCTCGCCGCTGTCCTATAAAGTCTAAGATGCACAAAATGCACTTGAAATCCATCATGACATTACATTAACTAGAACATGATATACCGTGTTTGAAACTTTGAAGCTCTCTCCATGTCATTTGTAGTTAGAGGATTATACGATTATACGTCGATAGGAAGCCATGGATTGTAAGTAATAATCTAAAAAATTCAGATTCGGAATAATATTGTGTTACGTAATTATAATTCAGTACCATCTCGACAGAATATTGTGATTCTTTACAATTGACAAAATCGCCTAAGCTGTAGTTAAGAAGATCGTTCTATGATACGTATCAGCAAATAATTACCATCACTTGTAATTTTGTTGTAGCTTTCTGTGTCACATATGTATACTTTATTAATGTCATAATTCTAAGTTAATATATTTTAAAAGAAACAATATATTAGAGTGCAATAAAAAGTTTCGAAAGAACATCACAAAAATAAAATGAATCTTCTTCATTTTGAATTTGGTTTTCAGACTTTCGGTTTGTCTAAATAGTTCATTCAGTCACGTTATTTCAGTAGTTATCTGAAATATGACGTCTGTCGTTTATACTAAAGCGATTTTAATGTTTCTTAGGTTCCTTACAGTCATAGTAAATACATGCCACCTTAATGTTTATTTGGCAATTGGCGGTAATCAGCCTAAAATCGTGGTTTGTCCAATTAGGTATCCAAAGTCACGCTAAGCTATTAACGTTTGCCCATTAAATATGTATCTATATACAGTCAACTTTGATACCAATACTAAATTGATATAAAATATACACAAATTAAGTAATAGGTACCTGGTGATTTTCCTTGTAAGAATTTTTTTAAGAGCAGACGCCGCCAGCACATCAAGCTACCCCAAACTGTCAAATTTTCCCAATTGAACATGAACCATATGCTTATGTAATAAAGATGAAAATCTATCTCACCTTACCTTTTCTCATTAGTCCGTGGTTTGTACCTAGACAAGCACTTTACTTTGTGTTTTTAATATCATCACTACTGTTTTTATAACGGTGAAGGAAAACATCGTGAGGAAACCGAAAAAAATTCGAAGACATGTCATCTACTAACTCGCACTCGGGCCGCATGGTGGATTATGGCCTACTCCCTTTCAAAGAGAGGAGGCCTGTGTCCAGCAGTGGGAACATTATGGAAGGATTGTAATGATGATTTCAAATATCAATTCAAATTAAAGCTTATTTTTTCAAACGGGAGAGATAGAGGACTGTTAATATTTTCAACTATTATTTAAAAAAATCACGTGTTGTCTAGAGTCTAATCGATAGAGCAGAAAGTTGTTACCCACAAAAAGCTTTGTTTAAGCGCATAAAAGCTTCTGTTAGATAGAAGTGGGGACGAAAAACAGCGTTAAGTTACAATGTAACAATACTGATTGCTTTTCTTATTTCCTGGCGTGGGAACCTGTAAGATGAAGAAATTTACACTGATAGTAGCATTAATGCGAAAGATTAGAAGGCATTAAAAAGTACTTGTTAGTTACTGGACGAGTTGTGCGTGACAAAGAATGAATGGATTGTGTGAAAGATAGTATGGCCAGAAGGGGAGTTTATAAAAAGAAATATAAAAAAAGAAGACAAGCCGTACCGACTCCAAATTAATTAGGATAAAGAAAGTGATGATTCATGACAAAGATAAGGCCAGTCGACAAAAAAACTTGGGTGTGAAAAAAGTGATCAAGCGAAAACTTCCATAGGTTGGATATATAATTCGCTTTTCAATCCGCGCATCTCAACTTTCGGTCACCAGAAACAGCTGCCAAATTTTGATTGTGATTCGCAAAATGTCCGATTTTCGTAGGCGAAGTCCCCGGTCGAAATTTACGGTCTGATAAAATACGTTTTTCACATACGACTTCCATGTTGATAAGCCATTTTAGCCACAATCCGTCATTGATGGGCAATCTCTTTCCTTTTTATCATTATTAGTGTGATGCTAGCCGTTGGGATTTCCTCCGTCCATTTTGCCTCGACCATTTTACCCCGACCATTTTACCCCGACCATTTCACCCTTTTCTGTCCGACATCGTCGAGGGACCCACGGTCAGAATTTTAACGCACTCAGTATTGACTAATCATGCGAGAGAAATTGGGCCGCAAAAGGTCGGTCGGCGGTCGCCTAGCTATCCGAAGAAAATTTTTCGAGTTGAAACTTCAACATGTTCGAGGGATTTTGTCCACGTTTAGGGTTGTGATCAAATTTTCAAAAAACGTAGTCTTGCCTAGCAAGATGAAAGTTATACTGCAGGTATTCATAATTAAATATTCGTTTCAATTAGTTTCTTCATATTATGTAAAACTTAAACCTTTTATTTTCTGCGTATGCTGTAGAAAAATGCCTCTGGGACGGGCTAGTAAATTGAATGCGTCAGAATATTGTTTAGCATATTAGAAGAATGTAGTCTAGCTTTCGTACCTCATTACTACAGTCAAGGTGTAAGGTCGCCTTCTTCAGACTATACTCAAAAAGCTGCTCCTCACAAGGACTTCAAAGCACACTCTAAGACGAATCTAACACTAAGGCTGTGAGTTCAGCTTTCTCATTAGCTCTACCTTCCTTTCGTGTCTCAGTGCATTCCATAATTAAACGTTGTACCTCCTTTGATTTCCAACGCACGAGATGTCGCTACTAATTTTGTTGAACCTCTATTTAACGAAGCGTTAAAACGAAGATCCTGATGAACACGTATAGACGAGTATAAGTATAATTGAAAAGTATTTTAAATGATGTTTGATGAGCCACGTCTTAGTTATCGTCACAATCACAACATCCACATTCACAACTTGCAAAACATTTATATTCAGTCATTTCTACTTACCCAGTCATTTAGCGTTTATGACACTATTTTTTTATAAAATTGTTGCTAAAAGGGAAAAATTGGTGTCTCCACCATGCATTTCAGACCGACTTTTAGGATAGCTCTATCTTCTCTTATGGCACCGGATTATACGATTGAATGGCTCATACAGTGGTAAAAATATTGCCATAATTACCGCAAAACTATTAAAACCTAGTCTAGGACGTCTTCAGGATACCAGTCAGTAAGAAATACTAGAAACCCACTGATTGTGGGTAGCCACAGAGCAATCGATACTTCTTGTTACACATACAAGTAAGTATGTAGGTACTAACGTTAGCCAAGTAGATGGTACTGCCCACATATTGTGTACCTATTAGAATTTTAATTGTTGTGGCATCAACCGATAGGGATGCAGTTACAACTAATTTAATTAAGCATTATCGCAGAGTTCTGGTGTGAAAAATAATAATGATAAGCATGAAAATATTTTGTATTTTGTTTATCAATAAGTTTCTTTGTAAATATGCGCTAATTACATTTTAAATAGAATTTCGAGATAACAACGACGGTACCGATTTTCGCAGCGAGCTAAAAAGGAAGATGTACGAAATCTGGCGGAATAAACAGTCTCAAGTTAAGATTTTAAGTGAAACAACCGAAATAATAACTCCAAACTTAAATATGTCATCGTTCTAATGCATCCGAGGGTGAAACTGGGGACGTTTCACCCTTCCCGGGCTATTAGCAATGGGTAGGGTTTCAAAGCACTCATGCAAGAACCCTATTGTTAGTGAACCTCCACACTTGCGGGTCATTACGCCTTGACTCCCGTTACTTTGTCGTGTGTAGTAAACAATCATTGTTTGGTTTGATTACAGTTTTTACGTGTGAATATGAATGAAATGATCTTGAGTGCAGTATTTGTAACATACTACAGCAGGTAGTTTATTGAACAATAGAAAGTTTCGATTGGCTTACAGAATTCTCACGTTTGCACGATAGTGTGAATGACATGTAATTACATAAGTTGTGCGAACTTGCTAATGCAGTTGTATAGGTAGTCAACAATTTTATTTATTTTACTACACTTCAGATAAGGCAGAGTAGGGCATCGAACTTCCAAGGTTTCCTGATAAAAATATTTCTATGCTGATCTATGTATTTGTTTATAGACGAATTTAATAAGAAACAGTTTTATCAATACGCGTCAAATAATTAGTCAAAAATACGAATATTTAAAAAATATCAAATGGAGAAGAGATTCCGTCGACAACGCCATCTATTGGAAAAGTTGTGAAATGCTTACGAGCGCTCGTAGCTACGCGGCTACGCCGCGCTACGGAGCGTAGCACACGTCGCTTTAACTTACGCGGTGGAAAATTGTTGACTTGGTAGTTCGTGAAAATTATTATAGATAGCGCTGTGCGGAAAACGTTCTCGTTCGAAGTGCGATGGCAGCACTAGCTGGCATTGATTCCATAATTTACAACTTTTTCTTGTGTAATTGAGATTCCTCTTTTTATTGTATTTCTCTAGGGGCTGAATTTATTTTCTATTGTCTCTGTTAACTTTTTCTGATGAATAAATACGGCCGTTTGCCGGATTGTTTATATGTATTTAGCTTGACTTAATTGGTAGAACATAGTGCAATGTATTTATATACGGTGTTCAGCAACAAAGTTTTCATTTAATTTGGCATATTTTCTATACAAAGGCTATTAAACAACAATTTTATTCCTCGTATAAAACTTATATGAATATTGAAAAATCGGCCAAAAGTTAAATTAGCGTGGGCCATTTTCACTACTTCCAGCATTTTTTCATTTCTGGTCATTCAATTTTAACCGTAACATGTAAGGCTTAATACTTATAGTTCAACAGTGATTTTAGACTAATATAGCTACTAACTAAAGTTTTTGAGTAAGTGTTTAAAAATAATTCAGCTTATTTTGGTATCGCTTAATTTGTTTTGCGAACTGGATTTGATAAGTATCTAAATATATCAAAGATCCAACTCTGTAAAGAAGTCACTTTGTTATGAAAAATATACAACGAAAGAGTTATCGATTGACCGATAAAAGGCAGCACAGATTACTAGAGACACACATTTTTCAGCCGAACGCCTAAACACGGGACACGCACCAATGGTTCGTAATGTATAGAGACACGCGATCGCGAACTCACTTCCTGGTTGGGACAAAACTCATAATATTCAAGGACTACAAACCATCGATAACTCGAAAGTATTTATGAGATTATGGTTCGCAACAAATGCACGCGTAAATGTGACCTAAGGTGTCGTGTCAGTAATGATTAGAATAAGGAACATAAAATGGATAGAATGAAATGGAACAAAAATAAGACTTTTGTTTCTACCTCAAGTCATTTGAGACCAAGTCAAGCATTTAGACATACGGAAAGAAAGGCGTATTTACCTACGTCATTCAGAATGACTAATATGAAATGATAATTACGTCTTTATGATAAGGAATCCAAATAAAAAAAGAACTTTTCTTTTAGGTTTGTGGTGAAAAATTCGTCAAGCGGTCTTGTCCCTCACAAATGTCGCAAGAACCTATCTAGGGCGTCATCGGCCTGTGCTAATTTACCATACAGCCGTCACCTGATCGTCTGCCAAATGTAATATCTTTCGCAAATATTTCCTTATTATCATTTAATTTAACTGTAGGAGGCCCATATATTTTTCCTTATCGATTATAAAGCCGGTTATACTATCCACAAGTCTTGTCATGGCGAAGGTAAATATTTGGAGTGTGTTGTTGAAAACTTACATCACTTATTGATGATCTGTGTTTGATATGAGTCTGATAGAAATGATCTGATTGCGGTTTTGAAGTTGAACTGACTTGATTTAGGTACATTCTATGTAATTCTGTGTTAATGGTGATGATGCGAAGAGCCATTCTGTTTTTTTTTTTTATTATCCTACGATGTCCTAATTTTGGGTAAAAGCCTACCTCCACTTTTTCCATGATGCGGGCCCGCGCGTCCTCCTTCCAGTTTCATCTCCTATGTGGTCTGCCGCGACACCGCCTTACTATTCTGTTTTTTGGGCCCACACTTGCATGGGGCAGACATGTCCTGCCCAGTCCTGTTCTGGTTAAGGATTTGATGGGATTATCATATAAATTGCAATTATGAAAGTCTCTAGAAAATAAAGACAAAATAAACAAGTTAAACATATATTAGTTCAAGATCGATGTTAGCTTGCAGGCTTCCTCTATGGGTCGTTGGAGCTAACGATATTGGATGGGTAATCATGCTTCATCGCCGCATCCAATCAATCAATCATAGGTAATCATCACGTGGCACACGGATATGTGATTGTAGCTAGAGACTATCAGTAGTTTATGTCCATAGTTATTTCTGTCTACGAAAGAAATCTTGCCACGTTTTAATTGGTGCTCATGGGAAATACCATTATCGCCATCTTGCTGATTACGGCCATTTTTAATTAGGAGCCGTCCATTTTTTGTCCTGGCAAGACCTCATGGGAGTTTCTGTGGTTTACGAATGAGGGGTAAGTCGGATTTTTCCCGACTAAATTCAAACAGTGGCTATTTTTAGGAGGAATTGGTGTTTCCAGAACCTCGTTAGACACAGACACTGTTATAGAAAAAAATTCTACGAAAACTAAACAACATCATCATCATCTTGCGGCGCCTTTCCCAGCGGTGTAGGGGTTGGCTTCCTATCTAACCTCCGCAACCAAGCCAGTTGCCGGGTAACACGACATCCCTTGGTACCAGTAAAGATTTTCGAAGGTCGATGGATCAAAGAAAACAACAACATACTGAATACATTATCTATAGCAAAAACTTTGTACACCTTTTTACGGTGATACGCGGATGGAGGAGTATGAAATTCGGCACAGTTAAAGTTTCTATGTTCTGGTTGGTTGGTGGTGGTTGGTATGGTAGTTTTTATGGTTTTTATTATTGACTAGCAGAATTCCGCGATTTCACCCGCGTAGTTCCCGTTCCCGTGGGAATACGGGGATAAAATATAGCCTATGTCACATGGGGATAGTGTAGCTTCCCAACATTGAAATAATTTTTAAAATCGGTTCAGTAGTTTCGGAGCAAATCTTATAATATTAGTTTAGATTAAATTTTAAATAAATTTTTGGCAAATATCGACCAATGGGCGACCACTACTTATAATTAACACAATAAAGGTGCGCTTACACGAGCAACTAAATTTGCTCCATTCCGGTCAATTCTCGTCAACTATGACGTCATGACTACATCCAGCAAATTTAGGGCAATGGCAACATGTAGCAACCTGTTGCCAGAGATACGGCCACACAATATGGAGCAATACGGAGCAACTTAAAAAACTAGGTAATGCGCCTACCTCGCCGCCTCTGCCGCCGGTCGGTTCCTCTCACAAAAACGAGACGTGGTACCTAATCCTTACAAACGAGATGGAAAGCAAATTGACTACCAAAACCGATTGGATAGGTATTTGGCAAGTCATGAAATATATGGAGCAATCAGGAGCGATATTGCCAAAACACATCGGCAATTTATTGTTGTTGCTCCAGTTTGCTCCACTTAATTGATCCAGATTGATCCATTAGTGTTGTTCAAAAAATTGCCCGTGTAAGAGGACCTTAAGAAACAAAAACGGTCACCGTAGCTGAAATCGGGATGAGATGACAGACGTTGTCCTGTCCGTCCAAAAGTCATTCACACAAAATCCCTACCTACCCTACCTACCCTAGCTACTCGAGGTTCAAGCATGACAAACTTAGTTTTTTTGGGTGCATATTGGCACGAATTAATATTTAACTTTCGCCGGCACTTATCATAGTGTCTGACTCGCGGTTTGTTTGTCCTGTCCTTGAGCCTTCTCTTTTAAGGGAGGTACCTCACTTTATAAAAAAATGCCCCCGAGTTAGGTAAATAATTCTTATAGGTTTAGGTAGGTAGGTGCCTCTCTTAATTATTCGAACGCTGTGAATAAAAGTTTTGTAGCTTGTGGCTATCTTCATCCTTTTATTCAAGGGTGGGCGTAGCTCATGTAGAGGTTGTCCGCCTCACGAGCGACCTGGCAGCCAATATTTAGGCTGTGTCTATGTTCGAATAATCGAGAAGTTTTTATCTTTAGAATGTCAAATCATTTTACTTAGGTTTTGTTGCGGAAGCTTCAGAATTCGATTGTCAGGCGCGACGTCCGCATGAGATAATTCTTGATTAAAGGTGGAGTCCCACCGTTAAAAGACCACCAACTCTTTTATTTCAAACACACAATAACTACTGGTACCTCGGGAGCTCAGTAGAGTTCCCACACTACTCTAGCTACCCTAGCTATCCTAGCTACCCTAGCTACCCTAGCTACCCTAGCTACCCTACTTACCCTATTTACCTATCCTACATACCTACCTACCTCAAACTCAAACTCGACTCAAAGCATTTATTTCAACAAACCAATTACAGGCACTTTTGAATTGTCAAGGTCGGTGAGTTAGAAAGATGAAGCTAGTTGCCCATTCCAAAGCGTTGGTACCTATGGAGATGAACGGGCAAGAAACTCCATGGACACTCTTCTACTTCTACCCTATTATCCTATCCATGAAAATTTTCGTTTTTCTACAACCAACTTACACTTTTATACTTTTTTATTTCCGAAATTTTCTTTCTTTTTAAACCTTCCCTGAACTTCCACAAATAATTCAAGACCAAAATTAGCCAAATCGGTTCAGCCGTTCTCGAGTTTTAGCGAGACTAACGAACAGCAATTGATTTTTATTTATATAGATTAGTAATAACACATCTGGATGTGCTATTTTTGTAGAATAATGTAATAATTTATCACAGTATATATTCTACAAAAATATCACATCCAGACATGTTATTTCTGGATGAGTGCTCACTATTAAAAACAAATCTTTCTGACGTTGAATTATTATTAATTTTTAAACTTCATTAGCGTTTTTTATTAACCAGTCCAAATGAGTAGGTCAACGACTTTTTTTGGGTATATTAGATGGATGTCGTACCCACCTACGTTCAACCCACGTACGTGGGTTATTTTGTGGGTTTCCTATCTGTCTTCGTTTCAAACAATCGTTCTATAATTTTCTAAACAAGACTGGCTTATTAAGTACAGCAATTAATTTTCTATAGTGGAAATAGGTAACGTCGCTGAGTTAATAAGTGATTGGTTTATACAGTTGTATTCATAACTTACCCTTACTTTGACTTTAACAAATGATTTTTTTTGTTTCAGGTAATTATAACATGCAGAATGGTGAGAATAAATCAGAATCTGCAAAAAAAAAAAAACGTTTGGCTCATTTTATTATCGTTTAAGCTCATTGTAATGGAAAGTTTCATGTAAATGTTACGTACAGGAATTATCCCTATTTAGTGTACGCACGATAAACGCTATCATAGTTATATTTGCAATCATAAAGATAGATAATGCAAATTACGTCTTATTTAAGGATATCTTATCAATTTATCATACCATTTGTGTAATGTGTTAATTAGGTTACGGATATTTAATTCATTTTATCTTTATTGATTGTGTCCACCTTTTTCCACGATTCCATTTCAATTTTCTGATTCGTTTCATGTAAATTGGAACTTGAAAAAATAAACATGCCGTCTAGCGTCACAACCCGGGGTGCCTATTACCTTCTGTCGAAGCAAATACGAGACTTATCTGTCGTCCCTTTTACTCATTGCGAATATGAGAGGGATGCGTATGTTTCGTTCTCAATGGAGGTTGTAGTGATCTTTAATAGTGTTCCCCTGTAGGGAATTGGCCGGTGGTGGTTGCGCGCGCACAATTTTCAGGGCGCAGGACGCCTTTTCTCTAGAACTACGAATGCTTAGACCCGCATTAGCATTTAAATATTTGTTTTTAACAAAAACATGTTTTCGTACTCTCGTATAGCGGAAAACTGAATATTCAAGTCTTTCTTAAATAAGCAATTATCAAATTACTTTAAATATTATTGAGATTAGGAAAGGTTACTCGTCCTAATTTAAAACAAAACTTGAATGAGAAATGACACAAACTGAAGTTTAAAAATAGGTAGATACAAAATAATATATTCGCCCAGTGCCCTCTCTGAACCTTTAGGCAGTCTTCACGTTCTTCGGTTGCCGATAGAGGCCGCACGTATCACGACACTTCAGGTTTTGCCGGCGTCCATTGCGGAACGCACCCCTTACTTGGAGCCCTCATCCTAATCACAAAGTATCTCAGTCATATTTTAAAGTAAATCAAAGTGTTTCCCGTTCGTTTCCGGCGAGGTGAGTAGTGTAGTCAGCCTGAAAAATAAGTGAGCACTGCCACGGCTTCCCGCGATTGCACCTGGAACGTTCTAGTAGGATTCCTGTTCAATAATATCACATAGCGGTGTCGACTCTACGCGAAGTAGTCATTCAATATCTAGATTTATGTTCTAACTATCGATCGTGGACGAACTAATAATTTATTAACGTAGTTTTAATAGGTAAACGCCGCTTAGTGTTGTTACTCCCACGTTTGAAGCACTCGACACGGCAAAACGGAACGGGTAAAACGAATTATAGTGATCTGATTACACGACAATTTTTTTTTTTGTGGTGCGAATCTAGATTCGTGCAATTAAGTAAATGCACAAAAGGCACTGTTACAAGGCTTTTCAATTGAAGCACCACTTGCACTGTAATCGGCAAAGACTTTTGAAGACGTTCGTACCGCGTCATACATATCAAAGCAATTAATGTTTTCCCTCTTCAATTGCACTAATTATCTGATAAGATATTAGCTTCAATTAAGACGATTGATTCCGAAGGCTAGCTTGTTGATTTGCTTGATAGGAATATTTATTGGCGGGGTTCCTTGTTTGGTCTTTGATGTCACTGTTAGGTTATAGGGAACTTGCATCGGTGCAACCTATCTATACACTATATTGTGGATTCGATTTAATTGTAGATGCTGTTTGCCAGATTCCAAATAGCGTTTATATACAATCAAAACATTTTACGTTGTTGACATTACTTAGGGCTCCGTCAGCTAAAATAGGCTTACTGATTTTTGGGGTCTATCGAAAGTTCAGTTTTAGCCGTATTATTTCAGACGTTTACAAGGAAGAGCTCTGAACGTTAATTTCGGGAAAACGTCAATCAAACTCAAGTCATGTAAAGACATACGTGTACAGTTGGGCCATTTGAGAGATCCGCCGCCACTCTGACGCCCACCACTGATTGCTACTTGTTTCCAAAACGAACAACAAAAAACCAGCTACCTACTGATTTTTGCATTGTTCAAAACATTAATTAATCAGTAAGTAAGTACAATTTAATGGGCTTGTGGTTAGAACGGACAATGCCTAATTATTTCGTACGTAATTGACGATATTACTTACGTCTAAGTGCCTGATTCACAATTTTGGGAAAGTACTTAGCCATTGAATTTTTATCATGAGTCATCAGCATCACCGGATGAATCAGAGGGGATTCCATGTTGATAAAAAACTTTATAGCCGTTAGATCCCAAACAAATATTGTATTCAAACGAGTCATAGTATAATCTTTATGAAATCATATTTCGTGTTAGCCTTATGCAATCCCTTAACACTAGATATTATCTTCTATTTAGATAACTTTTTCATTAGTTCCTGATACATGTACTTGATAAACAATAGAATTATTTTTAATTTGATAAGCAATTAGTAGGAAATCGCTTTGATATAGAATTAACGAGTAGGTAGGTAATTACGTTGCATGTGTGTTCAAAAATGTAATATGTGTGTAGGTCTCAGGCTTTCAATTCTATAGTCGGTCAATTATAATTCTAAGGAGCTAATTTTCTCGTGTAAGTCACAGGTCATTGAACTATTGATCGCTATAGGTACATAATTAATTCTGTATGTGATAAAAATTAATTGGTTTGTATGTAGATTTCTATAGATAGCTAGTGTAAGTACGTTTTTTTTTGGCTGGTAAATCACCTTCTCCCGCTCTGGGTGGAGCAGGAGGGCGTGTCAGACTTTTACTGACTAAAACCCACCCGTGTTCCTTCAGTAGCCTGAGTGCCAGGGGCCACGGTATCGCTTTCGAACAACCCGCACCCCTGGCAGGCATCAGCCTTTGCGTGCCCCATCGGTTTGTGCTGACACCTCTTTGAGGCGCGCGTGGAACACAACGCGCCGTCGACCTGGGCTTGGTCCTTACCGGACAGCGAGCTACCCATTACTCGCCGTCCGCAAGCCCACGCCTACGGTGGCCGGGAATCAGCCTGGGATTCCCGACACCCAGGGCGTCTCCTGCGTAGGCTAGGGCCGTGCGGGCGCATATACTGCCTCTCCCTCACGTGCGCCGCCTCCCTCTTTGCGAGCATCACTGCTTCGCTGAAGGAGGTGACGGCTACCCATGCACTCTCTCTCCGTACCATGGCCTGGACCAGGGCCGGACGCGAGAGATCGCTGCCGCCAATCGCCTCCACGAGGACACGGCGGTGCTTCTCCCAAGCCGCGCAGACGTCCACCGTATGCTCCACCGTGTCCTCAGGGCGATCATCGCAATGGAAACACCCGGGCGTTTACTCCCGCCTTATGCGAAACAGGAACCTCCCAAAACAGCCGTGTCCGGTGAGGACCTGCGTCAGGCAGAAGTTGAAGACGCCATACCGCCTCTCAAGCCACTCCTCAAAGAGGAGATTTACCGCCACAATCGTGGTGGCCCAGCACTGGGTTGCGACAATCACACTCTCCATGTCGCCCTGAGATCCCGCCGGAGCTCTATCCGCTGCGCCGCGATTTCTCGTGGCAGCGGAGTTACGCCCCGGCGTTTGTCCTCCTCGCGCCACTCCCAGATATGCGCGAGGACCTATGCCACCAGATCCATGGCGGTAATCCGGCAAGGAGGCCCGTCGCCTCACCGGAGATCGAGCGGTTTCCCCGGATCATCCTGATGGCCATGACCCTATGGGACGCCTTCAACCGGCGAGCTGGTTGGCGCCTCAATGTAGGTGCCACACCGGCGCCTCGTATAGGGCATGGACCGCACAACCCCCGCGTAGAGCCTCCGGCAGGAGGCGTTTGGCCCCCCGAGATTGGGCAGGAGTCGCTTTAAGGCGCTCCAGTCTGGGAGCCAAACGTCGTAAATGCTCCGAATGTTAGTATCTATATCTTCGGTTCAAATCATAATAACGCACAAAAAGTAAGCTCTCAAACATTGACGTCAGTGCACTCTACTGAAAATATAATGTTTAAATATAGATAATACATGTAGTGTAAAATATAAGACGATATAATAAATATGTTTTGGATTTTATCATGAATTCATGATTTAAGGATCAACCAATGTTGAAATTGCGAAAACAAGACATCTGCGTATCCGAAATTCACGGACCTGATACGATATTCTTAGACTTGGTCTTTTGAGTACATAGAGAAGTTGTCCATTATCAATATTATCATACATCCGCCACCTTTGCCTTATCTTTCAGGAAAAATAGGTTGCAGGTGATGTTATGTCCAACTATAACCACAATATATATAACTACAACCAAATAATATACAATTACATGCCGTCATATGTGACGAAAAATAAACACAAGTTTTTTAGTTAATAATATTAATGTATTTCACATTTAATTTTATTGCTTAAGTTTTTTGATATCACTTAATATTGTTTTACAATAAGTACGTACATGAAGGAATAAGTACGTGCTGTGTATAGAATTTAGCGTTAGAATATCTTATACAATTCTATGCAAATGCCATTTCTTAATTCAATATCGTAGTATTGACTTATTATTGCTTTCACTGCGATTAAAACACTAATAAAAATAAAACATAGTTCACTCAAAGTATGTCCATAGTTCCATTATTGTCACGGAAATGTTACGTTGTCGTGCGGTTTTCCAGAAATTATCACAATTCACAAATAATAAAACGTATCGCTAAACTGCAGGTTAACCGCACATGCCACTGACGCACTTCACGTTATGCCTGACTGAAGTTTCCCTCAGTGTGTCTCCGACATTTACGTAGATTCTGCTTAACGTAACGAGGCGTATTTTTATTCGGCTTTACTGAAAAGCCAGAACGACAAAATGGCAACTTGCCATTTAAATTTCAATATTTTTATTCGTGAGTCCATGATGCGAATCTACCCTATTCTTTGTGGGAAGAATTCGAGGGGCTTCGGGTTGGCTTGTGGTGGTGGAGTGGGCGGGATCTCATGCTGAGGCTTCAGCAGCCAAGGGTTACTCCCGCTCTGAGGTGACCCATCAGCTCGCTTCTGTCCACCACCCGACGGAGTCAGGTGTAGTTGAGGTAGCTGGCTTGTAGAGCCCACTGGTGGTCTGTCAGATTTTGGCTGCATGTTTCCTGAAAAAACAAAAGGCATTCATAAGTTAGGGTATCACTGAAATACAGTTGTTCTTTTCTGTGCGACGGATTTGATTTACACATGAGGAAAATTCTTAGTATTTATCATGAAGTCATGAAAAGATTTTCCACACTTATTTTTCATGGCTAGCACAAATCACTGATTAACTGTTCAAAACAATAACACTTGGTTGAATACTTACTGTCTACGTTCAAACTGATCCTTTCGAATTGCGAAGTGATAAGACGTTCACCGTTTACAAACATTAATGATTTTAAATATGTATTATCAGAGCACAGCGTGGGCCGGCGGTATAACACGAAATGTATGGTGCTTACATTGGCCGCGCGGTTTTATATCGCCACTGACTCACATTTGGCAAGAGTCCTCTCTATCTAAGACCACGTCACTTGGACTCTGACGCGATGTTGTGACGGCAGCGCATTTTCCTCGCTCAGAACTTAACGCCACTTTCGTACAATCAATACGTCTGCAGATGAATAAACGCTATGCAGTCGGACATTATTAGTAACATGTTTTATCCAGGATTATTTTAAAACAATGGCTCATACAAGGAAATATTTTTTTACTTCATTGCCGTGCCTTTGTATAACACGATTCTGATTGGTCATTTCATTCAGAGTATTGTGGAAACAGGTGATTCAATTATTTTATGTATTGCAAACGGTACTCAAAACATGCTTCTGAATTTCAATCGGTAGTAGTTGAATACAGAAGGTTTACGGTTGTTTTTTCATGACCATTAATTATTACGTACTTTAGACGTTGATGTTGACTGTACGACTGTACGTTTCCCGTAACTACTCTCATAAATTCAACTAAATCGGCATCATCAGTCGCATTCTTATTTACGATAGTAAAAAAAATAAAGTAGAGACGACTTGATGGAAGTATGTCACGGTCGTGGTTATCGTTTTGTTCAGTTTGCATCAAGTAGCGGCTTTAGAGCACGTTGTTTAGAAGTGCACCTATCTGTGCGTATCCTTTGATGTCAATAAATTAGATAACTGATAGACACTATCGATAATTACACTACTGATAAACACAAACAAAAGCAAAAACGTATTTTCCAAAACTTGAGAGATTACCCATAATAATTTAATCTTGTTTAGTGATGAAACTTTCATTGGTATCGTTAACAATGATATCACCGTTGATGTAATTCTGGTTATCTTTATTAATGGAAAAATCGTGAAATTTCCCATACATTCGTATGTTAATATGAAGAATTTGAAGAAATCTGGTTTTTTTATGAATACGATCCATGAGAATTTCCATACAGTAGATAATAATAAATTATATATTTTATTAATTTGTTCTGGCTCGGTTTGTATAATGGTACAAAATACAAAAGGCTCTGGACTAGAATATTATGAACTAGAGCGCATCAGGTTTTCAATTGTGGGAAGTAGGTAGTTACTGTAGGTACTCTTGATGGCCTGGATAACTGTATTTATGAGAAATTCTCTCTTTGTCCTCTTCACTTTTCGCTTCATTCAATGACGAAGAATTGACGAAGAATTTCATTTACGTGTAGAGCTTCTGTATTCCTCGCTATTTGCGATTTTATTGTTTCTAGAGGTATATTAAATTGTTTTAGGTCCACTGAGATTATTTCTTAAATATCGTCCCTATGCCTCTTCGTTGTGTAGTTTAAGGTTCCTCCTCTACACAAATAATTGAACAAATCTTTACCTCGTTTCCATTTTCTTGAAGGTTTTCTGTGAAATTATTCACGGCTCAATTTTCTTTGCCTTTGTTAATTAAACGTTATTAAAGAAGTTTACAGCTCGCTTTTGACACTCTACTATTTATAATTTCTTTAAAGATTTTTTGTTGTTTTCTCTAAGGGTTTGAAGTTACCAGTTTGATTGAAGTTCGATTCGGTTGATTCAAGTTTCAATTCATTCATATTAAAAACATTTCATCGTTTCTATTTAGGTAAACCTTTTATTAGTTTTCCTAATGAAATAGGTATAAAATCGTAAAAAGCTCGAGGCAATAACATTCTACCAGAGCTATCTCAGGATGTAGAAGGTCATTTAGAAGGGGAGTCCACCTGTGCTAATAACATCATTATGCTACGCCCCAAACCAGCCTCTTTATTGCGGAAAAGCCAAGCCATTACAGCATTATCATTGTAGTGGTTCGCATTTTTCATAATAAGTCCCGCCATTTTTATTTGCATGTTCGCTTTAGTTTAATTTTCCTTATGTAACCAGACGTAATAAATCAAATAAAAAAAATACCACCGTTTCCAACTAAACCACTTCTGTTATTAAGTCGCGTGTAAAATCGAAATACTTAGCAGTAATTAAACAAGAGGGTTATTTAGTTAAGTTAATATAATATTGAGCAAGCAAGCACGCATACTAACGCTTATTACGCAGAAGGTAGGTACGTACGTACTTAGAGGACGTCATTTAAAGTTGGGTCACCTCCATTCGAAAGAACAAAGGGTAATCGTACTTAGTAGCTAGGTGAAAAACCATAATCATCGGTACCTACCAAGGTCGGGCCCTCCCTGTGTGGGTAACTACCATGGGAGTGCCGGACTGACAGAGTGACAGAGTACCGCAGTGACGGTATGGCCCGGCATGGCCAATCACTTCCATGCCACTGGCCCACCACGTGTACACTGCGTGACGATGATGATGCTATCCCATACCGAAGATAGTTTTCAAGCATTTGGCTCGAAGATTATATTGCGTGGATAACAGTGTTTTTTACAGCTCAGCATTTATTTTGAGCTCAATGAATAAAAAGTATAAAAATATTGCGTTTTTAGTGGGCTGGTAAAGTATCGTGCAACATCATCTTTCATATTTTTTTCCATTTACTTTCTTTGTATCTGTTGCCTGGTAGTTGCACTAATATTATGTAGATATCATTATAGAATTCCCAGAGGATAATCTTGTAATGATATTTGACTATGTAATTTCACTAAATTTTGCAATCCAACAAGAGCTTGCTTTATGCTTTAATTGGTCTATAATAATGACTGATCTTATTAGTAAGCATGATTGCACAGATTTCTTCTAAATCAAACCAACATTGTAAAAAATTAAGTTCACCTAGATGTTTCTATTTCATGTAAATCATTTCCTCAATCTAGAATTTTTCCAGTAGGTATGGTCAAGTACGGTGGGTGTGTGGTTGACATTCATAATACATGCACACACATCTTTGTTTGCTTATTAGTTAAACCTACTGACGACTGAAGAGTGATAATTTAATGTCTATTTACTTATCCTATCTCTTCTCAGAGTTATCACATCAAAGGTCTCCCCTTATACAAATGTGTGAAACTCATCAAACTCATATCAGCTTTGATCGACGTGAGTGACGTCAGGCGTTGATGGAACTGTCCAAAATAACTGGAATTTGTTTATAATAGAAATAACAACGTTTATTTACGATGTATTAATAGATTCTTTAGCTCTGACGCTGAAAATGGTACATTTTGTAGTTTATTTGTGTCACAGCCGTCATTAGCTACATTGTACAATTTATAGGGTTTTCAAACAAAACTGTTTTGTGGAATTGTACAGTGATCACTTTATACTCGTAGTGGTCACTTTGCCATAGCCAGTGCTATAATTAGCGTAGAATTCATTTGGAAGTCATGTTATTCAGGCATATTTTCTATTGTTCAGGTTTTTTTGAGTAGGGTTTTTAAATATTAAAACCAATGAAACGAATTACAAAGGAAAAATGTTGTTGGATTCTTTGAAAACCCGTAACACGGCATTTGCATACGAAATCAAGATAAAAAGCAAAAAATATTTAGAAAATTGAATTTTGAGCATAATAAAATCCCCTACATGACTACTTAGGTAGCTACTATTGATTTAAATATTCTGTTATTTAAAAGGTAAATATTGACATCTATCGGAACACGCTAGGACAGAAAAAACTGGAATAGGTGATTCACAAGCGATTTAAATTGATATTCATGCTAAGTATAAGACTTATGGATAGTACAATTGTCCTTTCTTTAAGAGGTTCAGGAAAATGATTCAACGTCGAAACTCATACGTTGAGACTCAACGATATCTTACTCATAGCAACCTGAACATCATTGATCAGTGAGATTGGTCACAAGTACTTTTAAAACAATAGGATTTTAAAGGTCACTGGGCACTTAAACCAATGAGCTGTCTTTACAATCTTATTATAGTTAAGTATTCGTTTAACATTTTGTTTAGGCGACAGCAATAGCCGTGCCTGTATGTGCCTTATTTAAAATAAAATAGGTAATCCTTTTGTTTAAAATTTTACAGACGTGTGTACAGACACGAAGAAGTGACTCATAAGTTAATTTTGGCTCGTAAGTCGTAAGTGTCATTCATGTGACGTTAATACGTAGGTAGGTAGATACGTAAGTAGTACACAGTTAAATGTTAATGTCCCTAAGATTAATTGTCAAGAAGAGGTCGTTGTCTTACTTATCCAGAAGGTTAGTCATCAAAGATCAAAGTAAAATTAAAAAAATAATTAATTGAAAATAGCTACTATTGATTCTCAAACTCTAAAATGATTGATGTTGTTACCCGTAGTCAGTGGTTACAGTTTATTTGTTGGCAAGCTTCAGGGCAAGTGGGCATGTGTCATTTAGCCACACAAGATGGTATTAAGATTGTTGTAATAAGAAATTCTCCTCGACTCGTACCGCGCACTCACATCTACCTACATGTATGTACCTAGCTACATATTTCTGTAAGGTTGAATGTCTACTTATCGATTGTACATGAACCTCGTAACGCCTATAATCGATCTGACAGTCGCTCACGTATCTTGGCACTGAAATGAAATGAACTGTATGCTGTCGTAATAAAGTCGCAAAGTACGTAAGTAAGTCACGTCGATTGGAATAATCTTACATAAGTCACTGGCGTCTTAGATAGTCTTCCACAGTAACACTTGAGCATAATTGTGTAGTTTCCACTGTTTAAATGCGTCAGCAAAGCACCCCGGCACCTTTATAGCATCAGGTAGTTGTGCGTGAAGGCTTCATGCCTAATAAAATGTTTATTGTCTTTTATAGTTTCAAGGAGACGTCGCAAATACGCGATCGCCTCGTCGAGCGAAGAAATATGACATAGAGACTACTGTCAAAGTTTGAAGATTGTAAAACTTTAATCTTTGTAATAGTCAGCAGTATGGACGCTAACCGGGTAAGCCTCGTGGTTTCACGAGAGCACCGAACTACATACTGCACTAATGCACTTCATTGTATCATCACAAATAATTTATGAAGTTCTGAACATGAACCGCTTTACCGGTTTAATTACAAACTTCGGCCGGCGCTGTAACCAGCGAAAGGTTTACTAATTCACTAGTTTCACGTCAGTTTTCCTCCACGAAAAAGGTGCAAAAAAACGACCGTGAAGCGCTCAACCCGTCCAATAAAAGTACAAGGGCCGTTTTAGCTTATTAGGTAATAAATCGAATCACGGATTTTCGTGATTACTTAAACGATACCACTATTAAACCTGCCCAAAAATGACTAGCTCATGAAAACTTCGGCATTGAACATCACGACCCTAAAGCGTAATGAACGGATTGAGTTCGTTTCAACTTCGCAAACTTTTCTAATTTTTTCTTTGAGATTTGCAAAGTTTGTTGCCTTGTTCTGCGTGAATATCAACGTAATTTGCAAGAAACAGATATAAGTGTTTATGAATATAACTCAGTGGACGTACTGCCATGCAATGTTATGCCAAAGTTAACCATAGTATTCGCGAAATTTTACAGTCTTTTCATGTAAATTTGAGAGAATTCGTCGACGAGAGCTATAAAATATTATGGCAAAATCACGCGATCGAGAACGTCTACCTCTTGTCACTGACGATCACAGTCATATATAAGGCGATGCGATGCATTCTGTAAAGTATTCCAAGCTGCATTTATGTATTCATCTATGTTAGTTATATGGATATGAGGTGTTTTCGTTTAAAGAGGACACAGAATTAAAGAAGGGTGGACCCCTTCTTCAAAACAGCCTTCTACCAGCAAGTTTTTAATTAAAAATAGCTGTTGTGTAATTCGATCTTTTACCATTCATTTGAAAAGAAAAGACATTTCGCGTGACTTATTTCTATTTCAGTTGGGATAGGCCCTAAGCAGGCACCATTTTACGATGCGTTCAACATTGAAAGTCAATTTAGAAGTCGTGCCTTTCTATCAGCGATGTTCTTATATTGCCCTCATTTGACATGTTTGGCAAAGTTTATTTAAAACTTTAAATGAATCTATGATTGTGCAGTTTTAGAAATTACGTAGGTCATTTTTGTATGGATCAGTTAATATTTTAGCTAAGTAACTGGAAATACCTATTCAGTTCAAAGAAACGCGATACGTGTATTCATATTATGGCTATGGGCAGTGTCATTTTAAACACAAAATAATATGATCTTTGGATTCAATTCGATAAACCATGCGTAACGTCTAGGGCGGTGACGGTCGTCGTGACGTCACTGAGATGACTATCCAAAGTATAAAACTGTGGCAAGATTATTTTGAAGTGTCGCAAACAGTAGACAGGATGACGCTTTGAGAGATTTAAAGAGATGAAGCTTTGAGAAATTCAGTTTTGTGGAGAAAAGGAAGTAGGCACTTGGTCGTTTCTAACTCGTTGAAAAACGCGTAGACGCCTGCGCAGTTCTCGTTACAACATAGATATACTAATGGATTTGTACTTAGATATGCTTCGTGATAATAATATTTGGCAGCTAAAATGTTGGGAATAAAATGAATTCGTAAACAACCCATGGACCAGGAATTTCCTTTATATAAACATTTTGTCATCGTGTCTCATTTACCGGCGAAATAATTCCGCGTGTACTAAGGAAATGTTGAAAATTCTTTCCAAATGGAAGGAAATTTGCCAAACTACTATCGATTTTTTCGACAAAACTATTCACTGAAACGGGTTCAGAGGACGTGCAATTTATTTTTTACTCGGCAATAGCTCGTTGACCCAGTAGCCGAGTTCGTGACAACTTGTATCTATCGGGCGTTGCTCGCTTGGCTCACGCAGTTCTGTTGGATCCACGAATCCCCTATTCGTGGATCCAATTCGTATAGGGGACGAGAATACGGAAATAAGCCATTTAGTACATTTCTCAATTCCACATAGACCATACGTAATCATAGCTTATCTTCACTGTGCGCGCGACTCGAATGACGTAAACGGCCCTGAAAACAGATGAGTAGGTAGGTAATTGAAATTGCTGTAAGATTGATTCAATTTCATGGCACGTTATAGGCTTAAGCCTTGTTTAATGGTTTGTGCTTTCAAGAGCTTAGAATCAATGATAATAGGAATTAACAAATATTTGTATAACCTACAAGTAGTTGTCCCGGGTCTGGCCGTTTGTGTATGTGAGTTTAAATGTTTGTAAACGCACCCACAATACAGAAGAAATTCCTAGTGTGGGGCAACGTTTAAAAAAAAATATTTTCTAAAGATCTAGTTTGTTATGATTCCGGTCGAGTGGGGGAATGGGGGCTGGCGACAGCCCTATCGTCTCCGCCCTCACCCGTCAGATACCGTGTTCAATTACTGTACATTTTGTGACTTATTGCCCAAACTCACAAAATATTGAGTGTTTCCAATATTATCCATTATACATATTATAACGTGTACTAGTTTCTATTGGCTGTGGTATACTTCATCGATCGTGTCTGCCCCATGTAAACAATATTCTATTTCGTGATTAACCAAAATGATGTTACGCGATAAGACTGAAATAAGTAGCTTACTTAACAACGTGTAAAACTTTGGTAATGTAGATTTTGGGAATAACACGTCTAAGTTTTCCTATAATTAAATTAAAATCTTATTCATTAAAAGTTTAGTGTTCATAAACCCGCAATTGATGTATCCCGTAGGTATCATGGAATTGTTTTCTGCTATTATAGATACTTGTTTATTTTTGAAAGGCCCCAACGGAGACTCGCCCCTTGAATACTGGGTTGGTTGGTCAAGATTCTACTCAGCCACCACCAATTCGTCCACTTAATAGAGTTGATTCACGTTCAGCTTTCCCACCACAATCTCCGAGACCAGCTGTACCGCCGTCACAACCAAGACCACAATTTCAACCTGGAGGACCCGTTACTACACCTCCACAATTTGCGCCAAGAGTAGGTGCCCCAGTGCCAAGAGGCCCAGCCCCACCCGGACCTCCAGGAGCCCAAGTTCGACCTGGACCTCCTACCTTACGACCTTTTGGTCCGCAATCTATTGCACCCCAACAAGGACCTAGGCCAGTACAGTCACCGACAGGACAGCCACTACAACGAGCTCCTCCACCGAACAATTTGCAGTTCGGTCCGAGGCAGCCACCAATTGTCAGTGCAACCACACCCGACGGAGGTAGACCACAAATTTCTCCGCAACAACCTAACGGAGCGCCAAAAAACGGAGCACCAGTGCCTGGATTCCAGAGACAACCATCGCAAGGCTCTTTGAAGGGTCTCGATCAATCGAATACTTATCAGACGAAACCAGTCAACCTGGATAACCAAAGTATCTCAAGTGACAACCAAAATGTCAACAAAACAGAAAACGGTATTGAAGGGCCTACAGTGGCTAAAGGTAGGAGTTACAGCATTGCAGCTGCCCCCGGAGCCCCAAGTCCTTTGAAAGCAGAAGATGATCGCCGAAAATCTGTCAGTGCTATTGGAGGCAGAATAGATGAATTTATCAGCCGCAGTCCGGGACTTGGGTTGATACAGGAAGGCAAAATAGAAAGCAAAGAAAATGTACGTGAATCCAAAGAAAGCATACGATCGGAAGGCTCTAACGAAGGAGCGAAAGAGATTCCAGAACGTCCCGAATCTCGCATATCTGGGTCTAAAATGACGGAATCTTTTATCGGCACTCTACCTACTCCAGCTCCAAAAAAGAAATCAGACGACGATGATGATGTGATTTCACAAAACACTTTGACTGCACAGCGAAAAATAAATGAAACTGCTAAACCGAAAGAAGAGTTTTCTGATCGCTCACCATCGCTGACGCGCAGTGATGACTCTCCGGAGCCTAAACAGAAACCAACACTGAGTCCAACTGCACCAAACAAGTCTCAGAATGTGACCCCAGAACCAGCGCGTCCTAAAACACCAAAAGTAGAACAAAAATTAGAATCAACAAGGGGGATTGATTCTAACAAAGATGTGAAACCTGTACCAACGCCAAATAAGACTCCTTCAAAGTCACCATTACCAGATGCTAAGCCACCTCTACAAGTTCCGAAAAAACCAACTGATTTAAGTACTTCTATTGCTTCAGCAGATTCGAAGAAATCAACACCTCGCAAAACAGCTTCTGCGCCTAAATCTCGACCTAAAGGTAATATTCAGGAAACTCGAATTACAACGAATATTCGATTTAGAATGAGCCAAACGTCTTTGATTTATATAGATAGATTAATATGGTTATCACAATTAAACTGTGTCATTACATTAACATTTCCTTTCTTTAGATGGTGACAACGATAGCGGTGTCGATGAATCTACACAGGGAAATGTATGTATACGTATTTCAATATTTTCTTTATTTTAAACAGAATTCAGCTTGACGTAATATTTTTATTTTTTTGAAGGATGTCAATGGGTCTCCCAGTTCACCGAACAAGAAGATTCCGAGTAAGTTACCCATGAAGGAGAAATCAAGTAACAGCCTGAAAACGAGTCTTTCACGATCATCCAGCAAAAGTGCTACTGCTAAAACACCGGAAAACCCTCTACCGAATGATAAGAAAAGTGAGTATTTTGTGTTGAAGCAAAGTTTTTATGCTTCAGTTTTTATTGTGTTAGTATTTTTTTGCCCTTAACCTTCATTGTATTGTACTTTACAACCACTATTCATTGAAATTATAGTTCCATTGTATTGGTTAATACAGTATATTAAACGATGACTGCCATTTTTAATACAGTAAGCCAAGTTAAAGCCAGAACAATATGAATAAAAAATTGCGCAGTATTATGTTGCAATGTTTGTTGAGTTTTCTAAAATTAAGCAAGGAAAAGGGGAACAGAATTATAAAAATCACGATTATCTTGACTATTGTTAGTACTTTACAATAAATTAATAGACAAGTGCTATAACTGCGTATCATATTGATAGGCGCACACTATATTATTGTTGTAATTATATTCCAGAAGTGCCAATGAACAAAGTGCAAGTTGGTAATGCTCCGTCGCCCAACATTAAAGCGGTGAAATCGAAAATTGGCTCATTAGACAATACGACGTACAAGCCTGGCGGTGGAAAGGTTAAGATTGAAAACAGGAAATTAGAGTTCGGTAACGTAACGCCTAAAATTGCTGCTAAAAACGATGCTTATACTCCAAGTGGTGGGGTTAAGAAGGTACATACACTTTGATTTTTTTATACCGAGCTGTCGTAGCCTTGGGTATCTTTATAAAAAATATTGTATTTTTTCAGATTGTATCCACGAAATTAGAATGGAACGCAAAATCGAAGATAGGTTCGCTCCAAAATACTGCGTACAAACCAGGTGGTGGTGACAAGAAGATTGAAACCGTGAAATTGAATTTTAACGAGAAAGCAAAACCAAAAGTTGCTTCGACAGTTAACATCACTCATAAGCCTGGAGGTGGTGCCATCAAGGTAAATTAAAAAAAGAGACAGGTTCTTAAGATACCTATCAATTGAATAGGTTATAGGGATGCGGTTATAGGCGAAATATTAGGTAACAACTTTCAGTGAGTACTCTTTTTGCCTAGTTTGTCAGCACGGCTGGTACAAGTAACATTCGAGTAGAGCTTAAATATTTGGTAAAGCACTTAGACATAAAAGATGGTAACACAATCAAGTATAATCATCGAGCAAATATGTTAGCGCAGTTCACAATTCGTATTATAGACGCACTCAATGTAAAATAGAACAATCGAAGTCATTAGGTCTGTATTGTTAGTTTAAGTACAATATTGAAAATAATGTTGATCTTCTTTAGTCTACAGTTGCAAAAGACGGAACGAGAGCAGTGAGTAAAAATCAATATCTAAGTTTGTGTGAACACAGTCACTTTATTGCACATTTTTTTATGTAAAACGTGTTTTAGGTTAAGTTTTACCGGATGACGTCAATGCTCATACGTCTTATACAATCGAAGTATGAAATGCAATGTCTACATACGTAATTATGGGATTGTATCGTTATTATTTTCTAGAATGTTAAATGGGCGTTACCGCGATGGAGGGCATCTCATAAACATTTTGCCTACCACTCTTTATGGAGTAAGGTTGGTTGGGCGGTACATATTTTGTACCATACGTGAGATATTTGACTTGATAGAAACTTTATAGGACAGGCTGTGGCTGTACTTTTCACGCTACGTGTTTTGCTTTCAATATAAACAACTGTGTTTTTCACTTAAAAAATAAACAATATAAATAAAGTCTTGCCGGATTGAGAAATGCGAATGATAGTAGAATAAGTGTCGTTACACCTACGTTTTATTTTTACACAGAATGCCAAATTTCTACATAAAATATTAATATTATGATTACATAACGAGAACGAACATACGACTGTTACCTGTACACACGACCTACACGAATATCATCGACAAGCACGCCATGGAAATCAATAACGATTATGCATTGTACTATGAAACAAACACAAACATAAGTGTACACGTACACACACCACATGTTTATGAAATTATTACTTAGCAACCGCACTGATATGACCGTATATATTTATGTATATATGAAGGTTCCGTAGATACAATTGACAAACAGAATTTTCCATTGTTTAATTTATGCTATGATCACCCATTTGTCTCAGCAATTAATGTAATTGGAACAAAATTGTAACCCACAGCAAAATTCCTAAGGGAAAAAACTGCTAGAAATAAAAATATTTACTCGTACATCTAATGGGAAACCTTGTCTAGTTCAAACGATCTAGACAAGGTTCAGGGAGTTCAGTCGACCCATGAAACAATCGCCTACTAGAAGAAAATTAAAAAAAAAAATGCAAATGGGCTCAACGGTTTTCTCGATAATAATTTGTTGTCGTTTCCAGTGCATTTCTCTTATGAGCAAACGGGTTGATACGACATCTGTCTTGAGAGAATTATTTATAACAACATAATTATGAAATAGAATCTCACATTGTACCATTGTCTGTATGGCATAATCATGAAAGTATTTTTAATATGATCCACTAGGTTATATGCAACTCTAATTTTACTGCGATCTTGATAAATGATAATGACCTTTCGGTTATGTTTCACAATCGGATTCATCATTTAGCTTATTTTGATAAGAATATTCATTCACATCGTTATGATTGAATACATCGTTGAGTATGAGTAACGTAACACTATACCTATTTATTTTGATTTGCACACGGCTTGCACTACTTATACTTAAATATAATCATATGTTTCTTTTTCTCGTACATATAGATAGTACCTATCATGATTTGTCTGCCTATTCGTAGTGGAATTTATCTACTGGTTACATAATATTAATATCATTCAGAAGATAGAACATATTATGTATGTCCAGGGTACTACCTAACCGTTCGTATGATTATTTTACGTATTATCAGTGATAGGATTTATTTATCTGTGTGGTTACAATTTTCTTCTATTCATAATAGTGAAGTTGCAGTTGTATAAATTACCCCGCGTGGCGCCGGCTACTTGGCAATGTTTCACTTTTCACTGTTTCATTCTTGCGACAATAATAGACTGACGGAGGGATTGGCAACAATGATACTCTGATATCTACGGAACCTCCAAATAATTATTTTTTTGTATTTATTTTTATTTTATGTGCACACTCACTTCTTTGAAACAGATCGAAAATCAAAAATTGGAATTCAAAGCACAAAGTAAAGTGGGGTCCATGGATAACGTAAAGCATAAACCTGGAGGCGGTGACATCAAAATATTTGATGACAAAGACTACATCAAGCAGATGACGGGACAATCCCCGGTGCCCGACAGTCACGGCCATTCCCGACAGGAGGTGAGGCCCTTTCCAGCCGCTTGACGGGTCTTTGCATACATGTCGTGTTCGCTTTTTAATTTTTGGTTTTTCGGTGGAGGTAATTTATATCGCAATCACTCATTTTTGTTTCAGCCAGGATATTTGTACACGTTTTATTGAGTAGGTAACTCATTGGGTTGCAGTGTGTGAGGGGTTGGCTATTGTGGATAACAATTATCTAATGCGTCTGTTTTGTTTGTTTGGTTTTTCGTTTTTCTTAACCATTATTTTTCTTTTAATTTGCGTGTCTTTTCAATTTTATCAATAGAGTGGAGATTAATGCATTTTCTTTTCATCGTAGAGTCCAGTGCCAGCGACATCGGAACCACCAAAGTCCGACGAGAATTTGAACCAACAGCAGTGTTAAGAGCTTACCTACACTGAGAAACTTTGACTTCTCAGAAAACCACTCTATTGTTTATAATCAAGAGTCCAAACTTATTGTATAACATTTTTATATTTGTTCATTTTGTTCGATATTGATACCCAGTTTGAGTGACTTTTTGAAGGTATGTTTGTTTTAGACAAATTAGATTATTAAAAGTCGTAATCAATGTCAATGATTTATTGCATATCTTTTCGGACAATATGTTTAGTGCGTTATAAGTGTATCGATCATTAAAATTTGAATTGTATTGTTATACGTAATAATAAGTTTGAATGTTGTATTTGTAGTGTTATAGTTGATTAATAATTTGACAAGTGAATTCCTTTTTTAAATCATCTTTATAACCCGAGTGATGTTAGTATCATGAGTGCCAATTCATACTAGTACCGTAGAAGTATCCATTGTGATGTATACAGTAACATTGTGGCAAGTAGTCTTTAGCTTTATCGATGCCATGAGCAAGCATGATTTTCGTAGTCTCTACCATTGCTAGTAATAGTGCTTCAAAGATACCATTTTGTACAATGCACTAATCAACATTATTTTCATTAGCAGCACTAACGTACATTTTCTCATGCGATGTGTTAGTATATTGTATTGGTAATCAAGTGATATTCATATATTCTGCAACTATATGTAAATGTGTATATTTATTTATACTATTCCTAGCTATATAGGCTTTGTTATCACTGTGTTTTGTTGTTTCCACTACGTATTCATAGTATTATATGCACTGACTATTTGAATGTTTAATTATTTGGAATGTGAAGATTACAGGTAGGAAGGAGTTCTTGGCACAGCATTCTTGTAGAAACTTGTAGCTTTTTGTCGCATTCGCGTAATGTCGACAAGCCAGTTTTCACTGAAAGTTCTATGATAACACGAGACAATGCTGTGGCGAGAACAGGTGCGGGCTCGAGATTGACTGACCAGATTATTATATAAATGTTTTATATGTAACTATGACTTTAAGAGATGATTAGGTTTAGATAGCGTGTATTAAATGTTAGAAGCTTGAGTCACAAAACTTTCTTGCATTGTCATTTTTATTATATGAAAGATGTTTTGCATTTGAGCGGTTCAATTGATTATTTCTATGTTATTAAAATTTTGACGCGTTTATCGTAGGTACTAAAATTATGAATCCGTTAATTTTCACGCAAGCTTTTTATGGTAAAATGTCTAGATAAGTTTTAACTAAACTAATAGATACTTACATATACGAGTAGACAGCAAATTAATAAGTCCGAGTTTTGAGACCGATGTTTTATGAAGAGCCAGGACGTATTGTATACCTATAGGTAATCGTTTAATACAGTTTAACACTATACGAGTTCGTTTTATTTAGTACACTAGTTCACAGATCACCAGACATTTAGAATCAACAGTATATAGTCGATTATTGCCTTACTTCTCACTTGCACTTAAACTGTCATAAGATAAGGGCAGATTCATGTTTTGGATGAGACCTCATAACCTGTGGTAAGTTTTCACTTTTTAAACTACTTTCTTTTTCCTAGTTCTTAGGTAGTACGATTACCTACTTCTGCAGGCTTAGCACGAGCACCGATTTGTCGAAGGAAGAATAGACAAGACTATTAAATAAATGATGTACAATAGGATAAGATAGCTATGTTTTTCTATTCATTATCACAGTTATGCGTTCTAAACGAATCATGATTTTGCAGATAATCGTAGGCATATACTTTGTGGCCGTCGAGTAGAAAGTTTTGTTGTCAGTGTGATTTTGACAGTTTGGGAAGAAATATTCTTCTGAAATAGTCTACATTTATAAGGACCTAGATAAATATCGTTAGAAACGAAAGACTAAATGACAGACTGTATAAGGATATTTACGGTGCGATAGCAAAAATGAAGGAACGAAATGTCACTTTGTATTGAAAAAGCACTGTCTATTCTTCGTAAAAATACAAAGCGTCATGCCAAGCCCGCAGATATAGTGTAAACATAATTATTAATTAGTTTGAAACTAAGCTTTGGAACTTCGCGATCAACAATAGCAACATTGTTGATCGAAGCCTTGGAACCATAACAAGGATGTTTGGAGTCTGTATTAATTAATTTAATTAATTGTTGACGCCATAAAAATATTAATGAGGTTTTGTCGATTTTCCAAAATTTCCGGTTAGGTACGAAGGATTTCTTTGGTTTTTTTATAGTCCGTTGGGTTATGTAAGAAAACCGGAAACATTAACCCAGTTTTTTTAAATGTTATTGGGTAGGTACTGCCTCAGGAAACCGGTTTAGGTACTAGCCTAACTGATTAGTGATCGCAAAGTAACTAGATTGTAGTGGCGAAGATACCACGATATGTCTTTTATTCGGCAGGAAACCGAATTACTTTTCTCAACGTTTTCACCACTAAGGGTCGATTTTTCAATCGTGAGATAACTTCTATTTGAAGAATAGCGGTTTGAAAGCTGTGTGTAGAAATTATGTAAAACTATCATATAATTATTCTACAGATAAAGTTTATGTCTTTCGAAAAATCAGTCCTAAGAATAAGTTTGAAAAACTAACTTCTAAGGATCCTTTGTCTACCCTACGTCGTCAGTTTTGAAAGTAATTTTTTGGGAGAGGTCCATGTCCTGCAACTTCATAGAGCAGGACATCTTTGTAGGTTCATAAGAGCTAATTTATAACATTAACATTCCCTATTCACGCAGGAACAATATTACAATATGTCCGTCCACGAGTGGACTGAGGCGGCCCGTCCGAAGTCCCGGTGTCTGTCAGCTCGGGCTCCTCGCACGCCCCGCACCCCGCGCACCCCGCGGGCGCTGTCCCCTCGCCGCAGGGTCCCAACCATGGATGAAGAGGACCTGGTCATGCGCAACAACGAGAGGAACCGCCGGACTTCGGTAGCCAGACCCTTAAGTGCTCGCGAGGTTCCTCGCTCCACTTTGTCCAGGCGAACCTCGCTCACACAACGTCCAGCTTTCTCCATATATTGATGTAGAAAACGTTGATAAAACGGAGTTTATTAAAAGAGCCCTAGGCTTTCAGTGTTGTCTAATTGTTTTAGGAAGTCAGACATGTAATTTGAATTCTAAATGTTAGACTTTGTAGTGGTAGGTTTACAATGCGCACAAAAATATTTTTACTGCACAATTGTGCACAAAAAAAAAACGTCAAAGATGATAAAAATTATGTCTACTTTATGGCTTCTCTATGTCCTTAGTCGTTTCCATTTTCGCATTATGTAGGCCATGATTTGCTTAGCAAATTCTTTATGTAGGTATATTTTAAATAATGATGGTAGATACCTATATATGTAGTTTCACAAATACACAAGAGTAGAAAATTCGACACTGTCGTCCTTAAATACAGGTAGAAAGCAGCTTTAGTCAGTAATTGAATGTCCGAGTTTATTTTTGTTGATTAAACTATACACCCACATTTTGACTTTTATTTGATTGATATACTATCCCAAATCCGCCCGTAGCAGCTTGGGTTAAATCCTACGAGTATTTACAGGATACACGTTTCATGCTGGTGGCATACTTACAATAAAATTGAAGCACAATACTTCTATCTATTAAAACACTTCCGTGTCGTGCCGGACGAAAAAGTGTAGCACCATCCCATTTCTTCTCATGGGTGTCGTAGAAGGCGACTAAGGGGCTTACTAGAGAATGGGCAGCAGCGTTCTCTATGCATTTTTACCACCATACTGCGATCGCCAACCCGCATGCCAAGCGTGGCGATTATGGCAAACGGGTTGCCCCCCGCCCCCTTTTGGGGAGGATTATGTCCAGAAGTGGACGTCTTTCGGCTGAAATGATGATGATTATGATGATGACATCTAAGCACTAAACTTACTTTGAACGGTGCAACTTTTATTATTGCTATTTACTTATGGTATGCCACAGGCAATTAAATCAGACCATATAAATCAGGCTTTAGGCCTTTTGTACATGACACGGTTTCTTCGCGGTATGGCGTATAAACCGCGCCGTAGAAAAAAACGTGTCCGTCAAAAAGCTTCCCATAGTGATTCATACTACACTGACGACCGTGCTTGCACACGACGGAGAAACCGTAGTTTTCCACGGCAAGTAAAACGTGTGTGTAAAAAGGGCCTGAGCCGGATAAAACAAAAGAAGAACAATAGAATTTTAATGTCACTGACTGGCAGTTTGTTCTATCGATCCTACATCTACAGTTAATTTTATTACCATCATACTTGCTGCGAGATATACCTACTAGTTTATACTCCTAGAACCGGGCGCGAATTGACACACCCACGTAAGGTAGTACGGCCTCAGGAGCGGCAATCTTCGCAGGGTGGATGGTAGCAGCTGGATGAGAGTTGCCGAGAATAGAGCCGAATGGTGGGCAATTGGAGAGGCTTCTGTCCAGCAGTGGACTGCTGTGGGCTGGGATGATGCTATTCAACTCCTAGATCGCAGAATAAACTTCGTAAAGGCTGTCTTAGTGCACAGTAGAGAATTTAGTATCTAGGAATATGCACTATTGTGCAGGATATTCCAGAGGGTATTTTCCAATTTATTGAAAAGTATTCTAAATTGAAGATTGGGACGAAATATGAAACAGAAAAATAAAAGTAAATTGATTTATATCCATTTCCTCAATGAAAAACGATTTAAATCGAATTTACTTTCGTTGTTTTGAATTTACCGCCAAACCCCTCGTTCGATGACTTTTTATCACGTGACGTCAACTTTGTGTAAATCAAAGTAGTTAGTAAGTAAACAAGTGAATGTCGAGTTAATAATTAATAAGATTTTTAATGTATGGAAAGTGGAATTACTGGCGTACGGTGCCTCTGTGCACTAATACTTCTAAAACTGCGCCAAACTAAGTATTTGTACCAGTGCCGTTTACACAAAGCTGGCGTCACGATGTCACGTGATAAAAACTCATCGCACGGAGCGTTTTGGCGGTAAATTCAAAACAACGAAAACGAAATTTGATTTTAATCATTTTTAATTGAGAAAATGGATTTAAATACATTTATTTTTATTTTTCTGTTAAATATATCGTTCCAATCTTCAAATGAAAATAGTTTTTATTAAATTGGAAAATACCTTTTTTGGTTTCAATCGGCGGGAGTTTTCCTTTCCTACTAAGAAAGGAACGAAGGAAGTATCCATGACGTACACATATCTATATTAATTATAATAATGCAGGTGCCTTTTGGATATAATAATGTCAATTTCATCTGAAATTTTCCCTAAGCTGATTTTGAAATCTTAATAGTACAGACACCAGTACATCAACCTACCCCAATCTGTCAAATGTCTGTGATAGATTTTCAACTTTATCACATTATCCTAACGTTAATGTTCAATTGAAAAAAATTGACAGTTTGGGGTAGCTTGATGTACTGGAGTCTGTACAAAGGTCGTAGCGTGGTGTTGAGTTTTAATAAAACAATAATATATTTTATATATTGTTTAATTGGTGTACATGGTTATGCATTATAATAATATTTATCGATTGTTAATTCATTAAATTATGGCACTTAACACAAATAAAAATATCTTTAAACAAATAGATACATACATTGAATGAGATAATGTCACGCAGGAAAACAATTGATAATACATACAGAATTTAATAAGTGTTAATTTTTCGAAATAAACTTAAATATAATATTCGGAATAATTTCTCAGTCGTTCGTTGACATTTCGTATTGTTACGAAAGCCTATTTTTGTTTTTACTTTTTTTTATAAGAAAATAAAGTTTTCAACACAAAATTCAACTTATTGATCCCAATCGTAAAAATTATAAATAAAAAAATCTTACTCACAAAATAGTACAATAACTTAACCTTTTGTACCCATAAGGACAACTGACTCACCACATGTATCCAACAATACCTTAAAACGAACGCGCAGGATGTCATTTTATAAAAAACCAGTTCAACATCATTCAATAATACAAACTGTTGATAAAAACTTACAACTAACAAACTCCTCTATGCACTGCAAACAGAGACTAACTGCAAAGCGATTATTTGCTGAAGCCGTCGCGAAGCAACCAACACTACGGTCTGATTTGCTCCATCAGTAGATATTACTTTGATTACTTTAAGGCTTGTTTGTTCGACTAATACTTTAACGGCTAGTTAGGAGTTTTGATTACTATAATAAATAATTTGTGGAAGCATTCCCCATGCTATTTAATGTTAAGTAGACGATACAATGGATACTTCGACTGATGCAACAAGCGCACACACACGACACAGTAACACTATATAACTTTAATACATACAAAGGCCACAACACATCATTCAGTCACAAAGCGCGAATTAACCTAACACTGTAATGAAATGTGTATTTTACAAACGCTCGCCGTTCTCACAGCATGGAGGTTACGATGTTACGATCATCTAAGTAATTCAACTATAATTTAGATAACATTATTAACCTAATTATTGTTTAGATTATTTCTATTGTACAGTACTAATTTGTGTCAACTTACGTCCACCCACTCTAGGTAATGACTTAATGAGATTATCGTGTCGACGAGCCTCTTCATCTTGTTCACTGAACGTAGCTGGCAATAGTCGATACCTCACGACTGTCTCGAGAAACACACCTCACTCATACGCAAAGTTATCATAATTTAGCTCACTACGAGTATCAACTACATCTCACCAATGTTGTGACTCGATAGCACGACGGACTACGACAGGAACTGTATCGTGCATTCAAAAGTTTTGTTACAAATTTTGACCTCTAAAATCACTACTAAGAATAACTCCATAATATTATGTACAATCACTTTACAGTTTACACCAATTAACGAATACTGAAATTTATAATAGGTTACATAATATATAAGAGTATTACGTCTCGAATATTAATATCAATCATATCATCCGATAATGTTGCGCTTCCAACTTGAGCAATAAAATACATTACATACCAAAAATATCGTTTCTTTCCGCATCATAATAGCAGTGATATGACTATTATATCACAATAATATTCGTGACTGTCAAGCAGACATATGTTTTAGATGAAGAGTCCATCATTAATATCAATATCGTTATCATAATTCATTTAATACCGCTAATAATTTACATAGAGTCAGGTACGGTTGTTAAACAGTATTTCACATATAAGTGCTGGTTTTGGGATGTGTGACGTGGAGAGGCGCATGCAGTTAGATTGAAAACAGGAAGTTATACCAACACCGTATTATAATCTGTCAAATGGAACTTTTAAAGTGTAGGTCAGCTTAGGGAAGGGTAGTGTCGGTAAAGGCCATGCAGTTAGTCATGTACACCAGTTAGTTCACCTACACCGCTGTAATTAATGAAACCTTCACCACAGACCGCAAAGGAAGGTGCTAAGGAGAGGCTATATGCAGTTAGTGTAGCCAGAAGTTAACACAATCTGTGGATAGCTTTTCTGTCAATGATTGGTCGATATTGTTCAGGTTCACCGTACCCGATGTTACAAAACTTAGTGAATTCACAAGTAATACTTAGTCATCGATGTAATATAAAATTTTGTTATAATTTATACCTACATGTTAAACCACTAATACCAATAGGTTGTAATGAGTATATTATACACATATCGTTAATATCGAGGGTAATTTTAGACATCAAATTCACATTCACGTAATTTATCTAAACAACGAAGTACATTGGGGCGTGTTTCTCTCGACAGTCATGGATTTCTATGATTTTAGGATACGATGGAGTTTGCCCTTAAGGTTTGAGATTTTGTTCCTAGCATAAAAGTAAATAGTATTCTATATATCACATATTATTGAGATAAATATTTACTGATAATGCGCCATCAAAGGGTTTTCATTACGCGCTGTCATTCCCAGTAAATATTCCCACAATTGTGTTACTTAAAATAGATTTATATACAGTCCAAGACCTTGTCGTGCCTTATAACGTAAGACTAGATTTTACTACAATAATTAGAAATGTGAGAGATATTTAATGATGTTAAGATTCTGCGAAGAAGTTATGAATATTGCTGAGTAAGACAACATAAACAATTAAATAATTTTAAATAATGATTAAGACATACAAATAGCGCTCCAAACGAGTGGAGTAGAGTATGAAACATAGAATTACATTACAAGTTATATTCACATAGTCTTTGAACAGCATAGTTCACGATCACATTCATTTTCACATACCGTATCGAACTAGACATCACAAGGGTTCAAGCACATTCCAGACGAAACGAAGTATCGTTCCACAAGTTCCATATTGTTTGCTCACTCCGAAACCTATTGCACATTTTCTCGATCATTTCAAGTATACATTTTCCAATGCCTGGAAATGTTATATGACGAATCTAAGCTGGATGCGTAGATTCAGCATAAAAATCTCAAAGCATTGGAAAGTATAGAGAGAAATGCGATGTTTTTCTGAACGTATTCTTCAACGTTTGCCATTCAAGCGTAACGGGCGCCAGGCTGGCTGCCAGTCGTGCTAGGGCTGCCAATATCAGAAGTCCTCAAGCAGCACGGCATCACGTGGGACCAGCCCCTTATGTTCACCACGACAACACAGCAGGTACTGGTCGTCTACCTCCAGTATAAGTCGGAGACGCTCACCTTCGTTGAATGCCAGGTGACCGGAGTCTGAAGGCAGCCGGTGCCACAGCGTCCTCACGTACCTGGAATTACATAATACACAGTTAATTAAACGTTGGAAATAAATTGAAACATCCGTAATCTTTGTCGTTGGGTCAATTAGGACATGACTTGAATTAAAGGGAGCTTCAGCCATCTTATTGGTCCCTATCTACATCAAAATGTGTGGTTGCATAGTTTAGCCTTTGACTTGAAATGTTCATGAGGATGAGACCAGAGTAGAGATTAATAAAGTTAGTTTTAGGACTGACCTAGTTACTTATTTGATTTGCAAAGATGAGGAGTAACCAATTTTCGTGGTTTGGATGTCATTATGATGCGGAGAAATGAGAAAGGTGCGACAAGAAAATTATGATGTAGGTATGAATGTTCACGAACATAGGCAGGCCAAAAAAATGATTAAAGCTTAAGAACAAGTGAATTCTGAAATTACGGCTAATGATAAGAACAAGACGTGTTGGAGTGACCCCAAACAACTTGAGATAGGTGGAGAAAATGAAGATGAGAATAAGGATGATGTAGTTGATGAATCTGCTCAAGGAAGACGACTCCGATATACCTGGGAAAAAGCTAGGTGATGTTAGGACAATTGAAATTACGAAGGTTGAGTACGTACTTGTGTTGCTTCTGCTGGTTGGTGGTGTGATGCGCGCGCGCGGCGGACGAGGACGCGGCGCGGCGCGGCGCGGCGGGCGGCGGCGTGCGGCCGTACGGCAGCGACGCGGGCCGCGGGGCCGCGCCGCCCTGCCACGCGCCGTCCACGCGGGACGTCCTGCGCACACAGGCATTGGGTGAGGTGCGCCAACATTGGTACATCACATCACATGCTTTGCGTAAGTGTGGTTCGTGGATAATTCCCTGTTCATGCAAATCTCCAAAAGCAGGCAATGAATTGGTTTTGAATAAACTAATAGATAGATAGAATATTGGCTTATAAGTTTAGAATAGCGACGATTTCAAAATACATTCTGTCTGTTTGTATTGTCTTGGAACTTTTTCGCGCAGTATTCTGGCGGGGTTCTCGGCGGGCTTCTCCCATAAAGTATTAAATAAATAACAAGGTAAATCAATTACAGAGAGATTTGAAACTGTAAAAGACGAGAAATCAGAAACCAATTTCAGATTGGAGATCCGTTTTCCGTTAGTTACCTACATGCCATCAAAAATATTAAATTCATTCATTAAAAAATCAATGCATTATTAAAACCATGGTTATTGGGTAATTGGCGTTTTATGCTTATTATTCAATTAGTGAATTCTTAGTAAAACCATGACATGGTTCCTCATTGGCATTTTTGCTTAAGTAGGTACGTAAGTAGGTATATCATTTGCGGTTAGAGTTATTTTCCTTAAGCCTACAAACACCACATGCTGTTAGCATCAAACTGTCGTCACATAATGTTAGTAACAAGTTATTCCCATCTAATGTACATACGTTGTTCTTTTAACAATTGTAGTGTTAACAACGGCTACATTTTGCACTCGTGGCTTCACATCGGGCCTCCTCGCTGTCACCTCGGGTAATACTCTGAAGATATGTGCAGTATAAGCATAGTAAAATATTGCGGTGCTGAACATAATTTATATAAAAGCATAATATTACAAATAGAAATGTTTTTCAGTGTTTCAGTAAGAGGACATTAATAAATTCCGCCACCTGTGATATCCCATTCAACCTTGAAAGTAAGTGTGGCATAAATACAATTTGTTGCTCAATAAAAACAAAATATAGCAGCTATATTTCTACAATAGTGTTTTATTTCTGACCGACATTTTTCATGTTTTTTTTTTTTTAAATGGTAGTCATCTATTTTGCGACGTGATTATGGAAATATCTCCCACGTTCAATTTTTGGCACTGGAAAATGGGATAAATGGGTTGTTCTATAAATTCTATTTTACCTGTTAGCAGCCTGAGGTGGTTTCTTGTTGGCAGTGCCAGCTCTCACCGTAGTCGGTCGACTGGGTGTTGATGTGGTAGGAGACGTTCCTTTGCGGACCGGTACCGGGATACCCCTGAACATTGGAAAATCTTCGTTCTAAAATCTAGTCTTCGAGCCAGTTTTCGTGACTTATAAGTTATAACAGAATATATGGATTTGCTATTTGGATTTGATAGTCAACGCCATGGCTTGCTTGAACCTTCCAAATACTTTATTTAATATCAAGATCCAGACAATGGTACAGGCAGCCAAAGCCATCGTAGGAGCTTATTACAGTAGAGATAGTTTAGTGCGATGAGAACAGATCGTAAAAAATCTATATGGTGTCGAAAACCAAAGTCAAGACAATAAGGCCCATATCTCACTAGGATACCATGGTAGCGCAACCATGGTCGCACTGCAAAATAATTTATGGTTTGTTGCACAACCGATTGGACGCCTGGTCGCATGTCACCCATAAAGCTGTGTATAATTTTACTGGCCGCGCGACTATGGTGTCCTTGTGAGATATATGCCAAAAGTGAAACATTTTGTTCAAGAAAATCAAAACACCGAATAACTAATATAATAGCCCCAACCATAAATTTTCTAGTGTTCACTGACAGTATTTATCGCCACCGTTGGACCATATTTGGCACAAAGTAATAATGCATCCTGGGGGAATTGGCACAATGACCACAACCTACTCAATTGGTTCGTCATTGTGAATGAGACTGACAAATTATAACAATATTTTTGTGTTAACGATGGACTTGTCTGATGATTGTGCGAGTCGTAACGCCAAGGTCGCTCTAAATAATCTAGAACTGAATTGATCTCTAGCAACTCTAAAGATTTGCAAAAAGATTTTTGAAATAAAAAAATGTGACGGTGATCGTAGGTAAAAACAAAAGAGATTTTAGATAGATTATTCATACTGCATGCTTAGTAACAGAAATAGTAATGACTAATGTATGCATGGTTGTCCACTGAAAAGGTATCTCTACCTACTAAAAGTTTTTTCCTGTCGGCACATCGAAAGAGAAAACAGGTTGACAAGATACAAAATCCTAAAAAGGTACCAATAACGGTCTAAACTAAATTGACAGATATCAAAACAACGTTGTTTTACCGATGGGCTGTATTCTTGGCCGGAGATTGCAGCGCAGGTGCCACGGGCCGCACGGGCGATGACACTGGCCTGGGGATCTTCGAGCCACGCGCCGCTGCCGGGGACGTCTCTCCTAAATACATAAATATACAACACATATAGGGCCAGTTTCTCGTATGAAAATTATCGCATGACAAATTGTCAAGCACGCGCAAAATTGGCTGTTGATAAATCAATCGTGGCAGTTTACGCGCGCTTGACAATGCGGTCATTTTCGTTCCAGAAACTAGCTGTAAGACACATATGTTTTGTAGCCGTGACGTCATCCATCCGATGCACAGGGTTTACACAGCTGTTCCTTGTTCTCACGAAAATATAATGTTAACTTGTTTTGCATTGCTGTTTTGCCAATTTATTTCAAGTTTTATCTTGGGATGCATGTGTTACTACAATTATGCATGTTGATTTACATTTACAACTACAGTTCTAAGTGTTTTTGAAATATTGGCAGGAAAATTCTCTTTTTTTATCTAGGTATTAGTTTCCTTTAAATATTCTTACTCACGTGTGTCTTCCGTGAATTTTACTATCATAACTTATCTACTAATAATTATTATCTACGAATCACTTTGAGTCATCAATTAATAGGAAAAAAGGCCTTACCTAAAGGGGGTAACTAAGTAAGGTTTTTAGTAGTAAGCAAGAGCATAATCAAATGCTGGACAAACCTGAAGGTGTCACGGGACTTTCGGCATTGCTGAGCATTTCCCACTTGAGTTGTAGACGACGGAACTTGCCGCCACCCGAGTTGCCGCTACCATTGCCAGTGTTGCCACTGGCACCACTGCTGGCGGACCCTGGCCGCCAATTCTCCTCACCGCTACACTCCAGCTAAACAAAACGTACGAATATGGTCATTACATAGTAATATGCAACTTGTTGTCTCGTCTGGGTTCTAGAGATTTAAATATTTGGTTAAAAATACAAAGAATCTACAACTTTCAAGACAATAAAATCTACAACTTTTAAGAGTGTAAAATGTAAAACTATCAAAACAATACAAACATAAATCTTGAAATATTCTACATTAAAAATTACCAATCGAGGGACACAAGTAATACCATAAAAAAGGACACAAACATATTGAAAACCATTCTAAACAATGACGTGAGAGATAAAGAAAAATAAGCATACACAATAAATGTTAGAAGCAGCAAGCAAGGTACTAATAGCTAAGAACAACCTGCTAATTAATAATAACGTAGACCACAACAAAATATTGTCAAAGCACATAACATTCAAGTAATGTCCACACAAAGCACCGCCGAGTTACCTTCACTTCATTGCTGGAGGGCTTAGCGGAGGAAGGCTTATTGTTCTCTAGACTATCAGTGTAATCGTCGCTGTCGTCGAACACGAGCCTATCGAATGCCTGCATTAACTTGGAGCCCAAGTGTATCCCGGACCATCTGCGGTTATTTTCTATTTCTATCCTGCTATTGTTCGGACAAATATCATAACCAATAGTCGTCGGATTGACGCATGAGCGTGGTCTATTCTTTTCAATAGTAGTCCTTACATTCGCCGAATCATTCAGCAGGTCGGGTGTGGAAGGCTCTTTGTGTTTGGGCTCTTTATGTCTCATTATGACACTGGTCTGACAGTCATCGCTGGAGAGACCACTCGACTGCATCGACCGCACCAGCTTCAGCAAATTCCGCTGGTTCAGGGTTAGTGGTGGAGTGTTAATCGAAGTGGGCTGTTAAATACACCAAATGTTTTTTAGCATCATGCATCATGCCATCCAAAGTTAGTTTAGTATAAGTTAAGAGTCCTCAACAAGGTCATCGATCGAGTTCGATCGCTCGGCCATACCTTTATTTGCATTTTATGTAAGCTGTGCACGAAAGTAAATGCTAAAACATCGCGTTCGTACGCTGTGAACCGTGATTTAAGCACATGCAGTAAACAATAAAATGCAAATAAAGCGATGTTGCTTCGGCAGGCGGCTGTTTGATAATATGCGATAGTGGTTTCGGAACACGAAAGACACGGAATATTGATTACGTATATTTCATGGGAAAGTAGCATTCAGTGTCGGCTCTTAGATATTAGATGTTATTTTGTGAATGTTATCTTAACTTACCCGACTAGCAGCACGCATGTCGCTTTCAATCTTCTTGAAACTTCTATGGAGTTCACGCATTTCGAACATGAGGTCCAGGGAGAACGGTAGGAGTTTTAGTGGTTCTAGGCTGGCGAGTAACGTGTCTAAAAGAGCTCGGCATCGCGGTTCACCCACACAGCCGGCGAGGATTAGAGAATCAGGAACGTAGTGTTTCGCTAATATAGATTCCCGTGTTCGTATGTATGACACCCATGCATCTACGGACTGTGCACTGTAAGAAAACACGAATTTTTTTGTAACTGTATTTTCGATCTCTAACATATATGATATCTTTTTTAATTTTGGCATTTACTTACTTGAGCAAACCAAGGATGAATGCATTGAATTTGACCAATCCCTCTGTAACTGCATCTTCGCTGTTAATTCTCAGTACCAACTCATTGAGAGATTTTGTGATTGGTCCTAAAAGAAGTAGCATAAACATCATCAATACGATCAAATCACATGACATACTGTGCTTTAGCACTGTCTGCTATATTCTTACCTTGTCTTGCAGTAGCTTCAACCATTTGCCAAACAGAATTATTTACTGCTCCAAAAGAAGTTTCAATATTCTCTTTCAGGCCATCTCTGAAGATTGCATACAAAGCTGGACACAATGCGTTTAGAGCTATTTTGGCGCAGGCCGGGGATTCTTTCGAGTCTCCTAAGAAGGCTAACTCAGCTTGATCCGTAGCAGGCGAGAAATGTTGGATCAACATTTCAACAGCATCGGTCACATTTGAAACTAAGGCTGCAAAAATAGACAAACAAAATATGTGCATGAATAAATATAGCCATGTATTGTTAACGTTAACCAAAGTACTTTAAGGATTAAGGTTTCTATGATATTGAAAATATTTTTACCTCTCTTTTGCGAAACATCGATTACATCATATTTCCCTCTCGCGTCATGGTGGATGGGACTTCCAAATTCATCAGGGCTTACTTCAGCTTCTTCACAAATCGGTATTTCTGCTAAATTCTTTCCCTAGAATGATATAACCTTATCTAATATTGGGCATGCGAGAAAAAAATCACACATTTCATGATGTATGTCACAAAGTGGTTAATGAGTGACAAGCGCAGGTAACGTGTTCAAATTGCTAATAAAAAGTGTGGGTGCAAAGTAAAAATGCTACAGCGTAAAATAATAACACATCCAGCCAAGCAGATCATTTTTTTAAATAATCCAAAGAACATCGAGAACATAACATAAAAAAAAAACAAAAGAGCAAATAAAGAACCTAAAGTACTCACAGAAAATAACGGGCAATGATGTATGTGAGCAGATTAGCATTAGCAAATGAAACGTTACCTGATAAAGCCTCTGCGCTATCACAGCGGAAATATTTGGTGAGTTAGGTGGCGTTGTTAGACTGACGACACCCGTAATGTCCTCCATAGGTTTTAATTGGGACGGTTGGCTATCGAGCTTCGTGACCTCAGACTTCTGCGCAAAACTCACTGACTTCTTACTATTACAACTACTGCCACTTGATTCTGTGGATCTTTGGTTCTCCTCCTGAGATCGCTTCATTTGGAGGAATTTGGACACTTGGTTCCTTACCTTTTGAACTTGATTTTGGTCCCACTCATCCATGTTCAGACAATTGAATCCACTGTGTTTCAGAAACTCTTCAAGTTGTTGCAAATCGGCACTGCTGATGAGTGCACCAGGAGGTGGGAATTCAGTATATTCCATTTTCTTTGTTCTTGGTTTAGGTAACGGTGGAGTGTGCGGCCTATGGAACTTCAATTCGTTAGACTTTCCTGATTCTAGACTACTCTCAGTTCCAACTCCTTCATCTGGATAATACTCATTATAATCAGCATCTTTCTCGGCTGCGTCGAGGAATTGCTGAGACAATCTTTTTGCAGCTATATCGTTATTCTTTCTGTAATCTACAGTTTGATTCTGGAGATAATACGGTTCTTGTAGCGATCTTCTCTTAGTTTTATGTTCCGTTGCCGCTGTCATGCAAACAACCGGATCTTGTAAAAGATCATCCATTTCGAACATACTGTATCGTTTAGTATGTGTACTAGATTTGCGTGTCTTATCCATTGACTTACGCAAAATGCTCTTTGGTAATGGTGGCCTTGGAGGTGCTAATTCGCCTTGTTTAAGAATGCGATTTTGTTCTGCTAATGAAAGTGATCGTTTCGGAATATTGGGATTTATTCTGTGACCATCGTTATTGACACCACTTGCCTCTGAGCTGGTGGCGCTATCGTAACGATACACAAACAAAGGGTTGAAATTTCCCGCTGGCGCAGGGCTATTTTGTGCTGAAGAATCTGTCAGCATTGTGGATGAACCACGGTATCCTGAAGAAGGCTGAGTAGCGGTGCTTGAGCTTGAAGATACCGCGGTGGTATTGCCAGCTAAATTATTACAATCGCAACTCATTGGTCGATTTTTCGATCTTGAGGCAGGCGAAGCATTACAGTACTTATCCCCACATTTTTGCATACCTTCTTTTTCCTTCATATGAAGCATAAGTTCCGGCACTTCAGATAATAATTGCCTACATTCCATTGGTAGCAAAAAGTTAAGGGAATCCCAGTCTTTGATATGACCGACTCCCTTTTTCTTTAACATTTCAAGATCGTTGCAGGAAAATGGTCGTTTACCCTTAACTTGCATTCTGTTTCTCTTGCTTTCATTCGATCTGGGCGATACATGTATTTTTAACGGATTTAGATAAATATTTGGTCTTCCATTCAGGAAACTAATATCTGGCAGGGTATAGCTAGGATATAAGACAAATACAGGTTTTTCGCAATCTCCTTCTTTTAGCTTTTGTAAGAAAGAAGGCTCGACGATCTTGAATAGTTCTCGTTGAGACATGGTAGACAGATTTATACTAGATGTTTGTATACTCTTATCTATCGAGTCTGTTTCAAGGTGAGTTGACGTTGATTTGTGGTCACATTGCTCACGCTGTAGGAGCCTATTCATTCGGGTGATCTGAGTTCCATCAGATTCAGAACAGCTTGAAATGCTCACACTAGTGGCTGAAGATTGGGAAGAGCATGATTTTCTGTTACTTCTCATTCTAGATGGACTGTTCACAATATTTAAATTAGTTCTCTTAATATGTGGTTTGTTAACTGTTGCATAAAGATTAGATTCACTATCACTCAATTTAGTTCCATCACCAGTTTCTTCTTCTTCAATCAAAACTTCATCGTATACTCTGTTACTGAATGGATTAACAGGGTTTATCTCCTCGTATACGACTGATGTGACTTCTTCCACTGCAGTACTTGGCAAATCAATTTGAGGGCGCTCTGAGATTGCAGTTTTCGAATCAACTAGTTTTTGTTCTCCCATGGATTCTCCGCTTTCTCCTCCTGAGCTCGAGGGCCAGCACTCTGATCTGTCCAGCTGATCCATACTAACGATTCCATCGTTGCTCATACTCTTTTGCTTCATAAATAATTTTACTAAGCTAAATGCTTGTTTTGGTTGACTTTTGTCTGATGAAGTTTGATTGTCAGTAGAAGATGTGCTCATAGGTTCCGAGTGTTGACTTCCCTGTGACCGATGTTGAGACACATCGTAAACTTTCATGCATATAGGAGTGCCCATTAGCCTTTGATTTACGGTGAACGAATCGACCTGTGAATAAAGCACATTGTTAGAATATAAATAGATAGAAAATTCGGTGATAGTAAGTTTCTTGGCAATCATCTCTAATACATACCGTTGAATTACTCAGAGCAGCCGAATTTATGGAACTATTCATAAGTTTCCTCCTGTACAGATTTGGCAAACTTTGGCTTTTGATGACTGAATTGCTCATGTTGTCGTCTGTTGCATCAGTCCCTTCATTTGAACCTTCATTGTTATTTCCAGAGGGGTGCCTAAAACCACATTAAATAATGTATATTGAACATTACAAAAAGATATAAAATGAATGCAATAATATTGACGTGATTTACCTCCTTAAAGGTGACTGACTGGTTTGTTTCTTAAGCTTACTCCAAGTAGTTAATCCTAAATCGCTCCTAGCCATAGACGTTGTTAACTTATTGGTTATTTTCTTACATCTCTCTAATAATTCTAAATTCCTGCGCGTTCTTTCATCGTTATCTAAAACTAAGGTTTCTTCCTCGCCCAATTTGTCTGAAAAATATCAAGTGTATGAGTTGGCGAGCTATCATGAGTAATTAACATAGTAATGAATCAGTACAGGTGGGTATATTAGCGTCATTGTAAACTAGGTAAACATTATATCATTATCACGGACTCGCGGTATGCATCAGTAGTTCGTAGAAGGGAATCTATGTTGCCTTCTAGGCGTGATCTGCAGTGGCCTATATCGAAAGCTCTGAAATGATTGCGCATCCAAGTAGGCCGATACAGACACAATTAATCGAATTGGGGGATTATTGACCCATCCAACACCCAGTGTGAGTGCGGTGCTTTTGATCAGACCAGGCCACTCTTGCTGGAGTGCCTTAAGTGCCCGTTCACCTGTACCGCGGATGACCTAAACAATGACACTGGTCCCACAATTAACGTGGCACCTGATGGTCTCAAACTATTCAAAACAAGTGTACGAGTATCATAGACACAAAACGAAGAAGAAGAAGAATGTTGCATACCATGTATTTGATTGACGGCCAGTTCGATGCACTCACTGTCCTCAGAGTATGTGGTGAGACTGCCCTCGAAGGCGATGGTGTAGTTGTCCTTGTTGGCCTGGCAGGTGAGGATGAGATCCTGTTCGGAGGGCAGTTCGCAGTCCAGGCTGTCCACGCTGAAGTGAACGCCATGCGCACCCTCTTTTACGGGGGAGAACAGAAGTTCCGACTTGCATATCGACATTGTGTTGATCGAACCGACGGATTCTTCACCCTAGTAAGAATTTTTGTTGTTAGACAAATGGGGTTTCTCACTAATAGTCGTAAAGTTGGTAAGCTGTTCTGAATTTTGTGATACTAAAGGTCTGTGTCTAGGTTTTTGAAAGAGTAAGACTTTTACTGATAACAGAGTTGTGTAATATGCAAATTCCTATACTTTAGCAACATTATAGTAAACACAGGAATCCCACATAAAACAGGGACCAGAAACGCACACTAACAAAACAAAATGTAATACAGAACGTTTATAACGATGAAAGCAACATGTTGCACACTACAACACGTGAATGTTCTCAGAAGATTTCGAAACTGTAACGCGTGTTAGTTGGAACATAAACATTTACGTGTAGTTAAAACTGACGCGGATGCAAGTCGCGGCTAAAAATAATGGCTACGGTTACTTACAGGTACAATGTCCATTATGAAATTGACTGTATTGGTGTAGATCTGGGTATACGTTTTGTGGTTTATCTAACTCGGCTATAGTTATTATCTAAGTAAGGCAGTGATTAAAAAGCTTTTTATCAAAACACACACAAAATATGGGCTGATTGATAATGTTTTTCGATATGTTTGGGAGCTTTTGGGAATGAAGGTACTTTTATTGGTTGATAACTGGGCTGAGGGAATAAATTAATAAGTGAGGGTTAGTGACCGTTATCCATAGGGGCCATAGGGGTTTCTCAGTACCTATATACATATAGTTAAATGTGTTTATTTTTCACACAGTTGATTTGTTTACAATTTGGAATGCAGATAAGCTCCCACATCCGCATGATATATATTTTTCCGCCAAAACAGATGTTGTGTTTTCCTGTTGTTTATTGTATAATTCCAGGCAAGATTACAGCTGGGGAAACCGGAAATGTGCCCTTACTAGACCCCTCACGAAGCCCAGTCCACTGCTGGGCATCATCATTTTAATTGCCATAGTATCATTAATGTGACAAAATTGTGCCATAGTATCATGAATGTGACAAAATTAAAAAAAAAACATCCATATATTATTCTTTCAAAACCAAAATGTGTGTGTAATAACGGCCCATTATTAAGTCCATGACACGCCCTACGTAACGCATCTGGGGTACAGTCAGAGCCAGAGCAAGCGGGTCGTTTAAAGTGACAAACAACATGGCTGCCACGAGCGTTATCATCAATTTAATTCCTTTTCCTGCTACAAATGAGGTCACAAATCAAACAACCACTCATAACAATGATATCGTTTCACATATATTTCATATTAATTGAATAAGTACCGCTAAATGATTGTTGACCATTAAGAGGGTAGTTGGATAAGAAAAAAAGAAATGTAATAAGATAATAATTATATATTATATAGAACGCTTGAATAGACAAGTTATTGTGTAAGTTAAGAAGTGTTTATTGATAAAGATGAGTTATAAACTGTTAAAGAAAGCGATGATGTAATTTATAATAACGATAAAGTTGTCAATAGTGTCATTGCAGAGTATGTAACTACTGTTTTGTCATAAGAAATTGTTGCTCATTCCAAGATAACACAAATTTCAATGAATCTAATTAAAGCTCGTAGTAGGTGGTCTAGAGTATAGTATTCTTTACGGAAGAATATATAGATTTTGAAAACCATTGTAGTAAACTTACTGAATAGTATCCATTGTAAGTATCCCAATCATAGTCCATCACACCCATTTTTAACAACAGTCTCATCTATTCTCACTGTCTCTAATAGAACGGGATCACTATACCACTAAATCATTCACCATGTACTTGTAACGAAATGTCTCTGCCATCATGTTTCACACTCACTATCGAAATGTATATAATGTCCACAACGTCCGCTATAATGCGTTATCTAACACAAACACAATTATCTATAAGGTTCTCTGAACTATCACATTTATTGGTAAGGCAACATGTGATCGAATTCATTTCAAGAAAGTGCACAGACCACAGCTCAGCACTCTCGAGAGCCCTGGGCGCGACTGGGGCAGCGGGAATATTAATTTTAATATTAGACACAACATGCGCTTCTCAAACTTTACAGCAAATTAAATAAACGCGCGTGCTGTCCACTCAGAGCCTAAAATGCAACTGTTACCAAAGCACAGCACACGCTAAAAACCAGATTAATGAGGGCAACAGATGCTCATTAGCCGACCAGTAATTATTGATTAGCGACTTTCAATTAGTAACTCCTCAAGGTTTGAAGTACTACGGAACAGAACACTATGTTTGCTTCATTTTACGGGCCCTTGTGAATTGGTAAATTACAAAATTGGCGTGGTAGTTCACGCCAGGAACAGTTTGAGAACGTCTGGCCTAGAGGATAGACTTCATTGGTAACGCACACAGATAGTGGCAGTATGAACAGGGCCACACATAAGGATGATTAAATATAGCACACCCACACATGTGTAGTCGAAGAGGGAAAGACTATGACTGGGGGAATAACGAGCGTGGTTAAACTGATTGACGCAATTCAGCGTGTAGTTAGTGTAAAAATATCTGTGTGTGAGTTGAGTCACGCACACAGTGTTGCCGGTCTTATTCCGTCTTTACTACTGGCACATCCCGTGGGACCAACGCATTTCACACTATAAGGAACACTAGTTGTGAATGCTAGCCAGGCGTCTGGACTTTCCAAGTAGATATTGTTATGATGTGTGAGTGCTCTAGGGAGTCAATAACTGTTAATTGGCAACCGTGACTTTTTGTAATCATCGAGAACAATTAAACGAATATGAAGCTTTCAATAAGAGCATAGCCACATTTATTCCTATGTTTCTGATTTTTTTTTTTATGCAGGACATCGACGCGCAAACTGTAACCTGAGTATAGACCCTTTTAGGTTCCTAGCATAGATTCATGTACCATGGTAGCATGGTTGCATGTCGATTTCCCTTCCACCCTATAAGAAAAATGTATCCAGCTTTTACCTCACGACAAAAATATTGATACCTAAACAGAAGATACTAAATAGCTTTTAGGAATATTTTTAATGAACATAATCAGCTCATTAGGCAAATAGGAGATCACTGTTAGATAATTTATTTATTATAGGATTATCATAATTGACTTCCTTTTCAAATGAAAAAAAAAAAAAATGCTATTATCAGCAAACTTAAGGATTTGTTTGTAGATAGACGCTTACAATAAATGAAAATGTACTCTAGAATAGCATTCTAAATAGGAAAAAGCTAGCATCATAGCGACATCTATCGTTATTAAGAGTGTTATACTTATAATAGTAACGTTGTGCAATACTAGATGGCGTTGTTGCCATAGACTAGTCTGAAATTGTATCCAGCACTGGGTCGTTGAAATCCGCAGTGTTATTTAAAGTGCGAGAAGTTATTAAAATTGTAAGTGCTTAGCAGAATGACAAAAATGAGATGAAACAAATTCCTATAGCATTTAAAACTTTTAAGGAAATGAACGAAATGAAACATTGAACAGCAATGCGAGGCGAACCTGGAAACTACTGTTGGCACTCATACTGCTGTCGAATCGAAACCTTTCCATGATAGAGCTAGAGATGCTTGCGTACATCTCGCCTCGGGGATTACTCTGCAAAACACCATAACACGTCATCCATAAAGAAAATAATGATAGTGGTACTGAAAATAAACATAAATAAAATAAACGTAGGTAGTAGACATAGATACAGAAGAAAATAACATTTGGTACATAAATAAAGGAAGGTAATCAATTATAACAGCAACACCATTGAAGTTAGAGATATGGGTAATAACAATGACAAGGTGAAGCCTACAGACACGACTAGACAGACAGAACTTAAAACGTATAGCTAAGACCTTTTGGGATCATAATTCTCATCTTTTAAATACATTGTGAGATTATAGTCAATTTCTACACACTTGTAACATTTAGAAACAAGAGCACCGTTTTCTGTTGCAACTGCCATTTTGCAAGTAATTACAACACTGCATATGTGTTACAAACGTTTCATGAACATAAACGGTCGATTTCATCGCCATAGCTTCCGTCTTCCGTAAATACACACAAGAGTTAGACGGCCTTAGATTGCTTCTAAGCGCTTGCAAAATTTCTACGACAGATTCCTACAGTATTCCGAAGAATTTGTCGTTGATGTTAAATACGGAAAAATTTTAGACCGATATTTTAAGATCATATAAAAGACTACCTACTTACTGGATATGTATAGACCTAAGAACAATGTTCAGTAAACTATGAAGCAGTAGCATCTCCGCATTTATTAACATTATCATGCTAACAATGACGATCCAAAGGCTAAAACGTTATGTTTGAGTCCATGTTTTAGCAACAGTGGTCTACGAAGCGGCAAAATTGCTGACAGCTTTTTTCTATTTAACCGACTTCTAAAAAATAAGGAGGTTATAATATGTTCCATTGTACGTATTTTTTTTTAAAATGTATGTTCCCCGATTTCTCCCTCATTTGTGGACCGATTCTCAAAATTCTTTTTTATTTGAAAGAGTATACTCCTGAGGTGGTCCCATTGGCACCAAATCAGGACATGATGATGGAATCCCAGGAAAATCGAGGGCAACCCTCAAAATATGTAGGTATTAACAATGTTTTTCATGTTTTCTAAAGCTATTGAGACATTTGCGTATGGTCATCATCATCTCATGGCGCTGAGCTGATGAAGGAAGGTACAACTCTTTAACCGTTAGGAGTTACGTGGAGGTTCGGGCATAACTCCGTCATATTTGGAAAATATTTTTTTCTTTAGAAAGGCGTTTGTTCCGAAGTGGTCCGATTTGGTCCGAACTCTTCGAAAAAAGACAGCAAATTAAACGCGATTGCTGCTATCGCATAAATATGCATTGTTTTGACCCGAAGGATGATGAAATTTCGAATTGGTGTGGGGTAGGTACCATACCTAAAAAGTGAAAATAAAAACTTTTTTCAAAAATATCAAAAGTCGGTGACTTTTGATATGTATTTTATTAATTTCTGGTCACCGCCTTTCGAAATTAAAGTTATTTTTCTCTTTCTAGTGTTTATTTGGAAGTCGGTTGTTTTTTTTTTTGAAAAATGTTTTATTTATAACATAGGATAGTGTTTACGAGTATTTTACCAAAAACAGTGCTTTACAATTCCTTAAAGTCTATATTAGTGCCTAAGTTAACAAGGAAGAAAAAAAAACAGGAATAAGACGCAAAGGAATCATTTTGCTCATGAACTCCACACTAGGTCAAGCCTGTCTCGTGGAGCTGTGATTAAATATTCCGTTGTTGCGAATGAATTTACTTTTTACGTACGTTTTAGTGTTTATATTATTCGTCATCTAATGATATCATCTACTGCTATTAGTCATAATTTTTATTTGCTCCTTACAGACAAATATGTGCAAGATGCACCTGTGATTACACACCTGAAGTAAGCGATAGCATCATATTATTTAATTTAAAATGTAAATGTGTACGTAATATGCGAATAAAAATAAATATTATTCTTTATGTTCACCTCTCGAAACTTGTCCTTTTATGTCTTTATCATTGCAACACGGCAAGTTAATGAATTCACAGCTGCTTTCAAAACTGCAGTAAGTGCATTTTCGAGACGAAAATCGTCTTACGTTATATGTTTTGCGGCTTAAGATTATGTTAACTACCTACTAAAATCCTTGATCTGTATATAATTGTGCAATGTGTTGATCTTTGTGCAGTCAAAGTATTAAGATTTATTAAAGAAAGTTTGAAGGCAGGGTTCACAAGAATGTACCTACTGCAGGTTTAAAAAATATTGCTGTAATAATTTATGTAAATAAACTTAATGAAACTGCAGGATACTATTTTAGACCATAAATGTTACAGGGATATATGGCGTGATTAATTGCAGCTCAGTAACAGACAATGGCACTATGCTTAGCTTTCTCTATTTCCTTTTTCTGAGTGAGTGTTGCTCAAACTCTAATTAAAAGTAGTGCTGAGACTAAATTTGTTTTTGCTTTCTAAGGAATATTATTTACAACATCTCTTGAGTCTTCATTCGGTATATTTATACGCGCTATATGGTTCTCAAGAAGTTAACCTTATTTATTCTGCGTAGGTTAATGTATGACTAGTTTCTTGGATTCTATATGTAGTAAGCACCAAACTCTTGATTTTGAAATTTATCCCGTTCATGTTCTTATAACCAAAACTCCTAGAACGATTCCTTGTAAAACAATCTCGTTCTGTCGTTTTCCTGTAGCTTACTAATCTTGCGTTACATTTTATAACCCTAAAATGTTTCCACAACCCGTAATTATATCAAAGGGTACCCAGATCGAACACTAATTACGTACAAAACGGCGAATAAAATATTGAATGACGTTGCAAGGTCATTGTCGAGGCACCAGTAGGACAGACAAATTATTACTTTAAAAGAAATTATGGATTGCATCGTTGCTCTAAGAATACGTATTTTGAAACAACATTTCTCAATAAACTAATAGGTTTGCGTACTGGGGTACCACTTATCGTTAGCACAACCAAATGGATAAGCAATATAGCTACTCCGAGAATATTAATAAGGTGCACCACCATATCATCAATGTCACAAATTGCCTCCTATTATGTTAATGAGAACATGGCATATCAAATATGTATTATACACCTGTTATTATTTTCAATTAAGTCAGGTTCGCTAAGCTGTTTTACGTCACTATTAGCAATTGTTGTAGCTGTATTTAGGATACCTATTGTCGTGCCTTTTTTCCCAAATGTGATGTCTACGCTACATGCGTATAGGTAGTCAAGGGCTCTAAGTACCTTATCTTTTTTATATATCTTTAATTCTGATGATGACTTGCGTTTGTACAGTGGAGCTCGAGATTTACTCACATCATGAGTCCTGTCGTCAATGATGGTGTCGTGAGGCAAGTTGGCGGTCATCAACAGTGCGTGGATGTCTTCGGTCCTAAAGCTCTCCATGTCGGCCTCAGCGAGGTTCGCATCGAGGTCCCGCGCAAGGTCGTTGTAGCGGGACGTGAACTCGAATCGTGATGTTAGGTCGCTTATGCCTTTGTAGGAGGCCGACACGGAGGACAGCACTGAGGTATGGTGGCAGGAGCCGTCTCGAAAAATTGGGCTGAAACATAGAAAACATTAAATTAAAACTTTTGTTCGAGATCGAGACCAGGAATGAAATTGCAAATAGGCACTATTTGAACAACTTTTCCAATTAATAGCTATTCTAGTAAACGTCGACGAATAAATCCTATTTTGCTCGAAAGCGGTCACGGATTAAACTCTCCAGTAACCCAAATCGGATTGTTTGACATTCCCAATGATTTTAATTATCTGTCTGATATTATTAAACTGGGTCAATCGATTTATTTGGTCTTTGTTTAGATTAACAAAAGAATAATCAGGTTTCGACATTTCCAAAATAGAGTTTTAGGTATTCACGAAACAGTATGGGTTGCGAAAAAGATTGGAATTTATGCAACGTTCACGAACATGGAAACGTCACTGTAGTGTTGTTGTACAAGCATTGGTTGGTGAGTGATTTGTTACATTGTGATCTGTATATTGTCATAATGAAGTTGTACAGTCTCACTACCTGCCATATTGGTAGTAGTCGCCTTTACGGAATTAAGATACCTTACAAAAGATGAATAGACAGTTTGTTTATTGGAGCGGAAAAGTGCAAAGCAATGAAAACCTTTACTTTTATAGATTTCTCCATTGGATTTGCTTGAAAAGACAGGACTAATGCTTACTGGTAAATCGCGAACAGCTATTAAAGTTACAATTGATACATCAGCTAATATAGTAGGGACTGATGAAATACTATGCTACATGAGACAGGGCACTGGCGTTTGTAACTCAGGTTTAACCTAGCTTAAAAGTCAGAGGCTTGAAAAATTGTAACCATTGTATCAATATGGGAAGAGAGAATCAGAGATAGAAAAAAAGAACGAGATATAAGATAGTAAGGCAAAGCCTAAGACCCCTAAGACATTAAGTCCATAAATAAAATAAATAATAATAACTTACTTGTAGTCGAGGAACCAGAGATACCCGGAGTTGTCGCAGTGCGCATCGAGGTCATCGTGCGAGTGCTGGCTCCCGGTGAGGCTGGTGTTGCTGTTGCAGTCCTCGTCGGCGCCTGCCACCCCGGGGCTCGCCGCCTTCAGCCCCAGCCGTGGCGGTGGCCCTGGAATTTAGAGAAGAAGGTTCTGTTAGATGTGGTTGAAATAGACAGATAAATTGATGTTGAAGGGCATAGGATTGGTTAGACCCAAACGGACTACGTTTGACCAAACTGGAGTAGTGTTTATTCAAAAATAAAGAAAATAATAAGCGTTGTTGTACAGCAAAATTGTTACATAACTTATAATAAAAAGGTAAAGCAAGACGGTTTGTTAAATGTGTATGCGTTTGGCTGATATAGGCTCACGTTTAGCCACAATTACAGTTGAGGGTAAGATTTTTGATTTACAAGTAACTTTTTGGTTAAAATTCAAAAATATAATATTAAACACGTTTTATACAGTATCCAATGTTCTACGTACAGACGCCAGCAGGTCAAGCTATCCCAAACTGTCAAACTTTTCAAGTAGATCATGAACCTTATTTCTTTGTGATAAAGTTGAAAAACTATCAAAGAAATTTGACAGATTGGGGTAGCTTGATGTGCTGGCCTCTGTACGTATGACAAGATTTCTCTAAAGTAATACTTCTAACTATTTTAAAAGGGAAGGATATTTTTATTAATCTTGACGTACTAAAGTTTCTGCTTACAAATAAAATGACTTCATTTGGGTTGCATTAGTGACTATTGCAGACGGGCCACCATAAAATCGGCTGATTACTAAAGATACGCTGGAAATTGTGTGACGGAAAGTAACGAGGGAGATAACACCCGACGGGCAATCATTCCTATCGGGGTTGTAGTTAACGAGGCTTTCATTTGCTGTGAGCAAAGCTGCAAAAAGGTGTCAAATTTTTTGTTTCCTTTTTGGCAAAATGTGTTTGTCATTCGTTGAGAATATACGAATTTGCAAATTGTACGACTATCATTCATTTTGTGACTTTAGTCTTTCGATGATGTACACTCCACATTTTGTAGATTTGAGAGCAATCTCTTGCAAGACAGAGACCAGCTCACCGTTCTGTCAAAACAAACCGTTCAAAATTACAAGTTTCTATAAAACGGATTTACCTAATAACTATAAAAACAATCGCCCCATGGCGCCACACAGCGCCACATTAGGCCGTCACGAGCAAGGTATTGGAATACTAAAACGTAGTGGTAAAGGTTGTTTATCGACCGGAGAGGGGCGTGGGTGGGCAGGCTGGCTGGACAACATGCCTTCTAGGGAATGTTGATGTGCATCCAAGCTATAAGGAAAACTGCGTAACACGCCGCTTTAACTTACAACATCTAGCTTAGTTACAATTTTCAATCAAAGTGATTATCTTACAATAGGTGTCTCCTTTAGTAATCAATATTAAGTCTTCAAGTAACGGGGTCAATAATCGTCACGCGTTATAATGTAAGCAAGGCTGTGAACTACCGTGTAAGGTACACTGTGACGCAGGTTCTACTGACTCATCAGTGATACATTGCTAAGAAGCGGCTATGACTGGCCGCTCAATTGTTTTTGTAACCATGCTATGTTAATTCGAACTTAGAGCTATAACATGAGAACCGACAGAGCATTGATTCACTGGTTTCTGCAGAACGTAAAGTTTGACTCATAAGACATATCGATAGAGGAGGAAACGCAATATAATTTGAACTATCAAATAACTCAATAAAACTATTATAGCCTTTGGTTGTGTTTCATCCTCCAGTATACAACTCCGTGGGTGTCATATGGGTACTCGTAGAACCGCCATTTAAATTACATAGTCACGTGGGTACAATAGCGTCTCGCCTTTACGACATAGACAAATTGATGTAATGGTCTAACTTTGATCACACGGACGACTCACCAAATATAGAATTGAAAAGTATTCGAGAATTTAATGTATGGCTTCATTGCATGTGCCTCGGGCAGACGCCTGCAGTGGGCGGACTCACTGCATTACTTCATTCTTGCAATTTATGAGCTTAAATGAAAGGAATCTTGGCTATGCTTTATAGAATTCTAACATGAACTTTGTTTACGTATCCGGGGATTAGAATTATTCCAAAATATTTGATGAAGAGTTATTTGGCGCCGGGAGATCCTAGACGAAACAAAACAACATTCTTCACAGTCAAATAAATTTATCTTCAGGAATGGCACAAACGAACAAGGAGCAAAGACTCACACATTAAAAAGTTCGTTGGAATTAACGGTTCATGGTTTAATTAATAGGAATGTGTGAGGTTTCCCAATTTCGTGGAACTTGTGCCGGAGAAAGCATTTACTTGGCCGTTGTTTTGATAATACAACTCCCAAATAGCGGCACAGTGCCAAAGAGACTTTTCCCTGCATGTGCTGTAGAATCGAAACTGTGCTTGTTATATTTAGCAATGAGGCGTATCACCGCGAAAAAACGCGCTGTAATGTTGTATTAACCGTGTTTACTATATCATTTTATGTATTAGCAGCTATTCGTGTCGCGGGCGCTGGAGTTTGTCAGAGTCGCTACATTTTATCTCGCTCTGGATGCAAATGTCATTTTTCAAGAGGGATTAAGTCACTAGCAACTACACAGCTAATCCGTTTATAATAAATGCTGCGGAAGTCATGGAACTTAAAGTGTATTTCCATCTCACCAAGATTTTGTCTGTACTTTAAAAGATACTGTTACCTCTGAGTTTGTTTTGGCCTTTCTTCTTTCAGAAGAGATAGGAAACGCCAACCTCATCTAGTTTTTAAAATATGAGTGACATGTAAGAGTGTTTTTACAAACCCACTTACAGTTTCACCTATAGGTTTTCATTATATAATATATTATATTTCATTATATATTAGATAATCGTTGAGCTCCTCAAGTTCTGAGTTGAACCGTATGATTTCTGATACTCGTACCATGCGTGCACTGAATGGACAGGTCCACTCAATCTGTGTGGTTCTTTCCTCAAAAGACCATTTCAGACACCAATCCACATGGTCTTCACATGATCTGACCAAGATTATATCTGGACTTTAAAAGAGACTGTGACCTCTGAGTTTGTTTCGGCCTTTCTTCTCAGAGTAGTCAGATAGGAAACGCCGACCTCATCTAGTTTAAAAAATATGATTGACGTGTAAAAGGGTTTGACAAACCTACTTACAGAAATAAAATCATTTATCATTATCACGTGTTAGTGCTGGGTTTAACTTAATAAAATTTCATTCTAACAACACCTGCACCATCCCAAACAAAATAACGTAAAATCAATTATAATCGTTTCATAACAATCAAACAACCGTGAGAATAGTTGCACTTTACACAGAATAATAATTAAGCAGTTAATTATTGTAACTGGTATCGTTGAGTTAAGTCTTAATTGCATTTTCACAATTGACAATTCAGATTATGCAGTCAGTTTTTGCAACATCAGAGAGACAATGAAAATTGCCCGTGAGATCGCCAGACAAATTGGCCGTGAGCGACCGACGGAGGTCGACGGGCACGTACCATGATACTCGTACACTAAAACATTTCAGAAAGTGTGACATTTGGGGCGAGTAAAATTATTACATTTGGATAACATCGCATCGTGGTAGGGGCGTTTGCTTCTCATTGCCTGACGGACGGATGGCGGCTATTGCATTCATTTTGTAATTAAATTATTGCGATACGGCTGGGTACCAGTATGCAGAAGTACGATATTGATAGTCTGCTTTATTGTATGGTATTACAGATGCTTGTACGTAGCAAACAAAACAATTCATGGAGGAAAGAGAAAAAATGTAAGACGGGATTTTCATTTCCTGTCATCTTAATTGGATTTTTTTTATATAAATGTCATTGGTATGATTAACTTTCTTTGAATATAATAGTTTATAATAGTGGTGAGAAGGAAGGTATATGAATCTATATCTATACTAATACATGTGACTGTTCCTAAATTACCCCAGGCTGGTAAAATTTTTGTTTTTCCTAATTATGTTAATATTAGTTCTTAGGTCGCCCGGTCGGTTGAAGAGTTTGTTTGTTTGCTTGAACGCGCTAATCTCAGGAACTACTGGTCCAATTTGAAAAATTCTTTCAGTTTTAGATAGCCCATTTATCGAGGAAGAGTAAATGCTATTACGCTAGAGCCCTTAGGAGCCGAGCAAAAATAAAAAACTCACGAATACGAAGTACTCGCACGGCCAGGCGATTCAATGCGACGGGGTGGGTCGTGGTAGCAAGGAATTTAACGCAGACGAAGTTGCGGGCAGAAGCTAGTAATTTACATAAGTACGTACCTAAACGTATTCTCACGCTTGCTTATAGACTGCAAGACTTGACTAAATAAGAGAAACGCTGTTCACTGGCTGACAATATTAAAATCATTAATGAAGGAATAAAAATATTTTTTTAACAGTGAATTTTGTCATAACTGCTCAACGAAGCGGCGTAATGAGGCCCATATCAATATTCAGAGGCGGCCTTTACTGAAATAGCGAAATGGCAGAGCTGAAGCCCCCAAGCGTGAGAATGGTAACACAGTACTTAAACTACCTACAAGGTAACCTTTCACCTCCTTGGTGCACGAAGAACAGAAACCCAAACGAATGCTTGCCGAATTGTAATCAATTTTATCATTAGTGCCAATTATTCTGACTGCCTATCGAAACGGCACAATGAGACCTATAAACAAAATCAAACTGGTTGCTTGTTTAATTGTATCATTTATAATGTTTATAACTTTGATTTTATGTCATGTGATTTATTCAAATCGCATTTTTTTTTGGAAAATCATCTCAATCATCAAAACCTGATTTTTTTTTTTTTTTTTACAGTAGGTAAGTAGGTACTTCTAGTAATTTTATTCTAGGTACATCGTGTTGACATATAGTTAATGTAAGTATACAAAATATAGTAAAACATTTTCTAATTCTCCTATTCTTCGCCATATGAAAATTATGGAAATTATCTAGAATCATTTTAAATGTCTTCTACGTCCCTTTTTGAAATAAATCATATGACTTTCACCATATCAATATTCACAGTGACGTTTACCGAAATAATGAAAAGTCAGAGCTGCAGCCACCAAGCGTGAGAATGGTAACACAGTGCTAGGTGACCTTTCACCTCCTTGGATCTCGGCGGTCCTTATACGGCAGACGACGACACGCTGGCGCTCGGAGACCACACAGAAACACGCGCTCTACAAACCGCGCCCGTGTTCCAAGAAAATACGTCGTGGCCGAAGACAAACAATAAAGCTACGCTTACACGGACATTTTTTCAGAAACTATTGCATGGTTTATTGGTGCCTAGTTATGAGACGATCGAGTTTGACTTCTAAATATTGCTTTAATTTCGGCAATGTCACCTCCTAATTAATATAGTTCGGTAAATATAATGAGCTTATAACGTTCCCACTACTGGAAAATAGGCCTCCTGTAGGTGAGACGGAATGGGCCGTAAACCACTACGCGGGCCCAGAGCTGGTTGTGGATGTCACTTGTTTCCGAAATTTTTGGTTCTAGGACATGCCGGTTTTTTCACTATGTTTTCCTTTACCATTTTTGAGGGCAGTTATGATGAAATAATTTACACAAAGTAATGCGGCTGTCTGGGTTCGAACCTACGATCTACACCTCGTAAGTCGCGGTCTTTACCACTGGGCCACCACGCTCTCTACTGGGACACCACTGCTCTCTAGTTAGGTATGGCCAAGTTTATTAAATTGCTCCATATCGTTAAATTTGGTGTGGCGGTATCCCTTGCAACATTGCTACACGTTGCATTGTTTTTGTTCGCTAAATAAAAATTAACTGCTCTATTGCTGCACAATTCTGATGATATTGAAGGTGCTAAATCATTTATACGATGACCACTTCTGGGAAACGCTATCCTGCACTGCAATTATTTATTTTGCACACAGTTGAACAATTTAATTTGCCAGTGTAATGGCACATTTATGGTAAAAAAAAACCGTAAGACCATTGTAAAAGTGCTGAACAGTGTAAGATAAATCTAGGACGCACGTTGGCTGTAGCCATACTAAATTACATTCAACTATAAACAATTTAGGCGTAGTTACTGCTGTTAAAATTATCACTTTTCTCAGTATGGGTACATTAATTTTCATTAGTCGTAGGTAATTTGGTAATCCATTGTTTAGTTTACTTTCATTGCTGTGTGATTACGATTTGTTTGTGTTTTGTTATTTCAGTTGGAAGCAGGAATGGGCGTTTCTTTTATTAAACGTGCATTATATGTTAAATGTAGATATCAAATTTGAGTTATGTCGTTTTAATCAGATCAAAAAGTCCTATTCGGGCCAATTCCGTTTTTATTAATCTCCTTCTTTATCGTTCTTATTAAACCAGAAAAAAAAACTGACGACTTATTACTGTTACCTTAATACCTTTCGTAAACAAATTGATAATATATCAGCTGGTTGTCACTAAGCCGACTTATAATGGCGGACCTACAGCAACCATTGTCCGCACCTCCAAGTTTTTTCGTGATATAAAAAAATAAGGCCGTTTCAATCCGATTATGACGTTGTAATAAAACGAGAGATCTGGCATTCAAGGAGATAATGCTATATTTATTTTATTATGCATGATTTAATCAGCGAGACTTGCACCTTAAAAGCTTTTTCTTCAATATTCTAAAGGACATAATTCCTGCATGAATATTTGAGGATAAAAGATCCAAGTTTGTCGTCTCTTTTTGTTGGAACGAGTATGACAGTGACAGGTTAAACTTATATGGCATTACAATTGTCAAGTTTTTATGAATAGGGAGTGATACGAGGTGAAGTTTTATGGAGTATCTCTCCATACCTCTCCTCATATGGTCGGCTTATTATTGGATTTTAGAAAAAAGTAAAACGTACTTTGAGAACGGGTTAGTTACCTTACAGTGTAAATATTTATCACGTAGCGTGACCGTGATTGTAAAGCTAAATGAGAAATCAGTATTCTCTCGAATATTTTATTCAAATCCTACTCAGTACACCATCTAACATGAAATACATTAAACCAACGCATTTAGTTAGATCAACATATTGGATTTCGTAACTTGATCAATCTCTAGGGGGCGACCCACTATGGACATGATGCTCTAGAGTTTATTGGCAATAATAAAGTAATAAACAAGTCCGTAAGTAACTCACGCGACGATATTTTAAGCATGGTAAGTGAGTCATAAGAAAAACAGATTGCAAAACCAAAGAGACGACAATAAAAGAAAACAGGCCACGAGGCGCCGGTTAATTTCACAGCGACTCCGCGACTTGAGTTCAGCTCAAAATGGAAAAAAAACCAACCCTTATAAATAGAATTACTCCTCGCGCACTGCATGACCAATTCTCTAATTTTGTAACCAGTTACTGTCCAATAAAGCGTATCTTATAAATAGATCTCATCTTTATTTGCGAGTTAATGTTAGAGTATTCCAACTTATGTAAAGACGGTTGTACACGACAGTGTTGAAGCCGAAACAAGCTGTGCAACAAGTTTAGAACAGGTGATTAGTCAATAAATGAGTCAGTGATCAATTTAGTTTGCTGCAGTAGAAATTGTTATTTTATAAATGTCGGCGTGGGACACGCACCTACACGCGTTACATCAGACACAGATACCGCTTTATAATGTTAAGTATACAGGCTTAATACCTAGTGTTGACTGTTTTTAAATCATCGAGCTTCCTACGCAAAATCAGAACAACGACCGGTGTGAGGTCGAAGGGACCTTGAAAGCGACTTTTGCTCATACAGGTGAACCAGTGACATAGCGCATGATTGACTGTGTACATGAAAATATCAAGTTTCTACAATATTTCTTAACACTGCGAGAGTTAATGAAACATTCAAGAGGAGCAAAAAAACAAAATTTGACTTAAAAACGACATACCTTTTTAGTTTTTTTTAACCTACTTTGATACTTTTAAATAATTTATTTCAAATTTAGCTCAGCTATAACATGACAGAACAAATCTTGTAGGGTTTTTGGCTAAGTAGTAACCGCCATACGCTTGCCGCGGTTGGTCCGTGAATGGGTAATCATCTTTAAATACTAAAACCCCTCCGTGCCTCGGAAAGCACGTTAAGCCATTGGTCCCGGCTGTCATTCGTGGATCTTTGGCAATTGTTACGGGTCGTCAGAAGCCCGAAACTCTGACAACCAGCCTTACCGAAGGGTATCATGTTTCCCAATAACTGGGTTGTGGAGCTCAGATAGGCAATCGCTCCATTTAAAACACTGGTCACCGTCACTTTACATATTAGAAATATCACTATTTGTAAAAACCAATCCTCATTTGTTTCCCCTTCTGACTAATAATTCAGGTAGAAATAGCCGTGAGAAGTACAAACTTTGGGTCCAATCACTCTCCGCCAAAACAGCATTTCTAAGAAAAAGTGTAATATGCATAGCCCCATTAATATACAATAAAATTCCTAATGCCCTTAAAGTAATGAATGTTAATTCATTTATGAGAGAACTAAAGATATTGCTAATTAGTAAGGGATACTATAGTGTTACGGAGTTATTGAATGAGACATTTTGAATTTAGATAATTTAATAAATATTTTAGTTTAGTAATTTTACTGTTTCAATTACATTTTTTTTATTTTATTTTTTGACTATATTTTTTGTATTGACTGATTATGTATCTATTTGAATTGTTTTAATTTTGAGTATGATAAAAAAAAGATTCTTATTTATAATTGTAACTAAATATTATAAGCTATTTTGTACGCCGAATATGGCAAAAAATGTTGAACCTACAATTTTAAACAAATTTCCATCCATATGTGCATATTTATGTATCATTTTACACATGTTTAAACAAATAAATACATCATTATCTTTATCTTTATTTGGTATTCAGCTGCATCTGGTTATACTAGAAGCCAACTCCAACATAGTTAGGAAAAGAATGATGATGAGAATAACCTTTGATAAACACATTAGTTTGGTACATAATGATGATGGTAAAAAGTTGATATTTAAAACAAAAATTTGCCTTAAAGCCTAACCTTAAAAGAAATCGTTTTCTTCAAAGTCTTGTTCACTTGGAATGCTTATAAAGCTATATTGATCATGTTGTTGAAGTAAGACACAATGGTTTCCATGAAACGACATGCAAATTGTAGCTGTTTGGACTATAGCAACAACAAATCTTGCTTAGTAAAGAGAAATGAAAATTCAAGAATACAGATCGATAGTCATCCAAGTATCATAAGGTAGGTCTGTATATTCATGTGCATTACAACAAAAATGTCACTTACGACATTTGTTTCATCTGTCAATATGTATGAGAGACTAATGTGATGGGCGGACATGTGCATGAGTAAATGACACACTGATAGACAAAACACTGTATGACTAATCGAGCGGTACCAATTTGTACGTAGCGCGAGTCAGGGCCACTTCAACGATATGACGAGACCGTTGAAACGGCAATTTAGATGCTGTGCAAACGACAACTTCCTTTTTCAAATGGCAAATTGAAAACGCCTTTGGTGTTCCGTTGTCGAGTTGACAGAAAAATGTGAATGCGAAGTCAGACATTTGGAAATGTAGGTACTTGCTAGGGGCTTGTGACTAAGTAATAAGAGTAGCACGGGTCGATCAATGGATGGGTGACCATACCAAGATTCCGTGCCTTGGAAGCCGTTGGTCCCTGCTGTCATTCGTGGATTGTTCACAGTCGTTACGGGTCGTCAGAAGCCCAAAAGTCTGTCAACCAGTCTTACTAAGGGGTATCGTGTTACCCGGGTTGTGGAGGTCGGAGAGACAGTCGCTCCATGTACACTACCGGTTTTCAGCTGCATCCGATTTGGAAGCCGATCCTAACATGGTTAGGAAAAGGCTAGGCAGATGAGATACTCCCGAAAATATCAAGCAACGCGTTCACAAACTAGAAGATGAATTAAACAGCTGGATTGAGGCAGTTTCTGGTTTATCCATTCTCTGTCATAACATGTTACATAGCTCATATAAGTTTTATTATTGTCTAGAAACTAGGCTACAGCTCTACACGTATATTATGTATAATACTGTTTGGTAAGCAGTTACAACACAACGGAGAATAACCTCGAATATTCCAGCTGCGTTCGTTGCACCGCCCACACTAAATTGTGGATTGGAAAAACATACGCTGTTTACGTCAATGTAAATAAGGGTGTACTGAGATGGGATTAGATTATGAAGGTACTTTCATTATCATTGCAAATTGATCGAAAGTCGAGACGAATAGTCATTAAAGGTACCAAAGCAGCACTTACAGCGTGTGATGCATCAATTACACGCACTAATGCATGCCCTACCTTCGTTGGAATACAAAGAGCCTGCTGGGTTGGTTTCATTGTGCGTACGAGTCACATTAGGCGTGATATTTTCCTGCATAATGAGTCAATGACACTGCATATTCTATTGTTTAGTTCTGAGCTTGTTGATTAGCGATATTACCATACGTAATAACTTTTATTTATTCATTTCGAATGCATGTTGTCCTGTGAGTGCTATGTCCTCTTGTGCCTCTAGATTCTAGAAACTTAATCATTCCATTTTTAGTTCTTATTTATGCTACGCTATCTTAGCATTATGCACAATTGTCTTTACAAACTTAATGGCCTTATATTCAGCTTTTTTAAATGCCTTAATTAATTACTGTTGGTTTTTCTAAAAACAAATAACAGTAGGATTTTTTTATTTTGCTTAGGTACACCTAATTCCCATGAACACAAAACTGATTTATAATTCGGTGTAATAATTTCATTTGTATCTCATAATTAGCTCATTATTTAAGTTATAATGATAAAACATAAACTTATTTCTATTGTTAACTGTCTGGCTAATGAATTTTTCGTCTCATTAGCACTCTCTTGCGCCTACTTAAGAAGTTCTAAGAACGTAAACCACGACACCATTATTGTTAATATTTATCCGCAACATAAACAGTGAACGAAAGCTGTGAACCGAGCGGCAATGTTTACTTTGAGAATAGTTCACGGATATATGAAAAAATAAATAGTACTGGAACAATATTAAACACCGCACCTAAATCAAAGTACCTATTCTAATATGCGCGTGGTCGTGAATCAGAATCGGAAAATGTAATGTTTACTACCGCGTTCGTAATCCAAAGCGTGACTCACTATAACAGAGATGATTGTCAAAATTGTTACTCTGGGTTGGTATAATATTAGCGTAGTTAAAATTCTTGTATCGTTCAAGTATCGATGTTTTGTCAACAGAGACAATGTGTACACACAAGGCCCGTGTGAATGTGCCTTATGTTTAATCTCGGTGAAATCGCTAACAATACGACATGAGCGCGGCTGTTGTCGTCCTTGACTGGCGAGCTGGCGCCAGTAAGCGCCGACACTGCTTTCTGAGCCTGTACCACGAATTCTTAAGCCTATTGCCTATTTTGTACAGAAAGAGAAAGGCTGCTGAGTAAGTGTAACGCCGGCCTACTCGCTCACGAAAACCGCGAACATTTTGCCGACCGTGGTACGAGCGCACCCGCTTGCCGACACTCTACTACTTCTATTTAGAGCTGTTTTCAAGCCCCAACGCCAACAGTAATTTATAGATTGCAAATCACCATGTAAAGGGTCACGATTAGATATTTCAGTACTTATTTAAGTCGTCGCTTGCAGTGCTCATGTTCCCAACCCATCCATATTTGTTTGATACTCAACACTTTTTCAACCAACTCGCTTAGATCCAACAAATGTAGATCTGTAATCGAATACATGCGTGAACGTGTGAACATTTATATTTGAGCACTCTCTGTTATTACGAACATTTATTAAATCGCAAGTGATAAAATGAAATTTAAAAAGCCTCATTTATTATAACGGCTGTTTTAAATAAAGGAAACCATAAATAAGAAGTGCTAATGTATGCATAGCTGTACATAGACATATTATACTTTTTAATGCACGAGTTGGTCATGTGAGAGCATTCAGTTTTTTTTTGCACTAACTGATTTCTGCGTTTACTAAACAATCGTTTGGGGTATAGTCCCATCGCAGTTGAACGGTAAATACAAGTCATTGACCACAAATGCAACATGTCACGAACCACGAATACCGTAAAGACTGTTTTAATAGAGTCACGTTAGCAACGCCGAATTTAGGACAATCTCGTCAGCATATAAAGTAGACATAGGTACACCCCAGTGATAAAACAATTTTAAGATAAAAACAAGTTTCAACTCCAGCGGTTAAATAAGTCCTTGAAATATCTTATTGTATTATGTTTTGCCGAAAAAACTGCAGCCTTTAACTTAATCGATGTAAATTCGATCTCCAATACTTCCTAAGTGTCAAGGATTGTTCCTTATATTATTTTAATCGCTTCAACGTACTCCTATAATGTAATTCTTGGTTTAAAATATGGATCATGTGGTATTGCGTGCACTGTGCACTTTGTTGCTCGATGCCGAAATATTTGTCGTGACAACCTGCAATTAATCTCAATGTTCTCAAACTTAGAACGTTATTTCATAGCCGATTGTCAACTGAGACACTTCTATTGAGTTTTTGGGGGATATTTCACAAAAAGCTTTTGAGTAATTGGTACAATTGACACGCGCGGAGCACACTTAGAAATTATTTTGGAGCATAGGTATTCTGGCGTTGTTAAAGTCTAGATTTAATCAGTGTTATACACATTACATAAATTGGTATTAGCAAAAAGTTGTAGAGGTAAATTTCCCGATGTGGGAGTTGATTGGGGCGTATAAATAGCCGGCCGGCATCCAAGTCGGAGCCGGGACCGGCCGGCGCGGCGGCGTGGACAATGGATTCCGTAGACGAGACGCGTTCCATATGGATGAACTGCTAAAGGGCACACATGATCGCGTTCTAAATGCTTGCTCATTCATTTAATATGAAATTCCAAACTATTTAAATTGGTTATTGTTTTGGAGGAAGAAAGCTGAGCTTTAATATATTGTAAACAGAAGCACAAAAACTTTAATTTTCAAGATTGTCTGCTTATAAAAATGCCAGATATGATTAAATGAAAAGTCCTAAGCATTCTTCTTTTTAAAATTCACAAATGAGTTTAAAAAATGGTTAATTCTTAATCAAAAACAACTTTCGAATTCTAATTTCACTCTAATCAAACTTAACTCTGAACACGTTACTAAACGATATCACATTTTAACAAAGCTTGAAATTTGTCGCTTCAAGAGTTAGTGCAAGAGTAAAACTCACTGAAAATCATTTCATCCATTAATAAAATACAGTCGCGTGTTATTCGCTAAACGGTTAATTGAGACCAATCCGAAAAATCAAATTTCAATCATTGAAATAAATGCTTAATTTATTTTATCCGGTCAGAAAGGAAGATAAAGCGATCCTGTGTGAGTGAAATAGCCATAAAACGAATAGCCATAAAGATTAAGTATGACTACGACCTATAAATTAACTCTGCTATATTTTATTTCACCGAGCATATTCATTAATAAATAAAATATGAAGACATAAAAAGGGCATCATTCGACAGAACGATATTTCAAACAAAAAAGAAGACTCGTTTTCACACGATTTATCGTTAACATTCTTGTGAACAAATTAGAGTGGCAGATGGCAGTTGTTTATTTTGGGTTACTTCCCGAAAATAAGGGAACCAAGTGCCAAGTTAGATAGCGCCAAGTGTTGAAGGGAGCTGTGAAGATATGCTAATAACCGGCTTGTGGGTTATATCGCGCCCAGACATGTTATCTAGGCAGAGGCGTCGCCGGTCCCCGCAATGGCGTCGTTATGTGTTGGTAGTTGGACCACGTCGTGTACACACTGGTTATAGGCTTATAGCTAATGGCAGCATGGCTGAGCCAACACATTTAAGCGCGCTTAGTTATGCTGTGCATGCAACGTCTGCATAGCGAAAATAAATTGCAAACGACAAAAATACGACAGCTGTCGTGCCAACCACTAAAAGTGTGCAGAAAATGGAAAAGAATGCATTAATTTTACAGCGACTAGTCAGTAAATTTTCGAATTGGTGCATACTTGATATTTCGTGACCGTGAAAAGTGACGTTTTTACAAAGATTCATATGAAAAAGTCGACTAAAAGCTCTGTATTCTGACATCATTTGAAAGAAAACATAAAAATATCACAAAATAGTTTTTATGAATAAATGATTTTCTAGTCCAAAACGTAGGTACCTGCGTTACGAGAGCTCGTAAACTTCAGTGGATCTAAAATAAGAACATGGAATTCCACGATGCTCTCAACCTTGAAATGAAAGAGCGAACTGATTTTAAGACACGGCCATGGACAAACATTGATCACTCGTTTTTTCCAAAGGCGACTGTAATGTCTCCTTTTGGTTGTTTTCAATGATTTGGAATTTAAGAATTATATATAAGTTTTTAATTGGGGGCTTGTGGCTAAGTAATAATAGCCGCATGGGACAATCGATAAGGTTAAGCTACGCTTGACACGGTTGGTCCGTGTATGGGTGACCATCTTTACCAAGACCCCTCCATGCCTCGGAAACTGCGTTTAGCCGTTGGTCCCGGCTGTCATTTTTGCATCTTTGACAGTCGTTACGGGTCGTCAGAAGTCTTTCCGATACGTTTCGTGTTATATGACCCAGTAACTGGGCTATGGCCAGATCAGATATGCAGTCCCTCCATGTAAAATACTGGTATTCAGGTGCATGCGGTAAGACTGGAAGCCAACCCCAACGTATTTGGGAAAAGGCTAGACAGATGATGATATAACTTTTTAATTGGACGTGCCAAAGATTTGTGCTGACGTAAGTATTGTACGAAAGATAAAGCTCAAAATTAGGCCTTTGTGTATTAAGTACATAACGAGTCAAAGAAACGTCAAATCGAATGTCTCTCTACATACATGGCGTTTGACCCAGACATTTTAATTAACATATCTCTGTCATAAGACGTACTTTACTATAAGCCTTATGAAACTGAGTTATCTCATGATAACCATATTTATGAAGAATCATTATGTTTTATAGTATAGTTAGATTAACTAATTCTTATTCTACTACCTGCTATGTACAAAAACCAGTTTTAATGGTTTATCCTACACATTTGAAAAAACTTATTGGATCTTGTCTAATTCTTCGAACAGTACCGTGTAACAAACTATTGTAATAAAACCAGTTTTAGTAGATAACCAGGAAATAATTAAGTCAAGCTAGAACCGTGTGTAAGCATTTTATCAAATGTTTTTGCAACACGCGTACTCGTCCGTGGTAAAAAATCACGTTCAGAATTAAACTAAGTTTCATAACGTTGAAAAACGCCTACTAAAACGACTTCAATCTATGTTGAATATGCGTGTCTATGATAACTTGCATTTGTGACTTACAAAAATACATAGTTTATCATCTAATATAGAAGTAAGGAATTTATTCACTTTTTGTTTGCTAAATGCTAGTTCGTTCTAGCCCTATGCCTACGCGACTATATAGCGACTGATACGCGCATCTACTTTTCTACAGCACTAAGTCGACGCGACATCTACGCGGCTAAAACGCGTCAGCTACGCGCGTCTACGTGGCTACCACGCAACTGCTTCGCACCACTACGCGGTTACAACGCTACGTCGCGTCGACACGGCTATGACGCGGCTGCTACGCGCTTCTACGCGACTGCTACGTCTACGCGACTGCTACGTCTACGCGACTGCTACGTCTATGCTACTGCTACGCGGTTACAACGCGACCGTCGTTCGGTCGTTCTATGCATCGACTAAACGACGGCTTCGCAGCGTCGATGAACAAATAACTGGTTCTAAACAATACCTAATATGCTGTAAAATCTGCATGTTATTTTACACCATCGTGGTTTCGATTCAAGTCGAAAACATGAACTATTCAAGCTCTTTAATCCAGGTCATTAAATGTTGAGGTTTATTTACGTTTAACCATTATTTCATTATGCGTACTAAAAAAGAAAGAAATCGTTTATAGTAGGTACGTTATACACTAACCAATAAATCAGTCACTATCCTTTTAGAAACACTATAACTCAAAAGGATTTATGAATAACAACGGGTTAAAATAACATAAAATAAAGTTAGTATAGTAAACTCCGTTTCTAAAGAGGGTTTAACCGAGAAGTTTATTAGTAATCAGTAGTAAGCATGTAGGAGTACGTTTCAAGGCGTTACAGTAAATCTTTTAATCATTGGCTCTATTATCGAGTCGGATCAATTAACATCGAGTCGTCGAGAGGACTGGCACCGCCTACGGGCTTATCGCGTGTTTTGGAGCAAGCCTGTAATTGTAGCAGAGAGATGACAAATGGTGTTTAATAAAACAAGTGACGTCTTTTAGTTTGTAGGGGTAAGCACAAGTGAACTGTTTGTATAGCCACTTTTTTATTGATAGTTTTGAAGATTACTCCTATGCTTGTACAGACGCCAGCACATCAAGCTATCCCAAACTGTCAAATTTTCCCAATTGAAAATGAACTGATACTTTTACTTTTGTAATAAAGTTGAAAAAGAAAGAGGGGCTTGTGACTAAGTAACAACAGCTGCACGGGTCGATTGATCAGGTTAAGCTACGCTTGCCGCGGTTGGTCCGTGGATGGGTGACCATCTTTACATACCAAGACCTCTCCATGCCTCGGAAAGCACGTTAAGCCGTTGGTCCCGGTTGTCTTTTGTGGATCTTTGACAGTCGTTACGGGTCGTCATAAGCCTGAAAATCTGACAACCAGTCTTACCAAGGGGTATCGTATTACCCAGTTGCTGGGTTGTGGAGGTCAGATAGGCAGTCGCTCCATGTAGAATTCTGGTATTCAGCTGCATCCGGTTCGACTGGAAGCTGACCCCAACATAGTTGGGAAAAGGCTAGGCAGATGGGATAAAGTTGAAAAACGATCAAAGAAATTTGACAGATAAGGGGTAGCTTGATGTGCTGGCCTCTGTACCTACGAGGGTAGCTATTACTATATATCATTCGTTCTCAATTTAAATCCCAGGCCGTATCGTTTAATAGCTTCTGCCCACGACTTCATCCGCTTGAAATTTTGGCCCCATATCCACCGCGTCGCATCGCGTTGCTCGCCTGCACTATTAATTCGTCTTCGCTAAGTGTTTTCTTTTTAATTTTTTTTTTTGGTCCAGGCTCGGCTCCTTACGGGCGTAACGTGATGTTAAATAGCATATTACCATCCAGGTTTAGGCGTTCAAACAAAAAATCTTGCTTAAAATGGACTGAAACTAGAAAGTCCTAAAATAGAATTTCAGGACTTTCTAGTTTTCTACCATTAGATGACTTGAATCTAAATTGAAGCCACTGCAGACACAAATTGAATTTAATCACAATGTAGGCACTCTATCTCTATCACCGAGAAACCGATATCTCGTTAATTTATTGACTCCTGTTGTCTTCATCAATTTTCAATTGAATCCCGCTTTCATATCTCCCAACAGCAATTAATCTTAGTTAACACGACGCTCAAAGTGTGAACCAGTTTTTAAATTACTAATACGATCCTAGTGGTTTGATTGGTGGCTTCAAAAATAGTTTGTTCTTTAAATAGGCTTCTGTAAGACAAATATAGAATCAGTAGGCTTTCTCAAATAATACAACTACGAAATTATACGACAGAAAGTAGAAACAGTTCGTGCTGTGGTCAACAGTACATTATTTGTTTAGGGTACGTAAAACTTTGAATAAATAACATAAAATGACCTTTGTTTGCAGCTTTTATAATACGATCCTAGTGGTTTGATTGGTGGCTTCAAAAATAGTTTGTTCTTTAAATAGGCTTTTGTAAGACAAAGATAGAATCAGTAGGCTTTCTCAAATAATACAACTACGAAATTATAGGACAGAAAGTAGAAACAGTTCGTGCTGTGGTCAACAGTACATTATTTGTTTAGGGTACGTAAAACTTTGAATAAATAACATAAAATGACCTTTGTTTGCAGCTTTTATTTGAACAAAGTTTAATTCTAATGAGGTTATTCCTCTTTAAACAATGTCGAATTTATAATTTACATTTCAGACTGGTCTGTCAATTAAGCCTCAGAAGCGGCTTGACTTATGTTAGATAGCTATCTAAATGACAAAGTAAAATTGATCACGACTTCCAACTAACTTTTTTGTGTGTCTACGCAGACGAGTTTTAAATGGCAGTCATAGTAATTATGTACATATACATTATTGTAATTACAGCGTATAGTGGACACGGTCGTATTTTTTTTGCATTTGTTGATTTTATTTAGCTGAAAATCATTGTCCAATAAATTCTATCCTACTGACCTTGCTATCCTCAGATTATAAAACAAAGGCAGGTAGACCGCGCGAAACATTGGTGTTTCGCGCGGTCTACCTGCCTTTGTTTTATAATCTGAGGATAGTAATCAGGTTTTAGTTTTTTGGCTTCACTCTTGGGAGTGAAGCCAAAAAACTAAAAACTGATTCAAAACTCTAGTACTACACCACGGAGCGTCCTCCCCAGTGGGTTGAGCATTGTCGTTGCAGGGGGGCTCAGTAGCCGTGGTCTCCCAGCCACGGAGAAGCGAAGAGAAAACCCAAGGTGGGGCCGCTTGTCAGAGCTTTTGCCTGAAAGCCGATGACGTAGCGGACAAAAAGTAGGTTGCGGTGAGGTGCACCGCAACTGAGGTGGGCCGCGATGTCGAATGGGAGGCATCGCGGCTGAGGGTTACAGGCTGCGGCGGAGGAGGAGTGCCGGTACTTCTGAGTAGCGCTCTTCCCTTCCGTGGCCTGGGCGGGGCCGCCACCGTTTGATGGCGGACGCGGTGCGGCCGCAGGGGAGGAGGAGTGTCGGTATAGCGCTGGCCGCTCTCCCTATCCCCTGCGGCCGAAAAGTGGAAGGCGGCGGGGCCACTGTGCTGACCCGTCGCAGGGGAATCAAGGGTGCCAGACACGGGGTCGTTTGGGGCCCTTATGCTATTTGGTTCCTGGGATGGTCACGGCGTGCCATGTGTACCGGTGCGCCGGTGATTGGGGTTATTCCCCTCAGAGTAGGGTCCGGTGACGGATAGCCGCGGCGGGTTCGCGGATAGGTTGCGTGTTTCCATGTTCCCGCCTCAAGCGGCACTGGAGGACATCGTGGAGTTTTAGTGGGTCCCACAGTCCCACATAACTGCGCTATCTCCCCGTGGTAGCGCAGTAGGCATTTCTGCACCCAAAAAAAAAAAATGCTCGGGTCGTCAGAGATGTCAGAAACATCTGGTAGGGCCCGCAAGGGCCGATGAATGCCGGGGGTGCGGGTTGTTCGCAAGAGATACCGTTGCCCCTGGCACACGGGCAACTGAGGGAACATGGGTGGGTTGTAGTCAGTAAAAGTGGAAGTTTGTAACCCCATCACGCGAAAACGGCTGAACAGATATGGATGAAATTTGGCACATAGATAGTTTATAATGTGGATAAACAAACACACTTTTTATCCCCGTAGGACGTTCCCGTGAGATAATTTCCAACCTACATGAGGACGAAGCCACTGGTATAAGCTAGTTTTATATTTCGCAATAAAAGACCTAAAGTGGCTGTAACACATAAGAACTACAACTGGTTCCAAGTTCCAAGGAATGCAGAATCAGGATTTCACAGTGAATGTATTGGCCCCTGTTTTTGCATGGAACACGTGGGCGGCGGGCGAGCTAGACTGTAACTTTTACTATTTGTTTATCAAGCTCCGGTAATAAATTAAATTGATTTCAATGTGTATAATTGGCGAAAGCACAGTCGTTTGATATAACACTTCTTATTTGTTATACAACGTGTTACAACATATCGTTTGGTTACTTTCAGGCATGGTATTTGTTTAAAAATGTTTGTTTGTATGGCTATTTTGTATATTATTTCAGCTTTATATTGATTACCAGCTTCTGCCCGCGACTACTACTGGAAATTTCTTGATTTAACATAAAATATATCCCATTATACTAGGCTTCCCAATAGTGAAATAATTTTTGGAATCAGATCAGTAGTTACACAAAAACTCACCTCTTGTACCTCTCTCATCATCATCATCTGCCTAGCCTTTTCCCAACTATGTTGGGGTCGACTTCCAGTCTAACCGGATGCAGCTGAATACCAGTATTTTACATAAAGCGACTGCCTACCTGACCTCCACAACCCAGTTACTGGGTAATACGATACCCCTTAGTAAGACTGATTGTCAGACTTTTGGGCTTCTGACGACCCGTAACGACTGTCAAAGATCCACAAATGACAGCCGGGACCAACGGCTTAACGTGCTTTCCGAGGCACGGAGGGGTCTTGGTATGAAAGGTGGTCACACATCCACGGACAAACCGCGGCAAGCGTAGCTTAACCTGATCGATCGACCTATACAGCTTTGTTACTTAGCCACAAGCCTCTCCACTCCGGTACCTCTCTATAATAATAAATGTAGTATGTATCTTATTTAAAAGTGACTAATATTATTAGACTATTTTCTTGTGAGTAAATGTAGAACAAATATCTGACAGGAAACTTGTTGTAGGTACATGAAATCTATATTGAAGCCTAACTTCATAAATATCTACAAGGCCTATTATTATTGATCCACCGCCTTTCTAGACCGACGATATTCGTAGTTCAGTGTCAATAAAACCCGTACTCGTACTATTAAAATAATTAGTTAAATTGTGTTCATTATTGGTGTTCCAGTTTCAACGATTCACTGAACTACGTATTATGGTCACTGGTCAGTGGAAATTATTTAAATCGTTAGATTCGCCCCTATAACCGCGACAAAAAATTTACGCGTTTTTACTTCGTTTCGACACTTCTGTTTCACACAGTGACTCAGTGACTTGACTTGATTGTCATGTGAACGCCATTATTCTCATTCTTCTGAGTAAGTATAGACAATTTTTCATACGACCAATGAAACTGAACGCCATCAGCACATCTAAACAACGTTCGTAAGCTCTCATTGTTATCATTGTCGTAGCACATTGACACTGACAGCTGTTGAACGCGTTTTATATGCTGATCACGTTCAGTTACATTGGTGAAATTCGCCCTAAGTATGGTGGAGGCAAATCTAACGATTTAAATCTTCGGTCGGTGGCAAGCGGTGGTAGCGATGGCTAAACAGTTATTAGATACGGTTTTAAATCACGTGGGTGATGGTCTTGGGCCATCTTTTATACGCCTACTGCGGTATCATTTTAATGACCAGTCGTAAGTGAAACCGTGTACATTTCTAGTGTTGATCTGATTAAATATCGATAGAAATGGTAAGTCGTGTAGGCTGTGTGATCGTAAAAGAGAAGCTGTGTCGTTCAATAGGCGTCACACATATCTCAAAGTAATTCATCGTTACCTTTAACAAACGGCAGTATAGCTACTAATAAGTTTGCTAATACTAAATCATATAGATCTTTAAAAAAAATACTTGCTGTATAGAGTAAGTATAAGCGAAGTGCATTTATATACCTCGTTGCTCTTTTAATAGTCACAAGAACTAATAGGTCCGAACAAATGAAATGCGAGAGGGTATTAAATCATTCAGAAAGTCTGTAGATTTAAATAATAACTAATTAATAAACTAATAATATGCAATTTGTTTGGAAGTTAATTTACATTTCAAGCAAATATTGCTCCAACAAGTTTGTAGCTCCTCCCGTGAGCAGAGGTCCTGACTAGTTGGAGCAACTTGGGAACTAATAAGCCCGCAATAGGGCTGCTGACAGCTTCTTGCTAGAACTTTTCACTCCTACCATCGATTAGTGGCAAGTTCTTGAGACGGCTACATTCCATTTTTATTATATTTCTAGTCTACGTTCCCTGGCTTGGAATCGGCAGTCATAATGGGCATTTGATATGGAGGAATGAACGATACGGCACCGCGTCGTGTGAAAAGTTTTGAATATGAAATTTAAATGACTTAGGGTGGATTTCAGCAATGAAACAACAGGACATCAAAACTGCATTCAGAGTTATTAATGTCATCATTGTTATGGAAAATTGACACTGACAGCTCTTGAACTCAGTTTAGATGTGTTGATTGCGTTCAGTTACATTGGTGAAATTGGGACTCAAGATGAGTAAGTAAGACAAGCAAAACAATGACATAATTGTGTGAAAATGGATATGGTTCCTATGGGGTTACCACTAACATGACGGTTTTGCTAAGGTAGAAAGGGTAGGTTTGGGAAATTGAGATAGTTAATAGTGTTTCTAAGAACAATTGTATGAACGAAACAATGCATACGCAATTATCTAGACAAGTTAGCTAGCCTAAGCTCATTATTTGGTCAGGTTAGGTTCAATGGCGGGTCGGCACCAGCTGGGGATCGTGGAAGGCGTATACGTTCCTACAATTCCCGGTCAAAGTTTGGGAAGGGAACATTGGGGAGGTTTTAATCAGTAAGAGTCTGATAGAACTTTTCGTCCACCTGAAGGCGGAGGGTATCCATGAAGATTTTTCACCGCGAAACAGAACAAAAACAAAATACCATGTGCAAAAGTCTCAGATGGGTCATGGTAAAAACATAACTGACAGTTACGTACTATTTAGGTCACTATAATACCCATCGATACATACTGTTTCAATTTTACAAAGGTGGCGACACGAAGTCTGTTATAATTGTATAATGATCTGAACAGAATAATTTATAGAACAGAATAACTTAAACAAAATATTTATTAATTATTAAATTATGCTGAATATTTTAACAGGTAATGAGGTTGGACTCAAAAGTCGAAATACTTCGTATAGAAATTGTACATATGTTTATACAGATGTGATGTTAGTGCTATCAACTGGCTAGCAGCGGTTCGTGACAAATGAACACGTCCAGTGAAACACGCTACAATTAATTTGTGTAGCTACAGTTAAATGAAATGCAGCATTGTGGACAAATAATGTTAACCTATATTATTTACCTGCTTACTCACACATTTGTTTGTTGTGTATATTACAGTGGCAGTGACATCCACGCGCAAACTGTAACTATGTATTCAGCTCATTATTCTAGACGTCGCAGGATAGAAAATTGTCGTTGGTTTTCAAAAAAAATCTGTTGTTCCAAAGAATAGAAAAGTGCAATGCCTACGCGTTCAATTTGTATGGAAAAGCATTCTTTTTTAAATGTCCTATTAAAAATTGGAACACAGGGTTACGCGTCGATGTCCCTTTCACTCTGTATTTACCTGCTCATGTTTTGTTTAAGGGCTGTTTATTTTCGTGAGGAATTTCCCCAACTGAAGCGCCCTTTACGTGACGCCAATTTTGTGTACCTACACAATTAGAAAAACCCTAATTTTAGAATGACGTAGGACTTCACCTACGTCATTCTGAGATTAGGCTGTCTATTCTTCGTTGATATTTTAATTACGTAGGCGCTTTGTGGCTAACTTAAGCAGTGTCAATAGTTAGGTATACCAAGTCTAAATACATTCTTATCCTTTCTAATTTTATAAACGTGAAAATTTGTATGTATGGATATATGGATGATTGTTACTCTTTCACGCAGAAACTAGTGAATGAATTTGGATGAAATTTAGCAAACAGATAGATTATAACCTAGATTAATATATAGGATACTTTTTATCCCGGTAGTACGTTCCCGCGGGATAATTTCCGACTTCCACGAGGGCGAAGCCGCGGGTGGAAGCTAGTTAGGTAGAGGCCTCTTTAGATCACAAATGTTACAACAACGAGCCGTCACGTTACAATTATGTTGCAACAAAAGATTGTCTTCACTAACTGTGACTGCTTTTGTGAATGAAGAAAACCTTTTGTGTTCGAAACCAAGACAATTTTCCGTTATGAATGATGTTTATGAACATCTATATTATACTTACTTACATCTCTCCACAGTATCATACATTGAATAACCAGTGACAGCGAACTTACCTGGAAAAAAGAAGACGAACAAATTAAACATTGCGTAAAACTGAATCAAATTGGTCAGCAACAGCATCTGCCTAGCTTTTTACCAACTATGTTGTGGTCGGTTTCCAGTCTAACCGGGTGAAGCTGAATACCAGAGTTTTAAATGGAGCGATTGCTATCTGACGTCCACAGCCCAGTTACTGGGTAATACCATATCCCTTGGTAAGATTGGTTGTCGGACTTTCGGGCTTCTGACTGTCAAAGATCCACGAATGACAGCCGGTAACAACGGTATAACATGCTTTCCGAGGCACGGACGGGTCTTGGTATGTAGGTAAAGATGGTCAACAATCCACGGCCACGACCAAACGCGGCAAGCACTCGAACCCTGTGGCTGATTTTACTTAGCCCCAAGCCCCCGTATAGCTTAATCAAGTAAGTATCATGATTAAAATCTTTCCACATTCTAAGTTAATGAATTAAACTGATCAATATCCTAAAGCACGAGACATCATTCATCATATTTCTTACGTAATCTCGAAAGCGCAAGCAAAGAACGGTACACAGATACGAGATAGAGATGTTATGTAATGGTTTGGCATCAAATATGTTAATCCAAGCGTTGTCGAATTGATAATGTCGTTGATCGAAACCATCGGCGTCGTGCGCACGAGTAGGCTTCCGATTCTTATATAATATCACTTACAAACCTTACATAATAGCCGCCGACAGCTAAATTAGCACTTTAGCACTAATCAATTATTATAATGTTTACTTTGATAAGCTAATAATAGCAGAGCAAAATTTATTATTATTGTTTAGAAGCGGTATTAATTCGGCCATCTGATATTTTAAGTTACGTTATAATTGTTTCCCGTTATTATGTCGCTAAATTAATTCTTCACAAATATTATTAATTTATTAAGTAAACTTAATAACAAAGCTACCTAATAGATTAAATAAACTAAATTACGAACAAACAGCAATTACGTTATACTTATCAGTAAGTTATCTAAATTATGAAAATCAACTATCTGAAACAAGTTTATATCCATGCGAAAAAATTGTAGTTTCAAAACAATTGTTTATTGTGTTACTTTTTATAACATTACGTGCTCATTAACCTTCACAAAAAATCAACGAAATAGATACTCACGTGCGAAATAAATGCAATTCGCTACGAAAATATGTATAAAAATCACTGCAAAAATAATAAAAACTTATTACTAGAAATGTTAATTAGCTAAATTGTCACAAAGTAGTACAAAACGAGGAAAATTAAGTAATTAACATACGACCGCGGTGACAGTCTGGATGACAACTGAAATGAAAAGTCACGAAGCATATCCTTCCTCTGGAAACTACTAACGTTGAAGGACACTCTCCTTTATGTCCTACTTGCTCACCTCGCTCCTACATCGCTATTCCAACACTTTGATACGCAATAGTGAAACTAATTCCCATACTTATAAGGGCTGAAGTTCCGCCTGAAATAATGTGACGCAAGAAGATTCACTGAATGTGACCCGCAGCAGAGCATGAACCATGTAAAGGTGTACTTAACTCGACACTAAAGACTAAGGAAGTTTGTTTGTACTTGTTGCTATAATCAGGCTTTATAGTACCACGTCTTAATGCCTTTGTCCCTTATTTGATGCCAGTATAATGTTCTTGTTGATACTTTATCCGACGATTAGGTGATCAAGCTGTTGATAAGAATTGGTAGTGTAAACAAAATGATAAGTTTATGTTCATGCTCGTGTCCCAGTTTTGAATTTTTTAATGAAAATAGGGCCATAACTTGGCAAAGATAAGAAAATGTTGACATGAGCTCGTTTAAAAAGGGCTTTTAAACGAAATTGCTTACAAAGGACGTTTACTAAAAACAGTCTTCCAATTTCAACGCGAAAAATTGAGTTTTCCTTTTGGGTTTTTCTTACTCATCGTATTTTGATAACCAAACAAATGTTTAATACTGAAAGGACACGTATACCGGAAACAAAAACATTCAATTTATAACACCATTTACTTTGCGTGTCAACCATCATAAAGAAAAAAAAAAGAAAAAACGAAAAAGAAAAAACAATCAACCAACAAAAAAAAGAAAAACTACAAAGAAAAAAAAAAAGAAAAGAAAAGAATCAACTACAATTTTTTATTCACACCATATGACCATAAAGAATCAACTAGCTCTGAACTTTGCCCATAAACGCCAGCTGTTCAATAAAAAACCGATGTTATCAATGGCAGTATTGACATAAGTAATTTAAGAGCCATCAGCGATTAAAATGGTGGCGAATGCATGATGCGGGTTGCAGATGAACAGGGGGCTATTGTGCGCCAGCGCGGGCGCCGAGGACGTCGCCTCGCCATCCGGACAGACATTGTACACAGCTTTATATTCATTGATACAGTCATAGATACTGAGTCGGCATACTTATTGCATGCTCTGAATCTTGAACAAGAAATAGGGTCGATGTTATCGGTCGATTGTTTATCGTGAGAGGTACAAACAAGTGATAAGGAAAAGATGGTAACTATAGAAATGCCACTGACGTAAATCAGAATCTGCAATCGATAGATAATATAAATCAATATGCTGTCTACAGTTAGAACATAATACATACAAATGTCTTACCAACGCTCCAGGAGCATAATCCAACGGATCCAACCATTATCGTATCTTGGGATACCTACAGACTCTTGTGTAAAATGATGCTGATCTTCCAAATATTAGCGGTTTCTTTCAATTTCAACCACTACAAATTATGTGGTTATCAAAGCCATTCCCGCGATGAAAATGGTTATAACGAATCGAAAGTTCCTCGGTGACGTAATTCGCAAATTGTTTTCAATAATAGCATTATAATATCATACTCGTGAATCGTGATGCGTTTGCAAAATACTGACAACCTTGGTTAAACAATCATATATCTATAAATATAAGTTTATTTATTGCAAAACTGAAAATTACTCTAGCAATCCTCTTCAAAAGATGAATAAGTCTCAATACATCCTGTAATAAGTCCTGAGATGCTTCTTATATCAGGTCTGGCTATTATAAATATTGCACAGTTACGTTTCTACTATTATCTGCTGCATCCATTACCGTATCCTTCGATTGCGTATCAATGGTCTGCAAAGTGCGACTCTGACTATCGACTTCCCCGCACAATACTTGTCAATTCTAATGATCTGCAACACCATTGTTCAACCCACATCCAGTCACTTTTGACAATAGGTCGTTTTTGTACTATTGAGCAAGAATATCATGTGCGAAATATGATTGAAATAATAATGAACACCTCATTTGCAATGCAATTAATTCGACAATAATATCTTACAGAGTTAGAATTGCAGACCCGTATTGCAAATAATATGTCATGTACATACATATATTGAAGGTTGAAACAGAACAAGGTCCAAATAAAAGAGAAAGACAAAATTGAGATTCAAAATATGTGAGACATAAGGTTTTCATATGAATTCAGCGGAACTGCGGGATCACAAAACTATAGTGTAATTTCGACTCACATAAAGTCGCAGATAAAAATCACGAACGACCCAAGCTATGTCGTGTCCTATGTAAATATCGACCCAGGGGCCTATTGAAGGAAACTGCAAACAAAAAGTTTAACTTTCGCCTTGTCATACATAGGCTACAGTGGTAACTGTGACAGCAAGAACTTTCCACTGTGGGTGTCACTGGTCGCCTATTGTGTTCTAGCGAAAGCCGAATGAAGACAAAAGGTTATTTGAGTAATTTCGTATGTGGACATGTTATTTCGGCCCCCATTGCCAATATGACTGATAAGTGATTCAAGCAATAAAAGACGGCATTTCTATTGGTTTATTTCCTCTAACATGTGACCCGATATGACTCACGCGTACTTGTTGACATACGTGTAGGTAGTTCTGCTCGAATAAGAATAGATGACCTAGACTTAAAATACTCTCATTTTAATTGCCAACGTATGTTTCCGGATATTGAAATCATATATGTATTTAATACACAAAACATGCTTATTTATTTACTTTACGTTGATTTATGAATAGAAACCGCTTTCCCTGATGATTGAGGACATCGTTCAAGGTACAGTTAGTTACGTCAGTGTCCGGATGAATTTCTCGATAGTTTTTTTGCAAATAGTAAAACTTGTTTTTGTTCGACCTACAAAGCACTCGGAAACCCATGTTTAGACAGCGTTGAAACCCCAGCGAATTGTTACTTTTTTAAGTGAGTTTCCTAAAGTAAATGCCGAGAATATTTCGAAATCGACATTGCCATAGCTGCTGCCATTGTGGTTATGATTAACTGCTTTATTATAAATTAGAGACGTGCGGTTGGTGTTGCATCAATGTCACTAGAAAGTCGTATGGATAACTTTTTATCGACACATGATGTCGATAGCTCGCTCACTAGAACCAGACTTACGTTATCACCTGTCCCCCCTTATAGAATGCTCTTTGACGTGTCGCGGTGGCTAGATCTCTCCTTTTAATGACTTTCCAAGAAAGACAGGTGCTTGGATTATCTATGTATTGATATTTTATATGTCTGTAAGTCTGTACTGTCAATTAGAGCTTTAAAAACGAAAATCGTTTTCTTACGGGATGTCTTCGCGTCGTCATAAGATTTATTATTAACAGAGTGTCTTAGCCTTGGCACTTGATTTAATACTATTTGCTTCATAAAGCATGGGGCACAGAGCCAAGCAGCGATTCTCTTTGAGATTTAATACTGCATCACATAAAACAACATCCATAATCACGGAAACATATTCAGCTAGATCAGAAAGAACTGGATTACAAAAAGTATGTTATTCAAACAATAATTTATTCATTGAAACAAAGCCGAAAGCTTATCCAAGTTTTCGTCTAAGCCCGAATACAAATAATGTAGGTACTTACCCTGAGGATATGTAAGTTCATAACTAAACATGAAACTGCGAGGCGTGCATCCAACTCGATACGCCCCCCGGTCGGGTGCGGAATGACCGCGGTCGTCGGTCGGCCAGTGCAAAAACACTCGGAAACAAATGCCTCATGGCCGCTCAGTTTTTGCCTCACGGAGCTGAGTGTTATTCACAACTCACAAACTGCTCAATTGTTAGGTCACGGTAATAATCATTTCCACACAAGCAAATATATATTGTTAGTTTACAGGTATCATTGTACTGTGGGAACCGTCGTTGTTACTGACACATATGAGAATGGTGTTGGTTACATTTGGTTAGAAGGAAATTTAGGATCTGTTTAAATCCAGTATCATCTTTCTGATATGATATTGAAAGCAATCTGTCCGTCTTTTAGTTGGAGAAGGCTAACACGAAACGACCAATTCGTAACTTTATTTCTGCGCAAAATTAAGATTATTGGCCCAATTTTCGGGTGTATTGTTTCAATGCATTCGTTTTAAATAACCACACGATCGAAACCGTATCTAATACGTTTATTTTATATCTATGCCAGATCCAACTACGTAATTAGGTTTAAAATCTAGATAAATATAATATGCGTTTAACGCTTATAGTCGAATACCATGTCCATAACACATATTATGATTTACTGGCTTAGAGATAATTAGTAGGAAGTGTAAGGTCTTAAGCTTCCTTATTTTATTTTCCTAGTATCCGACATTCACTTGTATTAGATAAATTGCTATGTACGGCTTTTTATGACTTCATTTTGTTCGCATATTAATAATGTTTACGATTCTCTCGAGATTGCATGGTCTTACTGTCTTCTTTATTTCCTTCATCAAACCAGTCTAAAGCACGACGGTCACGCCCAGGATAAGGGTTGACTTGACAGCCGTTTCAAACTTTAAATATTACATCATAAGAGCTATTTTCATATCATAGGCTTTGTAAATTAATTTTCCTAGAACTGTCTAATCTCTCTCTCTCGGACTCATGACAAACCACATTTTTGTTCCGTTAATTCCATTATGTTGCTTCAATTCTTTTATTCTGATAAAAATAATATTCTTTATCTAGATCAACTTTTACAGATGCGGGAACAACCAAAAATAGCTGTGCCAAATTTCAGCTATAAACATCAAAATGGTTTCCTTGAAAAACAGTTTAATCGTGCAGACAGCAAGTAAAATATGCCAGTAGTAAATTCGACGAAGAATATGATTTTTCAAACTAGGGGTCGGTAATTCACAAAGATGAAGCTAGTCGCCCATTCCAAAGCGTAGTCCGATCTTATGCAGAATAACGGACAAGAAACTCCACGGACACTCTTTTAAATCAAATAATATGCATTCAAATAATTTGAAGTAAGTAATGACTGCTATTCAAGCTGTGATTGACATGTGACTTTCTACTAAGGCATAGGTAAATCATAATTTTATGAATTGACTGTTATGTCTATTTTATGTAGGTAAGTGCGATCGATTGAGTCAAGTGGATGTTACGTGGGTATATGAACGGCAAACACCCGATACGCGTTCTATAAGACTTTCTTTTGTTTTCCATTTACTGCGGTAGAAAGAGGCGAAGAGCAAAACCAATACCTATTCAAGTAGGTAACTACTAATCAAGATTGAGAACTAGGTTCGGTAGAGATATGTTTGATGGATCGTCTATCATATCATGGTTTAGTGTTATGTGGCTAATCTGCTGTAGTTTCCAACATCATCATCATCACTATCTTATTGCCCTTATAATAGGGTCCAGTTTATTTAGGGTGCGGGTAGGATGTCGTTTCTCCCATACGTGTCTCTCAGTTAGCCGTCATCTCAGAACACACTTCGATTTTTGTCATATAATCTTTCTAATAACATTCATTTGCTTATCGTATCGTTTTGCAGGTCCCAGCTGACAAAAAAACGATATGCCCGATAGACGTATATCATATTTGTATACGGGATCAATTTAAAAAAAAAATCTAGCAAAACTCCGCAGAAAATACATTTTGATGTTTTTTTAGGGTCTACAACGGTGTGATAACTTCGTATTGTGTAGTTACATGAAATATCGATCCCCTAAATGTCGGCGGATTTCCGCTAGGTAATTCAATTTGACCCTGTATAGATACGCAATTTGTTTTAATTTTGGCAAATCTACTTATGTAACACATTACGTTAGTAATACACAAAAAAAAACATTGAGTGCAGTCAAGGGGTACTGAAAGTGAAGATGAATTTGCAATTATTTTCCTTTCTCTGTCTTGTTAAAAATACGTACCTCATGTTAGTACATCGTGTTACTCCTTATCTTGAAATATAAGTTGTAAGTGTCAACGTTGAAAAATGGGTATACACTACAGCCAGACAATACCCAATGATAAATGGAGTTTGCCATATGCCTTAACAGCTGCCAATTTGTCTTGTATTTGTTTCTTCTGAACATCCTTTACATTGTATGCATCAGTACAACGGAGGTACTTACTTACATTATTTCTAACGGTATATGTAGTTATGATGATAAAGCACTTTACAGAAGGTTTTCTCATTGAGAAATCTTTTTCAAATTTTTATAATAACCTATCATCAATTCGTATCATGGATGTCCTTCGCTTCAGGATGAATTTTATGTTCGAAAATGAAAACTGTGAAAACTCTTTTGTTTTTGCAAGTGGATATTTTCAGCATGGAAACAAAATAACATTATTAAAAACAAAACGAAAACAATGTGTGCGCAACATTCGAAACACTTCCGTGTACGAATTTGGCGCACACTTATCGATTTCCGACGTTCCAAAGATGGCGTTAATAAAACGGTTTTGGCGTCAATTAAAGTACAGTGTGGTGGTGACGTGACGTCATTAATAGTGATTACAGTGACTGACATGGTTTGCAACGCGACGCCACATAGACCCGGACCTGGTTTTTACAGCAAACGTTAAAAATGTCATCCGCTCACACGATACCATTAATAGACACGGTAAAGAGTGCAATTAGGGGAGAAAAATAAAACTGTAGTGACGATAGCTGTTATTTTTGGGTGTACCTGTGGTTCGTAATCGGAAAACAAGGTTGTCCTGTACATTTTTCATCCAACTTGGAGTGTTTGATTGCATGGACTTTAATTGTTCTATTGAATTTACAGGTTGTGGCCTTTATTAATAAACCGCACTTTCCAAATTAGAAGCATCAGAGAATTGTTTTAATGCACATTTTATTGATGCACTAGATTTTATTTTTGACGTTGGTGGTCTTCTCCCGCTCTGGGTGGAGTAGGAGGGAGGGCGTGTCCGAATTTAACTGACTAAAACCCACCCGTGTTCCTTCAGTTGCCTGTGCCAGTGGCCGCGGTATCTCTTTTGAACAACCCGCACCCTTGGCAGATGCACTAGCTTCTGCCCGCGACTTTGAAATTTCTTGTATTAACATAAAACACATCCTATAGCATCGCATCGCCCACCCGAGACACCACTTGGTTTTCTCTTAGCGTTATTTCGGACTTTTTTTCTTTTAAGTCGCATCTAGGGTCGTAGTGTGATGTTAAATGTTGTGTTGGTAGTTCCAGAGACATACAAACAAAAAATGTTAGGTACAGTGGGCTGCATCAATTGGGTACCCCAGTTGTATTAAAATTAACTTTGCCAAAGTCGTGTCTTTGCAATTGAAACATTTACCATCCTTAGGAATAGGTAGTACACAAAAAGTGTTCATATTCCCGGCCGAGATTCGAACCATCGAATCATTGGTTTTCCTTTGGTTACCGCTAGCTCTTACCAACTGAGCCGGTTAGGTAGTTAACAATGCGATGAATTATCAGTCTACTTTTGTTATAATTCTGTCTCTGTCTAATCGATATATTATGAACTCACAGCGAATGCAAAGTTAATTGAGGGTAGTTATGCAAACATTTTACTAATCTATTAGAGGTTACCGTCTGATGAGTCTAGTTTGATTTCACCTTTCGCATACTACCTATACGTGTTTGTGTTAAAAACAATTTAAAATAAAATGATAGATAGTTTCTTGTGAACAAAGATTCTGGTTCTTTAGGAACAAAATGCAAGCATTAAAGGGATTGCCAGACAGATGGGCATAGCGGTAAATCTAATATTATCTTATAAAACTAAATTGAAAAGTTCGTAAACTTGGTTAATTGATCAACTAACTTAAAATGTTTTTTCTACACAGAGAAAAACGGACCGCTTGTGGGTGCGACGTTATTTGGATACTGGTGATGTGAAGTCAAAACCTTTTGGGCGGAGATGTTCAGGCATCTATACAAACTAGTGTGAACACCACCGTGATATCGTAGATGTTCACCTGAAATCGCTGTTCGCAACCACTCGCTCAAGTGCTCAACGACACGGCATCTCAATCGCCACAGTGCGGAGGCACTTGCAATTAAGGTATATTTTTGCAATGTTTATCACCACAATAACTTAAACATTATAGTTACTGCCTAATAAACTAATATTATGTTACTAAAAGAAACTTATTTTCAGGTTACTGGGGATGGATGTCATCTCTGGGCCCGGGCGAATTAACAGAAATAGGCGGGCGAATGAATGGCAAAACATATTATGAAATATTGCAAGAGGTTATTTTGCCTACAGTGCGTCTTGCATACCCAGAAGCACAAATATATTTCGTCCATGATAACTGTGCTGTGCATCGATCCCGAATGGTGAAGGAGTGGCTAAGTTTACAGGCTGTTTTTTTTTTTAACTATATTACTAACTATACGATATAACTATCGCCTGGCCAGCTAAAAGTCCGGATCTTAATTTAATTGAAAATATGTGGGGTCAAATGATTTTAAATTGGGACTCAAGTGAATTAAAGTCCAAGGATAATTTACAACAAGAAGTCTTAAGGACTTGGGAATTGATGCGCGGTAGGAATATAGGCTGGAATATGGTAACTCATATGAGATGCCGCCTACAGCAAATAATTCTCAGTGAGGGTCATCCCCTCCGCTATTAACATAACGACTTATAGTAAATTGGTAAGTGGGTCCCACTTGCGATTATCTTAGATATTTTGGATCCCGTAATCCCGTTTGGTTTATATCTTTGTAGTAGGTAGGTATAATAATAAATAATAAATGAAATTGTTGACATTAATACATTGAAATAACTCAAAGAATAAATCATTTGACCTCACTATTTCATTATTGTGATTAATAGCTAAGTAATAGTCATTACTTATTATTATTAGGTTTGGACGTAGATAATATTTATGATTTACGAGAGATGTAAATTGTTTATTCATTAGAATGTTAACTAATGATGACATGTTTTTTCACTCGTTAGTTATGAAAATTATTCTACTAGTTTGAAAGATAAGTAGACAATTCTCAACCATTATAAGTAGTTTGTAAGTTAACTTTTTGCAGTGAAGCGATACAAACGTTTATATGTTACAGTTAAATAAACAATGTTAAATAATTAGTTAAGTTTTTCATTTCATAATAAATTATACTAACATATTTTTGTTTTTCATTTTTTATATAAAACTTCTAGTAATAACAATATATAAAAAGAAAAAGTTACTTAAATAGTATAACTTAGAGAAATATATTTTTATACGTTAACGAAAACCTTTATAGTCAGTCCTGCCAGTATCGAACTTGAATCGGTATCTTCGCATGTCGTATCCTCAACCTCTAGACCAATCGAACTATTAGTAACCACTCTGAAATATTATATTTAAGGGCAGATGCCCGTCATCACCAGAATCGGCCATTTTAATCAAAAGTTATTTAATTGCAAATAATATAGTTCTTTTACAATTTCAACAAAAATATATTCTCTACTAATTACTAAATCACTTTAGCAATTGGTTTTAATTATTTTATAAACGAAAAGTGACAAGATAACGCGGAACAAAAGCGATTCGTCGGGTGCGTGGTGCGCTCGCCGTTGACGTCCGAAAAAGCGAGTGACATTCAACATGGCCGCGCTGACCATCGCCTCGACGCTCCGCCAGACTGACAGTTGTCAAATCTCGTTCCGACGTATCTCAACAGATGGCGCTAGCTATGCGCCGTCACGGCCGGACTGACTTTCGACCGTCCTCGGGCGCATCAGATTGCAGTCCTGTAACAATCACACAATCAATCGAACGGGTGTCAGTAAATCTACCCGCTCGCCCAACCTGACAAACTATGACTGCTAGACATAACATTACTCTCATACTGACTGTAACTGTCTCAGAATAAAAGAAAGCGTGTGTCCCTTCGACTACTCATAGACCGGACGGCACCTTTCTCTTAATAGTTACCACGCAATGCACTCTAAACTCGATCAGCATGTCCTATCAACCAACCCTCAGGTCTGGCCCGGACGATACCGTCGTGTTGCGATCAACCTGGACCGGACGGGTGTGTCCTTTCGACCAGCCACACGTGCATGGCCCGGACGACACTGTCCCTTCGACCAGTGAACACTTAAGGTTGGACCGGATGAATGTGTCCCTTCGACCAGCTGCTATCAGCTGCATGGCCCGGACGACATTATCCCTTCGACCACCTTCACATTATTTGATAACTGCTCCCAACATAGTAGACTTCATGCAAATAATGCTTACAGATTACACATACCTATAAGTTATGACTGTCTTGCTGTGCGTCAATTTGGACCTCATGCTCAATGGTTTCATGATCTGAGATGTTACTAAGGGTATCAGACTCTGCTGTAAGTGTGTCTGATCCTGCGGAAAGGGTATCGGAGTTGGCAGTTAATGTATCAGAACTACTTAGCCTGTCGAGGTGACCATAATTGAGTTCTACGTTTTCCGGCGCCGTCATGGCTTCCTCCTCAATCATCAAACTAGTAGATATTTCAACTAACCCATCATGGCCCCGAGGTACTGCACGCAAGTTCTCATGCGCGTATTTAAAAGTACGATGTGAACCAGTTATGCTTTTTAACTCGTAACGATCATTGTCTAATACTGCGGTTATTATGTAAGGACCCCTAAACTTCCTATCTAATTTGGTTTGGTTTCGTTCGCTGCTTTTGATAAATACGAAATCGCCTTTAGAAAACGGCTTGATAGTGGCTCGACCTTGGTTAAATCGTAGAGTATCGGATGCGGCTGCCCTTTGTATGTTATTAGACGCATCTTGCCTAACAGAATCAAGGTCGATTCGCTGTTCCTTTTCTGGATCAGGACTGGAAGACCTAATTTTCGACATACCTAGCGATTGGGAACGAATGCCGAACATGAGTTCTGTTGGCGTAAATTTGGTGACTGTAGACTTAGTACTATTAAGCGCTAACTGAACATTTCCTAACTCGTCGCGCCACGCTTTATTGGGATCGTTTTCTATAATCGTTAGCAAACTTTTCAAGGTGCGCATCACGCGTTCTACTTGCCCGTTTGCCCTGCTGGAGCCCGTTGCTATAAAATGCAGCTTAATATTATGTTCTGAACAAAAGTTCTTAAAATCCTGGCTAATGTAACACCTGCCTTGATCGGCTATTATGCGCTTAGGTGCTCCAAAAAGGCAAACGGCATTGGTAAGGGCTCGAACTGCACTGGCTGCGTCTAATGAAGAGGTATGCTCTAATAACACGTATTTAGTGAACGCGTCAATAATTACCGAACAATATTCCTTACGGTCACTTTTTCCACTTAGTTTCCCGGTAAAGTCTATATGAATCATGTGCCACGGTACCGAAACTTTTGGAATGGAGTGTAGCTGCACAGGCTGAGCACCTGAGGGACCTTTTGATGCCTTGCAGACAATGCAAGAGTCAATAAATTTCCTAACGCACTTGGACATCTGAGGGAACCAGTACTGTTCATACAATTTGTCCAGTGTTTTATCACTGCCCAGATGTTGTAATTCATTATGAACGTGATTGATCAAGGTCCATACTAAGGAACGAGGGACGACTGGCAGCCATGAAATAATCTTGTTTCTTACGACCTTCCTATAAAGAATGCCATCCCTAACGTCATATGTCTGACCAACCGTTTCGGGAAAATCGTTATTATTGTGCTTGTTGATCAAGTCTTGGATCTCTGCATCACGTCTTTGTTCTACAGAAAGCCAACCCTGATGCAATTCTACAAAATGTATTGTCTTGGCTGTGGGTTTTGAAGAAACTTGCGATGTGGAAGCTAAGCTATTGGGGTCTGGCAAGGGATTTCTAGAGAGGTAATCTGCGTGTTCCATGCCACGACCTTCGCGATATACGATGTCGAAATCGTAGGCTTGTAAAAACGCCCACCAGCGATGAACACGTGGGGTTAGATCAGTTTTCGATTTTGATGCTTTTAGTGAGTTACAGTCCGTGAAAACCTTGAAACGTCGGCCGTACAAATAATGCCGGAAGTGTTCTACCGCTCGTACGACTGCCAGAGTTTCTAGTTCGTACGAATGGTAGCGGGACTCTACTTCAGATGTACGTCGACTATAGTATTCTACAACATGAGGCAGATCTTTCTTTTTCTGGATTAGGATTGCCCCGTAGCCCTCGGAGCTGGCATCGCAATGCAACTCAACGGGTAATTCCGGGTCAAAGATCATCAGAACTGGTTCAGAGGTAAGTATCTCTATAACGGTATTACGGATCTTTTCATGTTTTTCTTCCCATTTTACAGGACCTTTCAGTTTTGTTAAGGGATACAATGGGCCAACAATGTTTGTAAATCCAGGGATGAATTTTCGGAAATATGACGCAAGACCTAAAAATTGACGTACTTGCGTCGCAGTTTTAGGTTGGGGAGAGTCTACTAAAGCCTGTATCTTGCGCGAGTTTGGTCCCACCTCTCCGTACTGGAGAGAATAGCCCAAGAAATCAATTTTCTTTTTCATAAACTTAATTTTTTTTAGGTTTAATGAGAAACCAGCGGTAGAGAGAGCATTTAAGGTTTCATTAAGACATTTAAGACCCTCGGTTATGTCATCAGAATAGCACAATACGTCGTCCATGTAAATCAAAGGCTTATCCTTCAGCTGACGGACAGCCCTTGTGATGCAGCGTTGATAAACCGAAGGGGCATTGCGTAACCCGAAGGGCATCGCCAGATATTCGTACTGCCCCTCGGGCGTTACAAACGCTGTCTTTTCTACGGAGTCACGGTGGATAACAATTTGGTGAAATCCTGATGCCATATCTAAGGATGTGAAATAATGGGCACCACTGAGCTGATCTATTTGTTCCTCAATACGAGGGAGGGGGTAGTGTTCAGGTCGTGTATTTGAGTTAAGCTCCCGATAGTCGACACACATTCTTTCGGTGTTATCTTTTTTCTTCACCAAGAGAATTGGACTGGCAAATGGTGATGAGCTTTCCCGAATTACACCCGCATCGAGGAGCTCTTGAACCTTTTCCCTAACAATTTGCTTTTCGCTTGGTGCTAACCTATATGGGCGTCTTTGTACAGTTTTATGTGGGTCTACTAAAACAATTTCCAACTCTCCACTGTTCACGCGCCTATGGGGAACACCTTCTACGAAGTAGCTAGCATATTGGTTTAATAGTTTAATAAGGGCGGCTCTATCATCACCTGTCAAATCCGTATCTATCTGGGTAAAGTCTGGCTGGGTAGCAATCAACTCACAAACATTAGATTGTTCCTCAAAATGAAATGTTAAGTTATCATTACTAATTTTGACGCTCACACCCTTTTTTAAAATGTCCCTACCTATTATAGCAGGGTCCGTAAGACAAGAGTCTGGTACTACATGAAATGTCAAGATTTGTAAAATTTCTCCAAGATTTACCTCACTCGAAATTTGTGACGTACATTTTATTTCATCGCCGCCAATGCCAGTAAGATACACGAGATTATTGTGCACAGTACCTGGGAACCTACCAGAGAAGCTATCTTTTACCAAAGAGCAAGACGATCCGCTATCAAATAAAAAAGAGACTGGCTCACCGGATGACGTCCTCAAGGTACCCCTCGACAACCGTTGTTCGCAGAGATTGACCTCTTTCCTCGCAGCAGCTCCACCACCTTTCCCCTTTTCTTGACAATTCGTTGCTATGTGTCCTGGATTACCGCAATTGTAGCAGGTTACGGTCGAAGTCTTCTCGGGGGCACGTGCGGTAGTTGGGGGATCTTGCTGTTGAGTCTTCATAGAAGAATCTTCTCGTCGCTTTCTACAGTCGGCTTGCCGATGTCCAGGGATTCCACACCAATGACATTTACCGGCAAATCTTGCGTCCGCAATTCTAGGTCGCTTGAAATCAGGCTCTTGGATTTCGGAAACCTCCGATCTTCGCTTTAGCGAAATGCCGCTTAAGATTCTAAATAGTTGAGCTTTGGTAGTGATGGCATGTGCATTTAACTCACGGCGTATCAAACCGTCCTTCTGACATAGGACCGATATGACGAATCCGGTTATGACATCTTCTGGCATTCGGGTCTTAGGTATACATTCGATCATATTCCATAAGCGTAGGCCAGTTTCTGATGCAGTTTCCTTTGCTCCAATTTGAAATCTCAATACTTCATCAAAGTAGTCTTGAAATAATTTCGGTTTACAAAATCTGGCCATTAAACTTTGTTTTACAGCCTCCCATGTAAGCTCATTCAAATTTAACTTGGTCAAGCAAGAGGCTGCGCGGCCTTTTAGTGCACCAGTAAGAGCAAGAAGCAAGTCCACACCCTCTAGATGTTTACTCATGACTATAAGTTCTGTAATCTTGCACCAACCTTCGATATCCGCGTCGGCATCTTTTGGATTAAACTGCATGAGCTGCATTGCACTGGACTGGGCGCTAGCACTTGCCACCGGCGGTTGCGACGTTGCTAACATACGAGTAAGTAGGGTCTCCATATTACTCAACAACCTTAAGGCGCTATTTTCGTCAGGCGGTCGTTTTTCCTCGGTCGGTAGCACATGGGATCCCACTTCTGATAAGGGCAGATGCCCGTCATCACCAGAATCGGCCATTTTAATCAAAAGTTATTTAATTGCAAATAATATAGTTCTTTTACAATTTCAACAAAAATATATTCTCTACTAATTACTAAATCACTTTAGCAATTGGTTTTAATTATTTTATAAACGAAAAGTGACAAGATAACGCGGAACAAAAGCGATTCGTCGGGTGCGTGGTGCGCTCGCCGTTGACGTCCGAAAAAGCGAGTGACATTCAACATGGCCGCGCTGACCATCGCCTCGACGCTCCGCCAGACTGACAGTTGTCAAATCTCGTTCCGACGTATCTCAACAGATGGCGCTAGCTATGCGCCGTCATATTCGATTGTTTGTTTATCTATAAACTGTTTAAAAACATTACAATAAAATACAAAACTTGCTATGCGGCCATCGCGGGGTTCGAACGTAGGTGCTTTCTAGGGGGGTACCCACATCGTGAAGCCCACTGACTGGCCTTACGTCTTTATAAAAAAAGTATAGATGTAGCTACAGCTACAGATTCTGTTGGTCACCAAACGATATGTATTTAGATACCGAAACAGAATTTTCTCATACTATCATGGGAATTCCAACCGCATTCTTTATCAAAAAAATGTATAAAGAATCAAAAGTTCAAAAGAAAACTAAACAAACGCGAGCTCATGAGAGCTACTTAATATGTCAACATGTGCCGTTGTTGCCTTATTTTTCACTCAACACTGACTCATTCCGACTGATTTGACATCTCATTTGTTATCATTGATGCAGCTGGTGCCAATGGCAAAAGAAAATAAAGACAGACATTTGTCTAAAACATTTTCGAGAAGTTTAAGACTTTTCCAGGTGAAGCTAATTAGCAATTAGCAACGTCAAACAAAATCAAGCTAGATCCTTTGTAAAAAAATATGCTAACTAATTCCCAAGACCTAACGGCTAACATTAAAACCACGATACAATCTAAGTATTCATAATTCTTGCCTAGAACACTAATTACTCATCTCACAGGAATTTCTGTGTACAATAAGGTTTTATCTCGAACGTTGATACTAGCTTATGTTAGCTAGTCCATGTTTAAGCACTACTTTTTATTCTTAGTCAATCGACCGAGAGGTTAGTAACGTCATTCTGCTGATAACAAACTACTAATACACATTTGAATGGTATGTCATTATCAGTGTTTAAAAACATATAAGTTGAAATAAAAAGTAAGAAAAATATGAATAAATTCAGCATTTATTATGCTCTATGAAAAGGAAAAACCACTGGTTACGCATTATTGACTTAACTAAACGCAGCGCCATATTGGAATTTTATTTTAATCCAACAGGGGCCTATGTCTACTAATTTATAAACGTCACAATGGTCTCTCAATGGTAAGTTTTTGACAGATTTGCCATACAAAAACTGTCAAAAACACACCATTGAGAGACCATTGTAACGTTTATAAATTAGTAGACTTAGGCCCCAGAACTGTGGGCTTTCAAAAGCGATCGATCATGTATGACTGTATGATATATTACGACGTTTGAGAAGCTGAGATTTCTTCGGTCTATAGTAATTCTAAGTTGGACTCCGCCTGGGAGAAAGACGGTAATGAGATCTCAGATAACATATGAGTGTAACTGTTTAGATATGAAATTGAACCGTCTCTTACATTCTGAGAGCAAGTTAAGATGAGATTTACATTTAATCTTATAAGAACAATTTATTAATGCAAGTCTAGATTACTAAGCAGTTATTTCCAGTGCAAGATGAGAGAAGTGTTAATCCTACAAGGCAAAAGAAAGGAGTGAGCATAGAAAATGTTTTTACTAGTCTAACGAGTATCTATGCGTTCAGCCAAAGACGCTGATTGACTTATCCAGCAGGTTTCGAAAGCAATTTGTATTTCCGTTGCCATAATGTAAATTAAAGATTACATATGCTGATAAATTCTTCATCGCTAATAATAAATGGAGATTTTTAATGCATTTCGTAATTTATTTATGTAATTTTGGTTTTACTATTCGATGAAATTAGTAAATTAAATTTTAATGTTGACTGCTTTTGGTTATGACGTAAAGATCATGAAGTTACTAAGCATTAACATTTTATAAAGAAGGTAAAGTGTTATATTATATTAGGTATTTACTTTGCAATTTCCTACAAAAGTTAGATTTAAATCGCCTTTTTGCTGCTATAATAAAATCGCAGCCGCGTATTTATGTAATGCGTCGTGCCAGGTACGGAAAAGTGGTTTTTCCTTTGAAGCAATTAGTGTTGAGAATGGTGTTAATATTAATCGTATCAAGCCACTTGTAAATCTACTGTGTAAGTACCTGCAATAAGTACTGCATAAGTGAGATTAATAGCCCATCGCGCCTAAATGCTACTTTAAACCATAGCTGTATGTTAGCTGCTTTATACTGTAGAATTAATGCACCGAAAAGCTTTCCTCCACTTTAAGTGGCATCCGATAAGAGAAAATTTGTAGCAAGGAAGATTTGCTCGAACATACTCGAAGTTGGACGAACGTGTTCGAAATCTTTGCTCCACTTTTTGAGGCTAACTTTTTGTTCAGTTATTTATTTATTTATTTTCATCATGCAAGTAGATTGTGATTAATTTAACAGTAACGTTTTGCAGCGATATAATATCTAGTGTAATTTGCACATCTTTTTATTTCATTATAAAACCTATCTTATATTCCGAAACATACTGCCTGGTCATACTTGAGGAAAACAAAGCCGTCAACAGTGACACACATTTTTCCATCTTCCCCTTTGATTATTATCACGTTTACATATAAGGAAATTTCCCTAAAAGTAAGCCTTAATTTATGATAAGTATGCGATTAGACACTGATCTCATTTCGGATGATTCAGCTGTCCGCATTTAGCGTCTGAATAACCTCCCGTCATAAATGGTATGTCAACGTATTTATGACATGACCATATGGCATATATGGCATACATTATAAATGTATTCCACTATTAATCTTATAGAATATATACGTAGCTACATTATAACTACAAAAAACACCGTTTTGGACACGCATTCCACTGTCGATGTCGGTCTGGAGTGCCAAATTTCTGCAAATTGGATTTATAAATAGACCGGCAGACATATTTCACATGTGGAATATTTTGGGAATTTGGTACAATGTTGTTAGGACTGAAAACCGCTGTAAACGTGCGAATGTCTTCAACCTCTTTTCAGAAGCTTGTGTTTACGTTGACAACAATTTCAATTGGCAGAGAAATATTTTCATGAAATATTTTCATCTAATTATCTATACCTACTACTAATATTAATACATACCTATGTGAAGCAAAAGCTTCGTACTCCTTTTTTCGAAAATTACGCGGACGGAGGAGTAAGTGTGGCGCAGTTAAAGTTTGTAAGGAAAAAGAGTTCAGAAAGCTAATATTTTCATATCCATTCAAATAATAAAAAACATGGTTGAATTTTAAGCCCGGTGCAGCCACTAGTATTAATACATTCACAACAATAGTGATTACAAATCTCCATAAAATTACACAATTATAACCGCACGCTATTCCCGTATAGTCGATTCGATATTGTTTTCCCGTAAACAACAACAATGCTCCTGTCACAAATGTTCTAACATTGGGCAGCTATTGTGTGCTATAATAAGCAGGGCTCATTGGCGCCCCGCGGCGTCAGCGCTTGGCAGACCACCCTGCCACCGCTTGGCATCCGCGATTATTGTACAATACCAGATGTATTACGTGACACTCTTTGTAGTTCGTACTAGAACATAGCGTAGTGCCAATTCTAGGAAGTAGCAATCAGATTTATTTCATTGCTCTTTTAAATGGAACGCTTTGAAACTGATGCAATAATTAAAAAGAGCTGCAGCTGCGAATTTCGTTAACGGGTTTCGAGAACTGTGCTGGCACTAATTGAAAGCCTGTTCGGAATAAATGCATACGTCGTCGATTCAATGTATGTCGGTTCGGAAATTTTTCATAGCAGCATTCTATGAAAACGCTTAAAAATTATATGTATAGTAACATAAAACAACAATGCAATTATTTTTTTCTCTGAGGTCCATTTACCGTCCGTTTCCGTAACTGCCAACAGTTTTAACATCCGCACCGATCGTATCTCATCCAATGTGATGTGGATCAACCCTGAAACCAGTATTGTTCTCTTATAATCCACAGACAGGAAAATAAGTTAGGCTCAGTGCTCACGGCAGCGGCAGAGAAATCGCATCGAAGCCGGAACTGACAGCACTGACGGATATTTTATTATTGGAGAGACCTGACATAGCGGTCCCACTTCTCAAGCTTTATCGTTGTAATGCTCTTGAACTGGGCAAGGATGTGTTGCAGCGGAAATAAAGAATTTCAGATGTTGTTTCTGCATTATTTATGTTGTCTGCTTTGTTTGGTTGGTATTGGTTGTAGGTTCAAATATGATGAGCCAGATGGATTGATATTTTTGTTAGAGACTTATCCATCAACCCGCACTAGACCCGCGTGGTTGATTATGGTTGCACCCTCTGCCTCTCACAGAATTATAACCAGTAGTGGAAACATTATAGGCTGAAAATTACTATGCTATGTTACTTGTTGACACAACTTGTTGTGTTGTTTTTTGAGTAAATGTAAAGATACTGTTCTCATTTTATGTCCTTCTTCTTCCTTGTCATCAACAATGGGAGCACAAATGGTTTTCTCCTTTTTAAACGTCGGTTGACTTTTTTATGGATGACTTAGCACTATCAGCTTATAATTTTCCCACTGCTGGGACACAAGCTTCCTCTCTATGATGGAGTGGTTCATAATCCACCACGCGGATTCAGAATGGGTTGGTGGATGTCACATGTCTTCGAAGTTTTAGATTTAGGACTTTCCGGATTCTAATCGATATTTTCCTTTACCGTTATGAGACGTGATGGATGACTAGTCTATAGATATATCATCTATGATTTGAGTTGTTTCCATTCCACATCTTGCAAGTTATTGTAAATTATCTTAGCATGTTCCATTCTCATATCGCTAATGTCCGTTGATGTATGAATCAATCTTTATTCCTTGATGTTTGTCCGTCCCTGACACCGTATTAACAAATGTAGCTGTGATGTACTCTCTTTACGGTAACTACATTACGAGTTTCAAGAGGAAAATTGCCTGCACTTTGTGACTGCTAGACGTTCAGTTGACACAATTAGGATCTTAACTGGAATGTCGAATGTGTCATAAGTTTAAAATACAAAGTTATCCTGGTATGTTTCCAAACACATAACATTGTATGACAAGGTGTTAATAACCTAGTTATCTACGCACATAACAATTGCAAATATAACTGCATCATTATCTTTAAGTAAACAAAGTGTGCCTCCAAGTGGTTGTCAACCGGTATTGCATCAAATTAGATGTTGCTACAGATTGCACAGTTCTCGCAGTATCATTAAATCGGATAGTTAACTTACAACACAACCCGGTGGGCCTCTGGGCAACTTGTAGCCATATATTTTTTGCTTCTCGTATTACGGTTTCCGAACTCACTCGAGAGGTTCGCACCTAATAATAAGAGCTGTCTGACACTCAACACCGAGACGATCTGTTTTCCATCATTACTCTGAACCTGAACGAGCGGCATCGAATTCTTTAGCGATATTATTAGACGACTACGAGTACATACTACATACCTACACTCTTGCTATACCTAAATATTATTTTAGAATGTTTGCTTAAATTTTTTGCAGTCTCTGACCGTATAATTGCTCCAACCATTCTTTACAGTTACTGGAATTCAATAGGCTACGATTAACCTTTAACTGCAAAGGCCGTAGCGCTTTAATCCAGTTAACTGACTAAGTACAATGAATTACTTAGACTAAATTACTGTTACTTAAGTAGATTATGTTTCAGACCGTTATTTATCATACTTTAACAATTTCGTATGGGCGTAAAAATATAGCGGCATAATAAAATCCAGTGAAAATCCAATAGGATTTTCACTGGATTTTCAACACTTTACCTAGCGCCCAGAGTTAATCGAACAGTGTGTTTTTTCAACGCACTAGGATGCATTCTGTTGGATTCATGTTAACATTAAATAGTGTCGTTATGAGCGATAATAGCTCTTATTACAATCCAATACGGGTTAAAATCTGTTGTAATAAATTCGATTAATAAATCAGCAAGCGTATGTCCTAAAATGCAAATAAAATCGTATAAAATTAGATATTAACTATTTAATAATATATAATCCGTCCCTGAAAGCAGTTTTGCATTTGAAATTGTATGGTATATTTTTAATTATAATTTTTATTGAAGGGATAAACTGATTTTAAAGGTAATTACGAGGTGACTTTAATGATTTTCTTAATGCATTAAAGTATGTTTTGAGTTCCATCACTGTATGCAAAAAAGACTTGAAAATTTTTTTTTTTTTTTGCTTTCAATTTTTTTTACGGTTACACTGCTTTCAAAAACCACCTTCCTAAACTTTTTCAAAAAATCTCCGCCTTAATACAGAGAGTAGAAAATATGTTGCCTAATAAAAGACCGCCGCGATATCTTTACGTCCATGCGTATTACTTAAATTTTGAACTATACATGAGATAGTAATTATGGAAACAGTTAATAATAAAGTCATTTACATAGCATTGTGTTTGCGCTCCAGTGCGCATTACGATGCAGAACGTTGACAATACAATGCCTTGGTTTTTACGAAGCAGCCAACTTATCAGTCATCAGAACGATCACTTTCCATATACATAGGTAAATATTCCCAGAAGATATCGAGCTTCATCAGTATTAATAACATTCACTCATAGTCTTCAGTTCTTCCCACAACGCGTGTATGTTTACATATTGGCTATGTTTGTATACTAATTAAGCCTTGCTCCACATTACAACACATTTTAAAAGGCTTTTGTAGAAGCGAACTAGGTCGTGAACTCCAAGCGCGTATATTATTACTTCGGGATATAACATTATGCAGATTCTAACAATTAAATATAATATCACGTTTTGAACAAAACATTCAATTCCAAATGCTAGGAGGAAGTCTTTCTATGAACTTTATATGCTAAGTACTCTCACGGACGTCGCAAAGAAGTCATCAATCAAACGGCATTTGAATAGCTAATGGAAATGTTTTTTTATTCAAACGTTAACTTCAAAGGATCAGCTGAGGAAGCAACGAGTCGTATAAAGGACGAGTAAATCTCAGTTAGTGGTAGAAGCAATAAAACTGATAGGTTATTGCCATCTTCGTCTAGAATGCCGACTGCAAAATGTCCGTGTATCGAGCCGGGCGAGCAGTAAAATTGCAAGGAAAAGTTGGCGACGCGCCAGCCGTGCGTACATAGCGCCCGCGCCGAGCCGGCTCCGCGATTTATTGTCTGCAGAAAGGAAACTCTTATTTCTTATTCATGTAGACAACACTTCGATTGAAAGTGATATCGGACTCGCGTCTCGTTCGTGTTAGTGCAAACATACGCTTCACATTGTAGTGTTTCAATCTGTGAAGATAACATTGATAGCGATAGAAAGGAAATTGGAAAATAACATCATCAAGTTCTGTGTGTTGTGTGTTTGTTTGTTCACATACAGTATCATGTTTATGGACTGTAACGATTTAAGCAGGTTGAGTTACAATGCACACATTAATGTTAGAAACTTGTGGGGATTTTTTTGATTGAGTGGCAGTTAAGGAATTGATTTCTTAACATATGGAGGCACTAGTCCTCCTATTCGACATTTTATGCAAATGCTAGTTTTGAACTTCAAAATGCAAGGGTAAGCAAAAACTCCAAACTCTTTTAATTCCACGTAAAAGTAGACACCATCCCTTAAATTGTAATAAAAGCTTAACGAAAGCCTTAAGCAATATTGCACAAAACATTATAAAACCTAAAAGATTTTCATATCAAGAAGTGTTGTAATTCAAGTTAATGCGTCATAACTTAGACGTTTTAATGGGTGTAGGGAAGGGAATGAAATTAATTTCGCTGCTCGGGCACGCACCACGCACAGGCCCCTCGCCCCCGCGCTGACGTGACGGCTGCCTGCCCATCTCATCAGTGAAGGGGCCTCCAATATTCTCGACAACCGAGTTAAAATTTAATAAATCGTTCGTATTAATTTCAGAATTATATTTTAAGTTCAAATATTTTAGGATGAACCGTTTATAGGCATCATTTTCGTGATCTTTATTTGAAAACGAAGCAACCAGAGAGAGTATAAAGTTTGCAAAAGATTTTGCATTCCAAATCTATAAAAGAGCAGCCCCATTTTTATGGATTCTTTGCAATCGTAGAAAGCATTAAAATTCGTTAGCTATGTACCCCGAAAACTTTTACTTCACTAACCATATCTACATGTAGATAAGCATCTACGTTGTAGACGGCGAGGGATAGAGGGGTCGCCGCACTGAACTACCCTCACCCCTGAATTCCTGGAAAATCGGCGACAGAACTAACATTTGGAAAAGTTACTGCGTCTCTCTTCCAGATAACCATGACTCACGTTAATAAATCAAAGCGCCTGGCCTTGGATGCTTGATTCCAACATTTACCTTACGATCATACCAGGCATGGCTAAATAAGCATAGCCTTGAACTGTTGTTATAATGGTGAAAACAAGACCCAATCGACACGCAACCTTCTTATAGCACAAATAAGCAGCTAAGGTGGACAACTTTGAAATTAGAAATGATTTATGAAATGTGTTCTGTTCTGAGTCTAGATCGATTGTAAGTGACGGTAAAGGTCATGTAGTTATATATGTGTCTATAAATAAGCGAGGGAAAGCAATCTAATAAAGTCCTAGCGCGATATTATACGTCGCGCCCCCAAGCCCCTTTGGCTGTTAATCCTTCTAGCTCGTAACTGAGTTTTTCCGGCAAAACACGCACTGCGTGATTCATCGAGTGATTTTATGTTGGGTGGCTCTATTCTTATAACGAAGGAGACCATATATGCAATATACCTAATAATGTGTAATATCTTCTTTATGACTTCTTTTCTTGTAAAATTGTCTCATTGACCTCGGTGGAGCCAATCAGAATCTTGAGTGGGTTGGTTCACTATTTTGGAAAGTAAGCTTTGTTCGAGGGGATTTTCGTAACAGTTTAGAATTCCGAATGCGTCCGATAAAGGGTACCTATTGGGCTCGCCCCCAATAAGTTATCCTTCGACTTCCTCCTTGGGAATACGTGTTGGGGTTTTCCTTACATAAAAGGCGTGACAGTTAGCTTCTTTGTAAAGTAATCGATAAAACGTACCATATTTCACAACTAACAACTAATCATCTATCTGAAGATAATTTCTTTGTGAGTATGTTTCTCAGTAATTCGATATACATGATACTAAGAACGTAATCACGCACAATATAATTTCTTACTAAAAACGCTAGGTCTCGTGACTTGAGCCATTAGGGGGTGTGCTAGACACTTTAATGTTTGAACATGTGAGTGACAAGAGGTGCTAAAGTAAAGGGGGACTTGAGCTGCATAGCTGCATAAACCTCAAAAAAAAAGGGTAATAGGTAGGAACTCAATACCCACGTAGCTTTGTAGCTTTATTTAGGCATGACACAAGTTGCAGATTAAGTAAGATTTTTGACAAGAAAGTTCAAAAGACAGAAAAGGTTCAGGAAAGAATGTATGCGTCAAATTAAACCGGATATGAAACAATTGAATAATACAAAAATTACATCCGAATGACAAACATGTCTGAGTTTAACTCTTCCTAAAAAGTCATAAACATACATTTATGTTTTACATAATGCTTCGTTCCAACGTTGAGGAGCATGCTTGAAAGCGTTTTACCTAATGAAATCAGTTAATTTCAGCTAAATGTGTGTACACATGTGCCGTTTATTTCTGTTATTACGTTCACTTGAACAGCATAAAATAATTTACGTTGCTACATGATTTTATAAAATATTTTAGCTTGCAGAATATTTGTGTTGTTCTTCTACCTAGTATCAATAATTCCAACTTTGTATCCGTCTAGTATTTGTATGTGCTTTAATTTTAAACTAATTTTTGCCAGCGGCTTCGCCCGAGTCCAGTTCTAAAATTATCCCACGGGAACGTATACTATCGGAATAAAAAGGATCCTGTGTTATTTCATCAAATTATACAATCCTCGCGGTTTCAACAAATCATCCAAATCCGTTGATTGATCCGTTGATTCCATGCGTGATAGAGTAAGAAACATCCAAACATCTAAATATACAAACTTGAAGATTTATTTACTTTATTGTTTATGTACACACAGTAAAATACATAGAAGATACGGGATAATCAAACAATTGAGTACATAGGTACTGCTTATTTCTTTAGAAATTTCTTCTAGCAGACCTGCGAAAGGAGAAATGAAAAAAAAAATGTAGACAATAGTGTATGAGAACAAGAAGAGAAAATATGAATATGTGACGTTTTTAACTAAAATATACTTACACATATAATGCAGGAAATTAACATATACTTAAATAAATACATAATGGTAAAATATATAAACAATTTATATAAATAAATATACATACACAATTAAGAGATTAAAATTAAATTGGATCAGCCAAAAGTATTACTAGGTACACAATGCATGTCCGTAAATTCATTTACACGTTAACCGTATTTCAATGCATGAATGCCTAATACATACAGTGAAATTCGATTAAAACGATGATCAAAACGAAATAAGTACATTCAATCATAATTTGATTTGCATTCTTGAATAATTATAAAACCTGTTGAATTTTGAGTTTTTATTTGACCTAATAAATGAACATTGGATGGGGAAAATTTCAAATAAACGAGTGACCAAGAACGCTTTGGTTTTACTTGTAATTAAAAAAACATTGAGGATAATTGAAAGCAGAAATCCAAAGGCGTTGCTTAATAATGAACAAAGTGCAGTTTCGCTCGTGATTCCATTGTAACCGAATAATCTGTCGTATTTAATTTAAACGACTCAATAAATTAAGCAAACACGGCAGATGCGGTAATCGTATCATTTTTCACCTGGTTCTGAACACACCTTGTGTAGTTGGTACCTACCTATAGGTAAATGCATCTCTTACAAAACCATTTTTGGTACTGGACACTTTTCATGTTTGCCTTATCTTGATCCCTGACATTTCATTCGATTAAGAATACGTGAGATAATTTAATTACTTTAATTATTTCTCAACTAGTTGTTTTTTTATGCTTGACGATTTTTTTACAAAAATGCTTCTAATGCTTGGTCATAGAACTGAATCTAGTTATAGCATTGACCGAATGTATGAATTTATTTCGCTACTCTAACCACCTGCTAGTATTAATGCTCAAGCAACATTGACAACAGTTTGTCCCACTTAAATCCACATTCTTCAATTACATTTTTCATGTTTTTCGTAAAGGTTAGCTCTTTTGTGTTGTATGGATCATTTAGCATAGTCCTGCCAAACAATTGTAGCCACTCAGCCATAAAACAGTATACTTTATACACGTGAACTTTTGGCTGAACTTCACCTTTAAAAGTCGATGAGGTTCATAGCTATAGAGATTCAAATATAGCGAAACTCCGCGAAATCTGTGCGTCATTATTGCACTTGTACTTAATAAGGAATTACCTGATGTTATTTATTTCGAAGTAAACATGTCCTTTGTTACTTCTTTATAATAGGTCTTTACCTATGAAATTGCCGTTTTGTATGAAAAAATTTAAACGAATTTTTTTCATGAATTTTTTATTTGTATTAATCGAAGTAATCACCCATGCAATCAATGCATCTTTGCCATCGCAGTGGCAGTTTATTGATGCCCTTCTTAAAGAAATCAGCTGGACGGGAGGCAACAAATTCTTCAAAGGCATTTTGTACTGCCTCTCGGGTATTAAATTTTTTTCCCGCCAAGAAGTTATCCAAATTCTGGAAAAAGTAGTAGTCTGTAGGCGCAAGGTCTGGTGAGTAGGGCGGATGACGGAGAGCTTCCAACCCCAGTTCTTGCAACTTGGAGACCGTCTGCTGTGCAGTATGAGGTCGCGCGTTGTCGTGCAGGAGCAGCGGAGACGAGCGATTGACCAATGCTGGTTGGAGATGCGCCAGCTTCTCCATCATTGTGTTCAGTTCTTCACAGTACACATCTGCAGTAATGCTCACCCCGTTTGGTAAGAAGCTGTGATGAATCACACCGGCGCTAGACCACCAAACAGTGACCATCACTTTTCTAGGGGTAAGTTTTCGTTTAGGGCATTGTTTAGGTGCTGAACCAGGATCCAACCAACTTGCTGAGCGCTTACGGTTATCAAACAGAATCCATTTTTCATCGCAGGTAACAATGCGGTTCAAAATTCCTTCATTTGTGTGTCTGTTGAGCAGTGCAAGGCACGTCTCGACGCGTACTTCGCGCTGGCGATCATTGAGTTCGTGGGGCACCCATTTGTCAAGCTTTTTTACCTTGCCAATTTGACGCAAATGGACCAATATTGTTTTGACGCTAACGTCGAAAGCTGCTGCTAATTCAGCCGTAGATTGTGTATCATCAGCTTCCACAATCGCCTTTAATTCGTCATTGTCGACCAAAGTCTTCGGACGACCGCGAGGTTCATTTTTCAGGTCGAAATTTCCAGAACGGAAGCGAGCAAACCAATAACAGGTGGTGCGTTGGTTTGTAGTGTTAGCTCCGTAAACGTCGTTGATGTTGCGTGCCGCTTGTGCCGCGTTGCTGCCACGACGGTACTCATATTCCATAATTACTCGAATTTTTAACGTATCCATGATGACGAAAAAGATTGAAATGCGATGAAAATGTAACACTAATCAATAAAGAAATGACTACTTTTAGAAAAAAAAATCCATGTTTTTAAAATAAAATTAATTTGAAATTAGAATTCTTAGCCAAACAAAAATTATTTTGATTTGAAATGGCCAGTACTGCAGAACGGCAATTTCATAGGTAAAGACCTAATATTCTCTGCCTTTTAAGAAAATAAAGTTTTATATTTTCTTTAAAAGGGTACTCGATCTTTTTGCGACATGTGGGTGATAGGTTTGTCAGGAAGTCTTAGTACAAATTGACAGTATCACTTTGCAAGGTGACTATTGTATAATTATACCTACTACTTCATAATATACTAACACTATTGTGTTACAATGAATGGTATTATGACGGGATCGTAGTGAAATACGTTAGTGCTTCCAACAAAATGACGAAGGTGATAATTCTGGCCAAACGTAGCTCCGTTTAACTACGGCATGTCTAGCTAACGTCTGCAAATGTAACTGAGAATAGAATATGTTCACATCAAGTGTGTAGAACTGCTGTAAACATAATAAGGAAACTAAAATTATTATTAAATTCACCAGCCCGTAAACACGATGTGGAGGACTAGCTGTGTACGGGAAACCAGAAATTAAAATTAAGTGTAATTTGGTATGCGCTAAATTATATTTGCGCGAATTATCTGGGAACATTAACGCTGCTAGCATTGATGTAAAATTGTGAACTATTGCATGCTGAATATCTCGCGTTTGATGCTCTATCTTTCTTCAAACAGAAGCTCCAAACCATCTACATTATATGGCTATTTAAAATAGCAAACAGGAAAAGTTTATGTCTATGCATTCACGTTATTTTTGTTTTCACCCGGTTATTTTCCTGTTACTTCTCCGGCAGTAGGTATACAATTCAATATTTTTACTACCACTTACACAACGAACTACCATCAATCACTTAAAAACACGTAATAAATACTACCTTATGATGATGACGTAACAACAAATGAAGATAGATAAAGTGTGCACTTTCCCTGGTAAAGGTACCGACATACGTACATCTACATCATCTCATATATCTCCAATTGCGTATCTCACGCAACTTGACGAGGTGGTTGCTATTAAGATGATTATCTTATGCTCGATTGATACGAAAATTTACGCACATATTCAGTATCGAGAACACACGCGTCATTAGCGAGGGTGAAACGAGTTCAAACTCTTTTGTTAAACCGCTGCGATACGCCCCCGCCATATATTCAGCAAAGATATGCGAACTGTCTGAAAACGCGCTCCATTATAAATATCTCAAAGCTATCTAAGGAAACATCACCTACATTCATTGTATTCAATAGAACGCCGGTCTAGTTCTGGACAGGAATGATGGATTTAGTCCAATAGAAACGGATTTATTGTAACATGAAACTGGACGTGTCTACTGACAATCGATTCGAACATGAAATATATTGGCTCCACATGGAATTGATCACGTTTTGTCTAGGAAACATCTTAGAACTCGAATAAAATCTCAAAAAACAAAGATGTCATATACTTCCTATGGAAAGAGATACGTTTGCTAGGTCGCGATGGGGTCGAGTCACCTGCGTCAATCCTTATTTGTGTCGCGTTCGATGGCGAGGGTGGATCGCCCATCGATTGAATAAGGAAGCCTCTTCCCCTCGAGGGTGTCAAGGGTAGCTTCGCAGACAGCCTCGAGTAGGCTGACGTCTGTTATCTCGCCCATCTAAATGAAGAATGTAAGCCTTATCGTTGATCAAATACTTTTCATTGCCGTGCAAAGAAAAACTATAATTTTCTTTGCTAAATCTCACGGTCGCGTGTCACAAGGTCAATGTTTTAGGAAAATTTGTGTTTGTTAAGATCAATTTCTTAATATCACATGTAGGACAAGTTCAAAATATTTGCTTTTCTCGACCTTTGGCTGCTTTAATATTCATATTCTTTTGCATGACTTTATGCTAATGATCGACTTTACAAAATGTAGGTGACACATGTTTATACTATATTTTTATAAATTAATTGACGACTTACACAAACATTACATTACGTCACTGTGAAAGAGTTAATTTTGCAAGACAATAGGGAATGTTTGTTCGCGTGCTCGTTAATTACTTATAAGGAGCGATTGAAAGGTTATGTTTAACAGTAGCCTGAATTACCCGTATAATTAAAAATTACAAAAGAGAATTATTGTTATGAACATGTTAACCATAACAATATTTAACGCCATTATGAACAGAATCGTGGTAACTGGCTATTTAAAAGAACAATGGGATGTTGTTGAAAAAAGTTGAAAAAACCTTCGCCGGAGTAAGTACCTAGTTATATTTAATTTACTGTCAATATTGCTCGCGTGATGCTCACATTTCTTATGTCTTTAGTGGGTACCTTACTACAATCTGGGGCGTTCATATATATGAATCGTTTCTTGGTATTGTGGTTCACAATGTATTGACATAATTTGGTTATTTGTCATGTTTATATAGCTACACGTTAAAGGTATCTGAATACAAACTACTACTACTGACTCTTTCATGTTTTTATTTCCTGACAAGTTAAACAGAAATCTGCTTCAGGAACGCGCTGATATGTTTAATGACAATACCAATGTCTAAAGGAACAATACCGATCTCAATATTATAAAAAAAAAACAGTACCTAAGTAGGTACCTAGTTGGACTTTGGTACGAATTGGAAGATTGTTCGAGTTTTAAATAGGTTGACTGACACTGACCAATTAATTTAAAAGACAATCACTAAGGCTGCCCATTACACTACATTACAAAATAAATATTTTTCATTTACCCAAAAATAATTTATACTGAATTTGTTTTCTACCTACCCTCTTACTACAAAAACATTTTTTTCATATTTTAATCACGTTAAGTTACTTTAATGTACCATCATTAAGTTACGATGTTATCTTGTTAGACAAGTCTGGGTTTTCATTCGCTATTGTTGTGTTAAGCTATTATTTAAACATTATAACTTGTTTTAAAATGTCCTTAAGACAATGGAAATTCAGCCCAAGTAACTTTTACTATGTTTGTGGTAAAATTATCCTGTCAAAAAGACGAGACTATTCACTGAATCCGTAAAACGAGCAAATTTCCAATATTTCCACATCTCAGTAACAAATCTTGATAGGAAATGAGTACCTGGAGTAGTATGCGAAAATTATAGAAGTTATTATTGAACTGGACTGCAGGAAAAAGAAAATACTTGCAATTTGGCATCCCAATGTTTTTGAGAAAGCCAATAAATCACGCTACTGATTTGACAAAGATGGACCTGCTTTTAAGTATTTAAAAATCATTTTTCCTAATCTTTCTGATTCCAAAGTAAAAGCAGGAATCTTTGTGAGGCTCCAAATAAGAAAGGTATGAAAGGATGAACATTTTGCTGGTCACTTATCCAGTGTCGAAAAAGATGCATAGTATTCATTTAAAGCGGAAGTGAAACTTTCTTGGGCAACAATAAATCACAGGTTTATGAAGAAATTGTTTCCAATTTATTAAAGAATTATCACCGAATGGGAGTGAGCATGTCGATAAAAATCATTTTTTAAATTCGCACCTTGTTTTTTTCTCTGAGAACCTGGGAAGCGTAAATGATGAACGTGGTGAACGTTTCAATTGAGACTTGAAGACTTATGAAGAGAGGCACCAAGGTTTTTGGGATAAAAATATGTTAGCCGATTACTGCTGCTCTGTATTAAGAGAAACTGACGCTAATTAGTATAAAAGAAGGAGTAATTTGTGTCATTTTTTATTTTTTTAGAATATTGTTGAGAGTAAATAAACATAGTAAGTATTTCAAAAACTTGACGTCATATTTTTTTTTCCACTGCAGTATCGAAGCTGGGTTCATCATTCTACCGATTCACATTAGTTCCATCAAAAACCTTGTAAAGTAGTGTGTTCAAAACGGTCTCGACTGCAATTTCAGTAATTGACTAGGGGTTTGGCGCGGGCCAACCACAAAACAATAATATATAATTACGTATATAAAAGCAACATTTTCGCTGGGACAAGGACAATGCACCTAATGACCATACCCTTTAAATGGTTTCAACAGAACAATATATCATTCAAATTGTTGAAATTGTTCAAATTGTTGAAAAAGAGTGTTTGTTACACTCTTTTCAAATAAACACAATTTGGGCATTGCTCGGTGCATTCTGTGATAAACGAAAAGGGACTTAACATATGCATACAAAAGTCAATGCATTCAGTTTCACATGGTAAATACTTCGTTCGGCCCCCATAGTGCTGTATATGCGCCATATGGATGATGTTTTATTGTAAGTATTTGTGTTCGTGATGAAACGGCGCCCGACCTCGTCCGACAATTGCGCCAACGAGAGGACAGGACAAGTCATCGTAATTTAAATCATTAGAACGCTTTGAGCCTGAATTCTGAGCTATAATGCGACGAGTGTAATGACTGTGCTAATCTTAAAACACGTTTAGAACAAGCCAGCGCTGTGTTCTGTTACTGTGACGTATGGAATTACCATTTTCTTTTACAGGTAGCGAAAACTGAAAATCAGTAAAAAAGTTTATTGATGTTACATAGATTTTTGTACTATCAGACTTGGATCAGTTGTTGTGTTGTGTGATACTTCCCAATAACGTACGTACGCATATTTTTCATGTAAGTAACGAAAACTGAAACCAGACAGCACTTAAAAGATTTCTTGGTGTTTCACTTAATATTGTATTAAGTATCATCATACATGGTTCTGTACCCTTGCCTATGACGTATAACACTACTTACTACATACACATTTTATTTTTCTTCGTAGTGAAAAGTAAACCTGCGGGCACTTAAAAACCTTTTTATGTGGTACCTACAAAATTGTATTACTATCAAACTTCGTTCTCTTCTACTGTACATTCGCCTATGACGTATAAAACTACCTATATAGCATACACATATTCTTTTTCACTAAGCGAAAATCGAAACGAAAGCACGGTGGTTCCTACAAAATTGTATTACCGTCAAACTTGGTTATTTTCTGTCGTACCCTTGCCTGAGTGTAAATCTACCTATAGCATTTTACGTATCATATACTTGTTGGTATACATTTTTCATGAGGCGAAAAATGTAAGCCTGAGACCAGTTCGAAGAGTTTATTGGTGTTTTATAATTACAATCAAACTTGGTTCTGATCTGCTGTACCATAGATATCCCACGATGTGTGTTATTACGAAAAATGCTTGGCCTTAGGCGTATGGTTGCGATTATATGAATCTACTATATTTCTTATTTACATACCGTCAAACTTGGTTCTTATTTATTGCCTCCAAATCTTCAACAATCACGATGCAAGTTATTGTTGCTTTATTGTCTTCAGCGTTTCCTTCTAACTTCATTCTTTCGTTTCCATATTATGAGTAAAATTCCTTCAATCCAAAATGAAAATATTATGTGTTATCATTCCTACTGAGATTTTAGCATCAATAAAGTCGTCTGCCACGTACGTTAGCAACGTGATGGTTGAAAGAAGACCACGGCGATAGCGGCGATAGACTATCGCCTGGTGTCTTGCATGAAATGATAAGAGCAAGCACTTGCAACTTTCTACTGGTCTCATATTTTTCTTTCGATGAAAATCAGACTGTGTTTTGAGAAATTCTTATGTCTGAGTAAAGAGTGTGTTACGACAAACATTTGTTTGTGTTGTCTTCATGTTTGTTAAGAACCTTTAAGTGCATTACGTGTTCTTTGAGTTCTTTTGGCATGCCGGTGATTCCAACTACAAATACGAGAATGTATGAACATGCAGTGGGTACAAAAACGAGAGTGTGTATGTGAACATGCAGATGGTACAAAAACGTATTTATGCAACAAAAAGAAAAGTTAAAATAAACTGTGTGAAAGAGCAGTCAGACAATATAAATTACTAATTCATAGACGACAATTCGCCAAATCTGACACTGGTGTAGAACAATTCTAACGAAAGTTACCTACAAAGTTTTACATAAGAACAAACCGTAAACTAGTGAAATTTGACTTTCTCAGCTAATAACAATAGCGTGTTAGAACATTTTCATCACAATTATTAGCCGTGCCTAATGTGGCTACATCAGCGACGACGTGGATATCATTGTCATACCTTACCACATCAACCCGCATGTACTTGTGCACAAGTGCTTCATTTTCATTCAACCCTAATTTATGAGTAATATTTTTTGAGTTACCTTCACATATCGATAATTTCATGGATGCAAGAGGTCGGTACGTTGATAACGTGTCTACGTACCCAAAGACAAACAATAACATTAATTAGGTATTTCATCGATTATACAAACCGTATGAGTTATTTGATTATCCTCAACTAGGAAAATGATAAAGGTGTCAACTGGTAGTAGGTATGTTAATTTTATTGGACTAATTAATACTTTAGAGGATTCCAATATTTACCATTCGGGCGAAAATCTGAGTGTGTCTTGATCCGCATTTTCTTTTCTCAATGTATCCTTTTTGTAGTGTTCGAGTTAGGTACACTATCGTAATTCAGGCACCTTCATCACTATACACTTCGACACATCGAGGGTTAAAACACCTCATATTTCGCGTCTATGATCGATTTTATATTACAGTCAGAAAGGATACAAGTTACTTAGAAAATTATATTAACAACCACTTTTCACATTGTTTTTGCACGTGACAAACACAAGTAAAGACACTGCAAGTAAAAAAACACGATTATTATACTGTTGTTACTATTAAAGTTGTGCCGCGTATCGCTTGATTTGACAGCTGCGAGCGCGCTATCCCGAATTCCCGGTCGGAATATTGGATGAATCGCGTGAATGAGCGCGGGGCGCGGGAACGAGACGGCGAATCTAGTGAACACAGCCACAAGTGACAGGAACGCGTTGGGAACGGGACGGGATACAAATAGATCAGGATTAATTGGAGTATACTACGACCGACGAGTTTTAACACATGGGACGATCATTATAACAAAATGCAAACAGGAAAAATATTGCTGGCATTGAGGCAAGTGTAATCGTATCACTAATATTCATTTTTATATACGCGCAATGAGTGAAACTGTAGCTGATTACGCTACATTGAATTTCGATAAGGAACATATTGGATTCAGGCATAATGCTCGCATTAATCAGATTAAGCAGTACGATGCACAGGTTAATGTAATAATCATAGTATTGTATGGTAGAATAAAAATAAAACTGACGTTGTTAATCGGATCACGACTACAGCACCGCCGTGTAAAGCGTCAAACGCGCAGGCGCAGAGCCCGTAACTGACGTACGCATTCGCGCCAACTTCATACCAACGATACGTCACTATTCACAACCAGCCTCTCAAAAGGTGGTAGGGTGCATAACTAATCGAAAAAATGGTCTAACATTGTTAATGTGCTCTTGTATAAATAAATACTAAGCAGATGTTACTTCGTCAACAGCGGCACACCAGGTATAAGTATGTAGCATTAAGTGAAATGACGAAAAAATGAGATTAATTAACTTAGTGAGTAATTAATTTTATAGTGCAATGTAGTTATTGTTTATGTGTGTTTGTTTAGTTTTGTCTTACTATTTTCCACATTATAATGAAAAGTATGATATCCTGCACTGTCAAGTCCAATGCACTTTAGTTATTAACAATATCAACGTGTGCTAAAATATTTTAATAAACTAAGTACCTTTTCATATTCTGAATGCGTTAAACTTATTTCAACAAATTAAGTATTCAATGGACTGTTTCCTAGTAAACGCTTCAAATAACCTCAAATTACTGAGGAGCTTCTTAAAACATGAATTCTAAGATAAACATCACTATCTGCATACCTTGACAATTTCTACAAAAACCACATAAAAAAGGTACATAGTGTCGGCTTATGTTTGTACTAGACAGACTAACACCGGATGGCTAAAAATGTAACGGTATGTTTGCCAAATCAGTCATAACACAAAGCTAAGTGAATGACCCCACAAATCGAGACGCTAATGCGGATTGCTGGTTCCTCATTCCCATGCTTCGTCTACGACCATCCATTATACAGTTAATTGTAAGTAAAGCAGTGTCTGACGCTATAGGTCCCACTGTGTTTCATATCGTAAATTAGAAGATATGAGACTAAATAAAACTGCGTGGCTATGTGAACCGGATTAAGTAATTTACCAAGCAAACATTTCTATAGGAAGTCTAGTCGTACAAAACCATTTAGAACTAGTAATGAGAAAGAAAGTTGATAATTTATCTAAAAAACCTTTATTGTATGAACTTGGCAATGATGAAGAATTTGATGAAATTCCAGCGCTTCTCGAAGATTGTGAGTGACATCAACAAGTAATTTTCAAAACGACCCTGACAGTTTAGTGGCACCACGAACCGGCAAATATTTCGCCTACACTTATCTCATTCGGTCAAGTATTCGTCATACGTCCTTTTTGTTACAGACAAAGGCATGAAAGCCGGATACAGCAATGAATTGCAAAAGAGATTTGCACATAGTGAAAAGAATAATAAAATCTTTCATTATACTGTCAGTCAATTTCCGGTTTCAAGTTGAGTCTCGCGCATTATTTTATGTTCAACAAACAATATTTTCTGTGAGTTCTGTCACATATAGTCAATAGAACATAAAACTCCAATGGGATCTAATTGTTGATCAACTTTACATAGCCAGTAGCGCCACCTAGTAGATTTAATGGTACTGAATGTTTCATCATCAACTTGCCTTCGATCGATATTATTGTTGTTTGTATCACACTCGAACGATGCACTACCAATTAGTTGCCACTCGATCACACAGATGTCGTTGGATAGGTTTTTCTTTTTGTTTTGAAACTAGACACTGTGGTACCACTAGACATCCCACGTGTGGTTACATCATTTATAAACTAATGACCTTGGCTACTTAAAACCGTAAATACTTCTAATGTTCAGGGCATCGAGGGCGTTATGAATAAACAATAAGCTAATGAGATAATCACTGGAGCAATTAACGCGACTATAACACTTGTAACGAATACTTTCGGCGAAATAATAACACGGATCGATCAGATCAGATCGACTTAAGTCATACAAGTTTCACGAGTAAACCTGAAGTTAGATGTAGAAGACGATTTATTAACAGAAAACTTTACCTCTCCGTCTCCTCCGTTTCCGGGACCTTTTTCTACGCTTCCGAGTTTTCCTCTTCCTTGATTCCAACTGTTCTAATTCACAATTACCGTAAGCACTTTTTGCCACTTCAATTATTTTGCCAACCAAGCACAGCACCAAGGCGATCATTTTACACTCTTACTAAAAACTTCAGACTAGTTTATCTTTATCTACTACCTCTACTAAACGTTATCTTTGAGGCACTGTTTTTTTCTTTCTTTTGTTAATCTTCAATTCATGCACAAGTTGTTTATTACTTTGCCGTCCGCTGTTGTTGTTTTTTAAAACCAGTTTTGATTTGATTTTTTGTACGGTTTTTGTTGAATAACACATAACCTTTGCCATTCACGTCCTTAGCACTGCACTAATGTTGATAGTTCTTGAATGCTCTCCAGGTTTATCTCTCGCGTGGGAGTGAAATGTTTATCGAGAGGTTATCACTGTTCTACAATGACAAGACACAAACATATGACTGTTTGGTTGCATCTCGCGACACTCCGGGAGCCTTGGCGTGATTTCTATATAAGGCTATAAATACACGCCACTGACGCCACACATGTTCAATCATTTTTAATCCGTTGTCGCCGAGTGCACTCCACTATATTGTTTTGAGAAAATAAGTTTTAAATAGAATTTTTCCTAAGGCTCCGATGTTTATTTTCCAAAGTGCCAAAAGAATTTGGGGTGTTTGTTGCACTTACAACCGATCAGTATTACTACTTGTTCTACCGAAGGATTATTGTGAAATACTGCTATGCACCAGGGTGTCGTGGCGTAGCGGTAATCACTGCACGCCATATAGCTACGTGCTTTCTATTCAGATGTGCTTTGCATATTCAATTACAATAAACATTGATACAACGGCGTTAGCATGTAATTAAGTAGTATTTAAAACGATAACATCGGGCAGAGCAGACAACCTATTAGCCAAAAAGCTTTCTTAATAGGTACTCTAGAGTATTTTTAAACGACTTCAGCTGAAACAGTTTTGTAGTTTTATGGAAAATGTTTAACGCTACGTACAAGCTTTACTATGATTATTCAAGTTTAGCTTGCGTGGTTTATGTTATGAGTTAAGTACAAATTAATCTACTGGAAAAAAATATCTCTTCTTTTCCATGAAACAAGCAACAAAAACGCTTGAGTATGTAAAAAGCGGAAACAAATGCACATTCACGTGTAAATGGAACAAAAAAACTTTACATGAATAATTAGGAATTCAACGCAGTACACACGGCCACACATCAAGCTATACATTTCCAGTTTACGTTGATCTTGCACTGTGTGGAAATCCTATACAATGCGAGATTAGCTTATAATGGAAATGTATAGCTTGATGTGTAGCCGTGCGTACCTATTGTAGAAAGCATTTGTTGAAATTGTCCCACGGGAACATACTATCGGGATAAAAAAGTGTCCTATGTGTTATTCCAGGATACAAACTACATTTTTGCCAAATTTCATCCAAATCCGTTCAGCCATTTTTGCGTGATTGATTAACAAACATCCAAACATACAAACTTTCACATTCATAATATTATAGTAGGATACCAATTCTCGCAACAAACATAAGGTTTCCAGGTTTATTTTGCAAATGATTTCTAATTGTCGTGAAAATCACTTCATTTGAACATTCTAGCTTGTAGCTAAGGCCTTCAAACTTCACTGCTCGTTGTAAAGATTTATTCTACACAGAAGAGCAATTAACTACGTCCAACTAGGCGTTACGTCATTACCCTGAAGACTGGACCCACTCAAACAAAGTCTAACGCTAGTAAATTAATATTTGTGAACCAAATAATTGTCGGGACGTGTACAAATATTAAACCACAAGACTGATTTATCAACCAAACTCTAATTGAGGATACCTTGATTAAAATCACAAACCGTGACTATTTTCCCGCAGATCAATTCGCTCTAATTCCCGGAGTGCCTAATAACATCACTTTTACATTAAGCCACCGCGAAATAAATGGGAGGATTCAGTTACGTTGAAATTGAGGACCCATTTTACTCCACTGGGCACAAAAATTGGCATTCTAATTTGGAAGGTACAAAATGTTGGCAAGATACTTAAAAATATCGCTTTAATTCGGAGCTTCAACATCAAATCAAGTTTTTGGCTTTTAATCTGGCACTATTTCTTTTTCAACATTCATATGAAGAGAAGATATGAATGCAGTTTATTTTATTGGACTTCTTAGAACAGTCATTTGAAGAACTTTTTCGCAGTTTTTACATTTTTACGAATGGATGGCATAAAATTATGCGTAGACAGGTATATGTCTAGTATTCAGATGCATCTGGTTAGACTGGAAGCCGACCCCAGCATAGTAAAAGACTAGGCAAATGATGATGAGGTATACTCGTATGTCTCATGTTGTGTGAGAGGACGTTTGGAAGGGAGTCGACTATTCCACGTAACTCTTGTTGCTGTTTGAAATTAAATTATAAGCAACATATCTCATTAATGTCAACATAATAATTGTTTCTTTGTTAATTAATGTAATAGTTGCTGTATTCTTTAATAAGCAATGTTTTTTAAATGTTACTATTTATATTAATCTAGGTACCTACAATACAAACGTTTAACTAGAGCTATTGAAATAGGTACCTAAAAATAAAGTATCCTCGAAGATGTCAAGGAAAAAAATTCTAGAAATATATAAATGTTCCAAATAATTCATAATATGGTAGAGCTTGCTGGTATTTTTCAAATAATGATCTTAATCTTTATAATCAAGACCTACTGAGTTTAGTAAAGCAAAACAACATGTTTTTTAGAAAAATCGTGCCAAAAGATCTGCCCACCCAAGACAGAAAAATATGTCATAGTATTACGTTACATGGTAGGTACGTGTATGAGTCGTGGTACAATTATTCACATACATTTTCAAGTGATATAAAATAAACAAACGCATGATTCTACCTACTCATTTCTTGTATACAGAATAATTTTAGAAAAACAAAAATTTACTGAAAGTGGGTAGGTAATTCTGACCACGTTCAATGGCGACGCGGAAACGATCCTCGTGACATCCGCACTGGATATGCCAGCGTCATTTAAAGCAGATTTTATACTGATTAAAATAATAATGAGTATTATTTAACTTCTGACACTCGTCAATTGAATATCCATGGAATTCTTACGGAAGTATTTATCGTTGTTAGTCAACTGTCAATGTATTGCGTGAAAGTGAACCATAAAATTTAATGTCGTTGTAAAGAAGGTGTGTAAAATTAAAATAATGGACTTTTCGACTAAATGCTTGCTCCATTCAATTTAAGACCTCATCCATCGCTTTCCATCAAGCGATATCGAGGTCAAGAACGTTCTCATTCATTAATGAAAAATATGGCAGAATTCAGTTGTTTTTCCAACACTTTTTCCACTTCGTGAAGGTTGAATATTTTCCTTATACGTACTTAAAGTATGTAACAACTGGTGCAGTGACGTAGGGTAACAGTTTTTTTATGGACATTCGATCCAAAATTGTTACATATTTTATTATTATTTATAAATTAGACTATATGTAAGAATTACAATATTTAGATGGGAAGTCGAAAAGTACCACGCTATGAAAACTCTTCTCTACCCGCAACCATATAGGTATAGCATAGCCATATCCAACACTATGCTATGAGTCATCATCACTGGTAGAAATAATAAAAAAACTACAAAATATAGGAAACTATCTACTATGTGCATATTAGAACTTACAATACACTAACTAAACCATTGATGTTACTTTAAGTATATAGGTATGCTCTATGGATTATACATCGCAGTCTTATTTAGCGTATTTAGAACATTGTTCAAGGATTGTGAGCACTTGTTTTAATCTAAGTATAATATCGTGAACAATCTAGACTTACCCAGCATCCTATTGACGTCTCCCCTTTCAGTCATAGTCGTCGTCAACGTCTTTCATAGCTTCGAAGCTGTAAGTAGGAAATATTTAGGTTATTCACAAAAAATTGTTCAATTTATTTTTGTATTATATATTTTGTATTATTGTTTAAACCTACAAGGGAATATTTTGCATTATAACTTAAAGCAACACACAGAGTTTTCTTGGACAAGTTTATTATAAAATAAACGTTGAAATTCGCAACAATCTTTACCTTAGTATCGAACTATGTTCAACCCTTATAGCACAATGCGTGAGCACAACAATTAACTACCACTGGCACCAAACAAACCAATAAAAACTCACTATTTAACAATATACTACATCAACTTCATTTAAACTACGCAATAATAACCACATTTTCACTTAATACTTATTATTTTCGGGAAAACAGAAGGAAATGTTGTAAAGATTTTTCAGATTGCGATAGAGCCATGTCGCCGAGGGTTGGAAGGCGAATCTGACGGAAATGCACGAACTCCTACGATGGTACCCGAATGCAAATATTGTACAGGGAAGGATCTAAACGACACTGACCTCTTTAAAAATGATCATCGAAAAAAACACAAAGTGCATTTAAAGGCCGTCGTGATAGTCACAAGAACTCAAAAAAACACTATGAGATTAATTTACTAATCATGTTATAGAATGCTTAAGATTTTCAGATAAAAAAAACATTTTTGCGCGGGATAGCCCAGTTCGTGCCTGCATAGAACGGCAACTACCGCCCTGCAGAGAGGTCGTCGCCGCTTCGCCATGTTTTCCACGCATGCGCCATGGCACCCCTAGGGGTAATCACTAAATACGGTATTACGTATAAAGAATGTTGCCAGTAAGAACAGTCTGATTTTCCAAAATTATACGTAATTTTACAGAGATATTTTACATTTAAGAATTATAATATTTAAATAAAATATATAAAATATAAAAATAATATATTAATAAAATATATTTGAAAACATTTTCGGTTACCTATGTTCTATGTTACAACCTGGTGACATATGTTCATGGCGCATTGACAGAAGTACTTGCAAGAAAGGAGATCGATGAAGTGACGTCACACCATTGAGAAGCCAGCTATAATATGGCAGTGCACTTTAGCGACGGGAATAGGCGTCTAACGGCTAAAAATAAGTACGATACAAGTGTATGCAATTTCATTTTCGTTTGGCTTATCTATTCTAGATGTTTTTCTCCTGTAGAATTCTTCAATTCGATTGAGTGAACTGCTGTCAACTTCCCCATTAATCTTACATTACGAGTAAATGATGCTTCTAATTAAAATGACATTGTTTTCATCTACATAAATTATTCAAAAACACGTTAATAGTTTTTGCTAATACTAACGCTTCTAGAAGAGCAGGATTGTAGAGAAATTAATCAAAGTTTATTTCATCAGACATCTTAAAAATGAAATGTACACTCCAGTGCTCCTGCCTGATCTAGCGCTCTAAAATAAAACCTAAAACTCTGAGAACTAAACGTTTTTGTGTAGGCGTCGAACAATGCTCGAGTCTCGAGCAAACTTACGTGTAATGGATGCGCGTTACAATCGCTGAGTATTGAAGGATCCTTCAAGGTCAGCCAGCCTCCACATAAGGAATTCATCGTCATTCAATCAAGTACAGTCAGCCTCGATACGATGTATGAAATCTTTGTTCTATAATATTGTATCAAAGCCACTAAACATACTCGTATTACTTACACAAACAGATTACTTCGACAAAAGGAGTATGTAACGATCGTAGCAGGGGCATACTTTCTAAGTCCATCAACGAAGATACGGGGCTACGGGCCAATCCAAAAGTATATCGATACTTCGGATTAATTAACTTTTGCGGACGGTAAAATACATCGGGAGCAAGGACAAATCTTGTTGTCATTCATTCTTAGTTCGGGCCCCAAAACTGATCTTATGTCCGTAGGTGATACAAAGTAGGAAACGCCCGTAACTTTAACCGAAACTATGGATTTCGTGCTTAGCGAGTAGACCTCCAGGTGGCGTTCTGTAGTTTCTGCCTACCCTCGCAGAAAACAGGCATATTGAATTGTGAATCGTGAATTTTATTTAGGTACTCATGGACTATATTTAATTGTAGCTGCATATGAATACACTAACAATAAAATGAATTCTTGACGATTCTTCTACACATCCTATTGAGGCTGACTGTACAATTAACCTCTTATGGGACTGGGATTCCAAACAATTGGCCCGGCAGGACTGAACCTTGTAGAATACTTATTTGATACTATATAAAAGAATAAATTACGGAGTCTTCTTCTATTTGACGCTCCGTTTTTATATCTTTTCAAAAACTTGTTTTATTAAAATGATTCAGTTGTTTAAATAGTAATTACAAGAAAATCTGTTGCTCATACGATTCTGTATCAACAGTACTAACGTTATCGATATTCCAATATTTAATTCGTAACATTTTTATGACACAACTTATAAATCATCTGAAAATACTGAAAAACTGTGCACAATTTACCTACTCATCATACTTGAGTAGCTTACGCGTTAGTTCACAAAGTAAAACGGTGTCGTCTTTAAAGGTCATGTTTTTTTCACATCGTTTGGTGACTATTCAGGTTGACGACGGTGTGACACCCGCTTTATAATTCCGCCCGAATCATGTTCCAGATTCTCGTTACTGGTGTCAATCAATCGGTAAAATTGACTGGTAACGACTCGTGAAAGATATGCTCTGTTATAGAAACCGAAGATATAAAATGTACCTATATTTTTACCTACCTCTGTAAGCTTGCCTGGCCTAATTCCCTTTGTCTTTTAAATATCTAATCTAGCTATTAATTTCAGGTCTGAATGTACTGAAATTGACCTACTTTATCATCAAATATTGTTTTTCAAAGGTTATTCTCAGAACATGGGATATTCATAACAAATTAATGGGCAGTCGAATTTATAAGGCGTTCGATTAGATTACAATTTATTAATTGTAATCTTAGAGCAGACATGATTAAGTTATACTTTTGCCTAAAATGATAAAAGACTGATTGAAGGTAGAAATCTAACAAAACATGTTTAGTGATCATTATCTACATGGCATTTGATTGTAGACTATCTTGTCAGAACATGTTATACCTTATTCCTATGAAAAAATATGGTCGAAGCAGACCACTGGTGGTGGATGACGCAAAGGCTTCCTTTTGGCGTTAAGAGAATATTAGTGCAGAAAAGCAACCTCATTTTGTCCTTTATTGTAACATGTATTAAAAATAACATACTCATCAAAGCGAATCACGGCAGTTTATGAAGGAATTATAATAACAGGTGAATGCACTGGTGACTTGCAATTGTGGTTTTCACGATTGTTCAACTGTTTCTAGCCACTTTATCTCACTGATGGATGATGCACATTTATATCTTTGCCTTTTTGTAAAATTGTAAACTTGTATTACACAAAATAGCTACCGTGTATAACATCGAACAATTCCAACCAACTGACTGATTAAGGACGTTTTGTAAGACTTTGAAATTACTTTACTTTCAAAGTAAAATGTTTCGTAATTTCATCCAATTAGAAGTGAATTTGCCTCACACATTCGCTTCCGCCTGAAACGTAGGTGATTCCAAACTTGTTTAGCCGCAACAGATAGCATTTAATTAACATCAACTAGAATTCGTTAATTTTTGAGACTTTGTACATTCCGATCAAGTGCATTACCTATTTGTATCATTACGAGTACGTATTACCATTTACCTTTTATAAATAGTAGTTTTAATATTCCACGAACCTATGTTATATTTCCACAATATTTAACATTGCTAATTTAAAAGTATTGTAAATGTTCAGTGCCCACTTAATTAGGATCCAATTCTAATGTGTGTAAATTGAATGTTATTATTATTATTGGGTGTTAACATAAGTAGGTTATCGAAATCATTAGCTGAAAGATTATTTTAGTCGTCATCCTTCAATTTTCAGGTCTTAATGTTCACTTCATTTAACACAGAATTAACGTTAGAGATTCTGGTAACTAAACAACTAACACGTTTATGAATTAATGTACACTGATTTGCGACCTCATAAACATAATAGTTCTAATAAGCGATAAAAAAGATTAACACACTTTCAACGGGAGCACTTGGATTCATGCCACTTGAAATGGAAAATACACAACGTAGTCGGTTTGATGGTTGATCTAGATGATCTATCGTTTTCTTACGTTTTCGAGCACCTAGCGGAATTGACCTCCGCTCTACTCTATAATGAGTGGTAATTGTACACGTAATGTTCGCGTAACCGTCGTAGGAACGCGTGCCGACCGCCAAGCGAGATTCTCAACTGTTTTATTTTAAAGCTGGCTCCGAACACTTTGGCCGTGAAAAATATTGCAAAGGTGTAGTAGCTCAGTGCAAAACTGATGAGCAATAGACAATGTCGTTCATTGACTGTGAAACAAGAGCGCTGTCTCGTGCATTATTAATTGCCAAAGCTATTTATTTTTTTGAACAATCGAAGCATGAAATCGTTTAACACGGTACGTCTCCATTTGAGGCCGTTGGAAAATGTTCATAATTCTCTATCTTAATATGGATTGCATCCTAGCTGGTTGATTGTGCCATAGACTCGTGACATATTTTCTATTAACACCTTAAGACTGTTATCTAAAACTAGAACAAACAATAAAATTGTATCTGCATCTAAGTATGCAAGTAACAAACTGCGTGTGTACTTTTAATTAACGAAGTTGCGTATGTGGACTCTATCACGTAGATCACGAATTGAATGACATAAGGAAAGATACGAAAGATTATTTATACATTTGCGAATCATCGTATAACGTGCGATAGGATACAATGACTTCATTAAGGTTTGCACGTGGTTGCCGATAATTTTGGCGATTCGGACCTTGGACTAATTTTACAAAAATGGTCATCGGGCGGAGGGGACAGTCAAGTAATCATAAAAAAGATAGACTTATGATAAGTTCAGAGAAACAGTTATACAAGAAAATAAACTGTAATAATGCGGCGGCGTGATTTATGAAACTAGCTTTTGCCAGTGGCTTCACCCACGTGGAGTTCGAAAAATATCTCACGGGAACGTATTACCGGGATAAACAGTATTCTATGTATTAATCCACGTTATAATCTATCTGTGTGCCAAATTTCATCCAAATTCGTTCCGCCGTTGTTGCGTGGTTGAGTAATAAACATCCAAACATCTTCACAAACTTTCACATTTTTATTAATAATAGGTCTTTACCTATGAAATTGCCGTTTTGTATGAAAAAATTTAAACGAATTTTTTTCATGAATTTTTTATTTGTATTAATCGAAGTAATCACCCATGCAATCAATGCATCTTTGCCATCGCAGTGGCAGTTTATTGATGCCCTTCTTAAAGAAATCAGCTGGACGGGAGGCAACAAATTCTTCAAAGGCATTTTGTACTGCCTCTCGGGTATTAAATTTTTTTCCCGCCAAGAAGTTATCCAAATTCTGGAAAAAGTAGTAGTCTGTAGGCGCAAGGTCTGGTGAGTAGGGCGGATGACGGAGAGCTTCCAACCCCAGTTCTTGCAACTTGGAGACCGTCTGCTGTGCAGTATGAGGTCGCGCGTTGTCGTGCAGGAGCAGCGGAGACGAGCGATTGACCAATGCTGGTTGGAGATGCGCCAGCTTCTCCATCATTGTGTTCAGTTCTTCACAGTACACATCTGCAGTAATGCTCACCCCGTTTGGTAAGAAGCTGTGATGAATCACACCGGCGCTAGACCACCAAACAGTGACCATCACTTTTCTAGGGGTAAGTTTTCGTTTAGGGCATTGTTTAGGTGCTGAACCAGGATCCAACCAACTTGCTGAGCGCTTACGGTTATCAAACAGAATCCATTTTTCATCGCAGGTAACAATGCGGTTCAAAATTCCTTCATTTGTGTGTCTGTTGAGCAGTGCAAGGCACGTCTCGACGCGTACTTCGCGCTGGCGATCATTGAGTTCGTGGGGCACCCATTTGTCAAGCTTTTTTACCTTGCCAATTTGACGCAAATGGACCAATATTGTTTTGACGCTAACGTCGAAAGCTGCTGCTAATTCAGCCGTAGATTGTGTATCATCAGCTTCCACAATCGCCTTTAATTTGTCATTGTCGACCAAAGTCTTCGGACGACCGCGAGGTTCATTTTTCAGGTCGAAATTTCCAGAACGGAAGCGAGCAAACCAATAACAGGTGGTGCGTTGGTTTGTAGTGTTAGCTCCGTAAACGTCGTTGATGTTGCGTGCCGCTTGTGCCGCGTTGCTGCCACGACGGTACTCATATTCCATAATTACTCGAATTTTTAACGTATCCATGATGACGAAAAAGATTGAAATGCGATGAAAATGTAACACTAATCAATAAAGAAATGACTACTTTTAGAAAAAAAAATCCATGTTTTTAAAATAAAATTAATTTGAAATTAGAATTCTTAGCCAAACAAAAATTATTTTGATTTGAAATGGCCAGTACTGCAGAACGGCAATTTCATAGGTAAAGACCTAATATTAGTAACACTTCTATAAACTAATTTGTTTCATCATCATCATATTAGCCGAACGACGTCCACTGCTGAACATAAGCCTCCCCCAAAAGGGGGAATTTGCCATAATCGCCACGCTTGGCAGACGGGTTGGCGATCGCAGTATGGTGGTCAAATGTGTAGAGAACGCTGCTGCCCATTCTTTAGTAAGTCCCTTGGTCTTCTACGACACCCACACGTGAAGAAATGGGATGGTGCTATTCTTTTACATCCGGCACCACACGGAAAATAATTTGTTTAAATTGCAAGAATTCAGTTCGTGTATAACGCTTAAATTCGGGTATACAAATTCAAATCAAATCAAAAATATTAATTTGCTAGAATATGGTACATAAGGTGTTACAGTGAATTTGTTTAAGCATATCCTGCCATAACATGGCGTGCAAATGTAGTCACAATCAGCAATTAATCTATTAATTAGGTTATCTTATTGACAAAATTACAGGAACAAGGTGCAACAGAATAAACAGAAGTCCTGACAGTATGCAGTTTGTTCATAAACGACTACTGTTTCGACTTCAGTAACTTTTAATACCTATGGGTTTTTTTTTTATTATGTGTTTTTCCTGCCAACTCAGCCAAATAAAATTCAATCTTAGTGCTGTAAGACTCAAATTTAAATGCATAAAATAATAGTAGGATTAACACGATTTTTTTTATACCTAGCTGACCCGACAGACGTTGTCCTTCCTGTCTTAACTATGAATTGAATTGAATTCACATTTGATATGACATGTTATGATGATATGTTAGGCGCAACTTTCTTTTGTTTTTTCATAAGTACCTTCTGACAGTAACAAACACAACAAAAAAGAATTAGTAAAATTGATCCAGCCGTTCACGTGTGATGCCGTGACCAAGGCGAATAGGGATTCATTTTTATTTATATAGTTAATTAACATAATAGGTCTTTACCTATGAAATTGCCGTTTTGTATGAAAAAATTTAAACGAATTTTTTATTTGTATTAATCGAAGTAATCACCCATGCAATCAATGCATCTTTGCCATCGCAGTGGCAGTTTATTGATGCCCTTCTTAAAGAAATCAGCTGGACGGGAGGCAACAAATTCTTCAAAGGCATTTTGTACTGCCTCTCGGGTATTAAATTTTTTTCCCGCCAAGAAGTTATCCAAATTCTGGAAAAAGTAGTAGTCTGTAGGCGCAAGGTCTGGTGAGTAGGGCGGATGACGGAGAGCTTCCAACCCATCACTTCAACAGTGACCATCACTTTTCTAGGGGTAAGTTTTCGTTTAGGGCATTGTTTAGGTGCTGAACCAGGATCCAACCAACTTGCTGAGCGCTTACGGTTATCAAACAGAATCCATTTTTCATCGCAGGTAACAATGCGGTTCAAAATTCCTTCATTTGTGTGTCTGTTGAGCAGTGCAAGGCACGTCTCGACGCGTACTTCGCGCTGGCGATCATTGAGTTCGTGGGGCACCCATTTGTCAAGCTTTTTTACCTTGCCAATTTGACGCAAATGGACCAATATTGTTTTGACGCTAACGTCGAAAGCTGCTGCTAATTCAGCCGTAGATTGTGTATCATCAGCTTCCACAATCGCCTTTAATTCGTCATTGTCGACCAAAGTCTTCGGACGACCGCGAGGTTCATTTTTCAGGTCGAAATTTCCAGAACGGAAGCGAGCAAACCAATAACAGGTGGTGCGTTGGTTTGTAGTGTTAGCTCCGTAAACGTCGTTGATGTTGCGTGCCGCTTGTGCCGCGTTGCTGCCACGACGGTACTCATATTCCATAATTACTCGAATTTTTAACGTATCCGTGATGACGAAAAAGATTGAAATGCGATGAAAATGTAACACTAATCAATAAAGAAATGACTACTTTTAGAAAAAAAATCCATGTTTTTAAAATAAAATTAATTTGAAATTAGAATTCTTAGCCAAACAAAAATTATTTTGATTTGAAATGGCCAGTACTGCAGAACGGCAATTTCATAGGTAAAGACCTAATATATTTTCACATTTTAATAGGATAATATAATAATTATGATATTAGTAGAATTTACTTTTGTTTTATAAATAAATCAATATCAATCATTATCCCAATACTCGACAACAGTTTTCATTCGTTTATCTTTTTATCAAAAATTTTTTGGTTATTCCCAAACTCAAAACACACTTTCAGACACAACCGGTTATCTTGTTGTAATCCAATATATGTTTTCCGTAGCTACTTAGCAACAAATTGCAGAAAAAAAAACATGTCCACTACCTGTCTCAGTTACAAGTATAACACAGTTTTAACGTTATCGTAACCCTATTGGTATCAGAGAGTGCGTCGGCCAATTGCTGTAATCGAACCAATTTGGTCTGAAACCACACCGGTTCCCTAACGCGCCCGCGCCGGTCGGTACCCTCACCCAGTTAAACGGGCATTGTATATTTACAATAATGCATCGTATTCAGTTCAGACAGTTATCTTTCTATTTGACTAGGCACTTTGTTTCGAATTTGCAAACACACGGCTATCTTATCGGCTCATATTAGTAGGACTTGTACAGGGGCACACGCGTCGGTGATTCTGAGCTAAAACTGTGATGTGAACCTCTCATGTGTTTGTGAATTTTGTGTTTTATTTTAATTAAGATCGTGTTGAAAGTAAGTTTAGTGACAATGAATGAAGGCACGGTTGATATACAAAGTGAATTGGAGAAATTAAGGTTTTTATTTAATTTTAATTTTAATGTGTATCATCATTTTATAGTTATGTAAAATAATCGTTTTGATTTTCTTTTTTCAAGTAGTTTTTTAAATAATGCATATGATTGACACTTGCACTGTACTTTAAGTATTACATTCTAATACTATGATGTAGCTTATTTGGTGTAACATTTTATAAAACCATTCATTGCTTTCTATTCCCAACAAAAATACAGTTGTTACAAACATATTTACAGTTTGAAATCAATTAACAGCTGTCAAAGACAGACCTGTCCACCACACTGCCATCCATCAAACGCAGCACTAATTAATTTCATATACGGATTAAGTACTTATAATAGAAAGTGTCACCCAACTCACGTAAGCCTTACTTTATATTCAGTGAACATAACTTGCAACATTTCTCTTTGAATAGAGGGCCGCCCGATGAAAAGGAAGAAAATAAATCACCATCATGCGAGAATCGACCACAAAAGTATCGTATTCTACTCGAGCCTGCCCTCGTGGGTGCCATGATAGCCATCAATCTAGGTCAGACCTCGCTTCAGAACTTCTATTTGCAAACAGCCTGTACAATTGACCTAGGGGTGGATTTAAATGTTTGCGAAAAAGGAGAGATGGAGGTAATCGACATTTTTTGTATTTATTTCACTCAATTCTTACTTTCACTTTGCTTTGACTGTTTATATCTGTGGCATCTTATCATTCTCAGATGGTTATCGATATGTTTATCTTAAAACTATTTCTATACCTACTCGTTATTCCAATTCATTGGAAGATCGAGAACCTACGAGCCAAGAATCATGAATACTTCCAAAACAATATTCTTTTTTCACATTTTCAGTATCTGATTATGATTTCGATACTATGTAAGACTAGGGCAGACTGTATTGACACGACGACCGTGAATTTTATCAGACCTTTGATAAACTAAGCCTATCTCACTTTTTACAAATGTCAATATACACACATAGAGGAACTATCGATATGATATCCAATGACGATCTGTGTACTTGGGAATTAGAAGCCATATTGTGCCTATGTCATGGTGAATATGAGAATCTAAGGAAATCTAATGTGAGAAAAAGAGTAAGCCAAAGAACCAGGATAGAACATGACATGACGATACATATCTAAGGGATGAATTATGCTGAGATGACTTTTAGTTGGAATTATAGAAGGACGTACCAAGGTCCTAAATCTATATAAATAAAAACGAAATGCTGTTCGTTGGTAGGCTCATCAATTGAGAACTGCTGGGCCAATTGGGTCTTTTTTGTTCTATTATTGTCGTAAAAGTCCGAACGTAAAGTACCGAAAAGTAAAAATTTTATGGATAGAAAATTAGGAAACGTTGCAAATTTTGTGTGAATCAAAATTTGAACAAGACAGCGTCTGTCGGGTCAAGGTACCAAGATTAAAGTGTTTGTGCTGAGGCCATTGTAGAAAATACACTAGACAAAATAGAAATATTATTAACTGTTAACTTTATGACTCCTAGACCATCCATAACAGTGATGTTTTGTAAACAAATAGTAGAGAGTTAATAACTGCCAACCAACCCGTACTGATTAATTATCTCAACAAGGCGTATACTTACGGCAATATCTATCTATGAGTGACCTATGGCCTGTCCAGCTTATCCTATGTTAACATTCAATAAAGCCAATAGACCTTATAAAATACCTACTAAAGTCGGTCTTGGAATGAACATAGGACAGCCCCTAAAGCAACCAGAATTAAATCTACTGAAGAATTAGACAGGTCGCAAGAGTACGATAGTTTAAGCTTTTTATCCAAACTGGTCCAACTACATCCTGTTTCATCTGGCTTACATTTAATATAGTAACAACCTATTATTGTGCCATTGCTGAAGAAAAACCTCTTTAGAATCAGAGTAGGAACCGCTGTGCTAGTCGCTCAATGCGAATTCCTGAGATTTATTTTTATGGTTTTCTTACAGCCAGCACAATCTGTTCAAATAATTAATTATATGTGTTTGCTTTAATACATTGAAACTTTTTAAAACCATTCACGTGTGAAAGGAATGAGACCGTAAAGATTTATGATAGTACAATGACATAAACAAACGTCTGCCCTTTATTAACATCAGCCTACCTTTTTCACAACTATTTCGTGGTGGGTTTCCAGTCTAACCGGATGCAACTGCATACCTGTATTTAACATGGAGCTACTATCTATCTGATCTCCGCAACCCAGTTACTGGGTAATATGATACCCCTTGGTTGTCAGACTTTCGGGCTTCTAACGACCCGTTACGACTGTCAAATATCTACGAATGATAAACGTCTGCCCTAATTTACTTGTTATTATTTACGTAAGCAACAATACCTTTTATCTGTGTTCGTGTAATTAAATTATTTACTTCAGATAATCCCAGCGAGACTGTATAATATTACTCTCTTGTCTTTTTGGCCCATCTCGAAATTCCTTTCCTTCTGCCTATTGTCTTCTTGTTGTTACCGTTGAAAAGGTAGCTTTATACAGCATAATCTTTTGAAAGTAGAAAACAAAACGAGGGATGTTAAAGAATGACGCTTTTCAAGTTTTTCGCTTTTCAGACCTCTTGTTATGCTAGCCTGACATGGAATTCTTTCATCCCATCTAATATGTAAATTTGTCATAACATATCTAGATTTATGTATTATTCAATACAATATTACTATAACCATGTCTTTCTATCAATTTCAGGCAGAGAGTCAAATAGTAGTATCAGGAGTGAACGTCAGTCGGAGTTTCATCGGATCTCTCATATCTACCGTGGTCCTGTTGTTTGTGGGTCCATGGAGCGATTGCAGTGGGCGACGGAAACCACTGCTTATACTGCCGCTGATCGGCATGAGCGTGATGACAACGGGAGTCTTACTTATGTTAGTCTTCCCTGGAGCGTCAACTACTCAAGTGCTGTATGCAGTTCAGCTTCCCATGTCTTTAGGAGGGAATTTTGGATTGCTACTAGCAGCCGCATTCAGTCATATAGGCGATGTAAGTAAACAGATATTGATACATTATATTTTAAAGTTTGTAATTTTATGGAAAAATATTTAACCTTCGTTATGTATTTAGAAAATAGATTTTAAAAAAAAATTGAGAAAGATTCGACTAAGTAGCAAATTTTTATAATTTGCCTCAAATTCAGTTTGGGTATGGAAACTATAGAGTTCTACGAGTATGTGGAATAGGGAACCATCCCTATACTTTGGCGACTCTTCTTTAAATAAAAGACGATCGAAATGCTGGCAATATTGGCCAGCAATTTGGGCAGGCACGATAGGTACCTACGCTAAGTTTTAACCATAGTTTTGAACAGTATCTATGTGTTTTGTTGTTTGTTTAGTTAGCAAGCTGTCAACAATAAAACATTTGTAAAGTATACGAGAGCTGTTTGTTTATAAATTACGACTATTCAAACAATTTGTAAATCTCTATGAAACGGGGACCGTCACTGCAGTACTCGTAAAACTGTTGTTAGCATGCGAAACAACATGATCTAAATAACAGATGAATGGGGTCGAATACGTAGCTCAGGATGAATAGGAATTACCTGTATGGAATTGAAATAACAGATTACTTAATTACTTACCTTGCGAAGGCCGCGGGTATCCGCTGGATGTGGGAAGCACAAGACCGGTCGAAGTGGAGGAGCCTGGGGGAGGCCTATGTCCAGCAGTGGACGTCTTTCGGTTGATATGATGATGATGATGATGATTACTTAAACATTGATATGATTCTGAATTGCGACATCAAATAAAAACATATTACATACTAAACTTACACCCAGAGATACATCTATAAACATTACACAACACATACACTATACACTCACACCCACTCACTCCCTCACATCCACACATACACTCACTCAGCATTTTTTTATTTTTATTATTGTATATTTTTCTTTCTTTCTCTCAATAATTTTGTAACTCTGTAATTAACTTACCAAGCAATCAATTAACGTTTCGAAAACGTTAATTGATTTTTGTCTTCTACTGTGTCTTGTGAAGTTACTAGTTCCCACGACACAGGGAATCCTAGTATGGGGTTAAGGAAACAATAACTTAATAACTTTTGAGACAATACATATTATAAGTACCTACTATACTTTAAATTAATTGAGTTAATGCTGGACTAAACATAATAAAGTTAAAAAACGTCGTCCATATAGATACTGTCAAATCACTGGCCACATAATTTTCAGGCAAGCTATTTTCAGTCAATTTAGCTCCCACAGTCCGGTAGGTTAGCTTATCGGACTGTGGGAACCTAATTAAATGGGCATCGCAACTGTGGTCCACTTTATGTGACATGAAAATGCCTGTAACATGTAGATATTCCATTGGAACTGTAACTGGGTCAAATTATACTTTACTCTTTAGGTATAGCTTGTATGTGCAATTTGTTTACACCAGCAGGCTTAGCACGAGCACCGATTTGTACACGGAAGAGTAGACATGACTATTAACTAAATGATGTACAATAGGAGAAGATGGCTATGTTTTTCTATTAATTATCACAGTTATGCGTTCTAAACGAATCATGACTTTGTAGATAATCTTGTATACTTTATGGCCGTCGAGTAGAAAGTTTGTTGTCAGTGTGAATTTGACAGTTTGGGAAGAAATATTCTTCTGGAATAGTCTACATTTTTAAGGACCTAGACACAGATTGTTAGAAACGAAAGACAAAATGACAGATTGTAGAAGGATATCTACGGTGCGATGCTAAAAATGGAGGAACGAAATGTCACTTTGTGTTGAAATAGCACTGTCTATTCTGCGTAGAAATAGAAAGCGTCATGCTAAGCCTGCAGTAGAGCATAAATATTTTTATGCAAAAATATTCCTGCATGATGCGAGTGCTATGGAACTACATGATATTAGGTCTTTACCTATGAAATTGCCGTTCTGCGGTACTGGCCATTTCAAATCAAAATAATTTTTGTTTGGCTAAGAATTCTAATTTCAAATTAATTTTATTTTAAAAACATGGATTTTTTTTTCTAAAAGTAGTCATTTCTTTATTGATTAGTGTTACATTTTCATCGCATTTCAATCTTTTTCGTCATCATGGATACGTTAAAAATTCGAGTAATTATGGAATATGAGTACCGTCGTGGCAGCAACGCGGCACAAGCGGCACGCAACATCAACGACATCAACGACGTTTACGGAGCTAACACTACAAACCAACGCACCACCTGTTATTGGTTTGCTCGCTTCCGTTCTGGAAATTTCGACCTGAAAAATGAACCTCGCGGTCGTCCGAAGACTTTGGTCGACAATGACGAATTAAAGGCGATTGTGGAAGCTGATGATACACAATCTACGGCTGAATTAGCAGCAGCTTTCGACGTTAGCGTCAAAACAATATTGGTCCATTTGCGTCAAATTGGCAAGGTAAAAAAGCTTGACAAATGGGTGCCCCACGAACTCAATGATCGCCAGCGCGAAGTACGCGTCGAGACGTGCCTTGCACTGCTCAACAGACACACAAATGAAGGAATTTTGAACCGCATTGTTACCTGCGATGAAAAATGGATTCTGTTTGATAACCGTAAGCGCTCAGCAAGTTGGTTGGATCCTGGTTCAGCACCTAAACAATGCCCTAAACGAAAACTTACCCCTAGAAAAGTGATGGTCACTGTTTGGTGGTCTAGCGCCGGTGTGATTCATCACAGCTTCTTACCAAACGGGGTGAGCATTACTGCAGATGTGTACTGTGAAGAACTGAACACAATGATGGAGAAGCTGGCGCATCTCCAACCAGCATTGGTCAATCGCTCGTCTCCGCTGCTCCTGCACGACAACGCGCGACCTCATACTGCACAGCAGACGGTCTCCAAGTTGCAAGAACTGGGGTTGGAAGCTCTCCGTCATCCGCCCTACTCACCAGACCTTGCGCCTACAGACTACTACTTTTTCCAGAATTTGGATAACTTCTTGGCGGGAAAAAAATTTAATACCCGAGAGGCAGTACAAAATGCCTTTGAAGAATTTGTTGCCTCCCGTCCAGCTGATTTCTTTAAGAAGGGCATCAATAAACTGCCACTGCGATGGCAAAGATGCATTGATTGCATGGGTGATTACTTCGATTAATACAAATAAAAAATTCATGAAAAAAATTCGTTTAAATTTTTTCATACAAAACGGCAATTTCATAGGTAAAGACCTATTATGACATGACAACAATTTCAAGATATGTCAGAAATGAAAGTCCTAACATCGATAAAACAGTAATCAAAATAAAAATAAAACTTTTGTTTCGGCCAATAGGTATACTCGTACATTTAAAACTGATGTACAACACCCTAAGTATTCTTATATCTACTGTAGTTGATATCGTAACAATCACCGAAATTTCGATTTCAATAATTTACTTATTTGCATCATACCATTATCTGAGGAAAGTACCCACTGTAAGTTGTTCAGTACATAATTTATTATTATAAAAAAAGATTAGATACACAGTTAGTTTCGTTTCATATAGCAGGCCTATAACTGTTCATCGTAGTGCATACCTATTGATAGCTGATACCTTCTTATATCAACTGCTGGCCACCTTCATCGAAGTCTAACATAAATTGTCTAGTTATGCCGAAAACAATCGCAAAGAGTCTCCAACGCGACAGCTATTTGTCCGTTGCCAAGTTTAAAGTATGATAAAGTATCCTTTATCGTCTACAGCTTTACCAGACTAAGGTCCATCGTCCACGACGATACTCAGAAGAGTTGTGTTACAAATTAAAATCATCAATGAGTAGTCAAAGTCGAGAATATTACAACATTCCAATGGCGGTATGGACGAAGCAAACAATCAAAATGAGTAAATCGCGACGTGTATGATGGCCCACCATTGAAAAAATCGCGCTGCGTTTTCTGGTTACTTATTAGTGATTTGAGTTTGGGTCATCATCATCATTTCAGCCGATAGACGTCCACTGCTGGACATAGGCCTCCCAAAAATAATAATGGGGGGGGGGGGGGGGGGTTTGCCATAATCGCCTCGCTTGGCAGGCGGGTTGGCAATCGTAGTATGGTGGTAAAATGCATAGAGAATGCTGCTGCCTATTCTGTAGTAAGTCCCTTAGTCGCCTTCTACGACACCCACGGGAAGAAATGGGATGGTGCTATTCTTTACGTCCGGCACCACACGGAACGAGTTTGCAGCATGTTACTTCTGAATAGCATCGTGGACGACGGAGCTTAGACTACCTACCATAGTATCTGGTGAATAATGAATCCTTATAAAACTCAGTGTCGAAATCCTTACAGGTGTGCTTCGCGACGGGTCGTGACGTCACTCGCACCATGGGCACCCACCGGGCTGCCATACAAATAGCCCACGTGGTGGGCGCCGTGGGCGGCCCCCTTCTATACCGCTACCTCGGATTCTTCGGTGTGTTTCCACTTGTTTTATTTCTACAGGTATATATAAATCCATATATACGTATACTCTTTTGGGTCCTTTTCTATGGCAAATACGACACTATACAGGATAAGTTTTTATCCAGTGCGCAAACTCTAACCATGAATTAAGCATATTATTTTTATTTTTTTTGTTTAGCCGGCGAAACATTTCTGCGCTAGGGGGTCTAGAATGATATGCTGAATTCATGGTTAAAGTTTGCGTACTGGATAAAAACTTTTCCTGTATATTATGAAAACTCTATCAATAAAATCAAAGGAAATAAGATGCATTCCACTCAGTCTTACTGGCTCCAAATTCAATCAAATACATTTTTGGCAACAGTTCCATAAACCGTAAACGGCCATGTTTGCGTTAGGCGGAAACAGAAAACTGCAAAAAAGAAACTGAACAGGCAAGCTATCGTATATCTAGCTATGTATACACGAATTCGCGACTAACACCGCAAGCCAAACTGCCGGTCGATATCCCGGACGAAAACATTTTCCTTGCATTTACATTTGGCGGAGTGTTTTCAATCGTTATTCGACCATAAAACGAAAATTTCGCTGTCTGTAAAACGTATTACTGTAAAACTCAATAAATACGTTAAATGTTAGTTACCTACTTACTTCAATGAATCCTGAACAATGGCATGTAGATACAATAGCACAGCATAAACTTACCCATTTCTTACTAAGTGGTGTCAAAGTTAGAAATACGACTAGAATCAATAATTCTATTTTAATGTAAATGTTGACGTTCAAAAGTGCCTTTTAAACGCCTACTTGAAATAAATGGTTTGACTTTTTTTATGAAATGGGTAGGTCGGTGTCATCTAAAGCAATACATCTACATCTGTCCGTATACTGATTTTCGATTTTCCATAGCATAAAATTTTAGCTATCTAACCGCGCTGCCCTTTTTTGAGGTTGCTTTTTCTAAGCAACGGACACGCTTTTATGGACACGCTTATAAACGAGAACAAAATGAATGGACTTGCCACTGTTTTATTGTCATTTTCATCTTATTATTATAAAGAAAAAGGCTCGAGTAGGTCCTCCTCTTCACCAATTTACTTTATCTAACCTATTTATAATAATATTGCAGTTATCATCCCTGGTCTACGTGATCTTCGCCGTTAAAGACGTTAGTGTGAACAGAGAGAACAAAGTATCGGTGTGCAATTGGAAGCTGCCCTTCAACGCAGTGCATTGTTTGATAAAGCCGAGGGAAGGCCGCAAGAGAATGATCATATTCCTTATGTTAGTCGTCACCCTTGGCGATAGGATGTTGTTATCTGGTTAGTATGAGCTTTCATAAAAAGCCCTGTGTCTTTAACACAGTAGGCACTAGTAGAGAAATGCTGCTATACATTAGTAATTTATAGCAGCGATTGTGATGTAACAATATTACAAATTCTAATTAGGTTGATCCGTTACGCGGGAAGACAAGTATAGCTCATCCTCAATCTAAGGATGCAATAAAAAACTGAAGCATTTCATACCTATAAACGACCTATAAAACCCTAATTAGTTATCACAAATCACGACTGCGATACTTAGTAGGTAGGGACATAGGTATGTATTTCAAAGTTACGTAATTTTATAAGTGATGTACCTATCAAATGCAATCATAAACGACAATGACGAAACAATAGGAGTATCTATATTTGGGATCGAAGCACATGTGCGCAACGTTATGACGTTATAACTATTGTTTCTGCCGACTCCCATGAGAAAAATGCACACAATTAAGGCTGTACTGCCCCGTCCTGTAACTGGAAAGGAGTTAACCCTCACTTGGTCAATTTTCACTTTTTAATAGAATCTAAGAGAGTTCACAGTTCTCCATCTTTCTGTCTAACCAACATTTTCACAATTCAAATAGTTCCCAAGATATGAGAGTTTGTAGGCCGTTAACTGGAAAAGATTCTTTAGGATAAACAGAAAGAAATATCATTTGATGTATCCTACAATCAGTAACTGGAAAGGATTCTATATTATAAACAGAAAGAAATATCAATTGATGTTTTTAACCCCCGACGCAAAAACGACGGGGTGTTATAAGTTTGACGTGTCTGTGTGTGTGTGTGTGTGTGTGTGTGTGTGTGTGTCTGTCTGAGGCAACGTAGCTCCCGAACGGATGAACCGATTTTGATTTAGTTTTTTTTGTTTGAAAGGTGTATTAGTCGGGAGTGTTCTTAGACATGTTTCATCAAAATCGGTTCAGCCGTTTGAAGATTATCAGCTCTTTTCTGGTTGAAAAACGGATTTTAGCCTCTGATCAACTCAAAATTTGGGATTCTATTACTTCAATGATATTAGACGAATAAAATAACCTTGAACTGATGCTGGAGCAACACCTGGAATTTCCAGGAAACCCAAGTTATTCACCAACAAACAGCAGAAGTATCGTGTTTGGGCTCATTGAAAAGGTCTCAATGAATAGATTATAGATAAATGGTGATTTAAGAGAGACATTAAGTTTAAAAAGCAAGAAATAAAAATTAAATTAAAAATTTAAAAAACCCCCGACCCACACAAAAACTCCAAAAAGTAAAAAATAATATTTATAGGCCTTTTAATTTTAACGTAATATTTTCATCAGGGCATTGTCAAGTCGGGGGACGGTCAATGAAAACGCCAAACAGAGGCCTAGCCGTCCCCCGACTTGACAATGCCCTGATGAAAATATTACGTTAAAATTAAAAGGCCTATAAATATTATTTTTTACTTTTTGGAGTTTTTGTGTGGGTCGGGGGTTTTTTAAATTTTTAATTTTCCATAATCAGTAACGTACCTAAGTATCACAGTTTTTAAGACATGATGATTCGCGCGTTTATTGCCATTTTCTCGGAAACAACTTTAGGGTTTAACGGCTGTCTAGTTAAAGGACGGCAGTGTATCTGAGTGTGCTAAGTTCTAAATAGTGTCGCTAGAGGGCATTACAGTACAGATAGATGAAAGCATCGTAGCATTCGTAGCAGTTATCACGTACTACGGCTGACTACGCTGCTACGCTTCAGCCATAAGTTCGGAATGAAATTACTAGATGGCGCTCTTTAAAATGAACCTACATATTGATACCAAAATCATAAACATGACAACAACACAACAAATTCGGAAAATATTTATATTCAAATGCTTGAAGTGTATAAGTTTCTGAAAAGAGGTAGTACCTACCATGGTACGTACTGCTTATTTATTTCCTAAATCACATAACGCCGTTGGTATCGTAGAATGAGTCCTAACTTCTGTAACTCTTACTGGGAATAATAGGTCAGATTTTTGGATGGCAAACTGACTCGTTGCAGAAATATGGTTCACAAAAATTGTATTTGCTAAGATACTACCAGACCCTTAATGAATGATGTATTTATTTACATTGAGTTAAAAATAGATACTTTGTTACAGCGGAGGTGCTAATCGCGTACATGTACTACAGGTACAAATTCCACTGGAATGACGTGATGTTCGGATCCTACCTCGCATACAGAAACATTGTCAGTTTTGTTGGTACGTATATCCTCGTAGATATAATTGCAAAAAATTGCTAAGGACCCATTACTACACATAAAGTTACCTTTCGGTATCGGTCACTGTTTATCGGTTTGTTCACATCTATTGGGTAAGTATATCAGGTACCAGTATCGCTGACTACGTGTTGTTTTACAATTGAAAAACTATTATGATTCTGTGATTTGTGTCCAATACAAGGCATACCGTGTCTAATCTGCATCCTCGCTGTTTACAAGTTACAATTAACTGCCGATAAAGAGCTGAATAACGCTGAGGGCTCTCAAAATTGACGTTCGACACTACTAGTAATGGATCAATTCGTGTTGGAAATTCGTAGTTTCGGCCGAAATTGCGGGCGCTATACTGCGAATCAACTTTGTTAGATTTAATGTTTTTCTTTGTTTGAATTTCTTGTGCGTGTCTCAGATTAAATATTTATCTTTTCTTTTTTTCCGAATCACCTACGGATATAAGATTAGCTTGGGGCTCGACGTACGAATGAAGGACATCAAGATTTGACAGCTGTTACTATTCCGGATGTGTTTTTACCCGACCGAAAAAGTTAATTAATCGGGTGTAGGGTTCACTTCAAAGTTTTGAACTACTTTTGGACGGGCCCGTAATTTTGTTGACGAACTTAGAGAGTAGATCCCCAGAAACTCTGTGGTCAGTGCCATACTCCACACTCTTGCAGTAAAAGCACCATCATTTAAGTAACCTTTTCCCATCTTTGTTGGGATTGGCTTCCTGTAAAAGCATAATTATGGGTCAATTTTGGTACCGAGATTTTTTTAAGATTATTGTCAGCACTAATTTAAAAAAATATTATCATTATTATTTTCTTTATTTATTTTGATTATCATTTTATCAACACCAAAAATTCCGATCCGAACGAAAGATTTTTAAACACACCATAAAAAATCAAAATCTTCACTTTTAGTGAAGTGGTGAAATCTTAATCGTAATCTTACGAACTGCTGCCATTTTAAAAACTGCAGATAATTTGTCTTCTTTCAGGCACGTTACTGATCCTGTCAGTTTTAAAGCGGCGGTTACGTCTATCCGATGAAACAGTGGGTATGCTCAGCTGCAGCTCCTATATCCTTGCTACTTCGGGCCTTATTACTTCTACTACGACTTGGTGCGTGTTTATGTGTAAGTATTAAGGTATTATTTGAGAATATTATGCTTCAGAGAGCAGTATTTCATCAAGCCGAGTGTTTTTGACATAGCAAGGCCTATTATCAAATAAAGGTATCTAAGGATGGCCACATTTTCGTAATTTAGTTATTAGTTATAAGCCGACCCGTAGTCGATTAAAGATATTTTTTGCTATTTCATCCCATTATTTAGCACCGGGAGTCGGGACGAATATCCAGTTTTTCGAAATAATCACTTCTTTTCATAGCTGGCTTTTGTTCGTACCTTGACATCAAGATATAGATGCTTCTTCATTTTGTTCTCTAGAAGGTAGCACGAAGCATGAATAGTTCATGCCATGGTAAAAAACAAGGTGGCAAGGACATCGGCGCGCAAACTGTAACCATGAATTCAGTACATGATTTTAGACACCCTAACGTAGACATTATTATTGGTTGTTAAAAAATAAATCTGCTGTTTTATAGGAAAGTGCGACATATACGCAGTCAAAATGTATGGAAAAGTATTTTTTATAACAGTTTTAGAATGACCTTATATGTCTGCACTACGATGTCCCTACCGCCCTGCTTATTAAGCAAAATATTAGGTAGAGACTGATTGCTCAGAGTGCACCGAGCATAAGTACAGGCCCCAATTTTGCAGTATCTGTCGCGATGGTAAAACAGTTACTAAATCTATCGAACATCGGTCCTAGTATTGAACCCTATGGAACACCAGCCGTAAGTTGACTTTCTTCAGCCTCTTTATCACTGAAAACTGAAATACAGGCTTTGCCTAGTTCGGTTGCAGTGGCTACATCCATATATTGGAAATTAATACTGCCAAACCATGTTTCTGTAAAATATTACTAAGTTTTTGGAGAAAAAATAAATTTACTTTATGTAAATATGAACAAATAAATACATTCAGTAAGTACTATAAAGCATCAATATTTCTTTCGTTTACAATATAAATGGATTGATGTAAAGAGGTTAGCATCAGTGGTTCAACATGTAGGTACTCAACAGTTCCTTTAGGGCTTTAAAAAAACTTAAAACTACCTAAATTGCTGGAATTTCTTTTTTCGAATATTTTCCTTGTCAGATTACACATATAACTATTTTTTATTGTCACTCATAAACCCCTCTCAAATATTAAAAAGGAGGCTATCAGCTAAATAGATAAAAAGTTAATAAATCATTGTTTGTTTTCTATATTGTTTTTCAACCGTGATTTTATCACGTTTTCTATTTATCATGACAACACGGCAAAACAGGAAGGTGATAAATACATGCCTACAAATGTTTAGGCCGTGCTACATGATGCCACTATTCGTGAACAAAGTCGTTTGGTCCCTGTAAAAGAATACCGAAATACTCACTAGGTACTGAAGTGACTATCATACACATTGGCAAAGATGACAGAGTGAGGGACGTGAGATGTACTTTAAAAATAAATGGGCAACAGTATCTTGCAACACAAATTACATTTATCGAGAAATATGGGCTCATTTATGGCATACTCTTAATTGATGCAATCATTGAACCCTATTTTAAACTAAACTTGAGTACATTTAGATTGAAATGACACTTTGGAATTGGAATTTATCTGGAGCATCTCTCTCTCATGGAGAGGAGGCCTGCGTCCCAGCAATGGGAACGTTATAGGCTGAGTATGTGTATGTATATCATTCTCATTTTTGACCTTAATGGTGGATGACGGCCATCGTCATCCACAGAAAAGAGGCCTGTGTCCCAGCAGAGGAAACGATATGCTTATAATTCTAGAATTCGGTTTTATGAAATCACCAACGAATGTTCGTTTAAAAATTCGGCACCGCTTATCATTAAAAATGAATGATCACGTGTCGCAGCACGTACTTCATTATCAACTGCCAGCTTTTCATTCAAATCGTTTGCTTCATTAGGTCGTACTGATTTTGTACTAATAAGGTAATCCAACCAATAGAAACTCAACTTATCATAACATGAAACGTGTTCTTCACGATACTTAATCAATGTTAAATATTACGTGAAACAATTTACAAAATTACGAATTATATCTGACTTGATTCGTCAATCATTGTTTTATCTAATGATAACGTTAAGATAAATTGGACAGTAACATGAGAGTTCGTATCAGGAGTTGGATACCTAACTTTGTAAATGTCTAGATCTAGAATATCTTAATGCCAAGAAATGATGCCTAAAGCTGTTAAGATGCCTTTGTTCTGAAATGACAGTGAAGAGACTCTATATATCTGATAGAATAATCACATTTTGATGGACTACTTTGAAAGCCCCCCTTGAAATTAAACCTTCTTTGAGCAGTTGTAATGTAATGCACCGATCCCAGCGTGGCTTGACCAGACTCGATAAATCGAATGAACCCCAAGATTCGCACTAGCCCTTGGAGCCTCATGCTTCATGGTGTTACAGAGGCCATTGCATATCAAGAAGTAGACCGGGGGGCGCGGTAATGGTCAGGTAGACGTGCCCTTAGGATAGGAAAGGATTGCGAGCCTACCGGATATGCATCCTTGAGTAAGCATTGGACTAGTGGAGAGACGGGTGGTATTTATTTATAGGAGGGCATCTTTTCACGACGTCGCCGGCATGTTGATTCAGATAGAGCTTCTTGGGTACGTTCAATTGTTTTCTTAGCTCTTTTCTATGCCGTTGCTTCGCTATGTTCTGCGTTGTTATTTTCATAGTCGTCTTCTGAGTTCTAGCTGCTATCAGTTTCTGGTTTCTTGTAGATATCACTAGCGGCTATCTTAATCTTGTTTCTGTCTCCAGCCATGCCCTTCCACAACGTGATTCCCATGTCGAAGTATTTCATGTCCTGTTTTAGGTTGTCGTTCCATGTGTATATCGGTCGTCCGACTTTCTTAGCTTTAGCCTTATGCTGCATTGCTACATGCAATAGGTGTGGTTTATCCCGTCTGAAGACGTGTGCTAAGTAGCACATCCTGTGGTTCTTGATGCGTTTTGTTACTGTTTTTCCGTCTAAGATTTTGTGCATTTTCTTAGTTTTTGGTTTATTCCTGGCGTGGTTAATGAAGTCTCTCATGATAACTCGTTCATATCTTCTGAGTCTTGATCTGTTCACCTTAGTGAGGGTCGATACTTTTAACCCATAAATCATACAAGGTACGATAACCATTCTGTACATGAGTCTAGCTAACTTCCAGTCCATCTTTGAGTTTATTATGAATGGTAGTAATGATTTGGCGTTTCTCGTGGCCTGTTGGCATCGTTTTCTAATGGTGCTTTTTCTGTTTAATCTGACTACTTTAAAAGCCCCCCTTGAAATTAAACCTTCTTTGAGCAGTTTATCGAATTTCATGTAGATTCAAATGACTCTAAAATACCTTCACAACAAAAAGAACAGATCGCCTCGTGCGATGAAAGCGACCTATTATGATTGTACGTATAATAGGTATCGTTAAATTATGGGTATAAAAAATGTTATTTGTTACAGTGCCCTTGGTCGGTATAATCTCACAAGGCTCGCAGGTGGTACAAAGACCTATACTGAATAAGCAGATACTACCTACTGAACAAGGTAAACTATTCATTTTATTGTTGTTCTGATTTAAATCTCGCCCCGGTTAGTTCCGGGTTTCTATGTCCGCCACAGTTTAAATTTAAAGGCTTCATCGTTAATTCTATGTAACTACATAGGTTGTTTTTTTTTTTTAAACACAGTATAATTTAAAAAATTATGTAAAACATGATGAGTCTATTGTAGAATGTCGTCAAATGCAAGTTTAAAAAATTATCAATCGTCAAATAAAAGTCTATAGTTTTAGCAATCGTCCAAAATGTTCCCAATAGTTGGACAATGAATATTGTATGTCACTTTATTAACCATACTATCTATTTCAATTCCAGGTAAAATTTACAGCGTGATGGGGGCATTAGAATCAGCGATGCAAACTATATCATCGCCTCTGTACTCCTTACTTTACACAAAGACTGTTGCAAGTATGCCTGACGCGTGGTTACTACCCGGAATTACTTTAGCTTTCTTTCAACTACTTTCTTACTTAATAACAAGAAGACTAGGCCAATCAACAGCTTTAAAAACGAATCCTATGGATCTTGGTGATACTGAAAAGAACTCGGATAATAAAATACCGTTACAATCTAAAGACTCCGTTAAATAACTATATATCCAGAAGTTATTAGGAAATATTGTAATATTTCGTAATCGAAGAGGTAAGTTTTATTTAAGGAAAATACATTTTTATAGAAAATTGCACCTTGGTTTTTTTTTTTCAATATCATCCTTCATAATAAAGTAGTATTTGAAAATAATACTCCTATCAAAAATTGAGTTATGATATGCAGTAAACTACTTAATAATTGATCGAAGTAATTTCCTTATATTTCCTACCCGTCCTACCGTACACTATTTGTTATCTTAACTGTCGCCGAAATGAAAGTACTATCATTGCTTTCAATTGATAACTCGTATCAGTCTTGTGTCTTTTTATGATTACATAATGTTCTTATTGTCATTTTACAAGCGTCAATAATATCCAGCAAAGAAGAATCTCGAATTACCTTCATTCAAGCATTGTCTTTAGTATCTTGAGAAAGGGTTTCCAATAGTCAACTATAGGTACGATAGTGTACTGTTCTCTAAATGTACATGCCGTTGTGTGTACCGTTCATCTTCAATCAACTCAGCCAAACGTTTGATGCTGGACCCCTATACATGCCCCTCCCATGTTGCATTGTTGCTCCACAATACCCGTTCCTCCGTCTTCCGGGTCCAGTCCGTCCCAGCTTCTTTTTGAAGTCCGTCGGTCCACCAAGCGGGGGCCGACTCACGCTACGGTTGCTGCCACGCAGTCTTCACCCTAAGACTTGGCTGGTTCATCATCATAAGGATTCATCATCATCACCATTTCAGCCGGAAGACGTCCACTGCTGGACATAGGCCTCCCCCAATTTGGGGGGGCTTGCCATAATCGCCACGCTTGGCAAGCGGGTTGGCGATCAAGGATTATGTGGATATAATAGATCCTGAGAAGTCATTTTCTGAGTTGATTTCTAGGATCATCAACAGATAATAATGTATTATTGGGGTGCCTTGTAAATAAACAATACATTATTAAATCTCTCTTTACCCAACTTACTAAACAAGCTGGAAAACATGGGTATCAGGGGTTTCCCACTAAAATTCTACCTCTTCTGTGATGAAACTATGATCGGATCCAGAAAGTATAAAGATGAAACTATGTTAGTGATGATCTAACTGTCACTGTTGGTGTAGGTACTATAGGGAAGTATGATTTGGCCCTCCCTCTTCCTTGCCTTCATTAATAATCTGTGTAAATAACCGCTACCCCATGCTGAAATCATATCTTTTGCCGATGGCACTACTTTTCACAGCAGACTCTGGGCAGCTCTGACTATAGTTTTGGATGACAGTTGCTCAAACAGATTTTGCCGCCGGCTCCGAAGTTGTTCGATGTATTTGTTATTCTATGGAGCACTGGGCAATCGATTGGTCCCCGTAAGGTCTTAGACTTACCATTAGCTGATCAAAGCCTCTTCTCAGATCCAAAAATCAAAATCAAAAGTCATTTATTAAAAGTAGGCTGAGGGTCAGCTCTTTTTGAACGTCGTAATTACCTATGACAGTCCCCCAAAATGCCCGCCCTCCACCATTTCCTAGTGCCTTAGCTGGGAAGAAGAAGTTGCGCAACTACCTCCCCAGCAGCACATCTGTCTGTTTAGTCGGATAGACTTGATTCTAAACATACATAGCCAAAGTAATAAACATTACGAGACAGAACATGAATTCAATAATTAGTCATATGTCAGCTAGCCATGCCAATATCATCATCATCATCATCATTTCAGCCGAAAGACGTCCACTGCTGGACATATGCCTCCCCCAAGCTCCGCTACTTCGATCGGTTCTGTGCTTCTCGCATCCAGTGGACTCCCGCAGCCAATATACCAACAAATAAAATGAAATCTTAACTCAAGCTCAAAGAATAAAAATTAAAAATTGTAAATAAAACATATTACCAAAATAAAAGCCTCCTGGTATAAAGGGCGTGATAGCTTACCTAAGCAATGCTGGATTATGTTCACATAGCTGTTACTTACGACCCGAGTTACAACTCGAGGCCACAAATGATAACCTGGGTCCCTAGGACCGTTCGACGTAAAATAAATAAACAGGTAAGTAATTATTAGTAACAATAACAAAATCATCGCCAGCAAGACGACCAGTCACCACAAGCAGCAATATGCCAACGAGTTAAAGCCCAACGTTCCTAAAAGATAGATGGAAAGGTACATGTCGTGAAAGAAATGATATAACCTTTGGAAGAGGCATCCTAGGAAAGTTTTCTGTACCTTTTCTAGCATAAGTGTTTGGGGTCGCAGTACAGGGGTGCCAAACACAGGCTCTGGACTCGAGTTTGCTTAGAAGCAGAGAGGTGTACAACAGACTAATAAGAATAACATTTGGATTGCGAAAGTCACGAGCATTTTACAAAACAAATTTCATGCGCCTGAAAGATTCCTTTGCAAGGGTAGATATGTGATCTCTAAAGGCAGAGACTGACTTGCAACGTTTGTGAGTAATGTATCATATTAGGCAAGCTTCGTTACAAAACCGGGATATACTAAACGTGGCGGACGTTCGCTTCGAGCAGTTGACTTGACTCAAGCGTGCTCTATTTTTATTCAACCTGCACTGACTATTTTGTAATTATGCGCTCGCAATGCTCATATCTAGCGACTGGGTCGCTGCACTGACTACTGTAACCCGATTCATAGGGATTCACGAAAAAGCCGACAGTTGAGAGGAGGATTCGGCGCTTGGATCAAGCTCCTCGGCTCAATGCACTGACTACTACATGCACTCCATACATTACAAACAAAAGTTGTAAGTCAATATCCGCCTTAAAAGTCAGATAGCGATTGAAAGTCATTCCCAAGTGCTTTATTTTAGTGACACGAGTTATTACTTCATCGCCCCAAATATGTATCTAATCCTCTACCGTATCCCCCCCGAGTGGGTTCCCGCATTGTCGTTGCGGGGGGGCTCAGTAACCGTGGATGCCGGCCACGGTGAAGCCAAGAGGAACCCAAAGGTGGGGCCGCTCGTCAGGGCTTTTGCCTCAAAGCCGACGACGTAGCGGCCAAAAGGTAGGTTGCGGTGAGGTGCACCGTAACTGAGGTGGGCCGCGATGTCGAATGGGAGGCATCGCGGCTGAGGGTTACGGGCTGCGGTAGAGGAGGAGTGCCGGTGCTTCTGAGCAGCGCTCTTCCCTTCCGTGGCCTGGACGGGGCCGCCACCGTTTGATGGCGGACGCGGTGGGGCCGCAGGGGAAGAGGAGTGTCGGTATAGCGTCAGCCGCTCTCCCTATCCCCTGCGGCCGAAAAGTGGTAGACGGGACGGCGCGTTGTGTTCCACACGCGCGCCGTCAAAGATGTCAGCAACCACCGGTGGGGTCCGCAAGGGCCGATGCCTGCCAGGGGTGCGGGTTTGTTCGAAAGAGATACCACAGCCCCTGGCATACGGGCTACTGAGGGAACACGGGTGGGTTTTAGTCAGTAAAAGTCTGACACGCCCTCCTGCTCTACTCAGCAGGAGAAGTCATTTGATGATTTCCCACCAAAAAAAAAAAAAAATCCTCTACCGTATTTCATGAGTTCATGTCATTACTTTCTTTAAAATGTAGCTTGTTTACAATGCTCCACTCTTGTTTAACTGCATCAGTAATACGGGATGAGACTCATAGAATACTTACATTAAAATAAATTATGTTCCTTATTATTTGACTAGCTTGGAACATTGCACCAATTAATACGGGATTGCTTTATCAGTTCATCTAATCACTGAACATTGACGTATTGTCACACGACCCTTGCGTTTTCCATTGCGCTATTACACCACTATGCTACATATTTTAATATTATCTTAATTCAACAACCTAATGAATCACCGTTATCGTCAACATGAAATCTTAATAGACGGCTCTATCACTATGATAATCTTAATTCAGTTAGGTGTTCGATTGATTGCATAATCTTCACCGAATTTTTGGTACTTCGGTACTTTGTTCATGATTTATGTTTCGAATTAGTTTGATTTTCAACAATTTCAATAAAAACTCCGTTTTCATAGAGTCAGACCACTGAAGGTATGTCTAAGCTCCAAAAAAGCTACTGAAACAAAATTATAGCAATACAGATACATATTTGCAATCAATTAGGGTGGTTATCTTCATTTATAATGATTTTCAAATGTTTTATTGTTATCTTATAATATCTAGCTGTTGTTAAGAGTAGGTAAGTTATCGCCTCTTTCAAGAAACGAAAATGTTGTATGGCAAACGAAATCAAATTAATAAAGGATAAATGATACAATTGCGCATCTTCAACCATGCGATCATCTTTAATTATTTGAAAAACTAGTTGGCACAGGATTCGACTGTTGAAATGCACATTATAAATCACAAAGATTATCATGGTGATAAATAATGTAATTATAGAAGACAACATTTATGGATACCTCTAGTGCTTGCACATATCAGCCATTTACAACGCAGGTTTAGGAAGAGTTATTACTTTAAATGATACAATATCGATAGAAATGATAAGAACAACGTCACAAGCAAAGCAACAGTAGGTTCTCTTGAAATGGCTGTTGCATTGCTTGAAGCTCCTTCAGTTTAAAAGGAGACAAACTTTCAAAAAACTATTTGAACGATAGCGATGACAATCAAATAATGAAAATGAGGTATTATTTTGACAAAACGGGGCCGATATACGATATACAAAAACAAAAGGGCAACCGTTGTGATTTGAGGCGATAGCATAACTTTGACGAATAATCCGATAACACAGAACGTATAAATAGATGCCGCTCCCCAATCTCAACAGCAGATTGTAAAAATCAGTCGATATTACAACAAGTGAATTTTTCTTAAACTTTTGGAAATAATATCATGTAAGTATTTACTTTTAAACTTTTTCGTAAATTGTCCAAGAAGTTTTCTTACCCAGTGCATTTTTGAGTTTTTAGTAAATAATGTTTAGGTTTTTGAATAGTGTTCCAAGAATTCAGAATTTTACTCAACGTGGCCAAAAGGAAGTTAACAAAAACAACGATAATTAATTTTAATATCTCTGTTTCCAGAATGCAACGCCCAGGTCCAGGATTTAATCAAGGCTACCCCGGCCCCGGTGGCCCCGGTATGAACAACGGTATGCCGATGCACCCAGGTGCACCCGGTGGTCCTAACAGGTTCAACAACCCCGGAGGCCCCGTCTACGCTCCCGGGTACGGCCAGCCCATGGGAGGCCAACAGCACCCCCAGCAGAACTTCCAACCGAACGCTGGCTGCTTCATGCCCGCTGCCACCATCCGGAAGATCAGCAACACCACGCCGCCACAACGATTTGACCCCTCCTTCCACTAATGTTGACCCGTCTGAATCTCTGCCTGTATATAATCCCGTAAAGCTATTTTAAGTTATTGTTAAAAGTTATTCATAAGTCTAAAAATAAACAGTTGTAAAACCACATATCAAATATTTTCTTTGGAGTTTTGTAAACTTGTTTGCAAATTCTCTAGTGTCTTATGATCTTTACATATCAATAATGCATTAGCACGTGCACATTCTAGATTTTGAGATATTGTGATGGTCATAGTAGTTTTAAAAGTTTTCAACAGTAGGTACTTTCATTCATGAGATTAAAGGAATTGTTGCATTCTAAATAATTAAGCAAGCATGTTTGATGAACTGTTAAACATAAACGTTTTTCTATTATATTAGACAAGAGCCGCTGGCACGACTAATCCATTCTAATATTACAAAGAGGAAAGATTTGATTGTTTGTTTGTTTGCATTGAATAGGCTCCGAAACTATTGAACAGATTTTAAAAATTCTTTCACAGTTGGGAAGCTACACTATCCACGGGTGACATAGGCTATATTTTATCCCAATATTCCCACGGGAACGGGTACTACGCAGGTGAAACCGCGAAGCGCTGCTAGTCGCTTAATATATTTATTGCTAAACTTATTTAAAACATCGCTCTGTTTCTGTCAATCGGCTGAAGGTGACAGAGACAGAATTACGTTTTGAATATATTTAGCGCTGACGGCATGTCAGATGTCTGGCGCAAGCGGACCTAAGAGTCGAATACAGAGGGTATAAAACCAGATGATTGATCTGCAAGTGACTGATGATGAAGAGATTTACCGATAATCTAGATTACTGATAGTTTCAATCAAAATCGTGTACCAGTACAATGTTCGACAACACCTGCAGATGTAACAACAAAGATAAGGCCAAGATAGCAGGGGACAAAGATAAAAAGACAGCAATATCAATAATATTATGTACACATATTTAATTGCTTTTCTTTAAACCTATTGATTTTAAGACAATCATTGTAGTGAACACTACGTACAGGTAATCTTACTTGATGTTTGAAACGTGCAAGTCTGATAAATGTACAGACGCCAGCAGGTCAACCTATCCCAAACTGTCAATTTTTCCCAATTGAACATGAACCTTATTCCTTTGTAATAAAGTTGAAAAACGATCAAAGAAATTTGACAGATTGGGGTAGCTTGATGTGCTGGCCTCTGTACAAGTACCTATTTAATAATCCACACTAATCCACATATTATGTTCCCGTGAGATTCTTTCCAACTTCCACGCGGACGAAGCCGCGAGCAAAAAGATGGTAGGTAATCTATAATTAAGATAAAAAAATAAAATATTTCATATAAACCTGCATGGGCACTTATGAAACGTCAGAAGCTAGGTGCACGGTTCCAAATTGTTGTTTCCTATGGAGAAGAGCCGGCAAGAAACTCCAAATGTTTGATAAACTCCTGAAGATCTCACTTGGTAAGAGCAGGTAAGGTAACAAGTTAAATCAATAAGCCAATTAAAAATATACTACTTAGCTATTCCTTTAAAGATCAAAATAAGTATCATTAATTTGTTGTATTTCCCAATAATTCTACGTACAATTATAAATTTATTTTTTCTATGATGTTTTATTAGCTTTAAGAACTTTATAATGGTACAGGTATGTGCGTATGAAAATGTAAACCCAATTTTGCAATAAAAAAATGCCATTTTTGACATGTGTATGTGTACGTAGGGACCGTCGAAATGTTACAAGGAACTTCAGCTCTTAGACGGTGGACACCTGGCATCAACTCAGGCTGTTCATTTAGCATATTTAGTTTTAAAACAAATATTGACCGTGCTTCGATTATGGAAAATTTGTGTCCTTTGATAAACCAACTAACAAGTGCCTTATATCCGTGTAAACAACAAATAAGGTAAAATTAATTAAATAGGTATTGAGAACAGTGTCGATTTGCGCCTCGGGTAAATTAGTCGTGTGTACGAGTATACGCTAATTACCGGTGTTGCGATAAGAACTTCTTCGATTGTAGCCGAGCCGCCTCGCTCGGCCGGCCGGCCTTCGATCTAATAGATTATGAATAACTCACGCAATGGCGTATTGATAGCTGAATGTAGTGATACACAAAGAGAAGACTCAGAGGATATAATACACTTGGATATGGAGGTACCTATACAATTAGAAAAAGGAAATATAGAAGGTGAAGATGACGATAACTTAGGAAGAAAAAGAGATAGGGAGGATGACTCATCCGGAAGCTGGACTACTGTAAGTAAACAGGGGAAGAGAATCGCAAGAAGACAAACCCCAGTTCAGGATATTAGCTGTAACAATGGAGAAGAAACAATTGAGATATGCGTTTACAATAACGAGAAGTTTCCAAAACAATTTGCGCTAGCAAAGCTTTTTAAAACTAATGAGATAGCCGGTATATCACGCGTGAAATATATTAATCCGTACAAATTAATGATCACGTTTGACAATGAATCACATGCCGAAAAAATGATCAATTGCAAAGCATTTATCGAAAAAGGTTGGCGTTCACAAAAATCATGGGAAGTCGCAGTGTCATACGGGATTATCAGAGATATAGAATTGGATCTTTCAATTGAGGAATTTGTGGGCAATGTCTCGTGTGAGGTGGAAATTCTGTCAGCAATACGTCTCAACCGTAGATGTAAAGATACGGATAATAAAGGAGATAACCCTAATGGATGGACGGCAAGCGAGTCTATACGTATTTGTTTTAAAGGTGCACACGTACCCTCCTATTTAACTATATACGGTATGAGAGCCAAAGTCGAGAGATTCACATTGCCCGTAACTCAATGCTCCAAATGTTGGAGATATGGACATATTGCAAAGATGTGTGCGTCTAGTAAAGCTAAATGTCCTAAATGTGGTGACAGCCATGATAACTGCGATAAAACTACATTTATGTGTGTTAATTGTAAGGGTAATCATTTAGCCCTAGATAAGAAATGCCCTATCTTTTTAAAAGAAAAAAGGTTACGAGAGTTAATGAATGAATTTAACTGTACATACCGTAAAGCTCTGTTATTATATGTACCTCCATCTCCTCCCCCTACCTTTCTCGTAGAAAACATAAGTGTGACACAGGAAAATATTCAAACAAGTACACTAGAAAATAATAACCCAGAACAGTCATATGAGGATGAGACAACCTTTGCAGATAAAGTTAAAACACCTATCTCAATACGTGGGCATCAGCAGGCGACTAATAGTTCGCATTCAAAACGAGATTCGAAACAGAAAACAAATCAACATAAAAAACAATGGCAGTCTCGTCCGTCCGCGGCCGCGGACGTCGGCGTTATGGATTGGGACTCGGACGTTTCATCTACGACTTCGAAGAGTGAAGAACAAGAAACATCGTCTCAACCCGATAAAACAAAGACGTCAAGTGATCATCATCATAGAAAGAAATCTAGCGATCATAATCGAAAAGATACGTCATCTGGTAATTTAATAAGTGGCATTTCGAATATACTTCTGAAGAAAGGTTCGTTAAAAACTAAAATAAACAGCTTGGTTAAGATACTCGTAGAATGGTTGGTAACAATTGTGGTTAATACTTTGCCAGAAAACTCACTTGTAAGTAATCTTATTAATGGATTGTTACAATAATTCTCAAGCATTTCATATTGTACAATGGAATGCACAAAGTTTGCGGCCGAAATCTGCATTGTTCGAACAACTTTTATTCAAAGATAAGATTTATATTGCTGTTATCAGTGAAACGTGGTTTGAACCAGACAGCCACTTTAATTTGAACGAGTATAACCTTTTCAGAATGGACCGTTATGACGGTTATGGGGGGGTAGCTATTATTGTACACAAATCTATTAAAGCGCAATTGCGTAATGTACATAATTATAATCCAGGTATTGAACTCATATGCATTCAATTGTTAAATTGTCAGTATATTGAGAATATCGTCGCTATTTACTGCCCTTCAACTGTTCGTACTTTACCAAGAGATTGGGATAATATATTTTCGATAGCAAACAACAAAACTTTAGTTTTAGGAGACTTTAACGGTCACCATTCCAATTGGTCATATAAAACTGATCAACGTGGATCCCAGATATTCGATTCTATGTTAGATCATAACTTTATATCAGTTAATGACGGTAGCCCGACTCGTATAAAATTAGTGAATAACGTTGTGCAACAATCCTCTCCCGACATTTCTTTTATTTCTGTGGATTTAGCGTTAAATTTTATTTGGAAAGTTACAAATGAATCCTTAGGGAGTGACCACCTAATTATTAAATTATCTACCAATTTTAATGTTACTAAACAAACCATTCGTAAACGAAATTTTAAAAAAGCTAATTGGGAGAAGTATGCTTCGTCCATAGAAAGTGTTCTCCGTGATTCAACCCTCCCGATAGATCCACAGTTGTGTTATGACTTCTTTGAAAACACTTTACAGAAAGCAGCAGATTCCCATATTCCTCATATTGTTATTCCTCAACATATCAGCTCTAAATTTAAACCAAAACCTTATTTGAGCCCTGACCTATCCAGATCGGTTGCATTACGACGTTTAGCGTTAGCAAAGTTTAGGCGTAACCCTACGCCTCAAAATTATGCACTATTGCAGGAAAATATCCAGGAATCGCAGAGGTTGACGCGTAAGGCTATAGGTGCTTCTTTTAGAAGTTTTTGTACAAGTATTGATGCAACAACTTCAGCTAGTGATATGTGGCGCAAAATGAGATGGGTAAAAGGCCGTAAATCTAAATATCAACAGGTTGACTCAAGTTTAGCGGAAAGGCTTCTTAATGACCTAACGCCTGATTACGTTTCTCCCCCTAAACCCTGCTTTCAATCCTGTAATAATAAATTAGAAGCTGCTATCTCCATTCATGAATTAGAAAATTCCATTAAATCAAAAGATACGACACCTGGCGGTGACGAAATTTCCTTTTCTATGGTCAAGAATCTCCCAACCATCGGTAAACTATTATTACTATCTATGTATAATACATTTTACGAATCTGGTTGTGTTCCAAGACAATGGCGCAATATTCAAATAATTCCTATTCCTAAACCAGGACGAATTTCGGGACAGTCATCTTCCCTCCGTCCTATTTCTCTGATGTCGTGTCCATGCAAAATTTTTCACTCTATTTTGAACAAACGTTTGGAATGGTATCTCGAAAATAGATGTATATTTTCCGATAATACTGTAGGCTTTCGTAAATCTAAATCATGTTTAGATAGTCTTTTTACTTTGACGACAAAGATTCAACTTGGTTTTACTTCAAATCTTGTAACAGTTGGCTGTTTCATTGACATCAATAATGCCTACAATAACGTCGATATCGCTAGTCTATTGAACATTCTCGATAAACTTTCAGTAGGTCGTAAGTTGTGTTCATATTTGTGGAGATTCTTGAATGAAAGAATACTTAAAATTTCAGTTAATAACAAAGAATATTCGCGATCTACGGGACGAGGGTTGGCCCAGGGAGACCCACTTTCACCTCTTTTATTTAACGTCGTGACTCACAATATTTGTAACACTATTACCAACGTTGATATTTCTCAGTATGCTGACGATTTTGTTTTATTTAAATCAGGTCCTAATGTCAATGCAGTTGTTTCAGAGCTACAGGCTGCGTTAAATTCATTTATTGCCATAGTTGATAATCTAGGTTTAGAAATTTCTCCTACTAAGACTAAGGTTTGTATTTTTAAAAGAGGCATGTGCAGACAACCTATTAAGTTAAAAGTTAATAGTAATAATCTTTCTGTAGTCAATAACATAAAGTACCTGGGAATGTGGTTGGATCAGTCGCTCAGATGGGGGAAACATATTAATGAATCAGTTCAAAAGGTTTTAAAATTCATAAATATTCTCAAAGTTTTAGCAGGTCCTGGTTGGGGTGTTCACCCTAAACATCTGCGTCGACTATACATCTCCATAATCCGCAGTAGGTTAGATTATGGTAGTTTCCTGTATGATTGTAGTTACAAGTGTCATTTATCTAAATTGGACAAAGCTCAAAACAAAGCTCTTCGCGTTATTGGTGGCTTTATTAGAAGCACTCCCATCCACGTGATGGAGAGTGAATTATATCTATCTCCGTTACACTGTCGTAGGAAATTTTTAGGAGGCAAATACTGTCTAAAATGTATGTCTTTTCGGGAGAGCATTGCGGTTAGCTTGATTGAGTCGTTAGCTTTAAACATTAATAATTCTCAATATTGGAGAGGTAGAAAGCAACCTCTATTGGTCTCAATTTACAATGAGCTGAAATCTTCTACTATCCACTCAGTCGGGTTGGTTGAGATGTTTTCTCTGGAGACATGGGTCAGCAACATCAATGTGCGTGAGACTATTAAACATAATATTCCATCTATAACTATGCCTAAACGACATTATGACGGCAATCGTGTGAGACAAATCTGCACAAATTTTATAGAGGAGCAATATGTTGATTTCCATAAGATTTACACAGATGGTTCTAAGAGTAGAGCTGGTAGTGGCGCTGCGGTTTGGGATCCACAATTAAATTCAAATGTCAAACTTGCTATAGACTCTGATATTTCTATTATGCATGTCGAGTTAATTGCAATAGCAGAGGCTCTTTCTTATATTAACTCAATTAGTCACTATAAATTTGTCATCCTAACAGACTCAAAGAGTGCGCTGCAACACTTGGCTCGGTGCACCTCGTCCATGCGAGGAGTACCGATAGCCTACACAATTTTGGAGTCTATATTCAAGTTAAGTCAAAAGTCAATCTCGATAGTCTTACAGTGGATCCCATCTCACGTGCAGATTCAGGATAACGAAAGAGCAGATCTTTTGGCCAACCTAGCCGTGTCAGAGGGAATTTCTGTAAATGTTCCCCCCTTATATACAGATTTTATAAGATTAATAAAACAGCAGTGTAAAGATGAGTGGAATGAATATTTTAACCAGAGGTCAACAGAAAAGGGAATTTGGTACAAGACCATCCAACCACAGCTTCCAGTGTATAATTGGACTGATCAAAATTTGCTTAGCAGAAGTTATGTAGTTATGGCACTAAGACTTCGATCTGGTCACATCCCATCAAAAAAATTTGGCTTTCTGATGAAAAAGGTTACGTCACCCAACTGTGAAGAATGTGGAGTAGTCGAAGACGTACAACATGTTTTGATGGAGTGTGTGCGGAATGAGGCTTTGAGATTTAATCTACTTGGTCCAAAAACTAAGTACGATGTTGGAGAGTGTAATGCTATCCTTGCTTGCCCTTTATCGGAACAGGCTAGGATACTGTACAAACTGGCATTTTTTATTTTAAAGTAAGCGTTAACTGATTGTAAGTTAAGTTTAGTTGATTCTGCTGATGTTACAGGGCGACGTTATCGCTCAGCGATAAAGCTCTTTAAATAAAGAAAAAAAAAAAAAAAAAAAGGTATTGAGAAGCACACGGGCTTATCCTATGTCTAATCCAAAGATAATGTAAAATACATTAAATTTGTATCTATGTATTGAGTAATATAATTACTCATGATTCATTGCTTGACTACAACATAACTTATTGCTTGTTCCAAGTATTTCGCATATCCATTCATATAGGTATTATTTATCATAAATGCGAATGTACGTTTTTTACGCAGTACACGTTAAAACGGGTGATCGGATTTGGATGAAATTTGACACACATATTGACTAAGACCTGGGTAAGGATGTAGACTACTTTTCTTCCTGGATCACCGGCGAAATCATGGGCGAAATCTAGTAACAAATAAAAATGATATCCAATGGGCTCGTCGTCATCATTTTAGAGTAGTTCCTCAAAACAGAAGAAAACCTTCCAAGAGATTATATAGGGCAAATGGGACACCTTCAGCAAGTTAAAACAAAAACAAGAAAGAGTTAAGATAGGAAAGAAGCTTTATCTTGTCAATTAAAAAGATTATTGAAAATGAGAGGAGAAGACGACACTAGAATGAAACATACATAGGCAAGTTGTGAGGTTAATGCTAGTGCGACTTTATCATCGCCTTTCTAGCCTTCATCAAACGGGGTCGGCTTCTAGTCAATCAAACCGGATGCAGCTGATTACCGGTATTTTACATGGAGTGACTGACATTCTGTGTGCACCCCACAGCCCAGTTACTGGGTAACACACCCATTGGTAAGACTGGCAACTTGACTTGACTGGCTGGCTTAGTTTACCAAAGTTTATTTACGCTTATATTGATGTGTGTAGGTAATCTAAAATGTTTGAGCGTAAACAGGGACTTAATTAAATTTGATGTCTACTTGAGATTAAATCACTTTGGTACTTCCCACTGCAGGATATTGATTAAATTTATGATAAGATTAATTTGTATTTTCTGGTGAGTAACATGACACAGTATGTCATATCTACTTAGAGCAAAAAAAATAGGTAGGACATTCACATTTAAACTATTTTAGTAGTGGCTACTACACTATCTGCCTTCATAATAGTTTCTTCATGTTCTTGCCGAAACTCGAGAGCTAACGCAAAAAGTAATACGTATTCATGTAAGAAGAATACCACTGCTCTCAAAACGGTGTAGAAAAATATCGTTAGGAAAACAAACATTCGAAATTTCTAAAACATTTGATATCTCCAACCCACCCTGGGCCCGCGAGGTGAATTACGGCCCGTTCCCTCTCACAGAGATTAGGTCTGTGTCCCAGCAGTGGGAATTTTGAAGGCTGATTATGGTATAAATAATCAATAGCACTTTGATGTCTCGTAAAATGCACCCATCCGACTCAATTCTTTGTTTAGTTGTTTACAAAACAAACCGATCATTTACTTATTATTCTTATCATGAAATCTTATTTCACAAGTAGAATGTACCTATTCTAGATCGAAGAAAAACATACCTACCCAATCAATAATGAGTAGGTATGTTTACATGAAACATTTAGTAGGTGCTTTACGATTATAAAAAAATAATCATAGAACCGGAACTCCTCTGATACAAGTGTATAAGAATTCATTCTTCTTAGAAGATACTCATTAACTACTCATTATGTCCTGTCGTTTTTACCTAAACCTAACAAATAAAAAGGTAACAATAGACTAGACAATTAAATTTAATAAGAGGGAAAACAGAAATGGTGATTTAAAAAAAAAGGTAAGTATCTGCCTAAAAAAAAAACGCACTCTGAGGAAGAAAGAGGTCAGGAAACTAGCAGGTGAAACTTGATAATGGCGTCAGGCCTGGTCTGCGGTTCAGGTGTCAAATATCTAGTGCGGTTCACTTAACTTGATAATGGCGTCAGGCCAGGTCTGCGGTTCAGGTGTCAAATATCTAGTGCGATCCACTTAACTTAATAATGGCGTCAGGCCAGGTCTGCGGTTCAGGTGTCAAATATCTAGTGCGATCCCCATAACTTGATAATGGCGTCAGACCTGGTCTGCCGTTCAGTGCGCGGTCATATTTGTGATGCCACTCTTTGTTTTTGGCTGCCTTGGCAATAGCGTAACAATGATGCAATTATGAAAACAACGTGTTCTTCATGTTGATCGAATATCTTTTTCTTTGATCCGACACTTTCAATCCCATCTGCTCAGCCCCCGAATTCTTTTTATTCCAATGCTTTCTTTTTCGTTTATTCTCGCAGCCATATTATATCATCTCACCTGCCGGTCTAATCGGGCAAGACTGACAGAAATGATTTTTAGTAAATACAATCCTAATGCAATCCTAATTATCTATGCAGTCCATTCAAGGAAGGCCTTGAATGGACTGCATAGATAGTTAAAAGAATAAGTAGACATCAGTTTGATACGTTTGACTTAAATGTTAACAAGAATATTATTATCTAAAAAGATAAAAAAAATCTAATGTAAAATCAGTTAATTATAAATACACGAATTGTTTAAGACCGATTCGCAGAGTACTAATACAGAAAACAAACTGTGAAGTATAATAATGTAAGAAAAAGGATGCTAAACATAAAGATGATATGGATGAATGAAAAGGAAGCTTAAGTACAGTATCAGTAATAAACAGATACTATAGTCTCTAAAAACCAGTCAAAACCATGGAATTCCTGAATGAAACTTTTAGCAAGAAATACACAATAGTAGATACAAGTACTTTTGGTGAAAATACTCCGAACATTGAAAGGTTGCAAATTGTCGAGAATGCGAGTTCATTTATCGTTTGCTTTGGGAAATTTAGGAAAGCAAGGTACAGGACCAAACAAAACCCCTTACACCTGAATTGCAGCTAGCTGGCTTTAGGGGCCAACCTGTGAGCTTGTTTGACGTCTGTCAGAGTTTAAACAAGTAGTAGTCAAGTAAGAAAAAGTATTTTAGAAGGACATTTGGATTGCCTTAGGCTTTGAATATTTATTGCCTTTTTATTTATACAATCTATGTAGATCGGACTAGGGTCTGGACAGGTAGAGTAGAAATTGTTTTTGACGTAATGCGGTATGATAAAGATTCATGTAAAAATCGTTTCGATTCCGAATTTCCTATTAAATCTTCTTATCTTCTAATATATAAAATTTCCATGTCACAATGTTAGTTACCGTACTCCTCCGAAACGGCTTTCCCGATTTTTACCAAAGTTTATATGCGCATTCAGTAGGTCTGAGAATCGGCTACTATCTATTTTCCATACCCCTAAGTGATAAGGGTTAAGGCAAAACAACGTTTGCCGGGTCAGCTAGTTACATAATATTATCTCATATCACGTATACTATTATGACGAGTACAAAAATATTTTAATCAACGTAAGTTCTAATGACTCACGAAAGCCAGCCAATAGCTAAGACCACGAATTTGTAAATATATTAATTCTGGGTAGCACCAAAAACAATCAAGATACGGACAAGGAAAAACGACGTAACCATTCTGATAAAGTGAAATCACTGAGAATTAATTAACAATACTTTGAAATAAGCACGTACGTGACAACAGTTTAGTAAATAAATTATCATGAGGTTTAGGAACTAATCGGAGAGGAAAAATACGATCAGTGTTCGGCAATGTAAACAGCTGATAATTTAAATCCTGCTCTTGAACACTTACACACTCTAGAATATTTAGTCAATCGACACGAAAAGAAGAAGACAGATTATATCCACTTGGATATACCCTTCTTCACGAATCAATTCGACTCAAAATTTTGTCAGTGTCGTGTGTCTGGACAGCTCTATCATTGGCTTCGTTTAAATCCTGCAAGGTGCAAATGGTTGTGCACGATGCGCAGGAAAGGAGGTGAAGCATGTCCTGTGAGGGGATTCCACAGTGGCACTGTATTTGGGAAGGGTCGACAGGATGCCCCATTTGACGAGATTATTTCTACAGCGGCCAACTTAGCCCTGTAACCAGTTTAAAGATTTCCAGTTTGGTTGCTGCAGTTCGTCTCCAAGCGAAATCTTCTGCCGAAATGATGATGAATGATAGTGAAGAGTGAGGATTGTTCCATAGGAGGACGCAAGATGCTACCGAACAATTGACTCATACCTTTAAAAACACTGGTTATAAATCGTCTCATGATAATGTTGGTCCTGATAAAGGTTATGTTTGTACAGACCGCGCCCGGTACATTAGGATTACGTGCCAAGCGTAATCACTACGCTCTGAAAGTCAGTAGCGTGACAAGAGCGTGATATTATTATAAATAGGTAGAGAAAGAACATCATATGATTTTATTTATAGAACCAATAAAGAATTCCATTGACGCAATATAATGCTATATATATATTCACTTTATCAGATTTTGAAATAAAAACATCGATAAAACAGTCGGCTGGGAGCGTCCTATCAACTATCTAATTGGTCATAAAAATGGCATAACGTCGATCTATTATTTAATTTTTATTACCAGCCAAACTAAATCCTTTTAGCGTAAAAGTTTATGGTCGCATCATAATAAACACAGCAATACTACTAAATCATAATAAATACATTACATTAATAAATTTTAAAATTACTGTCGTATCCTTCTCAATTCTCACCGCCGATCTGATACTTGTACCTTGTACCAAACATATATCAGGCAACGTCGGATTGCTACGTGATTATGTGCAGAGACCAGAAGGAAATCAGGTTCTTGCCATTTTTGTCAAAGTTCTGACAGCCTTTGTTGTAGGAAGTTCCTAACAACATATCATCTTTCAAGCACGTTGGGATGTGCCATCACTTCTGCTGCGACTGCAGACATCCTCAAACGGCGCAAAAACCGTTCATCGTCATCATCATCATTTTGGCTGAAAGTCGTCAACTGCTGGCCTCCCCCAAGCAGTGCCACTTAGACCGGTTCCGTGCTTCTCGCATCCAGCGTATTCCTGAGGCCTTCAGCAGGTCATCGGTGTACCTTATGGGAAGCCTTCAAACGCTATGTATTCCAGTAGGTACGCTGTTGCCACTCCAGAACCTTTTAGCTCTATTGGCCATCTGTTCTGCGTTATCTTATATTAATTAGCTTTGAGCCGTTTCGAGTCTTTGCAAGGAACTGCTCGGAGGCAAGTCGATGCTTCGCGTCACCAGAGGGGCTGGCTTTTCTCTGGCCTGATTTGAAATGGTCAAAATACACATATGGTTGATCAAAGAAGTTTTTCTTTAGCGTAAGAATGTTTGCCACAAAATACCTTATGTTGGCTACCACAGCAAATTATAACCACTGAATAGTTGCAATACTAAAGACAGAAAGCTGGCGAAACAATAATTAAGGATTATGATGATGATAACAATGATGATCATTTCAATAACAATTATTAAGAAAGACATTTATTTTTAGCAACAAATAATTAATTAACTCGTTAAGTAGGTGAATATAAATCGTTTTATCAGATATCAACATTAAAAATAGCTTGATTAGAATTCTGAGAATATTTTTATAATCCGTGTGAAGGGAAAACCAAACCGAGGATAGTGTCATCATTTTCCTACACGTTTGGTTAGTAAGCCTAATGTATTGTGTTTCATAAATTGTCGAAATCTGAAAACATACGGCTTGTGCATCAGTTTTCTTTTCAGGAATACATACTTTCTATATTTCTTAAACCAGACATTTTGTTTCGTCTCGAATCATTTAAATTCTCTCCCTTTAGTCAAAAAGTTGATGAGGTTAACGTATTTCCTAAAGAATTCTCTATAATTCTGGAGACAGATCACTACGGTTTTCTGTCCTCAATGGAAAATCGTAACTAAAGATATTATTTTTTCCGGCAACATTTTCTTGGCCTTGTTTAAAATTAGGTCTAGGGAATACGGAAACAAAACAACATGATACAGAAGTACCTTCAGTTGACCGACTTCACAGGGACATCGATACAATCACAAAGGAGGCCAGCCCATGTTCCAATCGGATTATAAATGCGCAGTGATAATAATCTGATAAAACATATAGCATCCATATAAATACACGTAGTGGCCGCCTTAACATAATAACACATTCTAGTGATAGACAAGCAAGTTGACTTGGACTCCAAGTGAAATTCTATATTAATTTCAAAATTATTTGGTCCGATCTTTCATTCAAGTAAGTATTTTTATATTATCACTTTTGCTTATATGGTCCTTTGGAATTGTTCTAGTTTTTTGATTGATTTACTTTCTATCGTCTATTAAGATATTGGTGAATCCCAGCACTCATAATTGTTCTCTTTACCTCTTAATGCCTTTCAAAACGCCAGAGGTCTGAGTACTTTTAATCTGCAACTCTTTCATGATACTAACATTAGAATTCCTTTTCCAGAATGCAGCGCAACTCAGCCTTCTCTTCCAACATGAACAACGGCTACCGGACCTTTTCGCCCAGCCCTTGCTTCGGGCCACCCCGAAACCAGTACCATCCTAATGCAAGCTACGCACCCCCAGCAGCACAGCCCTTCCAGCCTAACACATGCTTCATGACCGCAAATGTCATCCGGAAAATGAGCAATAACACGCCTCCGAAAGGTTACGGCCGTAACTTCTAGACTAAAGGAAGGCTCAAGCATTTTTGATGGAATCTCGAGTAGTAATTCGTTTTGGTTACCGTTTACTGCTAGTTTAGGTTAAGCAATCTCTCAATATTTATTTAATAAGTTTAAACATGTTAAGTGAACCTATTTATAACATCGTTTAGGGATTCGAATCGTAACAATTTATTTTTCCAAGTAAATTGTTGTGCTCTGATGATAAGTAATTTTTTATCAATAAATTATTTAAAAAACCTAAACTTTGCATTTCACAATTCCTTACTTCTTTGGTCGTATCGTCGTATCATCTTTGGTCGAAATCCCTGGACCATTCGAAGTAAAGCCTATCCTGAGAATGGAAACCACCAATTAATGACTGTCTCAAATCTCCTCCTAGAACACAAAATTAGCTGCACTCACAATGGTACTTATTAATACACCTCACATACTTATACTTTCATCTTTTCAACTTGATCACTTTAATAAAATCGTTTTGATTGGTCTAAAATGTCATGCTTAGGTATTATCAGATCTATAATGTTTATACATCACTTGTATGCACTTTTAAGATCAATAAGACCACGGGAGATTTTTAGGTATAATATGTATACGTAAAAACGGCACTTTTATTGCGAAACACAGTATTAATCAGAATGTCATTTTGAAGGTTCATCATCATCATCATTTCAGCCGAAAGACGTCCACTGTTGGACATAAGCCTCCTCCAAGCTCCGCCACTTCGATCGGTTCTGTGCTTCCCGCATCCAGACTTTGAAGGTTATTGCTAATCAATTCTTGCATATGTTCGAAAAAATGATCTGCTTAGCAACGTAAAAAATGCCATGAGTGTTGTGGAACTGTCAAAATGGAAGCGATTTACTTACTGATAGTTTATTAGCGCAATTAAACCTCCGAACTAAAGGACGCACTGACGGCTGACAAGAAAATGATTGAAGTGGTGAAGATTCAAACCTTTGGGCAGCGGGGTTTGACCTTACGTTGTCAAAAACGCTCTCTAGAAAAACACACCAACTTATTTTATTAAACAGACGTAAATTGCAGCTACCAATTCCAACCATATTCGTATTATTAGTTTTATTTTCTGAATATTATTTAACAGATTGAATATTATTTAACAGATTGATCAAACCTAATGCTACGCTAAGAAAGTAAGTTGGTGTGTATATGAGCGATGTATCATCGAAAGGTTTCATTGAGTAGCTACCTAATACTTTAATATTAATATATGACATACTGAATGGAATAGCAATGAAGGCACACACGCACAAATGTTCTAAAACATCAAACAGTTCAAAGTTTAAAGAAGTAAACTTTTTTCACAAAACCTACATGGATTTTGACACTTACCTCAAAATTTTACTACGACATGAAGCGAAAAAACTACGGGAAAGACATTTTCATATAAACAGTTATCTAAGGAGGCACTAAAGATAGAAAAATACTCAAAGGTGGAACCGGCCGATGAAGCAGTTGATAAAGCTGGCAAAAGTTGAAATAGCAAATTGTTATTTACAAATTAATATTTGTAAGTTATTTGCAAATATTGAGTGAAGTTTTGTTAATGAACACTGAACTACAAGGTAGCCATAAGGATGTGTACTGTGTAGTTCAGTGTTCCTTCCCCGTTGAGCTCGTGATTGCAAGCCCGACTGCAAAGTCAGGAGTCCACGCTAGGTTAGGTTCCCGGGCCGGGATTGTTAAGAGGTTTTCCATTAGGAGTTTATCAGTAACAGCCTGGAATTTGGAGGTTGGTGGTGAGACACCCCCGTGCTTCGGAAATCACATAAAACCTTTGTCCTCCTGAGCTCTCCGCGATCATAACGGATTGCTGCCCCATCAGACTAAGAGAATAAAGAAACAAAGAGTGCACCTGTCCTTGCGCACACAATAATGTACTTACTAAAATTCTTATTTATTTATTTATTTTATTATTTATGTACACACAGTAAAATACATAGGAGATACGGCATAATAACAAGTGAGTACAAAGGCACTGCTTATTTCTTTAGAAATTTCTTCCAGCAGACCTGCGAAAGGAGAAATGAAAAAGAAATGTAGACAATAGTGTGTGAGAACAAGAAAAGGAAATAAGAATATGATATACTTACACATATAATGCAGAAAATACATATACTTAAATAAATACATATTTAATTAAAAAATATATCAACAGATATATATAAACATACACAATTAAGAGGAAAGGTAATGCTCTTTTACTCGACATTTGAACAAAGAAATCACGAATGCTAGGCGGAAGTGAGTTCCACAATCTTACAGCGTGGACAGAGAAGGAATAAGAATAATAACTAGTTTTATAGAGATGTGATTTAAGGAGGGATCTAAGGTGTGATCTACATGGTGCGTCTCTAGGACGAGCGTAAGAAAAACGCTCACGCAGGTAGGAAGGATAAGAAGGGTTGTGTAAGATGTTGAAAAGGAGACATAAAATCCGAGTGTTCCTGCGAAGGCGGATTGGGAGCCACTTGAGTTCCTTGCGAAGGTGAGAAACGTGGTCATACTTTCGAAGACCGAAAACAAAGCGAATGCACAAGTTTTGTAGGCGCTCAAGCTTGTTTAATAACTCCTCAGTAGCATCCAAGTAGCAAGCGTCGGCATAATCTATAATCGGCTGAATGAGTATTTGGGCCAAATAAATTTTAGTCTTCAAAGGAGACTTTGAAGGCTTTTCAATGAATGAAATGAGTAATGTACCTTTCGACTGACCTCATTGACCTGAGCACGCCACGAAAGATTGGAATCGATAATTACACCCAGATCTTTAGCAGTTTCGGAATAGTCAATGAGAACACCATCGAGATATAAAGGCATCAGAGATGCAACAACAGACGCATTACGAACGAATCTGCTGCCTATGATCATGGCCTGGGATTTAGTTGGGTTAATTTGCAAACCAAATGACTTAGCCCAGACGCTGATGGAAGCCAGGTCACGATTCATTGCAGCAAGTGCAAAGCCCGCGTCTGCTACAGTAAAATGCCGGTAAAGCTGCAAGTCATCTGCGTAGAGATGAAAACTAGAGGAAATTACTGTGGTAACAAGGTTTATGAAAATTGAAAAATAAGTGCGCTATTTATCTAAAGCCAAAACTCATCATCATTTCAGCCGAAATACGTCCACTGCCGGACAAAGGCGTCCCCTAAGCTTAGCACTTCGACCGGTTCTGTGCTTCTCACATTCAGCACTCATTAAGTTTGCCGATTCCTCGCTACGTTAGTTCTCCTGCGGATCTCTTCATTTTTTATGGTGCTACAGCCTTTACGGAATCCGGTTTGCTCTGGAGGCTGGAAGTCCTCAAACCTACGCGTGAGACGGTTCGTGATGACTCTTGAAAACAGATCTTGAAAGTCAACACTATCTAGGGATATTTAACATTTATTAATAACATTATTACTTTAAAAGTACTAGTCATTTAAAGAAATAAAACGTCTAGTGCATTTACTTTCTGGTAATCGTGGTCGGAATGGTTCAATCGGATTATAAATGCGTAGTGATAATAATCAGATAAAAACAAGTCTCATCTATAAAAATACACGTAGTTGCTGCCTTAATTTAATAACACATTCTAGTCATAGACAAGCAAGTCAACTTGACCCAAGTGAAATTTTATATTTATAAAAAAAAAAAAATGTCAAATCTTTCATTCAAGTAAGTATTTTCATATCATCACATTTGCAGTTTAGGCATTTCACTGGGACACCATGGTGGTGCAACCAAAGTGTCGCTGCCAGCAAATTATACACAGCTTTATGGTTTATATCTCACCAGGCGTCTGATCGGTAGCGCAACAAACCATAATTTTTTTGGCAGTGCGACCATAGTTGTGCGTTGTGTTGTGTCCTCGTGTGGTATAGCCCTTAAGAGTATTTCTTTTTTGTATTGTTTTAGCTTAAATAGTTTATTAAGATATAGGTGAATCCCAGCACTTGTATTAGTGTTCTCTTAACAACTTAATGCCTTGTAAAATGCCAGAGGTCTGATTACTTTAAATCTGCAACTCTTTCATGATATACTAACATTACAATTCCTTTTCCAGAATGCAGCGCAACTCAGCCTTCTCTTCCAACATGAACAACGGCTACCGGACCTTTTCGCCCAGCCCTTGCTTCGGGCCACCCCGAAACCAGTACCATCCTAATGCAAGCTACGCACCCCCAGCAGCACAGCCCTTCCAGCCTAACACATGCTTCATGACCGCAAATGTCATCCGGAAAATGAGCAATAACACGCCTCCGAAAGGTTTCGGCCGTAACTTCTAGACTAAAGGAAGGCTCAAGCATTTTTGATGGAATCTCGAGTAGTAATTCGTTTTGGTTACCGTTTACTACTAGTTTAGGTTAAGCAATCTCTCAATATTTATTTAATAAGTTTAAACACGTTAAGTGAACCTATTTATAATATCGTTTAGGGATTCGAATCGTAACAATTTATTTTTTCAAAGAATTGTGATGACATAGGTTATTTTTTAACAATAAATAATACATATAAAAAACAAAAATTTGCATTTCACAATTCCTTACTTCCTAGTCTATGGTCTAAATTATTGGACCAGTCTAAAAAGATCCGATCCTGAGAATGGAAACCACCACATAATGACTGTCTATGTAATTGGATGATTGGGTAAACTGGATGAGAGTTGCCGAGAATCGAGCTGAATGGCGTGTAATTGGAGAGGCCTATGCCCAGCGTTGGACTGCTTTTTTTTTTTTTTTTTTTTTTTTTGGGTGGGAAATCATCAAATGACTTCTCCTGCTGAGTAGAGCAGGAGGGCGTGTCAGACTTTTACTGACTAAAACCCACCCGTGTTCCCTCAGTAGCCCGTATGCCAGGGGCCGTGGTATCTCTTTCGAACAAACCCGCACCCCTGGCAGGCATCGGCCCTTGCGGACCCCATCAGTGGTTGCTGACATCTTTGACGGCGCGCGTGAGGAACACAACGCGCCGTCCCGTCTACCACTTTTCGGCCGCAGAGGATAGGGAGAGCGGCTGACGCTATACCGACACTCCTCTTCCCCTGCGGCCCCACCGCGTCCGCCATCAAACGGTGGCGGCCCCGTCCAGGCCACGGAAGGGAAGAGCGCTGCTCAGAAGCACCGGCACTCCTCCTCTACCGCAGCCTGTAACCCTCAGCCGCGATGCCTCCCATTCGACATCGCGGCCCACCTCAGTTGCGGTGCACCTCACCGCAACCTACTTTTTGGCCGCTACGTCAATGGCTTGAAGGCAAAAGCCCTGACGAGCGGCCCCACCGTTGGGTTCCTCTTGGCTTCACCGTGGATGGGAGACCACGGTTACTAAGCCCCCCCGCAACGACAATGCGGGAACCCACTCGGGGGGGGCGTACGAGGGGTTGAAGCCATGTAGTGTCAACTGACGATTACTTCTGTACGCACTATGCATGTGCACCCAAGGACAACGACCGGTTGGTGTACGACCATTGCAGGAAATTCCTATTTCCTATCCCCCGCAACGACAATGCGGGAACCCACTCGGGGGGCAGCGTTGGACTGCTGTAGGTAAAGCAATGATCGTCATCGTCATCAGACGATGATGATGATCATTACTTTAAAAGTGCTGGCCATTTGAAAAATATTTTAATGTCGAACGACTATGATTAAAACAAATGATAAATGGGTATGCAGTAGGGCTTCAAAATACATACGAGTGATTTTAAGTAGGTGATCAACGAGAAATTGAGTAGTAAAAAGGGATTGAGTGCGGCTGTTAGCTAAATAACGTACCGCGGTCGGTACGTGGTTGGGTGACCATTCATTACATATTGAGATCCCTCCGTGCCTCGAAAAATACGTTAAGTAGTGAGTCCCAGCTGTCATTCGTATATCCGCTCGGCCGAACTAAACTGTTAGACAAGGTCCCCCTTTTTTTTGGGTGGGAAATCTTCAAATAACTTCTTCCGCTCTGGGTGGAGCAGGAGGGCGTGTCAGACTTTTACTGACTAAAACCCACCCGTGTTCCCCCAGTTGCCTGTGTGCCAGGGGCCACGGTATCTTTTTCGAACAACCCGCACCCCTGGCACACAACGTTCCCCTGACGCGAACAATGCGCACACAGGTTGCCGACAGAATAGATCTTTTCTCATGTTCACTGAGAGAGTTCGCAAGGGTAACGTTGCACGTGTTATATTTAATTGTTAAATTTTAAGCGACATGGATATATTTTCTAAAATGCATATGGTTAATTAACTACACTACCGAATTGGGGACACTGTAATGGTAGAGTATGTATGTAAATAAATAAAAAATCTTTGACAGTCGACGGGTACAGATAAGCAGTCGCTCCAATTATAATACAGGTATCCGCATCCAGTTACACTGGAAGCTGAACCCAACTATATTGGGAAAAGACTAGGCTGATTGATTGAATAATCGGATGATGAGATAATATTTTGTTTTGGAAATAAATCGATTGTTTGAATTCTTATGTATTGGTCAAGTGTTCTACAGAATATTAAAACGATACATAGGTAGATACGGTTTAAATACTCAAGAGACTCCAAATTAAATTATCACTATAAGATTTCTTTTACAGTTCTCATGTATTAATATCGTTAGCGAGCATTACGCTCAAAAGTTGATTGGTTGTCAAAAAGGGCCTAGTTGAGGTCAACTAAGCTATTTTTAAACAATCAACTTTTCAACGATGTTCTATGTGATGTGAAGAATGATACCTACATGAGAATTTTAAAATAAATCTTAAGAAAATAATTAAGTATTCAAAATGTTTCATGCATTCGTCAGAAAAACACGTGTGACACATTATGCTATCCTTTACTTATATTATTTAATAAATGTTTATCATGTGGTATTTTCCCTGAAGTTTGGAAACATGCAAATATTGTACCAGTTCATAAGAGTGGTTCCAAGCATGACGTAGCGACCTATCGACCTATCTCTATACTATCTGCTTTTTCGAAGCTATTTGAGAGACTGGTGCATAATAAATTATATCCTGCTATTCGCAATGTTTTAATAAAAGAACAGCATGGTTTTGTTAAAGATAGATCTTGCATTAGCAATCTCCTCATTTTCACGTCCCAACTGTTTGATAGTCTCGATAACAGACAGCAGATTGATGCAGTTTATACAGATTTTCAGAAGGCTTTCGATAAACTTGACCACACGCTACTACTTAACAAAATTGCTTACAATGGTATCAGAGGGGACCTTTTAAGGTGGTTTATATCTTATATAACTAACAGAACACAAAAGGTGGTTGTTAATGGCTTTGAATCTGGCTCTTTTCGGGTTACCTCCGGTGTACCACAAGGTTCCATTTTAGGCCCTTTAATATTTATTTTATACATTAATGACATAAAAGACTGTTTTCAAAATTCTAAATTTCTTCTCTACGCGGACGATTTAAAGGTATATAAAATTATTTCTGATCAAGTCGATTGTTTTAACTTCCAGCAGGATTTAGATCGGTTCTCTAACTACTGCTCTTCCAATAAGCTTTATCTTGGTCTTCCAAAGTGTCATGTTATAACATTTTCCAAAATGAAAAATATTACTGAGTTTGTCTATCGTCTTGCCAATACGCCTCTTAGTAAAGTAAGTTTTCTCCGCGATCTTGGTGTTCTGCTAGATTCAAAGCTCCATCTGGATGCTCATATCGAAAAAATTGTTAACAAAGCTTACAAAATGTTTGGTTTTGTCATGAGATCTTCCAGGGATTTTCGTCGACCATCCACCTTTTTGCACTTATACAAATCAATAATTAGGCCACAGTTAGAGTTTGCAGTACCTATTTGGAATCCTTTTTACGTTAAATATAGTGAAAGACTAGAACTTGTGCAACGTAAATACCTTCGTGCTATGAATTTCAGATGTTATAGGAGAAAAATGTCATATCACTTACTTCTTAAAAAGTATGATCTTCTGACCTTAAAGTCTAGACGAAAACTTCTGGAAGTTATGACTCTGTTCAATGTGTGCCGCAATCATTTTGATTGTCCGGACTTAGTTGGGAGTCTGTGTTACCTGGTTCCTCGAACAGTTCACGTGCGTGAAGTGCGCACTCGACGTGTATTTGCTACTAGCCTCTGTAAAACCAACGCTGGCTCGCGTTCACCACTTCATCGTTTGGTGGACACATATAACAATGAGTTTAATTCAATCGACATTCTTTTTCTTAGTAAACATGTATTTAAGAAGCAAATCCAAGCAACCCTAAAAGATCTGCAAAGTCATTTAAAATAGCGCAATATTTAATAATGTACGCTCTTAATCTTTACTTTTTCTTTTAATTTAGTTTTTCCTTTATTTTCTTTTATTAATTAAAATCCAGTCACTTGTTGTTCTTTGACAATGACTGTTGTATTGTATTGGTATTGTATCTCCGTTACTAGCTAGTTTTTAAATACTTTAATTGTAATCCGTGGAGAACGTAGTGGGTAGCATAATTGTTCAAAACGTAATATTTAAGATAATTTTATGTCTATCTCTTATTGTGCTACTGTTTGTTTTTCCTTAAATAAATAAATAAATAAATGCATTTACATTAATAATTTAGGATGATAAGGGTAAGCAAATGATAATTATTGAAATGCTTGTAAAAGGTTGCTATACTAAAACAAGATATCACCAACATTATTGTACACTTAGTTCGCAATAAACGTTTTGACTTTAACTTTGACTTTTAAAGTGATCATTTAATTTGGGACTCTCTAACATTTTGTTTTGCATAGTATAATCGTTGTGATAGCCTTAACTAGATTCACGAATAGACCACTTTTATCTGTTCTGTGGGTAGGTACACCTACACAAAAATCATTCAATTGTCTTTGAATTTCAGCTTCTATAACGGCATCATATTTGTAGCGCCTTCACCGCTGCTTTCCGCAATTTATCTTTTAGAGTTTCGTAGGGTTCGCAATAGCTGTAGGAAACGTGTGGTAATACAATGTTTATTTAGATAACAGAACCCAAAACATATTTTAGATGAACTGGACAGCTCGTTATAGTTAGGTACGGTAGGTAAAGATGACTCTCATTTCCATACAATTCATTATATTACTTGTAAAAAAAAAAACTGTACAAATTCAATAGCAATCAAATCAAGTATGAAATAAATCATTGTTTTTTCGGTAACCTGACAAAGTTCTTTAGTACCCATTCTATTAAGTGTATTTTTGTGTAATCAGGGCAGTATTTGTTAATAATGCTCTATGTTGTTAAATAGTATATCTAAGTACCTTTATATTCTCAAATTAAATCAACTCAAATCAAAATTCATTTATTCAAATTAGGCTGAGAATCAGCACTTTTCGAACGTCAAAATACATAAGACAGTCCCCCAAAACGCACACCCTTCACCACTTCCTAATGCTTTAGCTGGGAAGAAGAAGTGGCGCAACAAACTCCCCAGCTGCACAGCTGTCTGTTTAGTTACGTAGACTTGATTCTATACATAGGTAGTTAGGCAAAGTAATAAGCACAACGAGACACAGAATATTAATTAAATAATTTGCCATATGTCAGCTAGCTATGCCAATATATCAATAAATAACTCAATAATTAGACTCAAGCACAAAGAATAAAAATTAAAAATGTAAATAAAGCATAATACCAAAATAAAAGACTCTTGGTATAAAATGCACGATAGCTTACAAATGCAAGGCTGGCTTATGTTCACATAGCTGTTAAGACCCGAATTACAACTCGATGCCACAAATGATATGCTAGGACCATCGACGTAAAATAAATAAACAGGTAGGTAACAATTAGTAACAATAACAAAATCAAGTAGCAATATTAGTGCCTTTGTATTCTCTGCAGCAAACAGTGGTATTGCAGCATAAAATGATTATATCGCTAAACAATATAGATATTGTAGGAGAAACGAATCATCAAATAGGTAAGATGTTAGACTTATTTCATTTATGTGCTTCCTTTCACTTTCACATCCTGATCATGTCAATGAGAAAACATATAAGTAAGTACCTACCTATTAACATTTGTTAGACTTTTTGATGCTCAATGAATCCGCTAAAAGGAATACTTTGCACACAACAATGTACAGGAAACACGAGACAATTTTAGATATTTAAATCAAATCAATAATAAAACATTATTTTCCAGTTACATGACACAGTTCTGGAGTGTTAACTTCCGTGTAATCTAGGCAGTGACAGTTAGTAGGTAATGCTTTATGCTGTAAGATAGGTAGAGCTAGTAATGTCTTATTTAATCTGTACAGTAAACAGTGGTCTAGCAGCATAAAATGATTCTATTTCTAATAGATAACGTAGGAGAATCAATTCGAGAGGAGGCCTGTGTCTCAGCAGTGGGAACATTATAGGCTGATGATGATGATGATGAATGCAATGGTGCTGACTGCGTCATTGGTGTAGTGTTCGCAAGCACTACTGTTGAGCATGAAGTCCTGGATTAGATTTCATGGTCAGGCAAAGTGTTATTGATTTTATCCTTCAGGAATCCGACTTGGGAATCGAACACAAGACCTCCTGCTCAGCAGTAGCGCTTGCAACTACTAGACCAAGCAACGGGGCAGTCCATAACGACCTAAGTAGCCTTTTGTGACCTCTTTAAAAAAATATGGAATGCAAGAAATGAATATGAGTAAGAATAAGTATATCTTATGTGGATTTCTTCTACTCAAACGCACTATCTTATTTTGATATAAAATAATGGTGTTAGTTAGTAGGTACCTACCTGTCATTCGATCTGTATCTTCCAAAAGTGGACACTTACTCATAGTAAAAATAAATAAAATGAACAATCGTGAGTTACGAGTAATGCAAAGGGGAAAGAGTCATAATAGATTTACCCGGGTTTACCTAATACCTATTAAAATCACCTAGGCGATCCTAGATAATTAGATACAGTTTTAACATATATTTACAAAACCCCCGAGACCAACAAAAACACTACAACATAAAAAAGTATGTATTGGCCCTTCAAGTTTAATATAAGTTGTAGCCTTGTATGTAATATTTTAATCTAGGCATCGTCGCATCGGGGACGGGCAACGAAAATGTTTTCCATTCTAATGTCCATTCTACAATCTATAGCATACATTCATTACTGCTGGGCCTCGTGTGGTTGGCGTTTTCATTGACCGTCCCCGATGCGACGATGCTTTGATCAAAATATTACCTACATCTTATGTTACACTTCATTTCCAATATTTTTTTTTAATATTTAGAGGTTTATGTTTGTGTCTGGGTTTTTTGATGTTTAATTTCACTTTCAGTTCCTGAATTTTTACCTGAGTATAGTAATAGTAGATACGCCATGATCGACACGTGCCTCGCTTAGATCTGCCCAGCTCTATGTATGTTTCCCAAAGTGTAGCTAGTTACACTTTTTTTTTACATTCCTCTTTGTTATTCCGTCATCAGTCCCTGATTGGGCACGCAGGCAGGCATCGGCCTGCCAGGGGTACGGGTTTGTTCCAAAAAGACACCACAGCCCCTGGCATACGGGCTACTGAAGGAACACGGGCGGGTTTTAGTCAGTAAAAGTCTGACACGCCCTCCTGCTCCACCCAGAGCGGGAGAAGTTATTTGATGATTTCCCACCCAAAAAAAAAAAATCTGTCCCTGATCACCCTGATCTGTAAATAATATTTTCATTGAGACTTTTCCAATGAGCCCAAACACGATATTTCTGCTGTTTGTTGGTGAGGTAGGTATCCTGCAAATTCCAGATAATGCTGCAGCATCAGTTCAAAGTTACTTTGTTCTACTAACATCAATAGAATACCAAAATTTTACTCGATCAGACCTGAAGAAGTTGCTCACGTCCTTGCATCAACTAGAAAAGAGCTGATAATCTTCAAACGGCTAAACAGATTATCTTGAATCATAGCTAAGAACACTCGATTAAGTCAAGAAAACAGAAAAATATAAAGATAATGCCAAAAAGAAACAAAATCGGTTTAGCCGTTTGGGAGCTACGATGAGACAGACACACAGATACACACATACACAAATTAAACTTACAATAACAAAATAATTGACTAAAGTACCATCTACTTGATAAGTCGGTAGGTAGTAGTTATATCATAGAGTGGTAAACACCAGTACCTGTAAACAGGTCACCCCCGCCTATGGTCATCTGCAACACCTACCAAACGCACTGCAACTATTGTAGGTACAGACCACTATCTTTTCTTGTCTGTACCTAGATAAGTTACCAGGTCGCATTTAGTTGAAGTTTAATAAGAAACCGGTGGATTTTTTGGAATAAAATTTCATTTTATTAATGGAAAACAAACAGCTCTTGTTACAAATTAAATTTGATTCGAAACCATTTATCGATTTCTTACTAAAAATTTAACTATATTCGACGACCCTGGTTACTTTTCTTTTTTCATGACTATACGTTGCCTCCCGTCTCGAAGTGAAAACTACTACTTCTTATTGCAAGTTATCAGGTATGTGCAGAAAATATTTTCTAAACGTGACCAAAGGTAGGTATTTCCCAAAAAGTATTCCCCAATGTTAAATCACTCTGTTAAGATAACAGTTTTACAATCACAAAGAAAATCTAGTATCTCGTCTGTCCAACTTCCTTGGGTTTGTCCGCCTTAGACACGTATTGGTATTTTCCCCGATTATGGATCTCAGCTTGCAGCACTTTCAAGGGCAGTTATCAGTTATGAGACAAGCGTAAACGCCCCCAACACCTCTTCTGATTTTTCCTTTTGTCCGATTGGTACAGATTCTGTGACGTGACATTGATTATAATATAATCGAGATTTCGGTTAGAACAAAAGAATGAAGTAGTAATCTTGAGGTGAATGTAATTCATCACTAGCTGTCCCAGCGGCTTTGCCCACGTCGATGTCCAAAAATATCTCATCGGTTGTACCTGGATTAAAACTGTAAACACAGGTTTTATAAACTATCCGTGTTCGCTACTACTACTACGGTACGGTACTATTCAAATTCGTTCAGCCATTTTTTGCCAATCTCGCACATACACGGACGGCAAATTTTAAAACTACATTTTCGGCAACAGACTCGTTCCCACCACAATTACTTTCGTTTTTTCTCAAAAAATTATGTTTACTGTTTTCACTTCGTTACTATTTTGTATTTTTTTTTTACATTTATAATATATTTCACAGTCAGGCCTGGGTGTCAGTATTAATAATAATTCACTCCTGATTTATTTCACTCGTGATGTCACATTATAATTTTATGTTTCCCGGATTCGAAGCTGTTTGCAGTTTTAATCCATCTTTAAACGTTTTCCTTTTTCCTATTAATTCACAGCAAATGCTACAAAAATACTTCCAATGCTTCCATGACGTAAACGACAATAACATAAAGACTACCATCCGTTGGCAGTTCTAACTAAAATTCGCTCTGTCAAAATTCATACCGAGTGTGGCTCAAGATCTACGCATTTATACGACGGCGTCTACCGGAGAAGTGACCAACTGATTCGACCCTATGAATTTCCGTGGCTCATCATCATCATCATCATTTCAGCCGAAAGACATCCACTGTTGGACTTAGGCCTCCCCCAATTTTAGGGGGGTTTGCCATAATCGCCACGCTTGGCAGGCGGGCTGGCGATTGCAGTATGGTGGTAAAATGCATAGAGAACGCTGCTGTCCATTCTCTAGTAAGTCCCTTAGTCCCCTCTTACGACACCCACGGGAAGAGATGGGATGGTGCTATTCTTTACGTCCGGCACCACACGGAGGCTCAGACAGGCATAATCTAGCATGGCCTCGACTGGAAATAGGAAGAACTAACCAGAATGAAAGCAAAAACACTAAATTTATTCATCTAAGAACACTCTTCTTTTATGAACTGTTTTTGGTGCTCACAGTACAATTACGTAACCAAGGAAATTCCTAGAAGATAACATTTTTAAGTGACAGTATTTGGTTTATCAGAAAACCCCGATTTCCTCATAATTTTACATCGTTTCATATTTTAGACCGTGACGTCCGTCTGTCAATCTGTCCATCTGTTCAGTAGTGTGCTTTTGGTTTTTCGACTACTTTATACAAGAACTTTCATCATCTGACCGTCTGAAGTCATCTACTTGTGAACAAAAGACTCTCCGTAGAATTCCAATTCTTCGTTTTCCAGTTGTAGCTCTCTATCCAATCACTTGTTCATCATACTGAGTGATTAAGCTATAGTTTGACCAATACCGCTGTACCGTGCCTTAGGTATGTGCGCGGCGGGAAAGCGGAGCAGAGCAGGCCGCTGATTCGTCAGTGCAAGCCACTCATTCGTCCGTCCCGTCCCCCGCCTCGCCGCGCATACCTAAGGCGCGGTACAGCGCGATACCGCTGTGAAGCGAGGATATATATCACATCAATTCCCGTGACGCTGATGAGCCGGAAGTTTAAACCTCGGTGACTCTGCAGACCCACGTACCCCATATAAACCCGTAACGATCAAACGGAGACTGAGATAGGGCGACAACAGTTTGTGGGGTACATACCTATATTAACATTTATTTATGTATATTATAAACACACAAAAACACATTATTTATTAACATTTATCTAGCATTATATTCACATTCGCCGGCATTCGGATAATGTCGGGCTACCAGTATTCACTGGACTCGCGCACGCCGCACTACGTCATCGTGACGTAGCCGGCGACCGCCGCCCGGCCGAGGTGGGAGCGCGCGTTCGATCACCTTGCTGCGACCTTCAGTCGATACTTGCCCACGCGCCGCTCGGCTACGCATAATTTTGTGACACCGATATATCTCAATTGTTTCGTGATAAATCTTTAGTAACTGTTATAATTATTGTGCCGTGACTATTGTGACTGTGTGTGCCTATCGTAATTGTGACTTTTCTCCTTCTAACTGTTTACTGTGTTGTCAAGTGTGTATGTACCCAATACAACTGTGAGTATCAAGCAGATTGACTTTTCTTTTATAACTCTGCCTACACACCCTAACAACCTACTATACTGGTGACCCCGAGAAGAACACAAATAAAATGAGTGATAGTGAGTCCGAGCACACCGCGTCGTCACAGCCGGCGAAACATGTTACGTGCAGGAAGCGCGAAGCAAAGCGCGTTTCCATTGAGCGCGAGCACGACATTTACCGCGTGTCATTAAAGTTGCCACCATTTTGGCCGGAAGAGCCGGATATTTGGTTCGCGCAAATAGAAGCGCAGTTTGAGAATGCGGGGGTGACCAATGAAGTCACCAAATATAATTACGTGGTGGGCCATCTGGACCCCCAATTTTCAAAAGAGGTGAAGGACGTCATCATGTCCCCTCCAGCCACCAAACGGTACGAGAAGCTTAAGAAAGAATTGGTGAAGCGCCTCTCAGCCTCCCAGGAGAAGAAGGTGAAACAGCTGTTGATGCATGAGGAGCTGGGAGACCGCAAACCATCGCAGTTTCTTCGCCATTTGCAGGGGTTAGCTGGACCAACCGTGCCCGAGGACTTCGTGCGCACCATCTGGAGTAGTCGACTCCCTAGCAGTATCCAGCCCCTTCTGGCATCGCAACCCCAAAGCACTTTGGAGGCATTGGCTGAGCTAGCAGACCGCGTCCAGGACATCGTCGCACCACCAAGCCACGTGGCTTCAACTTCGGCAGCAGGACCAACCGTGAGTGAGATGGCAGCCGAAATCGCGGAACTCAAACGGGCGATGAAAGACCTGACGGTACAGCTGCGTGATAGTCGATCTCGGAATCGTTCGCACAGCCGCGACCGCAATACGAGACGCAACTCACGCCAACGGTCTTCGACCCGCTCAAACTCCAGCTATCGGAAGCACTCGGTATGCTGGTACCATTCAACGCATGGTGAGAAGGCAAAGCGTTGCATCAAACCCTGCGACTATAAGGGAAACGCCGCGGGCAGTCGGTAATGGCGACAGACGATTGCCCCGCTTCTACTGGTCGCCTATTTGTCGCAGACCAAAGGACGAAGACGCAGTTTCTGGTCGATACTGGAAGCGACCTCTGTGTCTACCCACGTCGTCTGCTCAGCGATCGTCGTGCACCTACGAATTACCAACTAGTGGCCGCGAATGGGACGCCCATTCCGACGTATGGTTTTCTGGAACTGAACTTAAATCTAGGACTTCGTAGAGACTTTAAGTGGCGTTTTGTAGTAGCTGAAGTTACTAAACCGATAATCGGAGTGGACTTTTTATGTTTTTACTCGTTAACCGTTGACTGTAGAAATCAACGGTTAATGGACAGTAGTACCAATGTTTTTACCATAGCCTCCAATCACTCAGACTCCTCTTTATTTTCTGTAAAGGTTACTTCTGGTGATTCGAGGTATCATAAAATTCTGGAAAAATTCCCCGACATTACCCGACCTGCCGGTACACAACGCACTACACCACACAACACTGTACACCATATCCGCACGACCCCAGGCCCTCCAGTTTCATCATCATTTCGGCGGTTAGCGCCGGACAAAATTAAAATTGCTCAGCAGGAGTTCCAGCTGATGCTGGCCAACGGAACTGCCAGACCCTCGGAGAGCCCCTGGTCATCCCCACTACATCTCGCGCCTAAAAAGGACAATGGTTGGCGACCCTGTGGAGATTACCGGATGCTCAACGCTCGAACCGTTCCTGACAGGTACCCCATTAGGCACATCCACGATTTTGCTCACAGCATTTCAGGCTGTCGAATTTTCAGCACCATCGACCTCGTGAAAGCCTACAACCAGATACCTGTCAGTCCGGACGACATCCCGAAGACGGCGATTACCACACCGTTTGGCTTGTACGAATTCCCGTACATGACGTTTGGTCTGCGCAACGCAGGCCAGACATTTCAACGTTTTGTCGACGAGATGACGAGAGGACTGGACTTCTGCTACTGCTATTTGGACGACTTCTTGATCTTCTCCAGGACAGAAGCAGAGCACGAGGAGCATCTTCGCGTCATTTTCAGCCGGATGAAGGACTTCGGCATGTTGATAAACACGTCCAAGTGTGTTTTCGGTGTCCCGGAAGTAACTTTCTTAGGTTACTATATCTCCGAGAAGGGCACCAAACCACTTGACGCTAAGGTCGACGCCATCAAGAACTTCCCTCCGCCGAAAGACGTTCGGCAGTTGCGCAGATTTTTGGGCATGATCAATTTTTACAGACGTTTCATGCCTCACGCAGCCCAAATACAGGCGCCACTCCACGACCTCTTGATCGGCAACGTAAAGGGTTCGCATCCTGTATGTCTTGCGGAGAATACTTTGCAAGCATTCGAGGACTGCAAGGAAAGCCTTGCTAATGCTGCTTTATTGGCTCACCCCGATTGCAATGCCAAACTCGCATTGGTCACCGATGCGTCGGATACTGCAATCGGCGCGGTGTTACAGCAGCTTAGCGACGAAGGATGGCAGCCATTAGCTTTCTTTTCCCGAAAGCTCAGCCCTTCGCAAACAAAGTATTCTCCCTACGACAGGGAACTGCTGGCCATTTACGAGGCCATCAAATACTTTCGCCATATGTTGGAGGCTCGACACTTCGTCGTGTATACAGACCATAAGCCGATCAGCTTTGCATTCCATGAGAGAAAAAAGAACTGCTCTCCACGGCAATTTCGGCACTTGGATTTTATCGCCCAATTCACCACCGACATAAGACACATTTCTGGGAAAGACAACGTGGTGGCCGACCCCTTATCTCGCGTGGAGGAGCTCCAAGCTCCAGTCAGTCTCGACATCCTCGCGAAATCACAAGCGTCAGATCCAGAACTGAAGAAACTTCTTCAGGAAGGGTCTTCGCTGGTGCTGGAGAAGGTGCAAGTTCCTGGGGAGCGTACAACCGTGTACTGCGACGTCAGTACAGCGTCCCCCAGGCCATTCGTACCCAAAATGCTGCGAAAACAAGCTTTCGACAGCTTGCATTGCCTCAGTCACCCAGGCGTCTCGGCGACTGCCAAATTAATCGCAGAACGCTTTGTTTGGCCAGGCGTCAGGAAGGACTGCAGGGAGTGGGCACGAGCTTGTCTCGCTTGTCAGCGAGCAAAAGTGAGCCGTCACGTATGCGCGCCTTTAGGGAATTATCATCTCCCCCGCGCCAGGTTCACCGCGATCCACATTGACCTTGTGGGCCCATTACCAATTTCGCAAGGCTTTAGATACTGTCTGACGGCAGTCGACAGATTTACCAGGTGGCCAGAGGTCGTACCTATTGTCGACATTACTGCCGAGACGGTAGCTAAAGCTTTGCTGTCTGGTTGGATTGCCCGGTTTGGCTGCCCTACCACCATTGTTACGGACAGAGGCCGTCAGTTTGAGTCGGCTCTGTTCGAACAATTGTCGAAAATTGTTGGTTTCCAGCACAAGCGGACCACAGCATACCACCCAGCGTGCAATGGCATGGTGGAGCGTTTCCACAGGCAACTGAAGGCGTCCATAATGTGTCATGCCAATGACAAGTGGACTGAATCATTGCCGTGGGTATTGCTTGGCATACGGAGCGCATTCAAAAAGGATGCCCAAGCGTCCTCCGCCGAATTAGTATACGGCGAGCAGCTAAGACTCCCGGGCGAATTCTTTTCACCCAGTGATGACGGAACGACCGACATCACGGAATTTACCGCGCGCATCCGTCAATTTGCCCAAAAACTGCAGCCAACTCCAGCTTCCCGCCACATCAAGACGAGCATATTTGTATTTAAGGATCTGCAGACCACTGATCACGTGTTCCTCCGTGAAGACGCATTACGTGGTTCGCTGCAACCAGCCTACACAGGTCCTCACAAAGTTCTGCACAAAAATGATAAAACTTTTAAAATTTTATTTAAGGGTAAGGAGGTCACGGTCTCAATAGACCGCCTAAAGCCAGCTTACATATTGGCCGACAAAGCTGACCCTGAAGAAGATACTCCATCTCCAGACAAAAAAGAGTATACTACTCGCTCCGGACGACGTGTTCGATTCCCGGATTTTTATCGCCCTTGACGGTCTCTGGAGGGGGGTGGTGTGGGGTACATACCTATATTAACATTTATTTATGTATATTATAAACACACAAAAACACATTATTTATTAACATTTATCTAGCATTATATTCACATTCGCCGGCATTCGGATAATGTCGGGCTACCAGTATTCACTGGACTCGCGCACGCCGCACTACGTCATCGTGACGTAGCCGGCGACCGCCGCCCGGCCGAGGTGGGAGCGCGCGTTCGATCACCTTGCTGCGACCTTCAGTCGATACTTGCCCACGCGCCGCTCGGCTACGCATAATTTTGTGACACCGATATATCTCAATTGTTTCGTGATAAATCTTTAGTAACTGTTATAATTATTGTGCCGTGACTATTGTGACTGTGTGTGCCTATCGTAATTGTGACTTTTCTCCTTCTAACTGTTTACTGTGTTGTCAAGTGTGTATGTACCCAATACAACTGTGAGTATCAAGCAGATTGACTTTTCTTTTATAACTCTGCCTACACACCCTAACAACCTACTATAAGTTCATTGAAACTATACTAGTACCTACTTACTATATCATCATCAGCCTATAATGTTCCCACTGCTGGGACACAGGCCTCCTCTCGGTGAGAGAGATTGGGCCGTAATCTAACACGTGGGCCCAGTGCGGGTTGGTAGATGTCACATGTCTTCGAATTTTTTGGTTATAGGACATGCCGGTTTTCTCACGATGTTTTCCTTCACCGTTTTGAGAGCAGTGGTGAATAAATAATTTACACAAAGTAAAGCGCCTAGCTGGATTCGAACTCACGACCTACAACTCGTAAGTCGTGGCCGTTACCACTTGGCCACCACTGCTCTTACTTACTATATGAGTTGAATATTATTAAATAAATAGATAAACTTTTCACAGCAATCCTAGAAGATATCATGTAAAGTTTAGATGGGGACTATTGCGGTGTTAACATCAATGATGCTTACTTACTTTTCACTGAAAACTTCGATGATCGCCAGAAGATGCTTGAAAAGCTGTAAAATATCCACATCGCGAAATTCGTGTTATGGCTCTTATGAAAACGCTCAATGCGCGTGTCGCTATCACAGAAGGACCACATAGCGAAGTTCGTGTCGTGGCTATCATGCTATACGACTTCAACGCGTTGTGGGAATGAAGAAAGGCCATGACTCAGTTCCGAGTTCTTTTCAAAAGTCTCAGTTACAACTACAACAACATTCAAAAGGACTTGAGCTCAGAATATTTTATCAAACTCGAATCTTCAATAACAACTGACACTCAAAAAGTCATCTGGGAGCTGAATTTCCATGGAGCTTCACTCCAGGGAAATGCAGCATTCATTATTCAAAACATTGAAATTAAAGCTGATCATTATAACCTTGCGTGGAACCCGTTGTACGAACTGTTCAATAACAACCGACTTCTAGTTAAAAATAATTTTCTGGCTTTATTTGAAATCGAACCCAATACAAAAGAGTCAAGTGTTTCCATCAGAAGTCTTGTAGATTGTATTAATAAAAATCTCAGGGCACTAACTACATTGAAAAGGCCCACTCAATATTGGAGTGATGTTATTATTTATTTTACGGTTAAAAGATTAGATTTAATAACAAGTTGTGATTGGGAAGAGCATAGGAACAATACGTTTAAAGATGATCCTACTTTAACACAATTTTCTTCTTTTTTAAGCAGGAAAGCGGACTGGTTAGAATCAGTGGAGTCCAATCATGGTTCTTCTGAAACGAACAATATTGTCGCCTTAAATAATAGTCGTTCCAATGAAACTGATTCTAAGCATAATATTAACAAAAATAGTAAATGTCCACTTTGCTCCCAAGCACATACGGAACACGGATGTAGGTACTCAGCATAAAAGGGTTGTAGCATGCTGCACGAAGAAGATGCTCAGACAAATTTATCAGTCCGTGTTAATGCCACCTTGTTGGCTTGTATATTAAGCCTGACTAGCACAAAGGATGATCTTAATGTGGTCTCATCTATTGCTATTTAGGTGGCCAAATATTCAATAGAAACAGCAAAACAAAGTTGCGTGAAGAGTGTAAGACGAAGACGATATTACAATTCATCCTTGGCATAATTTTATTACCTCATCATCAAAGCCTAGCCTAGCCTTTATCAACTAAATTGGGGTCGGCTTTCAGCCTATATTATGCAGCTGGATACCGATACTTTGCATGGAGCGACTTTCTATCTGACCTCACGACGTAACACAATACCCCTCGATGGTCAGACTTTCGGACTCCTTACTACCCGTGACTCTTTTACCCCTTAATTCAGAGTAAATTAAATATAAATAGCAATTCCTCATTTAAAATGTAGTTTAGTGATTGTTTAGCTGTGAAGGAGAAAAGGAGGACTTTGTCTCACTATAATAATAACTCCACCGCCGTAACTCATACGTTAACGTCGTGGAGGAACTTACGCGCCACTAAATCTAGGTCAGCGCCGCTAGAGTTTATTTTGCCGGAGTAGGAGCCAGACCAAGAGAAATACAGAAACCCGTAGGGCAGCCGGTGGCGACCTGTTAGGCAGTAGCGATACCACCGGTGCTCTCTCCCGGGAATAGTCTTGTTCCTCTCCTCTGGGTTGCCTTTATTGGCCGGATGGAGTAATCTTAACGAGGAACATAGGTCCTTCCTCTTTTTTGCCTTTATTGGCCGCTAGAGTAGAGATTTGCTAAAGCAAAAGTGCTCGAAGGAAGGAAGTATTCCAGTAAGTGCTGGTAGTTTTGACCGTCGTGCAGACTCAGGGATTGTCCTGATAGCTGTGGAATACCTCTCCATTCCTCAAGCACCTAAAGACATGTTGCCTTGGCGCTAGGTCACTATGTTCTAGCCACAAGTTTATTCAGGATCTACCTGATAAAAATATCATATAGCATTGGTCAGGCAGGAGACATAGTTCGCTTGGTGTCTGATAACATTTAAAATTGTCTAAGGGGCTTCTGCGAGTTGGTTTCTGCCCCTCGTACGTCTTTCAAACGACTGCGACCCTATGATCCCGAGATAAAAAATCATGTAAAAATAATAGTAGCTACCTAATTCATAAAGTCAAAGTTTTTATAATATACCTGTTTCCGCAATATTACTGTGACATATTGTGTTTTGATGTACTCATCAAAACAGACACACATAATGAAGAAACCCAAGGATGAGTAATCATTCAACCTAAGACATTCGAAGATCAGGGAAACCCAAATGCACGTAGCTTTTTCTTCACAGATAACTCTTTCAAGATAAAGTATGGACAGGTGTTATCTAGTTATTGCTGTATTTATATACTACAAACATCACATAGAATTTAGTAACCAAACAACTGTTTAACGTGGAGTTTGCTACCGAGAAGAAAATCATAACCAGGTAGGCATCAAATTATTTATTTATTCATTTATTTATTACTTTTTTTATTTATTAACTTATACTGACAGTTTGCACTACACATACAAGCTATCGGTCAATACAAGTTTATAACACATACAATCATAGAAAAATAGAACAACGTTAAATTACATTTATAAAACTAGACAAAAAAAGAAGAGATAAATGATTGAATAAAATTAGTCAAAATAAGGTAAACGTAGATAACATTAGGTACAATTAGATAAAATTCAATAAAATCAGACAGGACTGGGATAAAATTAGGATACAAAATCATTATAATTAGTAACAAGATGAAATTGAGATACAGCATTATCATTATCAAGATAAAATCGGGATACAAATGTGTCGTGATACCTATTTTTGTCGAGATTTGTAAATGTGTATTGCTTTTCTTTTAATTTCAATAATTTACTCGAACGTCGTAACAGTACAGTAAGTTGTTTTTGTTGTTTGCATGTGTATTAAAACCCTCGAATCCTGAATGACTGAGGCCATATAGGGAAGTGTTAAAGTAATAATAGTTCCAACGCGAAAAAGAGAGCCGGCTAAACCAGACTTACATAGGGCCATCCATGTTTGGGCTATACAGCCCCCTATAAAAGCAAATGTGATATCAATTATCATGGTAATGCGTTTTTACTGTTTAACTAAAATAACAAGTGTCATATGAATGGTCAAAGTCAAAGCATTTATTTCAATTAGGCACTTAAAAGGCACTTTTGAACGTCAACATTTACATTAAAAATAGAATTGATTCTAGTCACCCCTTCCAAAATTTAGTTTCTTATGGAGAAGAATGGGCAAGAAACCAAGAGGTCTCACGCTTACACCCTCATCAACATCAACCGACAGCGGACGAAGGATCACTAGCGTACGTTTTGCTCGCAGAAATTTTCATTGCTTTACCGACTATCCAGTTGGTTTTTGGGATTTTCAGAAGAAAGCTCAAATTAAATTGTGTGACGATATTATAGTACACTGTAGTAAAGTGGTAATCCTGTAGAACATTTAACTGAAAAAGTCAGATTTTACGCACGTTGCACGTTGTGAGTAACCATGTAGGTACATGTCGGTTACTATAATAACTAACATACGATTACATCTTGATAAATCAATAACTTTGTTTTAATTTTGTTTCAGATATGTCCGGTCCAGGTGAAAAAAAGGAACAGAAGCCGTACCGTCCTCCTCCATATGAGAGACCGTACGGACCACCAGACAACCCGAAGGATCGTCCAAGAGTATAACAGAACCGAGCTATACAATTCGGAATTTTGCTTACCTAAGCTATTCAAGTTAACGTTAAATATTACAAACGAAATATTATCGTGGAAAATGACCCGGAGGCACCGACAGAGTCGGAAAACTTAAGTTCTGTATGCCAGCAGCAAATAATGTATCTTGAAGGATTGATAGCCACTAAGGAGTCAAGTCCTCGAGTGGAGGCAGAAAATCAACAAAAATTGCGGGACACCCAGCTTGATGGACTAGAGGAACTGAAAATGGAGCCGAAGGAAGAATTGTTTGCGAAAGGCGCAGTATCAGTCGTTGTGGTGCCATTAGTAAGACGACTCTCTGTCAATAGACTGCGTTAAGCTAAGTTGATCGACGAATTAATTGACAAACCACAAATTATATAAAAGTGATGAAAACAGGCTCTAGTGCTCCATATAATAATGTCCATAGGTCTACTAGACTATGTTTTGGTCTATTCACCATGAAGGTACGCAACTTGTATTGCTGACCTCAAAGGTCAAAACAACGGGTATGAAAATAATATTGATATCTGTAAATTGTTGGAAAAACACACGATCTATCGTGAAATGTTTGGGAAATCCGTAGCGAGATAAGCACGAGATGTGAAAATCTTTTTAGTGTGCTAATCAACGCATCAATCAGAAATAGATGTCAACAAAGTGCTACTGTTCTATTTGTAAAACAAAAACATGTATATCGATAACAATTTTAAGTGTAGATAGGAAACCAGTGAAACTGGTTAATGAATGAGATATTACCTAATATGAGTTATTTTATGTTTACTTTTAGGGACTTTGTGTGTTAAATTTTATGTAGAATCTCTAATAAATTATGGTTTTTATTTAATAATTTGGAATTTGTTTTTTTCCCCATTCTCTCCGCAGTATTGCAACTAAAAAAAAAACGAAATCAAAGAGACAAAGTTTAAAACGGTTCAATGACATGACATAAAACAACACGTGCTTAATCTTATGTTATATACAATATGTAAATAAGGCCTAAAACATCTGGAACTATAAGTAATGACGTTAAGCATAGTGTCAAGTAATATAGAGTAACTTAACTCGAACAAACTGCACGCGGTGAATTGGAGACGACCATTGCTGATCTGTTCTTTAAACGTCTATAAAACGGCTTCCTTTATTGAAATGGAATTAAAATGTTAATGAGGTAAAAGTATGGAAGTTTTAAAACCAAAACCAAGTTTTAAGACTGTGATTTTATACGACTACAATATGAATATTAAAACTGACAAACAAAACAAATTCTGGGCAGAAATCCTGGGCCAGTACTAATCACACTGCACTGGACACCGCTCCGATGCGCGGTGCTGCGGTTTTTAACTTTGACTATCTTTGAATCTTGATTAGTATACAAAAACTACAGATAGACTGACGCCGCATCTCCTGCGGTGCGGTTCCTTTAAAGTCATCATAAGTCGTAGCTATGGTCGCTTCCAGGTTAGCGGTGGGACAGGTGCTTAAGCCTTTTGAAGTATGACTACCTAGTTAGTTACATAACTAGCTTAGTTCATAATTGAAATTTAGAAACCTATAATAGCACCAGCCCCCTAAATGCGTAACTCACGATTAATCATAATCGGTTTCGTTTTGACAGTTCAGCAACATTCATTGCGTTATTTACGTTGTTGAGCAGACACATTTTTCGAACTTATGAAGCAATGGTTTTTTTTTTTTTTTTGGGTGGGAAATCATCAAATGACTTCTCCTGCTGAGTAGAGCAGGAGGGCGTGTCAGACTTTTACTGACTAAAACCCACCCGTGTTCCCTCAGAAGCCCTTATGCCAGGGGCCGTGGTATCTCTTTCGAACAAACCCGCACCCCTGGCAGGCATCGGCCCTTGCGGACCCCACCTGTGGTTGCTGACATCTTTGACGGCGCGCGTGTGGAACACAACGCGCCGTCCCGTCTACCACTTTTCGGCCGCAGGGGATAGGGAGAGCGGCTGACGCTATACCGAAACTCCTGTTCCCCTGCGGCCCCACCGCATCCGCCATCAAACGGTGGCGGCCCCGTCCAGGCCACGGAAGGGAAGAGCGCTGCTCAGAAGCACCGGCACTCCTCCTCTACCGCAGCCCGTAACCCTCAGCCGCGATGCCTCCCATTCGACATCGCGGCCCACCTCAGTTGCGGTGCACCTCACCGCAACCTACTTTTTGGCCGCTACGTCAATGGCTTGAAGGCAAAAGCCCTGACGAGCGGCCCCACCCTTGGGTTCCTCTTGGCTTCACCGTGGGTGGGAGACCACGGTTACTGAGCCCCCCCGCAACGACAATGCGGGAACCCACTCGGGGGGGATGAAGCAATGGTTTAACAATCCGTTTCAAAACGAAACAGATTATGATGAATCGTGAGTTACGCAATTAGGGTGCTGATTGGATACAATCACTGTCTCTCCAACCACTCCACATGAACATCAACCAGATCGTTAACAAATTTTTTAATCGACATGAGTAAAATAATGAATGTTCTTGATATTACATAAAGTCGTTACAAAAAGAAACTCTTTGCCATATTATGTTTCATTGCAGGATGTTGTGCCGCACTATCTACGGCTCATCATCTTCTGCCTACATGGCCTGTTAGCAACTACGTATGTTGGGGTCGGCTTCCAGTCTATCTGAATAAGTACCAATATTTTACATGGACCGCTTGCGTATCACTATCACTATTTACGGCTATCTGTAGTAAATCTTGTTATGGGATTTTATAACTTCTTATAGTTTTAAACGTGCACCTTAATTCATTAAAATAAACAACAATGAAATTACAACGAGAGAATAAACGAAATAGGCTACTAACGACCAGTGACCTATCTGTAAAAACAAAAGTGGTGAAATGTATGGTTATGTCGCCTCTGCTTTGCGTTTTGGCCTTATATTTTGGGGCAATGCTACTAGGGTAGAGGAGGTATTAATAGCACCGAAAAAATGTATTCGAGTCATAAGTAAAATTTAACGAATAGATCATGCAAGCCACATTTCCAAAACTTAAAAATACTGACTGTACCATCACTGTATGTCTACGAAGCCTGTATCTTTGTAAAAAAAAACAACATGTCTTTATTTAAATCTGTTGAAAGTCAACGGCGTTCAAAAAAGTTGCACCCATTATATACTTAAACTAAATTTCTCCTTCTTTTAGTAAACATGCAATGGCTCTAAAACTTTATAACAAATTACCTGATCAAATTGAATCAAGCAGCAAGAGCAACATGCATGAATTTAAACGTAAGCTTTTTAAATCATTGATTGACAAGGCGTATTACTCGGTTAAAGAATACCTTAGTGACCTTCGATCAAAGTGACACATTAAAATAATGTTTGCAGAATTTTGATAATAATTCACGTTTTTATAGCATCTATCATTCTATACGAAATTGTGACTAAATATTATATATTTGTTTCGTACCGTCTCAATATATTAGTGTTTGGGAAGAAATTGTGACACTTACCTATTCATTTTTATTTTTTGTTTTAATTTTGTTAATTGACATTCGATTTACCACCCTATTTTGTATGCCTTGTGGCGGGACATAGTAGGTATGGACACACATAGTTTTGTTTTACACACCTGTATAATTTTTACTCTATGTTTACAAAATAATAAATGAATTTGAATATGGCTGTGATTGGATTGATTCATGATTGAGGTTTTATGATTGAAATTAAGATATTTTACTTACAACTCAATCTACGATATCAGATATTAATCCTATTTCTTTCTTTACGCCAAAATCAATTAGATACTAAATTGATAGTAAATCACAACCGCAGCAACTACCAAAGACGAGGAGCGATTCTCCTTTAGCCCTTCATAAGTTTTTGTTACCCAAAAATATTGCAAAGTAAATTGAACGGGCAGAAATAACCGTAGAACATTTTTCAGTCAAAAGACACCATAACACTTTTGGTCAACAGCGCGCGACTCGCGATTCCAAACTCTCCCACAAAATTTTGCTTACATCACCACTTTCGTATTTTATCCACGTTAAATTTGGACAAATCAGCTGACGTGATCTATGTATGGACATAGCAGCTGATGTAGGTACTCAGCATAAATCACCGTTTCTCTACGTTAACGTCGTGGTGGAGCTTGCGCACTCCTAACTGTAGGTCTGTGGCGGTAGAGTTTACTTTGCCGGAACAGATCTAGGCCAAGGAGCCAGACCAAAAGAAATACAGAAACCCGCAGGGCAGCATAGGGTGACCTGTTGGGCAATAGTGATCCCACGCTATCTCCCAGGATTAGTCTTGTTCCTCACCTCTGAGTTGCCTTTATTGACCGGCTGGAGTGAATACTGACGAGGAACGGAGCTCCCACCACTTTTTTGCCTTTATTGGTCGCTTCATATGTTTTCTTTTCATATTCTGCAATAGTCGCGCACCAACTTGATCCTTGGATGCACTTGTATAGTACGTAGGTACTCATCCTTGGGATGTTCGTCGGATGGTGCCTGATTCCATTTAAAATTGTCTAAGGGGTCTCTGCAAGTTGGCTTAGGCCTCTCGTAGGTCTTCCGAAGGACTGGAACCCTATTGTCCCGAATAATCATATGGAAATTGTAGTAAATAATCTTTTATAAAGTCACTGTATAATATACACGTTTCAGCAATATTCCCTTTAACAACATATTCCGTTTTTATGTATTCATCAAAACAGACATACTTACATCATAAAAAAAAACCCATGGATTCAACTCTCCTTTATGGATTTCGTTCATTAGTTATTACAAAAATCAGTGAAACAATCTTTAGATATTTGAAACAGTAGGTCTTTTGACCGTAGTTATCTTGAAAATAGTTAGAATAAACTTAGGTACAGTTGTTGCAAACCACGAGTGCGGTCGGCCCTTGTTTGTGTTTAGACGTGTACATGCATACTCGTAGTGTTAATGTGTGCGCGCGGGGCGTATGCGGGTACGCACACTGTCACTGTGGAGTTTCTCGCCCATTCTTCTCCATACGAAACTACATTTTGGAAGGGGCGACTAAAATCAATTCTATTTTAATGTAAATGTGGACGTTCAAAAGTGCCTTTTAAGTGCCTATTTGAAAAAATTACTTTGACTTTGACTTTGTCACACCATGCATGTACACGTCTAAACACAACCAAGAGCCGAACATGCTCGTGATTGGCAAGAACTATATTATAATACGAAACCATATGTAGGTAGAGTTAGGCTTCTTCAAGATCCCAGTTCCATTCATACTTAGAACAAATTAATAACAACCAGCAGTTTAGCAATTAAGGTTATAATTGCTAAACGCACTATCAATCACAATTTAAATCATTTTTAATGGTTCATAGGTTTGAAAAAATTGGCTGTTCAACAACGTAAAAAACGCAATGAATGTTGTTGAACCGTCAAATAGAAAGCCATTTGTACTGTTAGTGTGTTCGGATTAACCACAATGGAAGTAAAATAAATAGGTAAAAAATATATAGAATAAAATTTATCTAGACTCTAGACTTTTTGATTGTTTACTAATCACGGATAGAATCGTCGAAACATCGTTCAATAGAATTTCCCGCTTTTCCTCTCAACATAGCCGTCCGGTACGATTTTTCAACCTTTGTTTTACCGCGGTTTTACCCTTGATAGACAAGTAGCCGTTACCGTACTTTCCCAAAGATGAGTAATCATTCAACCTAAGACATTTTAAGATCAGGGAAACCCAAAAGCATGAAGCTTTTTCTTCACAGATAACTCTTTCAAGATAAAATATGGACAGGTGTTATCTAGTTATTGCTGTATTTATATACTACAAACATCACATATGATTTAGTAACCAAACAACTGTTTAACGTGGAGTTTGCTACCGAGAAGAAAATCATAACCAGGTAGGCATCAAATTACTAAGATTTTATAGGATTATTTAATTTATTGTGTCGTGATACCTATTTTTGTCGAGATTTGTAAATGTGTATTGCTTGTAATCTCAATAATTAACTTAAACATAGTATATCAGTTAAGTAAGTTGTTGTTGTTTGCATATGTATTAAACCTCGAATTCTGAGTGAGACTATATATGGAAGTGTTAAAGTCATTATTGTTCCACCGCACCGCAAAAACTTCAGCCTGCTAAACCAGATTTACATAGGGATATCCCTATTTGCACTATACAGTCCCCTTGTAATAAGCAAATGTGCTGTCAATGATCATGATAGGTGATGTTTTTTTAACTGTTTAACCAAATAGCAAGTGTAGCATTACCTAATGTACAGACCCACATAATATATCCACTCCCACCAACCGACAGCGGACGGATGATCACTAGTGCGTACGCTAGGCTCGCAGAAATGTTCATTGCTTTACCGATTATCCTGTTTGTTTTAGTGTGTACCTAGTTTATTTTTTGTGCTCATACCCCCTTATTACAGAACAAGGTTTTTCTTTAGGTATGGTTTAAACCTTCGAGCCTGTTTTTTAAATAAGAACCTAACTGAAATCGAAATACAGCTCCTTTTATAAAACTGACAAGTTAGTCCAGTGCTAAATTGTCAGTTTTGGAAAAGGAGCTTTAATTCTATATCAGTTCTAAGTTCTTATTTCAAAAACGAGCCCGATGGTTTAAACCATACCTAAAGAAAAACCTTGTTTTGTATTATGGGGGATAATGTTTAATATTTGACCTTATACCTATTTGGGAACAGATTTGCAGAAGAAACTTCAAATTAAATTATGTGACTATAGTACACTGTAGTAAAGTGGTTGTTCTTTACAACATTTAACTGAAAAGTCAGGCTTTACGCACATTGCACGTTGGGAGTAACCTTCTACATGTTGGTTACATGTATTCTATAACAAACATATATGATTACATCTTGATAAATCAATAACTATAATTTTGTTTCAGACATGTCCGGTCCAGGTGAAAAAAAGGAACAGAAGCCGTACCGTCCTCCTCCTCATGAGAGACCGTACGGACCACCAGACAACCCGAAGGATCGTCCTAGAGTATAACCAAACTAAGTTATACAATTCGGAATTTTGCGTACCTAAGCTATTCAAGTTAACGTTAAATATTTACATTGAGAGCTAAAGAAACGAAATTTTATCGTGGAAAATGACCCGGAGGCACCGACATAGTTTGAAAACTTAAGTTCTGTATGCCAGTAGCTAATAATGTATATCGAAGGATTGATAGCCACTGGAGGAGTCAAGTCCTCGAGTGGAGACAGTGAATCAACAAAAGTTGCGGGACACCCAGATTGATGGACTAGACGAACTAAAAGGAACCGAAGGAAGAACTGTTTGCGAAAGGCGCAGTATCAGTCGTTGTGGTGCAATTAGTGAGACGCCTGTCTGTCAATGGACTGCGATAAGCTAAATTGATCGACGAATTAATTGACAAAAGACAAATTACAGAAAAGTTATGAAAATATCCTCTAGTGCTCCATGTAATAATGTCCATAGGTCTACTAGACTATGTTTTGGTCTATTCACCATGAAGGTACGCAACTTGTATTGCTGACCTCAAAGGCCAAAACAACGGGTATGAAAATAATATTGATATCTGTAAATTGTTGGAAAAACACACGATCTATCGTGAAATGTTTGGGAAATCCCTAGCGAAATAGCACGAGATGTGAAAATCTTTTTAGTGTGCTAATCAACGCATCAATCAGAAATAGAAATCAACCAAGTGCTACTGTTCTATTTGTAAAACAAAAACATGTTAAAAAATAACAATTTTAAGTGTAGGTAGGAAACCAGTCAAACTGGTTAATGAATGAGAGTAACATAATATGAGTTATTTTATGTTTTATTTTTAGGGACTTTGTGTGTTAAATTTTATGTAGAATCTCTAATAAATTATGTTTTTATTTAATAATTTGGAATGTGTGTCTTTTCCCCATTCTCTCCGCAGTATTGCTAATAGGCAAACTAAAAAAAAAACCAAATCAAAGAGACAAAGTTTAAAACGGTTTAATGACATGACACAAAACAACACGTGCTTAATCTTATGTTATGTACAATTTGTAAATAAGACCTAAAACATCTGGAACTATAAGTAATGACGTTATTGAAATTAAATTAAAATGTTAATGAGGTAAAAGTCTGAAAGTTTTAAAACCAAAACCAAGTTTTAAGACTGTGATTATAAACGACTACAATATGATTGTTAAAACTGACATATAAAACAAATTCTGGGCAGAAATCCTGGGCGAGTACCTACTTATTATCACACTGCACCAGACACCGCTCCGGTGCGCGGTGCTGCGGTTTTTAACTTTGACTATCTTTGAATCTTGATTAGTATACAAAAACTACAGATAGATTGACGCCACATCTCCTGCGGTGCGGTTCCTTTAAAGTCATCATAAGTTGTAGCTATGGTCGCTTCCAGGTTAGCGGTGGGACAGGTGCTTAAGCCTTTTGAAGTATGACTACCTAGTTAGTTACATAACTAGCTTAGTTCATAATTGAAATTTAGAAACCTATAATAGCACCAGCCCCCTAAATGCGTAACTCACGATTAATCATAATCGGTTTCGTTTTGACTAAATTCATTTTCATAGCGTTATTTACGTTGTTGAGCAGACATATTTTTCGAACATATGAAGCAATGGTCCGTTTCAAAACGAAACAGATTATGATGAATCGTGAGTTACGCAATTAGGGTGCTGATTGGATAAAATCACTATCACTCCAACCACTCCACTTATGAACATCAACCGGATCGTTAAGAAAATTTTAAATCGAGATGAGTTAAACAATGAATGTTCTTGATATTGCATAAAGTCGTTACAAAAAGAAACTTATTGCCATACTTATGTATCATTGCAGGATGTTGTGCCGCACTATCTACGGTTCATCATCTTCTGCCTAGCCTGTTACCAACTAGGTATGTTGGGTCTATCTGAATAAGTACCAATATTTTACATGGACCACTTGCCTATCACTGTCTACGGCTATCTATAGTAAATCTTGTTATGGGATTTCTTAACCTCTTATAGTTTTAAACGTGCACCCTAATTCATTAAAATAAACAACAATTAAATTACAACGAGGGAATAAACGAAATTTGGTACAAACGACCAGTGACCTATCTGTAAAAACAAAAGTGGTGAAATGTATGGTTATGTCGTCTCTGCTTTGCGTTTTGGCCTTATATTTTGGGGCAATGCTACTAGGGTAGAGGAGGTATCAATAGCACAGAAAAAATGTGTTCGAGCCATAAGTAAATTAAACGAACAGATTCATGCAAGCCGCATTTCCAAAACTTAAAAATACTGACTGTACCATCACTTTATGTCAACGAAGCCTGTATCTTTGTAAAAAAAACAACATGTCTTTATAATCTGTTGAACGTCAACGGCGTTCAAAAAAGTTGCAACCATTATACACTAAAACTTTATAACAAATTACTTGATCAAATTGTATCAAGCAGCAACATGCATGAATTTAAACGTAAGCTTTTTAAATTATTGATTGACAAGGCATATTACTCGGTTAAAGAATACCTTAGTGACACATTAAAATAATGTTTGCAGAATTTTGTTGCTCTCTTATGATAATAATATTCTTTATGACATTTTTATAGCATCTATCATTTTAAACGAAATTGTGACTAAATATTATATAGGTACAGGATAAGTTTTTATCCAGTGCGCAAATTTTTACCATGAATTCAGCATATCATTCTAGAACCCCTAGCGCATAAATTTTTCGCCGGTTATACAAAAAAGAAACAACTATTTCATAGAAAAGTGCAATCCCTACGCGGTCAAAATGTATGGAACAACAGATTTTTTTTTGTATAACCGGCGAAAAATTTCTGCGGTAGAGGGTCTAGAATGATATGCTGAATTCATGGTAAAAATTTGCGCACTGGATAAAAACTTTTCCTGTATTTGTTTCGTGCCGTCTCAATCTACTCGTATTGACATACTGTTAATTAGATATTAGTGTTTGGAAAGAAATAATGACATCTTACGAGTATCTATTGATTTTTATGTTTTGTTTTAATTTTGTTTATTGATATTCGATTTACCACCCTGTTTTGTATTCCTTGTGGCGGGACATAGTAGGTATGGACAAACATAGTTTCATATAAAATCTGTATAATTTTTACTCTATGTTTACAAAATAATAAATGAATTTGAAAGGCTGTGTCTGCATTGATTCATGATTGAGGTTTATGATTGAAATTAAGATAGTTTACTTACGACTAAATCTATGTTAACAGGTATTAATTATATTTCTTTCTTTACGTCAAAATCAATTACTATATTGATAGTAAATGAATAGCTGTTAATCACAACCGCAGCAACTACCAAAGACCACGAGCGATTCTCCTTTAGCCGTTATTATAAGTTTGGGTTACCCAAAAATATTGCAAAGTAAATTGAACGGGCAGAAATAACCGTAGAACATTTTTCTGGCAAAAGACACCACAACACACTTTAGTCAACGGCGCGCGACTCGCGATTCCAAGCTCTCCCACAATTTATTTCCCACAAAATTTTGCTTACATCACCACTTTCGTATTTTATCCATGTTAAATTTGGACAAATCAGCTGACGTGATCTGTGTATGGACATAGCAGCTGATGTAGGTACTCAGTATAAATCGCCGTATATAATTTTACATATTGAGAATGAGAGAACGTTGTAGGCCTTACAGACTGTAGATTTGTAGACGATTTTCTATTCTGTATTCGTCTAAGTACCTGGTACTTATTGACAGGCCTGCGCTGTCCTCCCATACATTTTATCTCTGTAATTTGAAAACATTGTTATAGCCAATTATTTTTAAAAGAGTAAACGTGGAGTTTCTTGCCGGCTCTTCTCCATAGGAAACAACAATTTGGAATCGTGCACCTAGCTTCTGACGTTTCATAAGTGCCCATGCAGGTTTATAAGAAATAAAAATATTTTGATTTCATTTCATTTGATTTGAACGTAGTGGTGTGGGGCTTGCGCACTCCTAACTGTAGGTCTGTGCCGGTAAAGTTTACTTTGCCGGAACAGATCTCGGCCAAGGAGCCAGACCAAAAGAAATACAGAAACCCGCAGGGCAGCATTTGGCGAGCTGTTGGGCAATAGTGATCCCACGCTATCTCCCAAGATTAGTCTTGTTCCTCACCTCTGAGTTGCCTTTATTGACCGGCTGGAGTGAACACTGACAAGGAACAGAGCTCCCACCACTTTTTGCCTTTATTGGTCGCTTGATATGTTTTGTTTTCATATTCTGCAATAGTCGTGCACCAACCGGGGCTTGATCCTTGGATGCACTTGTATAGTACTAGGATGATCGTCGGATGGTGCCTGATTCCATTTAACATTGTCAAAGGAGGGGCTTCTGCAAGTTGGCCTCTCGTAGGTTTTCCGAAGGACTGGAACCCTATTGTCTCGAATAAACATATGAAAATTATAGTAAATAATCTTTTATAAAGTCACTGTATAATATACGTGTTTCAGCAATATTCCCTTTAACAACATATTCTGTTTTTATGTATTCATCAAAACAGACATACATCATAAAGAAACCCAAGGATGAGTAATTATTCAACTCTCCTTTATGGATTTCGTTCATTAGTTATTACAAAAATCAGTGAAACAATCTTTAGATATTTGAAACGGTAGTAGGTCTTTTGACCGTACTTATCTTGAAAATAGTTAGAATAATCTTAGGTACCTACAGTTGTTGCAAACCACGAGTGCGGTCAGCCCTTGTTTGTGTTTAGACATGTATATGCATACTCGTAGTGTTAATGTGTGCGCGCGGGGCGTATGCGGGTACGCACGCTGTCACTGTGGAGTTTCTCGCCCATTCTTCTCCATACGAAACTACATTTTGGAAGGGGCGACTAGAATCAATTCTATTTTAATGTAAATGTGGACGTTCAAAAGTGCCTTTTAAGTGCCTATTTGAAATAAATGCTTTGACTTTGACTTTGACTTTGTCACACCATGCATGTACACGTCTAAACTAAACACAACCAAGAGCCGAACACGCTCGTGATTGGCAAGAACTATATTATAATACGTAACCATATGTAGGCATAGTTAGGCTTCTTCAAGATCCCAGTTCCATTCATACTTAGAACAAATTAATAACAACCAGCAGTTTAGCAATTAAGGTTATAATTGCTAAACGCACTATCAATCACAATTTAAATCATTTTTAATGGTATTGCATGCATTGCTTCATAGGTTTGAAAAAATTGGCTGTTCAACAACGTAAAAAACGCAATGAATGTTGTTGAACCGTCAAATAGAAAGCCATTTGTACTGTTAGTGTGTTCGGATTAACCACAATGGAAGTAAAATAAATAGGTAAAAATGTATAGAATAAAATTTATCTAGACTCTAGACTTTTTGATTGTTTACTAATCACGGATAGAATCGTCGAAACATCGTTCAATAGAATTTCCCGCTTTTCCTCTCAACATAGCCGTCCGGTACGATTTTTCAACCTTTGTTTTACCGCGGTTTTACCCTTGATAGACAAGTAGCCGTTACCGTACTTTCCCAAAGATGAGTAATCATTCAACCTAAGACATTTGAAGATCAGGGAAACCCAAAAGCATGAAGCTTTTTCTTCACAGATAACTCTTTCAAGATAAAATATGGACAGGTGTTATCTAGTTATTGCTGTATTTATATACTACAAACATCACATATGATTTAGTAACCAAACAACTGTTTAACGTGGAGTTTGCTACCGAGAAGAAAATCATAACCAGGTAGGCATCAAATTACAAAAAATTTATAGGATTATTTAATTTATTGTGTCGTGATACCTATTTTTGTCGAGATTTGTAAATGTGTTTTGCTTGTAATCTCAATAATTAACTTAAACATAGTATATCAATTAAGTAAGTTGTTGTTGTTTACATATGTATGAAACCTCGAATTCTGACTGAGACTATATAAGGAAGTGTTAAAATCATTATTGTTCCACCGCACCGCGAAAATTTCAGCCTGCTAAACCAGATTTACATAGGGATATCCCTCTTTGCACTATAAAGTCCCCTTGTAATAAGTAAATGTGTTATCGATGATCATGATAGGTGATGTGTTTTTTTACTGTTTAACCAAATAACAAGTGTTGCATTACCTAATGTACAGACCCACATATCCACTCCCACCAACCGACAGCGGACGGAGGATCACTAGTGCGTACGCTAGGCTCGCAGAAATGTTCATTGTTTTACCGATTATCCAGTTTGTTTTACTGTGTACCTATTTTATTTTTTGTACTTATAATTTTTAATATTGTACCGTTGCTGTTAAACTTGCATTCGAATAACAGAAACAGCCCATCACAGACCCCCAAGCGAGCACTTTCGTACTCGAGTAATCCTTTGACTTTATATTTTGCAACAAATTTTCAGAAGAAAATTCAAATTAAGTTTTGTGACTATATTGTAGTTAACTATATAGAAGTAAAGTAGGTTGGCCTATGCATCATTTCAAAAAAAAAAGTCATATTTTACGCACGTTGCCCATTGGGAGTTACCTTTTAAATCAGAATTAATTTGTTAAAAACAAATGCTCTTTTACGTCATACATCTTGATAAATCAATAACTTTATTTTAATTTTGTTTCAGATATGTCCGGTCCAGGTGAAAAGAAGGAACAGAAGCCGTACCGTCCACCTCCATATGAGAGACCGTACGGACCACCAGACAACCCGAAGGATCGTCCAAGATTATAACAGAACCGAGCTATACGATTCGGAATTACAGTTTGCGTACCTAAGCTATTCAAGTTAACGTTAAATATTTACATCTGGAGTAAAACAAACGAAATTTTATCACGTGGAAAATGAACCAGAGGCACTGATATAGTCAGAAAATTAAAGTGCTGTAAGCCAGCATCTAGCAATGTGTGTCGATGGATTGATAGCCCGGAGGAGCCAAGTTTTCGAGTGGAGGCAGTGAATCAACAAACATTGCAGGACACCCAGCTTGATGGACAAGAGGGACTGAAAATGGAGCCGAAGACGCAGCCGTTTTGGTGACTGCGATAAGCTAAGTTGATCGATGAATTAATTGAAAAGCCACAAATGATAAAAAAGTTATGAAAGGAGCCTCTAGTGGTCCAGTTAATAATGTCCATAGGTCCAGCTGACTATATTTTGGTCTATTCACTATCAAAATACGCAACTTATATTGCTGACCTAAGGAGGTCTAGGGGCCAAAACGACAGCTACGAAAATAATACTGATATCTGTCAATTATTGGAAAAACACACGACCCATCACGAAATTTTTGGAGAATCCCTAGCGAGATAAGCACGAGATATGGAGATCTTTTTAGTGTGCTAAACAACACATCAATCAGAAATAGATGTCAAATAAGTGCTACTGTTCTATTTGTAAAACAAATAACATGTTTATAAACAAATAATTTTAAGTGTATGAATGAAAGTGAAGCTAGTTAATGAATGAGAGAATAATGTGAATTGTTTTATGTTTATTTTTAGCGAGTTTATGTGTTAAGTTTTATTGTAGAATCTCTGATAAATTATGGTTTTTATTTAATCATTTGGAATTTGTGTAATTTCTAGTACCCCCATCATCTTCGCAGTGTTGCTAGTACTCAAATGGAAAAAACGAAATCAAAGAGACAATGTTTAAAACGGTTTAATGACATGACATAAAACAACACGTGCCAAATCTTATTTCAAATCTTATATTAAGTTCAACAAAAAAAGGCCTAAAACATCTGAATTAATATGATACTATAAGTAATGACGTTAAGCATAGTGCCAAGTAACATAGAGTAACTTAACTCGAACAAACTGCACGCGGTGAATTGGAGACGATCATTGCTGACCAGTTCTTTAAACGTCTCTAAAACGGGCTTCCTTGACTGAACTGAAATTAAAATGTCAATTAGGTAAAAGTTGGAAAGTTTTAAAATTAAAATCAAGTTTTGAGAGTTTGTGATTATAAATGACACTGTTATCTGTCAACTATTACCTTCTGCTCGTGACTTTGTCCGCGTGAAATTTGTTATTTTATCCATTCAAATACAAGAATCCCATGATGCACAATCTCGAACAAAAGTAACACTCAAAATTGTCCCCAATTATGCGTCAGTAGTTACAGTTTATGATAAAAACGTATTTTTTTTGCAAATTAAACCTTTGCACACATGACTTATAATGGTTCTTACAAAGTGTTTTTTTTTTTTTTTTGGTTTCTGCAAAAAGTCTGACTGAAAGATGAGTGACGTTACTATCTGACACCTGCTCTCATTGCGCCCTATTTATACGGACGTTTTTGAGACGCTGATCGTGTTTCTTGGGTTTTTTGTATATCAATGGTTTTAACATAAAATATATCTTAAGACACTCGGCAATACTGTTATTTCCGGGGCAGCAGTTTTAAAGATAACCCTTCACATACAAACTCACTACCTCTTTATAATATTATAGTACATATACGGATATACAAAGAATTCAAACTTGGTTGAAACATATTTTATTGTACTTATTCTTTTAAAATTTGCACTCTACTAGCAGGTCACTTGATATGTCGATATTATTTTCTGCTCCATTCCTGATTATGTCCATTGAAACTGAACCAAATACTTAGCACCAAAATAAATTTACCCAGTTTTGAATAACAGCTTCGACAAACACCAACGCTCGACCCAGCTGAAAATCTTAAAATTAATAATAACATACATACCACATCTAAAGTCTATCAAGCACTTGATGATTAGGGTAATGGTCTGGTCAACTTCTTTACTCATTTGGTCGTTAATGTAACATCCGATGAAACACCAGAAGAAGGGCAAGACGCTCTTAACAATGACCAGCCATTTAAGTGACGCCTGAAATGATGACGACACTATGATTAAAAGTGACATAGCCAAGCATATTCTGGAAATAAATCTAGGACCAGTACCTAACCGTTTGAGTTTATGTGCATGGCAAGTTGAGGTGACAGATGGAGCTACTGAGGACTTAAATCGTTTTGGAACCATTAGCGGTAGACGTGTTTAAAACATAGGTTTTTCTGTCAATCATTGAAGACGACAGAGAAAATGAAGTTCTTATAAACCGGGTCTTAGGCGGTTATCACATTGCACCGAATACCGCTCCGGTGTGCGGTGCACTGAAATCTTGACTGTCATACAAAAATCACAGACTCACTGAAACACCATCTCCTGCGGTGCGGTTTCATTAAAGTTATTGAGCAAGAAACTAGCCTATAGCTATAGATAGTCGCTTCCACGTTGGCGGTGGGACAGGACCCTAAGCCCCTTTTGAAGTACCTATGGGTACCTATTTGGTTACATATCTAGCTTAGTTAACCAGCCTAGTTGATGAGGAGGGTTTCACGAAGGTAGAGAAGAAGAAGAAGAAGCCCTGCTCACGTAACTTGTGCGGTACCGCACCGAGTGGACCCAACATGTTGCTGCGCTCTGCTGTACCTACGACGCAGCTGTACATTTCGCGTCTGCATCATTCCACGAAGATTGAGGAAGTCGTGCAGTACATGAAAGTGAAGACCAACTGGACTCTGAGGGTCGAAAGGTTGGAATCGCACCACGACATCAACTTTAACTCATTCGTGGTACGAGTTCCAACATACCATCTACAGCACTGCATGAAAGAGGACTTTTGGCCGAAAGGTGTCGTATATCGACGTTTCCGAGGACGGTTACGTGACACCTCGCAGCGATACACGACGCCGACAACTTTACGTGTTTAGTTATAGTTTTAAGCTGGTTATTAATAATTTAATATGTATTAGTTTGTTATTATTGTTTATGATTATTTTGTGTATTTTATCTATGGGCCTTAGTTGCCTGATAATAAAATTATTATCATCTCGTTTATTTATTTATTTTCAGTCCTTATTACTACATTTTTAAATATTTTTATAAAAGAAACTTATAAAAAACATTTAAAAATATAAAAATACGCCGGTAACAAGAGCAGGGTCCAGGCTACCGGTGGTTAGGGCTCCAGAGACAGGAACCTCCTCACGATGCGAGCCGTACCGAGGAGTACTGCCTTCTGAATCAGGCCTTTGATCCAACCGCCTCACGAGAGCCTCGAGAGATGTTGATCGAGGCTTTCGGCCATCAGTCCATTGGCTGATACTACTATCGGCACAATTACAGCCGAGTCCACATTCCACATGTCAACAACCTCGTGAGCTAAGTCAAGATATTTAATTTGTTTCTCTTTCTCAGCTTTCACGAGGTTCCCGTCATGTGGAATGGTAACATCGACTATAATTGTGCGGCGCGTTAACCGATCTATCACCACTATATCAGGCTTATTGGCTACAATAGTCCTGTCAGTAATGATAGATCGGTCCCAGTACAACGTGACATGGTCATTTTCAAGAACTGGGTCGGGCACATACTTGTAATACGGTACCTCAGAATCCACAAGTTTATATTGCAAAGCAAGTTACTGATGTATAATCCTGGCTGCTTGGTTATGCCTGTGCAAGTATTCGCCGTTAGCCAGATGAGAACAACCAGAGATAATATGTCTGATGGACTCAACTGGGCGGTGGCATGCCCGAAACACGTCCACCGTCCCGTCCTTCATAATATGTCTCCGGTAGTTATTCGTCAAGACAACCTCATCCATAATTGCACAGACGAAACCTTCAGTTTCCCCAATTATTATTATTTTTGATTACTATTTGTTTTCCTCGGCCTAGCCGGGTAAAACTGATGGCACGGGCCTAAGCCAAGTGTCCAGCAGTGGGGTTAAGGGTGGGAGTAATACTACGAGTAGACTGTGTGTTAGTTGAAACTATTAGGTCTTTACCTATGAAATTGCCGTTCTGCAGTACTGGCCATTTCAAATCAAAATAATTTTTGTTTGGCTAAGAATTCTAATTTCAAATTAATTTTATTTTAAAAACATGGATTATTTTTTCTAAAAGTAGTCATTTCTTTATTGATTAGTGTTACATTTTCATCGCATTTCAATCTTTTTCGTCATCATGGATACGTTAAAAATTCGAGTAATTATGGAATATGAGTAGGTACCGTCGTGGCAGCAACGCGGCACAAGCGGCACGCAACATCAACGACGTTTACGGAGCTAACACTACAAACCAACGCACCACCTGTTATTGGTTTGCTCGCTTCCGTTCTGGAAATTTCGACCTGAAAAATGAACCTCGCGGTCGTCCGAAGAATTTGGTCGACAATGACGAATTAAAGGCGATTGTGGAAGCTGATGATACACAATCTACGGCTGAATTAGCAGCAGCTTTCGACGTTAGCGTCAAAACAATATTGGTCCATTTGCGTCAAATTGGCAAGGTAAAAAAGCTTGACAAATGGGTGCCCCACGAACTCAATGATCGCCAGCGCGAAGTACGCGTCGAGACGTGCCTTGCACTGCTCAACAGACACACAAATGAAGGAATTTTGAACCGCATTGTTACCTGCGATGAAAAATGGATTCTGTTTGATAACCGTAAGCGCTCAGCAAGTCGGTTGGATCCTGGTTCAGCACCTAAACAATGCCCTAAACGAAAACTTACCCCTAGAAAAGTGATGGTCACTGTTTGGTGGTCTAGCGCCGGTGTGATTCATCACAGCTTCTTACCAAACGGGGTGAGCATTACTGCAGATGTGTACTGTGAAGAACTGAACACAATGATGGAGAAGCTGGCGCATCTCCAACCAGCATTGGTCAATCGCTCGTCTCCGCTGCTCCTGCACGACAACGCGCGACCTCATACTGCACAGCAGACGGTCTCCAAGTTGCAAGAACTGGGGTTGGAAGCTCTCCGTCATCCGCCCTACTCACCAGACCTTGCGCCTACAGACTACTACTTTTTCCAGAATTTGGATAACTTCTTGGCGGGAAAAAAATTTAATACCCGAGAGGCAGTACAAAATGCCTTTGAAGAATTTGTTGCCTCCCGTCCAGCTGATTTCTTTAAGAAGGGCATCAATAAACTGCCACTGCGATGGCAAAGATGCATTGATTGCATGGGTGATTACTTCGATTAATACAAATAAAAAATTCATGAAAAAAATTCGTTTAAATTTTTTCATACAAAACGGCAATTTCATAGGTAAAGACCTATTATATTATGGGAGTATTGGTGCAAGGTGTCAGACTCACACTGAAGAAATTTTCTAACTAGCCTGCATGTGTTAAGAATCACTGCCTTCTGCAGCAGGTGGTAGGTGTTAGATGGCAGGTCGAGGGAACTAAGGGACTGATGAAGCTGTTTAGGTATTTGATGGGTTATCGATATAAAAGAAAGAACTAATAAGGATCAGACGGGATTTAATTCAATAACAGTAATACATGAATCTACGCGACAACGATTGTACAGCAAGAGAACGGAAGAGGTATATGTCAAAAGTGACATGCATAGTTTGACAGCTGAATGACACTGACGTATTGCGTTTAATCATTCCATCAACACTGGCCCTTAAACCAATAAAGTCTGCAAAAACAAACAGTATTTATACAAAAAAAAAAACTTATTAAATACACAGTAAATTACGAAACTTAGGAAACAGGAATACATTTAACTGTTAACATAACACTAATATATTCTAAATTAATCTAACCATTATTACCTTGGTGTTTTAACATTAATTGCATTACAAACTTATTATGTATTTCTTTTGTCAGTGGCTTTGTTAATAAATCTGCCAACATTTCACTTGTACACAAATACTTAACATCAATAGAACCATTACAAATATGTTCCCTAATAAAATGGTGCCGGATGTCTATGTGTTTAGTTCTAGCATGGAACATAGTATTTTTGCATAATTTCTGAGCTGACTGATTATCGTTCAAAATTGTAACTTTACACAATGCACCCAATATTTCATGCAAAAAATTACGAAGAAATAGAGCCTCCTTACAAGCATCAGAGAGAGACATATACTCAGCCTCTGTGCTTGATAAGGCTACGGTTCTCTGCTTTCTGCTCTCCCAGGAAACTATAGATTTGCCAACCTGAAACACATAACCCGTGTAGGATTTTCTATCTGTCTCGTTTCTGCCCCAGTCAGCGTCTGCATACCCTGTAATAGTTAATTCACCTTTTAGAAAATTTAAACATAATTCTTTTGAACCTTTGAGATAGCGTAGTACTCTTTTAGCTGATTTCCAGTGTGTTTCATTGTAGCAATCATTAAACTGGCTCAGGTAGCTGACTGCATGAGTAATATCTGGTCTTGATCCTACTGCGATGTACATTAATGACCCTATTAAACTTCTATAATCAAATTTGTCCTTTTCATCATTATTTGATTTTTCAAGTTTCACACCAGTCTCCATAGGGGTCGCTACAGGTTTGCAGTCATCCATTTGAAATTTTTTCAACACTTTATCAATATAATTTGTTTGATCCAAAGTAATTTTATCATCATACTTGCAGATCCTCATTCCTAAGATATGCCTTGCTGGCCCTAAATCTGTGATTTCAAACTCATTTTTGAGTTTATTTTTGATATCAATGACCTCCTTATAATATGTATTGGGTGTTGACATCAACAAAATGTCATCAACATAAAGTGCTATTATTATGAGTTTATCATTATTGTGTTCATAATAAACACATGCTTCTAATGATGACTTTGTGAAATGTAATATGTCACACATAACTTTATTTATTTTTCTCGTACCATGCTTTAGCTGCTTGCTTTAAGCCATAAATTGCTTTATTAAGTTTGAAAACTTTATTCCTGTTGCTTTTTATTGTGAAACCTTCAGGTTGTTCCATAAACACCAGTTCTTGAAGGTCACCGTTGAGAAAAGCAGTTTTTACATCTAAGTGTTGAATATCCATGTTGTATTCAGCAGCTATAGCTAAGAGTGTTCTAATACTTGAATATCTAACAACAGGAGAAAATGTCTCTTTGTAATCTATCCCATACCGTTGCGTGAACCCTTTAGCTACTAGTCTAGCTTTGTATTTAAGGAGTTCACCATTGACACCCAGTTTCTTTTTGAACACCCATTTACATTTCACAGGCGTTTGACCATTAACTCGATCAGTGAGTGTCCAGCATTTATTGATAACAAAAGAATTATACTCATCTTTCATTGCCTGCTTCCAGCCATCTGCATTTGGACCACTCAGCGCCTCCTGTACTGTTTGTGGTTCATCGGCGTCGCTGGTACAGGAAATTCCTTTGACGAGATGTGCTATCATGGAGTCACAATCACGTTCATTTTCTGAATTGGAACTTGAAGAAGACTCTTCATCTAAATCTGGAATATAAGTTTCATCCGCAGTATCGTTTGAATAAAAGCTTTCCTCGCTTTCAGAATCATTTACTGTTATTGCACTATATCTCGACTCAGGCTGATTTGGAATTGTGTCATCAGAATGGACCTCATTAGAGATATTTTCCTCAGTAGATGATTCTGTCGGAGTTTCTGTGTAAGTTACTTGTGTGAAAGCTTCTTTACAATGAATATCATCATTTGACACATTTTCTTTAACATATTTATCTTCTAAAAATGTTACATCTCGAGCCTTTAAACAATCTTTCGGATTTTCAGGGTCTAATAATCTGTAGCCCTTAGTATTTTCGCAATATCCTACGAAAATGAACTTCTTGGCTTTAGGTTCTAGTTTAGTTCGACGCTGTACATGTGCATAGGCAATGCAACCAAAAGTACGTAAATGTGAGATGGATACCTTTTTATTCGTCCATTTCTCCTCCGGAGTGCTCCCTTTGACAGCTATTGTGGGGGAACGGTTCTTTATGTAGACAGCTGTATTGACGGCTTCAGCCCAATATTTCTGACCAAGGCCCGCTTCCTGGAGCATACAGCGTGTCTTCTCCAATATTGTTCTATTAGCTCGTTCAGCAACTCCGTTTTGTTGTGGAGAGTATGGCACTGTTGTCTGGTGAACAATACCACACTCCTTCAGGAAATTCTGAAATTTTAAATTACAATATTCAGTTCCATTATCACTCCGTATCATTTTCAATTTCTTATTTGTCTGATTTTCTACTAGAACTTTCCATGCTTTAAATGTATCAAAGACTTCATCCTTCCTCTTCAAAAAATAAACAAAAGTCTTTCTAGAGTAATCATCTATGAATGTGATAAAATATTTTGCTCCACTAAATGATGTAGAGGGCAACGGACCACACAGGTCCGAATGTACCAACTCTAGAACTTCTTCAGCTCTGTTAAAAGAGTTCTTAGGAAAAGATTTACGAGTCTGCTTTCCCTCGATACATGATACACATTTCTGAAAAACATTGTTATTATATTTAATGCCTGAAACCATACCTTGCCTTAACAACTCCATGCTTCGATGATTGAGATGTGCAAGACGACGATGCCATACCTGCTGAGAAAGATTCTCTTCCTTCTCAATGACAGCAGGCACTGCAATCGATTTCGAACATTCTTTACTTACAGCTGTCTTGTCTACTTTACATGTCTTCTCAGCACAACCAGTATCTGCAAATCTGACTGAGGCATCACATTTCACAGTAAACTTACAATTTAAATTAGTTGATTCTACCGTGTCTAGTTGGTAGACACCATCACACAGTATGGCTGTAGCTACCACAGTCCTATCATCATAAATTTGACACCTGCTAGAACTAAACACCACTTTATATCCTTTTCTAACCATAGCACTTACAGATAACAAGTTTGCTGCCAAGCTAGGTACATAATAAACATGACTTATTGTCTTTATGTCACCATTTCTCATGCAAACACTGACAGAACCTCTTCCAGCAGTGTACAACTTATCACCATTAGCTATGTTCACTTCTATTGGCATTTCATCACTGACAAAATCACACATGCTGCTTTTGTCCCCACACATGTGTTCCGTAGCACCACTATCGATGTACCACGAACCATGCTTGATGTTTGCTGACAGCGCAATTAGTAGGGCCTTCGATTTATCTGTATTGGTCTGCTCCGTCTCCTTATGCCCAGACTTAGGACAATCTTTAATAAAGTGTCCTACTTTCTTGCACCTATAACATCTTGGTTGTTTCCGAACAAACAAGGCAGAGGCGGCTTCACTCTTGTCACTTCTACGAATGTTTTCCTGTAACAACTTTCCTTTCACTATCTCACTGGAAAGTTTTACATTTGAATTCTCCATTGCCATTATAAGTGGATCAAAGTCAGACGTCAACCCGCTTAACATTATCACAGCTATGAAATCATCCTCCAGTGGTGATCCTATTTCACTTAGCTGTTGTGACATCTCAGTTATTTTGTTTATATAGCTCTCCATACTTTCGCTCTCATTCAGCTTAGTTGCAAATAATGTTCTGAGGAGCCCTAGCCTTCGACATAATCCCTTGTCTTCATAAGCTTTTGTAAGATTGTTCCATGCTTCATGTGCCGTCTTTGCGTTCCGTATGTGTGGAATTACCGATGGCTGTATTGCCAATGCAATGCGTGCCAAAGCCTTCTTTTGTTTCTTGACATCATCTCCTTCGTTTTCCACACATTCCCATAGTTCTTCCTGAATCAATATCATCTTCATCATAAATTTCCACGAACTGTAGTTGTCAATTCCTTTTAGTTTCTCGATGGATAAAAAATTTGTAGAAGATACAGAGCCTGCCATTTTTACGAAACCACACCGCCGTATTTTTTGTAAGAGGTTATGTTTTCGCCGGTTTCCTTTTTTCGCGTAAAATATTTTGATTTTTCTACTTCTTTGATACTCTGGGCCCATAACCTGATGGGTTATCGATATAAAAGAAAGAACTAATAAGGATCAGACGGGATTTAATTCAATAACAGTAATACATGAATCTACGCGACAACGATTGTACAGCAAGAGAACGGAAGAGGTATATGTCAAAAGTGACATGCATAGTTTGACAGCTGAATGACACTGACGTATTGCGTTTAATCATTCCATCAACAGTATTACTCCTGTTGTAGATAGCACTATGGGGACTATTGTGACTTTTTGCAGATGCCAAAGTCGAGTTATTTCGTCTTTTAGTTCGGTGTATTTAGAAATTTTTTCGGCTATTGTAGTCTGTAAGTTATGCGTATTAGGCACAGCAATGTCTATAAGGAACCCAGTTTTATTTATTTTATCGATTAATGTGATGTCGGGTCTGTTAAAGTGGATTGTGCGGTCTGTGAGTATGGCTCTGTCGAAGTACAGTTTTGTTGTGGGGTTCTCTAATACCGTTTCAGGGTTATATTTATAATAAGGTACTATAGTGTCTATGAGTTTGTATTTATGAGCTAGTTTTTGGTGTGTGACGTTGGCGACTTGATCGTGTCGATGTTTGTAGTCTGTCTGGGCTATTGATTTGCAGGCACCGGTGATATGTTGGATTGTCTCTGGGGAACTATTGCATTTTCTACAAGTATCGGTTGCTAAATTTTTTATTATGTATTTTCTGTAGTTCTTAGTCTCAATTACTTGGTCTTGAATTGCAAGCATGAACCCTTCAGTTTCCGGGAATAGTTCGCCTGATTCAACCACGCGTTCGACGCATCTTTGTCGACATTTAATTGGCATAAATCTTGGCGATGTCTCCCGTGTAGAGACTTCTGGGTCCACTCTTGGCATTTGGTTCTGTCGTCAATCACTTTCTCGTTTTTTTGTTCTGTGGTGTCTTTTAAATTAAGAGGTATTATTATTAGTTCATTAATGAAATTTCAACACCTATATTACTAGTACCTGATTGGATACAATTACGGTCACTCCAACCACTCCACTTGTAAACATCAGCCAGATCGATAAGAAAATCTGAAATCAAGATGAGTTAAGCAATGAATAAACCAAACAAATAAAAACAAAGCAAAATAAACTTTTTGCCATAAAATCATTGCAGGATGTTGTGCGCCATTGTCCACAGTTATGGAAAATCCTGCTATGGGATCTCATAAATTATTAAATTACCTCTGTGATTGTTATTTATTCTTCAGTATACATAAATATTTTAGATGATGCAAACACAGTTTATCATCATCATCATTTCAGCCGAAAAACGTCCACTGCTGGACATAAGCCTTCCCCATTGTCCTCCTCCTCCTCCAACATACAGTTATTATAGTTTTATCGTGCACCATAATCATTGACTTCGAAATCGTTCATTCGATATCGACCAGTAATAAAACAACTTAAATACATAGGTACTTAATTAAAAATGAAACCACCATGAAATTACAACGTGGGCTAAAGCGGCCTTAACACCAGGTCACCAATCACCCTCTTATCTTGAAACTCTTTCAAATAAATTAATTAATTAACTGTACCAAATTAAACGAATTTCAGGTTTAACAAGAATTTCAAGTTTAGACCCTACCTGTAAACCGTAGCATTTTTCCAAAAGATGAACGCACGTGCTTAAATCGTCGTACAGTTTGCAAAGACATTTTAGATCAAATTGTGCTAGATCATCTACTTCAATAAATTCTATACTAGGGCTACAAACGTACTGAAGAATGCGTCCCATTCCCATATTCTCTTTGAAAATCATTTTAGGCAATCGTGCATTGTCATTATAAATTAATATTCTAGACAATTGATTATTTATCACTTTTATGAGTGCTAATAATAAAAACAAGTGCATGATTAAGTGCATAATTGATAAAAACGTTGGTATTCTTATCACAAGAATAAATGGTGGATATTTATTTACAATTTCCATACCAATTAAGATAACGAATATCACCATTGGTGTAAAATACCACAAATACATTTTGTAAGCGAATAACTTTAGGATATTGCCATTCATATTTACTTCTTTGACAATGGCATCAAACATTTCATGCATACTCATGCATATGGTTTCACTGTTAATAAGGTTTATAATTAAAATTAAGATATTTACAACTAAATCTATGATATCAGGTATTAATTCCATTTCTTTCTTTACGTCAAAATCAATTACTCTATTGATAGTAAATGAAAAGCTGCTAATCAAAGCCGCAGCAACTACTAAAGACCAGAGATTTAGCCAAAAATTTATCTTGAGCGATTCTCCTTTAGCCGTTATTATAGGTTTGGGTAACCCAAAAATATTGCAAATTAAATTAAACGGACGGAAATAACTGTAGAACATTTTTCAGTCACAAGACACCACAACGCTGTATGGTTACAATCGTTCACAAAAATGTGGAATGAGACTCGAACAGCTATTGAAAAGAAATCATAATGTGATTAAAATACCATTTTCGGTTAGCTCAACAATTTTACATGAAATTCCACTTAAACAAAATTGAAACTTACTATAAAGAACGGGTATTCTCGAAGGCTAAAATGCTGTTTTCAGTGGTTATTCGTCATATCAGATCTTTTATTTTTTAACGAATATTATTGTTTTGCCTTTTTTTTTTGAGAATGGGTAATCATCAAATAACTTCTCGCTATCTGGGTGAAGCGTGTCAGACTTTAACTGACTAAAACCCACCCGTGTTCCTTCAGTTGATTGCTTTGCCTGATGTTACATTCTTATCACGAAGGTTGTAGGTACAATCATAATGTATCGGGTTAGGTTTTATACTTTCTTGATAATACTGGATCAACCCAATAGATGACACCACTTAACCATCGATTGGTCCTTTATGCCATTTCATTAGAAGAAATTGGTCTTTTCTTCGTGAACGAAGACTATACATCTTGACGATGGGACTCCCTTTTCCGAACGTAGACTCCGATTCGGTCCGTTGTGCGTGGACTATAAGATCTTATTGATTAAATATCAATGTAGCAGAAAAAAAAGCGTCAGGTGCGTAAACAAGGCAAAATATGTAAGGATCGTAGCAGGCTGTGTTCTATAGTTTCTGCATACCCCCATAGAAGAATGCGTGAGTTTATGTGCATATATCCATAAATGTTAAAGAATGTAGAGTAGCGACCGTTAACATGTCACATGGATTTTCAAGAAAGTACGGCTTTCTGGCACATTGTCGTCCGTCACTAATTTCTGTGAAACAACCAATCTCCGTCATCTCAGGATCAAAAGGGATGAGGCTCTTGCAAGGCTGCAAAACAACTTTGCAGCATTGCAAAACAAATAACTATTTCATTCGAGACAGTTTTAGAATTAAATGTTTTAAAATATACTCATATATTGAAACAGACTTAACTTGAAAGAACTTGCTTTATGGTAATATTGAAATACCTAATTACTTGATTTTACTTTTGTGAGGTTTTGTGTAGAATTTCGTATCAAAAGTAGTGTACTGCCACAGGGATCTTTCGTTGGTCCTGTTCATATTTGGTACATTCGTGGTATCTGTGGTGTTTATTTAGCTAATTTTAAAGCTGACTTTAATTATTATTAAAGGGCATTTCCCTAGACTAAAATATACAGTTTTGCTAAAAAAAAAACCATGCAATGAATCAGCCTCAAATACTTTTCTTATGAAAATTCGGTACCTGCAATTAAACAAATATTTCAGTTCGTTATTGTTTCGAAGGCAAAGTACATTTTATCTTATCATGAAATGCGTTGAATTTCTTCTAACCGATATGATAAGGGTGTGAATCAGATGATAGGTACAAATATACGATAACCAACCGAAGTGTCCAGTGAGGTATTGAACACCTGTGAAACAAACAGTTCAGTATATTGTTTATTTTTTGTAAACTATAAAGTAATTACCACCATGTCCCACAGTAAGTAATCTTTTAAATACTCTACTAGCATTGCAAGTTTGAGTTTCCCATTAGTAGAAAAGTAAAACTGCTTTTGTATAAGTACTTATGTATATTCTTCTACAGGTGATGAAGAATGAATACCTAACATTTCTTTTCCAAAATGTAGATCCTAGAACGGAGTAAATAAAAATTTGTTTTCATATCTCTAAACTAATGTGGCTAGTTGGCTACTTATTAATTATTGTTTGATGCAAACGACAATCAACAACTTAGATGTAGGTATATCAATTTATTAGCAAATATGACATCAAAGTCATCATATTGAAATTCATCAATAATCACTTTTGTTTGTGAAAACCTAAGAACTTATGTCAACTTCACTTCATTGCAACCAGTTCCTTATGTCACTTTTTTTCTTTACTTAGATCCTCCGCACGGGCCACCCCCGCCGTACTACACCGGTCATGGGCATCCTCCGCCACCCGGTGGATCATACACGTACGTGCCGACCCCAGTGATGATGCCGGTGTACCAGCCCCCGCAGCCTCAGCCGCCACCAGAACCCACACCGCCTACCTTCGTCACCAACTACATCTACCAACAGCCACCGCAACCGCCACCAGTTGTTATTGTTGAAGGTCTATATAAATTCTAGAAAATTATCCAAGTAGTTTTCAAAGCGATCGGATATGACAAAATTAAGCGGTTCAACCAAATTTTGCCTAAAAAGCGCAAGGGCGTGGAAGTAAAAGGTACCTACAATAAGTGACATTGGGTGATTCACTTTTATGTTTACTTATTTATTTCGGTATTTCATAAGAACATCAAAAGCATTTAAAAGCAATGTAATCGACATTGGCTTACAGTACTTCATTTGGTTTGCTTCATCCAAGTTGAAAGGCATAATGTGTGAACCGTGGTTATTTTATTACTCATTGGACTTACTATCTAAGATATAATCACTAAGCCTTGTAATCCGAAAAATGGGAATAACATGCCAATATGATGATAAACCGAAATAAAAAGTGACGAAACAATGTCATTCGATAATCGATCTACCAAATATTATATATAACAAATAAAACATTTTGTGAGTATGTACTGTTAAATTAGCAAAAGACGATCTTACGTTGTACAGGCTGGCTATAAAATAACTTTAATCACGTTCATTTAAATTAAGCCTTCAAATATAATTATTTGCATAGGTTTCTGTTTCGGATCTCACAGTACTATTGGTTAGATTCTTATAGTTAATTGTACCATATGCGATATTGATGCCGTTATGATATTTCCTTTCTTTCAAAGTAATCTAATACTTGAATTGTTACTGGTATTAATCAAGATGCTATCAAATTTTGTTCCGCAAAGAGCATTTTGTTACTAGTCTACCAACAATTGGGGTTCCACAGGGTACAACGTTGAGCCCCATGCTCTGATTTTATACATATTCAGGAAGCAAGGTACGTCTTATATTTGCAGAAGTTCATGTTCAACCTCCACCTCCACCAAGTAATCATTGGAGTAGCTTATTGAGACAGGGAGCCGAGAAGGGATTGGCATCGATGGGCAAAGGGTTGGCAGTGCTCGAAAATAATCTGCGCTCTAGGAATTCTAGTAAGAACTAATCTATGATTCAGTATCATAGTAAATTCACGTCGCAGTCTGTAGATGCCTTCTTATGTAATTGAATGCACAATAGAGTCGTTTGAAGAATACAAAATGATAAGTACCTATGATTGTTCGTTTTTCTGCTGTGCAAGCCTTTTCTAGTTTAATGAACAATAAACACGATTTTGTGACAGAAATTATCAACATGTCTTATTTTTCGTTACAGATCCTATTGAGTGGGTACCAGCTACCACGTCGGACGTTACTTCACTGACGCACAAAGCTTTCGTAGCTGGCAGGGAAGGTTGGGATGGCAGTCCCCTCTGCATCATCAGGTCTCACCACAGCGGAGAGTTTATTCCGGGGAAACTGGCCATCAAACATCGCTCCGCTTATGTGCCACATGGAGGGAAAGAAATCCCCGTACATAACTTTGAAGTACGTCACTGCATCAAAAACAATTCACATAATGAAAAATACATGGATAAGAGAAAAGTTCTCCTAGTCTTTTGAGAATTTCAGAGTTTTCATAAAATTAAGAGCAATCAAAACAAAATTTATATTTATTTGTTTATAAGAAAAGAGAATAATTGATGAAATCCGCTTGCTACCCGTATATAGCTGTTTGTTCCTAAGACTTTCTATCTCCTTCTCGTTATATAATATATGTAAGCATGATGCGATATTATTTTATTACAATGTGTCTGTTATCTCCAGGTGCTGTGCTGCCCACCTCACGCAGTACGTTGGCTGCACAGCAGCAACGGCCAGGTCCCAGTAGGAGCCATAGCAGCAGGCAACACCCACAATGGTGAACCGCTTTACATTGGACGCGTTAGCCACATGCGATCTCTGACACCCGGCAAAGTAAGTACCTACTTTTATAGACCCATCTTTAACGCTTATCATTAGTCGATTGAGGTTCACAGGTAAAGGTAGTTCTCCCCAAGCACCACTTAAGCAATCAGACTTACCTCGATTAGCCTATTAGGTATTGTTTCTTTTACAAACAGAAACGTTTATATCGCAGACTGATCTGATCATCATAAGTACCCCCCCGAGTGGGTTCCCGCATTGTCGTTGCGGGGGGGCTCAGTAACCGTGGTCTCCCATCCACGGTGAAGCCAAGAGGAACCCAAAGGTGGGGCCGCTCGTCAGGGCTTTTGCCTTCAAGCCATTGACGGAGCGGCCAAAAAGTAGGTTGCGGTGAGGTGCACCGCAACTGAGGTGGGCCGCGATGTCGAATGGGAGGCATCACGGCTGAGGGTTACGGGCTGCGGTAGAGGAGGAGTGCCGGTGCTTCTGAGCAGCGCTCTTCCCTTCCGTGGCCTGGACGGGGCCGCCACCGTTTGATGGCGGACGCGGTGGAGCCGCAGGGGAAGAGGAGTGTCGGTATAGCGTCAGCCGCTCTCCCTATCCCCTGCGGCCGATAAGTGGTAGACGGGACGGCGCGTTGTGTTCCACACGCGCGCCAAAAGATGTCAGCAACCACTGGTGGGGTCCGCAAGGGCCGATGCCTGCCAGGGATGCGGGTTTGTTCGAAAGAGATACCACGGCCCCTGGCATACGGGCTACTGAGGGAACACGGGTGGGTTTTAGTCAGTAAAAGTCTGACACGCCCTCCTGCTCTACTCAGCAGGAGAAGTCATTTGATGATTTCCCACCCAAAAAAAAAAAAAAAAAATCATCATACGTAATATCTATAGCATAGCTAAACCATAGTGAAAATGCAAAAGGACGATCGTAAAAATGTTTTTTGAATCACCGTGTGTCACTCTTAATCAATTTTATTAAAAAAAAATGTTCTCAAGTAATTTTTTGTTTAACAACTAACACCTAATGAATAAAAACGGAGTAGCATAACTTGTCAAATTTTTGTCCCATTTCTAAATCTTTATTGCTTCTGAGGAAATTATTTGAAAAATAGCATGACACACGGGTTATATTATTGACTTTAATTTATTTTATAAGTCGGACTAGCAACCACAAACTGACACATTTTGAAGACAAAGGACACTACATGGTTGGAACGTCCTTCCTTTGTTTCTGTTTGCTCAGGATGAGATGCACTAACACTTGAATGAATGAAATGCACCGATCCCACCGTGGCTTGACCAGACTCGATTAAACGAATGAACCCCATCATTTGCATTAGACCCTGGAGCCTCATGCTTCATGGCGTTCCAGACGCCATTGCATATCAAGAAGTAGACTGGGGGCGCGGTAATGGTCAGGTAGACGTGCCCTTATGTAAAAACAAAAAATTAAACCCTTGAATATTTCGACTATTTGGGTCCGAACGCAGAGCAGTCAAAGATGGTAATAGGTAATATTTGCTCTGCACATGATCCAAAACCACTTGATACTTCACATTAATTTGCTTCATCATTATTGATACATGAATTATTTCGAACAAATAACGAACCTCCATTGTTGCATTGACTGTAAGACTAGCTGATCCTTACTTCTTCATTGAATTCACTGAACATACTGATTAATTCCTACCCAGAGCGGGAGAAGTTATTTGATGATTTCCCACTCAAACAAAAAAAAAAAACACTGTCTCATCAATGCCCAGCCCAAACCTTTGGACCTAGAAAGCTGAAATTTTGCACAGAGGTTCCCTTTATAATGTAGACAAGGAACAAGGAAGGATTTTTCGAAATTCAACCCGTAAGGGAGATATATAGGGGATAAAAGTTCCGCGCGGGCGAAGCCGCTGGCAAAAGCTAGTAATTTATAATATTTCCATTTCAGGTGCACCCCAGTCACGGATGCTGCTACATTTCGTTCGGCGGGTCTGAAATTACACACAAAACTTACGAAGTGCTGTGCAGAATCGTTGGTTGAATACCAGCAATTTATTAAATATAACACACGATATTATACAATTTACCAATCCATGCCATAATTAATCTTTTTATGTGTTTTGAGATTCCTTAGCATTATATTTTTCTATTATTTTAATAGTGTTTGTTTTGTTAATATACATACATACATAAACACCCGGCTTTATTACCATGGGGGAGCCAGAAACTACAGATCGTCACCTGCTGTACTATCTTTACACACTCCTTTTGCCTTATTTACGTTCATAACCCTCCCGTTGCGAGCAGTGTTGCCACCTTGGATTTTTAAGGCGTATTTTAAAAATACGTATTTTTTAAATTTTGTGTAATTTTACCAGACATAAATATATTAGACTGTATTTCTGCTGTCCTATGTCCTCTGAAATACTGAAATACGGCGCCAAGACATTTTTAATAACTTCAGTACACTTAGCATTTTTAAGTCGTCCGTTGCTTTGGAATCAGGGAAAGTCGATTTTACTAAATCTGTGAGATGATCAATACAGGAAACTGAACTGTGTTCTGTGATGAAAAGAGCGAATATTCGGTAAAGGTTTAAGCCAGGTTTGGGATTCATCTAGTGACTCTTTTCTATACTTCTGTGCGTATTTTTTTTTCTTGAGTGTAACTTCCGTTATTGGATAATATTTACAGCTTCAAGCCTTCACACACTGTTGCAAAAAACGACTCTATCAAACTTTAAGACTTTTCAACAGCACGAACGAAATTCCGGACATAGAATGACACATAAAAAGAGAACGTTAACTAACGACTGCCCCTAGGGATTCCCCGGTCATAGAGTAAGCATAGAACGGTTCATTTAACTATTTCGATCAAACACATCGAGCGCTCTTGGCGCTCCGATTGGCCTTGGATTAGTGACGGACCAATCGGAGCGCCGAACGCGCTCGATGCGTATGATCGAAATGGTTAATTAAATGATACTCACACTAGGGCCACTGATCTTTCTAAAGAACATCATCAATAAGGTCACTGTCTTGCTAGGGCGTCTCCTCCCGTCGTTTCCACCTTACCTTGCCTTACCTTTTGCTTCTATTATGATTTATTTTTGCACATTTCTACTTAGTCTTACGAAAACGTTTTACTTACCGAAACAAAACAATAAAGTTAAAAAAAAAAAACGACGGTTGCACTCCGGGAGTGCCGGCAAAAGTGAAAACTTAAATATTAACGTTGTGCATTTTTGATATTTTGGAATGGTTTTTTTTTTTTGGGTGGGAAATCATCAAATAACTTCTCCCGCTCTGGGTGGAGCAGGAGGGCGTGTCAGACTTTTACTGACTAAAACCCACCCGTGTTCCTTCAGTAGCCCGTATGCCAGGGCCTGTGGTGTCTCTTTCGAACAAACCCGCACCCCTGGCAGGCATCGGCCCTTGCGGGCCCCATCATTTTTGTGCTGACATCTTTTTGAGGCGCGCGTAGAACACAACGCGCCGTCGACTTGGGCTTGGTCCTTACCGGACAGCGAGCTACCCATTACTCGCCGTCCGCAAGCCCATGCCTACGGTGGCCGGAAATCGGCCTGGGATTCCCGACGCCCAGGGCGTCTCCGTATCCTGCGGCGGCTAGGGTCGCGAGGGCGCATATGCTGCCTCTCCCTCACGTGCGCCGCCTCCCTCTTCGCGAGCATTACTGCTTCGCTGAAGGAGGTGACGGCTCCCCATGCCCTTTCGCTCCGTACCATGGCCTGGACCAGGGCCGGACGCGAGAGATCGCCGCCGCCGATCGCCTCCACGAGGACACTGAAATGTTGGGGGTCCTAAGGTTTCTTAATTAGACAACCAACTCGATCGAATGTACTTTAATCAATGTAATAAAGGAATATATTTTATAATGCGCATTAAAGTAAAGTGCTTACTTAGCCTAAAATTATACTTGTATTCTAAAGGAGCGTACTCACTACGTTATACACTATTAGGGAGCATACATACACTTCACCTCCGGGGGCGAAGAAAAAAAAAATATATAAACTGGGTGTTTTTTTTTTTTTCTTTTTTTTTTTTTTTTTAGTTGTCTCAAAGCAACTCTACTAATAACATTACATTATACTTGTCCAAACTATATTAATAACTGTAATATATGTATTACTTATAACATTACAATGTTTATGACCTATACTACTAATATTACCTACATGTTTTTTTTTTTTTTTTTTTTAATTTAATTAACATTAGTCTTAACTATACGAATACTAGGTATACCTACACAATACAATATATTTTTTATTGGAAATATGGTCTTGTTCTATTTTTATGAACTAATTCTATTTTATTCTTTTTATATATCCTAACATTACAACCTAAATCTTCTTTTACTCTAAAGGGACCTTCAAATATAGCATCTAGTTTACGACCTGTCTCATTTTTTATTAAAATTAAGTCATTTTCCTTATACACTATTGAATTTACTGATTTATCGTACAATTCCTTGCGTTTGTGTTTATTACACAATACATTCTTTTTGCGTCGGCATGGGCTAACTGTAAACGATATTTTAATTGCAATGGATAATTATCACTATTGTACAATGGTTCTACTGACTCAATAATTCGACTTGGTATTCGACACAGTTTACCAAAAACTAGTTCGTAAGGCATGTATTTTGTTTCTGAATGGACTGTATTGTTGAAACTAAAACACCAATACGGTAACCAATAGCTCCATGTATCAGTATGGTTTTCACATTGGATCCTTAAAAATGCACCCAAACCCTTGTGTGCATTTTCAAGAGCTCCAATCGATTGGTGATGATAGGCAGTTGAAGATAATTTTTTAATATCAAGAAGTTTACAAACCTGTTCCATAGTAGCGGAGATGAACTCTGTCCCTCGATCTGTTGCTATTATTTCAGGAATTCCAAATATTAAAATAAAATGTCTTACAAATGCATTAGCTATGGACACGGTTTCTTTATTTTTTAATGGTATTGCTTGAACAAATTTAGATAACTCGCATTGAATGGTCAGTATGTAACAGTTTCCGTCTATGTCTCTATCTAATGGACCCACTACATCTAAATAAATCTTTTGAAAAGCAGTGGACGCCGTAGTAGTAATTACCATCGGTTCTTTTATGTATCGGATATACTTTGACTTCTGACATTTCGTACACTTTTTTATGAATGTTTGTACGTCCTTTTCTATACTCGGCCAATAATATCTCTTTTTAATAGTATTTACCATTCTGCGCACTCCAGCATGACCACTGGATGGCAGTAAATGGAAGTCATTCATAATTATAATTTTTTCTTTGTCATCACTTATTCGTTTTACTCCTCGTAATATACATATTCGTGGTCCGGACCAATTTTCTAATTTCGTTGCCTCATCACATACGTTTTTAATTAAATCTGTATTATCTTTATTTTTAATCATACACACTTCTTCAATATGTAACTTGTTACAAAACAAACTTAATTTCTGCACAAATTCGGCTCGCGTAAAATGTGCCTTGAAATCAAGATTTATGCAAATAATCTTTTTTTTTTCTAAAAATACAAAACATTCACAGGCATCAGTTATAATATCACCGTCTCTCAATTTATTTAATTCGCTACTATTAATAAAACTCATTTCGACTGAGTCGCACGGTTTTCTTAATATATCTACAACCCTTGGTTGGCCAGACCAATAGTCAGGAGATCCATTAAGATCCGCCTTCTCTTCGTCATCCTTATTTTTTCCTAATTCTTCTTCTAACTTTCGCTTTTGTGCCCTAGTCATAACAGCAACCACTTGCGCTTGCATATTCTTAAGTTCGTCTGATGTAATACATATTCTAGACAAAGCATCTGCAAATGTATATTCTTCTAATGTCAAACGGAATTTAAGAAGCCTACTTGATGGATCTCTCATGCCAAAAAGATAAATTAAAGGTTTGTGATCTGTCATTATTGTGAATTCTCTTCCATACACATAAGGTCTAAAATATTTGACAGCCCAAACTATTGCTAGAAGCTCTTTCTGAATTGTCGGGTAATTCTTTTCCGCTTTATTCAAAGGTCTACTTGCATACGCTATAGGTCTGTGATCTTTATTGCACAGCACGGCACCAACTGCAGTGTCTGAAGCATCTGTTTGTAATATGAATTCATTGTTTTCTCTAAAATCTGGATATTGCAAAATAGGTGATGAAATTAATGCAATTTTTAGATATTCAAAGGCATGTTTACAATCATCAGTCCAAATGAAGGGTTCGCTTTTTCTACATAATTTATTTAATGGCATAGCTATTTGTGAAAAATGTTTTATGAATTTACGGTAATAGTTGCAAAAAGCTACGAAACGTTTAACTTCATCTGCCGTATTGGGTGTTGGGTAATTTTTCAATACGGTGGTTTTTTCTAGATCTGGTGAAACACCTTTCTCTGATACAACGTGACCTAGATAAAGAATTTCTTTCTTTAAAAATTCGCATTTTTGAGGGTTTAATTTTAATTTTACTTTTCTTAATCTTTCCATTATATTTATTAAGTTTTGGTTATGAATTTGCAAATTTCTGCCAAATACAATAAGATCATCCTGATATACTAAGCATTTGTCGTAAGTCAAACCAGACATTGCTACTGACATCATACGGCTAAATGCGCTTGGACTTATCTTGAGACCCATAGGTAAACGTTTCATTTGATACTGACCTGTATTGGTAGTAAATGCAGTTAATTTTCGACTGTTAGGTTCTAAACTCACTTGATAATAACCTTGGTGAAGGTCAAGGTGCGTGAAATATACAGCTCCAGAAAGTGAATCTAAAATTTCATTGATGTTTGGTAAAGGGAACTTATCATCACAAACCGTCTCATTTAATTTTCTGTAGTCTACTACTAATCGCCATTTCTTATCAGATCCTTCTTTACTATTTTTTTGTACTAATAAAATCGGACTTGACCATTCACTGTTTGTTTCTTCTATTATATCATCTTCTATCATTTTATTAATCTGTTTAGCTATCTCTGGTTTTAACGCTTGCGGTAACCTATATGGCTTAACGTATACAGGAGTAGAATTTTGTTTTATGATAATGGATTGCTCATAAATGTTTGTAGTAGTTAATTTATCTCCGTCTATATAAAAATTATCTGAGTATTTTGCGCAAATCGCTTCAATTGATTTTCTCTCTTCTTCATTTAAATAATCTAATTTAAGTTGTGTTAACAGTGTTTCAACCCTGGAAACGTTGATAGTATTATTACTAAATTGACAAATGTTGTAGTCACTCAAGGATAGCATACTAGGATTAAAACTTGTTAAGGTAATATCCTTCTCAGAAACGTTAAGAATCTTTATAGGTATCCTGTTATTTTTTACTGTGGCTATCGTATTTGCCAGATACACATCCTTCGCTAGCTCTTGTCCACAGACAATGACATCCTCATTCTCATTTTTACCTACGTTTATTAAATGAATTGACTCTGACCGAGCTGGAATAATCAGGCTATCTATTCTCATTACACGTTCATCAACGAGATTAAAGTTACAATCTTTTCCATAATAATACAATGTTAAAATATTAGTATTTAAGTTAATGTTTGCTTGATACTTTTTTTAAGAAATCTAACCCGATAATCCCGTCTGCCTTTAATGGTATCGACTCAAAAATCATAAACGAGTGCTGAAATATTTCGCTGTTATACTTCAAACTTAAATCCACTAAACCTCTAGAACGCTTTTGTCCACCGATTCCATTTATCAAAGTTTTATCTTTTCGAACGACAACGTTTCTTGGTAACGCTTCACTTTTAATAATGGACAAAGAAGCGCCTGTATCAACGAGCCAGACATATTTAATATTATTAACGTAAAAAACTACATATTTTGCGTTGCCTAAATTTGATAAAACACAATGTTTAAGATCGAAAAAACTGGTGTTCCGATTCTTTTTTATCTGTATTGTCATTTAAGCATGGCTTATTGTTTTCGTTCTGTTCTGCTAAACATACATTGCTGTTATTATTTCTGAAATATCTTGAACCCCTAGTACTTCTTTGACCCCTGTTATAATTTGATAATACACGATAGTTATGCTTATTTCCGTTATTATACCTATTTCCCCTGTAATTACCACGCCATGTATATCTTTGATTATTGTAATTACCATATTGGCCACGACTATAACTGTTACTATATTGACCACGATTATTATTGAAATTAAGATTACTATGCCGCCTTAAATTATTAAAACCTCGTCCATATCTAGATGCATGTAATACATTACCTGGTCATGGCTGGCATTCTGTATCTTCATCTTTGGCTGCTTGGATTGCATCTTTCAGGCTGCTATAGTTCCTCGCCGAGATGATCGTGCCCAATTTTGAACTGCGTAGTCCTTCTGAAAAACGTTTTATGGCAAGCTTTTCATTCAAAGGTTTAACACTCCAAATGCATTTGAATTACCTTCTGTCTGAGATATAGTAAGTTCAGTAAACAGCTTTTCAATTTCTGTGGAAAACTCCTCGATGCTACGTGAACCCTGTTTTATACTTTGCAAACGTGTCTGTAGGGCCGTAAAGGATTTTTGGGTCAATAGATGGCATCTCAAATCTTTAATTAGGTCTTGAATGGTCTTATAATTCCCTGTAATGCGTAACTTGGCATTTTCGGACAATCTACTTTTTAGAATAAATGTAATAAGTAGTGTCTTACCTTTCTCATCCAGCATATCTGCATACATCTCTGTCGAATCTATCAAGCGTTTAGTTGTCTCTTCAACACCGTCCATTGCTGGAAGCAAACTACATGCCACTTTAAGGTCAAACTCCATTTTGTCTGAATTTATTTCTGGGAGAATACACAACCTATTTATTTCGTCAAACGTTATCTGAATTTTTTGAAATATATCCAATGCCGATGCAACCAATTCCGTATCACTGCCTTTTTCTAAAAGTAACAATATTTTTCCACATTGATCAAAAATACTTTTTGCCTCATCTAACTTCGTCTCAACAACTTGACCTTTATATCTAGTTTGTCCTTTCTTAATCAAGTATTTCCTAATATCTACCAGACCGTTATGTTTTTCTAACAAACTATCGATCATAATAAAATATTACTTAAAACTATCATGCTAAGTATTTCATAAAGGAACAAACAAAAGAATCATGTTAACATAATTACTGCGAAACGACACACAAGAATTTCACACGTTGCAGTTTTAGCCGCGAGGTATCATATTTACTGAGTCTTCGTGCACTATTTTACGTCGTTTAAGTTTTTGCGTTATAAAACAAATTGATAGGAGTCTGAATGATAATCACTGAGTTATTTATAGAATTCACTTGTATATATACTTGTATATATATATATAGAATTGACTTTGATGCTGGATTAGTTAGCAGATGTACCTTCCATTCGTCCACGAAGGGATGCCCTTATGCGCTGAATTGCGTTGACTCCGATTTCTTCTTGTATCCATTGACGATGGCAGGTGCGGTAGTATTTCAGGAATAAATAAATTACCAGGAGTTATGACTGCGAGAATAATGGTAGTGACCGTGCTCAGCCGCTCCATGTGTCCTCCGATGTCCTTCAGAAGGGGTCATTGTTTCCACCAGCAGCATTTTGATTGACGAATACCTCGTCCTTTTCTACCTTGGAGTTACACATTTTGAAAATCGGCGCGCAACAAAAACTTTACTTAATCTGCCCCTTGGCAGACCCTAAGGCAGGGTCGCCATGAAATGTTGGGGGTCCTAAGGTTTCTTAATTAGACAACCAACTCGATCGAATGTACTTTAATCAATGTAATAAAGGAATATATTTTATAATGCGCATCAAAGTAAAGTGCTTACTTAGCCTAAAATTATACTTATATTCTAAAGGAGCGTACTCACTACGTTATACACTATTAGGGAGCATACATACACTTATACTACACACTACACACATCCGAAACAGGAACCTCCCGAAACAACCGTGTCCGGTGAGGACCTGCGTCAGACGGAAGGTGAGGACGCCATGCCGCCTCTCAAACCACTCCTCAAAGTGGGGACTTACCGCCGCAATCGTGGCTTGCCTAATATTTTGGAATGGTTAGGGAATCATTTTGCACGAATTGCTTTAATTATCAGTATAAAAGTACTATCATTTAAGTGGTAGAGTACAATATTTATTTATTGCGCTATCGTACACAAACATGACAATTTATATTACATTAAAAAGTTTATCTCTCAGAAAAATCAAGCCATCAGCTGTCACCATCCGTGGATGCGCGTGGCACGCTGTAACATAAACACACACGAATATTCGCGCAAGCGCCCTGCGCCGCCTAAACGAAACAGCAGGCGCAGGCATACATTTTCGCCGCGCCGTAGAAAGAGAGGGGGATACTTCCTCTCCTACGCTGCGCCGGCTGCCTACTCTCCATCCTTCTTACGAATTTTCGATTGGGTCACGTGTCCTGACGCGAGTTTAATTTTTTTACCCATTACAAAAAAAAGCGTACAACGCCGCTAAAGAAGTTTAAACTTCAAAAAAAAATTTACAAAATAAAACAAAAACCTACGGTCATTACAAGCTCGAACTAAGATCACTTCTGATGCAGTTCATGTGAACTAAGAAACTCTGCCAGGAATGTTTATGATTCCTCAGTTTTGATTTTCAATTATTTTTGGTTCAGGTGGAACTGAAGCCAAAACCGATAAACGGCACCTAATTATTAATTTTACTTTATTGGTCACATAGCAAGTAGTCGACCCGGTACCAACATGTTTGGCGATAAATGGCGAGAAGAGCCGACCCCAAATAAGCTGAGCGGAGATAGAGACTTATATTAGAAGTCGCCATAGGAAAGCATGAATGTGGTGAATATGGTGATCAATGCTCGTGGCTTCTCTATAAGAGATGAGGCCGTTGCCCTGTAGTGGGTCAGTAATAGGCTGGTATTATTATTATATTTCTACATATATCTGGACTATGTGGTCCAGGTCCTTTGGTAGGCGTACGAGGGGTTGAAGCCATGTAGTGTCAACTGACGATTACTTCTGTACGCACTATGCATGTGCACCCAAGGACAACGACCGGTTGGTGTACGACCATTGCAGGAAATTCCTATTTCCATCTCCGAACCTATGTTTGGGTGGCTTAAGTGGACTGGTTACCAAGAACTATGGAATGACTAATGCCCTCTGCCCGATTAATGTTTTATATCTAGTCACGTATAAAATGGCAAAGGGTGACTTGCACATTCAATAATAGCCCCCGGGCACTGTCGCTAGTTCATAGTTTTTTTTTTTTGGTTGGGATATCATCAAATAACTTCTCCCGCTCTGGTCGAAGCAGGTGAGCGTGTCAGACCCACCCGTATTCCCTCAGCAGCCTATGTGCCAGGGGCGACGGTATCTCTTTCGAACAACCCGCACCCCTGGCAGTCGCTAGTACATAGTGACGCACCGACAAGGGGGCAACATGTCTTGAGGCGCTTTTAACATGAGGAGTGGAGAGGTATTCCACTCCTCATGTTATTATCAAGACAATCCCGAAAGTACAGTCAAAACCCCACAACATCTGGCTGTAATACTTTCTTCCTCCGAGCACGTTATCTCTTGCAAGTCTTCACTTAAGCGGGCTATTAAAAGCAAGAAAGAGGTGGGAGCTCTGTTCTTCGTCAGCGTTCACTCCAGCCGTCTAATAAAGGCAAGCTGGAAGTAAGGAACAAGACAACTCTCGGGATATAGGATCTGTGGCATCGCTACTGCCCAACAGCTGGCCATATGCTGCCCTGCGGGTTTCTGTATCTCCCGTTGTCTCGCTCCTCATACTAGATCTGTCCCGGCAAAGTAAACTCTACCGGCACAGACCTAGAGTTTGGAGCGCGCAAGCCCTACCATGACATCAACGTAAGGATACGGCAGTGGTTTTATTATAATTATAGTAAAGAAGATTTCAAAATGTTATCGAAATCGAATATGATTAATTTTAAAATCTAATAAATATCAAAATCGTTGAATAAATATCGAATATCGAAATTGTGTCGAAGTCGAGGCACATTTTATCTAATCATGAAATGCGTTGAAGTTCTAGCCGATATGATAAGCGCGTGAATCAGATGATAGGTACGAATAAATGATAAACAACTGAAGTGTCCAGTGCGGTTTTGAACACCTGTGAAACAAACAGTTCAGTATATTGTTTATTTTGGTGAACATCATTTAATTTCCACCATGTCCCACAGTAAGTAATCCTAGCTTTGAAGCTTTTGTCTTTATTTAGTTGAAAGTAAAAACTGCTTCCTGGTAGACTAATTGATTGTTAGATATCTTAGGGTGATACGGTTATTAATGATATAAAACGAACCATTTCTTTTCCGAAACGTTAATTCTAGAACGAAGTATAACGAATTAATTATAACGAATTAATTAATTAATGTTTTCTGCAAACAACAATGAAAAACTTTGATGATGAAGTATTTTAGTAGCAAATATTACATCGTAGTCCGCAGTGTCTTGAAATTCATTATGACTCATCAGTAAACTTTTCTTTATGAAACCTTTAGAACCAATGTTATCTTTCTTTTCCAACCAATTCATCATGTTCTGATTCATCTGAATCATGTTCTGATTTTCTTGACTTTTAATTAGACCCTCCGCACGGGCCACCTCCACCGTATTACACTGGTTATGGGCATCCTCCGCCACCCGGTGGGTCATACACGTACGTGCCGGCTCCAGTGATGATGCCGGTGTACCAGCCCCCGCCGCCACACCCACCACCAGAACCCACACCGCCTACCTACGTCACCAACCACATCTACCACCAGCCACCGCAGCCGCCGCCAGTCACCATTGTTCAAGGTACTATCCACAATTCTGGAAACTCGTCTCAGTAGTTTTAGAAGAATTCAGTTATGACAATATCACACGGTTCAACCAAATTTATTCAAAGGAGTGGAAGAAAAAGATAGGTATGACCGACATTGGATGATTCACTTCTATGATTACACAATTATTTATTTATTTACGTTTAATAAGAACGCCAAAAACTATATATTTAACATTGGCTTACATAAGTATAAACTTGAATTTGGTTACTTCATCCTAGTTGATATGCATATTATGTGTAATTTCTTTATTAAAGAGTTATTGGGCTCGTAAACTTTAATTTATCTGAAACACAATCAGTAGGCCTAGTTATCCGCAATATGGGAATAACATGCTATTAAATGATGATAAGACGAAACAAACAGTGACAAAACAAAAAGCATTTTAAGGTTTCTGTACAGCCAGTTAGATTCTTATTTTTTAGAGATAGAGTGTAACAAACTCGATATTGAGTCGCTTTGATAAGTCCCAACTTTCAAAGCTTCAGTACCTTCCTACATCATAAATTTATAACTGAAACAAAACTAAATAGGATTATTTTTGGATTTGCAAAGAGGTTTTTGTTCCAAAACATCCCAATAATAGGGGTTCCACAAGGTAACACGTTCAGCCCCATGCTTTTCTTTAATGCAAGAAAGATATAAAAACATAACGTACTCAAAAAGCATGGTTCTCCTTATATTTACAGAAGTCCATGTTCCACCCCCACCTCCACCTCCACCAAGTAATCATTGGAGTAGCTTATTGAGAGAGGGAGCCGAGAAGGGATTGGCGTCGATGGGCAAAGGGTTGGCAGTGCTCGAAAATAATCTTCGCTCTAGGAATTATAGTAAGAACTAATCTATGATTCAGTCATCATCTGCCTAGCTCTTTCGGCCAGTCGGCTGGCTTGCAGTCTAACCGGGTGCAGCTGAATACCCTTATCATTCAGTGTCATAGTAAATTCAAGTCGCAGTACAATTTTGCAGTATTTAGGAGTCCCTTGTCCATGCAGCAAATTGATTGCACTCTATATTCATTATGATATGGACGTTTTTGTTTCTATCTTCCATATTTTTCTATTACTCACAATGAAAATTCATAAAAACCCGATTTTATGACAAAATAATTTAAATAAGCTTATTTTTCGTTACAGATGTCATTGAATGGATACCAGCTACCACATCTGACGTTGCTTCATTAGCACACAAAGCTTACGTAGCTGGCAGAGAAGGTTGGGATGGCAGTCCTCTCTGCATCATCAGGTCGCACCACAGCGGAGAGTTTATTCCGGGGAAACTGGCCATCAAACATCGCTCTGCTTATGTGCCACATGGAGGAAAAGAAATCCCCGTACATAACTTTGAAGTACGTCACTGCATATTTTATTTAAATTTTATTAAAAAAGCAGCAAAAACACTTAGCATAATGATAAACAAAGACATATATAGCCCTTGAATTGGCACAGTAGATATATGCGTAAACTGATAAGAGAAAACTTCTCCCCCAGTCTTTGTGGACTCGAGAGTTTTCATAATATCAAAAGTAAATAAATAATTATTTGAAAATTATAAAATGATAATCACTGATGAAATCTGCACTATGAAGCTATTTGTTGGTAATATAAGTATAGTGCTATGTTATTTTATTACAATGTGTCTATTATCTCCAGGTTCTGTGCTGCCCACCTCACGCAGTACGTTGGCTGCACAGCAGCAACGGCCAGGTCCCAGTAGGAGCCATGGCAGCTGGCAATACCCATAGTGGGGAACCACTTTACATTGGACGCGTTAGCCACATGCGGTCTCTTACACCCGGCAAAGTAAGTTCTTTCACAAACTTATCTTTAACCTTCTTCATCATTGGGCACGCCACGATTGCGGCGGTAAGTCCCCTCTTTGAGGAGTGGTTTGAGAGGCGGCATGGCGTCCTCACCTTCCGCCTGACGCAGGTCCTCACCGGACACGGTTGCGCATTCTTTAGTAAGTCCCTTAGTCGCCTTCTACGACATCCACGGGAAGAAATGGGATGGTGCTATTATTTTATGTGCGGCACCACACGGAACGCCTCTTGGGCACGCCACGATTGCGGCGGTAAGTCTCCTCTTTGAGGAGTAGCTAGAGGGGCGGCATGGCGTCCTCACCTTTCGCCTGACGCAGCCTCTCACCGGAAACGGTAGTTTCGGGAAGTTCCTGTTTCGGATAGGGCGGGAGGAAACGCCCGGGTGTTTCCACTGCGAAGATCGCCCTGAGGACACGGTGGAGCACACGGTGGCGGTCTGCCCTGCTTGGGCGGAGCACCGCCGTGTCCTCGTGGAGGCGATCGGCGGCGGCGATCTCTCGCGTCCGGCCCTGGTCCAGGCCATGGTACGGAGCGAGAGGGCATGGGGAGCCGTCACCTCCTTCAGCGAAGCAGTGATGCTCGCGAAGAGGGAGGCGGCGCACGTGAGGGAGAGGCAGCATATGCGCCCTCACGACCCTAGCCGCCGCAGGATACGGAGACGCCCTGGGCGTCGGGAATCCCAGGCCGATTTCCGGCCACCGTAGGCATGGGCTTGCGGACGGCGAGTAATGGGTAGCTGGCTGTCCGGTAAGGACCAAGCCCAAGTCGACGGCGCGTTGTGTTCCACGCGCGCCTCAAAGAGATGTCAGCACAAAAAGTGATGGGACCCGCAAGGGTCGATGCCTGCCAGGGGTGCGGGTTTGTTCGAAAGAGACACCACAGCCCCTGGCATACGGGCTACTGAAGGAACACGGATGGGTTTTAGTCAGTAAAAGTCTGACACGCCCTCCTGCTCCACCCAGAGCGGGAGAAGTTATTTGATGATTTCCCACCCAAAAAAAAAAAAAAACCTTCTTCATCATTAGTCGATTGACGTCCATAGTTTTAAGCAGGGCGCAGGCAGCTTCAGTTTAACACTGTTTGCTGTTATTTAAATATAGCTCTCCTCATCACGGCCACTTTATCGCAACTATTTCATTTACAAACAGGAACCTTTAAATCCTATCTTATACCCTCTTTGATTCTTGATCTTTCTACCTCTAGCTGACCATAATGAGACGTCTAATTTAAGAAATAATGTAACTTAGTATTACCTCATTTTTAAGTATATCAGTATCTTGTTCGTATGTTGTTTTAATGTTAATATCTAAATAATGTTCAATTAATTCAATTTTATTGCAATTAAGGAAATTACTTGCAAAGCTACATGACGATAGGGTTTTCATAATGACTATTTTAATTCACTTTGTGTAAGTGGGAACAGCAACCACAAACTGACACATTTTGACGACAAAGGACATAACACGGTTCGTTAACACTTCATGTGGTGAACTTCCTTCCCCTGATTTGTTTGAGTTCAAAGGGATTTGCGCCAGTAGGTACTTTATTTAACTACAATTCAATCTAAGACTGTAAAACGTTAAGAAGAACCCCTGAATATTTCAGCTATTTGGGTCCGTACCATTAACATTTGCTGCACAGTTTAAGCTCAGGGTAGTTAAAAATGACGGTAATATTATCACCGCACATGGTTTAAAATTACTTGACACTTCACAAACATTTGCTTCATCATCGTTGGAACGTGATACATTGCTGGACAAATTTTTGTTTCCATTCTTTCATTTCCTTAATTTTTCTCCATATTTTCCTCCATTTTTGCATAGACTGTAGAACCGAACCTTACATCTCCATTGAACTCACTAAAGTTACCGATAACTTTAGTTGGTTTACTGTAAGAATTTAATTTTGAATTATGAGTTAAATTACATGATTTTTTCCATTTCAGGTGCACCCCAGTCACGGATGCTGCTATATTTCGTTCGGCGGGTCTGAAATTGCACACAAATCTTACGAAGTACTATGCAGAATTGTTGGTTGAAAACCGCAAACTATAAAATATAACATTAACACCCGATATTATACCATTTTCCATCCTATCCCTCTACCAATCTTTTTATTTGAACTCATCTATTACTTTAGTTTTACTTTTTCATTAACCTTCAAGTTTTAAGATACAGAAAAAATATATTCTGATGTTGTTTTAATACTGTTTTTTTTTTGTTTATATATGACTAGCTGTTGCCCTCGGCTTCGCCCGTGTCGAAGTTGAAAATTATCCCACGGGAACGTACTACCGGGATGAAAACTATCCTATCTATAATATATAATAATAATAATTTATCATTTATTCTCTCTTCACAAAGCTGACTTAAATTTAAAGTGTACAAATAATGTCCCAGCTGTATGCCATCCTTGTGAGAGACTGGTGCCTGATATAGGTTTTTGGAAAAAACCTGTGATTCAGGTCACCAGGCCCCTTCCACGGCTAGCATTAGCTTTACAAAGATACCGTGCAAGAGTTGAAGTTAAGTAATATTCATAAAAAGAAAATCAAACTAGGTGAGAGTTAAACAATATGCTTAACACAAATAAAAATTTAAAGAAGAAGAACTAATATAAAAAAATAAAAAAAAAATACCTAATCATAATTTCTGCAGAAGTTATTGAGTCATGTTGTGAGACGATATGTGAGTGTGTTTATCTTGTGTGAAGTGTTAGTCTATTAGACGTATGTGAGTAATTCAGAAGAGCAGTGTGAGAGTGAAGGTGACTTTTTGTAGAGTGAGTGCAGCGAGTGTTGTTTTTCAAGAAGATGAGGAACAGTTATCTATAAACTATCTGTGTGCCAAATTCCATCCAAAACCACTCAACCGTGTTTGCGTGATTGAGTAACAAACATCCAAACATCTTCACACTCTTTCACATACACACATACTCAACCTATAACTTTCCCACTGCTGGGACACAGGCCTCCTCTCCGTGAGAGGGAGTGGGCCGTAATCCACCACGCGGGCCCAGTGCGGGTTGGTAAATGTCACATGTCTTCGATTTTTTTTTTCAAACTTTCACATTTATAATATTAGTAAGATTTCCATTAGCACATTCCCAAATAAAACGCTGAAAATAAAATGGAAAATCCAAAAACCCGACTGCAACTGAAAACTTCAAAACAAGATCACTTTTCAGCAGTCTGATCCAGTCGGTGACAGGGATCACAAGTTTTGTAACCACCCTTATTTTATTTACAGACGCACATCAAGCTATCCCAAACTGTCAAACTTCCCCAATTGAGCAGGAACCTTATTCTTTTGCAATAAAGTTGAAAAACTATCAAAGAAATTTGACAAATTGGGGTAGCTTGATGTGCTGGCGTCTGTACCTACGTACTTTTTAAGCTTTTAAGCAAATAAACGATTATGATAATGATTATGGGTACCTACTTTAATTCAATTTCAGATTTGGTGCCACCAAATGCTTAAGACTGCAAAAGTGATCTTGTTTTGAACTTTTTTATCTTCTTTTCGACTGGACCTAGTCTTTGTTGCCACGCAGTCGGTTAGAATATCACCCTCAACTGGTTAGCATTAAGATTTCTGGACGCAGTTACATATTAAGCTGAGCATGTAGGAAGAACTGAAACCGAAACTGGATAACAGTACCTAGTTATTAATTTTACTTTATTGGTCACATAACAAGAAATGGACCAAGATCTAGGGCCTAAAAACACAACTCGCAAGTATCTGCCCAGGTTTTCTTTTGATTAGCAAGGACGTATCTATAGGAAATATTAATTTAAGTCATGGAGCCATTTAGGAAATGAAATATAAGAATTATTTTTTTTTTAACTTAGACCCGTTAAACGACATAGATCGTAGCATTTCCTAGCTGACGATTGATCGTATTAATAATTAAACCTTTTCAAAAGTAACAATAATCTTGTTCTCACCAAACTCATATAAGCCGAAAGACGTACTTTCCTGACATCTCAAGCAGATGTTGATATTACAGCTATGCAGATGTTGATATGATAGCTCGTTCCTCGTTGATTGACGTTTTCTGTTTATAAAAGTGGTGCTGTGGAAGGTTAAATAAATCGGCAATATCAGGAGCTTTTGTCAGAAGGCAGGATTTACTACATGTTTGGATGATGACCCTTCAGATGATAAAACTTGTTCGTTTGATCCACATAACAAAATCAGCCTATATCAGTCAGGCCGTAATCCACGCGGGCCCAGTACGTTTTGGTAATTTTGGTTTGGTTTTGAATTTTTTGTTCAGAACACCGGTTTGCTCACGTTTTCTAACGATGTTCATTTGATCTACTCTTCTTAATTCCCAGTAAGTTTTTAAAGTTTAAAGCTAAGAACAAAAAGAAAACCATAATTGTAAGTAGTATCAAATATGTAAATTTTATTAACTCAAAAATTTAAATTTATTAGAAGTAGCAAAGTTGCTTGATTGCTTTATCACTCAACGTGAGTTCTTGAGGGTCATCTCTGCATGTCCATGGGGTGGCTGCCCATGTCTCCGCCATCCGGAGGAGGGGCCCAACCGCCGCCATCATTGTTGAATGCGTTGTCCACAACGGTCACGCCACCACCGTCATCACCGCAGCAACTACAGCATAAACCCATGATTTGAACCTGGAAAAGTTAATAACATTTTAATAAGTTAGTTTTCTACCTAATAGGTGTTCTACATAATAACTGGTGAAATAAGGGTGAACTATAGATACGTCTTCCCATCTCAACCCTTCTGGGCATACCTACAAGTGTGATGTGTTACACTCTTAATAAGATACTAGACATACATGTTACTTCTATTTCGTATATAGATTTGATTTCTAGTTTCGCATTTAGCTACGTTTTATGAAGACTCTGAAATTAGTCGGTCCCTGGTCCATTAAAACTGTGCAAATAGATAAACCATTGGCATACCTAACCGACCGCGTAAAATAAGTACCTATAGCTACTAGGCTTAGCCTAAAGTAGGTACCTAAGCCGGATACCATAAGTGGGCATACAAGTATGGTGAACTTTGTAAGGTGAATAGGTAGTACTTACGTCGGTCCACCGACTGCACAATGCAAAAAAATATAGGTAGGTATCATTGTTCCAAATCTGACACTGCAAATATGTCTGCAATGATAAGATTAAATGGAAGGCCTTCCATTGTTGATTGGAGAACTGCATGACAATAGGTGGGTATGCCATTGATATATATCGATATTTGAGAAGTAGGTACTTATATACTTACTTCTTTTGAACTCTAACCCAAGGTAAGTAACAATGAAATTGAAAACAGTAGGTAATATGGTTAATTAAGCTAACCAGGACCATATAGCTATGATATTACCTATCAATAAAAACCCGCAAAACTTTAACTGCATATAATATGGGCGTCAGATCCTACGGTTTTTTACGTTATTGCATGATAATCCAGCTTAAAATACTGGTGTTCAGTTGCATCCGGTTGGACTGGAAGCTGACTCCAACATAGTTGGGAAAAGTTTAGGCAGTTTGACATGTAAACCAGCCACCGGCCCACCAAAAGCGAATTCCTTATGAATAGTGTAATATCAGAGGCAACGCAGATGCGTTACCATCTCAGAACCAAGGCTGAAATATCTCCCAAAGCCTAATTTCAATGTTATTGATATCGTCATAATCATGCGCTTGACAGGGTGTTATGGCGCTGGAGACGCCTTTGTTCACCAGTGGACAGCGATAAGTTGAGTTGATGACGCGCTAGACAAAATTGGTGTTAACAGCAGAAAGAGGCTAAGAGCTGATACGAGTAGAGATTCTATAACCACCAACATCCATAAATAATGTTGGTTGTAGCCTTGTAGGAAAGTGATTTTTTACGCATTACATTGGGGTCAATATCATCACCTACTACTTGATGCAGAAGACGAAATCAACAACCTGTGTAGCTTAGAAACCGTGTTAACATCTTGAATCCCCTTTCATCAAGTCTTTTAGCATCCACGTTCTCTGCACGTCCATTAGAACATTCTTAGATGCATAAATAGATAATAATTCTGTAGAGTGTACAATTATTTTAATATAAGCTATCATATTAAGGCGATGATGAAAGAACATATCGTTTAAAAACGTTATTACGTTTCTTAAATAAATGTTCCAGACGGGTGTCTTTCCACTAAACACGTACTAAAATAACCTTTCAGATTTAATATGACCTTAATTATATAATAAATTACTATCTAATAAATAAACTTACTAAGTACACAAGTACCTATTCAAGTTTCAAAGATAGAATATAATGTAACAAAACTTACCTTTATATGAGTTTATCCAACTGTTGATTCACAACGAATACAAAAATGTATTTTATTTTACAAAGCGACTTATTATGTAGCCCACTTGCTAGCTAAAGCGATGCCTGTGTCCAGTAAGATAAGATAAATTATCGATAATTCACTACCAAAAAAGAAATATTTATTTTTCATACGATTTGTATGAATCACGTAAGGCATTTTTCACATTTAGCATAACATAATGTCAAAGAAATTGTCGGGATTGGATTTGAAGCACGACAATGCGTCAATTGCCTTAGGTAATTTGTTTGTTATCACTTATCAGTCTTCAAAAAAACTGATTTGATATCTAGATTTCATTCTTACTGCGGTATTTAAAACCTTCAGATGATAATTTGCAAGTAATTACGATCGCCACCCATATTTTAATCAGTTACCACTAAATAATTTATTTCATAGAAGTTATGTAGTTGCTTCGATCGTATTATTCAATCAATCGATCGATAACAGTTGATGTAAAATGAGGTTCGAGCAATAAGAGTGATCGGAGAAATGAATGTATTGAGTGTATAAAGTAGTAAACATTACCTACAACATAAATGTCAATGCTAGTGTATGTACTTTAAAAGTATTGAAATCAATTATTTGTAAAATAATTACTAGTACGGCGGGTTGGATGTGGGAAGCACAAGACCGGTCGAAATGGAGGAGCCTGGGGGAGGCCTATGTCCAGCTGTGGACGTCTTTCGGCTGAAATGATGATGATGATGATGATGACGGCGGGTTGTGGTGGGGCGGCTGCTGCAGGTGCGGAAAACCTCAAATAGCGCAAATATTCCAATCTTATTGGAACCTATATGTTCGAGCCGTTTGGGGTTGAAACTCCAGGGTCATGTGGTCCGAGTGCCCACTTAGGTTTACAAGACATTTCCCAGCGATTGGTCGACTCTTCACGTGACCAATGGGCTGGCCTATTTTTCGGCCAAAGATTCAGCATTGCCGTACAACGTGGCAATGCTGCCAGCCTTTTTGGCACTTTTCCCATTGACAACGATGCGGACGTATTATTTGATGCTTTATGATTATTTTCTTTTTATATACCTGTACTTATTATTATTTTATGACCAGTAGTTTTAATAGTTGTAATTCAGCCAAGTGCGTTTAGGATTGTTTGATAATAATGATACTTTGACAAGTATTTACATCACATATCTCAGATATAAGGTGTAGCCCTGTGATGTATGCAATAGGTCACAGCAGTACCTAGGCTCCTTGCAAAAAAATCACTAGGCAAAACGTAAAAGCGACGAAGTAAACGTTGAAATTGTTAGGCATTCCCAAAAAATAAAAAGCAATTCATCCTCTGCCTTGCCTTTTCCTACTTATATTTGTCAAATTATAATCTAAAAGAGATGTCAGCACCAATTGGTGAGGTCCGTAAGAGCCGGTGCCTACCAGGGGTGCGAGTTGTTCGAAAGAGATAGGTACCGTGGCTCCTGGCACACAGGTAACTGAGAGAACACGGGTGGGTTTTAGTCAGTAAAACTGACACGCCCTCCCGCTCCCTAATACTAATTTCCCACCATAAAAAAAATCAGCACCCTTATTGCGTTACACGCGATCAATCTTATTGTTTCATTTTGACATTTCAACAAAATTGATTGCGTTATTTACGTTGTTGAGCATACGCATTTTTCGTATACATATGAATCAATGGATTAGCAATCTGTTTTAAAATTATTCAAATTATGATTGATCGTGCGTTACGCAATTAGGGTACCTACTGATGCAGCTGAATACCAAATAATAGCAAAATCAAAGCATACAGGATAAGTTTTATCCAGTGCGCTAATTTTAACCATGAATTCAGCATATCATTCTAGTTATACAAAAAAAAATCAGCAGTTCCATACATTTTGACCGCGTAGGTATATATTGCACTTTTCTATGAAACAGCTGTTTTTTTTTTTGTATAACTGGTGAAAAATGTCTACGGTAGGGGGTCTAGAATGACATGCTGAAGTCATGGTTAAAATTTGCGCACTGGATAAAAACTTTTCCTGTATATTTCAATCGAACCAATTACAGGCACTTTTAATTTTGAAGGAGTCGGCTAGTCAAAAAGATGGAGCTAGTTGCCTATTCCAAAGCGTTCCTATGGAGAAGAACGGGCAAGAAGTTACAAAGACACTCTAATTGTACCCACTGCAGAGACTCAGCGTCAGGCATCCTCTGAAAGGTAAATCCTATTAATAAACTGCAATCATTCTTTGGTACTGTGCGTCGAGTCGTTGTGCTCCGTTCTTCAGTTGAGTTGAGCTGCACGATAACTGACAAATGCGTGCACACACTGGACAGGTCCACTCAATCGTGTGTGGTTATTTCCTTAATAGACCATTTCAGACATGGTCTTCACATGATCTGACCAAGATTATGTCTGGTCTTTCAAAGAGACTGACCTCTGAATTGGTTTCGACCTTTCTTCTCAGAGTAGTCAGATAGGAATCGCGACCTCACCTAGTTTAAAAAATATATTTAACGTGTTTAAAAGTAAACCTACTTTTACAGAAATACAATCTTTTATCATTTAGTTTCAGATGTCTAAACCATTTAAAGTTTTAGACCTCTCTCATAGATACTGACACAACTAAATGAATTACCTGTAGGTAACTAAGTATATGAAGTTTATATTCATTAGATGCGTGTGGAAAACATCTAGGTAGGTAGTTAGGTACTTCATCATCATCATCATCATTTCAGCCGAAAGACGTCCACTGCTGGACATAGGCCTCCCCCAGGCTCCTCCACTTCATTTTTGGGGGTTCGGTACTTAGTTGAGAATAAAAACATTGTTAATTTTAATCTTGTAATATTGATAACAGACCGGTATCTATACGATTGATATCGATACACATAAATAAGAATGAACTGTCTGTTTGTGTCCAAATAACAGCTTTTTACTAAATGCTCATAAAAGTATATACGGTACCTATACTTACAAACAAAAGATTTTATTTTTATATTTGTTTGTCTGTCACTTTGTTGCGGCCAATCGCCGAAACAGCTGAACCGTTTTCGAAAGGATTTTTACTGCTGATGTTCTATGGAGTAATTATGGCTTTTATTTTAGAAACAGAATGCCGGTTTCGCGCAAAAAAATTAAATCCCATGAAATCCAATTTGTTTTCCAGCATGCACGCCAACGAAGTCACGGGCACAGCTAGTTCTATAATACGAATGTTATGTAAATACCTATCGTACCGTCATTTGTTTTCAGGATATTAGTCACCCTAAGTGCCTCAAATCTTTCGGTCTAATATTGGATGCATTAATTAGTTCTGATTAACACGCCTGGGAACTTCTGACGCACAAACGTATCATCCATTTCATGATGACTGGGTCGGTTTTGTCGGTTGATAAGTTAAAATTATGTGATCATGGTGTCGAATGCCAATCGATCTCATACTTTCTAGCTTCTCTAATATCATCATCATCATCATCATCATTTCAGCCGAGCTCCGCCCAAACTTCTGTAATATGCTTGAACAGAATATGTTCACATTGATTGTACATCTCCACACTCGTGCAGTTTACGCTGCCACATGTTACTCTAAAACATTTATCTAAAAGAAAATATGGACAGCAAAAAAAAGCTAACCTTACTTTAGCCAGCCCGAAATAATCTAAATTTGATATGGCCTGTCCTTTGCTGCCGACCCCCCAGAGACGCCGCTGAGCCTAGTTGCTTAGTTTACATGTTTTGTGCCCTGGCTCGCTAATTTATAAGGCATCCACTTCCACAGAACAGCCCGGTTAACCAGCTAACAACCACCAAATTTGAAATAGGTACGAGTCACAATTCATTTAAAAAAAGTATATATATATATACATATATATATTATATGGAATGTAATGTGTATAAAGAAAAGGTCTGTGATTCCAGTCTAACCCTCTCATTAGACTTTGGTCGTCTTTGTAAGGATAAGTATCAAATATTGTCACAAACAGGAATCGATCATGTTAGGAATTACGGAAAAACCTACCAATTCCCAAACGCAAATCTCCTTATTGTGCGTTACATTTTGCAGTTGACTGTCAGGGTCATACTGAACAAGTGGTTGCAGAATAATCTCGTAGTTCTTGCAATGTATTATGCCCTTGACTGAAATGGCCGTAATGACTGATTGCAGCATAATTTTGTAAACTATAGCCGTTATGCCTATGTTGTCTACAAAACATAGACCTCTCGTTTTCTGATAAAATCAAACAGGTAATTAGGTGTTCACAAAATAACCAATTAATCAGCCAAGAACAATATTATTTTGTTACAGTCATTAAAAAACAGTTCAAAAATCTTCTTGTAGGTATGATATGAAATAAAAAACGGTTATTAATTGTAATACGACAATTTGTAAGTAATGGATGTTTATGGAAATACACGCACTATTAATCACCATCTGAAACATTTTGAAGGCAATCCATTGCTTGATATGTTCGAATAATTCGTCTGCTCAACAACATAATAACGCAATGAATGTTGTTGAACTGTCAAAATGACAGCCATTCTTAGGCAATTAACACACGGCACCGCGAACCGCCGCGTAGGGTGAATTGGATCTCATGTCGCATTGGTCTCTAATAAATCCGTTGATGCCTAACACACGTACACCGCCCGACCGCGCGGTCGATTTGTATGCCGCGGTGCCGTGTGTTAATCGCCTTCCTGCTAGTGGGTTACGCTATTACCCTGCAGCAGGTTTGCTTTCTATTTCTACTCAACCGTAGAATAGAAATCACTTGTCTACATTTCTCGGTACAAATCTGTCAACTGTCTACACGGTAACGTCATTTTTGTCTACTCTTCCATCAAGCCGGCCTGGCGGTGGTTCGCACAAGGTATGATCCTATTTACATTTTCATACAATGCGAGACAAAACTATACATACCTATCCTAATTTTGACCAACATTGACAGGTGTTACTATCGCTTAACGTTAACTGTCATGTTGACAATAAAAAGGTAGACCGCAGCTATCATTTTAGTGTAGTAAATAAAAAACAGAGATAAAGTACAAATGCGTAAAACAGCCGGTGACAGGAATAGAACTGAGAAAGAGTGAACCAGCAAATAGCAATGTCCTTTGTGAAGACTCGCTCTGGTGCATTCAAACCTAATACATTAAATTGAAGTTTTTTTTTTTAAATAACCTTCCTTATCAGTTTACACAAAACAAAAATAAATAGGTACTCAGGAAATTGGCACTCTAATATTCCATCATCATTGGAAAATTCAATTTTATAGTTAAGTATCTATTTATGGCTTTTCTAGTCAGTGGAACACTATAATTTTATTGCATTAAAAGCGTTAAAAAAAACAATGGTTATATTAATGGAATTTTTATCTCATAATAAATACAAAATACGATAAATAACTTATATTATAAACAAATTCCCAAGATATCATCCAGTGTTCGAGCTCTCCCTGTATCGCTTATCAAATTCATATAGATAATACACAATTCCAGAATAAAATAATTTAATATTATAAGTTTATAAAATATATTTTATGAACGGTATCCATAAATGAGCCTAATATATAATTATATCTCAATTATAATATGAAACTATTATAATTATATAAATACATCACATAGGCTTTTCTTTGGAACTAGGTGACGGATCTCATTATTTTGGTTTACGGGTTTGTCTCACATAACGTACTAAACGTAATACAGTAACTTGTTAAATATACGTATAAGTCCCTTTATTTCAGACGGAGACAAAAATTCATGCTTTCTGAATTCATGTTATTAAAACGGCTTAAAGGTACGTTAATATTTACAACCAAGGTAAAACAGGTGCTTGAAATACCAATATTATCACAATTAACGATATCTCCTATCTCAGACTAAGACATAAGGAAAAAACAAGAACTCACGTACTCTCATTCTCAATTAAAAGAGAATAATATATAATATTATAATTCGTTTTAGGTACGCACGGCTACACATCAAGCCATACATTTCCAGTATAAGCTGATCTCGCGTTGTATAGGATTTCCGCACAGTGCGAGTTTAGCGTAAACTGGAAATGTATAGCTTGATGTGTAGCCGTGTGTACATTGTATCTAGATAAAAGTTGGAAGAATTGAGACAAATAACACTACGAAAAAACTGTAAGATTTGGCGTTATACGATTCTATTATAAGAATTCTCTACAAGCTCTATCTCAAAACAATATTCATATCTTATTTGTTTTTGATCAAATAAGACATGTATTATCACATCTGTTTTATAAAATTAAGTTTTCGGAGAAAAAGTGTTATCTTGTATTCATATCAGTATCAACAGCTGCATTAAACAAAGAAACATAAAACATTTGGTATGTGCTAAAATTATAATTAATAATATTAATAACAAGATAATATTAGGTTAACATTTAGTAGAGGTAGGTGCTGCTGCATACCATGATTAATTTATAGGCTTTCTGAGAGCGGAACCGTCTTACCATATTAAATCATTACCGTGGAACATCATCGTCATTTCAGGAGAAAGTCGTCCTCTGTTGGACATAAGCCTCCCCCAAGCACCGCCACTTCGCCCCTGTTTCCGTGGTAAAATACGATATTGACCATAGCAATGATTTGAATTTAGGAATCAAATTAATTTGGTAACAAAAAGTTCTAATTCAGAAGGGATTCCTCTCTCTGGAGCCCAGACCTTGCACCCGACAAATATGACGACAGAAATAACTTGTATTTTCATTCATTTTGATAGACATATTTAAAAAATATGTAAATATTATGTATGTACCTAAGTACAGAGGCCAGCACATCAAGCTACCCCAATCTGTCAAATTTCTTTGATAGTTTTTCAACTCTAATACAAAGGAATAAGGTTTGTGTTCAATTGGGAAAATGTGACAGTTTGGGATAGCTTGACCTGCTGGCGACTGTACCAAAAATGTAGATTTTTTTTGTTTATTATTACACGCATTTTTTACAATGGGGTAATACATTATGCTAAGAACATAATGTAACATTGAGGAATAGAAAACAAGACTTTGACATCAAACCTAATTTCACAATCGTTATTATTCGTATTGACGAAAAAAAAAACAATTCAAAATTATAAAAAAAATCTACTCTTGAATCACTAACTTGATTGATAAAAACCTACCTATAGTAAACATTTATAAAAAAGTTTGTAGTGTTGTCTGTTTGACAGACAACGCAATAAATGACATTTTGATAAAGCACAGAAGATATTGTGACTGTACATTGGGCTATGAATAACGGTGTTGGTATCAAGCCGTATTTTGATAAAATTGAAAATTGATCTCCAAAACATAGACTAAAATGTATTATAATGGTGATATTTAGTATTTCTGGTAGGGTGGTGGTTGATGCTGCACTACTTGGGGTCCAGCAGTCGGTTGTTGGACGACTACATGGTTGACAACCACGGTGCGTTGTTTAGGGTCTTTACAACAGTCGCAGCAACAACAGGGGATACAGCAGCAGCAACACGGGCGACATGAACAGTCACCACAGCACATCCTGGAACACAATATTGTTAAATTAACGAAAATGTCAAATAAAATATATACCTACTAGCTTCCGCCCGCAGCTTCGCCCGCGTGGAAGTCGGAAATTATCCCACAGGAACGTACTACCGGGATAAAAAGTATTCTATATGTTCATTTAGGTTATAATCTGTCTGTGTGTCAAATTTCATCCAAATCCGTTTAGCCGTTTTTTGCGTGATTGAGTAACAAACATCCAATCATCTTCACAAACTTTCACATTTCTAATATCACGGACCCTTTTTTACTTTTAGGGGTAGATTTTCGAGAAACCCTGATACATTTTATTCTTTATTTTTGGTTTAAGGTATAAATACTGAGTTTGGAGTTAATCAGACCGCGCGTTAAAATTCTTCCATACAAATTTTGACACCCCCCAATCCCCCTTTAGGGGGTAGTTTAGAAAAACAATAAATGGCCAACCTCATAATTTACTTAACTTAGTATTTGTGCCAAGTTACAGGTTTATTAACTCAAGGAATAAGATTTTTCATACAAATAAAATCCCCGCTTTTCACCCCCTTAAAGGTCGAATTTCCAAAAACCCCTTCTTAGTGCTCCCCTACATTATAAAAGGAAGCCGTGTGCAAAATTTCACGTTCCTAGTCCTAGTAGTTTCGGCTGTGCGTTGATTGATCAGTCAGTCAGTTTCTATTTTACCCAATCCATATACATATGTATATTTTTTGCATAAACAGGCTTACAGACAGACAATAATTTTAATTAGAAAAAGAAAGAAAAGTACACAAAAAATCAGTCCGCTTTACTGTCTGTCTGTTGATGTCTAAAAAAACCCATGATGAGCATCTTTCAATTTATCTTGTCAAGAATTAGCATAAGTGAACAAGGATATTCACGTGTCAGGAAAAGGGGTAAAAATTACAAGATTTTTGCATCGTGTTTTTTCCGGAAAAAAACGTCATCCGAGACTTTACCATTAACCGCTGTGTGTTATGTGGCCGTGGATGTGGGAAATTATCCCACGGGAACGTGCTACCGACGCAAATTATAGCCTATGTTACTTCTTATAAAATCAGCTATCCGCCAGAGAAAGTCCAGTCTAAATCGGTCCAGCCGTTTCGGAGATTAGCCGCGGAGCTAACAGATAGACCAAAAAAAGTTTTTTTTTGTTCAAGTACCGTTGAAGCTTTCATAAATATTTAGTAAACAGCTGTTTATTTGACACTACCAATGACACATCAATTTAATTTATTTTTATAGATGTAAAACAAATACCTAGAGTTGTAGTGTAGTAACGCACTAATTGTTGATACATTTTTAATGGCTTAAAACATCAACAATTACTACTTCAAATCCTTCCAGTTGAGACACCCCATATTAGGTAAATAATAATATCTAATAATCTCTTACTAGGTATTAGTCATATTATATTGATATACATGTGACTAATAAGATAACAATCATAGATAAGTATTTTCAGCTGGCGTGAGTCATAATTGCGTTTTAGGTAAACTGATGACGAAAATTCGCCATCGTTATCACGTTTGAATAGTCATGAAGTTTGTAATTACGTCGTACTTTTTCCTTTCTATAGACGCCAGCACATCAAGCTACCCCAATCTGCCAAATTTATTTCATAGATTTTCAACTATATACCATGAGCATAAGGTTCGTGTTCAATTGGGAAAATTTACAGTATGGGTAGTTTGATGTGCTGGCATCTATACACAAATACGGTAATATAATATGGTTCGGAAATTCTACTCTAGATTGCTAATTGTGTTTCTACATTATTATTATTGTCTCGATTGGTACTGTAATAGCGGTCGCTACTGATTGGTTCAATTTGTTCAAAATATAGGTTCTTAACTATCACTAGTCCGACTTACAAGTGTAGATCATGGGTTCGAACCCAGGCGCTTTACCTGATGTAAATAATTTAATCTGCTCTCAAAACGGTTAAGGAAAACAACGTGAGGAAATCAATATGTCCTAGAACCAAAAATTCGAAGACATGTGACATCTACAAACCCCACTGGGTGGGCATGGTAGATTACAGCCCATTATCTCTCGAAGGGAGGATGCCTGTCCCCCAGCAGTGGGAACATGATAGGCGATTATATAATTATCACTATAATAGGAAAATACAACAATGTGACGCAGTCTCAATATGATGCTAATGGAATCGAAGGTCGAAGGAGTGACGACAATTTGTCTTATGTCTGCCTTTACTTGGCCTGAAAAGTAATTGATAAGGTTTTTCTGAGAAAATATATTATTATGAGAATTGTCTGTCACTTATTGTGTAGCTAACAAATGTCTTTAGTAGCTACGGTTCATTTAGTTCATTCACCAAAAGATAATAACCTGGATCGTCGGATTTAGTTGAAGAATTAGTACGAAACAGATTGATGTTTTCTATACAGTGTGAGCCTTTGTAATGTACACATTTCAAAATGAGGGAATCTATGCTTAATTTTAAGACCGGAATTAAAAATAAAAATAAAATATATTTCTTTTTGGAATAAAAATAATCGCTACTGTAATCTCAGTGTAAACAAAACGTCTTATTTAGAAATTTTACCTTTATTGTAAAAATGTATGGAAAAAAAACAGGATTTTTGCTAAAAAAAACATGTTTATTTTCAATTGAGGGTAGGTTTTTTGCACAATTTTTATTTTATGAGGACGCCTAATTACTGCCGATCATTGTTTCATCACGATAGATCATTTACTTTAAAAGTTACACCGTTTTGTTAACACTGGGGTCAATGTAGCGAACAATTTTTTTTAAATTGCGTTAAAAATATAAAAAAAATATTTCGATTTTTTTTAATATTTTTTATGACGGTAATATTAAGCATAGATTCCCTCATTTTCATATGTGCACATTATAAAGAATCACGCTGTTTAAATAAAAAGAAAAGTCCTGACTGACTGACTGACTCATCAACGTCCAGCCCAAACCCTTGGACCTAGAAAGCTTTTTACAGAGGTTCCCTTTATAATGTAGACAAGGAATAAGGGAGGATTTTTCTAAATTAAGCCCCTAAGGGAGTTTAAATAGGGGATGAAAGTCCCGCGGGGCGAAGGCGCTGGCAAAAGCTAGTGAATAAAATTAATAGAAAACAAACAGTTCACTTGTCAAACTAAATTTCATTCGAAAAATCCACCTGTTTCTCACTAAACTGTGACTATATCCGACCACCCTGCACCGTAGTTGCGTAAAACACTATTAATCAGAATCTAAATCATTTTGAAGCTTATTATTAATGCTTTGCTTCATATGTTTGCAAAATTCATCTGCTCAACATCGTAAACAACGCAATGAATGTTGTGGAACTGTCAAAATGAAAGCAATTCCTACTGATAGAGTATTACGCAATTACCCCTCTAGCGATTATGGCAAAACCCCCCGTTTGGGGGAGGCCTATGTCCAGCAGTGGACGTCTTTCGGCTGAAATGATGATGATGATGACCCCTCTGCTTACTAATCTCTTTGGTGACTGTACATATAATAAAATAGTTTTCAAGTCAAAACTGCACATTGAATATGTTTGAATTAAATTTAAAAGAATCTTTCAAAAAATAATTTAAGTATTTTACCACGAAATGTTTGTTGATTTCGCTAATTTGTTTGATTTTACTAACGTACTTTTACACTTAAAATAATGCATCTCCATAAGTTTTAATGCACAACATGAAAGATCGTTTCAATTATTATCTAATGAATGAACTACTTTTTTATTTATTTTTGTAGAGTACCTATTACAATGCGAGATTTAAGTTGTTTAAAAAGATTATTTACTTACAACTCTTTTAAAAAAAAATCCAGAAAATGTATTAGCTTTGATCCGAAGTTTATTTCTGTTGTTTATATTTTATGAACGAGAGTTCTGAGTAGCCGAAATCAAAAACAATTCTTCGCTCATTTTCTCTGAAATTCGACTAGGTTAAATATGTTTTTACTATTTGTTGTACTTTATAAGTGGTAAAAAGTGATTCATACATTGGATAGATAACTTTCACAACAGTACATTGAATTTTTATATCGTGTAGACGTCAAAACGATTCGTAAATCTGGGATATTCTAAGCCTCTTACAACAAAATTCACAAAACAGTCGCCTGTTTGAGGACAATTATTCATAATTAAACAAAACAAATAAAAAAGTAGCTCATCCTTTCGATCTTAGTGCATTAAAACGTATTGAAATACAGTATTTTAACCGTAAAATCACGTAAACCAGCGAAATCGGAAAATAATCGAATACAGCCTTTTAAATTTAAATTTTTAGTTCTATTCTGCGAGGTGTGGGAACAATTCTGATGTCAAAATATAGGTGTTAGGATGTTTGTCCGTTTGTTAGTTTGTCTGGATGTAAGTTCTGGATTAGCGCAAAAACTTCTGAACGGATTCAGATGAAATTTGGCGCACAGATACTTTATAACCTGCATTAACACATAGAGTACTTAGGTAATCCTGGTACATGTCCGTAGGATATTTTCTGATATCAACGCGAGCGAATCCGAATGTAAAAACTTGTAGAAAATAAGTGCCCCTCGCCTTCATAGGTATATACTGAATCCATTAACTGTATCATATATGGACATGTCAAGGTAGATAATCAAGTATTCATTAACAGTAAGGACACAATTGGTCACCGAACAAAAATATTGTACAACAAACACTATACGTATGTTTAGTTTACTCACTTATTAGCGGTTGCTCAGTTCAGGATTAATCCGAAATTTATTTTTAAGTGACAGTAGGATCTGTCCAGTTATTTGTATACTGACTCAAAACTTTTTAGGACTACTACCAATCCGAAAGTAACTGTGTTTAATAACTGCCATCAAGGTACAAAGATATCAGGTATTATCAATAACTTATCTATGATTTGCGTTATCAAATGTTGGTATCGATTAATGCTGAATAGGTACCTATAACCTCCACCTCATCACTGACATACAAGTAAATCTAGGCATGCATAATATAACGCCCAGTTTCAACAACGAAAATCACACAAAAATTAGCCTACAAAGTATCAAGGACCCGTAAATTTCTGTGATTGATTACTGAAATACCAACAACCAATCGGATCACTTGACATGCGTTAAGTTTTGACAGATCGATAATTCTCGTTCCAGAAACCGGGTGTAAAAGTAATGAAGTAGAAAATAGTAAATAATTTAAAAGGTCGTCCACTACTCTTACCTTAACTAAAAACTTTTCATCTGTACATTTGGTTAGGATCAGGACCGTATCCAGGGTATCCTTGTGGTGGAGGGTATCCTGGGTAACCACCGGGAGGTGGGTAAGCTCCTGGTGGTGGCGGGTACGGGTACCCTGGTGGTGGAGGTGGCTGGTCGTAGACGACTGGCGGCTGCTGTATGACAGTCACTTGCTGCGGTGGGGGTTGTTGCTGGCCACACGCGTTAGGACACAGGCAGGGCACCAGGCAGCATGCACCCAGCGCCAAACAACAAGGGTTGAAGCAGACATCACAGTCCCCACAGTCGAACGAAAGACATAAACCCATCCTCACGCACCGTTGTCAACTAAAACCGATACCAATCAATTACTTCGTCTACTCGTCACTTTTGCGAGATAACAAAGTTACAATTAAATAAAAATATTTTAAACAAAGTGGAATGAGTACCAGAATCCTTATTATGGAATGACAAAATGGCGGAGTGTTATCGTTGTTAAGACTGTTATCATTTGGTGTTATCTTGTGATAAGGTAGTCAGCCATTGCTCACACTACATAGGAGGAAAATTACTGCCAAGTCTTGGAACGACAAAAGGATATATCTACGTAAAGATAGACAAAGGGGACGACACATCACATAGTCATTTGTCAAATATGTTTTATCACGCTATTACCAAATTAAAAACATAGGTATGTGTCATGCATTCAGGGCCACTTCCTAATTAATCATCAGTTAAACGTTCAATACTTAATTATCAGTTTTTTTAAGTTTTCTTGTATGCATATACAGAGTTACTTTTTTTTCGCTATCCAGAGTTGGTCCCAAAAAAGATAGTTCTCAAGTCGAAACGTATATTTTTATATGCATGACCACGGATAAGTTTTAGCAGAGTAGGCCGGCCGATTTTTGGACGATTATTTTCCTATAGTGACGTTCGTTCTTATTTCATGAACATCTAAGTACAGAGGCCAGCACATCAAGCTACCCCAATCTGTTTTACAAAGGAATAAGGTTTATGTCCAATTGGGAAAATTTGACAGTTTGGGATAGCTTGACCTGCTGGCGACTGAACGTTGACGCTCTGAAGGATTGCCAATAAATTCTAAGTCAGAAAAATAAGTTATATTAAGTACAGTTAGTCACATCATGAAATGAAATCTATTGGGTACCTTCTTATTTAGTTCATAAATTGAGTTGTGGTAGACATTAAACAAGAAAACGATTCAGAAGTGGTTTTACCACGGTGGATAATTTTCAGGTAGTTGACCAAATGATAGAGAAATACTTGGAATAAATATTACTGGCATTCATTGGACGAGGCTTTTACCAGAAGGGAATCCGTATAAACTAGGACATTATTATTTAAACGTTTTCTCAGGACCCTGGGGTCCCAGACCTTTGGAAGCCGTACGAAGGGCTAAAGCTAACTCACAGAGGCCCGTTATATGAGGCACCACCCTATTATCCCTGCCCGCACTATGCAAGTACACCCAAGGGCAACTCCCGGTTGGTGCTATTGCAGGATATGGAAGCAAAGATATTGTATTATGGCTTAGGGTGGCTTAAGTGAACTGGTAATCTAGGACTTTGGAAAGATTCCAACTAATAACCTGCCTCACCGATGTTTTATTTAAATTACACAGATAAAATGGCAGGGATGACGTGCACACTCAATAATGGCCCCCCGAAAACGGTCACTAACACATGGTGGCTTAGCGATAGGGCGGCAACATGTCCTGAGGCGCGGACTGGTATTCCGCCAAAGTATTTAGCCACGGCTAACATGATAAACCCGGAAGTACGGTCAAGATCCCTACCAGGATCTTATTGGAATACTTCCTTCCTCCGAGCACATTTTATCTTGGGAATCTCCATATACCAAGGAAAGAGCAAGAAAGAGGGTGGGATCTCTAGTCCAAGGCAAGCCAGAGGTGAGGAACATGACTACTCCCAGGAGGAGAGGGGTAAGGGTCGTAAGGGTCTCGGTATGTCATGAATGGTCACCCCTCTACGGACCGACCTCGGCAAGCGTTGCTTAACGTTGAAAATCGACTCTTATGGCTGTCATTATTTAGTAGGCACAGGTAATCTAAGGTAATTCTCGTGTCGATCAGTTGAGGAAAAACTGAAATCAACATGATCAGCTTGTCACGTCCTCAATTGATAAATAAATAATGTTTATTACGAAATTATACAACATAATCTTAAATAACAAAACTATTCATCAGTTCCCGATATATGCTAAGTATTTAATGATATAATTTGAGGTACGGCAGATACCTATGGATTTAAGTACCCAAAATTCTGATAACGGAATAATATATAGATATAGATAGATAAGGCTCACGTGTTGGTCTCTTCATTAGAATAATACTCATACCTATTAGTCTAATTGCTGGTACAGTAGGTAGGTATTATAATTACATTAAAAGTTTCACTCTCCCACTGAATGTTAGGAAGACACGAAAGACTATAAATAATTTAAATAATACAAACATGGAATGGTTACCTACTTACAAAAAAAGTGCTGACGCCGGTTTTCACTAACACTAAGCGACACCTACATGAATGCCTAAATAAAAAAAAGCTGTTGGATTTTTAACCTTCCACGCTGAGACGAGCGTGGAAAATCTAAAAGCACGCTCTTTTATTCGGTCATTTATAGGTATAGGTGTTGCCTAGTGTAAGTAGTAAAGGAATAAGTCGCGAGTTTCGAAAAAAAAACTTCTAGGAGACTGACATCCATACAACTTATGTTCGTACCATAGCCTTAGCAATTGCAAAAGGTATGAGTATGCTCGGAAATTGTTTCTTGGCAATAAACAACATGCCTACAGTGATTTGGTTAAACCCTATGACTGCACAATGTTCACTGTAGCAGTCAGAGCACGTCCTTATGTAATGTGCCTACAACTTTAGCAATATAGGGACAGAGGCCAGCGCATCAAGCTACCCCAATCTGCCAAATTTCTTTGATAGTTTTTCAACTTTATCACAAAGGAATAAGGTTCATGTTCAATTGGGAAAATTTAATTTGACAGTTTAGGATAGGTTGACCTGCTGGCGTCTGTGCGATCATGGGGCAGAATAGAAACTTGTTGTAGGGTAATTTTAAAGGGTCCCCGAAATTATCAATTGTAATTGTCAAATTTAAAGTGCGTTAACACATTGATGCGTAAATTGATAGTCTACCAAATGCAATTAAAGCGATTGACAATATTACTACAATTACACTTGATGATAATTCATCGTTTCGGGGACCCTTACACCCCTAGTCATAACTATGCTACCAAAGGCTAACTACTAAACAGACTGTCTTTATTTAGCTACATTCTTGCCCTGCCTACTACCTACAATATGCCTAGAAATACAAATTTACAAATGAATAGAAAGTACCCACTATTGTCTAATGTTTCTGTTGATTGTTGTTTAAGTAATTTATGTTTAAACTACTTAATTATTATACATATTCATTAAAATACAATGATACGTCACAGTCGCGGTACATTACATTAAAGTGGAATTAGTTTTAAATATTAACTAACAAAAATATATTAGAATGAAGTGAGGTGGGTACACAGTTTATCAAATGTTCAACAAAATCTCATATGGAAATTAATTACAATGTATATTGCAGTGACTTAATTTTGCATAAATTATATTGACACACGAAACCTGTAGGTAAATAAACAAGACATGAATATTATTATCATAATGCAAAGCAGCTGATTTTTGATGTAGGTAAGTGGACGACCAATTTTACAGTTTTGTTAGTAACCAGTGCAACCCATGTTTATTAATTACTTACACCAAAATCGATTAATTGAAAGTCTTACCTGATATTTTGTATGTAATTATAATATCAACACAGTTCTTCTAACCACGATACCAACACAACGTTAAAGAAACAAAAGTGAATGAATCAGTCGTTCGTTGGTTGCAGGTGGTTCGTCACACTAGCGGGTAGCGGGGAAATAGTGCGATGACGCCGACGCCTGCGCACAACGCTTCGAAATAAATAAAACTCTATCTCTTTCCCTCCCGTGTGGAAAACGATCCGGATAACGAAGACGAAAGACCTAAAACTACGGCTGTGCTATCTGCGGTTGTGAAAATGAGAGCAATGTCGATTCAACCTTGTGAAGTTGCACGTAGTGAAAACGAACCAAACATTTTTTTTTTGCGTGAAAGAAAAAAAGTATCAAATAATCATCATAACAGTATCTCATTTATTTTGGTTGAGGTGAAAAACCTCTAAATTATGGAACACGAAAAAATATGGACCTTATCGAGTATTCCAAAAAACCGGCTGCGAGTCGGACACGAAGGGTTTCCTGCCACCGTAACTAAAATATTTAAAAGTACATAAAGTTTTTTTTTATAAACTGGCCAAGTGCAAGTCGGACTCGCAAACGAAGGGTACCGAAGGGTACCGAAGGGTACCACGAGGCAAATAACGCCGAAAAAAATACGTGTCTTGTGTGGAGAGGAGAACCTCTTTAATTTTTATTGACTTTATTTAATTTTATAACTTTTAGTTATATCGGTGATAGAAATACAGACCTACACTGTGTAACTATTAAAGTTTATGAGATACAGAAAGAAGGCTGCAAAAAATGACGCAAAAACACGGTTCTTATACATATGTGGACCGGGTCCCTTTTATTTTTTTATTTACCTATATTATTTTTTGATGCAGCGGTAACATAACAGTCTGACTATTACAGTTCATAAGATACAGCCCGCTGACAAACGTACCGGATGGATAGCGGAGGCTTAGTAATAGGGTTCCGTTAGCACCGTTTTTGTATGGAACCCCAAAAATGCAAAGTGACCTTTCCAGGTACATACATAATTAGAAACAATTTAAATGCAACATTTAATTTTAATATAATACCTTAATACACAGTTCTGTCACCTCGTTCTGTCACCTTACGAGGTGACAGAACTGTATATTAAGGTATCGAAAGATAAATAAGTCGATATTTTAAAACGGGGTGAATAGAGACTGCAGGGTGAATCGAAACGAAAGTCAAAATATAAATCTTTAAAGTGTATTTTACTTTTTAAATTATGATCGTTTTCTGTACGATCGTTTTCTGCCAACAAAGGCACTTAATCGTTATTTATAAAACAGTAAACACATTAGAGTCTTTTTTGGCTACAAACTAAGTAGGTATCTAATTTCAACATTAAAATCCACTTTAAAGTTTCGTTTCGATTGACCCCTGCAGTCTCTATTCACCCCGTTTCACGTCTTGAAAACATACATAATTTTCTCAATTTAAATTTCCCCGTTTCTTTATGAGTGAGTCATTGACCTAATAGATACCTACTTATATTGTTTTTAACCGACTTCAAAAAAGGTGCAGGTTCTTAAATTAATTCAGTTGTAATTTTTTAATGTTTGTTACCTCATTTCTCCGTCATTTAATAAACCGATTTGATAAATTCTTCGGTTTGAAATTGATGTAACTTACCGAATGGTCCCTTATAAATTCAAGCTTCAGTATCAAATAATACGTAATTTTTCCACTTAAGTTTATGATGTTATAATAATTTACAGTCACTGTTATTTACTTAGCAAGTGGAGGTATAGGAATTTGTGTGGGGTAGGTACAGACAAAAAAGCTAGTTGGTATACAGATAAAAATTGACAGGTCTTCCATCTTTCCACTGCACTGACAGTATTCATTTTTAAACACCTACATACTTTAATAGAAAGCAAAGAATTAACTATTCAACACCATCATGAGAATGCTGTGGATACAGCATTGTTTAAAAGTTGCTTCAACATAAAGTTAGCTGCCTGTATAACAAATAGCTTGCTCGATTCCACCACCAAAAAGTGAAAAACATTACCTAGGTCATTCAAAAACAACATTCTTCAAAACAAAAATCGAAAATGCGGAAAAAATCTTTCATTTCGGAAGTCAGTGGCAAAAAAGAAACGAAAATACAAAACCAATGACACCGACATTAAAGTTATTTTTCACTCTGTAGTTTTTCTTTTGCTACGAACCAACTATAGACACCTAGGTACTTACTACGATGGATCCATCAAGCCATCTTATCTAACCCTCGTCTAATTAATTGATGAAAGAATTCTATAAAACTAAACTGTTCATTACTTCTCACTGACGGCCATGAATTTTAATGAACCTCATTACCTGCAGGTTGGATACAATGACTAACTTAGAACATGATTTCCGTACGTATTCGAACTACCTAGTAAACGCAAAACTAGACGGTTTTGAATGTTATTCACCCACAAGAAGAGTATTTGTTCTGAAACCTTAAAATAGGTTTAAAGACTTAGGGTAAGTTGGTGCAAGAGTGTGCGGTCGGTAAGAGCGCGCATCTCACCACGGCGAGTACTGTGTGACATTTGCAGGTAACTTCAGTCGTAATTTGGTGTTGAAGTGAAACGAGTGGGTTGGGAAGGATGTCAAGAGCCTAAGACCCAAAGAATGTGCCAAAAAAGGAGAACTGGCGGTGTGTCGGCTGTCAGGAGTTGTGCAAAGCCTATTATAGAAGATTAGATTGAGTGTACAAACTGTAATTAATGGTGGCACGAGAAATGCACCGCTTACCTTGGCTAAGGTTTATTTATGTGTGATTTAAGCAATCATAATTAAAATTCGCACTCTTATACACCTAGGCGCGCACTCTTATACCTCATGTATAAGAGTGCGCATTTCCCGTTTTTTATAAATGTGAGTCTCATCGCTCAATTAATAACAATAGGTATTTAGTTTAACTTTATTTTGATGTGTTATGCTAAAGAATTAAAATAAATAGAGTTGATTTTTTAAACTATGATACTTTTTGATACTAAGGCCTTCATTAAAAAGTGCACATTCTTGTACCACCTTACCCTACCTTTTGTTGTTACCAAGTACCCTAAATACGCTGGCGATATTATTACGCTGTTACAATACAAATAATACCAAACCTGCATCTATAATTATATGAGTATCTAGCTATGCTACCATTTCCATTTGATTGTAATGGAAATAATTTGTTGGTCACCTATGGTTGTTTTTAACACATCGCTGCGATTCTTACCTAATTGTTCAAATATGAGGAGAGCTGTGCCTCCTACCATTTTATCATATCTGCGTAGTATGACACAATCGCCACGTTTTATTTTATCATATTTGTCCAGAACTAGTATCAGTGAAGTGAAGTTTAGAGCTGTTCTCGTGGCGGAAGAGTGGTTTAGCTCACGGTTACTGAACACAAGGCTACGGTTTTAATCATTTTTTGTATTGCATTGTGTTTTTTAACTATCATTTCGGAGACATTAGCGGTAACTATCCATTAAAAACATCTAAGATCCCATAGTCTACTTTTAGCTGTTGTCGAAATAAATTTTTGAAGATGTATTTATTGCCACCATTAAAAACGTGCTATAATGCATTTGTTTTCTACGAGATTTTTACAGCGTATAATCACTATAAACCCAAGTTGCTGTAATCACAGTAATCTGGATAATATCTTATCATGAAACTGCGTCACACTCAATCAATGCCAAAAATTTAGACAGGAGCTCACTCCAGTCCGATAAGCGAACAAAGTATATACAAAATGTGGAAAATAAAACAATATAGTGATGTCTGATGAAGACATATCTGTGATCGCACCGGCGAAGACTACTAGGAATCATAAGAAATCAGTGAAAGTTAATGAAACCCAATCGTGGACGAATAGATTCAGTGATAGTGAACCGAAAGATGATAAAAAAGCGAAGAAGTCTTTACTGCGTCGACTGCCGAGCGTACAAAGAGCGGTGATACCAGCATTCGGCAGGTTTCGCAACAGCTTCCGAAAACTGAATTGCTTAAAGAAGCAGGACGAAGACGAGCTACCAATGATGGACATACCACGACACAAGAGTATAGACATCGGTGTAGGACTGGCGCGACGGGTTTCCCTATTTCTTTTTACAAGGAGGACAGTTTGCGTTCATCCTTATCATCCTTACACACCGCCGCAGACCACAAGGAAAATCTACGTGTTTCACGATGACAAATAAACTACTTTCCTTATTGAGCAGTTACTCACGATGTTATAGAATAGTGATAATATCTATGACCGTTTCTTGTGATTGTTTAGATATCGCTTGTATAGATGTCACTAATAAGACAGGCGTTATCGTATAGGAGAGCGTAAAATAAACATTTACTTAATTTAAGTTGTAGTTTATTTCCTAACTGTAGGTAGGTATTATTTATTATTACATGCAATTTATTTATAAGTAGTTTTATTTAGAATATTTTTATATGAGACCCTAATAAAACTGTACCACCCAACAATTTTTCAACATTTTTCTAATTCTAATGCTATGTAACTTAAAAAAGAATCAAAATTGTTTTTTTGCGGACCCTACCGACACACTTGTGTTTAAGTCCTTAGTGTGAAATGAATATTAAGAAATAAATTTAATTTTTGAAATTATAATGCAACATTTTTTTTCCAAACTGGTACATACCTACCTATTAATAAATGAAATATCACAAATGTTCTATCAGCATCTTGTGATACAGTCAACATCAAACGACTTCTTCAATTGCAAACAAAAATGTGCATAATTATGATGGCTTTATGCATGTTCTTCGTGTTATGTTAAATAATGGCTGCTTTCAAGTACGTTTCAATAACAGCAGAAGCGGGAAGTGGAATCGGGTGGCGATGTCCAAAAATCTGCACCCTAATTGCGTAACTCACGATTAATCACAATCTGTTTCGTTTTGAAACAGATTGTTAACCCATTGCTTCATATCTTGGAAAAATGTGTCTGCTCAACTATGTAAATAACGCAATGAATATTGTTGAACTGTCAAATTGAAAAAGATTATGATTAATCGTGAGTTACGCAATTAGGGTGCGGGTTACCACAAGGCATCAATTTAGGCCCGGCGTTTTTCAACCTCTACACAAATGACTAGCTTTTGTATTTTCAAATAAGTCTTTCTATTATATCAAACAACCTTGCTTTAGACACATAAACATCTAGCTTTAAAGAGTAGGAAGAAAAATTCTGTGACTAAAATTGCTTAAGGCCTACGGCCGTAGGACATTTAAAAAAAAAACCATCTTTGCAACCGACGACCAGATCTCAAGTCAAGTCGCAACGAGATGCTGATCCTGATGAGATGATAGGAACATCAGATACCACTGCGTAAAAACTGAACAAAAAGTGGGTTCTAGTTGCACGCCTATAGTGGGTATAACTAGGGTGGAGCAGGCAGGGCTAGAGCCCTGGTCGCCTATCGAAGAGGGGCGCAAAAAGACGCTAATTATTAAATATAAAAAAAACATCAATAAACCATTTCATACTGTTACCTAGCTATATTTAAGAAATCTGAAGAGCTACTTGAATATGTTTTGCAGTAATTAATCCAAATCTGCCTATTTCTATTCAAATTATGTTAAAATTGCAGCATTGCAAGCGATTTTTTAGCAAGTTGAAATTAATACCTTCGTTATTGAAGGTCAAGAAAAGTTATGCAACCAACCTAGCTTTGCTTAGTGTAGAGCGAGAAGATTACTTACGAAGGGGCGCAAATACATTATGCTGCGTGCCCACCATTTTCTATTGGTACGCCCCTGCTTACCTATATCCACCAGTTAGGTAGCATCCCCGTAGGTTTTCTTTTCTCATTGACAATATTACAATTTGATTCAGTTGTCGTTCTAACTATTGGCACACAGCAAAAATATCTAAAAAAGTTAACAACTGCGAAAACACTTTGAATTTAAAATCAAGATGCTTAGGTACAATAAGTGTAAAACCTTTATTAAAATCTAGAATTACAGTATATACCCATTATTGATTAATTGGTCTGGTAGGTAGGTGATTGACTCGCAAAAGCGCAGAACTTGTTTTGATCGGTATTTACTGCCTTTAATAGAAACATTGTTTGTGGGATTTTGTTTTTCGCTTTCCTTGTGTGTCATAGGAATAAGATGCATAGGTAGGTACACAAGCCAGTATATAAGCGGATACTTACATGATCCTTAATAACACTGAAGCACTCGCTGGAGCTGCTTTCATCGTCCCACGCACAGTTACTTTTTCTGATAGCTTTCAACAGGTTTCGCCAATCAATTAGTCGTTTTCCTCATCGGTGTTATAAAAGCTCGGAATACTGTTCCCCTTGACACACACCATAATTGGTTACTCTGCTTAATTCTTGAGGAGATAACGTGCCGACATGTCGCGAGCCATTCTGTTTGTGGTCCTTTTATGTTTTATGTCAAAAACTTTTGGCAAAACGTTGTCAGAATGTGAATTGGTCCGTGAACTTCGGAAGCATGGTTTTCCAGAGCATCAACTCAAAGATTGTAAGTACTTTATTTATTTATTTTATTGATTCGCGTTAGCCCCCTGAGGGTTGCGCATCGAAATGTGTAAGTAGATAATTGATAGGTTCAATTCTATTGTGTGTTGTTTTTTCCAATAACGTATTTATTACAATTTTACTGACAATATTTGGGTGGTCTGTACACCTGCCTAACTCCTCGGTGAATACACACGTACCGAATGTAATGTAATCCATCTTCATAAGTTATAAATAAACTAATATTGGGTACCTATGTGATTTTACGTTCAAAAACTGCTGACTCTCAGCCTAAGTAGTTTGAATAAATGACTTTTGATTTTGATTCCAATTTCTCGTTGACCTAGCGTTAACAAGTTAATTTAATGTTAGGTTTCGAACTCTCGAACTCTTTGCTTGCTGTAGGAGACTTACCCCCAAAGAAAGCAGTCTTCGAAATTTATAAAAGTAGGTACCTACCTGGGCTAATTGGTACTTGGTGTGGGCGCTAATAACTGCGACACAGTTACTAAACTAACGCACTATTTAACGTACACAAAAATGGTAATATGTTTTTTGTTCCACTAAATATTTGTATTTGTATATTGTACCTACGAAGGTAGGTACTTGGGGAGGCTTGTAGCTAAATAAGAATAGCTGCACGGAGTGCACGGGTCGATCGACCAGGTTAAGCTACGCTTGCCGCGGTTGGTCCGTGGATGGTTAACCATCTTTACATACCAAGACCCCTCCGTGCTTCGGAAAGCACGTTAAGCCGTTGGTCCCGGCCGTCATTTGTGAATCTTTGACAGTCGTTACGGGTCGTCAGAAGCCCGAAAGTCTGACAAACAGTTTTACCAAGGGGTATCGTATTACCCAGTAACTGGGTTGTGGAGGTCAGATAGGCAGTCGCTTCATGTAAAATACTGGTATTCAGCTGCAACCGGTTAGACTGGAAGCCGACCCCAATATAGTTGGGAAAAGGCTAGGCAGATGATGATGACCTACGAAGGTACTTAGTTACGTGCCTTAAATCTGTAAAGTCCATGTCACTTTAATCATCTTAGGAGGCCGTCAATTTTTTTTCCAAATTTGAAGTTAACTGATTAACTTTAAAGGAAGTGAAAGGCTAACAAACTACAATTAAATATTGTATGCCCTCTTTTTGCATTTTGCTACGTCATTGGTCTAGTGGTCCCCTGGTCGCGCGTATTAATTGAGTTTTTCAACAGTAGGAGCTCGTCTACGTCTCTCATTGGTCTAGACTCTAGATCAGCCTTTCCCAAAGTGGGCGATAACGGCCCCTTGTGGGCGCAGCAGGCCTAAAGTGGGGCGGTAAGAGAACCGCTAATTCCGCTCAATCTCCGCTAATATAGCTCACAATAACTAATTTAATTTGAAGTTATAGTGGTTTTTAAGTAGGTGAAAAAATGGGGGCGCTAACAAAATAATTTTCAACACACTTGCTCATAAAATGGCTCTAATTTCACTACAGCTAAGCACATAATGACACCTATTATCAAACTGTGACTTTTTCATTACTATTATTCACTAGTGAGTTATAGAATTGGTTGAGTTGCTTTGTTCTTAGTGAGTTATGTTGATTTTTGTTTGAGTTGCTTTGTTCTTAAAAACGATGATGATGATGATGATGGATGATGCTGGGTGATGATGGATGATGATGGATGATGCTGGATGATGATGGATGATGATGATGGATGATGAATGATGACGATGGATGATGATGAATGATGATGATGGATGATGCTGGATGATGATGGGTGATGATGAGTGATGATGGATGATGATAGATGATGATGGATGACGATGGATGACGATGGATGACGATGGATGATGATGGATGACGATGGATGACGATGATGGATGATGATGGATGATGATGATGATGGATGATGCTGGATGATGATGGGTGATGATGAATGATGATGGATGACGATGGATGATGATGGATGATGATGGATGATGATGATGGATGATGATGGATGACGATGGATGACGATGGATGATGATGGATGATGATGATGATGATGATTTAGTATTATTTTCTTCGCAAGTGTGTTGAAAAACGTCGTAACGTTACACACTTGTACCATAATGTACTATTATTCTCAAAGTGGGCAGTAGACAAAATAAGTTTGGGAACCCCTACTATAGATTGATAGGCTCGCCTTTAAGGGACTTAAAAAATAATTGGTGTAATGTGGGTAACTGGACATCCACCCAAAGAGTTTAATAATATAATGGGACCCTTTTCTCTCTTGTGCCCTTTACCTATAGATAACAAGTGTTTTTTACTTTTTTAATAGGGGTGTGCCTGGTAAACGCGGAGAGTTCAAGACGGACCGATGTAGTCGGTGGTCCCAACTCAGATGGGTCCCACGACTACGGACTATTTCAAATAAACGACCGTTACTGGTGCAGCGCTACCGACAAACCTGGCAAGGGCTGCAACGTACGATGCAAAGGTAAATTAAAACAATACCAACTGAGTTTTTTTGTGTTAAGCAGGTATAATTAAAATAGTACTAGCCTCTGCCCGCGACTTCGTCCACGTCAAATTCCTTGCTTCCCCGACCCAGCTCTTGCTTCCCCGACCCACCTCATCGCACCGAATCGCCTGCTCGTTCGACTCGGTGCGAGTACTTCGTATTCGTGACTTTTTTTCTTTTTGATCGGCTCTTAAGCGCCGTGATGTTATAGAGGGTAAGTTTTTATCCAGTGCGCAAATTTTAACCATGAATTCAGCATATCATTCTAGACCTACCGCAGAAATTTTTCGCCGGTTATTCAAAAAAAAATCAGAAGTTTTGACCGCGTAGGTATTGCACTTTTCTATGAAACAGCTGTTTTTTTTTTTTTGTGTAACCGGCGACGATTTCTGCGGTAGGAGGTCTAGAATGATATGCTAAATTCATGGTTAAAATTTGCGCACTGGATAAAAACTTTTCCTGTATAGTTTATAGCCTTCCTCGATAAATGGGCTATAACTCCGTGGGGCTATCCAACACTAAAAATATTTTTTAAATTCGAACCAGCAGTTCCAGAGATTAGCGCGTTCAACCAAACAAACTCTGCAGCTTTACTATAGAATATTAGTACTGACTGCCTCAACAGTCTAAAGTAGCTGCAAGTTTGTCGACTGAGCGTGGTGTCCTGAGTTCGATTCCCAGGCTGAGCCAAGTCTCATTAGGATTTTCCATTGGCAATTTCTCAGTATCCCGAAGTCTGGATTTGTACCTAATTAATGGCAAAATTGGTAAGGTAGGTAAGTAGGTAAAGCTGGCGGATGCGGGTGCACTATAAACCACTGTTTACTAGCAGCGTTGTTACTTTGACTGCCTCGTTGGTACAGTGGTCGCAAGCGCTACCGTAGAGTTTGAGGTTCCGGGTTCGATTCCCAGGACGAGCAAAGTGTAAATGGGTTTTCCATCTGGAATATCTCAGTATAGCAGCCCTGAGTCTGATTTCGTGCCCGGTTGGTGGCAATAGACTTGCCCCCTATTACATGGGACTTAAACATAACTGGCGAAATGTGGGTAGGAAAGGTTTACCTTTAGTAGGTACCTACTAAATGTACACCTCTGCCTAACCCTTCAGGGAGTACAGGCGTGAGCCTTGTAACTCGAATGAAATAAATGATTTATGATATGATAGGGCTTCCCACATCTCATCCATAAATTCATACATTTATAAGGGGTCCGTACCCGAAGGGTAACCAACGCGACCCTATACTAAGCCTTCGCTGTCTCTCCGTGCGTCTATCTGTCAGCGGGCTGTATCTCATGATCCGTAATAGGTAGAGAGTTGAAATTTCCGCTATAACAACCAATAATAAAAATTAAATTAAAAATTAAAGGGGTCTCCATACAAGAAACGTGTTTTTTTTCGGCGTTCTTTTTATTTATGGGTACTGACACACACGTCACGACCCTTCGCGTGAGAGTCCGACTCGCACTTGACCGGTTTTTAATAATATTTGTCTGTTTATTATAGATCTGCTGTTGGATGACATCTCAAAAGCTTCTCAGTGCACTAAGAGCATCTTCGGCGTCCATGGCTTCGAAGCATGGTACGGATGGGTGAACAAATGCAAGGGGCGTCCGCTACCAGAGATTCACTGCTAATTCTAAAAGCATATTCTTCCATTTTATCTTAGATTTTAAGTTGACGATTGTTTTCAGTTTTACGACACGAATTCTGTTCGACTATACCTAGGTACTTTTTGTAACGAGTAAAACTGTAACATTTAATCACCTTTAAATGCATTTATAATTTAATCAATAAATAATAATAATGGTTTATCCTAAGTTTTAATTTGATATTATAAACATACATAGTAAAAAAAAAAACTGTTTATAATGTTAATAAAATGCAACTCATGCAGTGACAGTCAGTTACTATTTATCAATATTATTAGATACCTATACTACCTACTATTATAGAAATAGGTACTTACGTGTAAGTACTCACATGCTCTTCTATGTATCTCAGTAAATTAATATAATTTTTGTTTAAATCATTTTTATTAAAATAAACATCTTATGCAGGAAAAGTTTTTATCCAGTGCCCAAATTGTAACCATGAATTCAACATATCATTCCAGAAATTTTTCGCCGGATACACAAAAAACAATCAGCTGTCCCATACATTTTGACCGCGTAGGTATTGCACTTTTCTATGAATCAGCTGATTTTTGTTTTGTCTAACCGGCGAAAAATTTCTGCGCTAGGGGTTCTAGAATGATATGCTGAATTCATGGTTACAATTTGCGCACTGGATAAAAACTTACCCTGTATACCTACTATATTTATAATTTGGCCTGTATTTTTTTTTTACTATTGTATCCGTGAGCGTCAGAAGTAACGCGGTTTGTACATAGAACTTTACACTTTATGGCGTAGTATTACGCCTGCAATCCCTAAAGGGTTGAGCAAAGGTGCACCTATAACTAGAGACACTACACCCTCATTTCGCCACTTGTGTTACAAAATGTTCACTCGGTAAAGGTGTGAAAACGCGGCTTTACAATGCAACATAAACTCCCCAACAACTAGCCGATGACTTGGAATATGAATACCTACAACAAAGTCCAAATTAAAATAAATAAATAATTATTGATAAAGCATTATGGGCGAATTTTTCAATAGTTGTATATTTTCTATACAATAGCTGTCAAACCGACAAGGAGCCTTAAAGTTTGTCAACTTATGAGAATATAAGTTATTATTAAAATTCTTTTCCATTTTCACTTAGAAACGATTTCCTCGTGCTAAGCTCAGCTTGCACCATTCACAATGGGCCGCATTCATAGTGTTGTACAACGCAATCAGTCCTCGCAGTGGGCCGCATTCATAGTGTTGTACAACGCAATCGGTCCTCGCAGTGGGTCGCATTCATAGTGCTGCTACTACATTGCCGGCTGCGTGGTTATTGAAAAATCAGCCCTAAGTATAATAGTTTACTACTATTATATACAGTCGAATTGCAATCTACAGTGAGAAAATGCCTAAATTAATACAACAATTTGCACATTATATCACTAGTATTACAGTAAATTATTCAGTGTCATCAGAAAAGCCTTACGATGCCAATTCAAATATAATCATCGCCGAATTATAAACAGTACAAGACAACGAATCAGGAGTCCAGAAAAACCCAATCAAAAATAAAAGGAGTCATTTTTGATAAAGCCTTTATTAAAAGTAAAATAGATAATAACTAAAATCGTATTGCAATCTACATTGTGCTAACACCTAAATTAATACAAGCTTTGGGAATTCACAATCAGACAAAACATCGAGATTTCTTTAATAAATTATGTAAGTTTAAAATACAATATTAATACGACATAAACCTTCCTGAATAAATTTTCGAAATCATGGTGACCACATCAAAATAATTTTCCCCATCATTTAGAGAATTTTAGCGGAGTTTAAAAGAACAACGGTTACACAGACAGACACAAAAAGCGACATTAATTTATATTATAAGTTATAAATGAGTAATATTTAGCTATAGCAATTTTTCTCAAATACAATCACGTTGATTTATGCGACGTTTAGCTAACATTGATAAACTAATATACTTTTCGGCTTCATCAGTTTCTGTGAAAACAAGTTCATGTGACCCCGATAAGGGTCAACTGAGACAGAGCAGCAAAATGATCCAGCGTGTTCTTTAGTTTAAAGTTTTGAGTGAAAATATGCGCATACGCCACAGGGAATCAACTCTTGCACGCTATTTTGAACTCTATTTAAGAACAATTTATCGACGAAAACATGCTCGAGGTGATCTATCGGCGCATGATCTGCGCTAACCCTAAGAAGTAACACACAATAATGTCAAATATTGTTGTACGCGAGAGAGAGCGAAAAATAACAGCGATCTGCGTAACAAAAAGGAATGGAGTTATGAACAGCGAGGGTTGTAATGCTTGCACACATGTTCCATTTCACAGCGCTTCAATCGTTATAACTTTCAGTAATAACTTATACTCTTTTTTGCCTGAAGATGGGACAGCGCCCGCGCCGCCGAGGCCGGTCCAGAAAGAGGTTGCGAGATAACCTGGCCGCGTACCGGGTGGGCTGGTTTGAGGAGGCGCGGGAAAGAGTTCCTGAAACGACTGGGCAAAGGCCCAGCAGTGGGACAGCATAAGTTGAGTAAAAAAATTACCCTTATGTGATCCTTAGCCACATTATGCGGGCTCCTGAATAGCGCTAACCATCTATACCATTCAATAAACTGAGTGTTAATCGATGGATTTTAATATATCCTGAATCCCAGCGTATAAAATAAGTTAATATTAGCAATTAAATAATACTGACAAATACTATGGGTTTCTATGTCTATAAATAATTTTGCTCAGATCTAATTCAGATTAAATAAATGATATATCACAAACAGAGAATGCACGTAAAGCCTTATTGTATAAGGTAATGCTGAAGTAATACTTATAAAAATAAAATAACAATTCAACTCTATCCGAAGTATGCACAAAGTGCAACTTTCGACAAATTAATAAAGATAATAATAGAAAAAACTAAATAACACATTAAATGTATAGAGACTAAACAGGTTATTTATGATAACATTATACTGATTCACATTTAAATCTTAATCACAAAACAAACAATTAGAAACCAGATATTTCAAAGAAAAAAACCATTCACTTCCATTGAAAAAGGCAGGTGCCTTTCAATGGGTTTCTCTAATTATTTGAACCACGGTACAAAATACTAGAGCTCTAAACGATTTTTCAAGCCATGTTCTTGGAAGTCGAGTTATCCAGTTTCCACATTACAGTAACGAAGCCCAACAGCTTATCGTAGCTCTTCACAATTTCATAAATAATATAAATTATAAATATCACAAAAAAATATTGAGCCTCAAAAATTTGTATACTTAGTGTACATGTTCAGCGAGTATTGAATTGAGATTCATTTTGGTGAATTTGGTTACAAGTGTTCCTAAATATTTATTGATAAATAGCTGATTCAGATTAAGTACTTATTTCTTTCCAAGCTCCTTATTTCTAATGGTTGACGCTTCTACTGCGTTGATCAATGTCGCCCTGTAACAAAAAATATTTCAATTTAACATTTTTTATTAGTAAAGAGAGGCAGGCCTTTGTTATGCAACTGGACAAACCAGCACCCTAATTGCATAACTTACGATTAATCAAAATCGGTTTCGTTTTCACAGTTCAACAATATTCATTGCGTATTTACGTTGTTGAGCAGACGCTTTTTTCGAACATATGAAGCAGTGTTTTAACAATCCATTTCAAAACGATACAGATTATGATGAATCGGTAGTTACGCAATTAGGGTGCAGGATAGATAGATAAGTGGTCAACGAAAGCTACCGGCCAAGCTGACCCAAATTGGGACATCTCTCAAACTCTCCTGACTGACTGACTTTTCAACGTCCAGCCCAAACCTAGAAAGCTGAAATTTTGCACAGAGGTTCCCTTTATAGTGTAGACAAGAACTATGGAAGAATTTTCGAAATTCAACGCCTAAGGGAGTTGGGGCGATTATGGCAAACCCCCAAATGACAAGCACCATAAAGCGACGGAGCTTGGGGGAGGCATATGTCCAGCAGTGGACGTCTTTCGGCTGAAATGATGATGATGAATTCAAAGATATCAGTTTCTTTAATCTGATTTTGAACACCATGAAATAGTAGCCGCCATGTTATTACGTCATACCGCTGTTTTAACTAATCAACTGAACAACTTTGTACTTTAATTATTTTCGTAACCAAAGTAATTTTTTATTGAATTAATGTCTTACATTCAGGAACAGCAAACCAACGATAAGTAAAATAATTACTATTTTTTTAAAATTATAAACAAAGGTCTCACTAAATATCAGCGAATTTGTTTACACAGCATACTGACATCATACCCACAAACCAATATGCGGTCCACTGCGTTTTCGTCAAATTACGCGCGAAATATGTAAATTAAAATTTTAATGCATTTTTAAGGCACTTGTCGATTAAATAAAAATGTTGTGTTTTTAATTGGTTTATTAGCATTTTAGAATCACTTTTCAAAAATTATTACACACTATTACACGCACTTTTGAATTGCCAGGGGGCCGGTCAGTCGGAAAGATGAAGATAGTTGGCCATTCAAAAGCGTAGTCTCTCACTCACAGCTACTCAACCCGAAAGATGTGTAAATTGGTAGTCAGGGGCATAAATATATTACTATTAACAGTTCGGCAAAAATATCTGATTTCATGATTCATTCATTATATCAAAGACAGCGTTTTCGATATTAATGAATGAATCATAAAATCAGATATTTATGCTCGACACTGTAAACTGAACAGAAACGATTCCGAAAATCATTAAGTTATTTATCTTGCTAAATTCCTGACAGCTTACCTTAGTTTGCCATTCTCAAGTTCTGTAATGCCACAGATAGTGGAGCCACCTGGAGAACAAACTTCATCCTTCAGCACACCAGGGTGCTTCCCTGACTGCAGCACCATTTGTCCGCTACCGATCACCATCTGCGCCGCGTGACGCATCGCCATCGCTCTTGGCACACCTTGCTTCACGGCCCCATCTGCCAATGCTTCAATGATCACGTACATCTGTAATTTTTAAATACTGGTATTAGCTTTGGAGCTTCCGGCGGCGCAGCACTTGGATCCAGTTATGAAAGAAGAAATCGATAATGTACGATGTGACCATTCCTCACTGTGAGAGGTACTTTAATCAATCCGAAAAAATAAGCTTGAAAGTCGTTTTTTTTATCTAGTTCTAAAACAAATTTCTAAGAAACATTTTAGATAAGAAGTATAAAACATATGTCTCTGTCTATAAGCTAAAATTATATATCTACGAGTATGTATTCTTAATGTGCCAAACAGACTCAGTTTTCAAAATAAAGTTTACTAAATCCAGAACTTACATAAGCTGGTCCACAAGCAGTCAGTGCGCCCAAGGAATCCATTAGATCTTCAGGAACTTTCTCACAAAGTGCAGAGTTGCTTACAAGTTTTTCCAATATTAAACATTTATTTTGCGACACTGTGGAGTCTGGAGTGTATAAACAAATGCCTGCTGCCACCGTCATTGGAGTGTTAGGCATTATCCGTATCACGCTTGCATTAACACCGCTTAAATGCGATTTTATGGTCTGAAAAAAGTATAAGCAGCAAATAAGATTTTGGTAACCATTAGTAATATTTTTCTGGACATTTTGACAGTAGTACTGTTTGGTGCGTACACATTTTTTTAAGTCCAAATGTTTATCCTCAGAGACACCGTAGGTGGAAGTTTTGACACTCCTGAGATATTCAAAATATGTTATTTAATTATATTTTTTTCCAATTGCACCTGAATTGCACCTTCTCTGCAGGCTAAAACAGTTTGTACCCAAAATTGTGTCTTACGTCCAGGAATTTGTTTCTGTCTGCGTTTATAAATTATTATTTTTTCGATTCAAGTTACATCTTATGGTAAGTATATCAATATTAAAACGAAAAGTTGACGTTTGGTTGGTGGGATCTGGGTGAGGTGGACGGTTTGGTTGGTAATGCTTTACTGAACTGTTTGTTGCTTTACTATTTAACTCTGCATCAATGTGATTTAAAAGCGGCGGGGTAAACGCGATTTTCATTCGAATACCTACACAATACAGTAATGCGGTCCCGGCGCTAGTGCGTCTTCAGCGTCATCTAGATACATGAAGCGTGAGTGAGGATATGTTTAGTGCAGTTATTTAACGTATTATCAAGCGTGGTTGGGACGCCTTAAAAGGTGCCTGGAACAGCCTAGACGTGGAAAGCGGAGAACAGAGTTGTGGCGCAGCCTGCGAGAGGCCTTTGTTCACCAGTGGACTGCGTATTACGATAGGCTAAGTTGATCTGAATTGCAATGATCATCCGACATTTGGTAAATAAAAACTACAAATTGAAAACACTTCTCACTGTTCTCTTTCCCAAAACATGACCGGTGCAGTCGAAAGGGCCTTTAATGAAAGCCGCACCGGAGGGCTCACGTTTAGTAATGGGACGAGAGAATATTTTCGTTAACGTTTCCAATTATTGCTTCTCTCCATGTTCTCTAAAAACCAGTGTACGACTAAATGCCGACAGACTCAACACCGTCAAGAATTTACTTCGGCGGGACTCTTCGCCGACAGGACACTTCGCCGACAACAAGACACTTCGCTGACAGGACTTATCAGATAGATAATAGGTTTAGTTAAAATTGCAACCAACCGCGTGAGAGCCGAGCGAGCGCTACTTCGATGTTAGTAGCAGTTACTTGACTATTTAGTAATAGCGCAAGGATGAGCCCTGTCGGCGAAGAATCCCGTCTAGTCTTATGGGTGTTCACAGTGCCGGTTTTAGCACTGCCAGCGCCCTGGGCGAGATTTATACGGCGCCCCCTAACTGCAATTCAAACCCATATATGAAAAAAGGAAAAAGATATAATGAAATTACCATTTATTAAAAGAAAAAACGATTTATAAAAATAAAAAATAAATGATTTTTCTAGCATTTCTGTCAGCGAACTCTTTTATTATTTTATCAAAATCGAGGTTTTCAGCAAATTTCATTCTCGATTGACAAAGTTGCCAAGTTTGTCAATCGGGATTGCGATATTGTCGATCGCAGATAAGTTTTTAGCAGATTAAGCTTAGAAAAGCTCCTCTCCCCGCTAGCAACCGTTACAGGTATAGTTAATAATATGCGCATTGCTATCCATACATTTGGATACAGTTCTTGTAAGTTGCGATCTTTGATAAAATTTAAAACAAAAACAGGGATAGCCACATTCTGATCAGGCAAAAAAAAATCAGACTTATGAGTTCATCACACAACGTATACCCATCTATATCTGATTTAGAGTCTACAGTTAATTTCAATTGGAGATCACCACAGGGTTTGACAAGGTCAGGTTTTTCCGGAATCTGTTTTTTATTGTACAAAAATGACCAATATTCCGAGTACTCATTTAACTGCTCAAATCTTTAATGGACTGAAATTAATGTAGTGTCCAAAAGACAGTTGAAAAATTCAATCTCAAATCAAATGCAGAGCATGCAGTGCAGTGCTCAGATTTTAACACTGCGTTCCATTCTATTGTTGACAACATTACGATTTTTTCGCTAAATTTAGGGAATTTACGAGTAAGTAGGCCTCGCTCGATGAGCGAGAGGAAATAAAGGTGCGCCCGCGGCGCCCCTTTATGTCCGGCGCCCTGGGCGGTCACCCAACCGCGCTCTACCCTAACGCCGCTACTGGGTGTTCAGTCTGTCGGCGTACTGTCTGTCGGCGTTTAGTCGAGTACACTCCTAAAAACCGTATTAAGTCCTGTTAAATGGGACCCGATGATGTCAAGTGATGCAGTTGCGTACGAAGAACATTTAATTTTTAGTTAAACATACGCCTGTAATCCCCGAAAGGTTAGGCAGAGGTGTACCTACCTACAATAACCCATATTTCGCAAGTTATACTTATAATATACTAGCTGACCCGTGCCCACTTCGTTGGGCAGTAAAAAAATTATATCACTTAATTGATTACGACACGGTTGCGGTTCCATTCATATGTCGTATTATCTCTTTAATTAACCATTTGTCCAAATTATATGCAGTAAAAGGGAAAAGTTAGTCATATATGCTGTCGCTGACTTTTTTGTAGGCATTATTAAACTCTACAACTTTTCTCTAGAACTCAATCATATATCTCTGATCGTTAACCCATTTAGACCCAAATACAAAATAACGATATTTTTTTGAAAAAATCTTTATTGGCGTAACTATTAAAGACTAGTAAGATATATTATTAGGAAAAAACTAAAAAAAATAACTTCCTTATATATAAAAAAACACCGTCCTCAAATGGGGACAATGGGCGCTTACGAGTGGTATTTTTCAAAGCATCATTTTCGATGCATAATGTTCTAAATATTTTTTTACATTGCCAACGTGCTTTCATGTGGCATACTATGCATCGTAGTTGGCTTATCAGTTTCTGAGGGAAGTGTCGAATGCCGTCTTGACTCATACTTGGCACCATCAATGAAGGTTTACGGCGTCTTCCATCCGATCTCTCTGTGGTTACATACTTCAAATAAAATCGGCGAAACTGGAACTGATCTATTTTATCTTTAGCGGCCAGGACGTGGAGACGCCAAGCATTAGCCATAGCCATATCAAGCATGTAGGTAAATAGAACCCACCACCATTTTTTTCCTCGTATAGCTGTCCAATAGACTGCGATTGATTGTTCAGCTTGATCAACTCCACCCATGCCATTGTTATAGTTCAGGAACACAAAAGGGATGTCCACATCTACCTTCCTTCCTTCCGTACAGCTCCATCTTTTTACCTTACCCAAAGGATGAACAGTCATAGTTTGAACCCATGGTACAAACACTGTTGTCAAGCCATTTCACGAATAAAATCTTATTCCCCGTATCGAATCTGTAATCAAGTTCTGCTCTGTTCTTCTTCATGTTTCGGACCTCAAAAACTTCAACTTGACCTGGAATATCACGTAGAAGAATATTTTGCTGGACATCATCTTATCGCCTTCTTCTTCATACGTCAGAACACTCGGGTCGGGAGGGATGGCCACTATATCAAAACTGACATCAGGGTCTACCTCTTTGTTCAAAATATTTTCGATAGCTTCCTCCAACCCTCGATACTCATTTGCAACATCAAACGACCGATTATTCATTGTTTATGCCAAAACAAACCTGCAAAAAAATTATAAAGAAAATTTACCCATTAGCCCATTGGACCCATTTGGGGACACCATACTAAATTACCTATGCTCGTTGTCAAATTTAAGAAAATACTCAACAAAATGTGATTGGTTACTAGTAAAAACTATGACCTAATGAAAAATACAGGAAATGTAAAATAAAACTCAATATACTTAAGTATAAAATGTTATGACTTACCAATGGTTAAACACCAATTTACTAAATGAAAAAAATTCAATCCCTATTTTTGGCCACTTCATCCATAAACTCACAAAACTGCAATTTTTATTAGTAAGCCACACTCGTTGGCACTACAAATTCACCTTTAAACCAAACAGAACTAAAATAAATTGAAAAATGTGGGTACTTAAGTAAATGTCCCCAAATGAGGACAGCGGGCATAAATGGGTTAAGGCAGCGTACGTAAGAAACGTTTTCATTCGACCGTTTTTTCTCCGATTTATTTGCAAATCAGACTACCACGAAAAAGTATATTCATTTATCGAGTTAATATAATAGCATACTAGCTTTTGCCAGCGGCTCCACCCGCGTGGATGTCGGTTATCGCGTAAAAAAGTAGCCTATGTCCTTCTCCATATCCCAGGCAATATCTCTGCCAAATTTCATGACGATCGGTTCAGCGGTTTAGGCGTGAAAGCGAGACAGACAGACCGACAGACAGAGTTACTTTTGCATTTATAATATTAATAGGGAAGTAGGGATGACACTCACAAATAACGTGGCTTTCTATTGGTAAAAGAATTTTCAAAATCGGTTCAGTAGATCCAGAGATTACCCCCTACAACCTTCCTCACACACTTTACCTCTTTATAATATTAGTATAGATAAGTTAAGCTACGCTTGCCGCGGTCGGTTCGTGAATGGGTGACCATTCATTAAATACCAAAACCCCTTTGTGTCTGGGAAAACACGTCAAGCCGTTGGTCCCGGCTGTCATTAGTAAATCATTGACAGTCGTTACGGGTAGACAGAATCCCGAAAGTCTGACAACCAGTCTTACCAAAAAGCATCATGTTAATCCAATAACTGGGTTGAAGAGGTCAGATAGGTTGTCGTTCCATGTGTCTAACGTATAGATAAGCTGCATCTGATTAGACTGGAAGCCGAACATGGAAAAGGCGAAGCAGTTTGATTGATTTACTGGAGATGCAAATTTTCCAATTTGCTGATTTTGAAATAGGTATTGTATGTTATCTTATATACACATTGCCTATTTGCAGCCTATCAAAGTAAATAAGTACTACTGTCTCAGACAGGTATAATAGTTTGAGAAGATAATTTTGTTTTAAATTAGATTTTTATAGAATTTAGATAACATTGTTTAAATGAGAATGTTTAGCACAATGACGACTATTATATAAATGAAAAGTTTCCAATCTTATTAGAACATATATGTTCGAGCCGTATAGGGTTGAAACTCTAGGGCCATGGGGTTCGAGTGCCCACTTCGTTTTCCAGACATTGCCAAGCGGTTGGTTGACTCTTCACGTGACCAGAGGACTGGCATGTTTTTAGCTAAAGATGATTCTGTACGTGGCAACACTGCCAGCCTTTTGGGCACTTTTCCTGTTGACAAAGATGCCGATTTTTTTTATGCCCTATGATTCTGTTCTTTTTCTATGCCTGTACGTACAGTCGCCAGCAGGTCAAGCTATCCCAAACTGTCAAATTTTCCCATTTGAACATAAACCTTATTCCTTTGCAATAAAGTTGAAAAACTATCAAAGAAATTTGACAGATTGGAGTAGCTTGAGGTGCTGGCCTCTGTACATACATTATTATTTTAAGACAGTTACGTTTTTTAATTATGTAACACTAGCTTTTAGCGCCCGCGATAAGTTTGTAAAATATCTAGGTTATAAACTATCTGTGTGCCAAATTTCATCCAAATCCGTTCGGCTGTTTTTGCGTGATTGAGTAACAAATATCCAAATAGACAAACTTTCACATTTATAATATTAGTAGGATTTTCATTCGTACAAATTCAATTTAATTCAATTTTATTCATTAACAATGTACTGTGTTTGAAATAATACTACATTATAAAAAAACCGGTCAAGTGCGAGTTGGACTCGCGCACCGAGGGTTCCGTACAAACCTGTGGGTATATAAGTAAAAGTTCAAAATTGTCAAAAATATTTTTTTTATATGACGAAACTAAAATTTTTCGGTTTTCGTAATTTTTCCTATATCTGTACTATAAGACGTGACTTCGTACAAAATTTCAAGATTCTAAGTTCACGGGAAGTACCCTGTAGGTTTTGATTCCCGTGCGAATTTCGAAAATTTGCGGAATTTTGCGGCCTAAATGGCTGTATCTTTTGATTGCGTTGACTTAGAAGGTTGATTTTTCTACAGCTTCCAGGGACAGTAGAACTAAGTATCATATAGAAATTTCAGTTTGATACCTCCACGCGTTCCTGAGAAAAACGGTCTTGACAGACGGACGGACGGACGGACGGACGGACGGACAACAAAGTGATCTTATAAGGGTTCCGTTTTTTCCTTTAGAGGTACGGAACCCTAAAAACAAAAAAAAAAACACTCGCAAATTCATAATATTACGCGTAGCACAGTAGTCATTTAAAAATTAAAAACGTTACTCACATCTTTTACAATAACATATTAATTCATTGCAAACTTACTAAAATAAAGAATAGAAAATCAATTAAAAAGTTAATCCAATAAAATAGTTTAATGTCAACTGAATTACATCCTAAACACGGAGTATTCCGTGATCCTACATTTGTCATTTAAAAATAATGTCCCTAACATACATTAAACAATAATTTCAGTCGACTTCAAATACAAACATACGATAGGAGAAAGATAGGTTGATAGGAGAAACACGCATGGTAAAATTATAATAGGTACACTAACAGCGCTCCGCGGTTTCACTGGCGTAGTTCCCGATCCCGTGGGAATGGGGATAAAATATCGACGTCACCCGGAGATAGTGTAGCTTCCCAACAGTCAAAGAATTTTTCAAATCGGTTCAATAGTTTCGGAGCCTATTCAATGCAAACAAACAATCAAATCTTTCTTTATAATATTAGTATAGATTATTATTATAGTAAGTATAGATGTATCACATCACATGTCTTTAACGGAGTAGACACTTATCTAGCAGGAATGCTCGAAGCTTTGAAAAATGTAGTAAATCAAGCTTTTTAAGTGAAATGGTAATTCAATATTTGCACTGCTTGACATTGTGAACTGTGTTTCACAATATTGAAGTGAGGACTTATCTATTTCTTAAATCCTTCCTACGTGTACTCTCCCTAACCAGTATTTCTTCATCTGTCTCATATTCACGAATGTACCTAATTCTTAAGATTAGTCAGGATTACGAGAACGTAACTAAAGACTAGTTACTATAAGAATGTTTAAATCTACGAAATATGGGCGGCAGCTCTCTCTTTTTAACCGACTTCTAAAAAAGAAGAAGGTTATATGTTCCACCGAACGTATTTTTTTTATGTTTGTTCCTCGATTTCTCCCTCATTTGTGGACCGATTCTCAAAATTCTTTTTTTATTTGAAAGAGTATACTCCTGAGGTGTTCCCATTGGCACCAAATCAGGATCTGATGATGGAATCCCAGGGAAATCGAGGTTTCATATGTTTTCTAAAGCTATTGAGACATTTGCGTATGGTCATCATCATCTCATGACGCTGAGCTGATGAAAGAAGGTACAACTCTTTAACGGTTAGGAGTTAGGTGGAGGTTCGGGCATAACTCCGTCATATATAGACCGATTTGCAAAATTTTCCGAAATGGTCCCATTTAAATTTCATATAGATCTGATGATGCGTTTTGGAGACAGACAACGGAGACAACTCTTCGAAAAAAGACAGCAAATGAACCGCGATTGCTGCTATCGCATAAAAATGCATTGTTTTGACCCCAAGGATGATAAAATTTCGAATTGGTGTGGGGTAGGTACCATAGCTAAAAAGTGAATTGGTTGGTGGTTGTTTTTTTTTTTAAGTTTTTTGTGATATAGTTACGGACAATAATAGTATGTATTGCTCTTTTCTGAAGTAAAAAATCTCTTTGGCAGTTATAGCTGTTCCACAAAATTTGTATGCTATATCGTAATTTAGACTCAATGAACGCGAAAGATACTATTTTTAGTTGTCTACATCTTGAATTGTTCTTAAATGAGAAGTATATACTTACATACAGGATGGATTTTGATCTTATATCTCCGAATGTCAGATATCAAAAGCAACATAGTATCTCGTTCTTAAAAAAATATATAATTCTCATAAAAGAGTAACTAACCTTCTTTCAGTCTGAAAGTAAATTAGTTTTCTGCGATACCTGAATTTTCAAACACTCATACCTGTTTGTTCAATAGGTTTTTTTTTTTTTAAAACAGGATTGATTGGCATTAAAAAAGGTTTTGAGAACACTACCCCATTTTCTTGCAGACTGTATTTTTTTTTCAAAATCTATGAATGCACATCATAATGTCTCAAAAAGTTAGAGCCACTAGTCAGGACAGCCGACCAGTCGGCCATATTTGTAGTCGACGACCAGTCGGCTAAAGCTGCTGACTAGTCAGCCGATTTTTTACTTGTATTAATATGCTTTAAAAATTAAAAGACAGTGATTGAAATGGAATTGAAATCTTTACTGTTATTATTTTTATTATAGGATCAGTTTTACAGTTTACTTTTAGTGCAACCTAGAATAGGATAGGAAGAATCGCCGGCTCGCATGTAAACAATGATAGAATAAATGCAAAGTAAATAAACAAAAACATGTCCTGACAATTCCGCCTGGCCGCTGAGCGCCGCACACCGTGGCACCTACGAGCCGATAGCGTGGTCACGACATTATCGACTTGGCCGACTAGTCGGCCATTTTGCAGTCAATTAGTGGGCTAGTCGGCCAAAGTCATAGTCGGCCCATCTCTAATGAGGATATTCCCATAGACAAAAAAAAAGGGCTGGAGAACGCTGAAAACTTATACACACCTTAAGAAGTTCTTCTATTTGTATCCCAGCTAACATAGAGACAAACAACACTTCTTTTTCTGTGGTCTTCGCAGTCAATTTGATACCTTGGATAGCATCCTGCAGTTTATTGACCTTCACTCCCAAAAATATCATATCGCAGTTATCAAATACTACTCCATTTTCTGAAGTAACATTAGCCCCCATAACACTCCAATGTATGAGATTTTCTATGTGGGGACCTGCTACCCAAATCTTTGATGCTGTATGGACACCTGAAACATTATCATAAATTTCTACTGTAGTTCCTCAGTTATTTTAATTTATAAAGGTATACCAACAGCTTCTGTATAAAATATATCCTAAGGACTAAAGCCTCGGACTTACTACAGAATTATAAATTATACTAATCCTTTTATTATTATGTTGGATTGCTAGTATTTAATATAATAGAACACCTCTCTTTTTGCAGACTTACCACTTTTTAGGATTCCTTTTACAATTGCTGTAGACATATTGCCACCACCGATAAATCCCAAATTGAACTCCATAATGTTTGATAAAATTGCTTCTATCTTCCTTCCTGGGCAAAAAATTATTTACTCTAATTGGAGATCCGAGATACTGGATACTAGAAAATAAACAGCGGTTCGATAAACTAGTAGTAAGAAGAAAACGAAAATGCTATTACTATTTTACAAATTTCAAGAATGTTTTTTGAAATCTTTGGAAAATTTTAAAGAACCTAGAATGCTGGTATTTCAGAAAGTCTGAAATTTTGAAATGTCTGTCAGTCTCCCTGTCTCCCTATACTTTTGACGTCTATTTCCGGTAGCTAGCCGAAGCACAGTGTTTTTGTCTTTGACTTATTTCCGTAATCTGTAGCACACACACGCAGCGCCTCCTGGAGATTTCAATCAATATCTCACTCCACCCATAAATGTTTTAATCATTAGCGGCAAATATGCTGTCAAAATCTGTGTTTGGACGTGAGATTTATTAATTTAGTGGATAAATTAATAAATTTAATGGAGAAACGAACGGCAGGCTTATTCTGACGCTTTTTATTTCTACGAATAGACAGTCCTTTTCAATACAAAGTGACATTTGGGTTATCCATTTTTGACATCGCAAAGTAGATATCCTTCTACAATCTGTCATTTTGTCTTTCGTTTCGAACGATCTTTGTCTAGCTATGTCCTTACAAATGTAGACTATTGAAGAAGAATATTTCTTCCCAAACTGTCAAAATCACACTGACAAAAACTTTCTACTCAAAGCCACAAAGTATACGATTATTTACAAAATCATGATTAGAACGCAAAATTGTGATTTAATAGAAAAACATAGGTATATTCTCTTATTGCACAGATGCCAGCACATCAAGTTACCCCAAACTGTCAAATTTTCCCAATGGAACATGAACCCTATGTATGCTTATTAGTTGAAAATGTACAGACGCCAGCACATCAAGCTACCCTAAACTGCCAAATTTTCCCAATTGAACATGAACCTTTTAACTTATGTGATAAAGTTGAAAAACTATCAAAGTTTGACAGATTGGGGTAGCTTGATGCACTGGCGTATGTACAGTCGCCAGCAGGTCAAGCTATCCCAAACTGTCTATCAATCTATCAAAGTAATTTGACAGATTGGGGTAGCTTGATGTGCTGGCGTCTGTACATCATTTAGTTAATAGATGTCTGTGGTTAATAGTCATGTCTATTCTTCTGCCGACAAATCAGTAATCGTGCTAAGACTGCTGCAGGTTCTAGTTTAAAGGTAACGTGTTATAGATTCAAAGTAATACAACTACAAACTCTTGGTAAAACTTGAAAATATGGGTATAAGGGGATCGGAGCTGCTCCTGTTTAAAGACTACCTGAAAAACCGCTCAGACAGAGCGATTTTTATCATCATATATTTTAATAGCAGCTGCTCATGCGGAGAAGCAGCCAAAACACACCTTCTGGAACTAGTTCAAGGAAGGATAAGTCTTTTATCTCGTTCTAGAAAGAGCTCAAAGACTTATCCTGAAAATAAGCCTATTCAAACCGCGGCTTTTTCCTACGACAGATCTCTAGCAACAAGCTGAAGTTTTAACGGTTTTTTTTTTTTTTGGGTGGGAAATCATCAAATAACTTCTCCCGCTCTGGGTGGAGCAGGAGGGCGTGTCAGACTTTTACTGACTAAAACCCACCCGTGTTCCTTCAGTAGCCATTAAGCCAGGGGCTGTGGTGTCTCTTTCGAACAAACCCGCACCCCTGGCAGGCATCGACCCTTGCGGGTCCCATCACTTTTTGTGCTGACATCTCTTTGAGGCGCGCGTGGAACACAACGCGCCGTCGACTTGGGCTTGGTCCTTACCGGACAGCGAGCTACCCATTACTCGCCGTCCGCAAGCCCATGCCTACGATGGCCGGAAATCGGCCTAGGATTCCCGACGCCCAGGGCGTCTCTGTATCCTGCGGCGGCTGGGGTCGTGAGGGCGCATATGCTGCCTCTCCCTCACGTGCGCCGCCTCCCTCTTCGCGAGCATCACTGCTTCGCTGAAGGAGGTGACGGCTCCCCATGCCCTCTCGCTCCGTACCATGGCCTGGACCAGGGCCGGACGCGAGAGATCGCCGCCGCCGATCGCCTCCACGAGGACACGGCGGTGCTCCGCCCAAGCAGGGCAGACCGCCACCGTGTGCTCCACCGTGTCCTCAGGGCGATCTTCGCAGTGGAAACACCCGGGCGTTTCCTCCCGCCCTATCTGAAACAGGAACCTCCCGAAACAACCGTGTCCGGTGAGGACCTGCGTCAGGCGGAAGGTGAGGACGCCATGCCGCCTCTCGAACCACTCCTCAAAGAGGGGACTTACCGCCGCAATCGTGGCGTGCCCAAAGTTTTAACGGTTAGACAACAGGGCGCCAAGACAAAACACATTTCTGTTAGCGTTCATGCCAAACGCTACGCCAAAATGTATGGGAATGACATTACCTGCGGAAAGGTTACGTCGTGTCCTTTTAATACAAATTATTTTCTGGACCTTATGGTCATCCGTCAAACATCGGTGACGTAGTGGTATTGTCTTATGTGCCCACATGTCGTACAAAAGTTTTGTGACATGAATAAATAAATGCAAGCCCACACACTCCGTTAGGAGTATAGGTGTTCTGTGCACTAGTGCTTGGGCTGCGACTAAGCTTTTTCACCGAAGTGTAGGGCGCTACTTAGTAGTTTCAGGGTTACGCTAGCTACATACGCAGCGACTTTAGTCGCCAGTGACTCTCTCACAATTTCGAATGTTCTTTTTGTTGATGATGAATAGCAGGTATAAAAATGACACGGTTACCTTTGAAAAACAACCATCCTCAGTACGTTGTTAAACATCGTAATAAACGCACTATCCTATCTCACATTTTCGGAATACTAATACTATTTATTACGTAAAAATGTTCGATTTGGTGTCAAATATTGATATAGTTGTGCTATTAAAGGAAAGTGGAAGTTTTAAAAATAACAGTGTTTTATATAGTGTTATTAAATCTAGATTAGTCACCACTGTGTTAAGTGATGAAAACGATAAAGCGCTAAAACCGTTTTGTGCAAAATATTGCTATAATCTGCAAAGGAGATGGCAAAATGCTCATAGCAAAGAGGAATTGTTTAGCAATAATAATAGCGAATGGTTATCATCGCAAATAAACTGGCCTGATTTCATTGTAAGTGCTTTTGAAAGAAACCAAGACTCTGTTCCTAGTACATCAAGTGAACATGAATCTCCAGCAAAAGTGTCTACTGCCACGTCAACGAATGTAAGTCCAAGAAAACCATTTTGTGAATTAGAACCTAAGCAAAAAAAGAGACGTACAGAACATATTCATACAACTATGACTATAGAGGAAATATCTCATGCATTTATTATGAAATTACGAGAGGATGGTAATCAAGGAATAGCTGAAATCCTTGAACACCTACTTAAAAATCCACAGGATGTGCAAAAAGCCAAATATAGTCTTTTAGGTAAAAATGAAAAACCAAAATTTACTCCAGATGAAGCTTTGGGACTTCTTTTGTCCCTTAAATTAACTAAGTGGCAATACAATACTTTAAGAAAAAGTATCAAAGAGAAAAATGTCGACATGTTCCCTTCGTACTACAAGGTGCAAAATGCAAAACAAGAATGCTACCCGCCAAAGGATGATATCACCTCAGATAAAACTGCTAGAATAAAATTGCAGCCTCTATTAGATATAACCGCCAAAAGGATATTCAAAGCAATCAATGTTGATAGCACAGACTGTAAGGAGTTGACAATGATAAGCAAATGGGGAATGGATGGTGCCTCGAATCAAGCAAACTATAAGCAAAAAATGACAACGGATGACAAAGAGGACAGTACTTCGACAGATGATTCAAGTATTTTTATGGGTAGTTTAGTACCAATAAAAATTGTTTCCGAGGAACAAATTATCTGGGAAAACGACTCACCAAATTCAGCATATTGGTGTCGTCCAATATTTTTCAAGTTTGAAAAAGAGAATAAATCAACGATTTTAAGAGAGAAAACCGAAATTGAAACGGAGAGAAGGAAACAGAAATTGGAGAAATAAAAGTCTCACATTAATTATTGCTTACCATGATAGATGGTAAAGCAACATCAATCCTCTGTGAAACTTCAGCTCAACGATGTGACATATGTAAAGCTGTTCCTACAGAAATGAATAATTTGTCTTTGTTATTGACTAAAAACATTGATACCAACATATACAAATATGGTTTATCATCGCTAAATATATGGATACGTTTTATGGAATGCATTCTTCACATAGCCTATAGACTGGATTTCAAAACATGGGTTGCAAAAGGTGAAAACAAAGTTTTGATGAAAATATTAGGTCTTTACCTATGAAATTGCCGTTCTGCAGTACTGGCCATTTCAAATCAAAATATTTTTTGTTTGGCTAAGAATTCTAATTTCAAATTAATTTTATTTTAAAAACATGGTTTTTTTTTTCTAAAAGTAGTCATTTCTTTATTGATTAGTGTTACATTTTCATCGCATTTCAATCTTTTTCGTCATCATGGATACGTTAAAAATTCGAGTAATTATGGAATATGAGTACCGTCGTGGCAGCAACGCGGCACAAGCGGCACGCAACATCAACGACGTTTACGGAGCTAACACTACAAACCAACGCACCACCTGTTATTGGTTTGCTCGCTTCCGTTCTGGAAATTTCGACCTGAAAAATGAACCTCGCGGTCGTCCGAAGACTTTGGTCGACAATGACGAATTAAAGGCGATTGTGGAAGCTGATGATACACAATCTACGGCTGAATTAGCAGCAGCTTTCGACGTTAGCGTCAAAACAATATTGGTCCATTTGCGTCAAATTGGCAAGGTAAAAAAGCTTGACAAATGGGTGCCCCACGAACTCAATGATCGCCAGCGCGAAGTACGCGTCGAGACGTGCCTTGCACTGCTCAACAGACACACAAATGAAGGAATTTTGAACCGCATTGTTACCTGCGATGAAAAATGGATTCTGTTTGATAACCGTAAGCGCTCAGCAAGTTGGTTGGATCCTGGTTCAGCACCTAAACAATGCCCTAAACGAAAACTTACCCCTAGAAAAGTGATGGTCACTGTTTGGTGGTCTAGCGCCGGTGTGATTCATCACAGCTTCTTACCAAACGGGGTGAGCATTACTGCAGATGTGTACTGTGAAGAACTGAACACAATGATGGAGAAGCTGGCGCATCTCCAACCAGCATTGGTCAATCGCTCGTCTCCGCTGCTCCTGCACGACAACGCGCGACCTCATACTGCACAGCAGACGGTCTCCAAGTTGCAAGAACTGGGGTTGGAAGCTCTCCGTCATCCGCCCTACTCACCAGACCTTGCGCCTACAGACTACTACTTTTTCCAGAATTTGGATAACTTCTTGGCGGGAAAAAAATTTAATACCCGAGAGGCAGTACAAAATGCCTTTGAAGAATTTGTTGCCTCCCGTCCAGCTGATTTCTTTAAGAAGGGCATCAATAAACTGCCACTGCGATGGCAAAGATGCATTGATTGCATGGGTGATTACTTCGATTAATACAAATAAAAAATTCATGAAAAAAATTCGTTTAAATTTTTTCATACAAAACGGCAATTTCATAGGTAAAGACCTATTAGAAAAAAAAAGCATTCAGGAAGCTTTTAAAAATCAAACAGGCCTTTTAATAGATGTTGTAAAGCAAGGACATGGAACTACTAATGACGGGAATACCGCTCGAAGATTTTTCTCAACTACAGAGATTGCTGCTGCAGTTACTGGTGTCGATGAAAACTTAATAAAACGGTTTTCGATCATTTTAGAAACAATATTTTCAGGTCATAAAATTGACACAGTGAAGTTTATAGGATATACGGAAGCCACCATAAAATTATACGTAGATTTATATGAGTGGTATCACATGCCCTCCAGTGTGCATAAAGTTCTTGTTCATGGAGCAGCTGTCATTGAAAACTTGGGATTAATTCCGATTGGAAAGTTATCGGAAGAAGTGGCTGAATCTAGAAAAAAAGACTTTAGGTGATATCCCCAACACCATTCAAGAAAATTCTGCAGAAGAGCTAATAATGAGGATATTTTGAATAATTTAATAATTAGTTCAGATTCTTATATATCATCAAAACGTCATAAAATGATACGGAGACACAAACCATTTTCAGAAGAAGCGAAAGCCATGCTTCTGTTATCTCCAACATTTGAAGATGATGAGCCGGAAAATATAGAATTTGTAAATGTGGAACATTTAGAGAACGATTCTGAATCAGATTCTGATGAAATTGTCTAAGTGATAATTTTGTGAGTGCGTGTGTGAGTAAGAGTGTGTGTATGAGTGGATTAGGCCTCCTAGGGACACCACTGATAAAAAAAACGCGCTTAGTTCTCTACCTCAAGGGTGGTGTGGAAAAGGGAATGAAAAACAATTTTCTCCAAAATCGAAGAAAATCGAAGCAAGTGATTTATAGGATAATTTGGCTAAAAAATAGCACAATCTAATACCGAAAGCCGTTTTTTGAGAACTCTTGAGAATTAAAAGTTTTTCATATAAAATCAAATTTCTCCATACAAAAATAAATTCAAATCGTTATAACTTTAAAAATATTAGGTTACAAAAATCGCAGAAGAAAAATGTCTTGTATTTAGTGGTAGATCGCAAAGCCGTTATTTTTTTTTAATTGCTCATCAATTTTCGTGAATCCCTAAGTCTATGAAAGCTTGATTTCAGCCCACCGTGCGCCCGCGCCGTCGCGCCGCCGACTAAAGTGTGTACCTAGCTTAATCATGTTATTGGTAAGATGAGTGACGGACTACATCAGACTACATAGTAAAACTGTTTTATTTTTATGTCTGTATCGAAAGAAAAGTAATAAAAATAATAATGCTAATAATTTTAAAAACATTATAATTTGGCAAATGGTAAAAACTATTTTCACTATCATATGATAGAAATACAATATATTAGCTGGATGTCATTACAAACAGCTTTCGGTGATGCTGCCACGAAAAAAAAAGGAATTAAAAGAGACAAGAGATAAGTATGGCAACTCTGACAGTTTGTGGCTTCATTTTGTAGGGTGAGGTGTAAGTTGTGTTTTTTGGATTATTTTGATATCGTTATCAATTTTATAATGCTGAAATAGTGTTACATTCTTGAAAGTGCTCAAATATGTGTCGTTGTAGTGGTTCATTCAATTATAGTTTGTATGAAGTGTAGTGTCCAACATGTTTCAATGTATACCTTTGTTCAAATGTAATCGCCAAGTGGAATGTGTAGACAAGCGGCATTGCTCGTTGCCAACAATACCCGAAGACATTTTACGATATTCCAGGAGTTTAGAAGAACTCTTTTTGGATGCTAACCATATAAGAGATTTGCCGAAGGTGAGTGAATTTGTAACCTAAATAGGGAGATTCGTTTCAGTCGTGGGCGTTTACCTTATCACTGATTATGTGTAAATAATATCAATGCGTCTTATGTTGTTATTGGTGAGCAATGAGTATGAATTCTTGAACCCAATTCTCACGTTTTGAAATCATATAAATGGTATTGCTATGAGTATTTCATACAATCATTTTCTTTTTATTAAATATCTTTGTAAATAGATAGCTACACAGTCATGCCCCTGAATAAATACCTACATATGTTTGAGATTTACAGATTTATAAACATTCCATTGAGCTCCATCACAAAATGCTGTGTCTCATGGGATTAACACATTCTCATTAGGTACTATGTTTATTTAGTTAGTTAGACAGTTGTAATTATTTCAGGTGCAACTTGAGTTCTCCCAAATAATATCTAATAGAAAAAGCGTCACAATAACTCAGATCTGAACACCAGCAGAGTCTGAACTCAAAATATTTTAACAAAAAAATACCACAAAAAAAAAAAATGGAGATTCCCTCTTTATTAAATTAACTAGCAGCGCTCCACGGTTTCACCCGCGTAGTTCCCGTTCCCGTGGGAATACGGGGATAAAATATTGCCTATGTTAACCAGGGATAGTGTAGCTTCCCAACAGTGAAAGAATTTTTCAAATAGGTTCAGTAGTTTCGGAGCTTATTCAATGCAAACAAACAAACAATCAAATCTTTCCTCTTTATAACATTAGTTTAGATGACAGGCATAAGGTATACATTGTTGACACTGGATAAAACAATAAAAATTATTGAAACCAGGATAAAATATTGTTTAATACCTGCAAACAGTCTTACTTAGGTTTATTTAGTTTTTATTTTGAGTTGCATTATTTCATAGTTTTTGAATTTATTATTTCCTTACTCAGTAATTAGTATGGTGTAATGGTATTCATCTGCATCCAGTTAGACAGGAATCAGTCCCCAACATGTTGGGAAAAGGCTAGGCAGATGATGATAGTATGCCCAAATTTTTACAAAGGGTTTTCACTAAATTATGATTGTAATAAACATTTGACATTATCACAATACTATTTACGCTGCTGAACCCCCACCTCACTTACTAAGTGAGGTAAATACATGTGACGATCCCTACATACAATCCCCTAAGTGGTAGATATGAGATTTGCATGTTTTGTTTTCATGACCCTCAGGCCAGCCTAACCTATCGTTTAGTTTAACAAAAAAAAGTCTAAGATGGCAAAAACCACTTTAAATCCATCATTACATTACATTAACTAGAACATGATGTACACATGTTTGAAACTTTAAAGAGCTCTCCTGTAAAATTTGTCATACTGTAGTTACGGGATTATATGTAGGGACTGTTGAATTATACTCTCTTCATTTTAATAGTAGTGACCTGCCCCGTGCTTTGCACAGTTTTTACAACTTGATGAAACATGAAGGATTTTTTTAAAATCTATATATGTATATATATACATCTTTATATTTATACACAGTTAAATATTAATGTATTATACACATCAACCTTCTAGAATAAATCCCGAAAATGATGTTGAAAACCACACAGAACACAAATCTGTTGTGTGGTTCAGGAAAACAATGCATTACACAAACATACATGAATAGCAACTTCAATTTATAATATGAATGTTAGTTCGTCTGTCTGATTGTTGTCCGAAGTTACTAGTAAAAAGCACAGAGTAATGACAACCAAACCAACAGAGTAATGATCACCAATGGTTACATTGGTAGAATTACTGATGCACAAAAGTACATTTTCTGCACTTGCACTGATGATTCAATATTGCTTCTAATAATAATGTTGTATAGAAAACAGTGTGGTGGTTATTTCAGTTTACACATGAAATATTCAAAATGATCAAAACTAAACACCACCACCTAATTTATTTTTTGTTTTTCCATATTATTGTTTGACTATGGAAAAACAAAAATAAATCCTGGTTGGGTTGATAAAAAAAAAACTGACTTGACAAAAACACAACAAAGTGAAAAATAACTATAATTTCGGAAGTCGGTGACTTTGGACATGTATTTTAATTTTTTCTTCCCTTCCGAAATTAAAGTTATTCGGTTCTTTTTTTTTTGTTGGAAAAAGCTTTTATTTGTCACTTTTTAGTTATATTACCTACCCCATTGGAAATTTCATCATCCTTTGCTTCAAAACAAATCATATTTATGCGATAGCAGCAATCGCGGTTGATTTGCTGTCAGTTTTTGAAGAGTTCAGTGGTGTGTCAAAAAAAAAATTTTGCAAATTATAGACATTATATGACGGAGTTGTGCCCGAACATACATTAAAAAAATGTGCATATATAAACATGTCGAATTGATATCCTCCTTCTTTTTGAAGTCAGTTAAAAAGAAAAAAAAAGACAAAGAAAACGTCAGTTATAGTTATTTTTTCCAAAATAATCCTCTCTTTAGGACTCTTGGCGTCTTGATCTTATGTACGGTATGTTTTTGTTACAGAATTTCTTCAGACTTCACAAACTTAGAAGATTAGGTCTCAGTGATAATGAAATCCACAAACTTCCAGCGGACATACAGAATTTTGAAAATCTAGTCGAACTAGATGTATCTCGAAATGGTAAGTTTTAGATTGGATTATTATTTCAGGTACCTATTATCACTGGCACTTTCACCATATAGATTAAAAATAATATTTTGCTTACTTTAAGAAGTGTTTGTGAAAACCAATTTAGATAAATAAATTAACTATCATTTAATGGAATCTTGAGTGTAAAAAAGCGCCCGAACTCTGTAGGAAAAAATCGTCAATTTAATATTATGATCAAGTGGTCTTATCATGTCCCAAGATGATTACTTAGCACACAAAAGTAAACATTGTGCAAGAGAACTGACCGTTAACTATAAAAAAAACAACAAAATTAAAAAAATAAAATTGTACAAAATTAATACATTCCATTTGATTACACTTTCATCGTTCAAAGAAAGGAAGTTTAATACTTTTGCTCCAGATTACGTCACGTTCTTGATCATAAGACTGTTCAACCTTTGAGAGAAAGTTTGAATGTTCGAAACATTTTAGAGACTACTTATTTTTTTGTTAACCTCGTTCATTGTTTACAATACTTTTGATAAATTCCTGAAAATCATAACGATCGCTTCTCTGAAATTACGAAATCACGGAACACAATAGGGTGGAAAATTCGGTTAAGTATAAAACTTTCTCAAATATTTGTAGCCAAAATAAACAGGCTGAAATCTTTTATGGGTGCAGGTACCTCCCGTTATCAGTATGCACGGTGCGTCCTTTCTATCAAGCGCATAACTTCACGTACGAAGCAGGTGCGAAATACTCGTGAATGAAATATTATTTGTCAAAAAAATTAATAAAAAAATCGTCGTATTATTATATTCTACTAGCATAGCAACAAGTCTGTGTGACTGAAACGGCTGGAGTTCCTGACAAGTAATTTTACAAGTTATTTAGAAAACGTAATAAGCCAGATCTAATTTTCTATTGGCAAAAATTACGAACTTTTATAAAATTATCAAGATTTTTATTAAATACATGTACCTAGGTAACTAAAGATTTCAAAACCTGATGACAATGCTGTGAAATGTTTTAAATGATACATAATAGCAAAATAATCTACCTTCTTAATTTGAGGCCATTATCGAAACTACCTATCATTGAAATGGTCGTTCAAGTAATAGCGGCAATAAATGTCTTGTTTAGCTAACATTAAGTTGATGCGCAATAATTCAGAGTTAATTAAGCTTAGTAGCTTTATTGAATGTTGTACAAATTACACATTCTCTTTAGGTTTAATTACTTACTACACCCGATTTCTGAAATGCAGGTCAAAACTAAAGTTAGCTAGGTACTATAACAAACATGATAACTGCTGTGATTCGCTGACTGAAATAATAACCGAAATAAGTCGCAATCCAAAAACAATTTAGAATCAAAAATCCTTATAAAACCACTTTGTTCTGTAAAGTTTCATAGCTAAATGAGGGTCAAATCACAGCACCAAGTTGATAACAAGTAAACATAAATAATAGCGATTTACGTCGACTTGCTCACATGAGGTTTCCAGTGACCTCGCCTTGCACAAATGCCACGCGCGGCTGCAAATCTCCACTAAGCGTCTTTCCCTATTGTGTATTCTATGGGAAAATATTTTATTCTTGTCTGGTACTGTATCAGGTGGGAACTTGTGCCTCTATCCGTAACCTATTTGAAACTAAGGTCGTAAGCTGGCACGAATAAGTTGTAAACTTTATGCGACTGTCTTCGTTTGAGGTTAAATAATCGTGTCTCATGTCAAACGATCTAGCAATGACACAACTAATAAAAATGTTCCGACATTGTAGCTTATGTCCTGCTTTACAAAATGAATTTCTGAAAATGCATGATGATGCAGATGCTAGATCAAATTTATGAATTTACGCCAGCGAAGGAACATAGTGGAACAACATTTGAACAACCTGGTAGAACTTCCAAATGTACATAATCTACTATGAATTCTGTACATAACGTTACCAACCGAGCTCATTCGCGTTCCTAAATTATTCGCATTGTAAATGGTAATGCATAGCGTATCGACAATACTGCAACTAACAACTCGACACCATTTAGTAATGACGGACGTAGGTACATAATAGGTCACTACCTCACTGGATACTACCGCAAGCCATAGTACAGTATCTATCTGCATGACTAATCATTCCACTTGATAACATAACACCACACATGGATTCCACCGAAAGGCAGATAGAGTTGTACCCATAGTACACCACCTTTCGACAGGTCCTATGTCTCAAATAGCTGTAGACTCTGTGAGCTTAATGTCATAACCTTTCGCCTGTCTAGAACAAGTGTCAAAGTTCGAGCTAACTGTCAAACACTTAAACAGGGCACAAATCCATTTTCTCCGTGCATGTTCAATTTCCATACTAATGTATGTACTTAAGTATAAAAAAAAATGGATAACCCCATTACACTACATTCTAGGAATCAAACAAGGACCCCATGCTTAGCAGACCCGGTTGCCACTAATTCCAAAAATCAATACTTATTCATTTTTATCGATCATCAATCATGGTCTTCCTGCACGTGTCCCAATTAATTTAGGATAAGTGCAGAGTGATACAGAATGTATCTTCGCTGCATGGCTTCTACTTCCATCATCTCTATCCGCAGTTATCTCAGTACTCACTGTCTTTCCATTCTCTGTTATCATCTTTCACAATCCAACCATCGCGCGTTTCTTCGGGTCTTCCCCTGCATTCCCTATTCATTTTCATTTATCAGCTATGTAATATGAAAACAGTTATCTCATCGTCATCACAAATAGTCTCCAACATGTGACCTATAAAAAAATCGCGTATACAATCCACAACAAGAACGTGTACATCTTCAACCTCTATTTTTAAATTTCTCGCTAAGTAACTAAGTTCTGTTTCACATTTGCATCAAATTGACACCAATCTCGTTTAACTTAAAGCGATGCGTTAAATTAAAGCTGTTCTATTATAAAATGTTTACTTACGGTATGGATACCGTTTCAACGCTGACGGCGGGCGGCAAGGTTTCGCAAACGGGGCTGGTCTAAGTAATAAATAATGTTCACTTCCGCTTATTCTACTAAAAATTCGAGTATTTTCAAAATGGCAGAAACTTGAAAAGCAGGTGCTATTTTGGGAAAATTCGTCAGAAAAACTGAGCATTGTGTTAACTTGGAAATACCAGTATTCAGTTATGAGTACTTATGAGGTCTAGACATCAATTTTGCTGATTGTGGTTGAATAAGAAACCTAGTTAGTACATGCCTAGTTTTCCGATAAAGTAATTAGTAAGTAGAAGTAATTTACCTGATGAAGCTAGTGTTACTTATAATATGATTCTGACTTTATAAATCGATATCAACTTTATGCTCTTCAGTATTATCTGTAACTAAATTGTAGCTAAGGCTCATATAGCACAAATTAATGATCATGGTAAATAATTTGAAGCATTTGGTCGACTCCCGTCAGTCACACTGAAGATGATTGGATGCGTGTTGTTGAACGGGCGTGTGATTCAATACCAGACATGGGGGCTATTACCATCTGCCCCCAAGATGTAGCTCGTGCAGTCCGTCCGTTGCCTAACTGGAAATCTCCAGGACCGGACGGACTGCACAATTTCTGGATTAAATGGCTACAAAGATCACACGCTTGCTTAGCTTCACAATTCCAGTCATCTTTAGAGACTGGTTCGCTACCACAGTTCTTTACCACAGGTATTACCCACCTGCTCCATAAATCGGGTAGTACTGCGGAACCTAAAAATTATAGACCTATAACATGTTTACCGACGGTCTATAAAGTTCTTACATCCATTCTTAGAGCAAAAATTTCACACCACGTCGAAAGCAACGCAATTATGTCGGTGTCTCAGAATGGATGTAAGAATGGGTCCCGCGGTACTAAGGAGCTGCTCCTTATAGACATGGCCATAAGCCAACAGGTTCGTAGATCCCGGAAGGATCTGTCGACATGTTGGATAGATTATAAGAAGGCCTATGACTCGGTGCCACATACATGGCTCATGAGGGTGCTGGAGTTGTACAAAATAGACGCGACTCTACGCACCTTCTTGATGTCATGTATGAGGCAATGGAGGACAGTCCTTCTGTATCCAGGAAGTCGACAGATCCGGGGGACCGATGAACCGATAAGGATTGAGCGTGGAATATTTCAGGGCGATAGTTTGAGTCCGCTTTGGTTTTGCTTAGCCTTGAATCCTTTAAGCACACTGCTAGAGGATTCAAGTCTGGGCTATCGGTTGAGAAGAGGTGGTCAGGTGATATCACACCTCCTTTACATGGATGACCTAAAACTCTTTGCCCCCAACAATTTGCAACTGATGGAGCTACTGAAGGTAACAGAAACCTTCAGTAGCGCCATCAGGATGGAATTTGGTGTGGACAAATGTGCAGTCATGCATGTAAAGCGAGGAGGAATTATAGAATCCGTGGGAACCCAACTTACGGATTCTATACACCTTAGATCCCTCTCCTCAACCGAAACCTACAAGTATTTGGGTATGTCGGAAGCATTAGGCATCAATGCTGACAACATGAAACAATCGTTGAGGGAGCGCTTCTTTGGCCGCCTGAATAAAGTGGCAAATAGTCTTTTATCAGGCGGAAACAAGGTGCGTGCCTTCAACGGTTGGGTCATGCCGGTATTGATGTATTCTTTCGGCATACTCAAATGGACTCAAACGGAACTAGACGCCCTGGACAGGAAGGTCCGTACATTGCTGACGGCATATCGGATGCATCACCCACGGTCATCAGTGATGAGACTGTACATCCCGCGGAAGTGTGGGGGTCGAGGCTTTTTAAATGCTAAGACCCTCCACAACCGCGAGATTTGCAGTCTCAGGGAATATTTCCTTTACACTGACGTGGGGATGCATCGAGATATGGTCGCAGTGGACAAGGGCCTCACCCCGCTCTCCTTGGCGAAAGAGAACTGGCGCAAACCTGCAGTACTGGATACTAATGATCGTAAGGAAGTATGGCAAAGCAAAGAGCTTCACGGACGCTTTTTCCGGGCTCTTCATGGGCCTGATGTAGACTTTTTGGCGTCTGTATCCTGGCTACGTTTCGGCGAACTCTTCGGAGAAACCGAAGGTTTTGTCTGTGCGATTATGGATGAAGTTATCATGACGAACAACTACCGGAAATACATTGTCAAGGATGGTACGGTTGACATCTGTCGGGCATGCCACCGTCCCGGTGAATCAATCCGACATATCGTTTCCGGTTGTTCTCGTCTTGCTAACGGCGAGTATTTGCACAGACACAATCTAGTAGCTAGGATTATCCACCAGCAACTTGCTTTGCAGTACAACCTTGTGGAGTCTGAAGTACCATACTACAGGTATGTGCCCGACCCAGTTCTCGAGAATGGTCACGCCACATTGTATTGGGATCGATCTATCATCACTGACAGGACTATTGTAGCCAATAAGCCTGATATTGTGGTGATAGATCGACGAGAGCGTCGTGCAATGATTGTTGATATTGCTGTCCCCCATGACGAGAATCTCGTGAAAGCTGAGCAAGATAAGAAAATCAAATATCTTGACTTAGCTCACGAGGTTGTCGACATGTGGGACGTGGACTCAGCAATCATTGTACCGATAATCATTACAGTAAATGGCCTAGTAGCGAAGAGCCTCGATCAACATCTCAGGAGGCTCTCATTGCACGGCTGGATCAAGGGCTTGATTCAGAAAGCAGTACTCCTAGACACGGCACGCATAGTCAGGAGGTTCCTTTCTCTAGAGCCCTGACCACCGGCATCTTGGACCCTGCTCCTGATGCCGTTGGGCCACTATTTTTTATATTTTTAAATGTTTTTTTTTATGATTTTTGTAAAAATATTTAAAAATGTACTAAATAAGTATAAAAAATAAAATGAAAGAAATAAAAAATGGTAAATAATATTGATACCCCTCTGTTATTTGTTTACTAAGTTGTTTTATTGCAACGGTAAATTTTCCTTATTATGTTTTCCTTACGGTGTATTAGAGCGGCTAATAAGTGTTTCTGTTGTAAATAATATAAGTTTGAAAACCAACTGCTCGGGAATATGTACCTATTAAGGATTTAGAGAGTTTTGGGGTAAATAAATGGGAAAATTCTGCAAGGCCTGAGGACCATCCTCTTTAACCAATGTGTCTTGCTTTTCAGTAGATAGAACCACGACGCTCACTAAAGAAACTCATAATATATCAAAATATTAGGGTCCCAAAACAGGCAATTATTGCATTGATGGGTCGATGTCAAAATCCCAAAATAAAAGGCAAAGTAGACGAATATCGGTATCCGTATTTAAAGTAAGCTCTAGACTTGATTAGATGCTGACCCTGCTGTCTCACCTAATAAGGAGTCGATTCCTGTCCTGCGTGAAAACCGATGCCAAGATAATCAATGTACATATTATGTAATACATTCCTAGACTATTCCGGAAAACCAGGATAAAATTGGCACGAAATAAGTACAGAAACCTGGCGTAAAAGGGAAGAGTATTCTATAAAAGAGACTTATTTAGTCCCACTGCAATGTGTAGTGGGATAAAAAAGACTACAGACAGATGATAAGGCCTCAAACCAGACACATGTCCATAATCCCGGAAACCTGGTAATTCTAGTAAAACGTAGAGACGTTAAACAGTAAGAGTGATGCTTTTAAAGACCTTTGTATAATTTACCATCTACAATCGACCTTGTCAGCTCAACGTTATAGTTTAAACCGCACAACTACATATTAATTTTACCGCTAACCTGACGTCACCAAGTATTGAGCCTTTGTTATTAAACAAATGCGTTCCCACATTAGACGAACACCAAGAATTTGCGAACTAGTTCAGCAACTAACTACTTGTAATCATTGCACGTTATGTAACTTTTGATATTGTTTCTGTTGGCAATTTTCTTTTTTAGGTCGCTAATCTTTTTCTGTCATCAATATCATCTTTTTTTTTGGCAAAGATAACATTAATGTTGTATCAGTTGATTTTAAATCCACCTGTATTCTGGGCTTAATGGTTTTTTTTTCTGGATGGGTAATCATCAAATAACTTCTCCCGCTCTGGGTGGAGCAGGAAGACGTGTCAGATTTTATTGATTAAAACCCATCCGTGTTCCCTCCGTAGCCTGTATGCCAGGGGCGGCGGTATCTCTTTCGAACAACCCGCACCCCTGGCAGGCATCGGCCCTTGCGGGCCGCATCAGGTTGTGCTGACATCTCTTTGAGGCGCGCGTGACACACGACGCGCCGTCGACCTAGGCTTGGTCCTTACCGGACAGCGAGCTACCCATTACTCGCCCTCTGCAAGCCCACGGCTACGGTGGCCTGGAATCAGCCTGGGATTCCCGACGCTCAGGGCGTCTCCTGCGGTGACAAAGGCCGTGAGGGCGCATATAATGCCTCTCCTTCACGTGCCGCCTCCCTCTTCGCTAGCAACACTACTTCGCAGAAGGAGGTGATGACTACCTATGCACTCTCGCTCTGTACCATGAACTGGACCAGGGCCGGACGCGAGAGATCGCCGCCGCTGATCGCCTCCACAAGGACACGGCGGTGCTCCGCCCAAGCCGGGCAGACCTCCACCGTGTCCTCAAGGCGATCTTCGCAGTGGAAACACCTGGGCGGTTTCTCTCGCCTTATGCCAAACAGGAACCTCCCGAAACAGCCGTGTCCGGTGAGGACCTGCGTCAGGCGGAAGGTGAGGACGCCATGCCGCCTCTCAAGCCACTCCTCAAAGAGGGGACTTAGCGCCGCAATCGTGGCGTGCCCAGGGCTTAATGGGTTACGTGCATTGAATGAAGTGTGAGACGAACATCATATGGTATACTTTTAAATGAAAAATTCAGACTGAGGCTTAATTTCAAGCCTTTCATAGCTCTCATAGTAACGGGTCAAGAGGAAAATCTGATCTATTGAAACGTTTTCTCTGTCGCCAGCCAAAACCGCTAGTTTGTTACTGTTTCTATGCACGCAAAAAGCTTTTTCTTGTTGTTTGTGTAGTGTAAACAGAGCTTTTGCAAACATATGAATTGAATCAGAAACGGTAAGTGTTCGCTTATTGCAAGGTTTAAAGATACAGTTATTCGGAGCCAGAATGCAAAAATAATAATTCACTGATTAATATTACGTTTTGCAGTACTTATTCCTTCGAGTAGTATGAAAGAAGGCAGAAAAGAACTGCTGCATCAAACTCAAATAAATTTGGGTATAGGCAGGATAAGCAGGAGGATATTAATGAAGTTTTATAAGACTTGGTTCAAACCAACTCAACATTGGATTATTGAGGATGAGAATGCAATCGAAAATAAAGTTGACAGATTATACTCCGATGCGTGACCATTCACTAGTACAATAATCTTGTCCCAATTTCGACCCGGTACTGGTTATCTAGTGTGATGTTAGCCTTTTGAGTTTCACTTCATTAACTAATTTGACGAGGGTCCCAGCGCACTTCTTTGTTGTTCAAAATATTGGAACTTCAGCTTGTTTAAGTCAACATCTGCAATTTTTTTGTGTGTCGAATGTTGATGTAAATCAAGAACTTTCTAGTTTACAGTTTTTAAGGCTTGAACGGTTACATACTGCTTCAGATTACGTACGTCATGATACGTTGTATATGTATAGTATTTTACCAACTTGTACCTACATAGATGGCAAGTTCGCGGTGGGTGATTCGAGTACGTTTCCAACGACCCGTGTAGATGAACTAGATTTCCTGTTAAACTCGCATCAAGCGGTTAGTGCTATGTTATGTTGTAAACCGTACTAACCTCTGTGTATTATTCACAGTTAACTGATCCGCTCTGAATTTTAAAACAATATAGCGAAGTATTCCACTTTTATGCTGAAACCATATAACACCAAACAGTGTATATTCCAGCTTGGTAAATAATTTGGGCGCAAAACGTTGTTAATAGGCTCTAATTAGCAATTTGTTTGTTATTGCAAAGAGACCCGTCTGTTGATGACATCGTGAATCTGGGTGCTTAATTAAGTCGATCCTGACAGCTGTAATTAAATTACCTTTGTAGTAATAACATTACTTCAGACCAGCAATTACTTTAGCGAGGTGCTTAATTTAGAGTTTAATAATAAACCTGATGTTTCACATTTTCTCTGTGTATGTATTCAGTGAAATTTCGTTTAAACGTACTGTCGAGAGTCGAGATGTTCAAAGTGCTTTGAATTTCAGAACAACCAACTTACTGGATGTTGTGCTTGAAATTAATTGAAGAAGTAGTAATTATCCTTTACTCACGGACTCCATGCCACTGTATCTGTGACACCCATCATTGCAAACGGAAAGAGAACGTTGCTAGTAATATATCTGAAAAATAACAGTGCCTTACAGTAGCAGGATGCCATGAGAAGTATTCATCACAGCATCTAATAGAAAGTTTCTAAAAACTAATTCTATTTGACTTTATTGACGCAAGATGCAAATCTGTTTGAGTTATTTCTTCAAGTCTAAGTAGTCTAGTTTGCATAAAATATGCCTTCCTTGTTGCCACGATTCCCCGCTTGCGCTATCTTTATTCAATCTTAGCATGACCTACCAACTACGTGACGTAGATGCTTTACTGAAGTAACTTAGTAAACTTTCTAGTGGAACGAGATAAAAGCTTAATCTAGAATTGTTGGAAACTTCTGCCTGACTACCGTGTTGGAGTTCTCGCAGTGGCATTCGCAGTTTTCACATCATTATAATGTTAGCTATAGAGACATATATTTATTTGTATAAAATAATTATTATCAACAATGATAAACACGATAACAGGGGCCTAAGTCTACTAATTTATAAACGTTACAATGGTCTCTCAATGGTGTGTTTTTGACAGTTTTTGTATGGCAAATCTGTCAAAAACTTACCATTGAGAGACCATTGTGACGTTTATAAATTAGTAGACTTAGGCCCCTGGTGGATTGGAAACACTTGTATCTGGCTGCCACAAATTTCACGTATAAAATAACTTCAAATAACAGTATGTGACATGGAGAAGTAAATAAAACCGTCCCAAAATTTTAATGAATCCTAATTGTGTTAGGTAATTACTCGACACTTGAAGGTGACCTACTACTTCCTATCTTCTTTTATTTCGTGCCTAGGATTTGAACCTCCAATCTTATGAACGGCAAGCAGTCTTGAAACTTCCGGTCTAATTAGACGTTGAAACCTTTCGTAAATGTTAAGCATATTCAGTAAAACAATACAGTAATTGTAATAAAATGTTTTTGCAAATACAAAAAGTTACTTGGGCCTAGCGCGGATTTGAACGCACATGTTTTTTGGAGGGGTAACCACTTAATCGAGCTGTGTGTTGTACTAACTGTAACTGAAAGAACTGTCGTAATTAAATTATGAATGTTTTAATGCTAAAGGCATTAAAACATTCATAATTTCGAGGATATTGTCATAATTTGATGTTATCAGTTCAAGGATATATTGCAATGCCCTTCATAATTTACAATTCCGATCCTCAAGGGGTTCTCGTTGCTCGCTTTAATCCGATTACGTTGTACTTAGAAATAATGAGAAATCCATTTTAATTGCCAATTACTTAATACATAGATTTTGGTTTGAGGTCAAAGGTATGATGAGGATGATAATAATGTTATGAAACGAATCCAACTTTCTAAGAAATCTTCATTTTCCTTTCCCAACACAATGAAATTCCTCATATCATCTTTATTGATATGGCTAATGCATTCTAAGAAAAAGTTTCGTCCTTTTCAGCTTATGTTAGTGGTGAGATTCGCTTGCAAACAACTTGCAAACTTTTAATCACGAGCTGTCTAGACGTTTTATTTGTTTTTTTGGTGAGAGGTCAGAGGTGGAGCGAGCAGTGTTTCAATGACTGCTCATGGGGCTGTTGAACTAACGGAGCGTGCTGCCGAACATCGTATTGTCCTCTCTACTCCCACGCGTTTGCACCGCTCACGCTTTCGCTTGTCTGCCCCATATAGTCGTTATTACAAATCCCATCGCTCTCCCATATTACAAAATTCCTTTCTCTAGTCTAAATGAACACCATGTGAACCTTATTCTTCATTTATAAACCAAACATGTATTTTGCTTATCACACGAGGCGGGTTTTCGTTATAAAGTATTGGATCACCGCCGCAGTGAGGTCACTTTTGGACCGGTTTGGTTACAATAAATCTGATAATATGTTATGGGCTGAGAATTTTATAAGATTTGCTGTCGTTTTTGTGAAACAAATCACAGCGTCGTATAAAAAATTGAAAATACTGGAAGTGTAAGATTAATTTAAGAATAGCATTGTATTCTTGGTAAAATACATTTTCTCAAAGATACTACAGAGAATTTCAGTCTGTATCAAGTCCCACGACACACATCTATATTGCAGACGCACAAAAGAGAGGAGACTTCTTATAAGACTTTGGTCGATGATGTCGTTGTTTGATTCAACATAATTCAGGCCAAAATAAAATTCGCTGAGAACTGCGGAGTGCGGATCAAATCGTTCGCAATGTGGAACATCGCTTACGATCAATAAATTAACCTGTAACTTCTCAAAGTTGTAACTTCACACATGTCGTTACATTAAATATTCAACTGTACAGTAATAAAATTAAAGCGTCAGGAAATATCCAAGTTGGGAGCAATGGCACATTTACTGTCGCAGGTGTGACTAATTCTTGCGTGCGAGCAAGTACTTAGAACGAGATGTTTAATAAAATAAAGATACGTTTAAAATAATTGAATTGTGCATGTTAAATCCATACTATTATGAATATGTATGATGCAATGTACGTAACATGTTCATTCCCACGTTTGTATTTGTTGCGTTTGAAGACAGCCATATGCAGAGGCGACGTGTTTCATATCAACGCTGTCAAAACGATGACTGTAAGCCTTCTTTATTTGGATATTTATTCACCTCCATAAACACGTTTCTTTTAGTTTGTTTGTTTTACCTTAGCTTTGTCAATATAGAGACTATTTATGAAGTTCATTGTGTAAAGATGCACAGTAGCAACCACCAACGATGGTCTACAAAGCTAGTTGAGCGTGAATTTCCGTCATTAGTATCGTTCAGTTAGCAGGAAAGCAAAATTCATATATCATATAGTTTGTTTACAGGGGATGAATGTTTAACATCTTTAGTTTACCCAGTTTCAAATGCTTCTCCCAGAACTACTTGCAAGACCTAGTTTACACGAAATATTGTAATATTTGACTGCAAAATGTGTGTGCTAGGTTGTTCACGCATAACCGCTTATTCAATCGTATGTATATTTGTTTATAAAAACCGCACCTAAACGCGACTAGTTTTGTCTTAACCTATGTATTACGAAGCCAAAATCATTATTATCTCTAGAATTTTTCGTCATATTATCTACGTAGTATTATGGAAAAAAGAAATGTACATATTACTGAAATTACTCACAACTATTAACTACGTGTTCCTCATAACATTGTGAGCCTTATAAATAACTGCCTTACGTTTTACTTCAGCGGTTAACAGACTCGTTGATGCGAGGCGCGCAAAACAAATAGGATTTTTGCTCTCAGGGTGTCTATTGTGCCCTGAGTCCCACCGGTTGAATCGACAACATCCATAATAGTCAGCGTTGGGTTGGTAGACTACTCGTTCGTTGCTTTGTATATCGAACAACTCAATAACGTTCTAATGGGATTCCAGTGGTGGTAAGCCACGCGAGACCGCCACTCGACCGGCGACTATAACTTTTACTGTTCATTTATCGAACCTGCATTGTTTATAAATGTAGTCTCGCGACCTATAAAACCTACACCGTATGTATGTATCATTTTTTTGTTACCATAAAGGTAGGTACTGCGAGGTCAGCTGACATTATTGTAACACGCGAATCAAACATCTGCTAACCAAACTATGCGAGATGAGAAATGGGTGCGTCCAATGAAATCTGTGGTTGTCTGCCGAACACTTGTTACATCATCTCTTAAAAATAAATTGGTTGCTTGTTCAATTAATAAACTGGATCTTGTACGTATTTAACAGGAAGGCTAACGAGAGTAATTACGTTGATATTTTGCCATCAATGAAATGTGCATTGACTCAAGGAGACCGTTCGCTCAATATTTGAAACTTCAATTTCACTAGTTTTACTTTTTCAAACCGCTAGATGAAATCGATTACGATTAATAGAAGTAAAGAACATTATGACGTAATAAGTCCAATCGTCTTCGCAACTGTAAATCCTAGTTTTCCACAATTGTGACAGCTAAAAAAATACTGATTTATTGACTGTTTACAAGTACACTTGAACTGTTTCGCGACGGCACAATATGTATGTTATCTTGAAAACAATGGGCAAATAGAATTCAAAATGCGCCTGATTCATTCACTTGCTTACTTTATATGACGAATCATGTTTTTGTTTATCTATTCCTTTCAAACGGCTTTATCGAATTGGGCGTATCGGAGTCGGTGATTCCATATTCCATCTCTTCGAAAAAGCATTTCTCTTATCTAATAAATTCCTACAATGAGAACAGTTTATTGGTTTTAGTCTTAGATGCGTTCTATGCAAGTCTAGTTAATCTTCGTACCTATACGATACGACAATCATAGTAATAGAGATTCCGCCGCAAGATGAAGATTAATTTCCTTCCAGTTGCCGTTTCTAGGTTCCCATTCGATTCACCGTTGGTTTGTGCTTTGCTACGGATATTACGTGATTCCGGCCATATGCCACTTGTACTGACAATCATCTTCGTTTTGTTTTGTATGCTTTGATTACCTTTTCTGTTAGTAATAAATTACATTCATCATCTCCAAATTCTCCAATGAACTTCATAACAATAAAGGCTCGTGCACACTAGCGCGACGCGACGGTCGCGTGCGATTCGGCGATTTATATCCTTAGAACAATTTCTATGAAAACGCGCGCGACACTTCACACAGGGGCGATCTGTCGCGCCGCGACACCGTCGCCCCGCGACGACTAGCGCGACTGCAAATTGGTACATTTTGTATGGCGCCGCGGCGCGACGACGCGATATCGCGGCGACGAGCAGCGCGACAACAATGTTACATTTTGTATGGTGTCGCAGCTGCGCGGACGCGACACGCGCCGTCGCGCGCGAATCGCGCGCGACACCACACGAGAGGGTATAAATAGCGGTGCAATCCAAGCTGAGCTCAGTACTAGACGAATTTTCGTCAGAGGACTAAGGTAGGTCTGTGCCCGTTTGCGGCGTAGGGTTAGGTTAGGTTAGGTTAGGGAGGGTGAGGAGGGACCCTCTCCGAGGAGGGTCTCTCCTCTGGGGAGGGTCGTCCCTCTGAGGAGGTTCGACCCTCTTGGGAGGGTATCCCTCCTCCGAGGGTCCCTCTCCTAGGAGGGTTCCTCTCTGAGAGATCCGTGTCTCCCTGAGTTGAGTGATAGTTTTTTTTTTTTTTTTTTTTTTTTTTTTTTTTTTTTTTTTTTTTTAGCGCATTTATGTGCTGTCGGGAGGACGTGTCGCGCTCGAAAAGATGGAAGCCCTGGTGTTTCATGGACCCCACCATCGACCACCGGCGGGCACCACTTTAGGTAGTGAGCTAATCATGGAGCGGGATCACATGACATACCTACTTGGGCTAGGTGAAACTTCGGCCAGCACTTCTACCGACTTGCCCCGAAGTTGATCAGCACAGCTTCCACTCGAAGTCGGAATCTGGCTGGACCGAGTGCGGAGTGCCGACGGCCTAGCACGGGGGTGGTGCACTCGATGGATGGCCCTGTACGGCACCCTAGTGTGAGCGGTTCCCGGAGCCTACGATGAACTGCCAACCATTTAGCGGAAAATCCATGCCACAGTATATCATATTGCAGTTGATCAACTAAATTAATTTTGCTTAAGTTCGATATTTTTTCCTTACTTTTAGGTACCTACATTTTATGGTAGAACTAATATTATTACTTAAAATGCCATATGTTGGGTAAGTGTCCTGTAAGTTACCTATTGAGCGTTTTCATATTATCAGATATCGACACCAACCCGATACCGATATGTTGCCAGCTATACGCATACCGATTCGAAACCGATATAATTATTATCGGCTTGATGATATTGGTGAATATCGATGACCATCGCGACTCACCTAACGATCACAGTACAGTAAGTATCGACGTCTTGAAGTCGGCAGTGGGAATAAGTGTGATCAAATGAAAGAATGGCCAGTTGTCTCACCTCTATTGTGCTGATATCGGTGTCTTAAGGATAGCAATAGGGTTTCTGTTACACCTTGTATAATGTGTTTTTTTTTTTTGTGTGTGATATCATCAAATAACTTCTCCCGCTCTGGGTGGAGCAGGAGGGCGTGTCAGACTTTTACTGACTAACACCCACCCGTGTTCCCTCAGTAGCCTGGGCTGCGATCTCTTTCGAACAAACCCGCACCCCTGGCAGGCATCGGCCCTTGCGGGCCCCATCCGTTTGTGCTGAAATCTCTTTGAGGCGCGCGTGGAACACAACACGCTGTCGACCTGGGCTTGGTCCTTACCGGACAGCGAGCTACCCATTACTCGCCGTCCGCAAGCTCACGCCTACGGTGGCCGGAAATCAGCCTGGGATTCCCGACGCCCAGGGCGTCTCCTGCGGCGGTTAGGGCCGTGGTTGTCGTTGGTGTCTTACGACTTCCACACGAACGAAGTCGCAAGCAGAAGCTAGTTACAAATATAGCACTAGTTACAGGTTTTGCGGTTGTTAGGTGAAAATTATTAATGCAATGGTTTTAACATTGCAATAAGAACCTTTGAGCAATTTGTTCTTTGAGAAAATAAATGTCTTTAAACCAAACTCATGCTTCCAGACCCAGAGGTTGGGGCTAAGCGTTAGTTGTCAGTGAATTTAAGAAATGTATCAAGTAAACAAGCCGTGAGCCCGACGGTATTCTCTTCGACAAAGATGGTAGATTTCCATACAAATTTTCATGGGCCCGCGTGGTGGATTATGGCCCACTCCCTCTCACAGAGAGGACTGTGTCCCAGTAGTGGGAACCTTATAGGCTGATTATGAGTTGGTTAAGTAGAATAATGAATGATTCCATAACCTGAATACACGTAGTAAAGATCAAATTGTGATTCCAAAATTTAGACTGACTAAAACTAGCAAGTCATTTCTAATAAACAGTATCCGCTTCTATAACAAGTTGCCAAAGTCAGTTACAGAACTTAGCTGGCTGGCAATACTGGCAGCCGGCCGTCAAATATTTTGGTGTTAGAATTAAATTGTAAAATTAATGTATTTCGCGTTTATTTAACCAAAAACGTACTTAATTTCGATATATGTAGTTATAAATAATAAGGATATGTGTTAGTGAGTTATTTCGTTGCAAAATCAAAGAAAAATCAACTAACTAGTACCAGCTGTTATCCAGCGGACGGATTTGAAATCACCACATAACCCGGGGAGTATTTCTTTTAATTTAAGCCTATTTATCCATAATTTTATTAGCTCTCGTTGCATCTTTTCCCCTTTAACGTTTGTACTGCTCGTCTCAGTGAGCTACGTTGTAAACAATCTATAAAATATTATACGGTGCTGGACACTAAGTTCATGCAATAGTAGGATAAAATCACTCAAATTACGTTAAAAACCCCTTATAAATCACTGTACGTTATTACCTTACATATTTCTGTCATGTATAAGTACTTAATTAGAACTAATAGAAATTAATTGATGTTAGAAACTGGATTTGCAATAACTTATCAACCTACCCCCAACCATTTATGCAAACTTTTTTTTGCTGTTTCTTTTCCCCCTTTTATCGTAAAAATTACTAAGTATCTCAATTTAGACACTCCTTTTAATATTTATTATTATTCTCCCAATGAATAATTCAATTTTCATCCCATAACTTGTGATTACTTTTTTTTTTCAAAACTTTTATTCTTTTGTTTTGTTTACTTGTTTATTGAACTTCCTTATAGGCCTTTCATCCTAGTACATACTGTCCACATCTCATCTCTCTCTCTTATTCTTTTCACACACTTAGCTTTCTCTTCTCTCATTCCAGGGTGCCTCTAGGGTTAATCTGTTAATATGTTGACCCGTAGAGCTGCATCCTTAGAAGAAAAACTGAGGGCTACGTTGAAGGAATTAGAATCAAGTCAAAAGCAGTGCAATCAACTGATACAGGAAAGGGAAGACAGCGAGGTTGAAATAGAATTAATCAATAAGAGGAACACTGAGCTTAAGAACCAATTGGCTGAACTACATGTAAACCATATGGACATTCTTGACCAGCATCAACACCTCCGTCAACTTGTATCAAATTACCATCATTGTACTGATACACACGAACTGGCTCTGAGACGGATATCTGAACTGGAACTGGAATTAAGCAGGGCCCACAACACAATCACCCATGCGGCATCTCTCAGAGCCAGTGAAGAGTCTGCGATCACCAGCAGTCTCTATGATGAGTTGGTTGGTAGCGGGTCTGAACCCATGCATGTTGAACCAATTGTAAAGATAGACTTAACTGATGATACCATCACTAAAAACAGATTGTTTACTAGTCACAATAAAATAAAAAAATATATTAAAATTAATAGACTAATTAGAAAATATCAGAAATCATTAAAAAGGCAAAAAGTAAACAAATTAAACACAAAACTTAGGCAAAAAAATTTAAATTTAATACGAGAATTGAATAAATGTTATAGTGAATTGCAATTATGTAATACCTTGTATGTTACTGACACTCAGCACCTACAGGATGAATTGTTTGTTAGGGAACATGCTCTAAAGGATATATTCAGTAAATATGAGGCTACTCAACAAGACCTGAGTAAGCGTATGCAGGAGGCTAGTGAGTTGGCTGACTTAGTCAGGTACAATGCAGAGAGGTACGAGTCTCTAACAAATAACCTCTCTTTTAGCTGTGCCTGTTCTCAGGCACCTCAGCCTCAACTTGTCACACCCACAACCTCAGCAGCTCAGCCAGTAGGTAGCTGTGATGGTAATAATAGTACAATTAATTTGATTAACACAACATATGTATTTTCAGACAAATTTGGTCAAGGTTTAGGTAAAATATTTAATCAGTGTTCTCAACAATATGTAATTAATAATTGTTCACCCGGTGCCAGTATTAGCCAATTAATAAGTAATATTAAGTTGTCTAAAATAAACCCCAGTTCAACTGTAATATTATTATGCGGGGATAGCTTAAATGTTAGAAAAAAGGACATAATTAAATGTGTCCATTTGATGTTACATCTCAATGAGACCAATAATTGTAAATTTATTTTATGTGCATTGCCTTATTCACATTACTTATCTTATGAGCAAAATAGGCACATTTATAATTTAAATATGTTAATTTTTAATAGGACAAGTCGTCACAGTGACGCCATTTTATTCTTTGATTGTAATCAATTTATTTCTGATTACAAGCTGACAAATTATTCTATGTATTTGCCACCTAGTTGTAGGAGACAAGTTGCTAATCTCTTAGCATACAGTTTACACCATGACACTGGTACCTGTAGTTTACCATCGCGTACTGTTAGTAGTGCTACTAACACTACTTTTGATACGCCTAGTAGTTTAAACTATTAGGTGCGACAACAGATAAGCCGCATGCTATGTTGAATGTTGTTCATCAAAATATGCAGGGTCTATCCGGCAAAGAGCTAGAGTTAAGCTTATTTTTGGAGAACTATGATGTTCAGGTGCTATGTCTGACTGAACACTGGTTGAAAGAACACGAAGTAGTGTTTATTAATGATGATAATTTTACCGTACAAAGTGCATTTGTAAGAAAGACTGCTATTCGCGGTGGATCTTTAGTCCTTGTTTCAAACAAGTTGAAATGTAAACAACGTTTAGATTTAGTTAATCTTTCTATTGAGCGTACTATTGAGTTGTCTTGTGTTGAACTCGAGCGTTACATTATAATTTGCGTTTACCGTCCACCCTCTGGGGATTTTATTAGTTTTGAATCGGTAATGGAGGATTTACTCAATAAGTTAAAATCAAGTAATAAAAGTATAATTTTGTGTGGAGATTTTAATATTAATATTTTAGATGTTTCTCCATTAAGTATTAGACTACTTAATCTGTTTAGGTCTTTTAATTTAATTTTGAACCTACTAGGATCACGGCTTCTACGTCGACTTGTCTTGATAATATATTTAGTGATTGTGATGCCAAAAATAAATTAGTATTATCTGACTTGACGTCTGACCACTGTGGATTATTGGCTAGCTTCCCTGTACCATTACATAAAAAGCCGCATAAAGTAGAATGCAGGCCATATACAGCTAGTCGTTGCAACAAATTTAAAATTAATGTAGCTCATAGAATTACACCATCTATAGCAGAGCACGAGAATCCTAATAAAATCTTTGGATCACTTTTTGAAGTTGTGCAAAAAGAATACCAATCTACTTTCAAGACCAAAACCATTGAGATTAATGGCACCTCCGTTGGCTTCAACCAATGGGCCACTCCAGGTATTTATAAAAGTAGAGCGAGACTATACGAGTTATATGGTTTGAAAAAATACAGGTTTGATAGTCCTTTTCTAGAGTATGTCCGAAATTATTCAAAATTATTTAAAAGAATCTGTGTCTTTGCTAAATCAAAATTTTTAAGCGATACAATTAAAAATTCCAATAATAAAGTAAAAACCACTTGGAAAATTATTAATAATGAAACGGGTAAGTCGGTTAAACAGGAAAAGCAACTAGAGATTATAGTCAACAATAAATTAGTTAATGAAGCTGCTGACGTAGCTGAGGCATTTAATGAGTTTTTTGCCAACATACCTTTAACTACGACTCGCACCTTAAATTCGTCCCCGTCTGAAGCGGAAAACCTTTTGCATAGTAGTGTGCCCAAATGTAGTCTCTTATTTAGTTTCGAACATGTAACACCTCGTGATGTAGTTAATATTTTTAACACACTTAAGTCTAAAAACACTGGTGATTACTGGGGCATCTCTATTAAACTTTTAAGTAACATAATCGACATCGTAGCCCCCTATCTAGCTATTACTTTTAATAAATGTGTTGATTTAGGAACGTTTCCTGACCTCATGAAGAGTAGTAAAGTCATACCATTATTTAAATCGGGTAATAAAAATAACGTTGGCAATTTTAGGCCCATTTCTATCTTACCTGCATTTAGTAAAATATTTGAAAAGTTAATACTCAAGCAGTTGCTAAGACATTTTAATTTAAATAGCCTCCTTCATGATGAACAATATGGTTTTACAAAAGGTCGTTCGACTACAGACGCGGGTGTTGCCCTGCTGAAACACATATTTAACGCATGGGAGAACTCACAAAATGCTATTGGAGTTTTCTGTGATCTTTCCAAAGCATTTGATTGCGTGCACCACGACACGCTTTTGCGTAAATTACGTCATTACGGTGTTCAAAATGAAGCTCTTAACGTATTAAACTCTTATTTAAATAATAGGCACCAATGTGTAGATATTAATGGTGTGAAATCTTCCGGGCTACCAGTTCAGTTAGGTGTACCTCAAGGCTCAATACTGGGTCCATTCTTATTCTTAGTGTACATTAATGATTTACCATTCTATTTAAAGGGTATCTGTGACGTTGTACTGTTTGCTGATGATACCTCTCTTATCTTTAAGGTAGACAGGAATAGACAAGATTTTGACGACGTAAACAGTGCACTCTCAATGGTTACGGATTGGTTTACCACGAATAATTTGGTTCTCAATGCTAAGAAAACAAAATGTATAAAGTTCGCTTTGCCGAATGTAAAAAATCTGGGACCCAATATCGTCTTAGAAAATGAGGTGCTTGAAACTGTAGACTCGGCAGTTTTTCTGGGCATAACAGTAGATGCCAAACTTCAGTGGGGATCACACATATCAAGCCTAGCGGGAAGGCTCAGTTCGGCTGCCTACGCCGTCAGGAAAGTAAGACAATACACTGACGTTGATACAGCTCGGTTAGTCTATTTTAGTTATTTTCATAGCGTTATGTCCTACGGCATTCTGCTGTGGGGCAAAGCCGCTGACATTCAAAATATTTTTGTTCTGCAAAAACGAGCTGTACGTGCAATTTACCAATTAGGTGCTAGAGTTTCTCTGAGAGATTTTTTTAAAGAAATTGGTATTCTCACGGTGGCATCACAATTCATCTTCGCTAACTTCTTATATATTAGGCAAAATATACACTTATACACTAAAAACAGTGATATTCATAATATTAATACCAGAAATAAGGACAAACTACGTGGTCCCTTTCACCGGCTTCATAAAGTTCATAACTCATTCGTTGGGCTCGGTATCACCTTTTATAACAAGCTTCCCTCTTCTTTGCTAGATTTACATTTTAATGCGTTTAAAGCTAAAGTAAAATCAAATCTTTGTTCGAAGGCATACTATTCTATCAACGACTACTTAAACGATAAGAATTGTTGGTCGCTGTGATTAACTCAAGACAACGTTTGTGTTCTTTCACCAGAATTAGCTTACCTACTGACAGGTTATATGAGTTACTCCATAGCATTGTTTATTTTATTTGACTATAAACCATTTTTTTTATTTTATTTTTTTTATTTTTAATATTGATATTTCCATTTTTTTATGAAATTTAATTACTTGCCTATTACTGTATAGAATCAAGTTCTTCCAACTTATCAGACAGCTGTGCTGCTGGGGAGTTTGTTGCGCCACTTCTTCTTCCCAGCTAAAGCACTAGGAAGTGTCGAAGGGTGGGCGTTTTTGGGGGACTGTCTTTTGTAATTTTGACGTTCGAAAAGTGCTGACTCTCAGCCTAGTTTGAATAAATGACTTTTGATTTTGATTTGATTTTGATTTTGATTTTGATTTAGCGATGGAAAGTTTAAAACGCACATCAACGCATTATCAAAAAAGCATATTATAAGATTAAAGACTACGTTGAAGACAGGGAAGTTTGGCATTAATTCCTTCTGCACATGTGGCTTCCCTGGTACCTCATTAACAGCATAACTATGTTATTATATTAACTGCTCTCAAATACAATGTTCTTTTGTATTCTTTTAATTTTTAATATGCTGACATATTCTCGTCATTAATTGACATTAAACATCAATTTTATTTAGGTTCATTTTATTTATGTTGATTATTTTACATATTGTGAATGAGAGAACGTTGTAGGCCTTACTGACTGTAGATTTGTAGACGATTTTCTATTCTGTATTCGTCTAAGTACCTGGTACTTATTGACAGGCCTGCGCTGTCCTCCCATACATTTTATCTCTGTAATTTGAAAATATTGTTAAAGCCAATTATTTTTAAAAGAGTAACCGTGGAGTTTCTTGCCGGCTCTTCTCCATAGGAAACAACAATTTGGAACCGTGCACCTAGCTTCTGACGTTTCATAAGTGCCCATGCAGGTTTATCTGAAATAAAATATTTTGATTTTGTTTTTTTTTTTTGAGAATAGGCTAAAAATGGTCGTACTGTTTTGCTTACACTGTAACCATATTCTTTTGCTTATGATGCCGCCGCTCAGAAAGAACCTTAAATATTGTGACAACATATGAAGAAATAATTACCGTACTTTATTGTCTAGTGACGAACCTACTGCTCCAGTTGTAATTTATCGAATCTATTTTTTTAGGACATCAAAATTAATTTAGTACATAATACAGGTTTTTTTTTTATCCAGTGCGAAAATTTTAACCACGAATACAGCATATCATTCTAGACCCCCTACCGCAGAAATTTTTCGCCGGTTATACAAAAAAAAATCAGCTGTTCCATAAATTTTGACCGCGTAGGTATTGCACTTTTCTATGAAACAGCAGTTTTTTTTGTATAACCGGCGAAAAATTTCTGCGGTAGGGGGTCGAGAATGATATGCTGAATTCATGGTTAAAATTTGCGCACTGGATAAAAACTTACCCTGTATATAACCGTCCCCGGTCTTGTCGGATTACGGACGCATTGGACTATTTACCAAGTGTCATAGATGCGAGTATATGACATAGATACGAACTTGATTGGGAACATGAGCACCGAGTTATGCTGTCAGCGCATAACCTGACTGCGTTAGCACGGCGCTATTTTTCAAGCACGTTATAATATTTTATCGTATACAATAGTGACAGTGACTGTTTGCGTGTGTCAGTGTCTGTGTGTTTGAATTCAAAATTGAAAGCCAATATTTTAAAATCACGGATTCGAGAAAAAATCTAGGTATACAACCGACAACCGGACACATTGTATACTATGTAATATTAATGTAGGATATGATAGTAGGGAAGACAATTCGGTGGAGAGGAACTATCACGGATAAATCTGATTAAAAACTTCTTAGAAAACTGCATTTTGTACAAACTTCTTCATAAACGGCGATAAAAAATTAAAGACTACTCTCACTTGACTATTATTTTATCGATAATAATTTGTAATGTGTCAACACTATTTTAAGATGACAATTAAACGTCATCATATTGTCTCGAAATAATCACATTTTCGAAAACAATTTCTGTATTCTGAGACAATTTTATTAATTAAAACTAATTACAAGATATTTTTTGAGGTGGGGCCGCTCGTCAGGAATTTTTCTGCCAAGCCGACGACGTAGCGGCCAAAAACGTAGGTTGCGGTGAGGCGCATCGCAACTGAGTATCGTATGGGAGGCATCCATTGAGGTAATATGTACTGTACGTTAGTACATATTACCTCAATGGAGGCATCAGGGTTACAGGCTGCAGCGGAGGAGGAGTGCCGGTGTTTCTAAGTAGCGCTCTTCCCTTCCGTGGCCTGGACGGGGTCGGCACCGTTTGATGGCGGATGCGGTGTGACCGCAGGGGAAGAAGAGTATCGGTATAGCCGCTCTTCCTATCTCCTGCAGCCGAAAACTGGTAGGCGGTGGTGCCAGTGTGCTGACCCGTCGCAGGGGAACCAAGGGTGCCATGCAGAGGGTCGTCTGGCACCCGTGTGCTATTTGGTCCCTGGGGTGGTTACGGCGTGCCATGTTTTCTAGTCGGACGGAGCGGCAGGGTCATGAATGTTCCCGTGTTCCAGCCACAAGCGGCACTGGAGGTCACTGTGGAGTTTTAGTGACAAAAAATGTGCCGCTTGTGACGGGGACACGAGAACATCCGCGAATCTGCTGCGGACGTCCGTCTCCGGACCCTCCTCGGAGGCTCCCCTCCTCATAAGGGAGACCCTCCTCGAAAAAGGTACTCTTCTCAGAGAGCGGACCCTCCTCGGAGAGAGGACCCACCTCAGAAGGGAGTCCCTCCTCGGAGACGGGACTCCGCAGAAGGATAATACCCTTCTGCGGAGTTTAGGAATTTAAGTATTAGGGAATTTAGGTATTTCAAAGAATTCGCAGATCAAACTCTTATTAGTCCAGTGCTAAATTGTCAGTTTTGTAAAAGGAGCTGTAATTCTATTTCAGTTCTAAGTTCTTATTTCACAAACAGGCTCGGTGGTTTAAACCATACCTTAAGAAAACACTTGTTTTGTAATAAGGGGGATTATTTCTAGTAATATTATAAATCCGAAAGCAACTCTGTCTGACTGACCGCCTGTCTGTCTGTTACGCTTTCACGCCTAAGCCGCGGAACTGGTCATCATGAAATTTGGCAGAGATATAGCCTGAGATATGGAAAAGGATATAGACTACTTTTTACGTGATGACCGACATCCACGCGGGTGGTGCCGCGGGCAAAAGCTAGGCTTTATTTATACTTTTAAAGTAGGTTCGGATTACTTCCAACAAGTGGAAAGTTGTCAGAGGAAGCCTCTGAATCTAGAAATAAGGATTTTCGCACACATTTTTCAAGAGCTGCACAAAGCATAATAATAATTAATCAAAATTTGGACGATGAGGCCGAAACCAATATATAGAACTTGGCTTTTGTACAGACGCCAGCACATCAAGCTACCCCAATTCGTCAAATTTCTTTGATAGATTTTCAACTTTATTACATAAGTTTAAGGTTCATGTTCCATTGGGAAAATTTGACAGTTTGGGGTAGCTTAATGTGCTGGCGGATCTTTTCCAGGGTTTAAAAAGCGCCCCGTTACACTAATCATTGTTTCACGCTAACTTTATTTCATAAAATATCTATGTTTTTTATATTATTCCAAGTGGCGTGGTCTCGCCCAGTAAACGCACAGTTTTTTTTTGGATCATAAAATGATTTGCAGGCGACTACTTTTACGAAATTACATAAATTGAAAACTAAGAGAAGAAACGTTTGTATTCCTACCGTACTTAGCCCACCAGGTGGTAGGTTTGGTCACTAACCTACCTCCCCGGTGGGTTGAGCGTTCATTACAGGGGGCTCAGTAGCCGTGGCTGCCCTTTACTGTCACCGCAGCGGCCGGCTCCGGTAAAAAAAAAAAAAAAAAAAAAAAAAAAAAAAAAAAAAAAAAACCCACCTAACTCAGGGAGACACGGATCTTGAGAGAGGTACTGTACTCAGAGGTCTGGCCCTCCTCGGAGGGCAACCCTCCTCAGAGGGAATCCCTCCCAAGAGAGACGACCCTCCTTTGAGGAATTCCCTCCCCAGAGGGACGACCCTCCTAAGAGGAAATCCCTCCTCAGAGGAGAGACCCTCCTCGGAGGGGGTCCCTCCTCACCCTCCCTAACCTAACCTAACCCCACGCCGCAAACGGGCACAGACCTACCTTTGTCCTCTGACGAAAATTCGTCTAGTACTGAGCTCAGCTTGGAATGCACCGCTATTTATACCCGGTGTCGCGCGCGATTCGCGCGCGACGGCGCGTGTCGCGTCCGCGCAGCCGCGACACCATACAAAATGTAACATTGTTGTCGCGCTACTCGTCGCGCGCGATTCGCGACGTCGCGGCGTCACGAGTCGTAGCGGCGCGACGCGTTGTCGCGCCTGTGTGAAAGGGTTTGCGTCGCGATTATCGCAGAATCGCCACCGCGACATGTCGCGCTGTCGCGTCGCGCCTGTTTGAAGAAGCCTTAAAGGCATAAAGAGAGTAGTTGGACAATGATTCTGCTCAAATTTATAGTACGTCACCACTTTGTTAATTGTTCGTCTGTTATACTTTCCATTTGACCTACTCTTAGAATAGTAGCGAATTTAAACGATTCTCGATCTAATTTAATGGAATGATATGAAAGCGGTCTTTGAGCATGCTGTATTTGATTGAAGTGAACTTCCAAACTTATTCGGAGCACTGACGTCTGACATACGGAAACATTCAAGAGTCTGTATGTAGTACGTACCACTTAAATAAACATCTTTGGAGCGGTTTTCGTATTATAACGGAAGTACCATTACCGAAGACCTGAAGTGAACATCTTCCCGCACCCTTCAGATAAACAAAAGTGGCATACAGACCGAGATCGATAAACGTTACTTAGCTCGCGAACACGTTCCCGTCTCCATCTTGTCCTTTTATTTTCATAATTGGCTGATAGTGTCAAAGAAACTCTTAGCCAACGCAACGTACTAGTTAAGTACCGCTTAAAGATCTCGGCCTTAGAATCTACATAACATACCTTTCTTAAAATAGCCCCACTCGCACTCGAAAAGAGCATTTCCCCTGCCTGCCTTTTAAAAATATGCTTTACTTAAACATTATTCAATGAATGATTTATCACCGCTTCGAACACCTGTTACATAAATTGATGAATTCTTTTAGAACGTGGAAGAAGTTTTAATACTGAAAAGACTAATGCTGTATGCCATGCAGTACCTAACATTTTAAAACTAGGTACCTACTTATATTCGGAGAATATGTAGAATTTATTAAATCTTAATAACAGGTTTGACGCAGACTGTGCACTTCGCAAAATGTGCACTTCTCAAAATAGCACTTCTCAAAATGAGTAGATATGAATGTTATCACAATGGATTAAAATAAATACCGTTGCGTCTGGGGGTTGTTTACCTCTCCTATTAACAATACATCATGTAGAAAATTCTTAAAATGAAATATAATGTCCTGTGGCTAAACTACTGGATAATATTAGGTCTTTACCTATGAAATTGCCGTTCTGCAGTACTGGCCATTTCAAATCAAAATAATTTTTGTTTGGCTAAGAATTCTAATTTCAAATTAATTTTATTTTAAAAACATGGATTTTTTTTTCTAAAAGTAGTCATTTCTTTATTGATTAGTGTTACATTTTCATCGCATTTCAATCTTTTTCGTCATCATGGATACGTTAAAAATTCGAGTAATTATGGAATATGAGTACCGTCGTGGCAGCAACGCGGCACAAGCGGCACGCAACATCAACGACGTTTACGGAGCTAACACTACAAACCAACGCACCACCTGTTATTGGTTTGCTCGCTTCCGTTCTGGAAATTTCGACCTGAAAAATGAACCTCGCGGTCGTCCGAAGACTTTGGTCGACAATGACGAATTAAAGGCGATTGTGGAAGCTGATGATACACAATCTACGGCTGAATTAGCAGCAGCTTTCGACGTTAGCGTCAAAACAATATTGGTCCATTTGCGTCAAATTGGCAAGGTAAAAAAGCTTGACAAATGGGTGCCCCACGAACTCAATGATCGCCAGCGCGAAGTACGCGTCGAGACGTGCCTTGCACTGCTCAACAGACACACAAATGAAGGAATTTTGAACCGCATTGTTACCTGCGATGAAAAATGGATTCTGTTTGATAACCGTAAGCGCTCAGCAAGTTGGTTGGATCCTGGTTCAGCACCTAAACAATGCCCTAAACGAAAACTTACCCCTAGAAAAGTGATGGTCACTGTTTGGTGGTCTAGCGCCGGTGTGATTCATCACAGCTTCTTACCAAACGGGGTGAGCATTACTGCAGATGTGTACTGTGAAGAACTGAACACAATGATGGAGAAGCTGGCGCATCTCCAACCAGCATTGGTCAATCGCTCGTCTCCGCTGCTCCTGCACGACAACGCGCGACCTCATACTGCACAGCAGACGGTCTCCAAGTTGCAAGAACTGGGGTTGGAAGCTCTCCGTCATCCGCCCTACTCACCAGACCTTGCGCCTACAGACTACTACTTTTTCCAGAATTTGGATAACTTCTTGGCGGGAAAAAAATTTAATACCCGAGAGGCAGTACAAAATGCCTTTGAAGAATTTGTTGCCTCCCGTCCAGCTGATTTCTTTAAGAAGGGCATCAATAAACTGCCACTGCGATGGCAAAGATGCATTGATTGCATGGGTGATTACTTCGATTAATACAAATAAAAAATTCATGAAAAAAATTCGTTTAAATTTTTTCATACAAAACGGCAATTTCATAGGTAAAGACCTATTATTTGATTGATTTTTTGTTGTTGTTTGTCGATGTTTTGTGTGCAGGTTGGGAATATAATGACTTATACGAAGTTTGATTTAAGGTCATATACCTAGTCCTCTCCACGCTGTATATGACACCACTGTCCCAATTTTCTTTCTTCCCAGCTAAAGCACTAGGAAGTGGTGAAAGGTGGCAGTTTTTGGGGGACTGTCTTATGTGATTTTGACGTTCAAAAAGTGTTGATTCTCAGCTTAATATTTGAATAAATGACTTTTGTTTTTGTACAATTGGATCTTCTCTACCTTTTTGAATAATTATTAAATAACTTACTTAAATTCTTTATTGATGTCGATGGCGCTTGAACATGCTGCTTTGGCGGGCAAACTAACGACTTGACGTAACCGATATTAAAAATAAGTTTTTAGTTAATAATAATTACTGACCTGTGTTGTCGTTTGGGTTCATCCATAAAAAAAAGCACAGCTCATGGCTTGACAAATAATTGATGACGACACGCCCGTTGGAATGCCCGCCCGCCAACCGGAAACCGGCTACCTAATTGCGTAATGCATTATTGACAAACGATTCAGATTAATTTGCTTCGTTTCTATCGCAATTTGCTTAAATTTACGAATTTCGAATTGCGAAACTCCAATATCTGTGAAAGCGATTACTATTCTATTAGAGTGAATGATATGTCGGGAAAAATTGGGTATACGGTCTATTTTTCTAACTAAAGCGAATTGCGTAACTAGTTTGACAGCTATCAGTTTGTTTGAAACCAACGAGTAGTCTGTTTCGCAAGCCGAAGGCAACGTACTCGCCGCAATCATTTTTCTTCTTACATTTTAATGGGATTTAATCATTAAATCTCTTAAATTATAACGAAAAAATATAAGTGGTAGTCTTCCTGATAAACTGTGAATGTGATTTTGTGTAAAACCTCAATGTTATATCAGTATTGTGGTATTTTGAATAGCGAAGCAACGAGGTGATTATACAGAGATAATTGCAATCGTTTTCTTCTGTTACGTGTGCTTACAACCTAAAATAAAGATTCCTACTAAGAGAACCTACCTAGATGATATTTCAGAAACGAGATAATTTGGTGGCGTTTTAACGAAATACAAATTCGTAGGTACCTCGTATCGTAAACTTATCATAATGTCACCAACTTAGCAAGCCAGTCGACCATTTACGAATTGTAATTAGAAAACCTAAAAAGCGATCAATTTAAACAGGAAGAACAAAAGAAGCACACATTGAAGAAGCAGTTAATGTCAATGTATTACCTAGACTTCTATGAATTAGCTACACACACCGTAAATACAGACTTATTTCCACATCATTGTCTGTTCAAGGTAATATCAATATTATTTCCTATAAAAGAACCTATTGAATATGCCTAAATATTGTATCTACACATATTGTTTGTTGTCAATACAAAATATAGATAAGGCAATGCATAATTACTTTAAGCAAAGTAGGTAGGTAGGTACTTTCCCGTCAGTGTCGTAGGAGGCGACTCAGGGACTTACTAAGAATGGGTAGCAGTGTTCTCCATGCATTTTACCACCATACTGCGATTGCCAACCCGCTTGCCAAGTGTGGCGATTATAGCAAACCCCCCAAATTGAGGGAGGCCCATGTCCAGCAGTTGACGTCTTTCGGCTGAAATGATGATGATGGCCTACTAGGTCTTCCGTAAATCGTCGTCCTTAAATATTTTTCAACTAATTATTGTGAATAATAAGTTAGTAAAAATATCCAATTCAATTATTCTGTCTGTGGATTACAGTCCACTCCCTCTCACAGAGAGGCCTGTGCCTGTCAAGTATAACACACACATTGCATTGTAAAATTACTATGCAATGTGTGTGAAGATTTTCAATCATACAATATTATTCTTTACATTCGGTGGAAATCCACAAAATAAGCATTGTACTCTACATGCATCAGACTATGGTAGTATTGAACATTGTTTTCTAAATATTGAAAAACCATAATATTTATTTGTTATGTTTATTATGTGGAGGCCTACAAAAAATATTTCTCATTGAATTGGTTTTGCTTGATATTAATACACAATGTATATAATACGTCCATCAATTTTTTTATTTATTATTAAAAAAATTACTTGCCTATGAGGTACCTAAATAAAGATAATTTATACTTTTTAGTCAAGTATCTATGTTCCATTCATCAATAGAATTGTAGGCATCTAATTACTGTTTATCTAATAGCAGAATATTTTAGTTTTGTAAAGTAGGTACATCAGTAGATTGTGCATTGAAGCGTTTAAGGGAGAGGCCTATTAAAGACTGGATGAGTAATGGATGATGGAAAATAATGAGGATGTACTTAAATATATTTTTTATCTTTCAGGTGGCTCAACTATATAAACAGGAAAAATGTAAATTTTCTCTCAGCAACATTACCAAGCTGTATTAAATTATAAATGACTTCCACAGGAAAACAGTAGCCCAAATTTGCCAAATTCTACTAATCTATACAATATACTTGTTTGAATTTCTTTTTGCCTCATAGCCAACAAATTCATGTCAAATGTGAACAAATGCTGTAGTCAGAAGGGTGAAATGATATAAATAAAGCAGTTATGTTAACCATTATTTTATTTGTTTTTAATTTACCTTTATGTACCAAATAAATGACAATTCAGATAAACACTGCTATTTTCTAAATAGTATCACTTTAATGATCAATAACTTGTCTTTTTTTAAACTTAATCAATGCTATATGTATTTCAACATTTAACAGTTATTTTAGTTCATAATTAAAACACTTTGTAAGTATTAAAGTTTACACCAATATCAATTAACACAAGTACATATTAAGTATATTGCTGTTGAGCAAAACTAGTCAGCAGTTTTCTTAAATAGGTAAAATTAGTATGTTCATAACAATCTTCAGTTTCTACTTTTGCACTTGAGCAGCTTGATAACTGAAGTAGTTGCAGTAGCAGTAACAGTGATGTCAGAAGTAGCCGAAACAAATGGCAACAGCCAACATCATTCATGCTGCTTTCATGTCTATGCAGGGGAAGTGTTCCGGGGACTCCTGCAATTTTAAAACAAAATCAAATTATTTTCTGCTCAATTAAAGTACTTAATTATGGGCCAAACTAGGCAATATTTAGTAGGCCGTCATCAACCTATGGCTATTTCTTTATTTAACATGGCACGAAACTAGAACTGTAAAAAATAGGGACATATGAAATTTATGATGTGATTACATTTATGCTCAGATTACAGAATAAAGGCAGATGGACTGCGCGGAACACCGAGAGTGAGGCCATTTAACCAAATACGGATTGAACAAGTGAATACGTTCTCGAGTCAGTACGTCACGAAACGTCGTATTGCACGTACGTCCCAGCTAATGTCAATATTTTTTTAGAATAATGCCGTATTGTGTTATTGCACTGCAAAAACTATTCCGAAAAACTAAGGAAGCAAGATGGAGTATCTTTTCATACGTAAACAATGATTATTTGGATATTATTTTTCGTGATTATTGTTCGTGACATCTTGAAACATAAAAGTTTGACAAAAAACATTCGGTGTTGCCAGTTTATATAAAAACATTTACCCCTAGTTAGGGAAGTAGGTATAGGATGCAGGCATATCGATTTACAAAAATATTAACCTCGATTAGTGTTTTATTTATCGCTTTTTTTTTGTTCGTATTTGTGTAATAGGTAGGGGATATATAATATTTACGTATGTATATAAGTATGTATGCGAATATACAGGGTAAGTTCCGATACGGTCTCAATATGTAAACAAACTTTGCCAAGTGAAATGTAAAACCGCACTTATGCAGAAAAGCTTTTTTGGTGTTGCCCCACGTATTTATAATAAAATACCTGATGTGATAAAAAATATGACTGTAATAAAATTTAAAAGGGCACTAAACCAAATATTAATCGAGAAAAGCTACTACACTATTGACGACTTCCTTAATGATAAATATCTGAACTGATTGATGATGATTGACATACATTGTACCTACATGTTCCTATTCTGACACTTTTTATTATGATTGACATTTTAACATTACTTTTTTTTTTTGACATTACTGTAAAAATGTTATTAGTCTATTTTCTTGTTTCTATTTTTGTTTTGTATTCTAATGATTTGACATTTATTTTTATTAGGTATAACATTAATAGAATTTGTCTCGTTTTGGAATTTAATATTATTTGCATGCCCATGAGACGGTAGAATATGGAGGACTACTTTTTAGCAAAACATCTATGTACCATTTACCCATGTTTGCAAAAATAAATGATTTGATTTGATTTTGATTTGATTTGAAGTTTTTATCCAGTGCGCAAACTGTAACCATGAATTCAGCATATCATTCTAGACTTCCGACGAAACACAAATTTATCATGTCTCGATATTGTTCCATTATTTCAAAATTATCATCTTCTTTTTTGTAATCCGAGATCAATAAATTCCCAAAGTAGGTACCTACATTAAATTTAGACAATCTGACTCAATGGCTAAGATTCACTTTATGAATACGTAACAATTTATGTATAACTCTGCTCTGCATTTTTCTAAGACTATAAATTATTTATTAATTATAATGGAATACTATGGGTATTTTTTTCCAATATCCTGGCAACCGTACGCACACAGCGAGGAACGTGTTTAAACAGTGCTGTCACGCACACATAACTAGAAACGTGCCTCACAATATTGTTCCGCGCGGTCCATCTGCCTTTATTCAGTAATCTAAGCATTTATGTATAAAGTTCGCCCAAAGAAAAAATCATTCATAATTATGAGTTGCTGCTTGATACTTAACTGTGTTAAAAAGCTCACCTTCAATGATAAATTCAAAAGCTTGGTTTTCAATGTCTTGCGTTGCCACCAAATTCTTTGAAGTAAAACCCTCATAGGTCAATATTAGATTGAAGTTAGTAGCTCTGGCATTGTCTGCGAAAATGTTATAATAATTAACGTTATGTTGTTGGTTGTAATTGGTTATTATAGTTTGTAATTTAGTATCTGCTGCTTATGTAGATGCTGATAGAATTACATACATACAACCCCTAAGACGACCCACTGACCAAAATATCAAATAACAACATCTCAGTAGTTAGAATGTGAGGTTGACAGACAATCATTATTACCAAAATAAATAGTTAACCTAAGAAAGTTACAATCACTAGACACACGAAATTCCTGTTTATATTGGCTTACTTACAGCACTACAGCTGATACTGAATTATGGGTAACTGGTTCGTCCTTTTCGCTATTGAGAAACACAGCTTATGACGTAGTGCAGCCAGTACAAAACGAAGACAGAGCCCTATTCCTTGCCATTTGCCAATTTTTACGTGTTCTGTGCAGAAACCACAAAAATAATCCGATACTGTTTATCATAGGCCCATGTCTTTGTATGCAAATAGTAAATATAATTTAGTTTATTGAAAAACATAAAACAACGAATTTAAAACAAAATTCAAGACAAACAAAAACATTTCATAGTTTTTTTATTTGTCACAGTGTTGCCAACTTTTTCCCGACTCCACTTAATCGCAATTTTTAATTTTATTTAAATTCCTATTGCTGACGTTCTGTCGTCCTTTTTGAGGTCCATTTGAAGATTTGAAATTGAAAGTAAAACTTATTATGTCACAATCAGTCATAGTTTTTCAAATCATCGTCACGTACTTTATAGATTACTAGCTTTTGCTCGCGGCTCCACCAGCGTGGATGTCGGTTATCGCGTATAAAAGTAGCCTATGTCCTTCTCCATATTCCAGAATATATCTCTGCCGAATTTCATGACGATCAGTTCAGCGGTTTAGGCGTGAAAGCGTGACAGAAAGAGTTACTTTCGCATTTATAATATTGAGTAGGGATCACAAAATAGTTACTGAAAAAGTAAGTGGAGATGTATGGATGATTGTTAGATACACAATAATGGCTTGACTTTATATTTTGGAAGCATGTTTCCATGGGATTTATTTGGTCGAAATGACACTGTTTTCGATCTCGACACGGGCACAGCCTCTGTGTGACTTCACTATATTCGTCATGCTGAAGAGTCTTTTCATATTAGCGTTTGAATCCAAAATGATTTCGGTATTATAAAGATATAATGGGAAAATTACTATCACAGGTTTCATGCAAACAGTAAAAAAACATGCCATCATCGTGTTATTATAATAACAGATTTCCACAAACTAAATTAGACTAATCAAAACAAAACGAACAGCCGCTAAAGCAAAATTTAATCTGCTAGTTGGGGTGTCCAAACCCCCAGTTTTAGGAGTTATCCCAATAAGTTGACAACACTGCTTTTCTACGATTTTTTCATCGACTACAGATAAATAAAACGTGAACATTGTAACGTTTCGTTGCTTTTTTCAATTATGGCAGTTTTTGGTAGAAAGTGTTTTATAAATTGGTTTTACGTTTTTTAGGGAATCATTGTATATTTTCATTTGAAGCAATAGTAGACCACCAGTTGTAATTAAAACAATATTAATTTATGGGTCATTGTCATAACCCTAAAAAAAACTGTTCATACGAACTCATAAGACACTTTTAATAATTGCGACTTAATTTTACATCATAATAAGGAAGTAAACAAAAAGTACTAGACCATAACTGTAACAGATTTACTATAAATTTATTTATTTCATAATTTATCCACCACCATGTAACCGAATTGTCCACTTCGGTGGACTGTTCGGATTCTACCTTTCAATAGAATGGAGCATATAATAAATACGTGTTTTTTATTATTTTACAAAAATGAAATGTTTTCCTAATCTACGTATGTTTTCCATTTAACGTTAAAAGTATTTAAAAAAATGATAGAAATAAAACACACTTTTTGCATCATTCAATCTTGTAACAACATTTTTTGTCTTTCCGGTGGACATTACTTTCGATACTGTCTAAAATGAAGTAAATGTCAAATGATAGAACGGAACGTAAAATTTAACCCAGCCATTATCGTACTATCCCTGTCAGAGGCTATTTTGCCGCGACTCGTACGCAGGAAACGTTGTTGTAGTACTAAGAAAAAAAAATTGGTAGTGTCAAAGTTGAGTTGTCTTTCCGGTTAATGCTGTATTTTGGTAAGTAAATCACTATAAATTCATCAAACATTTTTAATAACTAGTTAAACAATGAAACTTTATTAATATACCTTGGCTTTTGACATAACCTATAAAAAGCGTAAAGTGTGAATTTCTTTGCTAAAAAAGTCCATTCGGTGGACATCTTTTTGGTGGAAAGTTTGTCCACCGAAACGACAGATGTCCACCGAGTGAATTGTTTTCTTGAATGTGGGTTAATTTAGCTATCATAACTTATAAAACTGCTTCTGATTACTGCTGTGTTTATCAGTTAAGGACTAATTACCAATTTCTATTTCATTTTCGCTTTATTTTTATGAGCAAATATGTTTTAAACCACCACTTCCCTCACACCTATCTACACCATGTCGACTTGTAGTTAATGTAGTTATCCATAGTTACATACTCTAAGTTAACAATGATTGGCACCTGTAAAAATTTCCAACGATATGGGATTTTTTTTTTTCATAGTCACGGTCGTTTCCCTTATGCAAACATTTTTACTAACAAAATCTCCTGCTCTTCCTTTGCTCAGCTTTACTTTCTTTTCGTTTGTGTGCATTGCTTGTTGTGATTTTTCAGGCGATCGCGAAAACAGGAAGTAAACTTACCGATAACCAGAAAAAAACCTGAGTAAAAAGAACGAAGAAGAAAAGACTGAGTATGAGGAAGGCGCGTGAAAAACTTAAATAGGATCCTGAAGCCTTAGAAGAAAAGCGAAGAAAGGACAGACAATATTACTATCGGAAGAAATCCGAAGGGAAAATTAAAACTGTAGAAGATTTGCCAGATGTGCAAAAACAGCTTATGAGGAGAAAATGGAGAGAGGATAAAAGAAGACGCAGAGAAAAAGTCAAAATACAAAAAGAAGCTGAAAAGTACATTGCACGCGAAACGCCGCCCTCGAGTTCAGTAACTTCAGTATCATCAAGAGCTGAAATGGGTGCAGAAGGAGGTTGAAAGTAGAGAATGTTTTACTGAAAAAGAAGCTGATAAGTTTAGAATTTAAACTTGCTAAGTACAGAATGCGATTACACGAAACGAAAGGATGCAAATGAAGTAGAAAAAAAATTAAGGTTCTACATTACGGTTTAGGTAGCAAAAAACTTGACGTAGCATTATGTCCCAGGCCACTCCAAATTAATGTACCAACTCTATCAAGTCCAGCCCTGGCGACTCCTCTGCAAAGTCCTACTCGGAATGACACACCAGCTCCCGCCGAGAGGATGAATTCACCGAGTCCAACTTTGACTCCTATGCAAAGTCCAGTGGCAACCCGATGGACCAGTCCAATTGCGAGTGGCTCGATGCAGCAACCATTGAAAGTCCAGCCCCCAACCAGTCTATCACTGCTGATTGGAGGTTATGTCCAAAGCGCATACAATTTTCGGACGTATATTCTGACAGCTCAGATACGTCAACGTCAAAACCAGATAAGCCACCAATCCCCCTTTCTCTGGCCGACCAGAAGCGTTCAATCCGTCCAGGATTGAACGCTTCTGGTCTTCTGACGACGAAGACATATTTGGACCACCGAAATGAATTGTCTTTTCGGTGGACCGACACAAAACATTTTTTATTTACTTTTTGAATGCTTTTAAGTGATTTATTTGTTTGTGATTATGTGAAGATAGCATTAACGTTTAAATTTGTTCAAGATGTTAATCACTTTTTGTTTTGTTTTATTTCAATAATTAACATTTTAGTCCACTCGGTGGACATATTAGTCTTTTCGGTGGAACCGAAATATTGTTATTTCCTTATAAATCGCCTTTTTCGAATTATTGATCTCAGACTGATACTCACTTTTGTTGTTACGTAAAGTCAGAGTCATAATATACCTTTGATTTTTATAAATCACGTCTTTAATTTTTTCGCAAAAAAAAACGCTAAGCTTGACAATGACCCTTATAGTAATATTATTCGGAAGCGAATAGTTCATATGTTATGAAACAAAACGCGCAAACGTAATAGATTGGGCAAGATTTTATTAACATCCCTATACAATTCTACAGAATTTGATTCAATTTAGTTTCGCAATTCGGATTATAGAACACGATTACGAAGGGAGTTTGCTTAGTTTCGGAATCGTCATCAGAAAGTTAATACGTTACGCAATTAGGCTGCGGGGCGCACTACCGTTAACATCGTGAAATTAGAAAACCAGTTTGGTACTGCCTTCGTAATGGTGTTTATTTTGCTAAAATCGATCAAAACCTGAATTTAATTTTAATCACGTTGTAAAAATCGATTGTTTCTTATCGATATGAAACAATTGCATGGTGATGGTTACCATTGAGGCCATCTATAAATTACGACAGTCAACAACTGTGACATAGGGGGAGGGGACGACGACGACGAGTCATAAGCCTCGTTACATCAGATTTATTAATCTGAATTATCTCTATATTTAAAAAAAAGTTTCAACTATAACTCGAAAGATATTTTTGGGGCAATCTGGAAATTAGGTACGCACGGCTACACATCAAGCTATACATTTCCAATATAAGCTGATCTCGCATTGTATACGATTTCCGTACAAAGCGAGATCAGTGTAAACTGGAAATGTATAGCTTGATGTGTAGCCGTGTGTACGACTGGGTACGACGACGTACGTTATCGGGGAGGGAAGCTCACTAAATCTAAAGTATATATAACGCAAAACTTTAAAATATTACCAACTCACTATTTTATTAGGCTTTCATTTAAAATTGCAGTGTTCTCGAAAAATAATGAAAATCGTGATACATAATTTGGGTATGGCCCATTTCAGCTTCAATCAGTGTAGAAAGTAGTTCGTTAGAGAAAATGTGTTTCGTTTTATACAATAGGGCGATGTTGTAATAGAAATGCTGGAATGTAACAGTTTTGCTTATAACTCTTGATATGCATATCGGTTATGCACACTATTCGACCTACCTTAGTATCCGTTGGTCGATTAACTACGGGTTACGGGACTGTTGCGATTTACCTGCTCTAGTTAACACGTTTTGTAAATCATTCATTTAATTATATGAAAATCGTGATACATAATTTGGGTATGGCCCATTTCAGCTTCAATCAGTGTAGAAAGTAGTTCGTTAGAGAAAATGTGTTTCGTTATACAATAGGGCGATGTTGTAATAGAAATGCTGGAATGTAACAGTTTTGCTTATAACTCTTGATATGCATATCGGTTATGCACACTATTCGACCTACCTTAGTATCCGTTGGTCGATTAACTACGGGTTACGGGACTGTTGCGATTTACCTGCTCTAGTTAACACGTTTTGTAAACCATTCCTTTAATTATACTAGTAGTCGCCCGATGGTCGAAATTCGATAATGATTCATCATAAACTAAATGTATATCTAATGCATTATAATAAAAAGTAATGAGTTTACTGCACTACTCTTCCGATATAAACTTTAACTGCAAAATTTAACACTCCTCTGTCCGCCTGGTTTCCGTGTAAAGGGGTACAAAGTGTTTGCTTCACGTATTATTTTAAAGAAGATTCATTAATCGATTAGATTGGAAAACACACACGGAAGCCTTAAGCAAAAAAAATTTGCAATTTCACATAGGTATTAGGTATGCACTGTACAATTTAGTCCCGAAAGTAAATGTTGATGCACTGCTAACTGCTTATCATGGCTTAGTGTCCTCTCACTTAAGATACGGAGAATTTTTTTGGGGCATTTCAACAAATAAGAATGTAATTTATAAACCCAAAAACGGTGCCTTAGAACTATTTTTGGACTTCATATTACTGAGAGCTGCAAACCATTTTTCAAAAAACATAAAATATTAACCTTTCCATCCATGTACAGAGGCCAGCATATCAAGCTACCCCAATCTGTCAAATTTCTTTGATAGTTTTTCAACTTTATAACAAAGGAATAAGGTTTATGTTTAATTGGGAAAATTTGACAGTTTGGGATAGCTTGACTTGCTGGCGACTGTACATTTTTGAGACCATTATGTTTGTCAAATCAAACCTACACCTATTCCCCCTATTGTAGATAAAGTAATCCGAAATAGACCCGACAACAGCCAACTCTGCTTTTGTAGATCCAGGACAGCTCTTCTGCGTAAGAGTATATTCTGTATGGCGCCAATTCTTTTCAATACGTTGCCAAAACATTGGCGGGACTTCTTCAGTTGAGAAAGCATATTACAGCACTGACGAATTTCTGAATGAACAATTATTTTGACTTGTGTGAAATATGTATCTAGATTGTATTTCCTAATAATTAGTTTGACATTAATTTGCTATTTTATTATAATATTTTCTAAAATGAGTCGATGATTATGTGATTTAGTTAAAAAAAAAAAAAAAAAAACTATTTAAAGTTGATTGATGAATAATGGTGCCGGGTACCGTGTGGTGCCGGACGTAAAGAATAGCATCATCCCATCTCTTCCCGTGGGTGTCGTAGGAGGCGACTAAGGGACTTACTAGAGAATGGGCAGCAGCGTTCTCTATGCATTTTACCACCATTCTGCGATCGCCAACCCGCCTGCCAAGCGAGGCGATTATGGCAAGCCCCCCCAAATTGGGGAGGCCTTTGTCCAGCAGTGGACGTCTTCCGGCTGAAATGATGATGATGATGATGAATAATGGACCAATTTATAATGATAAAATTTTGACTATTTTATATTTGTACGCCGTTGAGGCAAAACATAAATGAACTAATTTAGTGTAGCCTCTTGCATGCCATGTGTGAACTGTATACTCATGTTTTGGACAAATAAAAGAATCTTATCTTATGAATCTTCTATTGTCTTAATCATCTTTTCTTTTATTATGAAGTAGGTCGTAGGTACATAATTTCTGAAACACATTAGTACGAAAGACTATTTTCAACTAAAACTTGAATTAATGAAGGTGCTTCTCTACAAGTAAAATTGTTAAGTTAATTAAACTGATGTTTTAATCTTGTGAACTCGGTTATTCGAAGAGAATCAAGCCAGTTTAATTATTCTGAGTTACAATAATATGACCTTTGTAAACGAAACGAATTGTTTTATCTTATAATTATAAAATTAATTACAGACAGAGCCAGTAGCTTAGCAGGTTACTTCTGCTGCGAATCAAGCTTTTGAATTCATGTGTTCAGTTTATTTATATCGTCTAGGACAAATGATATAATTAAAACAATCATTTTTATGAAAATAGTGAGACAGATGATACTGGTATTCAGTATCATTCTCGTCTCTACTGTTAACATTAAATAAATAGGTACTAAAACACTTGAGTGACGCACGATTTGTCTAACTATTTTATTTTTGTCTTCGACATGTGGTGTCAATTGAAGCCAATAGAATGTAATCAGTTCGACCAATTTTTTTATCAATATCGGGTCCAGATTTGTCCTATATTTTTATGTCATCTCTACCTTACTAGCTAATAAGATGAAGCTTCATTGTGGAACCTTAGGCTATTCCACGTTATGTGACGATCAAAAAAATATGACGATTTGGTCATCGATTAAATAATTAAAGTTAAGTCAACAAAACCAAATTATGAACAATTTTGGGGGAAGTGCCAGGGTAACCCGCAAAATTCAAATTTTCTTACGTTTTTATATAAAGCTATACATTTCCAGTTTACGCTGATCTCGCACTGTACGGAAATCTTAAACAATGCGAGATTAGCTTATACTGGAAATGTATAGCTTGATGTGTAGCCGTATGTACCAATGTTGATTAAAATATGATTCGCGACTAAAAAATATAGGTACATACTTAAAACGCAAATTTGAATTTTGCGAGCTACCTTAAAGCATCCCCCTAAGAGTAAAGGCTATATATCACTAACGCTAAAGAACTTCCGATTTGACAATCCAAATGAGATGAGTCTTGGAAATTGCGAAGGTGGATGAAGTAATGTTACTCTACTCGTTTACTGTAAGTAATACTTGAAAAGAACGGTTGTATAATTTGCCGCTCCGTTGACCTTGGATGAGCCCAAAGAATGAAGGTCCGGAGATTATTACTGAGAAGCAACAGGCTCTCAGAGATTCTCCCTCTGTAAGCGTGTCATGTTCTGACGTTACGTGTAAAGAAAAAATGAAAGTGAAATCTAACAATTACCTACTATTGCTCAACTTTGACGTTTGCGGTCATCGCCTTGCCTGATGGTGCTATCGAAGTAACTAACATTTCATACGTTTAAGAAACACGTAATTTTAATTTTATAAAGATCATCGATAAAATTAAAAAATGTTATTCGTATTCAAATCTTGGTTCGACCTTGTCTCGACGTCGTTTACTTTGTTTTGTTTAACGTCTGGAAGCGTGGAACAATCGCAAATTATTTTGATGACCGCAATGTTTATGTCCATGTGCCAATTACTCTCATGTCGACCTTCGACGGCCCTTAGCTTCACTGAATGCGTGCGATGCAATAGGTCCTTGTGTGGCGTTAACTGTGCCATATGCCGAAACTGCGATCTGTTACCAGTGCCGTATTTGGATGCTCAATGTTGCAGTAACCTACATGAAGTTGCTTTCTTGAAAGGTTACGAATGTCCATTCCGTATTTTCATTTAAGCCACATGTGCTTATTTTAATATTTCTTTAAATATTTCATTTTTAGAGTATCGTAGCAACTTTATATTGTTGCATTTACTTTTCTCACGTTTTTGAGTTTTGTAATGTTGTGAAACAAAACATTCTGTATAATATGATGTGCTATTTCAATTCACAACAAAGTTATAATTATTTCAAAGGCAAACTGAATCGTGTGCCCGTTGTTGGTTTGATTTACACAAACAAAGGGCATGAATTTTAACATTCTAGTTTGACATGAAGAGCCGGTTTAATTTTTAAAGCGCCAACGTAGCATGTAGCAACAGAAAACAGCTGCACACCGCACAACGATACAACCCAGCCACTTACGTAAACATCGGTGTGTAAACTGTTAATTACACAACGTATTTATTTTACAGACATTCCCGATATCCCGGAGGATATCAAGAAGCTGCGGGCGTTGCAGATCGCGGACTTTAGCAGCAACCCGATCCCGCGGCTGCCAGCCGGGTTCAGTCAGCTGCGGGCGCTCACCGTGCTTGGCCTCAATGATATGTCACTTACCAGCCTGCCCAGTGACTTTGGCAGGTGAGACATACCCATTAGAAACTATTGAATTGAACTATTGGATACCTACTGAACTTTATCATTCTTTTATTGATACCATCATCATCATCATCATCTGCCTAGCCTTTTCCTAACTATGTTGGGGTCGGCTTCCAATCTAACCGGATGCAGCTGAATACCACTATTTTACATGGAGCGACTGCCTATCTGACCTCCACAATCTGACAATATTGATACCCTGACACAAAAATATTCATTCACTGTTCAAGTGCACAACTTGGACTTTTCGACATAACCGTAGTCGGCGATAGGCTTCGTCCTATGTCCACCACATTTAGTTATCCGGTTAGAGACGTTTTGTTTTCGGAACTAATTTCCACAAAACCCATAATTTCAAATTGATTTTCTACTCATATAATTTGGTATTCCATACAAATATTAAATACCTACTAGCAGCGCTCCGCGTTTTCACCCGCGTAGTTCCCGTTCCCGTGGGAATACAGGGATAAAATATAGCCTATGTCACCCGGGGATAGTTTAGCTTCCCAACAGTGAAATGATTTTTCAAATCGGTTCAGTAGTTCGAAGCCTATTCAATGCAAACAAACTCAAAGCAATTATTTCAATTAAACTTTTTGAATTGTCAAAAAAAAAAAATCGAAGTTGAAGCTAGGTGCCCATTCCAAAACGTAGATCTCTATGGAGAAGAACGGGCAAGAAACTCCAAGGACACTCTTTTAAACAATCAAATCTTTCCTCTTGATAATATTAGTATAGAAAAGAACTGGAACACAATAATTAATTAGTGAGCGAGTCAATATTGTTCAAGGATGGTAATGAAAATTTCCGCAAAATTAAAGCAATATTTGATTTGAACGCTCGTTACCTCGGGCTAAATCCTGTTGTTAGCATAGAGGCTTTGTGGGACATGACTAAAGACTTATAAACTAACAATGAAAAATAGTCCTTTGTCACGACATGAAAACGGATTGTACACTTTTATGACGTGTTTTCATGTGACTTTTAGCTCTGTCATACCATGATAATAAAAAACTTTTAAAAAAAAAATATCAACCGACTTCCAAAAAAACACTACAAAGTGCAAAATAACTTTAATTTCGGAAGTCGGTGACTTTCGACGTGTAGGTATTTTAATTATTTGTCACCGCCTTCCGAAATTAAAGTTATTTTGCACTTTGTAGTGTTTTTTTGGAAGTCGGTTGATATTTTTTTGAAAAAAGTTTTTATTTTTCACTTTTTAGTTACCTACGCCACACTAATTCGAAATTTCATCATCCTCAGGTTCAAAACAATGCATATTTATGCGATAGCCGCATTCGCGGTTGATTTGCTGTAAAGTTTTGAAGAGTTCCGTTGTCTGTCTCCAAAACGCATCATCAGAACTATATGAAATTTATATGGGACCATTTCGGAACAAACCACTTTTGAACAAAAAAATAATTTTGCAAATCCGTCTATATACGACGGAGTTATGCCCGAACATACATAAAAAAAAAAAAAAAAAAAAAAAAACATGTCGAATTGATAACCTCCTTCTTTTTGAAGTCGGTTAAAAACATCGTAAAATTATTAATATAAAGTCATTTTTAACGTCTGCTAAGTCGATAGATAAAACACTAGAGTTTGTGATTGTATGTAATACAGTCACAATATTGGGAGTGTGACTTTGATAAGAATAAAAGAAATTCCTTACGATCCTTATCTGTTAAGTTATCAAAGGAATGAGGTAACTTTAATTTAGCTAGGTGATGGTTATGTTTATTTACAGGCTAGATCATTGGTGTTAAATATTAAATATAATATTGGTGGTAAATGCACATTATTTCGTCTGTCAAACTCTGTAATTAACCTTACAGTACCTAGTCCTGCTTATAATCTTGTCATATCTATTCTTTCTTAACACGTTGAACGCCAACGCGGTCAATGGTGACCGACAGCGAACTTTCCCTTCAGGCCAAGCAAAAATCATAGTTTTGTCCAAATTTAGACCAAATGTTTTTTTGATTAGATACTTATATCTAATGTCTAAATGTATGTTTTTATTAACATAAGTCAAATTAACTCATTATTTATTGAGATATTAAATGTCGGGCAGCAGTGACCGACGCGGCTCCTAGCGACGAAAACTTGCATTTCCGTTAAAGGGAGCCGCGCGGGTCCCGGTGTCGGGTCAACTCAAATCACGCGATTTTTATCCGGTGTTTTTACCTACCTAATTCGTGGAAAAAATTGAGAAAAGTTATTATTTTTAAGGCGACAGGTTATACAGAAGACCGAAGAGTATAACCTGTCTCTCTGCTTAGCGTTTGTGGACTACGAAAAAGCCTTTGCTTCGATCGAGACATGGGCTGTACTGAAGTCCCTTCAACGGTGCCAGATCAACTATCGGTAGATCGAGGTGTTCAAGTGTCTGTACGAAAACGCCACTATTTCAGTCCGACTCCAGGACTGGTCATCAAAACCTATCCTTCTGCGGCGAGGTGTTAGATAGGGAGACGTTATCTCTCCGAAACTTTTCACCGCTTTACTGGAGGATATCTTAAAGGCTCTGGGCTGGAAAGGGGCTGGCATGAATATCAATGGCGAGTACATCACGATGATATAGTTGTGGCTGAGACTATGGAGGACCTCAGTACAATGCTCGATGACCTCAGTGGAGCTTCCAAAAGAGTGGGTCTTAAAATGAATATGGACTTTCATTTTAACAATCTTGACATAGGTCATGTCCAATGCGCATGTCCAACACCCACTCTCAAAACGGTCGGAGTCACTGCACTCGAAGTTGTGAACAAGTACGTTTACATAGGACAAACTATCCAGTCGTCAAATCCGACTCGGCTGGGCAGCATTCGGAAAGCTACGCAATATGTTCTCATCCTACATACCGCTGTGTCTCAAGACGAAAGTCTTTGACCACTGCATGATGCTAGTGATGACTTAAGGGACTGCAACGTGGTCGCTCACAATGGGCTTCATAAGAAGGCTTAAAGTCACCCAAAAGGCAATAGAGAGGGCTATGCTTGGAGTTTCCCTTTATGATCGAATCAGGAGTGAAGAGATCCGCAGAAGAACCAAGGTAACCGACATAGCCCGAAGAATTTCCAAAATTAAGTGGCAGTGGGCAGGGCACATTGCTCGCAGAACAGATGGCCGATGGAGCCGAAAGGTTCTGGAGTGGCGACCGCGTACCGGTAGAGTTGGAAGGACGTCTTTCGGCTGAAATTATGATGGTGATTGTTTTCGCTTTGATTACTATTTGATACAATCTTTTATGTTAAATGTTTACGGTAACAATACAAAATGAGTTTTGGTTTATAGTTTTCGCGAAATATTTTACAAACACACACACAGCTCACGCACACACACACATACACACACACACACTCACGTACACACGCACAGACACTGACGCATACACACACGCACACACAAAAACTTGTGGATTTATAATATTAGTGATAGCAGTCATCGAAGACGTAGTGAAAGAATGTTTGAAATCGGATGAGTAGGTAGTTTTACAGATTACTTTCTACATCCAAACTCACAATCCCACTAAATTTATTTCTATATCATCATCATCATGATCATCATAAGTCCGGGGAAATCCACTGTGGGACTAAGGCCTTTCCAATTTCGCGCCACACAAATTTTCACTCTTTAGTAACTGTTGTATTTTTTTCTAAGTCCCTTACGTTTTTCAAAAACCATCTTAACTGGAGTAACTAGAGGGCCACGCGGGTCAATGAATATGGGATTTAGTTTTATAGCACTGCCCTATGGCCTGTATGAACGGATCGAAAACACTCGTAAAACGCGGGCAGCATTGACCGACGCGGCCCGAACGGAAAGTCTAGTTGTCGACCACCATTGACCGACGCGGCCTGAACGGAAAGATTAATTTTTTTGCTTGGCATTGAACGTGTTAATATTTCTTGTCTACATATTTTGAATTCGACCTTGAAGCTTCTATAGCCATTATCACATAGAATCTATGTTAGTATGCTAGAGTTACGCACCAAATAAATTTCATTAATAAGCTTAATAGACATGTTTGTGTAGACTGTAGGTTATTAACTACTGTTAATGGAAGAATTATTTTTCAATATAGCTAACAGATAACATGATTACTTTGCTCGACTTGGTACTAATTTCCTGCGGGAAATTGATTTTAGTTCGACATTGATCAGAAGCCTTTTGTGTTCAGATTCCATCTCTGAGCCATTCCTTCTTATAGTGATTGTTAATCAAACGCCCTACAGCCTACAATCTATTTATAATTAAAATGTAAATCGTTAAGTTTTGGAACAAAAAGCTCAAGTATAACGACGTTGATAATTGGGATGTGAGTATGTGAGGCCTATGAGAGAAACTGTTTAAACATTCATAAGGTAGGGAATACCTAGTCAACTTAAATTATTCAGCAGATTTTAGCAACCTGTAACGTTCCCTTCGCAAAAATGGACGAACAACACAATTTATTATTCACGTCAATGAGTCTTCGCAAAATCAAGTTACTGTTCTTATTCCACTAAATAATTCCTTAACAGGTTACCTACATCACCGGTTTGCAAATAGAATCCAATAAGTAAAAAGTCAATAAGGCTTAATTATATTTGCACGTAGATCAAAATATTGTTTCTTCTAATTTATCAATTCTGTTGTAGCTCGTCGTGAAAGTAAAAAAAAATTGGACAAAGTCACGAGTCTATAACTGCACTAACAAATTGTATGACCAAGCTTTGTTTGAGCGCAAGGCGAAAGCGAAAGTTGAACTGGAAAGCTATGGTCGGCTCTTAGAGTAACCTCCTATTGACGTCTATACAAGTATACAAACAAATAATACGTTTGTTAAACTTGTTTCACGTTCTTTTTGTCAGAAGTACATTCTTTCTGTTCTCTATAAGTATCCCCTATTGTGTAACGCTTAGGCCATTGTACGGGGATTTATGAAGAGAAAAGCTTTACCGACTCTTCTTTTTGTGTATCATGTGAAGTTGTTTGTCACTGATGTAAACAGAAAACTAGACAGCCATTAGTAATGGTTCCGCAACACATATTTTGCAAAATAGGAAGGAATACGTTGGAAATATATTAACTTCTTTACGATAACTTAGATCAAAGGTTTGTAACGTGAAGTTCAACCATGTACTTGTTTGCGTACACACATAATGTAAGTCGATACGTAACCTATTAGCTACAAGATTGATACGACCGTCATCGTCCAGTGACTATATCGTACGTCTGATGGCGAATGGCGATGACTAATGCTGTGTCTCGACAGTTTTCTACATGTGTATTCAGTTAGAATGATGTTTCAATTAAAACTCATCGGGTTACAAATAACTTGCATTGATTGATTAATTGATATTCAATAACATCCATTAGCACGTAAGCCGCGAACAGCTATATACAAGTTGTTATTTTACATTAATTGCGTTAAAAGCCTCACAGGTTCATCAAAGTGCGCATTTTCTGCGAAAAGTAAATTAGGTACTTTATCAAGGATCCAATTTTCAGGCATTTGAGCTCAAAACACTTTGTCGTTCGATTTATTGAATATTTTATGGACTCATTTGAATATGGATAGAATATATTATGAATAGATTGATGTAGAATTGTAGATTTTCCCTGGCTAGATTCAAAAATAATTTAGAATAGAAACAGTAGGTCGTCTGGTCGGATATAATAAAGTATTGAAAATCGACCGGAAATTTAGCAGATAAGTAGTAGTAGTTATTATCTCGTAAGTATCCGGCCGGATAGTAAAATAAGCCGGATACTGGATAGTGGCCAGTTATCGGTTTTTCTACGATTGGTAAATGTTTTATTGTAATCGATCAAAGTATCTTTCCGGGTGGTGCCGGACGTAAAGGTACCGTGTGGTGCCGGACGTAAAGAATAGCACCATCCCATTTCTTCCCGTGGGTGTCGTAAGAGGCGATTAAGGGACTTACTAGAGAATGGGCAGCAGCGTTCTCTGTGCATTTTACCACCATACTGCGATCGCCAACCCGCCTGCCTAGCGTGGCGATTATGGCAAAAACCCCCTTTTGGAGGAGGCCTGCGTCCAGCAGTGGACGTCTTTCGGCTGAAATGATGATGATGATGATTTTTCAGGACATGAGTGGGAATATCTTATCAAGAAGTAATAATGTCTTTAGGTAGGTTTCTAAAAAGCATAAATGCAATGGATAGGCACCTACTCATAATATCCATCAAATTCAACACAAATAATTTATGATTGTTTTTTTTTTGTAGCAAACAATAAACTTTGTGCGATCATCTTAGTTGTAGAGATCTGTTATAAGAGGTGTGTAACGTTACGTTATACACGTCGCGTCGTTGCTTAAACCTGTTGCTTTACATCACACTGATTAATGTTTTCCTTTACGATTTAATTGACGCATTACTTCTCCTTCAAGTCAGAGCCGTTTTCGAGACGTCTTGCTTTTATTATTATAATAAACCTAATTTTCGGACATCGTAAAACATTTTTGTGATTGTTGCGGTTTAACATAGCATAATTAACAAGAATACAACTTTATTAACGCTCTATTCCTGGATTGGGGTCACGAACATTAAACCATGCCTACTGGAACACGTACATAAGTGATGTTTACTCCATATTCTAATTACTTGAGTTCATAAGCAGATTTAAAGTGAGTCAGAACACGCTGTAGTACAAGTACAAAACCGACGCTAAGTACTATGACATCGAGTATGGAATGTGGCCTCAAGGCTCTAAACAAACATGACGTGTGCTCACGTATTATCAGTAAACAATAGGGCTTTTTCATAACACCATAACTTCAGACAATTGCTTAATATTTGCCAGACTTGCAAAGGAAGTTAATTAACGTTTGAAATACATACTATATACAGGCTTTAAGTATGTAAAATCCAAACACAACTTTACTTTTATGTGACTGTTAATTTCCTGGAATGGTGTGTCGGCGCGTTGCAACAGTTTTCTGGAAATCCACGACAGAACAAGCAGAATACCATTGTTATATGTCGGTCGTGTACATTTTAATGTAGAATAAAATATCGACGGTGGCAAATGTGGCAATTATTCAACGTTTTTCCCAGAGTTGGGGTTTTATGTTTCGCTTTAAGTATTTCAGCGCAAGAAATATGCACTTATTTGAATAAAAATATGGACCCTCCGATATTAATACGAGAGAAAAGAAACCTTTTGGATTCAGAATCTCCACTGTAAGCTAGTTAACTGGAATGTTCCGCCAAACTACTTTAAAAACAATTATACTACTCTGAGATATCTTTAGCAGCTAATATTTTAACATTACTCTTCGTTCATTCGAAAGAAAAAAATGGTAAACGCTAAACGCGTTTTACTCGTACACTAAAGTTTACTTTGAAAATAAACACGCGCCTTATTGGTGGATAGAATATAATTCAAAACCTGTTTCAAACTTTAATAACATACCACTTCGCAAAAGGGTTTCTTCCACATTCCTAACAGGATTATTTTCTGCCTGTTGGAGAAACTTGAACTTAAAAATGCATGTGTTAAATGCTATCACAAAACCGGCTAGACTTATCTACTTAACTCGTACGTGTCCAGTCAATTACTCTGACTCGGTTTTACGTGCCGCCTCCAATATGAATTCCGTTTCTTCGAATATGTATCTTACGTGCATGTCTAACTTGTTTTTGCAATCAGCCTCGTCTGAGCGAGGCTAGAATCTGATATTATGCCACACACTTCTCCTACAGTTTCTGTAGATGCAGAGAATTCTGTTATGTTGATGCGTTATCATTTTACTAACAAGTTAAGACGATGGGAAAGTTAGAAAACCTCTATGTAACAATTTTAAAGCGTAAGTTGTCCTTCCTAGTCCTCGACAATTATTCTCTTCTAAAATTGAATCTCATTCTATTGCTATGAAACTACCGTAACGTGGAATATTTTCACATACGGGAAAATAAAAACTAATCACGGACCTAATCGCTGCTTGCTGGCAATATTTTGCTCAACAATAAGCTGAAAATAGGACTTCTCTTAAATTCGTATTCCCAAGTTCCGACTCCGACAAACATTCAGAGTCTTCATTTCATTATCTTCTTATTGGCATTGCGAGGACGACTTTTTCGAGAAAATTTCATTTTCCTGTGATGTAAGAACTCCTTCTACGGACGGATATTACAAAATAATAATTACTTCCTTACTGTTATTTTATGTTGTTATGAAAATCATTTAAGTTTCCGACATAAAGTGAAATGAGTTGTTAGTTTTATTTAACATATATCCGTATTTGTTTCTCACAATTCATTTATCAATTCTTTGAAATGGTTGCCATCTTTTGCAGTAATAAACTTAAATCATATCGATGTTCAACAGAGCGAGTTTTTGTTTGTTTCGGAGTGTATTTCAGGAATGAATATAAAGAAATAGAACAGAATTAAGTATGAAATATCGTTATTCATGAATCTTGTTAAAAGGCACCATGGCATATAAGGAGCGTGTATACTCTGAGAATCAAGTCTGAGTGATTTCTAAGGTGGTTTGTCTGAGATAAAAAGAAAATTATTAGTGTTAAATTAACCTTACAACGATGCAGTGGGAGTCGTTGAGATGACTACCGCGATCGTCGTTCCATTGTCTTTCCACTTCGCTGAATTGTCTCATCAAATTATTGTGTCACAATTGTTGGGTAGCGAAGGTTACATACTATTAAATGAATGCCCTGCCTTTTATTTGCCCTATAATCGTTTTAATATAAATATTTTATCTTTCCAGTTTGATCTCACTTCAGTCGCTTGAGCTGAGAGAAAATTTATTAAAGTCGCTGCCAGAGTCACTGAAAAATCTTACTAGATTACAAAGGCTGGATCTTGGTGACAATGACATTGAGGAACTGGTATGTTCTTTACCATTTTTTTTTAAATACAATTTGGCAGTAGAAGTAAATAACCATGCCTCGTTTTCAATTACAGCCAGGTTTCATCGGCGAGTTGCCCGCTCTGGAAGAATTATGGTTGGATCACAATAAACTCCAGTATCTGCCGCCAGAAATCGGCAATTTAAAGGCACTAATATGTCTAGATGTGAGTGAAAATAAACTAGAGAAAATTCCTGAAGAGATTGGAGGCCTGTGCTCCTTAACCGACTTACATCTCTCCCAAAATATGCTGGAAACTGTACCAAATGGTACCGGAGATTTATCCAAGTTAGCTATACTGAAGTTGGACCAAAATAGATTACATACATTAAACGAAAATGTAGGAAGGTTAGTATATCGCACTGTTTAACATATATTTCATTTTGTTAGTTTATCTTGAGCTATTTATAACGCTAATGATTCCGTATTTCTCTTCCAGGTGTACAAATCTACAAGAGCTTATATTAACGGAGAATTTTTTAATGGAGCTGCCTAAGTCTATAGGGAATCTCAATGAGTTGACTGTACTGAATGTAGATAGGAATACCTTGGCTGAAATACCATTAGAGATCGGGAATATGACTTTGCTTGGTGTGTTGTGCCTGAGAGATAACAAACTTACGAGATTACCGAACGAGCTGGGGAATTGTAAATCGTTGCATGTATTGGATGTGAGCGGCAATAGGTAAGTTTTATCACGAAGATAAAATAATTGTTTATAATATTGACTAGCAGCGCTCCGCGGTTTCACCCGCGTAATTTCCGTTCCCGTGGGAATACGGACATACTACACGGGTACACTGGAAGCCGACCCCAACCCCAATATAGTTGGGAAAAGGCTAGGCGGATAATGATGACGATTATTGATAAGGTAGGAATAACTGTGATGCCTTTCGCTGAATAGGCACAACAAAACACGTTTTTAAGCGTTCGCATTTGATTCTTGTTGCTCATAATAATTATGACATTGAATTGCATATTTATCTTTAAGTACTTAAATAATATGATTATGTAATGTAACCAGACATTACATGATGCAAATGTAAATTGTAATCGCTACCTACCGCAGTGTTACATAAAATGCTACTTTACATATCTTAAAGGAGATCTTGCTTAATTCTGTATGATTTATCATGTAGTTGTGAACGGTGAGATGGGAAAATAATATTATTATATTTAAAATGTTCCAGGTTACAGTACTTACCCTATACATTAGTGAATTTGGAACTGAAAGCGGTGTGGTTATCGGAAAATCAGGCGCAACCGTTGTTGACCTTCCAAACGGACAGGGATGAGACCACAGGGGAGAATGTTCTTACTTGCTTCCTACTACCTCAGCTTAGTTATACGCAACAACCAGGTATGAATGTGGACTTAATTTATTACCGTGGTGTCGCTTTTGGTGTCCTGCTCGTAGAAGTACCATTAGTATTCACTTCAATTCAGAAACTTAGAGAATTAAAAGCCGTCGCCAATTATTCAGCAATATACTTAACCATTATTTACACAAAGTTTATTTTTGAGTGACTATTTGCAATAGAAGGTCCTAAATACATTTTGGTTGCAATGGAATTTGAACTTAGTCATAAGCGACATAAAGTTTGAGGTTCCAAAGCTTGATATTTTATCTAAGATTCTGAATTCTAGTTTAGGTGGTTCATATTTATAATTTCCATCTTTGCCTATCAACACTGGTTATTGTCAATTTCATTAGCTTGTGATTTATTTGATCTATTAGAGCATTTTAATCTGCTAATAGTTTAAAAGTATTTAATTTGCATAATGAATACGTTTTGATTTTAAAATTCATATCTGATTTAGATTTATTTCCAATTGTTATGTTTTTTATTGATTCCATAATTATGATATTATAGTGAGTTGATAATGATAAGGAAATCGCAATGTTAAACAATAATAATATTCCTATTAATATAGCATAGTAAAGAATATTACTGCCATTGTACGTTTGCTTTATGTGAGCATTTTGGTACGTAATTTATGTCGTCTTTGCCAATGCTTTTTGTGCTTTTATTTAATTATGCAAAATCAGGGGCAGTTCACAATACTGGTATTAAACATTCGGTTTGCTCTACCGAGTCTCTCTTATCGCCTTAATACGAGACTTTCATTTAACTTTTGTTTAAAGGATCTTTAAGAAACTTTCTTTCTCAACAATTCTAGTACAGAGGCCAGCACATCAAGCTACCCCAATCTGTCAAATTTCTTCGATAGTTTTTCAACTTTATCACAAAGGAATAAGGTTCATGTTCAATTGGGAAAATTTGACAGTTTGGAATAGCTTGACATGCTGGCCGTCTGTACACACGAGTAAAAGGCGATAGTTATCAAACACATTACCGTTTGTTTTGGGTGTCTCGATGTGTTTTAAGCATATTCAACCTAAGGCCGGTACCCATACCAGATACCAATGAATCGGTTCTCAATAAATATAATGGACCATTGTAAACTAAATGTACTTACATCCTTTTACGCAACACGAAAATATTTAATCGAGCATCGAATTGTGAAGTTATTGCTTAATTATTCGCCATAATTGAATGATTCATGGTTGCATTTCCTGTTTTATCAACTTAGCGGTTTTTATGTACTGTGAACTGTCTCTGAGTTGTTCTTGTTTTGTTTTTGCTGTGTAAATATACTAAATGCACTTGTCACACACGAATAGAGCTGGAACACACGTCAGAGGTCGGCAGTGGACACTGGTACAGGGAACACAGATTTAATTCACAATCGCAAGAGCTAGATAGAAGAGGTAAGGTTTACAAAAGTATCAATACAATAGGTTACGAATTGAAACCTTTTGGGCTATAATATATGGTACGGAATTTTTTCCGTGTCCATTTGATTGTAAAATGTGAGTGCCTGTGTTGAAGATAACTGCATTTTTTCTATGAGACGTAAAGTATAATTTTCCCTTGCTGATGTAACGTCCCATTGTGATTATCTCAATAAAAGATAACATAGGCATGTTGATAAAATTTATAAACTTAATAATAGACTACATGAATTTTCTATTCAAACTAACCAGTGTAAAGTGATGTTATTTGTACTGAACAAATAAAAAAACCTCGCGCTAGTTTTTACTATCAGATGGACGCGCGACTTTATCAAGGTTGAAAAGAAGATACTCTATTATTATGACAATTTCGCACTGTTATTATTTTTTACGACACAACGCAACTCATGGTCATCATGCTATAGCACTGCACTGAATAGAACTGTAGTGTTGTTTAGAACTTATTAACTGTTGTAACTATTATTATTTACCTACATGAATATTTAAACATTCTGCACCCTAATTGTTAACACACACGGAATGTCAACCCCTTTCTTTTTTACGGTTCGATAATGTTCATTGCGTTATTTTGTATCTCTTGAAAATTTTCAATTTACGAATTATTTTTTCTTATTATATTTTGTATTGTTACTGGCCACTAGCCCTACCCATATGTTAAATTAATGTCGCCATTGTAGCGGCACGTTGTATATTGTTTTTTTTTTTTTTTTTTTTTTTTTTTTGTAAAGCGTTTTGTCATTACTTCTAAGAGTGTGTTATACAAAATAAGGGTGCAGGCTGGGTTTAGTATGATTCAAGAATTTACAATGTACACTTATCGTACAATCATTAATCAATCATCATTGATATCATTTTACGCAACGTTAGATAATGTCATATAATGTTGGCTTTCAATGTTTGTTTGATTTGTGGCGTAGCGCTGCTGTGTTGTGATTGTCTATGGTCATTTATTTTTCAGTCTTACTAAATGGAAAAATATTTTTCATTCTATACAAAAAAAAAAAAAAAAAAATTCATGGTATCGCTAGTGATATCCGACATTTTATAATTTTTAATTTGTCATTGAATTATTGAGTACTTGTGGACATGTGAGAAAAGTATGCAGGCATCTATATAACTACACTAAATCTCTGCCTTTTTAACACATTCCTGCATTACCTATTAAACGGTGATGTCTTTGTCATTGTCCGAATGATTATGCCTCGTGGACCACACAACTTAATAACGCCAGATATCTCCGCAGTGATTACATGATAATTGCTCGCCTGCATAATTATCTCATTAGTCGTATGTACTTCAAAAATTCAAGTGCATGCTCCTCAACATTCCACTAATTGAATTGGTTCTACAGAATCGTCTCGCGACCGGGACTCGGACGACGAGAACTGGGAACAAAAAGAGAACTCACGCACACACTCAGTCAAGTTCACCGAAGATATGCCAGAAGTCAAAGAGGTGAGCCTTTGCTGTTGTAGTAACTTATTCAACAATACTAAGGGATGGTATAAAAATAAACGGAAAATGAACTTTAATACTAGGTATGCTCACAAACAATTCCAGTATAATGTATCTTCTTGCTTCCACCATGCTGGTGACACGCTTAGAGAGAGGTGGAGGAACGTAGGTTCTTGGTTCAGAATACATGTACGCGAAAATTTATCGAGGCACAGAGCTTATCTAGCACTGAGTACAATACTTGTAGCTTTAGAATAATCTCAGTATTAAACAAACATACTTATAAAAATGTTAACGCTTCTATTTAGCATGTTTTAGTTATTTGTATAATACAAAAATTTCAATTCTCGACTTGTATAAAATACAGTTTCAAAGATTTGATGAAAAACGATCTGCATATTATAATTTTTAGTTGGCTTAACAGAACCTCAGTATTATTTAGTATAAGCTGAATACTAATTACTATTTTCTATGTTTATTTATGCAATAAACTTTTAGTTTTCATATTTTTTTTATCTTTTATTTGCATGTTTTATTTTGTTACACCTCTGTCAGATATTTTGGCGTATTTAAGAATTATGGTCGTTTCAGAGAGAATAATATAATAGGGTATTTTCCAATTTTTCAAAAACTATTCTAATTTGAAGACTGGAACGAGATATTTAACAGAAAAATAAAAATAAATTAATTTCTATCCATTTTCTCAATTAAAAACGATTTAAACCAAATGTATTTTTCGTAGTTTTGAATTTACCGCCAAAACGCTTCTTACGATGACTTTTTATCACGTTACGTCAACTTTGTGTAAACTAAAGTAGTTAGCAAGTAAATAAGTGAATGTCGAGTTAATAATTAACAAGATTTTTAATGAATAGAAAGTGATATTACTTGTGTGCGGTGCCTCTGTGCACAAATACTTCTAAAACGGCGCCAAACTAAGTATTTGTACCGGTGCCGTTTATGCAGAGTTGACGTCACATGTCACGTGTAAAAAGTCATCGTAAGGAGCGTTTTGGCAGTAAATTCAAAACAACGAAAAATAAATACGATTTTAATTGTTTTTAATTGAGAAAATGTGTATTAATAAATTTATTTTTATTTTTCTGTTAAATATATCGTCCCAATCTTCAAATTAAAATAGTTTTTATCAAATCGGAAAATAGCCTATTATATAGCCAAAAGAGCTTTCCAAAGAAATGACAAGCCAATTTCTTAGAGTTCCTGATTATTATTTTAATTATCTGTTGAAGTTGTATATATTTTGATACTGTATACTCATTATAATGACGGATACGATATTACACCTGATTGTGTTATGTAAATATATACTTTTTATATATACAGACTGTAATTATCGTACTAGACTTTCTAACACAGAGCATCATAGACTCAAAATTGCAACTACCTCACTTGTTAATCTACAATTTGATTAAAGAGAATGAGTTAGCTTTTTTTTTTCCTGATCAAAACTCTTTTCTCGGTATGTAACAAAAAACAGCATTACATTAATTAAGTATGAACCGTATGTATTTTAATAACTATCCATCAAATACTTAGACATAAACCTTGTTATAATGCATATGTCATTGTATTATTGTGTTTATTTATTAATAAGTATAGGAAGGAAAAGTAAATAAACACTGCGCAAATGACAAATTTTATTGTATTGTGTAAAAATATATTTAATAATTGATAAATAGGTATGATGTAACATAGAAAAGGAAAATTTAATGGTACGTAGAACCTCATTGGTGGTGAAATGTTCCTGGAACAAACAAATTTTAATTTTAAGGTTTCGACGATTGAGGAGGAGAGTGATGACGTGATGCCTTCTGACTCGTTCTTCGCACAACAGTCGATGCTTGCCTTCAGGCGGCCTATTAACGTAGTTCGCAAGCTAGTCACTACACAGCGGAGGAGTTCCCTGCAACGACTCTCCTCCTCTATAACTAACCTCACGGAGGTATGCGGCAAAGCGTCTCGCGGGGTGCATTCACAAATAATTATACCAACTAATCACACAGTAAAAGTATCAATTAGGTTTTTACTAGACAGTCTAATTATTCGAATTACTTGGTTATGATTCGAAACTTAGCTTTCTTACAATACCTGCATTGTCTCTTGAACGATGAATGAGCATTAAGAGATGTTTAAAGCATTTGTCAGTTTACTTTTACATCCTAATAGTAATTTAGTCTGAAAGTAATCTCTTTATCACAATGTAACTGTAAACACAGATATTAAATACCGTCTTGTTCAAACCCGCAGTGGAACCTGCAACACATTACACTCAAAATAGTTACAAAATATTGTGAATGCACTACCATCGAGTTGAGTATGCGCTGTCCGCCACAAAGCCTCTTTCTCTATCAGTATTTAGATAATAGTTTGTTTTTTTTGGAAGTAGACTAATGCATAGACAAATTAGTGTTGTTTTTTGCAAAAGCGTTTACATTTTTTTTTCTGCGAATTGGAACTTACACACATAACAACAATTAAACGTTACGTAACCACACCACACCTGTTGAACTGGCACGGAATGACACTTATCAAAGTTTTGAATCCCCAGACACTCCCCTAAGACTTAATTCTTATTCACACAGTATATTAAAAACCATACAACTTATTTTAAAATATTCCTCCAACTAATTCCACATTGCGCACAATATTTGTACTGCACTTAACGTAGATTAGATCTGTACCAGCAAGAGACGTCGTAGTGTCACGAAGAAGAGACTACGTGTGATATCATATCCTGTGAATCATTTCAGTTCGTCTCACACATTGCGACAATATGCGGTTAATAGGTTAAGTGACAATTATCATATTTCGGTACTTCAGTCAGGAATCTGAACGTTACTGGGATAAGCCATTGAGTTTCTACACAACATGGATTGATTCAAGTCATTTTTGCATTGAATTTTTTCGTGTGGTTTTTGTGTGACCGCCACGAGTTTAATACTGGAATATGTAGCATTGTCCATTTATACTGGAGATTCTTTATCTTTAGTATACTTAATTAACATATTATTATGATTACACACTCGCTTGCTTCGTAGACACTTAACATTTTATCTTTAACTCACTAAATTAATAATTGCACAGCGTTATTTTGAATGTTTTAAAGATATTTTTAGCATTCTGCAATTATATTTACTACTAACAAAAATGATTTATTTTGCAAATTTTTACTAGTAGGTAAGTAGGTAGGTATAAAAATTTATTGCGGCATTTTTTTGTTATCTTTTACTATTAATTAATTAATTTACTAATTATTACTAATTAACTTTTATCTTTTGTCTTCACTAAAACTATTGGCACAAGCTTTTATTTAAACACACTTTTTATTCGAATAATAAGCATGAGCATGTTTATTTTCTCAATTTCAAACGCTGTGATGCAGTAAGTGATTTTCTCTTCTTATAACGTTACCCTGTCTAACATGATAAAAATGTTCACAGACTCCGTTTGTCCGACAAAATACACCTCACCCGAAGGATTTGAAGGCGAAAGCACAAAAACTGCTTGCTGGTCGGTCGCCCGAAGCCGCGGCCCTGCTGGCAGCGAAGCAACAAGAGGCGCCGACAACCAACGGCATTACCATGTCGCCACCCGAACACGTTGAAGTGCCTGTGGAGACTATTGAAGTAAGTAGATAACATCTTCTTTATTTTGTTTTTCTATCAATAGCATTTGAAGGTTGTGAACCAAAACAAATATAGGGGCAAGATAAGATTTCATACAAATTACCGAACTCGCATCAACCTTTTCCTGACTCAGTTTAAATCTATTGAATCTGAATGTTAGGTTGATTGTTATAAGATACTAGCTTTTGACAGCGGTTTCTCCCGCGCGGAACTTTCATACCCTATTTAACTCCCTTTGGGGTTGAATTTCGAAAAATGCTTCATTATTCCTTGTTTATATTATAAAGGGAACCTCTGTCCAATATATCAGTTTTCTAGGTCCAAGGGTTTGGGTTCGGCGTTGACGAGTCCATCACTCAGTCAGGACTTTTCGTTTTATTTAGATTTCAAGTTTATTAGTCAGTCAGGACGATGTTTATTTATTCAATATTGTTATAACAACAGAAATATATTTTACTGCAGATTACTTGTTCAGAGACTTGAACAGCGTTTTTGGGAGTTGGCGTTTGAAGTGACACCTGCGCGGTAATTGCATAACACACAATGCCCTTAATTTTGACAGTTCAATAACATTCATTGCGTTATTTACGTTGTTGAACGGACTAATTTCTCAAACAGACGAAGCAATGGATCAGTAATTCCTCTCAAAATCCTTCGGATTATGGTCGATTGGAAAGTTCGATACGCAATTAGGGTGCAGTTTCTGAAAGGCGGAACAAAAGTAAGCAGCGTGCTACTTCCTTTTAATAATGAGGGATGGCCAGCTATTTCAGTTTATGATCTTACTTTTATAGCCAACTTGGAAATCATGAAGGTAATCCAATCTTCTATGCTTCTAAAATGCTTTGTCCTAAATGACTGACTGACGGATCAAAGCACAGCCTAAACCGTTGATCGTAGAGACTTGGAAGGTGTGTTCTTCGTATGACGTAGGCCTAAGGGGTGAAAAACGGAGGCAAAGTTATAGGGACAACGTGATTTCTTGGTCAAATCTACTTCAAATTTTGCATAAACATTCTTTAACACAATTGATGGAAGACGTGTTTCGTATTTTATTGAAAATCATCGCCTAACGGGGTTAAAAAGGGGTATAAAGTTACTTTGTATAAGTTGTTTTAGGGGTCTATTAATAGATTTAAATTTAAAATATAGCAACAAAAAAGATTTTTTTACTTAAGTAGATCTTTTGTAAATTGGTATTCTGCTCGAAGTACCAGGCTCTCATACCTTGGTAGGAGCTCACCTAACATAGTTATGTCAGCTAGAAAACGCTTTATGCCTTCGAAGTACCAGGTTGGCATAAATCGGTAGGAGCACACTTAACATAATTGTGTCAGCTAGAAAACGCTTTATGCTTTCGAAGTACCAGGCTGTCATAACTTATTAGGAGCAGTTGTGTCACATAGCAGCGTTTCCTTTATTTATAGGAGACCACAGCATGCACAATTGAGTTAACAAAGTAAAAATACGAATTATTGTTATTTGGAAAGAGCTAATAATACATTTTTAAATGACATGCAAAAAAAAAAACATTTAGGAATTTGGCACATAGATAGATTATTACGTGGATAATCACACAGGATTCTTTTTTATCCCGGTAGTACGTTCCCGTGGGATAATTTCCGACCTCCGCGCGGGCGAAGCCGCTAGCAAAAGCTAGTAGGAATTTAATTTTCTCATTTTAGTTTCACATTTAAAATGTATGACGAACGAATGTATACGTACGAGTGAATGGTGTTTATTAACTAGCGATGGTAAACATACGATCATCTATAGTTAACTATTGCCATCTTCCCCGGAAAAACATAGCAGTTTCAATACACACTCCCAAGTAAAATCACCTGCTTCTTGTGTGCTGTTGATTTAGAATTTTAGACGGTGAGCCCCATCTGTTTGTGATTCACGTGAAATGATACTGTTGAATTGTTATTACAATTCCTTACCTACAGCAGTTTTGACACTGTCCCCAGTGATTTAAATCCAAACTGTTACAGAGCCAGTTTTTTTTTATCAGAACGCTAATTCCCGTACTTAAGATTCATTAAGATTACTTGAATTTAAATGTTTTATAAGGCGCTCTCATCTCGGCGGCAATCAATCGAAAATAAAAATGTAGCTAAGTTAGTTTTTTTATACATTGAGACCCAAATTACAAAAAAAAAAAACATTCAAAGTAATCAGGAGGGCAATTCCCGCATTTTAAAAGACGTTTTTATTCTAATCTAACTCTCAAAGATATCTGTAGTAACTGTACCTGGATAAATGTATACTATATAAAGATTCATTTACAGCCGGTGCCCACACCACAGCCTCTTCCCGAATTGACGAAAGAAGAGGAAAGCGACACTCAGACGGCGGGCGACCGAGAATCGTCTGAAGGTGAAAACGACGAGAACGATGATGACTCTGACGAGCTAGAGGTAAGACTATTGTAAAGATTATTTTTGTGATTGTTTATAGTTCCCTACACACTGCTCGTTTTGTGGCGGTTGCTCGCATCTTTGACAGAAATCAAGCAGATTTGTAGACACCTTACTTTGAAACTTTCTACAAGTTTTAATTGATGGAAAAGTAATCTACGTCACAGTAGGCCTGGTTTCCATGACAACGCTAGCTGAGACACGCCTAGAGCGTTTGAATACGCGCGCATTGACGCACGCATTGAAGACATTGGCGACTTCCCTCGGACACATGCAGCGCACGCTAACGCGCGTTAACACGCGTAGACGCGGTAGATCTTTTTGTCATGGAAAACTAGATCTTAGCTTTCAAAGTTAATTAAAGCTTGTAAAAAGTGATTGAATCTAGTTAAAATATATTCGGGACATTGACTAATTTGATTATTCTAAATTCGCCTGGAATTAACATGTAACCCAAAAAGTAGAAGTTAACCCCTATTAGTTCTGCTTGTTATAGAAGTACATGACTTTCTAATGACTTAAGATTACAATTAACATAGGAAAGTAACTATCTATTAACATTAATTTTGATACAATAACAAATTAACTTGTTGGAATCCGGTAGCTTTGTTATTGACTTTTAATCCACTTTTATATTATGAGACTAACGTGAAACAATCAATGATAATATGCCAATGAAAATTTATTTACAATAATATTTATAATACTTATCGACAACTTGCAGATAGACCTTATTCCTCACAATATTTTAAAGCAACATTGTTTTTCATAAGCATATTCTTTCATATTCCTACACATTTACACCTGAAAATGGATTTAAGTTACCAGTCATACCTCGAATGCGAAAATCACAAAGAACTTTTCATTGTCTGCTTTTGGTGAAATCAGGGTAAAGGGGACCAGAGTGGTGTAATAAGGTTCATCTGAAGGATCACCGATATCTAGGTAGATTCATATGTTCTTTTTCAATTAAAATTTATCGACATAAGCTAAGAAGGGTAATTCTTTGTCATAATTATAGGTACTTTTACTAACGTATTCTTATTTTATGGTTAACAAATATCGATATAGAGGTGTACATCGACTTATTTAAGATACATAGGTATCGATCGATATATCGGTGACTGTTTGGTAACCTTAACCATAAATCATCACTACATGAGGAACCTATCACTGAGGACCGCTTGCACTACATCACTAAACACAGAAATTAAAACATAATTATGTCTTTGTCATCTTCAAAAATTTGACCAAAACAGAACGATGTTTGAAATTCAAGCGTTAAATGTGTGGTGCAGGTGACCCTTAGGCTGCCTGTCCTGCTGAGTGGCGAAGAGAGGAGACGAGAGGAGCGGAGCTGTGACAATATTAACAAATATAGAATATATTTCATCCATGCGGAGCGGAACAGAGTTCAGATGGGCAATTCTCGTAATTATAAGAACGTTCACGGTCTGATCTCAGTCTCAATCTGTCAAAAATACCTCGAGTTTCCGTACATTTTCGACAAGTTTTTGACATTTGCTTGTCGCCGAGATGACACTGCGACTAGATTTTGAACGTTTTTAATTACGAGAATTGGCTTGCTGATTCTATTGGTTAATATTGGCACAGCTCCGGTCCTCTCTGCTTCAGTGGACAGGCAGCCTCAGTGCACTTGATAAGCTTCGTTCGGGATATGACTGTTGATTGGTATCACGGGTGTCCCCCGGTGGTGGTGCGGGTAGCGTCCCCGGCGGGTAGCGTGGCGCGCGACCGTGGAGGAGCGCGGCGCGCCCCTGCAGGCCGGCCGGCTGCACCGCCGCGACACCCCTCACCACCTCAAGAACAAACGCGTCAATCAGATCGACGCACGCCGTGCGCGAGACCTTATTGCGCAGGTGCTGCTACCGTCTCCGTAATGCATTGTGTTTATGTGTATTTACTTACAGCCTGTTAACTCTGATTGTAGTCTTGCTTGCTCGAATGGTGCTAGGGTACGTTCATACTGAGAGTCTTAATCATAGCTATCGGCATTAATCAACAACGCAACTGCAACCCCCAATTTAGCATGAAGCTGCGTACCAACTCATCTTCGAGCGTTTTAGGAATAGTAGAGCTCCATCCGAGTGTCAATGGAGATAATTGCCCGTTCTTCTCCGTAGGTACCTTCTACGCTTCGGAAAGGGCAAATAGCTTCATATTTCTGACTGAACGACATCTTGACAATTCAAATTAATTGAAATAAATAGTTTGAGTTTGGAAAAATCTTCCGAGGAAGTACTACGACCATATAATTATGCCGTAAACGACATCGATGCCGTAGACATTTCTACTTCCTGTCTGGGATGGCAGTTCATTTGGAATATCTACATCAGGTGCCATATAAAAGTATATAAAAAGAACTCAGGGGCATGTTCAACCGCGGACTAGCGGTGAATTTTCGCCCTTATGCCTTGAGCAGTAAGGTTGAAAAGTGCCGGTACATACGCAGCTTCTAATTTTTATGAGTAAGTTGTTGATTGATGCAGATAGGCCTGAAAAGACCAAATTGGACTTTACAAATTGTACTGGTTCCTTGTTTTATTACCTTAGAATGATTAAATCTAATATTTGAGACTTTATTACACGTCTTCCTAACTACTTTTGTTCAGCATTTTTAGTTACAACTTTTAAAGTCCAGTTTTCCTTGCATCATAGTGGTAATTTCGATGTGTAATTCATCTGTATCATTAAAACTCTGTTTGCATGTTTATACATATTTTTCATTAACTTGTGGTTTATCGGGGTTCAGTTTAATTGAATTGTTTTAATATAACATTGTGTGTGTATTGTGTATTTTTAATTATAAATACTTGTTTCGACGAATCACGAACCATTATAAGGTCAACTCCGCACGACTGAAGTTGTGATACATGTTGCGCAACTTGTGTTAGGTACAGGTATCCAAAACAAAAATTGTTCCATCCATTCCAAATACTTGCTACCAAATTAAGTACAAATCCTATGGCACAATTATCTCTTAAGAAGGTTCTTGTCTCTGCGGACAAGACTTTAGTAGAAGTAGTTTATAGTACTATGTCCTTCATGATTGTGTACTGTTGTCAATATCAGAACCTTGCTTCGTTTCGTAGTATTTGTACTATCGATGTTAGGTCATCTCCGATCGTAGTTCTAATTAGATTCGCAAATCTGTGTAAATTCATTCATTAATGCATGATGTACGTATGTTCAGTATAAAACCATATACGTTAACGTTGTATTTTTCATTTCGACATTTTACCTTTTATGTCCTTCGTAGGTATGGTATGAAGGTATGATCGTTTAGGAAAAGTTTAAGATTACCGAACCGAATCTCAGAGAAAAGATGTCAGCAGTGACATTCTGTAAAAAATCTCACCGTGTGAAGTGAGCTGTCTTGTATGTGATGCTAGAAATTTACACTATTGACAGCTCACTTCACCTTCATTTTCACGGTGAGATTTTTATGGAATAGCACTACAGATCTTACACATCCTTTTCTGTCTTTCAGTTTTGGCCATACAGTCTCATTTCCGAAATTACTTTCTCCGTGTTTTCAAAGCTCGTCCAAATAAGGCAGTCGTTGAAGTAAATCGTTGAAGTCTACGATAAGGTTATTTTTAACTCGAAAAGCGTTCAGCGTAGCCTCCCTTTTACGCTTTCTTTAATTTCAATCATAATATTGAAACGCAAAACCTATTTATAAAAGTTAACACCTACCCTGGTTGAGCAAGCATCGTCTTTAAACTCCGGGCTATAAATAAGCAATTATTAATAAATAATTTAACATAAATTATAAACGTTATGTTTTAAACAACGATTAATCTTTTACGAAATATACAAGCTAAGCTATTTTCGGAAACTACGAATCCTTCTTTGGGATTATTGTCTTTCAGAATTATCAATTTTATTTTATCAGACAAACGAGTCCAATGATAATAATTTGAAAGAATAAAGTGTAAGTGAAAACCTTGATATCTAAAATATTGAGCAAAAATATTATTGTTATGCTTGTCTACATTTATCATAATTCTATTAGCGAGTGATGATATTTTTTGTAGACGGTATCTTATACATTGATCGTTCATCAATTAAATATACTGCTATCGTGCAATCGTGCTGCGCATCACAATGGCATCTAAATTGCGGACTATACAATAACGCGAAAGGGTAAAAGCTGACGCACAGTCCGCGTCGAAATTTCTTGTTCACCAGAGAATAGCAGAAACAATAGCGTCGTGAGATCTCTTTCGCATCGCACCTGTACATACTCTGTGAACATATTACCATAAAACGATCATCGGGGCGAGTATTCACACTTCACTCACATTTCATCCTGCTCTAAAATAATTTTCTAAATACCAGTTCAAAATCTAGTTTAGAATCTAAGTGAAGGATCTGGTAACATCGCAATGAGTGTGTAACTAAGTAATAAATCTCTTGGTGAATCGCTCCGTTTCTGTAAGCACGACCCAACCGTGGGTAATTGTTGGAATACCGCGGCTGTTACGGGCTGATGCGCGCGGGCCCTCGACCACAACGCTCTCGGTAGACCCTCCGCGAGGCTCGCAGAAATGAGTGCCTTCCACCGCGCTGCGACTAACAATGCTTCGTGTACCGCGATTAATCGATAAGTGAAGTGCCGCTTTCTCAATACAAGTGTAGTGTTAAATAAATCACCAACAAACACCGGGCAATTTCCAAAGTGCTCCTTATCGGTATATATTAAAATGAGGTGCTTGAAAGCGGCAGGAGGATGGCTCGCCCGGGTGAGATGCGTATGCAAGATAGAAAGACATTTAGCGAAAGATTTCAATTTAGATTCTACTGCATTTTGTTTGGCTTGCTTCGCTTGTGTATTGTCGTGTCACGATCATACCATTTCACTGGCATGTAGTGTAATGCGACATTTAAGTTACTTCCCTACTAGCTGTAATCAGTGTGGCTTATTATTTTTTTTTTGTTATTGCCTGTTTATCTTCTCCCGTGAGTAACTGTGGCGATTTTTTTTTCTGGCGTATAAAGCATGTTTTCCTTTGCAGGCAATTAAAAAACGAGAGCAAACTGAGGAACCGAAGACTGATGACGAGGAGACCGTTGAAGACGTCCACGACGGTGAGTTGCATTTAAAAATACCTACCTAAGTTTTGTATTTACCAGCTAATAAAGCAGTTCATTAGTTGTTATTACGGTGCACAACTTAGGTGGTGCACGAAGTTCCCCTGAGATATTCGATAGTTGCGACATTATTTCACACGTTCGTGACCATAGTCTGCCGTCTTGCGATCACGAACGTGAACCGAGCGGAGCCCGTCTGTCACTCTCACGTCACAAACAAACGCATCGTCTCGCCTCTATTTTTATGTGGGAAACGTCTAACTATGGCTAATAACTTTCCCGACTTGAAAACTTGTGCTCGTTGATTGTCATATATCGCTCTTTAACTAGAGATCATGCGAATATGCAGGCTTTTAGACTGCTTGTAACTACGGCGGTCCTGATTAGGGACATAACTTAAGTTTATACGTGCTCTTCCTTAAGTACAAAAAATGAAGCAACATACCTGTAATACGCAATGTTAGCGTTGTATAAAATCGGTATCGCTTCGTTATCAGCTTATCTCCTATACTCGGCGTGCCATTTCGTTCCGTTGAACGAAGCCCCGCAGTGTTTCGCTTGCCTGTGCCGAGTTTGCCGCAAATTCCACCTCCTTCTTCAGTGAAAATTAATAACAGTGTGTTCTAGTCGCGTGACACACTTCCACCTAAACGATACAGATATTCGTGATCTGTGCCGAATTCGTGTGATACCTGCGTTAGGTATTGTATGAGTCAGAATCACAAGCTGATCACATTCGACTCATAAAAAGGTGTGCGTTGACGCAATCCCTCCTGCATCATATCCCAGTTACTTACTGTGTGTTATTAAGTTGTCAAAATATTCAGTGCCCGGAATTCGTGTTTTAGTGATAACGTAATTTAATAACAGTGTCCCTTAATGGCTTAACATGATAGAGTTGTTGATTCGATCAGGAGTAAATAACATTATCTATTGTTAAGCACGTATGTATGATATTCTAGAAACTAGTGTGTTCAAGCAATGTATGAAGGTCAAGCTCAGTTATTGTTACATCGTTACATATAAACGCGTCACTTACTCATGTTTCTGTGTTTTTGTTTCGAAAACATCTCAATGTTCTACGAAACTTCGCGGTAATACGCTTTGCTCCATTTACTTCAAAATTGCGGGTTATATACCCTGCACTTACGTGCACAGTTGCACACGTACCCACTTTCCCTGTGTCATACCACAGTAGGCAAACCGCTTCTTTGTTGCTTCGCTACCTAATGGGTTGTTCTTAAGGCTTAACTTATTTAAAGTAAGCATTAAATTATTTATTTCACTTCAAGACACAAACATCCGTGGAGCTCTGGATCTTGTACTAGCAGCTCCTGTATCACAAAAGCCAGAAAATATTTCCACAGTAACTGATTCCTTAATTTTGGTAGTCCTATGTAAACAATTAACAAGTTGTTGGATTAAGCACGGTCGCGCACCGCTTCGGCATACAGTTGATAATAGTGGTCTGTTTGATTAACAAACAAAACACCAACTTGTTTCTTAACACTTCGCGACCTGTGGCGTGTTGAAACGTTTACATTACACGCTCATCTAATGCGCGATAGGTACGCTGAACATATTTTAGGGAGGTTTTTTATCTGTATGAACCGCTATTTTCTTCGCCGAATTAAAACTTTCACTTTGAATCTAAATTCAGTCTCCTTTTAAATAATTTGCACTTATTATATTCCACAATCGTGCTTCATTTTCTTGTAGACAAAGTCATTATAAAATCGGTGCCAGCCAGCAGTATCTTAACTGGCTTCAAATTAAAACCATTTGTTCGGATGTACCCAAAACAATGCATAGAGAGCACCTGTAACCTTGACCCAGTGTAGGTACGTATTTCCCACTTACTCAAGGCATAATATTTTCCTGCTTCAAGTATTAGTAAGTGTACTTCACATGATTCACGTGGCTGGCATACCAAGTTGGTAAAAATACGTTTTACATTAGCAAACAATAACTGTGACTAAGGTTGCCTAGAAGGTGTTATGTGCCTCTAGGCCCCTAGGGAGTAATGTACATGTTTGTTGATACGAGTTATTGAACTGACGGCATTATCTTATCAACTATAACAATAAATTATTATTCGATCGAAACTCATTGTCAGTCGTTGTTGAACATTGCACTCAAGTAGAAGGAAGTTGTTCATTAACTTGTGATAATATAATAATATCAAAATTAGTTTCTTGAACATCGAATCAGTTCAAATAGATTGCCACACAGTCACCTCTGTTAATTGGTTACGTTTCGTTAGTGCCTTATCGTGAAATAAGAATGTTTTCTTGGAAATTTCATTAAAACGGATCTACTACGTCTGCGCGGATATTGCATGTCAAGAAGTTGTTTATCAAGCAACATCGTTGTTCGTATATCTAATTTAGCAATTATTTATATTTACAATAGCGGTTTTATATTGTTAAAAAAAAAAAAAAAAAAAACTATCTCTTGGGAGTCCACGTGTTTACGAATTCGTTAAAAGTGCACGAACAAAATTTTTGATAAGCCTAGTATATTAATTATCCTGATGTTTTGAAACATCGTAGTGTATAGGTAATTAGTGACAAAAGAGAAACATATCTAGCTTGCTGAACCAAAGGTCGCTGTGATTGATAGAGTAATCGCTAAACGGATCTATGAATTTTCTCTCTACAAGTCTTTTTATTGTTCCCTCTGTCTATACGTCAAATAGCCTGCCACGGAATTGACAGTACCTTTGTCCGAAAGTCGTGTCGATGTTTCGTTCAAACTATTTTAACCTCAATTAGCTTCAACAACGCCGGTCTTGTTCTCGGGCTTGTGGTCATTTACTTATACTTCGACGATCATCATTACTCATCGTTCACGATGTACTTACGCCGCTGTAGATGCAATTTACTTTCTTCAGCGTGATATGTTGCTTCGTTGTATAACACCTTAAACTATAATTAATCCATTATTTAGTCTGACAACGTTTCTAATTTGAACACATTAAGTAACAAATGGTGATAGCAAGGGGGTTCTCACGAAAGTGTAAAAAGAAGACATAATGAAAGACAAAAAGAGACTGGAAGTGACTTTAAGTGTGCGTGGTGACGGTTCACTGAGTCGAAACAACCTCAGGAGTAGTAACAGGAGTAACCGCAGTAATGCAAGTAACAATAGCAGCACATTGCCCGTGAGCGAGATATTCGCCACCGATCGTTTCTCCGCGCCTCACAACAGATCCTTTGATATACTCGACAAGTACCGCAGGCAACCGAATCAATATGGATATCCAGCACAAAGTTTGCAAGCAATAAATCATTACCAACAATCAGAAAATAATGGATACGGTATAAGGGAGAGAAACAACCCGTATATTGATTACACAGACTCGTCGAAGCCATATCATTATCAGCAACAGCCACAACAGCTGCATGATGTGGGCCAACAACAGTACCAGCCTGTCTATAATGATCCATCGATCCTGCAAGGGACATTGCCACGATCTGTCAGTCGCCAAGACCAGAAAAGGGGCAATTCTGTGTATGATGAGGAGTCGTTTCGTGCAACATTGCCTCGGTCAGCGAGTCGCCAAGATCAGCAACGAGACAACCCGATTTATAGTAACCAGACAATGCATGGATCGTTACCACGGTCAACAAGCCGTAATGAACAACAAAGAAATAATCCTGTCTATAATGAGGAGCACTTTCCTTCAACGTTGCCTCAGTCAGTGAGTCGTCAAGATCCGCAAAGGGACAATATGAATTATAATGATGGGTCAATGCAGGGATCTTTGCCACGGTCGGTAAGCCGTAATGATCAACCAAGAAATATTCCTGTCTATAATGAAGAGCACTTTCGTTCAACGTTGCCTCGGTCACTGAGTCGCCAAGATCAGCAAAGGGACCATTTAATTTATAATGATGTGCCAATGCAGGGATCTTTGCCACGGTCAGTAAGCCGTAATGATCAACCAAGAAACAATCCTATTTATAAAGAAGAGTCTAGACTACATGGATCAATGCCACGACTAAACCGCATAGACGAACAAAGAGGAAATCCTAGCTACAATGATCCTTCAGCTCGATTGCATGGCACTTTACCTCGATCAGTAAGCCGTCTGGATCCGCAAAGGGGTACTCCGATTTATCCCAATACCCATTACACGTTGCCTGCTAAGTACGGGCCAAGACGAGTACGGATAAGCGAACTGGAGCCAATCGTACACGGATATAATGGTAAGTAACCAAGTATAATTCAAGCTTGGCTTGTCCATTTTATGATGTATCTGTTACAGCTAAAAGGCAAAATGCGGTTGCACGGAAATTATATATACGTATATGTTAAGAATAGGATCTCGAAGAGCGCCCGCAGCTATATGTTAGAACTCGGTACAACAAAGCGCACATCCTGAAATGCATAACAATAGTTTTGATTTCGGTTGACGGGACTCGCTATCTACCCTAATATTAGTCTCTTGTTAGTTGTCCCTGAGAGTGGTCTGTCTGACTGTAACTGGGTGAGATAGCCTAGTGGATTTTCAGTTTTCATCCAGTGCAAAACCATGAAGACTGTGGTCAGTCCCTGTTGTTGGGAAGTGCATTACATCTGATGATAAACTTTAATATACATAAATCCTTTTAAATAAAAGTTGTGCTTTTATTCCTATATTTCGAAATGTATTTCAAGAAATGTTTTATTGGTAAGTAATATACATTTTGTACAGTGAGGTCGGGAGAGAAATCCAAGGTAGAAAGTCGTTTTGAATAGAAACTAATCTAGTCGTTAACCTGCAATATATCACGTTGTATCAAGGTATAACTACCATAAAATGTTCTGCTTTCAGCTCAACCACCATCCATAGTGTTTTGAATACTTAGTATCAATATTCTAACTACCCATTAAGCTCACTGGGAACCTGTTTATCTTAACTAGTTCGCGACAATTAAATCCTGCGAGGTTATTTATACCTCGCTGCAGATTTCTACCGATCGATTAGAGTTTACAGTGCAGTTTTAAAATGTTCCGATTTTTATTGTTGTAATATCAAAAATAATATTTTGCCTTCACTTCTTCTATATATAAACAAAAGGTTTATTATGCGTATGAGCGTAAATAGGACGACATCTGGGCCAACCCTCCCTCGGGACGGACAACAATAGCTGCAGCAGGGCACTCTCCCCGCGTTTACTGGTGCGCTCTAATGAGCCTGCCAGACCGTTGTGTTAGCTCTCAGTACTTCGTATGCCTCTACCATAAGTACCCATATTTTGAAATTCAGTGGTGTTTATTTTTCAAAAGATAATCTTTGTGATGGCGGTCACAAAGTCAGCGGTTCGTGGTATTATGTGTTCCCTCATGGAGTTTACGTTTAAAGCAAGTAAGATCTTCGAGTTGATTTGAATTTAACGTTGAATAGCCGGACTTAATTTGTGTAAATCATCTATAAGATTAATATAAGTTAAATTGACCCACTGTTTAAAAAAAAATCTGCACACTAAGTTACAAGTTATGAAGAGATTATGTTGAACATTATTTTACGAATTTCTTTTAATCTTGATCACGTCGATAGAATAAGAATAACAGTCGGTGCCGTTATAATTGGTACGTTTTAATATTCGCGTGTCACCGTTTTAACATTTGCACAAAAGGAGCTCTGGTTCAGTTAGAAGGTCGACGACTATTTATTGTCTTTTATGTGTACTAAAGTTATACCAAATACAGCTGTGAAGACGCGTTTCTAATTTTTATTCCATTCAAAAAGAAGATATAAAGAATATGATTAGTCGCCATATTATCTTCTCATTATACATCGTGTGACTCACAAAGCTTCTTTTATGTTTTCAAGTTTATGTAGGATAGCCTTATTTGAAAGTTTGCGATCCATTCCAATCTTTGAGTTCGTTTTGTGCAGTGTAGTTAGATACGGGGTTTATGTAATGGACTGTTACGGTATAAAATCTAATAACAAATGGTTCGTAAACCATAATCTATATCTCAGAGTTGTGTAATGGTTGGCGATATCGGATAGAAAGTACAATACAGGCAGTGTATAAAGTTGGAGGTTATTTGACCCTAACAAATAATAACGGATGAGCTTTCGTTGCGAGTACAGTGGAAGGCGGTGTGGTACCAGGCAGGGTGCGCGTGCCTGAGCCGAGTTCGTGCACCGATGCCTGATAGAAAAGGAGACGAGCACGATTGTCACTCGTGAACTCACAGCTTCACTCAAATAACATCGCATTTCGATTTTACTAGACCGCACCATACTGTTAGTTTTGACTTACAAAATAAAACAAACAAAAATGAAGTCGTATTTAATTAATTGCCTAATCTTTCATGGCGTCATTTATCATGAACCTTGGATCAAAAACAAAGGAAATACCGGTATGAAGATTAACACCGGATGTAAATAAACCAAGTAAATAGTGACTAAGTTAGGAATGTTAAGATAATTTGGATATGAATCTTGGAATGTGATTGGGCAGTAACGAAAATATATTATTAACTGTTACTAAGCTAGGGATCTATCAGTCACGTCACACGAACGTAAATTACCGTGTTTTACTTTCCAATCTTAATAAATAAATGTCATAGATTGTAATTTGGTACATGTTATTATAATGTTGTATACAAAACACCTTTCTCTGTAGCAGTAATTACTATAGGTACTGCACTCATGTTTTTCTTTTGCATTATCAATCTTCGTGCATCCGCGTCTTATTCAACGCCGTGAAAGTCCTTGTTATTGTCAATTCTGGCCCCGTGAACTTATTAATTGTTATTACTGTTACAATGGTTTAGCAGAGATACGTAACCTTTTCTGATTTCTCTGACTATTAATCTCGTGCATGAAAAGAGCGCGTTTGCGATCGCCACTTGACGTTGGAATTTTATCGGAGTGCTGGCTCAATCTTATCTTTTCTTTTGTATTATAAGGACGCTTGTTTCAATGGATGTGCACGTGAATATGTCTTATTTTATACCTGTCGTAGTTTCTCCAATATCGTATCTGACCGCAGTGTGTCAGATCTAAGATACCTGTCCGCTGTAGTCATATAAAATCTGCACAGGAAACCGTGCGTTGCGGTTAACATCCGTGCTGCGGGCAGATCTCGAAAGTGAACCTGTGAAATGAGTTATTGAAGCGCATCAAGAACATGATACCCTGAGAACATGAGCCCCTATCACTAATTGTATTTACTTTTGCTACACTGCTTTTCGCTAGGCTTAGAGATGTTATTCTTCGCTCTAATAGAACATTTGATCAGGGTGAAAATCCATAAAAAATTGACTAGGTTCTTGAGTTACTTTATGTGAAAAATGAATGAGAAATCCATAAAATTATTTTGTTTGGTTGTGCTTAATCTAAGATACAATCTAAATTGAATGGATTTAAGGAGAGGTCGCTGGAATCTTTTCACGGATTAACACGTTTTATCGTCAACTCCACCTACGGAGAAACAGTAACAAATTCTTACAGAGCTATGTCACCATGACCGTTACTCGAAACGTAGACGCATAAACGCTCGGTGAGAAAAGTGTCCTTTCGAGAACAAGTTTGTTAGTGCTATATTAAGTAGGTCTGAACGTCCATTACTTCTGTGACGCGTGCCGTATCTAATTGGCATCCTTGCATACATTAATCACCCTGCAAGGTGTGCATTGCCTGTATGTAGATCACCGGTTGGACTGCTTTTCGAAAGCTGAAGTCCTGTTCAATAATCTACGGTTAACTGAAAGCCATATCCCGGCCGCTACACGATTTCTAATTTTCTCCGATAGCGGGTAGGTAATATTATATCGTTTCGTAGTGTAATTAACTGCCATCTTAACATATTTTATGTAATTAAGTAAATTAATATTGGCATTCAGCAGCAGTTTATGTTCACAGTTTATTTCGTTGGCTTTTCTATGGTTGATGAATTCCCCATTATGTCGATTGCATTCTTCACCTTGACTTTGCAATTCGAAGTCGTATTGATTGGCTGATTACGGTGTTTGGTATTTTTTTACCATAAGTAAAAACAAGCATTCATTTCGCCGGTTTATGCAGACTAAAGCTTATTTCTAGTGGTTGTTATCACTATCAGTTACAAGACCGGTAACTCGGCCGGTTCTCTAACTTTTTCAGCTAGCATTTTGGCGAGACGGGTGTCTGTACGTAAGTTTTTTTGGTTCTAATTTTAATTAAATAATGACAAATCTTTCTCATCTGATGGCAATCCTTCACTTCACCCTTTATAATATTTTACTCACAAAGCCAATTTCAAGTACCTACTTAGTATGAACAAAAAAAATCAATACCCATACCAATTATTTTTGTTACGAGTTATAGCGTGTATAATTTCTAATGTTGAAATGTATTATTCACAGACATTCGAATCAACAATATAGAAGTGATAAAAGCAATAATAACTGGGTATACAATCGATCACATCGATACGTACTCATAAAGAATCGAAAGTGTCGGTAACGAGATCGGATGTAGATGCGATCGATCGGTACAGATAATGGGTAGGTAACGCTAGGGTAAAAATAAAGGAATCGGTATGCGCCAGGTTGAGACTTTCTATTTTTAATCGGGCGGAGAGGTCGCGGGCGCGGGCGCCGGCGCCACAGCCTCCGCCAGATCTTGTGGTGGTTGCGCGCGCATTCCGTCACCGCATGCGCCCCGGGCTGCGCGCACTACACGCGTTGTTATACCCAGTTCGGTGTTCACGACTTGTTTGTTTTGATTTGCCGTACCAAATACGTAGCCGGTTACACTTATTGCATCTATAAACAACATTAAAATTTGATAAGCATTTAAGATAAACTTAACAGCTTATAAAATTATGGACAATTTATTTTATCATCAATTTGGACAATGACCTAGTCGGAATGCATTAGGGCGAATAGCCGGCCGGTGCTTCGGTTTGATTGACGTACGATACTAACCAGATAGTATCGTAACGAGAGCCGGTAAATCAACCTCCGCCTACGGACATTGCTGCCCCTATTCAGGAAGTAGCCCGGGCTTGCTTGTTTTAGACGAGGAAATGGGTGTGATCAGGAGAAAAAAGCGTAAGTTTACTTTCTCTTCGATTAGATAACTAAACGGGAGGAAACTCTATAAGAGTACTTACCTTCAAATGTTATTTTAATTGGTTCCTAGTTTGTATCCTTATGTAAAATATCTATGTGATAAAACATTGTATTTTTTTTTGAAGCATGCACGATTTCGATTAAACAGTAACCTGTGGACACACACACAATATATTTTGTTTGCGAAATCTCTGATGCAATTCATCCGAATTAACATTTCGTATTGTTGAATGTAATGTTTTGACAAAAATAACGCATGCTAGAAAAATTCTATGGGCTGTTAACTTTGTTATGGTTATGGAAACACTGCCGGGGAACGGATACCGTGCTCCACAACTCTAGGTAGGTATATTATTCTGCGACGAGCGAGTCAAGGTTCATTATTGTTTTTTTATAGAAAATTACATTCACATTCTATGGGAACTTTTTCATACAATTTCTCATTGTATAGTTAATTAAGTTTCATATTATTTTATGAAGTAGCTAAATATTTTATGTGGGAAATACTTGTAATGCTTTTTTTTTTCATTATTTCTCTGGCGTGATACGATTTAAATCCTTAATTAGGTACCTACCTCTTGTCCTTTTGTAAGATTACTTGAACCAGCTATAAAAGTTAAATTAAACTCATCGTAAAGCCAACTAACCCTACTTGTAATAATGCAGCCATATAAGGACTCGCCATATGTGTTGAATTCATGTTCATCCAGTTCATCTAACTAACCTGTATCGAGTATCGACATAATGCATCCGCGATGCGGTTTGTTTACCACAAACATTTATCTAAACAATGTTCATTTTATGATCAAATGTGAATTAGAACGTATCTAAAATATTGTTACATGTACATCAGATTTTAATTAAGATCTGACACGGCAAGTAATTGGATAGTAACTCTACACGAATTCCATACGTACCTTAAATAATAACAATGTTTTATAACCCAATGTTAGCAGCCAAATTTTACGGCACGTTTCTTGAAAATCTATGTTTTGTAACTGTTGTTTTTTAATGTTTTCCACTCATACGATATTGTTATTTCCGAATTCCGATATGAATAGGTCATCGTCATTAATAAAATGGCATTGATCGCTAACTAAATATTCAATAATAATCGGCGCAAAATGTTCATCTTCTCTTTATAGCTTGGTACACAATTGAACATAATCCTTGCCGATAGAAACCGCAAAACAATGCGCATAATATTACAGTAGTATAAGCGCACTTGCACTCAATAACATTCATCGCCAACCGCTTCTGTTCAATAGGCCATACGTAACATATTTTACGTGCTTTGTAAATACCCTAGTGTGAAGGTGAAACAGTACCTAATGGTTACGTTATGCGGTCATCGCTTAGCTCACGTATTCGGGTTGGTCCCATTAAGGTGGATGCGCTAAGAAAGCCCTGAATTTTTAATTTTCTTACGTTTTTTACGATTTGCAGGTCAGTGTTCGCAGGTGTGTGTTGTATGTTGATTAAAATATGATTATGAAATTCATCAATACAACCGTCCAAGTTCATTTAATTCCATTGAATGACTGTATCATGAAATACTTAGTCAAAAATCGGAAGAAAAATTTGAATATCGCAGGCTACTTTAGCGCACCCGCCTTAAGTTACACTCGCCATTGTACTTATCTGTGTTTCGTAAGTGCGTAGTTATAACCATGTTATAACTTTAAAAGTACCTACTCGTACCTATCTGCCAAGTTGTTTTGGTCATTATTGACTACTTAAGTAACTCTTGTCATTGGGTCATTTTTTTAATAGGCTGCCCTTTTAAGATTGACCTTTATATTTGTCATCTTCTAAAATAGCTTGTATAATATCAAATCAAAAACCTTCCAACTACTACTTTGTAATTTCATCATGTATCTATGAAACATTGCTGTTCTCCTGCCTTTCATAGAGCTTTTACACCATAATTACGGGTTTTTCGTGTAAATTGCTAGCCTCCGTTGGAATTATCTTTCATAGCTGTGATTAGTGCTTGCAGCGCGTACTCGGACGTGCAAAGAGTACCGTATAGTTTGCACTCTGCAACACCAAACAGCTTTCAAAACCAGATCACCCTTTCAACGTCCATTCCTTTTTCTGACTTTAAATATTAAAAAAGAAAAAATACATTCGTGTGTCCAGTATTTTTCAGAAGCTCTGAATCAGATGACCCTTTTTTTCATTGGTTTCTACTCTTTTTAATATGTTGTGTTATCATATTATGTATTTGCTGAAGAAAAAGTTATTCATACTAGTTTCTCAGAAGAACGATACATTGCGGTTTATTTTACTTCAGGAGGTTATTGTTATTATTCTGAGTTGTTATTTGCATCCACTGTGAATTTTAATTTATGGGCAATGTGGTGGTAAAATTCAAATAAAATGTTATTCCTTCTCGAAAGTATTATAGCAAAAACTCCACTTCTGTCATAAAATCCAAAATATGTATATGCACGCCTTATGCATATTTATAGTGAGACTGATAAATCGAGGTAAACATAAAATGGGAAATTTTATTTATCAGCACAAATGCATAATACTCTCATAAATATAAGAAAGTGTTAGTACAGCATAATATGGATAAAGTTCATGCATAGACTTAACATAATGGTGCTATACCGTTGTAAATGATGAATGTATGAAGTCATACGTTTAGTATATTTACGGCGTAATGTTCTCGAGGCCGCAGCGGTGGCGAACACAGGCATTATCTGTTTACACCCGTTACTACAAAGTGTACATAGCCCAGTACAGCCATTAAATCAAATTGCCACTCTTAATTTAACATTAACGGACCGCTATCAAGCTCAGGATTTATTCCTGTCATCAGAACTGCAATTTCTTACATTGCTTCTAAGTTTTTACCGTGTTTAAGCGCAGTCGCCAACAAAAACTGCATTCCCTAGATACTCGATGAAAATTGCTTCACTCCTCTTACTTAAATGACTTTCATAAAGTAGGTACCTGCAGCAATTATTTATTAGTATGCTTTTTCGTTAAATTACTCACTGAATCATTTCACAACATTGACTTTCACCTGTCCGTTACATTTAGATTGGAACTAAATTACCATCATTCCTAGAAAAGAGCATTTTCCAATAAGACTACTGTAAAATGAGAGTCACGAATCCCTCTGTAAACTATCACGACTCGTTCTGGGGTACAATAGTTGTGTAGTTATTCTATTAAGCTTATCCGGGGGTGAAAGTATCGCAACTGATTGGCCATTGTGATGCACAAGACAGGACGCAGGCCCGACCATTCGGGATCATGATTTCACTGTGGTCTATTCATTCGTCTCGACATGTTGATTGTCGTGCGAACGTTACAGAATGACGCGCGATCATTTGTTATTCAATTCCGTACTGTTTGCATTGAAGATCTGTGGAATTAGAAATCCGGTTGCGTAGAAACGTATCATCAATAATTGTCGCAGCGCATCGTTTGTCATTGGTCTTTGGAACAAAGCATTTCTCCCAGCGATAGCGTCTAACATTTAGCGACTGATAGTTCACAATCGTGACGACCGCAAGCGCAGGTGATACGTCACACAGTCATAATGTCTATATCGTGATGTGTTATTTTTGAGCTCATGATCGTTTGAGCGGCGACCTTGCAAGCATATGCACCACATTGCATACAGCGCATTTGTTCCTATTCACAGGAGGGTCAATAATTAGTTCAGTGCCGGCGGCATTTTTAAACGCCCACTACTTATCCTATTAGCTCAAAGACGTTGTTTAGGACAATTTGTTTACTTGCTTATAGGGAAGTCTGGTACTCATCTTTAATTGGGTATGTAACCTGACAAGTAGGTTAATTGGTCTATGCTTATAACGTTGTATTATTCTCACGAATATCCATTTTCATATTAATGCTTGACCTTACACTTGCTGACAATAGATACATGAGCGTTGCGCAAGTGGCGGAACTCAGTAGTCCGAAACAATACGCATTACATAATGATTGGTTCAGATAACAGACATGTAATTAGTCACTATATGGATTAATTAATTGAATATTACGTATTATTCAGCTCAATGTTCTATATTCGCTTATCAATACCAAATTCAGCAATGACTTAAAAATGCAGATAAATAAAGTGAAGGGTTTTACAACGATAAGAATGTTGATGGATGACATAATGAATACAATTCTGGTAATAAATGTATTTAGCGACCATATTTGTAAACATTATCGACTGAAAGTATTATCTTTATAACCTTGGTGTAAACTAAACGGAATAGGGTGCGGTTAGAGCGAGTGATAACAGTAGCATCTGTGCTCTGATAAAAAAATGCCACGACCGGTTTAGGGCACGCACATGTGCATTTACTAGCTCCTAATATTATGATAACACCTGCCTCGTTGATTTAGTGGTCGCAAGCGCTTGTGCAGGTCCCCAAAGTGTGTGTTATGGTTTTTCCATCAGGATTATCTCAGTAGCAGCCCAAAGTTTGGAATTGTGCCCGGTTGATGGCAATAGGCTCGCCCCTTTTAACATGAAAATTATACATAACTGGCGAAATCTAATTATACCACAGGTACACCTCCGCCTAACATTAATTCGGCGATAATTGGCGTGATGAAATGTGTGTAGTACTATCTTAACATGCTTTTGTTTTATCTCAGGTGAGTCCGTATCAGAGCGAGCGGAGAGTGAAGCCCGCGTGGTCAGCGATCAGCGATGTATCGAGGTCCGTATAGCGCGCACCGCTGGTGGGCTGGGGCTCAGCATAGCTGGTGGACGAGGCTCCACGCCTTATGTCGGTGACGATGACGGCATTTTCATCTCTCGAGTCACGTCAAATGGACCCGCTTATATGGCTGGACTTAGGGTGAGTACACTGTAACTTTTTAAATATTAATGGTTGCCAACAAGGTCTTCGGTTATTAAGGAAAAAAATGTTTTGTAACACAAACTAAAAAGCACACAACTTATTGTGTAAAATAAAATATAAAGTTGTAAGAGTGCTTCTCGGCTACGCCAGAAAATGTCCAGTTCAGCAAAAATGTCACACTACTAGTGCCTGACGCTGAAGGTAAGTGCTCACCGCTATGGAGTTCTGGAATACCAGCAGCATCGCAGTTGCGTTGTTATTTTAAGTCATAGCTAAGTGAGACAAGTCTGTATTTACACCGGCATCCTTGAACTGGGACACAGCAAGTCAACAACGCTTTACGACAAAAATAGATACTGGTAGTACTTCCCGGACGCGCCCCTTTATATAGTTCTAATTCAATACTATTCAAATGGCGTATTAGATTAACAAGTGTTAGATAGTGTTGATTTCCGTTTCTAATAATATGAATCACATCTGGAAGTATTAATGTCGTCGTTAAATTGTTATTGTATCCGTTGATTTACTTTCTTCTCTTTTGTTTTATTTGAGTACTGCCATTAATCATGTAGCTCATAGCAGTCTTCTCATCTTCGAAAATGCATGAAAGATCGTTTAATGAAGTACAGTTAGCAATAAATCGATTAACACTGTAACTTTCACATATCATCTACTAGATTCGCCCTCGTGGAATTCGGAAATTAACCCCCGGGAACGTACTACCGGGATAAAAAGTATCCTATGTGTTAATCTAGGCTATAATCTATCTGTATGCCAAATTTCATCCAAATCCGTTCGGCCGTTTTTGCGTGAAAGAGTAACTAACATCCATACATACAAACTTTCACGTTTAAAATATTATATATCATATATTGAAACAAAAATAGTTCAATACATTGCTTTTATGCATTTTATGTAAGTTATAGCTAAGAGTTACTCACTAGTTACACTAGTAGGTAAGTTAGTTAGTGAGTCACTCTTAAATTTATATAAATACTTACAGATTTGCGATTAGTATTTTGCCCATTAAAGATTTTTTTTAAACGACCGTACCTATCTGATCATAGTGTTTTAGTAAGTCGCCATAAAAACGTTTATATTGTTTCAGGTTGGCGACAAGGTGCTCTCAGTGAACGGTACGTCTGTCGTAGAGGTGGATCATTATTATGCAGTTGAAGTACTTAAAGCAAGCGGGCCCACGCTCACACTTGTCGTGACCAGAGATTCACCCAATTCAACCAGGTAAGCACCGTTTGTTCCTTATCTTAATGTTTCATCACCACTGTTGCAATACAGATTGCGAGCACCTAAATTATTTAGAACAGATCATGGAAGTTTGAGTGCAATTACTTCAGTGTTTGTGCAATATGACCAGATACAAGAACTATACTTTAATTAATAATATAATTTAATTTTCCAACATAAAAATCCGGGATTGATTCTTAGGTCAAATAGAAACAAATCAGTATTTGTAATTGAATAGAGTAGAATAGAATAAGGTTTATTTTTTCCAGTATTATAGCTATAATTGGCACATTTTTATGGAGAGCTTTAGGTAGGTAGGTACTTTTATTTTTCCTGAAACCGGAACTACACAACTCATCTTTTTACTCACCGGTCTTTGTCCAAAATCATTGTTATAATTGACTTGAAACTAGCAACACTTTCAGTGTGGAACTGAATAACCGTCACGGCACGGTTGGCGCAGTGGTTAAGCGATTGAGTGCTGCGCTGCGTGTCGCGGGTTCGATTCCCGCACGGAACAAATATTTGTATGAAAGAAAGATGCGTTTATTGGCATTACAGCTTACAAAACCTTAGAACTATGACCTAAAAGTAGTTGTTCCGAGTATGGCCGTTTGTGTATGTGAGTTTAAATGTTTGTAAACGCACCCACAATTCAGGAGAAATTCCCAGTGTGGGGCAACGTTTTTTTTTTAAGAAAGAGATTGTATCGATAGCATAATCCTATCCTACTTCCTACTAATATTATAAATGTGAAAGTTTGTTTCTTTAGATGTTTCTTACTGAATCACGAAAGAACGGCTGAACAGATTTGGATGAAATTTGGCACACAGATTGTTGATAACCGAGATTAACACAGGGGATACTAGTTATCCCGGAAGTACATTCTCGTGGGATAACTTTCGACCTAAACGCGGGCGAAGCTGCTGACAAAACCTAGTTTATAATAATTATAATAAATTTTATTCAGAACTCACAGCCGAGCGCCGAGCGGAGCGAGCCATCATTCCATATCAAGCACCACCGACACAGTATCAACCCTAGAAAATGGACAGGTAAACATCTCATTCAATATTCACGCCGCAATGTATGTATTATGTAAATCACATCACATATGCAACGCAGTTCTTAATGTTTTATTGCAACTCTATCGATAAACAAGCGAGTCATTCTCCGAACAGGTTCCGACGGGTCGCGGTATTCCGACTAAACCGCTTATCATCAGCAACCAGTATGCGCAAGAGTTTGAGCCAGAGTATAAGGAGCAAGCGCTGAACCAAACGGTGCCGACGGTACTGACGACTACCATGACGAACTACAGCCCGTCGCCCACGGGGCAGGTCACAACGGACACCTACCAGCGACTGCAAGCGTCCCCGCCACCTCCGGTTACAGAGCCATACATACCGCCCGGTAAGTTCGACTACAAATGGAAATTATAAAAACGAGTTATAAGTATACACTTCCTTTATGTCGAATTACTAAAAGTCAATCTAAAGTACCCGGTTTTCCGCCTTCCGCATCCCAGCCTGCTGCGTCGCTGAATAGCTTCCGTGAAAATATTCCAACTCAATCCGGTTTGATGAATAATCTCTATTTACATACAGAGACCTTTCAGCGCACCAGGCATGTTAATCTGTCAGTCTCAAACATCGTAAATTATTCTATGAAAGTCGTCACAAGCAATTGAAAAGCTCAATAAAACCTGATTGCCGGTCTAACCTTTAGATACAGGTATTTCCACAGCCGGGTTGCTGAGGTCAGACGTCAGTTCACCGTCTAAAATACAGATAGTGTAAGCATCTGGTTGGACTGGAAGCCGAACTCCATAATCGTGGGAAAAGGGCAGGCTACTTATTTACCCAAGAGATGAGATTATGTAAATTAAGATCGTTAATAGTGGTATCGGTAGACACATTTGAACTTTAATCTAACCATCACTTAAGTTATCATCTAAATGGAATTTTGCCCCATTATTGAACTTTAAAAACACTGCGCCTCGACAGTAAAATGCCACGTCTAGTGAATTAGAAAAAAAACCATTTATTTAGTACTGTACACCGTCTGTCGAAACATAATGGACATTCTAAATTGATGACATTTACACCTGAAGTCCTAAATTCAATTGTAGTTTCAACTCCAAAGTCGCGCTTTAATGGCGCTTGTAGACATCCGTTTCTTCCACCGGATGATCGGACCGTCATTTTTACTTTGCATGTGTTGGACAGCAGTCCGGTGCATGTATTACTTCTATTGTAACCTTAACACAACCGCGATTCCGGTGAAAAAACGGGTCGTGTACATGCGACCTAAGACACATACCGTCTATAAATCACGTACCCAACAAATTATTTTTTTCTATTATTTCTAGTATATCAACAAAAGGTGCTAGTCCACACGACTTTGATCCGCGACGGCGCAGGCCTCGGGTTCAGCATAGCGGGCGGGAAGGGCTCCCCTCCGTACCGAGAAGACAGTGACGCCATCTACATCTCCCGCATCTCGCCTCAAGGTGCTGCCGCTAAGGATGGCAAGATGCTGGTCGGCGACAAAGTTGTTTCTGTAAGTTATGCTCATAAGACAACTTTCCTTGTGCATGCACGCTTGAAACCTTGTCATATTAAGGTGGAAGCTAAGGTGGTAAGGCCGGGAAATTCAAATTTTCGTACTTTGAAAAAATGCAGGTCTACTATTTCATGCAAAAGTCATTCAATAGAATTAAATTAACGTAGAGGGTTGTATTGATCATTCACGGTCGCGAATCATATTTTGGCTACACATCAAGCTATCAACATCTACATAAATTAAAAGAAAAGTCCTGGATGACTAATTCATCAACGCCCAGTCCAAGCCCTTGGATATATTGCCCTTTATAATGTAGACAAGGAATAAGGAAGCATTTTTCGAAATTCGACCCCTAAGGGAGTTAAATAGGGGATGAAAGTTCCGCGCGGGCGAAGCCGCTAGCAAAAGCTAGTTTCCAATATAAGCTGATCTCGCATTGTGTAGAGATGAGTTTTCTGTGGAGCGCTGTGTACAAATTGCAATAAATCTAAGGAAATTTGAATTTCGCTGGCTACCCTGGTACTTTCACCGTAAGGTCGGTTTAGACTTTAGACCAAACCAAATTATTTTTATGTAAACAGGGGCAGGACATAATATTCTTGTTCTGGTTGTATATTCGTTTTTCTAAACGCACCTTTAAACGATGCAATGCAATTGCGGTAATTTTTTTTTTGGGTGGAAAATCATCAAAATAACTTCTCCCGCTCTGGGTGGAGCAGGAGGGCGTGTCAGACTTTTACTGACTAAAACCCAACCGTGTTCCCTCAGTAGCCCGTATGCCAGGGGCTGTGGTATCTCTTTCGAACAAACCCGCACCCCTGGCAGATGCAATTGCGGTAAAGGCGCAATTTACATCGTTCAAAGGTGGGTTTCACACAAGTGACAAGTAACAAGATAAAGTACAAAAGCAACCAACGTTTTCATATGATGATTGTACAAATGCAACTCGCATTGAATAGCAGTATAATTCAAAAACGTTTTAACTTCGATTGAATGAAGAAAACACGCTTTTGCTTTTAAGATAAGCAAATACGGCTTGGTTACTCCGCAAGTGAAAGCTTGTATAATAAGAAAGCAATCATGTTAAAACATTATGGAGAATTTATATTGAAATTTATTCTTTAGCATAAGTTAAGACAATGTAGCTAGAAGCTGTTTTACAAGAGAAAGGAATTCGTTGACGCTAATTATATTAATGCCGTAAACATTTAAGTACGAAAGCCAGCTAACCCAAAAACTTAATATAGATTTATTTCCTTAGATAAACGGCGTAGATATGGAGAGCGCTCCTCACGAAGCCGCCGTATCCCTTCTCACTGGACACGAGAGATTTGTAAGGCTTGTTCTACAGCGAACTATCACTACAGAACAGGGTAAATATACTGCTTCATTATTTGCTTCTATGTAGGGTATTATGAATGCTTGCCATATCAAGTGCTTTTGTAATGGCATTTTATTACGCGAAAGCAAAATGATGCTACTAAATGAACGGATAAATATTTTTTACGATGTAATGGGTCTGTCCGTAGTATAGAAACCGCTTGGCTTTATTCTCGTCCATTAAAATATATTTTTTCCTCGTTTAGGCGAGTCGATGCAGCGGAGGTCAACATCAGACGAAGTGAGAGAACACAAGACCAGCCTGCAGAATGTGAACGTTACTCCGACACAGAAACCCACCACGAATCACATAAGCACACCTATCGGGAATCACACTCACACAGCACCGGTTGCACAGTCCGCACCGACACACGCGCCCGCACAGACGTACGCGCCCGCACTGACACACGTGCCCGCACCGACATATACGCCCGCACCGACACACGCGCCCGCACCGACGTACGCGCCCGCATCGTCGCCGCAGCCGCCGGTACACAAACAAGCAACTTTCGCTCCCACCGTCGCACCGCAACCCGCACCGCGAAAACTGAGTCAACCGAACGGACAGGTGAGGCTTAGTGATCGCTTTCTATGGATTTCTCGGTTTAGATTTCGTTTTGGGAACGTAGCATTAATATAGGCGTTGATTAGTCTAATTAACTTCCATGTTTGCACATTATTATACAAAAATAACATTTAGTTTTGAAAATGCTGTTGTTTAGTTGGACTAATAATGATGAATTAAATTTTTTTTTTAAAGAAGCTTTGAGAATTCTAGTAAATAATACGCTTTATGTGCACATTAGCGATGCAAATAAATTCAAAATTAAACCTCGTTCACTCCAGGCCAAACCGACAACTAACAGTACGAGCACACCCCTAAATCCCGGCGCCAATAACGTGCACGGATCTAGCGACGATGTCTTCGACGATGTTCAGGTGAGACTCACTTACTCATATATTAACTTACCCCGATTCGCAGGTGATGGTATTGGTTTAACACGTTCACATCCGAGCTTTTACGTCATAGCTTTACCACAATTGTGTGCGGCGCCTTATCTGTTTCACTTCACTATGTAGATTAGTTGAAAGTCGGCGATGGCATTTAGCCTCCAATAGCTGCGAATGGTATTACGTCCGATGCATTCCGAAATATAGAGCTCATATTTCGTGATGTTCGGATTTGATATCGGTCACAACTATTAATTTTCGGTTGAATGCGATCTCCGTTCTTTATTTGCATTTATCTGCTTCACTATCCTATAAAACATTCAACATTTCAAACCTCTGTTATTGTTAATAAAACCTCATGGGTAAAATTAAAAATCATATTTATTCAAAACTGGTTCGAATGATTAAGATTAAGTAAGTAAAAAAAAAAAAAAAACACATGCTAACGTATCATTACATATATTCTAAAGTTGAACGGTGTATTATTATCATTATATATTTTTTTAATAATTATGCACATTTTATTGTATTCACTAGTTTGAGCATAATTTTATTTAAAGGCTTCAGCTTGACCTTGTATAATTGCACTATCGCCAATAAACATTGTCGACGCTACATTGTTTATAACTATGCCATATTACACGTTTATTAACTATTTATTGTTATCATATAAAATATAATAAATTATTATACAAATATGTATGTAAAAACGTATGTTTATTATGTATGTAGGTATTCACAGCTACATACAGATGTATGAATTGCTAGAAATGGAACCAACTAAAGGGAAAATATCTCTACTCACAAATTTAGTTGACTAAAGTAACCAACGAGTTATGGTAGCATGTAGATTTCTCGTAACATCTATAAAAGCACTATTTTTAATTTTTCAGATTTTTAAAGCTGGAAAGCTACGGGGCATATTGATTATAAAAAGAAACTGTTCAATCATAATTTGGATTTCTTTATGCATCGAATAGTTATATTTGTCAGAAAACTACAAGCCTCTTCTAAGCACATATTTAACTAGTCTCTAAAAATATGAACAAAGGAACATATTTTTTTTTGAGCCACAGAAAGCTTTAACACGAGGTGCTGCTAAGAGATCAATATTAGAATACCTATGCAAACATTTTAAAATAATTAAAAAAAACTAGTGGTGGTTAAAATAGGTAGTTTTCTCGTACATCCTTGGTTTTAGATTTCCTCGTAAAATTCTTGTAGTTAGATAAAACAATGGGCCTGATTTCGTTATGCAACACAAAACTAAACAAAGACGAGATGAATGCAAATAACAGAACTCAAATTACAAAACTTATATAAGTCGTAGCCAGATTTTAGAATTTATGATTTAATGAACCGATTGTATTTGATGATGATTGTCGCATCATGATGTGGTATGGCCAGATCAAAAATGAATACGTTTGACAATATGAACAGTTGACACGGCTACTTCATGATGTGGCCAAACATTAGTGTTCGTATTGTAAAATAGTTAGATAATCCACCGGTCGAGGCGTTGATGTCACTGCTTTTGTTGTGCATCATGGCGGCGTACAATAATTCGATTCGAAAAGCAATTATAAATGTGTAAACCGTAGTCGACGGGTTGGGGACTTCTGTATGGTTAAAAAAAGGGAATTGCGGGGTCTTTGTCCGCTTGCGTCGCTGGTTCACTAGACCCTAAACCCTTGAACTTAACCTGTCCGAGTTGGGGTGCCACAAATCCAAAGCACGCTTCGGTCAATTTTGAATCCTAAGTATTAATTGCCCATTGACTAAGGACTTGAGGCACCCCGATTTAGACACGTTAAGTACGAAGGGGACGGCGGAGTCTTCGTTGTATTTAGAACCACAGGTTAAACCATGGATACTTCTACATTAATTTTATGGCGAAAAATCGACTGATATTTCATTAAACGTTGGTATTTAAACGATGTGGGCAATAAGGTATTTTCCGATTTGATAAAAACTATTTTAATTTGAAGATTGGGACGATATATATAACAGAAAAATAAAAAATAAATGTATTAATACACATTTTCTCAATTAAAAAACGATTAAAATCTAATTTATTTTTCGTTGTTTTGAATTTACCGCCAAAACGCTCCTTATAGGTAATAGGTAAAACGGGCTGTTGTCCGCAACTCCACGTCAAAGCGCGTATTTTGCGTACGGGTGGGAGAATCGGTCATTCGATCCACCCCAGCTCCTCGAAAAAGGCCAGCAACGCCTTGGTGTTGCTGACAATCTCACTTAGGGTACCTACCTGGTTTACCGAAGTATTTTGCCCTGTAATTAGCAACCGCCGGGCAGTTTAACAGCACATGAGCCGCTGTCTCGTCGTGAAAAACGCTCGTTACGATGACTTTTTATCATGTGACATGTGACGTCAACTCTATATAAACGCCACCGCTACAAATACATACTTAGTTTGGCGCCGTTTTAGAAGTATTTGTGCACAGAGGCACCGCACACCAGTAATTTGACTTTCTATCCATTAAAAATCTTGTTAATTATAAACTCGACATTCACTTATTTACTTACTTACTATTTTAGTTTACACAAAGTTGACGTCACGTGATAAAAAGTCATCGTAAGAAGCGTTTTGGCGGTAAATTCAAAACAACGAAAAATAAATTTGGTTTAAATCGTTTTTAATTGAGAAAATGGATAGAAATCAATTTATTTTTATTTTTCTGTTAAATATCTCGTTCCAATCTTCAAATTAGAATAGTTTTTGGGAAATTGGAAAATCCATTTCATGACACATAATCAATGCGATAGTCTGGCCTCGATATAATGTATACAAAAATAGACGCCCCCTTGCATCACAAATCACAATGTTAGCGCTTAGCTATGTTTAGCGATAAATGTATTTAGTGATTTGTGGTACAAGGAGGCCTAAGACACGCATTTGGACACGCTGCTTAAAAACACTAAAAAAGCTTGACAGTTAAAGAACGTGACCTTATTTATGTAGCTTACACTCTTTCAGCAGTTTGACGACAGTTTTGGACATATGTACGAGTACATAGCTTTACATGAATTACGATTTCAATTAAGGTGTATTTTCGGCATGAAAATCTTCAAAATCGAAGAATATTCCATTGTACAGAGGCCAGCACATCAAGCTACCCCAATCTGTCAAATTTCTTTGATAGTTTTTCAACTTTATTACAAAGGAATAAGGTTTATGTTCAATTGGGAAAATTTTACAGTTTGGGATAGCTTGACCTGCTGGCGACTGTACAGTTTCAGTCACATTCGTAATCATAAAGCGAAAGCTTTATTTATTATGTCTCGAATTGCCATCCTTTGTGAGTTATGTTAGCCAGGGTTCCAAAAGTTTATTTACTTCTCTGAATAGATTTAACTTCTCTAAAGGGATTATGAGGTGAAAACGTTCGCGTTGACCGATTTGAAGGAGTAAGATATTGCAAGACAGATTGCCACAGCAATAGCCGTAGTTAAGTGTGTGTGCAAGAGAATTAGTCCCGCTTTTTTATTTAGGGTCTAATCTTAGTCTGGTAGCACTTATGTTAAAGTTTTCTGGAATAAAGCTGTAATTGATTTTATTTGATTTTTCTCTTGGAAGCGATGCTTGTATTACCTTGGTTACGTATAAATTCTTTCAAAACGTGTTTAGACTTCTGGGATTTTTTGGGGTATAAATGATACGCTACCATGGCCGAATCTACTCGCCTTTTCCTGCACTAATAAATTTAGACTGATTCGATGTGAACGTGTTAAACGCGCAGCCGTCGCGGCCGATTACCAACGAGGACTTCCAAGCGATGATCCCGGCGCACTTCCTGGGCGGCGCGCGCGCGCGGCCGGCGCACGAGCCGCCAGAGCGCGGCGTGCGCGTCACGGTGGAGCGCGCGCCCGCCCTCGTGCTGCCGCCGCCGCCCGCCGCGCTCGGCCGCGTCACCGAGACCATCACCAAGTCCACCTTCACCGAGACGACCGTCACCCGCATCACCGACAACCAACTCGTGGAACCGCTCATCATCGAAGTAAGAACGCCGAACGACGACAACAACTTACAAGTTACAACTCGTTCATAAATATGAGGCCACGGTTACGCAATGGCAATTTTGAAATCTCGAGGGTTTGCGAAGTACATGCTCTCTACAGAAGTGGTGAAAGCACCATCACTTTTTCATTCCAAGAATCAAGTATTTTTAGAAACAGGTGAAAGGTAATATGCACGTTTTCTGGTATGAAATGGATTAAGTAATGTTGGTAATGTTACTCAGTTTTCAATCTTTATCTTCTACCACAAAATTTAAATCGACCCGACTGTTCGTTTTTTTACATCTACTTTCTCGTGTTAGTATTTCAGCACACTAATGTGCCGAATTTACCAAAATTCTTTATTAATCCATTCCGCCTTATTTGGGATATGAATAAACTTGTAAAAGGGAAAATGCGCATGTTGTATTTTTGACATGGTTTACTGATCCACTGAAAAGCTATAACAGAAGACATCGGTGTTTAAGGCCAATTGGAGTTTAAATACTTAGTTAAGTTTAAATTTAATGTTAAACACCTTACAAATTGTAATAGAGTGGAATGTCCTTGGGGTGAAAATGATATTTATGAAAAAGACCCACATAAACGGATACAGCGGTCAGCGAACAACGATGCGAGAGCAAAAACATATCTAATCTCAAATGTGTTAAATTATAATATCGACATCGATACGATCGTACTATGGCACAGCAGTAGTGCTGTAGAACATAGTAACGATATGTTATTTAATAGGTTTTATTATCCTTCGTTTATTAATTTTTATCGTCATCTAGTTAAAATTGAATATTTAATGATATTAAATCCGAAATAAAATTCGTCTATCGATAATTTTGATCTAAAATGCATACTAAAGACCTGTCGATACTATGACTGATTGGACCTCCCAGTCTCATGCAAAAATCTCAATGTTAGTTAGCACGTGCTCTGTCTTAGACATGTTTCGTCTCTACTTTGCAGTCTTGCACGACAGTGACAAGAGTAATGCTTAGCCACAGTACGTGCTAAGTAACGTTTGTAGATAACGGCCTAAGTGCCCAGATGATCCGGAACCGAAATATATCGACAAATTTCAAAATGAATACTAGTAATCTGTATCATCAGAGATGAATGAATACAGGCAGTATTCATTTTCTATGAATTGTGTGGTAAAAGTATGTTCGATCTTGTTATATAAAAGAAGAAAAGAAAAGGTGAATGTGTTCCGAAACTGAAATGACTTTTTAGCTTAGGTTCGCACGGTATGTAGAAGTGGTATATCTTCAACTTTGATCCAAATAACAAAATGAGCTAGCAGAAGTTTAGATGTTCAGAATAGTGGGCGTTGTGACTTTAAATGCCATGAAAATTGAAACACGAAGAACTAAATTATACAACATGCTAATTTCCCTTTTACCGTGGAAAGTTAACAGCAAAATCATTTTGCTAAATCGTGCATTCAAAATTGGGAAAACACTGCATGATATCATTGCATACCACCTTTCAATCTTCGTAGTTAGCACGCAGTATGAGCGCAGTATTTTCATGTTATAACTTCATGTTCGGAAAGGGGATGAGTAGAGAAGAGGTGATCCACATTTCTTATGGATATCAGCTAAATCTTAAACCATTGCAGGGCGACTAAGAGTGAGTTTTGGTCATTCATGAATAAGTCGTGGTCGCGGGTTTGCTCAAGATGCGTTGTGCCCACATTGCTTACCTTACACTTATGTACATCTACTACTAAAATGACCAATGTTGGGAAACACTTGGTGGCAGTCACGCAACTCGTGTGCATATAAGCAAATACGCAGGACTCTTAAACCATCCAAAAACTAGAGCAATAATATAACATTCCCATATGATTAGTAACGAACAAACATAATTTCTCGGATAGAGAGCTACTATCCGGCGAAGTTATTTTGTAATGGAAATACTTATTATGTCATCGCACGGTTTGGAATGTTATCTTAACTAGTGGTCTACAAAGGCCAGTAATAAAGTGAAGCAGAACATGAATTGCAACTATGTACATGTAAATATTAAACGTTGTGTTCTTTTTGTTGCAGGAAGTCATTTTACTCAAAGAAGGTGGATCTCTTGGATTCAGTATTATCGGTGGAACCGATCACTCTTGTGTGCCCTTCGGTGGAAAGGAACCCGGAATATTTATATCGCATGTAAGTGTTGTTGAAACACACGTTGGGAAATTAGTTTCCAAACATGTAAACAAATATGATTTTTTGGAAAAACAACTTTAAGACCTACTCATAAAGTTCATTTTGCCCTAGATATTCAACATTTTCTTTAGACTTTTCAATAATTGTTCTAGTAATTGAGACCTTAGGTTCGAAATTGTACCATAACCGTTATTTGGGTGGTGAACATCGGCCTTGTCCACATAATGTGCCTAAATCCTTGTTTACACGATGAGAAGCGAGAATATCGACTCAAAAAAGAGTCGAAAAGCTCTCCTTGTTTAAAAGTTTGATCAAGATTTCTGATGACCATAAACAGGTGGTGCCTGGTGGAGTGGCCGCTCGTTCAGGCAAATTGCGCATGGGAGACCGTCTACTGAAAGTCAACGGTGTAGAACTGCCAGGCGCTACGCATCGCGACGCCGTGCAACTGTTGCTGCAACCGGGAGCAACTCTCACGCTCAACGTGAGACACGACCCGCTGCCAAATGGATTCCAGGTTTGTGACGTCATCACACTGTACACAAAACACCGTGACATGGGATTGAAAATTTTCTTCATTAATTTATTGTAATTTTGAAAAGTTTTATGATTACGAAATACAAACACATAGTTTTGCTTTTAGTTTTGAACGATTTCCTGTGTAAAAGAAACGATTCACAATAAAAAGATTTACTATTATTTCATTTTAATGATTCAATAATCTGAAATAAGGGAATAACATTATAATTCAGCAAAACATCCTAAAAAAATACTTAGTTGTAATGTCTTCAATCAAGCGTTTGTCAATAGTTTTTGTACAATCCTGTGTCACACAGCAACTCAAATGAAATACAATAAATTGAAGATACATGAAACAGTGACAAATACTCTTAATTTGAAAAATACCGTCCCCACCATTGGGTATGTCTTGTTATGAATATTCGTAATCTGTGTGTACATACAAACACATACGTAAGCGCGCAATGTTTTGCATGTTATGCAAGTAACCAATTTTGTGGATATAATGGTGAGAAGTTGAAAGCATAATGTGAATTCACGAGTAGAATGATTTGAGTATTGTCGCTTACAGTAGACATTTGGCGGTATACAATAATAAAAAAGTATGCATAACGCTTATGCATTGATGCACATGATTGTTCAACATTTATACTGACAAAAGCATCTAGTATGTGTTTGCTAAGAATTCTGTCGCTTATCTACTAGCGTGTTTCTTGTTCAGTGACGAAATCTTTCGAGTCTTGAACATTACATTGATACAAGTTTTATTTTGTCGTTATAAAACGCAAACAATTGTTTTGTTCCACACGTTCGCAACACGGCCACCGCCACACGTTCAGGGTCTCATACAAGTTGAGATTGTTGACGCAACTGTAAGTGTGAACGTCGCTCGGCGATCTCGAACTTATGTGTGTTACTTTACCAAATATATATGTCAGTCTCCAACCCCTCATCCAGTCAGTCCGTGTGCCCAGCTATCGTCGTATTCGGAATGGTTATTTCGTAATACAGCTTTTCCTTATTAGAACGCGACTTTTCATCTTAAATATGAAACCTTTTTGCTTATAGCTCTTTCTACTGTCATGCCAATTACAATGATTCTTACACCCTTTACAATTTTGTCTGTCATGTGCTAGGTTTTTTTTTATTATCTAGAATGTTTTTGTAAATATTTAGTATGAAAGCTTCTGTAACGAGTGCATGAGATATTATGTTGTTGTGGCTTTGCATGTTACAAGTGTTTGTGTATGTAGTTATTAAAGTTACCCGATTGAAATAGCAAACTTTCTAATCAGATACTAAATTTTTAGCTTTTAATATTTTGAATCGATGCCTATAGATTTTTATTGTTTGGTTTTCCGCTATTTCAATTTTGTTTACTCTCCAGGACCTAACCATAATCAAACAAGAAGGTGAGAAGCTAGGAATGCACATAAAAGGCGGTTTGAACGGCCAGCGTGGCAACCCTAACGATCCTAATGATGAGGGAGTCTTCATATCGAAGATAAATAGCGGTGGAGCCGCCAGGAGAGACGGTAGACTGAAGGTGGGTACAATACAACTACGTCAAAGTAATATTTTGTAGCGCGAAAAATGATTTGATCTGGCTTTAAAGGACACATTTTATGTAAGGAAGTATGTACAAAAAATACGATGCGCACATGCGCAGTCATGAAACTAAATATTTTCCTCGTGACAGGTTGGCATGCGTCTATTAGAAGTGAACGGTGTGTCGCTGCTCGGCGCGACGCACAACGAAGCCGTGAACGCACTACGATCTGCCACCAATGCGCCGCTACACCTCGTCGTGTGCTACGGATACACCAGGCCGGAGAAGATCACTGTAAGATCATCATTTACACATATAACTCCGCAGAAATGTTTGTGTACACCCCATAGTCACCAAGAGAGGCCGCGTGCGAATGAAATTTCGTAACTGGGAAGCAGAGCGTGATTGCAAACATTTCTGTCGAGTGCTATTCTTTTTTTGATTTCATTGTTATTTTTTACCCACACAATTCAGTAAAAACGAATAAGTATTCATGTTCTCTTATCGTATAAATATCAATGCTTTTACAATGCTTCCAAAATTCACGCTTTTATAAACACATAGTTGGACTAAATTATATTTGACACTATTTTCATTTGGCACGCTCCTGAGTGTGTTTTGTCTTTCACAACCAAAATTTTTGTGAGTCCGTTTTGGTTAGCGCTTGTAAGAAAGAGATAGACGAAACGAATGTTTGCACAGACCGGTAGCGAGAGCGGGACGGCGGAAACGGGCGGCTCTCTGTCTCACTCAACGTCAAGCCTGGACAGAGATGATAGTACGTTGCACCAACAGCAACAGGTTAGTATAAAAAGCGCTTCCTAATATTTCCTTTGTTGCATTCGAAATTGTGGCATGTTTTTTTTTTCTTTCTTGATGTATTATAAGCCTGAACACAAGCATTCACCCTGAGCTTTGAATTTCAAGAGTAACGTTTAGGACCAATTTTCCCAGACATTAAATTAACAATTTCTAAACATCCAGTAACGTGGGTCATGAGCAGGCAGAAGATCTTCATAAGATATATTTTCTTTTCTTTTTCTCTTACTTAATCTGTGAAAGGCATCTATTGTCTCTGCCTAAAGAGTAATAAGCAACAGTTACCGAACAAAAAACTGCATACACAAACCTTTTTCGATAAATCGGTATTTTATATTAGATGAACAATATGGAGTTACGTATTTATTTAAAAAATAAATATGATTAAATAATGAATTTGTTTACAACAGGAGCAACAATTCCAACAGGACCTTGTTGAGTTTGAACACGAGAAACAAGTCGCAGAAATGAGGGAAAAGTCTACACCCGAAAAGGTTAGTAACCTCCCAACTGTACTATAACTGTAACATGAAAAATGGTAATAAGTCTATGATTTTTTGTGTGATTATTTTGATTAAGGTGACACTTGTCCACATTTTTTTCATACAAACTTCGGGAGGGTTTTACTCCACTGTTTGACTATGTACATAAAAAATAAAACATGGTATGGTTTTGTCTCGTTATTATTATTGTCTGTACGGAAACAGAATAGTAAAATAAAAAGCCATTAAAAAGTTATGAGCCAACAAAGATTCGTTTTTCTTGCTAATTTAACCTAACTTTGAGCGTGTTTAAGTAATAAAAGGAGTGTAAAATCTGGAAAACCAAGACGGTACCGACAAAGTTCAACTAACAATAAATTCAATAAACTTTATTCGTCATTGATTTATGCAGTGGTTTTTTCAGAAAACCCGATCTTCTGAAGGACTTTTCTTAATTTTTTCGCGATTTTTTTTCCAAAAATGCTCCTGCATCTCACTCAATAACGTTGTGCATGTAGACTAGCGTGTAACTGCTCATCACTGATACTATCTCTGTCGGATACGAAGCCTGGTGAGACAACGTGATTTTTAGCCAGGCCCACCAGTGAGTTCGAGCCCGCGCAAAGTGTCGCCTTAAGACAAATAAGACTTATGGCAACAATTGAGAAAACTTGCAGCTATCTCGTTCAGGCTTTAATATTCTCCATGAAATCAAACTTACAGAAATATTCAAGAAACTTCAGGTCTAGTTCGAACTCAACCTCCTTTGTTGTATTTCGTACAAGGCACTTGAACATTTATTGTCAAAGTTGACATGCTAGCCATATATATTAAAGGGGTGCCCGTGCAGCACCCCAACAGCAACCATATTTTAACAAGATCACTTTGATTTTGACAGTGACGCAAAATCAGAGGTAAAAAATCAATTGAGTGTCAACGGACTCTATCAGTGTTATGGTAACATTGGCGCGTAGCGAATTAATAGAGCGAACAGTAGTCGTATAGCAATCGTTTGGGCAAACTAAAAGGACTCCTTAACCGCCAATCGAACAATTATTATCATTAGGTTAGTGCTTAAACTTTCAATACACAAGGTGAACTCAATTTAATTTAAATGTACCTTACCAATACGGGGTAATGGACGAGTAATCCGCTCACTACCTGTCGGGCCACTAACCGCGAGAGTTGGCGACTACCGTCGTGCTCCTTGCAGGGCAGTTATTTGCCCGCGTGAGCACGTTCGGACCATCTACGGGTCGGGCACAACCATCCGCCGACCGTCACCCTTCCTGGCGTCTACAGCGTGGCACACCCGCTGGGGTCATCGTCGCACCAGGCTGAGCCAGGAGAGTACTGTGCTGCTCCCAGGGGAATTCAGAAAATCTTATACCATAGACCTACCTACCCCCATTAATCGTTATTATTTAGAAGGACTATTATATGTTTTTTAACAACGTTTCAGGTGCTAGATATCGTTCACGCCGTAGAGAGCATGGCTCTCGAGCCTGCGCCACCGATATCACCCGAACTTCAACACAAGACGACCACCGTCGTAATGTCCAAACACACACTCCAACCTCAGGTCAGTGCAAAACTGTACATACAGACATAAAGCTCTTTTGAATAGAAGCTAAACAGCTCATTTTAACAAAAGCTATAATGATTTAAAGATTTGCTCTATCAAAAATGCCAGAAAAATTCTATGACCTTTCGTTTTTGGAAAAATGCGCCTAATAAATAGGTCGAAGATGATTTTACTTTATTCTGTACTATTAGTCGCATTATTCTTAACAATCCCCTGAATAAATCTAAACCCCACAGACGGTCACAGAATAAGATAGGTGGCCAATGAAAGTTATGTTAATTAAACAATCCTACAAGTCCATAATATTATGATATGACATGATAATTTCTTATCTTCTTCTGTGTCCAACTGTAAATAAATACCTTTAATTTGTATGCATGTAGACTATATTGCATTTTACAATTTGATATTAACCATTTATTTCTTGAAAATTTTAAGCTTTATATTTTGATAATTGGAGAGTTTCTATTACAGCATGATAAATGAAATTTAGCTTTGTATTATACTATTATGAATAACTATATCGTATATAAAGGCCGAAACAATTCTGCTGTATAACTTTTTTTGCACGGTTAGCATCTTCCTGACTCTGACATGATAGCATGCACTATGTATATTTTGTAGTATAAATATTGCTTGCATGAAAATATTCGTAAATATCTGTATTGAGTACTTTAAGTATACTATTCGTATGTTTTAACTCCTTGTCTTCCAAAATAAATGTTGTTTAGTATATATCTACATGAGCCTTTAATATGTAGTTGGTTGTGATGAAATGGAAGGGTGGCACTTTACAGAAAACTTCAGTACACCTATCTCTTGGCGGCGAACTTTCTGTCTATTGTCTGTAAACGTATTAACTATTACAGCATTGATATTGAATTAAAAGGACTGTTTTGCATGTATCCTCAATTTCTTTGAGTTCTCTCTGTTGGGACGTCTACGTAATAATTAATGGAAATGTAATAGAACTTCTAAGTGTACCCTAGTACTATTAGTGTATACCTTATAGCAAGACGATGTTGTTCAGTTCCTATTTTAATTTAATGTAGCTTAGCTCAATGTCGTCATGTGTTAGCTTGTAAATGGGTTCTGCCTAGAGGACGACCCTAACTGGTGCAGTTCATAATTAAATTAATGACAAAGCGTATTACGTCCATTGCAGAATGCATCCATTGAGGAAAAGGAAGAAAACACATAGTACGGCACTGTTAACTTCTGTCCAAACAATTTGTAAATAAGTAATGTTCAATAAACTTAACGGGATACACACAACATGTCCAGAAAACATATTTATCTAATATTAAACTAACTGTGAACTGTATTATTGAGTGGAAAATCTAAATGAAGTGTAATAATTACGCATTTATAATTTTGTTTAACCAATATAATGAGTGTTAAAATATAATAAATTAAATAAATGTTTTTAATTCAGAATAGCTATATGTGCCAATGCAATGCTATTTAGTTGTATTGTTGATTTTTATGTCCGTGCGTTTACAATGATGTTTTGAGAATAGATTTCCAAACATAATTTTTCTATATGTCGTTCTAGCTTCGCGCTGTTTAACATTATGTAATCAACTACACGTGAAACATGAAAATGTTCATTATGAAAAATCATTTAGTATAAAGTGATAAATGTATATAATAGCAAAATTTATCATTGTATTTAGTAAATAAGGAGAAGGGTATATGTAGTTAAGACAACATGATATACGTGTTAAACAATATTTTAGTTTGAACTACTGGATTTAGCAAATTTTTTTTTATCGAGTCTTGTATCCATACATGAAATATGGACGACTCTAAGCAACCTAACCATAGAATAATTTATGAGTATGACATAACCCACCTAATAATGCCTTCGTATATTTAATATCATATAATTATAAAACCTACCTTATTATATTATCCAATCAAAATGTTTTAGTAAAAATGTTTTGAATTTGTCAAATTACGCATTAATGCCGTTGATGTTACCAATAAACTTTTTACACTATTAATCAGTCCGATACGACCAATTTATATCATTATAATACCGTATGTAGTACAATATTTATCCTACAAGTACATTCTATAACTTACACTTATATACTGATATTATATTAGTAGCACTTTGTATTGTATGTAATCTTCAATCCAAAAGACCAATTTTATATACCTACCTGTTCATCCCTGTTTGTCTAACTAGAAAATTTCTATAAATATACATAATACATTATAGACACGGCAAAGTAACGTCGTAATAACATTTTAAAATGTTTATAAAGGGTGACAGGGATGTTGACGCGCAACCATGGTAATACCATGGATTCAGTAAGTACATGATTCTTAACCCTCTCGCGTTGAAAATGTTGGCAGGATATTTAAAAAAAAATGGCTGATCTACCATACTTATCCACACTTATCTATGAAACAGCAGATTTTTTCTTGCCAGGGGTGCGGGTTGTTCGAAAGAGATACCGTGGCCCCTGGCACACAGGCAACTGAAGGAACACGGGTGGGTTTTAGTTAGTAAAAGTCTGACACGCCCTCCTGCTCCACCCAAAGCGGGAGAATTGTTTTGTTGATAACCGATGAAAAAATTATGAAGGTTTTGAACCTCTTGAGCTGAATTCATGGATACAGTTTGCGCGTCGATGTCGCCAACCTATATATTTTGCTTTCAACTTTTTACAGTGTTGATGATATTTTTTTTTCTGACTAAGCGGACCTTTGTTGAGTATCAGATATTTGTTAACAAATTCTCAATTAATTGATCCAAATTATGTAAGACTTATCGTTAAGGTTTTGGCCAAATTTCAACTGCCAATTATTTTACATTTGATAAAACTATTGTGCGTTTACTTTATTTACTTTTTAATGTACAAAATTATTCTCATTGACGTTATGTTTAGTGATACATTAAAATACATGATGTTTCAGAAGACCTTTTGTTTTGTTTTTATGTTAGCATGTTTTCAATGACATTTATTTTGGAAGATTTTTGTTCGTCGCTGAAATAGGCTTTTATGCAAAATAATAATATTGGTTAATAATTCATGATTTTCGTATTCATATTTACGTGCAAGTAGCTTCGCTATTGTTCGATGTATTAAAAAAAAACTATTATATTTGGCTCAATTCGTGATTACGCTCGAGTATCTAGCATTTTGTTTTGGTCTTTCTTTTAGCCGTATGTAGCCAAAGTAATGAGTTGCGTATGTACCGAGTGCTGCAGTATATTTTGTTGGTTTGGTTAGTCGTCTAGTTCGCAAGCGGCGCCCCCCTCGCCGCTCGCGGTGTTCGCGCAGCAGAAGGCAAGGACGCCGCCCCCCTCCGCACCGACCCCCCCGCCCACGCCCGGCACGCCGGGGGCCCGCCTGCAGCGCCCCAGCGGGCCCCCGCCCGCGCCCCCGGGGGCCCCAGTGACCCCTGCGACTCCTGCGTCTCCCGCCAAACACAAACCTCAAGTGCCTCGCAAACCACACACGAAACGAGTTAGTTTCACACAAGAACCGATGGATGAACCCGAACGTTACCCCTTGTCGACGATCGATACGAACATATTTCGATACTCATTGCATGACGAGCATGATGACGAACGAACGGGGCCTACGACCATTGACACTAACGATGCATGCGAGGGGTTCAGCTCCTTACTAATCCGAAACCAAACGACTACCGAATTGGGAGTGTCGAGACCGGTCCCTAAAGCGAGTCGGGTGCTCCACGCCGACCTCATCATTCCGCCTCCGCCTTTGTTCGACACTTACGTTAGTGATAGTGAATTAATTGAAGATGAAGATATTGAGGCAAGTCTACCACCAATCACCGTAATTCCTGAACGGATTTTGCTGCCTGAGCCTGCGGTGGCCGAAACATCCATGCAGTCCTCAAATTCCACAAATTCTCCTGAAACTGAAGTCCCTCCCCTTGTAAATTACAACGCATTTCCACATTTGGTTTCGGGGCCAGTAGTGCCTGACGCACCATTTCGCTCGGTTGTAGTATCAGCCGTGCCTTCAAGTCAAGTCTTCCGTACAACAGAAATTCCTGTAGCCAATGATGAATATTATAAAGAACTTTCTGTAAGTCCTAGTGGAGAACCCGATGCCCCTGCATTGCTTCACGCACAATATAAAACTCTACCTAGTGTATCACACGTCCCTAACTCTCCATGTAGTTTACATCCAGATCAAACTTATATCGATCAACGAACAATGTATGTTCCCGTGCACCGTTCATTACGTGATTTGAGGACAGATAATAGTACACCGGGTATGGTTCACTCTAACACGTACCCTCCAATCAACCCTTACCCATCTCTAACGACTGTAGCTGGAACATACAATCCATACACATGCACGGTCCCGGTATGTTCTTCCAATCAAACTGGTTTCATGAATCACAAATCACATACCGCTCTAGTCAGTACTTTAGGACAAGATATAAATGCAAACATCACTTCATCTGTTCCCACTAATAACGATGATGCGCCTAAAAGTGTTCAATCAGAGAGAAGAGTTCGTTTCGGTGAGGTGACGACAGTGGCCGAAACCGATAGAATGTCGAACAGTTCGGATCCCTTGAGGGATGGGAGCCCTACGCCCGCATCTGCCTTGAAACCAGCATGGAGCAGCAAAATCAAATCCTTCGCCATCGGCGAGGTAAACATCAATGTACGGAATCTTATCCTCGCACACACACACTCAGCTTCTTTTGATTGTGTTCGTCGACAACCCAACCTGGATTCTTGACTAAAAACCACATAGTCTGTCATCCCTCCATATCCCATTTTGTTACTTACCCCCATTTAATTATTGTTTTTAACTTGCAATTACTTATATTTTGCATGTTTGATTTACTAACCGCAATAACCTTATTTTATTATTGTTTATTATTAAAACATTGACTGCATGGGTGTGAAGGCTGGAGAAGGGAATTCCAATGCTTGTAAATATCATAAGCTTTTTAACTCATTTTTTTATTATTTTATTTAATGTGCGTGTCATTTTGTTAGTGAGTTTAGCTAATCAAACCGAATGTCCTCAGGCTTCCCCACCTCATTCTGGTAATTTTGTGAAAGCGTCTGTCAGCGATAAGAAGAAGTTCTTCGAAAATGCTATGGAAGAAAGTCATAAACCATCGCCCAAACCAGGTAATAATAATTTGTTATTTAAAATATTTTCGGTTTTTATGGCCTACACCAATTTATGTTCATGGACGTTAAGTTAGAAATAGCTACGTACACGCATACACACAGTATGACTAAAGCCTGACCGATACCGTTGTACCGCGCCTTAGGTATGCGCGGCGAGGCGCGGGACGGAAGTTGTGAGTGGTGACGAATGAGCGGCTTGCACTGACGAATGAGCGGCTTGCACTGACGAATGAGCGGCTTGCACTGACGAATGAGAGGCTTGCACTGACGAATGAGCGGCTTGCACTGACGAATGAGCGGCTTGCACTGACGAATGAGAGGCTTGCACTGACGAATAAGCGACTTGCACTGACGAATCAGACGCCTGCACTGCTCCCCCGTCGCGCCGCGCCCATACCTAAGGCGCGGTACAGCGGTATCGGTCAGACTATATCCTAATTATTTAACCAAAATGTTGCACTCAAAAATAGTAACACCACGCAACATAAGGTACTATTTTAGTACTTGACGACGGATGTTATTTCACCAATCAGGAAGATAAAGAAAGCAGCTATAAAATTAAGTATTAATTTATCATTTTCAGAAAAAGTTTTCACATTCCTATCAGCGGATGAGGTGGAGAAATTGAAGCAAGAAGAGGAAAGGAAGATGGCATCTCTGTCGCGATCAGAGCTCGGCTCGTGGTCCCCAGGCGAGGACCGGCAGAGTGGATATAGCTCACATTCCGACGACGAACCTTATGAGAATGGCCATAGGTATGTACGGCACTGTGTGTGGCGCGGCCAATCGTGCCACCATAGTTTCACTAATGGCATCTGGGGTACAAAAAATAAAATAAAAAAAACTGAAAATATATTGATGCTTGTGAAAAAATACAGGTGTAAAATCACAAATCTGTTATTTAAGACCATCAAATTAACATGAGCCAAAAAAATAATTGCCAGGACTACTTTGCAACTATTAGTTTTGGTGTGAAAGATCGGTACAGTACAGGAGTTGAGAGTTAGGAGAGAACTTGTAAAACTGTTTTCGTGAAAAAACTTTTGGTTGGAACTTTGAACTTCAACATCTCCGTCACCGGAAGGTTCCTAGGTATAAAAAAATATCACAATGGCAACACTTTCCGTTTGTAAAAGTGACTGTCGGCTTTGTTTAGCGTGTTTTTACACACGTATAATTATTACAAATTGTTATGTACTAGGAAGACATAAATTAGTGCCTAACATATAAAATGAACGGAGTGTAAAATGCTGTCTATTTTTCATAATTTTTGTGTAGTGTGTCTGGAGGCGTGAGTCCGTCAGCGAAGTCCCAGCGCAGACGTGCGGGCCGCGACGGCGAGGTGGAGGACGCGGCCACTCGCGCCGCGCGCCGTGCTGCCTGGCGGGCTGCCAGGCTGCGCTCGCTCGAGCAGGTCAGTGAGCATCATAGGATGAAGAACCTGCGTTTCCACTACTTGGAATATGCCATCCACAGATGATCACATATATTTGCTGTCTTATTGAAAACAAATATTTATGAATGAATCATGAAATGAGACATTATTAACGAACTGTTCGAGGTAATATACAGCGTGTATCGCATAGTGCAGACCATGAAATTCAGAAACTTTATCATGGGCCAATATAAAGCTGTCCTACACATGTTCTTTTATTACTGAATGGGCCTGCTCTTTACCTCGAGTAGGGATAGAAGTATTGTAAAGGACAGCTGATTCGCGATAACGATGTCGGTCGCATGGAAATATTTCTGGTACACGCTGTATCTATATGCTCTTAACTGATCACGAACACTGTCATTATGATATAATCCAAATGAGTTTTATCTACTAGTCGTTTCAATCATGTCGTATAATGTCAATGTGGGCTTAAAGAGTGTTTGTTCTATTTAGGAGGCTCTCGAATCACAGAAAGTGATAAAAAGTATGGTGGGGCCAGCGAGTGACATCTTAGAAGATCCACATAGGGAGAACTCGAACGAGGTAATTACTCCAAATAATAGCTACTCCATGTCTTGATGAATCAGTTGAATGTTGTCCAAATTAAAATACTAAAGCAACCGATTCTGTAAATGGAAAAATGATCATGTTTTTATCCCTAAACCCTAGTATCTCACCAATTCAACGTCGCATTAAATATAACATCATATCATGCCATCGTCGCTTGTCATTCAAATATCCAACGTCGTCTTTTTTCCATTTCAGATTTAGAATGTTTTGTCATAATCCAATAATATTCCATGTATTAATTTGTTTGTCTGTAACTGTTAACATTGTGATTAACACTGATATAATATAGTCTTTGTCCTGTAAGCAATGATAAAGTCTGTCCTAGTTCTGTCTGTATTCAATTTGAATGTTTGGATTACCTTTGATGTCTTGTTGCAAGTACCTAACAGTACTTATTTAACTTTAACTAACACAATGTGGTTAATATGCCTCATGGGTGGGGATCGATGTCGCTTGGCTGGCATATTATTGTACGTTCACATTGGGCTGCGAATGTCAAAATTGGCTTTACAAATTATAGAAATGGCCCCTGCCACGTATCGCGTTACGTACAAAACCGGGCCAAATACTGGCCGTCAAGGAGAAAGAAAAATTGTTAGACGAGCGCATTACTCTCCGCACCGAGGAGTTCGTGTGCCCGGCAACCGGCGAGACTAAAGTGCGAACCGTCGAGTACATTGAGAAAGTCATTGAGAAAGAGGTACGCGTATAACGCCGCGACTTGTACATTCTGCTACGTATAAACGCTGTACACAAGCAATGCCGTATCGTGTGGTTTTTTTATTATCTTTTGTATATCTTTAAAACTACGCTTAGCTTTCAACGTGCAACTATTATGACAGACTATTAAAGACCTTACTCGAGACTGACGAAACGAACGTAATTGAAATAGATTGACTGACATAGATCAACTACGTGTACAAACACTTAATTAATAGGTCTTTACCTATGAAATTGCCGTTTTGTATGAAAAAATTTAAACGATTTTTTTTCATGAATTTTTTATTTGTATTAATCGAAGTAATCACCCATGAAATCAATGCATCTTTGCCATCGCAGTGGCAGTTTATTGATGCCCTTCTTAAAGAAATCAGCTGGACGGGAGGCAACAAATTCTTCAAAGGCATTTTGTACTGCCTCTCGGGTATTAAATTTTTTTCCCGCCAAGAAGTTATCCAAATTCTGGAAAAAGTAGTAGTCTGTAGGCGCAAGGTCTGGTGAGTAGGGCGGATGACGGAGAGCTTCCAACCCCAGTTCTTGCAACTTGGAGACCGTCTGCTGTGCAGTATGAGGTCGCGCGTTGTCGTGCAGGAGCAGCGGAGACGAGCGATTGACCAATGCTGGTTGGAGATGCGCCAGCTTCTCCATCATTGTGTTCAGTTCTTCACAGTACACATCTGCAGTAATGCTCACCCCGTTTGGTAAGAAGCTGTGATGAATCACACCGGCGCTAGACCACCAAACAGTGACCATCACTTTTCTAGGGGTAAGTTTTCGTTTAGGGCATTGTTTAGGTGCTGAACCAGGATCCAACCAACTTGCTGAGCGCTTACGGTTATCAAACAGAATCCATTTTTCATCGCAGGTAACAATGCGGTTCAAAATTCCTTCATTTGTGTGTCTGTTGAGCAGTGCAAGGCACGTCTCGACGCGTACTTCGCGCTGGCGATCATTGAGTTCGTGGGGCACCCATTTGTCAAGCTTTTTTACCTTGCCAATTTGACGCAAATGGACCAATATTGTTTTGACGCTAACGTCGAAAGCTGCTGCTAATTCAGCCGTAGATTGTGTATCATCAGCTTCCACAATCGCCTTTAATTCGTCATTGTCGACCAAAGTCTTCGGACGACCGCGAGGTTCATTTTTCAGGTCGAAATTTCCAGAACGGAAGCGAGCAAACCAATAACAGGTGGTGCGTTGGTTTGTAGTGTTAGCTCCGTAAACGTCGTTGATGTTGCGTGCCGCTTGTGCCGCGTTGCTGCCACGACGGTACTCATATTCCATAATTACTCGAATTTTTAACGTATCCATGATGACGAAAAAGATTGAAATGCGATGAAAATGTAACACTAATCAATAAAGAAATGACTACTTTTAGAAAAAAAAAACCATGTTTTTAAAATAAAATTAAGTAATTTGAAATTAGAATTCTTAGCCAAACAAAAATTATTTTGATTTGAAATGGCCAGTACTGCAGAACGGCAATTTCATAGGTAAAGACCTAATATTAACGGGGCCTTTTAAGTGCACATAACGAAATACACCATTTAGCACAACGCAAACTTGAAACACCACAATTGCAGTAGATATGTTTTAGCCAAAAAGAATGACTAATCAGTTATGACATCTATTTAAAGTTATTGCACTAAATTCCACGAAGGCACGAAATGCTTACTTAAGATTCTGATTTTTTTACTGAAACTTAGGTGTCTGGGCACGCCACGATTGCGGCGGTAAGTCCCCTCTTTGAGGAGTGGTTTGAGAGGCGGCATGGCGTCCTCACCTTCCGCCTGACGCAGGTCCTCACCGGACACGGTTGTTTCGGGAGGTTCCTGTTTCGGATAGGGCGGGAGGAAACGCCCGGGTGTTTCCACTGCGAAGATCGCCCTGAGGACACGGTGGAGCACACGGTGGCGGTCTGCCCTGCTTGGGCGGAGCACCGCCGTGTCCTCGTGGAGGCGATCGGCGGCGGCGATCTCTCGCGTCCGGCCCTGGTCCAGGCCATGGTACGGAGCGAGAGGGCATGGGGAGCCGTCACCTCCTTCAGCGAAGCAGTGATGCTCGCGAAGAGGGAGGCGGCGCACGTGAGGGAGAGGCAGCATATGCGCCCTCGCGACCCCAGCCGCCGCAGGATACGGAGACGCCCTGGGCGTCGGGAATCCCAGGCCGATTTCCGGCCACCGTAGGCATGGGCTTGCGGACGGCGAGTAATGGGTAGCTCGCTGTCCGGTAAGGACCAAGCCCAAGTCGACGGCGCGTTGTGTTCCACGCGCGCCTCAAAGAGATGTCAGCACAAAAAATGATGGGGCCCGCAAGGGCCGATGCCTGCCAGGGGTGGGGGTTTGTTCGAAAGAGACACCACAGCCCCTGGCTTAAGGGCTACTGAAGGAACACGGGTGGGTTTTAGTCAGTAAAAGTCTGACACGCCCTCCTGCTCCACCCAGAGCGGGAGAAGTTATTTGATGATTTCCCACCCAAAAAAAAAAAAAAAAAAAGGTGTCTGGGTAACAAAATCTGAAAGTCAGTAAAAGAGGGTAAACATATTTTATATATTCATTCAGAATACCAAAAAAAAACTGAAATAATCAAACGATTTTTGCCGATTGGTGCCAGGTTGTGGAATTTAAGAAAATAATGAAGAATATGATAAAATAACTCATTATGCAACTTTTCTGTAAAAGAAATGAAATGTAGATGATCACGTAGTTCCTAATTACACTCACGTTAATATATAGTACTAAAGTCGACGTGGCAATAACACGACTTAAGTTGTAGAATATCTATATTGTTATAATAAATCTGTTATATACAATTTATTTGCCCCCATTTGACAGTATCCCGATTCCCAAGGTTTCCCCTTTTATTTTCTTTTATTTCTTCTTATCTATTTAATGTTTTCACGAGTGTTGCATGATATTTTGGCATGGCATGCTAACTTAATTTATTGTGTAATTTGTCAGACGATACCTGGATTCTAGACACGGCAAGCTTCAACGAAAACAATGGTTTGTTGCGTTTATTACTCTACAGAAATATACATATATACTAAAGCTTATTTCATTGCTTTAGCAGCAGAAGCAAAACTAACCCACTAACGCCTGTATATTGTAATATTAACAGTATTTAGTGCATGTCATTTCCCATAGGTAACCAACATCACATGTTTACGAACAAGGTGCTCAAAATTGTGACTTATTTGTTTAAGTATGCTTTTGTGTTTGATGTTGTTTTAGTAATGTTATCACAATTTTGAGCACATAGTCTGAGGACATTAACTTTTTGCTATAGTTTTTAAAATATTCTTTCATAATTTCCCGTTCTGGAACAAAATACTAAAAGAACTTCATAAATTTAAAGAACTTGGAAAACTTTCTGGACCAGTAGTTTTCATAGCATTCTCTCTCAGTAATTTCAAGTCATGTCATTTCTCATAGTTGGCGAAAAGTAATGCAAAAGTATAAGTCGCGGTTTTAATACTATTTATCTATACAGGTGGAAACGACGCAAGAAAAAATTATTTCTCTGGAATTAACAACTAGCCCGAGTAGCGAAACCGCGCCTACCGACCTTGAGGAGGCCGGTATTAGCCTGGGAGAGGGAGAGACAGAGGGTGGGGACTCGCTGCAGCCCGATATCGTGCAGGTCGTGAACCCTCTGCTGGACGGCGGCGCCGGGCGCGTCACGGCCATCCCCGTGGGCCCGGCGCACCGCGTCACCGCCTACACAGAACAACCTCAGTAGACACTCACTTAGATCTCTTTCCCGACACGCCTCAATCTCCGCTCCCTTACCCTATCTGAACAATCAACCCCATGACAACACATCGGCTATAACCACAGTTGTAATAGACACGACTCGGCTACCGTCGAGAATCGAACTCGATTGTAGATTTCTTCAACGAAACGAACGTTCGTGAAACGAGTTTCCATCTTAATTTTGTATTGTAACTGTGATAATAAATTTAGATTCCACCGACTTGTTATGTTACTTAAAGGCGCTTGAAGAAATCCACTAGCGAGATGCGTTTGGTGGCATTTTAATTTTGATCACAATTTTTATTTTTTTATTTTAGTTTTGCGACGGAGATTTTAGATTAATTATAGGTGTTACTATACATATATTTTTGAAAATATTAATAGTTATTATTCTTTGAATACTTTACGTATTTAATTTTAAATAATTTTCATTCCGTGCAAGTCTTTATTTTGACTGAATGTTGATGCTGTACCTGCTGAGGAATGTGACTGGTTGGTCAACCAGAATGTGAATGTAGGGCGAGTGTAAAATGATATTAGAGGTGTACATACCATCAACAACACGCAATGGAATGGGACGCAAGTGTACGAAAGTGGCATCACATTTTGACGATATAACAATTATATCAACCTATACTTGCATTATACAATTACTTATTTTATTTGCGCATTGTTGTTTCATTCAGTATTTTGTGTTTGATGATGTATTAATATTTTAATTTAATGTAATATTAATTTAATTTTATATGTGGTGCCTTGATTTCTTGGAATCAATTTTATTATAATTATATGATTTTATTATTCAAACTACAGTATATTTGTTTTACTATTCTTGTAATTTTGATTCTAAAAATAATTTTACATTAAGATAAAATATAAAGATTGTAATCCTACAGAAGGTGATGAATTACGCATTTGCATCAAGTATGACCGTAGTGTTTATTATTAAGATTTGCTGTAAATGTCCAGACGTAACAAAAAAGTGTACATTTCCGACTGTATGAAATGTGATTTGAGTTTGATAAAATATGTATTGCGGTAAATAAATTGAAGTGTTGAATGGAAGAATGTGTGTCCTTTATACCTTTCTAGTGATATGTGCATTGTAAACTATTGAAAACATTGTATGTTTGTCCCAATTAAATGTTTTAATATATATTTTAATAAAATTATTTATTGGTTTTATTAAAAACACATTTAGATTTATGCTAGTTTTATTTATTCTATATAATAACCATAACAATATATCTGAAGAACACAATTTAAACGTGTATTATCTAGTAATAATAACAAAAACAGCTTAAAAATAATTAATAATAACGAATAAAACACTTTTACTTCTTTGGTGCAATAATGCCTTCTAGTTGCGCCTGAAAGCAAATAATATATCAATTAGGAAGTTTTAAACGATCACAAGTTTGTAATAAACAAATAACCTTTTTTTTACGTACGGTGTAGCGTAAATAATGGTTAACCCTGAATCTGTCGATCGGCCAGATTATTATCAAGGTATCATTTACTGGGGGGAAAAAAATGTCGATATAAGTGGGCTTATATCGTCATTTTTTTTTCGGTACAGGTGCCCGAAATTGCATAATTTCTTAGAAAAATTGTCAAAATTTGAGACCAAGTATTTTTTGCAATGTTATCTTAGAAAGTAATAAAAAATCTTGAGACTGATCTGATAATACAAATATTCAGGAGTGACATAAAAAAAAGAATGAGAAAACATCACCAATTGTAGAAATAGCAGCTGATTTTGTAAGAGTAAGTACGATTTTTATTTAAAATATCAATAATTTGATCACCCATGGGCATATGGCGATATAAGTGGGGTAAATTATAGATGATAATCTGGCCAATCGACAGTTTCAAGGTTATACATTATTTACGACACACCCTGTATATGACACTCGCGCGAGTAATCTCTCTATGTCAATTTATTGGACTTCAATTCAGAATCTCACATAAACACAAAAAAAATAGCACTAAAGTTGATAATTGAGAGAATGCATATAAGCATAATGAGCAGATTATCTTCCCAATGCTGGGACACAAGCTGTATCTTTGTAAGGGCAGCAGGCTGCAATCCATCACGCGTGACCAGTGTGGGTTGGTGGATGAGCAAGTGGCAATGAATGTAAATTATCTGATATTCCGAACTTAACGATAGATACAGGAAATGAATGAAATGAAATTCTATGAAACAGCAGATTTTTTTTTTGTATAACCGGCGAAAAATTTCTGCGCTAGGGCTTCCAGAATGATATGCTGAATTCATGGTTACAATTTGCGCACTGGATAAAAACTTACCCTGCATACAAGTTTAAAAAATTATGGAATAAGTTATTCTAACCTTGAGTTGAGCGTTGGTCTTCTTCAAAGCGAGTAACTCTTCTTGGTGACGCTTCTCCTCAGCGGCCCGTAGTTCTGCCGCGCGCCGCTCCAGTTGCTCAGTCTTTTGTTTCAACTCCAAGCACTGTTTCTCCAAGGCAGAGCGTTCAGTTTCCAGCTTTGCTACTTGATCCATCAAGTCTGATTTTCCCTGCTCTGACTGAGATGAAAATAATAATTACTAACGGTTCTCCGCAAAACCCTAAAATAACGCTGCCCGACTTTGGAAACTGGGTAACCTAGGGCACCACATTCAGTAGTCACAAAGCAGCTAAACCAAAAAGGCAGGCTAAATCAAAATCTACAAAACGAACCCTATTACGTGGGGCTTAAGCATAACTGCCGAAATGTGGCTGTAGTATAGGTACACTTCTGCCCTTCGGGGAAACAAGGCGTGATGTTATTTTACAAACCTGTAAAGCTTTCCTCATACCAAAAGCGATGGAACTACAGTAGAGCGTTTGGTATGCTTCCATCGTAATTTTTGCTTCATCGCGCACCCGCAGTAACAGGAGGCCTCTTTCGCCACAGTTTATTGTTACCTGCAAGGATTGTAGTATTAAATACTTTATTTTTTCTAAAATAAATTGATAATGCAGCTAGACGAGCGGGATAAGCCGATAAGCTGTTGTCACATGAAGATGCATCACACACGTCTAGTTTTATAGTCACTCGCCGTATTCGGTTTAATTACACCGAGACCTAGCCAACTTGAGCAGCGGTGGCCTAGTGGAAGTGGGCCCTTACGAGTCGTGGGTTAAAACCCAGGCATGCGGTTTACTTTGTATGATTTTGTTCATTACCACGGTTCACAAAACGGTGAAGGAAAACATCGTGAGGAAACAGGCATGTCTTAGAACCAAAAATTCGAAGACATGACGTGATATCTACCAACCCGCACTGGGCCCGCGTGATGGATTACAGCTAACTCCCTCATGCTTATGCTAGCCAACTTCGGAAGGCGGAGAGACGTGAAAAAAACATTTATATCAGGACGATACGGCAACATCAACAACAATAGAGTATTTTACTCTATATGAGAAATAATCTAAAAATGTGTTATTGAGATAGCATAGGCAAAAAGCAGCCGGAAAATATTGGTTTTAGTCCATGAAATGACAAAATAAATTAAAAGATTTCAGTTTTTTTAAATGTTTTTGAATACCTTGAAATAGTAGCCGCCATTGTTATTACGTCGTACCTACCGCTTCTTTTTTTTGGGTGGGAAATCATCAAACAACTTCTCTCCCGCTCTGGGTGAAGCAGGAGGGCGTGTCAGACTTTTACTGACTAAAACCCACCCGTGTTCCCTCAGTAGCCTGTGTGCCAGGGGCAGCGGTATCTCTTTCGAATAACCCGCACCCCTGGCAGGCATCGGCCCTTGCGGGCCCCATCAGTTTGTGCTGACATCTCTTTGAGGCGCGCGTGGAACACAACGCGCCGTCGACCTGGGCTTGGTCATTACCGGACAGCGAGCTACCCGTTATTCGCCGTATGCAAGCCCACGCCTACGGTGGCTGGGAATCAGCCTGGGGATTCTCGACGCCCAGGGCATTACCTGCGGCGACTAAGGCTGTGAGGGCGCATATACTGCCTCTCCCTTACGTGCGCCGCTTCCCTCTTTGCGAGCATCACTGCTTCGCAGGAGGTGACGGCTACTCATGCACTCTCGCTCCGTACCATGGCCTGGACCAGGGCCGGACGCGAGAGATCGCCGCTGCCGTTCGCCTCCACAGGGACACGGCGGTGCTCCGCCCAAGCCGGGCAGACCACCGTATGCTCCACCGTGTCCTCAGGGCGATTTTCGCAATGGAAACACCCGGGCGTATCCTCCCTCTTTATGCGAAACAGGAACCTCCCGAAAAAGCCGTGTCTGGTGAGGACCTGCGTCAGGCGGAAGGTGAGGACGCCATGCCGCCTCTCAAGCCACTCCTCAAAGAGGGGACTTACCGCTGCAATCGTGGCGTGCCCATACGTCGTACCGCTGAACTAGTCAAGTGAACAACTTTGTACAGACGCCAGCAGGTCAACCTACCCCAAACTGTCAAATTTTCACAATTGAACATGAACCTTATTTGTACGCTATAAAGGTGAAAATCTATCAAAGAAATTTGACAGATTGGGGTAGCTTGATGTGCTGGCCTCTGTACCTACTTTTATTATTTTCGTAACTAAAGTTTTTTTTTTTTTAATCAAAAATTCAAGAATAGCAAACCAACGATTAGTAGAATAATAACTCATTCTTTTTAATTATAAACAATTATCATACAAAATATCAGCACATTTGTTTACACCGCAAACTGACGTCATCCCCACAGAGCAATATGGCGTCCACTGCGTCCAGCGGTTTCGTAAATTTACGCGCGAAATATGAAAATGTATAATTTAAATGCATTTTTAAGGCACTAATCGATTCAATAAAAATGTTGTTTTTCGAACCGACGAAAAAACGGAGGAGGTTACTCAATTCGACGCGTATTTTTTTTTTTTTTTTTTATGTATGACCACGCATAACTTTTTCCAAAGTAGTCCGATTTTGATAATTCTTCTTTTATTGGAAAGGGTATACCTCGAAGTTGGTCCCATATAAATTTCGAAGAAAAATTCCAACCCTAAGGGTAAGAAAACAGGGGATGATTGATTGTTTACTCACAGATTTTAATACTGAGTTGTGTATTAAATCAAAAATTAAGCATGTAGTAATTAGTAGATTATAGCCACAAAAAATCTATATCTTCTATACATATAATAAATCTGTAAAGGAACTTTTTCTGTACATTTAAAATATTTCGAAAATAATTGCTTGGGGTGGTAAGGGATAATCAACAGATGACATTTTAACCCTTATCAAAATTTTTGTCTGTAGCTCGGTTTTCCAGTTTCTATGTTGAATAGATCAAGTATCACGTCAAAAGAACGAAACTAATATGGTTATCTTTCATACTCAAATATTGTTTATAACTCAGAGTTTATATTAGTGTTTGTTTCATCGCAATCGCTTCGGTCAACCTATCTAAATAATTTAAAGTGTTCAAGAAGAATTTATTTACGTAAAATGTTGAAACACTTAGCGACATCTATTGGCGTGAAACGGTACTAACGAATACTTAATAATTATTAACACGTCATTCTCATTTAAGTTACTTACTGTGTCTGTGTTATTTCAAAAAGTAATGATACTGATTACTAAAATCGCTTTCCGTTGGTGGTTGATTCCCACGAATCAAAAAAGCTAAAAGAATTTCAAATAAAAAGTTGTGATAATATTAACTGACGTGGTGTTCTGAGTCATATACCTAGAATGCAATGTTAGATAAATATTTATTAGTTTTATCAATCAAATTAATACAAATAGAGGGGAAGAAATCTCATTTTTAATTGTGATAAAAGTCTTAGTAGCGCCATCTAGCATAATGTAGCAAAATTAGAGCGGCTAGAGGAACATCTCCAAATTCTTAATCTCTAGCGTCAGTAACGCCATCTAGGTTTGAATAGCAAACATGCAAAGACAACAACTTGATTTCGCGCGAAATTTGATAATGTTAAATTTAAATGCGTGTTTACAGCATTACTCGATTCAAATAATGGGAGTTTTGGGAGTAAAGAGTTGTAAATACTTGTGTGCTAATTTTCGTGATGTTAGTTTTCGAGGTGGGGAGGGGTTCAAGCGAGGTCGGATGGTGAAAGTCAGGAAAAAAAAATCCAAAATTGCGACCATAACTACTGGTGGATTTGAGTAAATAGATAGGTTTTCACACGGGCAACTGTAGTTATGTCGATGCTCTTCCGAGCAACATCGCTTACAGAGAAGCATTTTCTTAGTTAAAACAAGTTTAAAAATGTATTTATTTATCCATTTGGCATCTCCAACAAAGGATACATTACCTACACAGGAACAATAGAAATCACAATAGTAAAATATTGACAATTTTAAAGTCGCTTCTTTAAATATAATTATTTATTGGTCTACAAATAAATGTATGGCTGAACAAAAGAAACACTGAAACATTTTTGATTACAATTTACAATAAAAAGGCATCGCAACTGAGAGTCGCGGAGGATCGCTCTGTTACGTCCATTATCCTCGGGATCGGGCTCTCTCTCTTCCTGCAGGCTTAGCACGAGCACCGATTTGTAGACGGAAGAATAGACATGACTATTAAATAAATGATGTACAATAGGATAAGTTAGCTATGTTTTTCTATTAATTATTACAGTTATGCGTTCTAAACGAATCATGATTTTGTGGATAATCGTTTATACTTTGTGGCCGTCGAGTCGAAAGTTTTGTTGTCAGTGTGATTTTGACAGTTTCGGAAGATATATTCTTCTGAAATAGTCTACATTTCTAGGGACCTAGACAAATATCGTTAGAAACTAAAGACTAAATGACATATTGTAGAAGGATATCTACAGTGCGATAGCAAAAATGTAAGAACGAAATGTCATTTTGTATTGAAAAAGCACTGTCTTTTCTTCGTAGAAATACGAAGCGTCATGCTAAGCCCGCTGCTGCCTGCGTCAGCAGCGGGGAGAGAGGTGGGGGCGCGCGCGGTATGGCACTACGTAGCAACAACATCGTACTTACTATGTTCATAGAAAACCCGTGCTATACAATTAAATAGTTTTTTTTGCCTGGTTTGGTTTTTTTTTCAACAGCGCTTTTAATGTGGATAATGACCGACGTTACGGGGCGTAGGTAATGGTAACATTCGCAGCGAGCATGTCTTTACGCCGTGTGCTAAAATCAGTGTTGCTCGCTCGCATGTTTTGCCGTAGGTACTACTGACTGCACGAATACTTGCTTGGTAACATATTAGGTGCATTTTGACCCGTGACGCCGGTCAGTATCCACCTTTACAGCGTGATCTTTCTTCATCGTGATAACGCCATGGTCCCACGGGCCGTTAACTGACAGGTGGCGTCAGGTGTTACTGCACTGCTACCTGTCGAGGCCTATCGCAGTCCGTGCAGAGCATTCCCACTGCTGTGGTTTTATTCAGTGGTCAACGTTTGATAAACAAAGCTAAAAGTCACGCGCCTGTACGGGCCGAGATAGGCGCCCGCCCCCGCGTGGAATAATGCTTCAGCACACTCAACCAGACGCGCAGTCGATTTATTGAGTAAGTACAGTAAAAGCTCCTTATTCGTGCTTCCTTCATTCGAGTTTTCACTACTCGCGGATAAAAAAAATGCGACCCAATTCCTATATCCGCGGCTAAAGATTTATTTATTTGCGGGTCTAATCGGTACATCGGTACATACATATTAACAAATAACAAAAAGGATTCCAATAGGTATCCAACCCAATATCCTTTGTAAACGCGTCGTCAGATGGACTATAAAAAAGTGAAATAGACCTTATTACAACTTCGCCTAAAGTACATTGTCAAATGATATCGCCGCTGTATTGGTTCGGCCTTTGACATCTACAATAGCCGCCTTCGCCGCGGTCAGTGTTTTTAACCGACTTCAAAAAGAAGGAGGTTATCAATTCGACATGTTTATATTTTTAATGTATGTTCAGGCATAACTCCGTCGTATATAGACGGATTTGCAAAATTCTTTATTTTTTCGAAAGGGGTTTACTCCGAAATGGTCCCATTGAAATTTCATATAGACAGGGCCCGATCTAGCTATTTAGCCGCTCCGGGCAAAAATAACATTCGCCGCCCTTTGCACTAACACCATCAAAGATGGTATGACCATAAATATGTGATATTCTTTTAACTATATAATATTCACATACGTTAGTCTACTACGGCTTCTGAACAAGTATACAAAAATTCATGAGAGTAGGTATGTTTGTAAGTATACATTTTGCCGCCGCTCATTTTTGCCGCTCTGAGCATTTGCCCGGCTTGCCCCCCCTTAGATTGGGCCCTGCATATAGCTGCATATAGATCTGATGATGCGTTTCGGAAACAGACAACGGAACTCTTCAAAAAATTACAGCAAATCAACCGCGAATGTTGCTATCACATAAATAAGTATGCATTGTTTTGACCCAAAGGATGATGAAATTTCGAATTGGTGTATGGTAGGTAACAAAAAAGTGAAAAATAAAAACTTTTTTCAAAAAAATAACAACCGACTTCCAAAAAACACTACAAAGTGCAAAATAACTTTAATTTCGGAAGGCGGTGACAAATAATTAAAATACACATCCAACGTCACCGACTTCCGAAATTAAAGTTATTTTGCACTCTGTAGTGTTTTTTGGAAGTCGGTTGGTATTTTTTTTTTTAAGTTTTTTGAGAATGTAAACAAACATAATGAAACCAACCTCATCACACATAAAGTATATTTATATATCATCATCATTTCAGCTAAAAGACGTCCACTGCTGGACATAGGCCTCCCCCACATTTATAAATGCTGCGACTTAATAGACATTCCATCCTTTGGTACGAGCCGCTTTGCGTGTTTTACCTATTGTTTCATCTTTCCATTTATTGCAAAATGTTGAAATTTTTTTTTTACTTAAAAACGATTTTCGACGCGAAAAAATCTGTTTAACGCATAGAAATGCTTGATCGTTTACGCCTTGGAGAGTCGCTTGCATCCATATCACGCTCATACAATTAATCAATATGGTCAAAAACTTCAATTAAATTGTTTTTTTTTTTTGTCACTTATAAACGTATCCCCTATAATCCCATATAAATTACCATTCCATAGTCACGGTTTCTGTATTCGCGGTAGGTATTTTACGGAACGTATACCTCGCGAATAAAAAGCTTTTACTGTACCTACGGCAGGTGCACATTTATTATAAAATGAGCCTCGACCAGGCGCTTTGATCTATATTTATTCTTAAAAATCTGAGTGAGACTTCGTCGCAATATCATTATAACCCCTAAAGACGCCTGCAGGCCTAGACAAAACACCTTTCTGTTAACGTTCACGCTAAACTCTACGCCAGAATATATGGGAATGACATTACCGTGTCCTTTCCGCAGGTAATGTCATTCCCATACATTTTGGCGTACCGTTTAGCGTGAACGCCAAGAGTAATGTGTTTTGTCTCTAGGCTCTGGACTGCATTCGAAAGCTGTGGTAGATTCCTACCAGGATAGATCGGAAGATCGGAGGAGTGATACCTACACCGTCAAAGCGACACATTATTGTTTTCCGACATGCACGCGAACGAAGTCGCGGGCACAGCTAGTTATAAAATAAAAACTTTTTAATAAAAAAATTAAACCGCCGAAAAACCGAAAAATAAAAAATAGTAAACTAGCTTTGTCCAACCCCAATAAATAAGTTCGGAAGTCGGTGACTTTGGATATGTATTTGATTATGTTGGGGCTTCAGTGGACTTCAATGAAACTCCCGTATCGAGGTATGGTTGTTTTAATTGATTTTACTATTTCTTCACAATTTATGTGAGGAGCGTACAAGTTCGCGACAATGATGAAAAATTACGACTTTTGATATATTTTATGACGGTATTTGCATAATAAAATCCAAACGGCACCTAGCCCTTTTCAAATAGCAAATTGCAACACATACACAACACTTAACATCTTCACAAATAACGTGCAGGCGTAAACATCCTCCCCCCGTTGAAACTCACAGGCTTCAACCCTTCAATAACTCCTCTTCGGTTGGTAAGGGGCAGATGCGAACTAGAGGGCGACGTATAATTCCTCGAACAGTGTTAATGTCGGCTACTCTTGAAATCCCATCTTGTCCTGGGAAGAGCCTCGTAATTCGTCCAAGCCTCCAGCATAGGGGTGGGACACCATCCTCTTGAAGTAGGACCATGTCTCCAATTTTAACTGAGGCAGTGTTGGTCTTCCATTTACGGCGAAGTTGCAACTCGGCGATATACTCGCACTGCCAGCGCCGCCAAAAATGTTGAAATATTTGCTGGAGCCTGGCATAGCGCTGCAAGTTGGTTGAGTGGCCATTTTCTAAAGGTGGTTCAGGCAGCGCGGTGAGAGCCCGACCAATGAGAAAATGCCCAGGAGTGAGACAGTGGAAATCATCAGGAGAAGAGGATAAAGGACAGAGAGGTCTACTATTCATAACCGCTTCTACCTGAGCGAAAAGAGTTTGAAGTTCTTCAAAACTTAAATGAGAATTACCCATTACTCGCCTAATGTGAAATTTTGCTGAACGGATACCGGCCTCGAAAATACCGCCAAAATGAGGAGCGTAAGCTGGTGAAAAGTGAAACTGAATGCCTTCCGAACATGCAAAATCAGATAGATCGTTTTGGTAAATCTTGAAAAAGTCATTAATTTCTTTAGCTCCTGCGACAAAGTTGCGTCCATTGTCGCAGAATACTTCCGCTGGCCTACCTCTTCGTGACACAAACCTTCGGAATGTCATGACGAAAGCGTCCTTAGATAGGTCACTAACGGCTTCCAGATGAGAAATTTTAAATCGAAGGCAAATGAAAAAGCAAAGATAGCACTTGACTAGCGAAGCACCACGTCCCTTTCTGTTTACAATTAGGAATGGGCCAGCAAAATCAATTCCCACTGTTCGAAATGGAAAGTTTGGCGTGACACGTTGTGATGGCAAATGACCCATTATTGGCGCAATAGTCTTACCCTGCAAACGTCTGCACCTTGAACAGTTATGAAAAATGCATCTAGCTAAATGTCTGCCGTTAATCGGCCAAACATATTCCCTAACAATGGCCAACAGTAATTGTGGACCAGCATGCAATCCGTGTTTATGTTCGTACTCGAAAATCAATTTGGTAAAATGATGCGATGCATGTAGGAGAATAGGATGTTTTTTATTATAATTATAATTTGATGAGCCTAGTCGGCCACCAACTCGGATTACTTTGTCGTCACTGAAAAATGGAGTCAGTGATAAAATATTTGATTTAGAGCTTAAAGCCTTATTGTTGGATAATAAATTATATTCACAGAAGAATTATTCTTGCTGTGCGAGACTACACAAATGAAGAAAGGAATGATTCAATTCATCAACAGTTAGATTGCCGAGAATTTTATCTTGATTGGCCTTTGAATTGTTAATAAATCTTAGCACGTAAGCGAAAGATCGTTTTAATTTTGTCAAACAAGAAAAGTTTTTATCATTAATTATAGGTTCATTTTGAGTAGCAACATGAGTAGTAGTACAATTAGGTTTAGTTTCCGGTAAGTCAGTGGTGTCAATTTTATTAGGTTTTAAGGTAGGCCAATTACTTTCAGGCTCTGTGAGAAATGGAGGACCTGACCACCACAACTGGGTACTGCCGAGTTTATCTGGACTAATTCCTATGGATATAAGGTCTGCAGGATTGACAGATGTGGGGACATAGCGCCACGAGGAGGCATCTGTTAGTTCACAGATCTCCGAAATCCTATTGGCTACAAATGTTTTCAAATTTATAAAGCTGGTGTGTAGCCAGGCTAGCACCACTGACGAATCGCACCAGTGTACTTGATGCTGAACTTCATATCGCAGTGACTTCCTGACAGCCTTGCATAACCTAGCTGCCAGTAGGGCAGCACACAATTCTAAGCGAGGTATAGTCGTACTCTTAATCGGAGCCACTTTGGACTTGGAACAAAGCAGATGGACTGAGACCTCGTTCGCAGCATTAACCGAACGTAACTAAATGCAAGCTCCGTATGCATGTTGGGATGAATCACTGAATGAATGTAATTCCACCGATGCGGGTTCATTACAGAGCACACGCCGTGGAACTTCTAGAGCTAAAAGAGAAGGTAAAGACTGCATAAAATTGTTCCAATCTCTTTGAACTTCATGTGGGACTGGAGAGTCCCAAGTTAAATTATGTTGCCACAGCTGTTGTAACAACATTTTCATTTTTATTACACACGGACTAATCAGTCCTAAGGGGTCAAAGATTTTAAAAAGAGACGATAGAAAAGATCTTTTAGTTAAATTATTGTTAGACAAAGGTGGGCATTTGATAGGGAAATGTAACTGATCGGTTGATGGGTTCCATCCCATGCCTAGTGTGCTAGTTGACTCGCTCACTAAAAGCTTATCGTCAGTTTGAATATTTGAATCGAACAATGAAGGTAAATTAGTACGAAGATTAAAGCATCCTTTCTTTAATTCTTCAGTTACAGCTTGCTGACTATAACGTAGGGTATCCTCACTTTCAGAACCGGTGATGAGATCGTCCACAAAGAAATCATGTTGAATTATATCCTTTACCATTGGATCAGAAGACTCTTCACCAATCTGCCATAGACACCGAGTGCTCAAGTAGCTGGAACTGGCCATTCCATAAGTCACGGTACCTAGCTGAAGCGTTTTGACGGGCAAAGACTCATCCTCTCTCCATAAAATAAGTTGAAGATTGCGGTCCTCCTCCTTGACACGGACTTGACGGTACATTTTTTCGACGTCACCTGTCAAGAGGAACTTATGTTGTCGAGCTCTTATTAAGATGGAGAACAGTGAGTCCTGCATATTAGGACCAGTCATGAGGATATCATTGACAGACTGACCTGATGAAGTAGGAGCCGAGCCGTCGAACACGACTCTAATTTTTGTGGACTCACTACTATCTTTGAAGACAGCATGATGACAGAGGAAATAAGATGTAGAAGGTATAGGTACAGCGGATTCTGAAAGGTGACCTAAGTCTGCGTACTCACGCATAAAGTCTACATATTGTGACTTCACATGTGGTTGTTTGCGAAATCGTTTTTCTAGATTTAACAAGCGTTTTTTAGCTAGTGAATAAGATTCACCAAGACAATCAGGTGTATCCTTTAAGGGTAGACTAACTGAAAATCTACCAGTTTCTAAACGAAGGGCGTGCGATAAAAAATGTGTTTCGCATGCCTTCTCGCTATGACTCATAAGTGGTTTAGTTTGAGGAACATTTTCTAAGTCCCAGAATTTTGTTAGTTCTTGATGTATTTTGTCAACAGACGAAACACAAGAAACAACTAAATGATTAGAATCGATATTATTATCAATTTCCTTAGACTTACTATTTGTGGGTAAATTAAAATACATTGGACCAGAAACCAACCAACCGAACTGTGAACTTCTTAATACAGGTGAATTAAGACCGAGAGAGAGTTGATCACGGCCAATAATGTCCCAGAAAATATCAGCACCAATGACAACATCAACAGGTGCTGGTTGGTGGAAGTGAGGGTCTGCTAAAAAGTAATCACTCGAAATATTAAGTTTCTTAACGTCAACGGGTATTCTAGGTATGTTACCGGTCAACACTGGCAACACCAGAAAAGAAGAAGTGACTGTAAAATGCTTCATCAAAGATTTCAACTGCACCACACAAGTTTCTGTAGCCTGAGTGGTGGTTTTATTGCCTATGCCAATAATATTGACTTGCAAAGTGGTTGTCGGTTCTAGAAGTAACTTTGTTTTAAGAGATTGAGTAATAAATGATGACTGACTACCGCAATCCAAAAGAGCGCGAACCTTCTGTGTTTGTTTGGTCGTGGGATTAGCTACCTCAATAAATGCAGTGGCCAGAAGAACTTGCTGGTTATTTTGGTTTGAAAAATTTACGATAGTGTCGTCAGTGACGTCGGGTGAAATGGTGACAACACTGGAAATATTTTTGCTAACAGATTGTTTATGCAAAAGTCTATTGTGTCGTGTATTGCACATGCGACACGGATGCATGCGACAATTGCGAGCAGAATGCCCAGACCTTAAGCAGTTGTGACAAAGTTTCAATCTGCTCACTTCACTGATACGATCATCCACACTCTTAGCCAAAAAGGTGGGACAATCATAAAGGCGATGATTACCATTACAAACGTAACACGATGCAATAATATCAGAAGTATTATCATTTTCATTATTAGAAATGTAGGATTGATGAGATTTTATTTTATTGTTAAAATCTGTAGGCTTTGACGTTGTCTGGATCTTAGGTTTAGAATATGAATTACTACTATTTATTGATTCAAGTACATCAGCGCGATCAATAAGAAACTTGAAAAAATGTTGCAAATTAGGGATATTGGTATCCAACGTGCCCCGGTACTCTTCCCATTTGGTTTTAGTGTGGCTGTCTAGCTTAGGGCTCATTATATGAATGAGTAAAATATCCCAGTCACGTGAATCAAGACCGAGACTAGTTAAAGCACGTAAGTTCTTGTTAACATGATCCACAAGGAATCGTAATGATTTATCAGACTCGCTTGTGATTGGTTTTATGTATAATAATGAATTTATATGATGAGTTATTAATTGTCGTGCATTGTCATATCTGTCACATAATAATTTCCAAGCACACGCATAATTGGAGCTGGACACCTCTAAGTTAGCAATAATGCGCGCTGCATCGCCAGTCAAGTACGAAATAAGATAATGAAATTTATGAATGGGAGCGATGCGGTCGTTATTGTGTACTATAGATAGGAATGTGTCACGAAACTCAAGCCAACGAAAGCAAGACCCGTCGAACTTCGCAACTTGAATTTGAGGTAATTTAGAACCTATATCATGATGATCATGATTACATGGACCTGCGGTTAACTGACTTGAGTTCAAATCCTTACAGTTACTTTCACCATTACGGTTCGAGTTATGTTTTTGTGTAATACTTTGAGCAATTGCAATGTTAGATATAAATAATTGTTCGATAGTATCACGTTCATCAATCTCATTTGGTAAATTATCAGAGTTTAATACTTCTATCTGGTTTTGCAAGTCATGAAAACGACTATAGATAGATTCAAATTTGCTTAGTTTTAATGTTAACTCAACTGACTCAATTGGAGTAAGCGTTTCTTTAGAGGTAACATTTGATAAATAGTTTCTAAATTTAGTAATTTGACCTTTTATGGAACTACGTTTCACTAAAAGATCCTGTAATTCTTGAGGATAGTTTGTGCTAGATTCACCTCCATAATCTTTACCCATTGTGAACTCAAAATGTGCCAATATTGTAATGTTACAATCGGATTAAATAAACAAATTGATTCCTAGTAGGTTTGATTATGGAAATGTAGGTACACACAAACTTTGTTTGATAGTGAAAAAATAACTAAAAACTTAGCTCACGCTCCTCGCCTAACGTCACCTGAGGCCGGCCCGGCGCAGCAGTGGGTAGGGCTCCGCTCCGATCACACGGTGACACGGCAGGCGGCCCGAAGTTGCGATATACGGAGATATCGGCCTGGAATGTTCGGCGATGAGGGTAAAATATATGCTGATAGTAACAGTTATAAGCCTGTTAGGAAACACGACTATAAACTGCAATAATACGTTATGAGAGTAGTCTGTATTTTATAATATATGAAAGTAATATTCGTAAAAACGTTTACCAACATGTACTGTGAATTTACTTTAGGTACTGAACTGCATATGGTGTATTGATGCTATTATTAGATACTGTAATAACTAGAGACACCAATGCACGCATAGAAGCTATTGTAAATAGGTATTGGATAGATGTATTATGGTTAAGGGAATAAAGGGTAAGGGTAAGTAGGTAACAGGGAATTCACAAGGAAAAATGGGCACTTAGCTGCATTGGCCGAGGCTGCGGTGCGATGCTGAATGCTGATCGCTAACCGGCGGTGGCTGCAATGGCTGGTGCACCTCCAGTGAACCCAGGTATGATGCTTGATTCCGATGAAAAGTAGCTGCGGCGCAATGGCTATACCGACAGCGCGTGGTCGCAGAGATCGAACTTGATTTTCTCCAAAGTTGCAGGTCCTGTCACGGTCGCCAGATGTTGGGGCTTCAGTGGACTTCAATGAAACTCCCGTATCGAGGTATGGTTGTTTTAATTGATTTTACTATTTCTTCACAATTTATGTGAGGAGCGTACAAGTTCGCGACAATGATGAAAAATTACGACTTTTGATATATTTTATGACGGTATTTGCATAATAAAATCCAAACGGCACCTAGCCCTTTTCAAATAGCAAATTGCAACACATACACAACACTTAACATCTTCACAAATAACGTGCAGGCGTAAACAGATTATTATGTCACCGCCTTCCGAACTTAGTTATTGGGGTTGGACAAAGCTAGTTTACTATTTTTTATTTTTCGGTTTTTCGGCGGTTTAATTTTTTTATTAAAAAGTTTTTTTTAGTTGCGTTTTAGTAACATTTTAGAATCTAATTATGACACCTTTCAAAAATAGGTGTAATATCCTATTTAGTTGTGTAGGTCAACCAAAGTAACACGTCATTATGCTGCTTTATTTTGGAGGAAGTGCGATAGGCGGTCGGTAAACGTACAATGTAAGGTGCCTATTTGGTGTCCAATCATATAGTTTCATAGCATCAATCTTAAAAGTGTGAACCTGTCGTATAAGCTCATCAAAGCACTGCGTGTAGAGCTGTCGGCGCACGGGACAAATGCCTGTTTCTCTGGCTTGCCTCTGTTGCAGGCGCGTGTCGAGCATTTCTTGTAGGTTTATCACATCCAGCCGAGTTGCAGGAGTCGACGAAATCTAAATAAACACATAAAATCATAAATCTTTCCAAACAAAGTACCTACCTATTATCGAATAACTTTTTTTAGGTTCAAGCGCTTCTTCGCGTGTTTAGGCACGGTTATTATAAGCTAAAACAGTTAGTATCTTACAACATTATTATAAAACGCGTCTTTATGCCTGGCTATGGTTAAAAGAACTATCGGCTTGACGAAGAATTAAACTTTTGGCCTATCTGAAAACTGTTGACTTTGTAACCACACCACTAAATCTTGCCAGGATAAGGACCACGAAACGAAAATGAGACGAACTTCGGGCTAATTGGATTCCTAAATCATTGCTACTCCAAGGACTGAACCAGGTAAAGGCGTAAAAAGACACTACAGTACCTTTTGAGTCCATATTTGGCCGTCTTCTTCCCATTCTTTTGGTGGCAAAATGGCATTTAGAATCTCTTCTGTTTCCTTTTTGGCTTCTGTTGGCACACATGGCTGTAGGGAGGATCCAGCGAGAGCTGGTACCTGTAATAAGAAGAAATTAATAAAATAAGCATGCACCTCTTGATTCTGTTTGACAAATCAATCTTTTTTATAACTTACGGCTTTTTCCACCCGTTTAGTAACTAATACAGGATTGTCATAGCGAACTAAGGTTTCTTCTGTAGACACGGGAGCTCTCTCAGTCATTTCTAAAACTATTTATTTATTACTATTACAATAAATAAGTGACAAGAATTGTCAATATCGAACAACGATACGTCGTGTAAGGATTGTAAACAAAGTTTCGTCGCCATGGTGATAGCCTGTTGCATAGCAATGTTTTCCGCATTCGGTCATGAACTCATGAGTATTATAAGGAAACTTATGTTGAGTGAGTACAATCTTGTTGGTTGCCAGCTGCAAGAATCCTTGGAATACGAGGATCACATTCTGGTGGTAGTGTAATATGCTGATGCCTCATAATGCTAATAGTGTACATAAGAATAGAACAGACATTGTACACTAGTACTGTAGTTTTAAATATGATTGTGGTGTACACGGTACAGAGGCCAGCACATCAAGCTACCCCAATCTGTCAAATTTCTTTGATAGTTTTTCAACTTCATCACAAAGGAATAAGGTTTATGTTCAATTGGGAAAATTTGACAGTTTGGGATAGCTTGACCTGCTGGCGACTGTACAATAGATCAGTTTTATTTTTATTTTTTCAATTAATAATTCTAACCCCAAATATTATCAGAAATGCCTCATAAGCTGCATAACAAGAAACTCGTGTGTAGCGTATCAATCTCTAATTGGGTGGCCCAATTCAAGAAATCACTAAGTCCTAAAAGTGACATTTGAGATATTTATAATTTTATGTTATAAATGTCAGCTGAAATAACATGCGTTGGTAAAAAAAAACAATTTAAATACATATTATAGCGCAAACATAGTAGTTCTATTTATTGAAATAATCAAAACGATATACGTAACAGGAGTCTCTTTATAAAATAACAAAAAAAATGGACTTATTTCTAATCCCTGGACTTAGGTATATTAAAGTGATAAATGGTGGACTTAGATATATTATTGCAGTACCCAGAACAAATTTTAAACAAAAACAGCTTATCATTCCACTTCTTCTTCAGAATCGAATTCTGCAGTTACGGGGTCCCGAGTTCCATTAAATAAATCCTCATAAAAATACCTTTCCAATTCAGGAACAGATTCTAGCAAGCGCTTTACATCTTGCAATTTAGCAGCCTTTATAGTTAAGGGTGCGTCGTAGCAGTCATCGGGCGTTTCATTGATTAATCTGCTGTAACCGACTTTATATAATGAAAACGGCTTAAAATCTTCACCTTTCATAGACACAGCAAACTCTGGTTTACCACTTCTTTTAAAAATAACTCTTCGGCATTTGGATATTCCAGGCAGACTCGCTTTTATTCGTTCATCGTACAGTTTTTTATAGTCTTTTACTTTCAGAACATCGTGAGGGCTACTTTCCTTCATCAAACTTTTCTCTAAGAAGACTATTTCAAATTTGTTTGTATTTTTACTATTTTTTTTGAGCTGAACATAATATTCTGGTGTATATATTTTGTCATACTTCTTCCTCTTTCTTTCGATAAGAGCAAAATCACGATCGATGGGCATCATTGAATGTCCTGGTATCGGGTATGAGACTGTTATTTTCTCAAAAACTCCTTTGGCGCACAGTTGATCCAAAAAGGTGAATAAATATCTATTCTTATTTTGACTATAGCAGTTGTCACAGTAAAGATCTAACTGGTGTTGACCCTGCGTTTTTTCTTTGGTAACATAATATTCCAGTGCAGTTATTACCTCATTGGGTCCTTTGTGTGCGTAATTTTCAGTAAACAGAAACATTGCTGCAGTATTCTGACACAAATTATGCATTCCAAAATTATGCAGCCATAACTGTCTTAAATAGTATTCGTCTGTGATATTAGTTACCGGGAGAGGCAGATTTTTTTGGAAATCAAAGCATAGTGATAAACTGTTTGATGGTTTCTCTTTTTCGACTTTAGACAGTGTCTTTAAGAATGCCTCAGCTTTTCTCAGGTGCAATTCATGTGCACCTTTAAGTCGTTTTTCTTTATTTGTGTCTTTCGCGAATTCGGCAGAGGTAATGTCAGCTTTAAATTTTTCGCATGTCGTACATATATCTTTTCTAGGTTGACCAAAAGATATATTAAAATCTTGGTTAAATATGCATCGAAACTTTTCATAAAGCACAATGCATTCAGGATATTCAAGACTGAATCTTCGATGCAATTCAGCAATGCTTAAGTGCGAATCTAAGAACTTTCTATGCTTACTAGATGCACGAGAGTAATGTGATTGTCGGGCTGGTAAATTCTCAATGAATTTGTGAACTTTATTCACAGATTCTACATCAATCTTGGGATTGCTTTGGCGCCCTCTACCATCAGAAATTTCTTTTTCTTGATGTTGGACTTTACATACCAACCTTTCTCGCTTAATCCCGTGTATAGCCAGAAACGCTTTTTGACAGACTTTAACGGACTTCTTTGGTAAATTAATAACATATTCGAACACTCTTCTTGCCCTAGACGTCGATTCACTCCCCTTACTCCGTGGACGAAATCTTTTAGGATTTACTTCCTCTAAACATCCTTGCAGATAAATATTTTGTTCCGTGTGACTTGCAAGATTAATAAATTTATTAAATGTTGTTTCAACCTGCTTTTTACTCAATTTATCTTTACATTTGCAGCGGCAATCCGGAAGATCCTTCAAAGAATGTTTTTTAAGATTTCTTTTGACTTTTTTGGTCCTTTCCCATTGGTTTTGTCTAGAAATTCTCTTTTTGCCAATTTGAGTTAAACTTGTACTTTTTACAGTTTCTGTTTCTACAGGTTCAAACAAACCAGACTCAGGGTTTAATATGAAATTTTCGGTATCATCTAGTTCTGAATTTGATTCGGATTCAAATAACCCACTTGTCTCATTTAGCTTCTTGCGTTTTGGTGTAATGCCAGAAAATGAGGGTAGTTGTGGAGAATCTATTGGTGCTAACGTATCAACTGAAGAAGGCGGCTGTTCGCTGTTCAAATTTGCGGTTACATTATTTTCGATAGCACGATTACTTTGCGGTAACTGAAAACTATAAAAAACAATAAGACCTACATTACGACAACAAAATATGTAGATATCGTAAAATTTACTGTTGATTGTCATTTGAAAAGGTATAATTTTATTTGTCTCATGCACTACGAATACGTGTGGTAGAAGAAAATTTAAGATTGGTACCTGTTAGAGAAAGCGGGTAGGTGTACATCAGCCAAAATAGTAATGGACGATTTTCGTCTTGAATCATCTGGTGACCATTTGTCCACAGATGAATCACAATAATCGCCAATACCATAGCTATTATCTGTCTCATTCTGCTTCATGCGTTTTGGTGTAATGCCAGAAAATGAGGGTAGTTGTGGAGATTTTATTGGCAGTGGCTGTTCGTTATTAAAAGCGGGTACATTATTTTTGAAAGCACGAGTTCTTTTGGGTGTCCATTCGTCCTCAGATGAAGCAGAATAATCCCCAATATCACTGGTGGTACTTTCCCCAGAGTCAAAGAGACCGCTTTGTTGCATTATTCTGTAATAATGTAATAAACCTAATGAAAAAAACAATTTCGCAATCGGTACCTAACTGTCTTAGCCAAATTACCCTTTTGAAAATACATCTAGTTAGTAAAACAGAACACTCACCTCTTCAGTTTGTCATCAGGATTCATTTTAACATGTACTCTGTGATTTTAACTTAACTACGCATGTACACTTAATTATTTTAAACAAAATCGCAAGAAAACCTTCTAGGTGACAATTTATAAAAACCGTTATGAAAAAATGCTGTCATGTAATTTGACGTAATGATGTGGGTTGCCATTAGGACTTAAACAAAAATCAATGGACTTAGCAATTTCTTCCAAAAAAACTTACGACTTAGTGATTTCTTGGACATAGGGATTTTATGAATGGAAGATCCGTCTTTTTTGTTTTTTTATACTTTCGGAAATGGCACTTAGAGATTTTTCCCAAGAACCTTGAATAGACCATTCGAAAGGGAATGAAAAACTAAACAAGCCAGTGTTGCTAACTCAAAAACGTTAAAAATGGACTTAGTCATTTTATGAATTGGATCACCCAATTGGCACTGTTTAACCCTTTCACCATTTAATAGAATATTATTAATTTAAACAGCATTGTTTATTAAAATTTTACAGTCAGCAAATAAAACAGTTACTTGAGAATATGAGTTTGAATACTATTTTAATCAGCAAATTGTCTAAAATTAATAGTACAGACGCCAGCACATCAAGCTACCCCAATCTGTCAATTTTTTTAAATAGATTTTCATCTATATTGCATAAGAATAAAGTTCATGTTCAATTGGGGCAATTTGACAGTTTGATGTAGCTTGATGTGCTGGCGTCTGTACATAAATTACATTACACATTAATTTGACATTGCAGTGTGCAACAAAAAAAACCCCTTTTCACAGTTATTTTTACATAGCTTGTCTATTCAACTAAAACCATCACATAATTATCATAATGTTTCATTGTGTTTCAAACACTTTTTCTTCCTTATTCATTGAGAATCACTACTGGAACTTGAACTTGAGTCGGTGGACATAACTTCTACATCCTCTTGGTTGGGCGCGTCCTTGGCGCGGCCATCAATGGCGACGGAGTTGCCGCCTCCGACCGACATGTGGAGCTCGCCTGATGGATGCCATGTGAACTGGTTTGATGCAGATGCTGGCACTGTAAGCAAATAAAAAAAACAGATGTAATCAAGCATGAATGACTATTTATTTTACCAATCTCTAATTCTATCAGCTTTCATATAAGCTTTTTCCTATATAGGAACTCAGGGTTCCAACATACAAGTAGTAGGTTGAGGGTACCTAAGTAGGGACATTACTTTGTTGAATAATTTTATCACCATTGTTCTCAAAATCATGAACGAAAACATCGTGAGGAAACCAGCATGTCCCAACACCAAAAATTCGAAGACATGCAATATCTATCAACCTGTACTTGGCCCACATTGGAGATTATAGCCCCCTATTCTTTCATAGAGAGGAGGAGGCCTATGTTCCAGCAGTGGGAACATTACAGGAACTAAATTATGATGATAATATAAGAACTCAGAATATTTATTACTACATTTCATAAGATCATTCTTTATATTATGAACCCCTCTTCAAACCTTGGGCAACACAGGTGTGATGTTATGGGTTTTTTTTTATATTACTGTTCATTAATTATATATTTAGCACTGCTACATACCATAATACTCATATAATTCAAGTAGTAACTTGATTATTATTTATGACTACATGAGGAAATGTAAAACGCCATAGAATTCAATGAGCCATAAAGCTTATTCAAGCATGGAAATACCCCCCCTCGAGTGGGTTCCCGCATTGTCGTTGCGGGGGGGCTCAGTAACCGTGGATCGGCCGGCCACGGTGAAGCCAAGAGGAACCCAAAGGTGGGGCCGCTCGTCAGGGCTTTTGCCTCAAAGCCGACGACGTAGCGGCCAAAAAGTAGGTTGCGGTGAGGTGCACCGCAACTGAGGTGGGCCGCGATGTCGAATGGGAGGCATCGCGGCTGAGGGTTGCGGGCTGCGGTAGGGGAGGGGTGCCGGTGCTTCTGAGCAGCGCTCTTCCCTTCCGTGGCCTGGACGGGGCCGCCACCGTTTGATGGCGGACGCGGTGGGGCCGCAGGGGAAGAGGAGTGTCGGTGTAGCGTTGGCCGCTCTCCCTATCCTCTGCGGCCGAAGGGTGGTAGAAGGGACGGCGCGTTGTGTTCCACACGCGCGCCGTCAAAGATGTCAGCAGCCACCGATGGGGTCCGCAAGGGCCGTTGCCTGCCAGGGGTGCGGGTTTGTTCGAAAGAGATACCACGGCCCCTGGCATACGGGCTACTGAGGGAACACGGGTGGGTTTTAGTCAGTAAAAGTCTGACACGCCCTCCTGCTCTACTCAGCAGGAGAAGTCATTTGATGATTTCCCACCCAAAAAAAAAAAAAAAAAAAAAAAAAAAAAAAAAAAGCATGGAAATACCCATAATTGCTTTATAGAAACTTTTAATGTACAAATGAGCTAGAATAAATTTCTTAGGAAATGTATGAATAATATGATTCACCTCCGCCTGTGGTCATTCTGTGTAGTTCGTTTAGTGTAGACGGTGTGTGGCCATTGAGTGGTAGGTCGCAGAGCCGGCCAAGCATTCCCAACCTCATCTCAAGATCTGTGGGATAAGGTCTGCGCGGGTCTCCAGGCTGCCACGAAAGAGGTGCACTCACTGCATTTGAGGCACTGATTCTGTGAATTTAATATTTTCATTAAAACCAGGAACAGTAAGTCCATTTTTTTTTTACCATCACCAATATATAAAAAAATATACTTCAGACTTCAGAAAAAAACAACATTTTAAGAAAGTAAGAAAATTATGTTGTTATCAGAGATTGTTCAAAACTTACCTGTGTGCAAATTTGATCAAGTCTTCTGATGGTACTGGCCGTTTCCTAGACTTGACTATTGATGCAAGCTTCTGTCTAGCTTGATACAATGAAGTTGCAAGTATTTGCTCCGCATCTTTGAGTTGTCTTTGTAAGTGGAAGATGTCTTGATCCTACATAAATAATGCAATTATGTTAGTGTTTGTTTGAACATATTTTTGGCTTAAAAATAAGAATGTATTCAAAATATAATTCACCTTATTTTCCACTTCTGCCTTCAAATCGTTCATTTTCTGTTGAATCTTGGCTTGTTCATCGGCTAATTCCAGAGTCTTCTTCAATTCTGAATCTTTTGAGAGCAGCAAATCTGTTAGCTGTGCATGGTCTGCTGCAGAAAGTTTTTGAGGTTTCGGAGCTATCGATACTTCTATCATTTCTCTGTAATATGAGATTTACCATCATTAAAACACTTTCTATTTTCATATTCTTTTGGCGATACAACTTTACTCACTTTGAAATTAACTCGATGTCGTCAATCAATGCCAGAAGTCGGTCTTTAGTACTCAAATGAGATGCCATAGTATCCCTACTTACTTTAAAGTTATGTTTAACACAGAAATAAGATTAAATATTGTTTTAAAACTCAAAATCTTTAAAAGTGATAGTAATCCGGGATGCCCAAACTATCGAGTTTGACAGAAAATCGTAAACTGTATTTTTGACATTGACGTTTAGAATGGGTTGTCAAGTAATTTTTATTTTTGATTCTCTGAGCTCGCGATGATAATAAAAAAACTGTGTAAAGACGCACATCAAGTGACCTCATTCTGTCAAATTTCTTTGATAGATTTTCTAGTTTATTGCATGAGCTTAAGGTTCATGTTCAACTGGGGAAAATTTGACAGATTGGGGTAGCTTGATGTGCTGGCGTCTGTACATTATTTTCGATTATTAATTCTTGACCATTATACAGAAATAAAAGCAGCAGGATGTGATAAAATTATGTTTTAGCTTTTTTAGCTAAAACATATTTTTTTCAGATCCTGCTGAAATTAAACATTGTTGCTAGACTCTTTAAAGTCTAGGAACAATCAATGTTTACATCTTTCTTCTTTCAAATGGGGGTGTATCCCGCGACAAATTTTCTCAACCTCGCCTCCGAGTTAATTGAATCCCATTGACTTTGAATAAATAGGTTTAGGAATAACAACCGCACGGGTCGATTCACAGAGCACTTTTTTTATAATGGTCGATTGGTCAGGTTAAGCTACGCTTGCAGCGGTTGGTCCGTGGATGGGTCATCATCATTTCAGCTGGAAGACGTCCACTGCTGGACATAGGCCTCCACAATTTTGGGGGGCTTGCCATACTCGCCATGCTTGACAGGCCGGTTGGCGATCGCAGTACGGTGGTAAAATGCATAGAGAACGCTGCTGTCCATTCTTTAGTAAGTCCCTTAGTCGCCTTCTACGGGATGGGATGGTGTTATTCTTTACGTTCGGCACCACACTGAATCGTGGATGGGTAACCATATTAAATACCAAGACCCCTCCGTGCGTGCCTCGGAAAGCACTTAGGCGATTAACACACGGCACCGCGCACCGCCGCGGCGGCATACAATTCGACCGCGCGGTCAGGCGGTGTACGTGTGTTAGGCATCAACGGATTTATAAGAGACCAATGCGCCATGAGATCCGCTTCACCGCCTACCGCGGCGGTTCGCGGTGCCGTGTGTTAATCGCCTTAAGGTCGTTGGTCCCGGCTGCCATTTAGTTAGATAAGGAGGTTCCCTAGCTAAAAGTTCCACTCCAACTGGATCCTGCCTGAGGGATCCTAAATATATTAGCCGGCCACATTAGCCGTAGAACCAATTACCGTTGTGGTAGACGTGTTCTTGAGTGGAGACCGCGAATCGGCAAACGTAAGGTAGGACGCCCTCAGGCTAGGTGGAGTGACGATCTTCGCAGGGTTACTGGTAGCAACTGGATGAGAGTTGCCGAGAATCGAGCTGAATGGCGTGCAATTGGAGAGGCCTATGTCCAGCAGTGGACTGCTATAGGCTGATGATGATGATGACATATGTCTTGTTTGAAAGATTGTAAGTTTATATATACGTACCCATAGATATAATTTCTATGTACAGTGGCCAGCAGGTCAAGCTATCCCAAACTGTCAAATTTTCCCAATTGAACATAAACCTTATCTCCTTGAGATAAAGTTGAAAAACTATCAAAGAAATTTGACAGATTGGGGTAGCTTGACGTGCTGGCCTCTGTACGTATTGTACCACTATTATAAGTCAATGATACGTACCCACTATCTAAAAATTTAACGGTCTAAGAAGTTGCAACGCAGTAATTAAGAATAATGGTTTGGATCTACTGCAAATAGCAAGTAACCAAAATTCTCTCATGAGACTACTACAGGCGGACGGAGCTCATGGAGCTCAAGCAATGAAGCAATCCGTTTGTTGACGATTGAGGATGCGTAACGTTAAACATGGCCTACTTTACTAAACTGCAAATGCAGTTCATTATGGATTGTACTGATTTTCACTGCACGCAGTTTAAAAATGTGGGTAAATAATTAACAATACCACCTACTTACATACTGCACGTTTTTTGTTAAATAATTACCTACATTTACCTCAAAAACCAAGCACTTTCATACGGCGTAGGAGGTACTTTCGCACTGTGTAAGTATAACAATTGCATTCATATTTAGCGAGTCATATTCTTGTTCGTGCAGTGAACGGAAACGTATAGGTACCTACTCAGTACTCATACCATACTCACCTACCTTGGTTTTGTTTGTATACATAGTCATAAATTATGCGATTCACGCTAACCGGCTTTGTGCACGCTGTTGCTGCGTGATCAGCTGATGGCGAGGGGAATGTGGGCAGAGGGGGGTCCGGAGAGGTCTGAGGGGGAAGAGGGGATACCACGCTGTGAACATGCGCACTACACGTGCTCGTGAGACTTTATTACTGTCCGTTACCTTGTTTAAAATAAAATGCACTTTTATTGCATCCGTGGTTTTTCTTCGAAATTATGTTTATTAATATAAATATAATCATTTATATGATTCACTGAGCATGTTCAGTAACGTTGTAAACATGGTAGGATAGCATGCCTGTTTTATTTGTTACTTAAATAAAAAAATTGACAAAAAAAATGTGCTCTGATTGGTAGTTCGTGTTAGCGAGTACCTAATAACCTTTTTAAACCTTTTTATACTCAAAATAAATAATTATCTACACAGTCCTAAAAATAAATGCCACGACTCTTTCAATCGCACACTAATAAAGGCAGCAATGCCACAGCCTAACTGAAACAGTTTGTTAAGACGTTGTGTTTGATAAATAATAACGATTAATTCACATAAACAAATTATATTTAAAGTAAAAGAGAAAACTGAAAAGGTTTTTCTTTCCTCCTCTACTTTCAAACAATTCAAATGGTTCATATTTACAGTAACACCATTGAATAGTTACAAGCAATTCTTTAGGCTGTGTGCGAAGGTTTCTGTTCTGACATCACACGCGGGGCGAGGGGGGCGGGAATAACATTGTTGATTCGATCGGACGCCCGTTCGCTTGCTGCAAGTTTACCATTTCCAGTGCGAGCTTGGCAGTAGCGGTGAAATTGGCTTCTCTGCCAATCTAATGGAAAATCGCTCCTTCGAGAAAGTGTGTTCAGCAATCGTGTTAAACAAATCAAACATTCGCCTAAGGCGCGACAATTGTCGTAAACAACAAATCCTGCTGTTACTATTATGTTGTTTAAACGGATCATTGAAGGAAAGTCCATGTTGAAAGCGGATGCCAAGAATATTTCGCCAGAAAAATGTTCTAGAAGGAGGCCGGAATGCGATGGATGTAGTGAACATTCCACGTAAGTCTGGACCCTACTCCTATCTTGGTTCTACTTAGTTTAATTAAGTACCAACTACTTAGGTAGGTACCTACCTACCTTATATAACTTTAATTTAAGAAGGTTCTCTAAACTTCTGGATCTATACCAAATGCAGCTAGGTATTAATAAGTGGTGTTGACTCTTATACCTTTGGTTTCCTAAGAATGTGGCGAATGGTCACAATAGCAGCTGTATAAATAAAGCGAAATTTCTTAGATCACACACGACATCTGCTAATAAATATCGACAAATTGTCTTGGATGGAACATACAGATTATTATGACATTTCGATTCCTTAAACGATATTGACGTAGTTTGAACGTAACTAGTAAGATTCCGCGGGGAATCATAACCATACATAATTCGGGCCCGGGGTACTACCCCGCGAACTTTAAATTTCGTTACGTTTCTTGCAATTTTCAGGTCAGTGTCGGGTTGTTTATGTTGATAAAAAAATAATTCGCGACCGTAACACGTACAGTCGCCAGCAGGTCAAGCTATCCCAAACTGTAAAATTTTCCCAATTGAACATAAACCTTATTCCTTTGCAATAAAGTCGAAAAAATATCAAAGAAATTTGACAGATTGGGGTAGCTTGATGTGCTGGCCTCTGTACCTACATAAGTAATTAATTAATCATTAAAATCATAATCATTAAAATCATCAAACAACCCTCATTCGGTCATTGAATGACTATTTCATGAAAATGTCATTGAACCTGACACTGACCCTGATGTCGACCACTGGTGAAAATGGCAGATTTTCATCGTGACCGCTATGATAATGACGGCCACCACTCTTCTAGAAAATTCTTCCACACCAATTAACCCTATCAAAGCAAAAAAAGGAACAAAAACAGACCACAGCACAGCACGAACTAGTATTTATAGGCCGTGGCCCGAGCACTTATTTAAGGGTCTTGCAGACCCGCACGACATTTCACGATAAGTGTTCTATAACGCGTCGCGTAGTCTCTTCGCGCCTGTATGCGGTCCAGCCTTTATTTTTAGCGCCAGTTTACATCAATGCCACTGATGTGCATTCTTGACCGACTTTTAACAAACTGTCGGAGTTAAACCGCGCGACGCGTATTATCCTGATGTTTGTTTACATTAAAAACCAGATAGGTAGCTGTCAAAAAGGGTCATTACAGGAAGGGTCAATGATCTTGACAGAATAAATGTTTAAGGATCTAAAAAAACATATAAGTGTTAAGTTTCCAATACCAGTTAGTATTGTATGTTTAACATCTTTAAAGTGTTAATGAATGACCCATAAACCTAAACAAAAGGTTTTTACGACAAATTAATAAGTAATGTTGGAAAACCGCAAATATATAAGTATATGTTACGGTAAGTGTGATTAATTGAAAATTATTAATAATTTTCTATTATTAATAATAAAGAAAATCGAGGTAAAAGTAAGAAATTGATCACATTCATCGGTGATTAATAATAAGTGAACCTTAGTACCGATAGATGAAATAAATTTTCTGTTTTTTAATATGTAACAATGTGCCCCCGCATAAACAAAAATTTGGGAGGACAAGGCATACTGGTGAGAGCAACTCTAACCGCTGTAAATGCTTAAAAATGTGCGTTCTTTGCAATTCTAAGTGCCACGAAGGTCTTTCTTGTAAAAACAAATAATTATTATTGTTATTAGGATTTTATGTTGATTTTATGATGAGTCTATGATTGTTTCATTTTAATTTTCTTTTAGTTTATTTGGCTAAGTAGCAGCCGCACGGGATCGATCGATCGACGATCAGGTTAAGCTACGCTTGCCGCGGTTGGTCCGTGGATGGGTGACCATCTTTACATACCAAGACCCCTCCGTGCCTCGGAAAGCACGTTAAGCCGTTGGTCCCGGCTGTCATTTGTGGATCTTTGACAGTCGTTACGGGTCGTCAGAAGCCCGAAAGTCTGACAGTCAGTCTTACCAAGGGGTATCGTATTACCCAGTAACTGGGTTGTGGAGGTCAGATAGGCAGTCGCTCCATGTAAAATACTGGTATTCAGCTGCATCCGGTTAGACTGGAAGCCGACCCCAACGTGATTGGGAAAAGGCTAGGCAGATGATGATTTAGTTTATTTAGTTCAGTAACTATAAGTATTGTGGTATGTATCCTACTAATATTATTGTAGTGTATCTATGCAATAGATATGGTAACACTGTCTCATGCACACAAGCGGAGAGAGCTGCTGTCACTAAATGGCATCTGTCAGTGAGAGTAATGGCGGGAAACAGGGAAGGTGAAGCAGGTCTGCTCGGTAGCGCTTGATGTGGTGGTGAGCCAGTGAAGTGATATAATCCACTAAATTATGTAGAATCAACAGGATACTACAAATGGCGACGAGGATAAAGGTCAGAAAAAATAAACAATAGGTATTAGGTACTTATGGAAAACATCGAATCGCAGGTACGTTTGTGGCCGACAGTTCATTCAATTTATAAAACACAAAAAATGGTTGCATTGCATATCATACCTACCTAAACTAATGTAAGTTGTTAAATTTCGCATCTAGTGACAAAGTATTTCCAACAGAGTTGAGGAGTCTGTCGGTGTTGTCTTCAGGATTATAAAATACGTGAAAAAACATTATAGGTAGGTATCTACCCCGACGATTTTACGTTAAGTACTTACGCGGACTGAGGAGAATTAAGTTTGGCGCAGGTAAGGTTTTTATGGAGCACTGCAGAAAGCTATTGTTTTTCTTTAATATTGTATTTCTATTAAATGAATTATAGTAGAGTATTGACCACAGTGTTAATAAAATCATGATTGAGGGTGAATCAGTCAGAGATATATTCTACGTTGATCGTGTTTAGCTATCACAATATGACTATTACACTCAATATAAAGTTAAGAAAGGGTACAAACCATAGTCATAAGTTAATAGGAGTGCTAAGTGTCTACTTGCTTATATGAAAACAGTAATTAATAATATTAATATCAACCTGTTGTAGGAACTACTTTCTATCTACCTTATCACCGCACAAAGGTAAGAGGATGATGATGATGACTTGTATTCCATTAATAGAAATGCCTTTAGATGTCTTAATTCACTCTTGCATTACTTATTGTTTTATTGGCTGGGACATGGCCACAACATTCAAACTGTTCCTACCTTGAATTTTCAGGAATAATAAGTAATGCGCATAACAATTATGACTCCTTTAACTCTGACTGTGGTATGTAATGAAAACCTAGCTCTTCATACAAATAATTATACCCAATTATGTACTAATTTGAAACAGAATGGACATCATAAATATGTAATTTTGACGTTCAAAAAAGTGCTGATACCAGCCTAGTTTGAATAAATTACTTTTGAGTTTATGAATTTATGATATTGGACACATGTTAGCTGAAATACAAGCAGTGATTTGGATAAGGGAATGCTGCACAAAAAACGTAGTAATGCTAGCTTTCCTAGTGAAAAATAAAAAAAAGAGGAGGGATTAAAATAGTTAGACTTCACTGTAGTAGAAAGGCTCATAGTGGAGAGCTGTTCACAGAGGATATGTCACTTAATTTATTTCCTGAACGTAGCGAGTACTAATGGATACTATCAATAATGCTAACATGTAACCGTCTTCTATGGTGACATAAATTAGATAAAGAGAACAGACTAAGGAAAAGACAAAAGCTTTGTATTTTTACCATGATTATATACTAGTACCAACCAGTTAATAGGTATAATAAGTTTATACTATGAAATAAAAAAGGGTGCACAGTAAAAGTAAGTCACAATAACAGCAAACCGCTGTTCGATGTTATTGCAATAATTAATTTGAATAACATAATACCCTCATACGATATAGGTACATATTATGATGAATAGATGTGTCATTTGGTAAATTGATTATGTTTGAGCAGAAATCTCACTTAACAGGACCAAGGAAGAAGTTTCATTCTTCTGTTGGACCCTTGCAAGATAACTCCTTAATGTGGTGGTACCTACAAGGTAAATAAGTTACAGGTACTATGACTGTAACATAATGCGAAACAAAGGCATATACTTAGATACCTAACATTAAAGATTGCTAACCTATTCAAACATAGTTCTGAATACACAATTACATAGACGTTGCTGTGAGTGTCTACCTGGTAAGATTTGCACTAACTTAATAGTAACTAATATTTGTGGTTTAGTGGCAAGCGCTACTGCTGAGCGTGGGATCCTGGGTTTGATATCCGGGTGACACCAAGTGTTGTGTGGTTTTTCCCTTCAGGAATTTCTAGGTGCCGATTTCGGCAATAGAATAGCTTTGTGCAAAGTTCATGGCTGTGGACCTGCTCCCTGTTGCATGGATTTGGACAGGACTGGCTGAGGTAACTTAATTATACAATACCATATATCTCTGCCTGGCCCTCCAGTGAGAACAGATGTGTTATTGAATAATGAGATTATAATTTTATCATAATAATACTGCCTCCTGTAAAGTCCAATTACAACTATTACAATGGGTCCATGTGAAAGTATTAAGTCCTTTATTAAGAGATCAGCACCATAGTTTGTATTGTTTGTCACACTAGGAGTCAGCATGTTGGAAGATTATTTATTTAACTAATTTGGATGTCTTAATTACTATGCATGGTTAAAATTGGAAAGAAACATTCTCTATGATGACTTTTGAGTTTTAGACGCAATTCACAATTGCACAGTTGTTATAAAGGTAAATCGGTTAGAATGCAGCAGTGTGATTATAAAATGTGATTTTTGTTTAAAATGAGAATTAACCTGAGGTTCTAAAGAAATGACAGTAAGTAAATAAGAGATTATTTTATACAGCAAAATTAAAATAAACAGAAATTAAGGAAGAATAAATTGTAAATTTGCCACAAGAATACTTGCATGTAAAAGATCACTTGGTAGGTAGGTACATAATGGAATACAAAGTTATTTCGTACCAAAACATGTCTGTGACATCTACCAGAACGCACTGTTTACGCGTGGTGGATAGGCATCCATTAAATTGGACGCAATGGGCATCCATTAAATTGGACGCAAGGGCATCCATTAAATTGGACGCAAGGGCATCCATTAAATTGGACGCAATGGGCATCCATTAAATTGGACGCAGTGGGCATCCATTAAATTGGACGCAATGGGCATCCATTAAATTGGACGCAATGGGCATCCATTAAATTGGACGCAATGGGCATCCATTAAATTGGACGCAAGGGCATCCATTAAATTGGACGCAATGGGCATCCATTAAATTGGACGCAATGGGCATCCATTAAATTGGACGCAATGGGCATCCATTAAATTGGACGCAATGGGCATCCATTAAATTGGACGCAATGGGCATCCATTAAATTGGACGCAAGGGCATCCATTAAATTGGACGCAATGGGCATCCATTAAATTGGACGCAATGGGCATCCATTAAATTGGACGCAATGGGCATCCATTAAATTGGACGCAGTGGGCATCCATTAAATTGGACGCAATGGGCATCCATTAAATTGGACGCATTTGACATCTATTAAACTGGACGTAACAAAAAGGTGAAGGTAAACATCGTGAGGAAACCGAAGGTCCATTAAACTGGATGATGTATCAAAAAACGGTGAAGGAAAACATCGCGAGGAAACCAAAGGTAACACTCCATTAAACTGGATGTGTATCAAAAAAGGTGAAGGAAAACATCGTAAGGAAACCGAAGGTAACAGTCCATTAAACTGGATGATGTTTCAAAAAACGGTGAAGGAAAACATCGCGAGGAAACCAAAGGCAACAGTCCATTAAACTGGATGTATCAAAAAGATGAAGGAAAACATCGCGAGGAAACCAAAGGTAACAAACAGTCCATTAAACTGGATGTATCAAAAAGGTGAAGGAAAACATCGCGAGGAAACCAAAGGTAACACTCCATTTAATTGCATTTATCAAAGCGATGAAGGAAAGTATCGTGGGAGTCCGAATGTCGCGGAGCGAACACTTTGGGAACATCTGCATCCACCGAACTGCGGTGTTCCCATGTGGTGGCTTGTAACACATCAAGTTATTTTTTTTTTATTTCACTTAACCATGATTTCACGTTCCTCACGGATAGTAGGTTTGTATCCCAGTACTTACCTTAACGGGGAGATGTTGTAGGCTGATAATATTTTCTATGGGTATTTTTATGTAGGTACGTGACTGTATTAATTACTAAGATAGCTCTGTTACCTGCTAGAATTTATTATTACATAAATAAATATTGAAGGAGGAAAACTTTAACAAAACAATTCAAAAAACACTTTATTTAATGAAGCAGCACCATGAAAAAAAAAATACCTTCGGAAAATTAACGAAAACGTTTTGATAAGATCAAAATAAGTAAATAAAAATAAATTACTTCCAAGCGATCATTACCTATTGAAGACCAAATTGTAGAAATATATTGGTAAATAATCGTTGTGAGTTGCGATTTTGTTAATTTGCGAAAAAAAAATATATATTTTACATTTTTTTGAAATAAAAGGGAATAGGAAGAGAATAGCTACAGATTTGGGAATCACATAGGCGATATGGTTTAGATACAGAGAGAAGGATTGAATCCCATTCCACACGACGCAGACTAGGCTGATGAGAGGGATGTCATTGTTAGAAGCAAGGACACTGGATAAAGGATGAGATTAAATAAAAAGACCGTGTCCAACATGTCATTGAGACTGGATGATCAGGCATACAAAGTTATAATTTAATTGGTACTTGATTGCATTGATGTATACTAAAGTAAACATGTTATGATTTTGATTTTACATGACTATTTAATAACCTGTTTGAGTTGAACAAATAAAAATATAATAAGAAAGGGATGTAGTGTATCTATGCAATAGATATGGTAACACTGTCTCATGCACACAAGCGGAGAGAGCTGCTGTCACTAAATGGCATCTGTCAGTGAGAGTAATGGCGGGAAACAGGGAAGGTGAAGCAGGTCTGCTCGGTAGCGCTTGATGTGGTGGTGAGCCAGTGAAGTGATATAATCCACTAAATTATGTAGAATCAACAGGATACTACAATTATAAATGTGAAAGTTAGTATGTTTAGATGTTTCTTATTTCTTACTCAATCACGCAAAAATGGCTGATTGGATTTCGATGAAATTTGGCACAAGACTATAGCCTGGATTAACACATCTGATACCTACTTTTATCCCGGTAGTACCTACGTTCTCGTAGGATAATATTCAAATTCTACGCGGGTGAAGCCGCTGGGAAAAGCTAGTTATTAATTGAAAAAGAAATAGAAGAAAGATTTTAATTTTTTACCGACTTCGAAAAGAAGGAGGTTATCAATTTGACGTTTATATTTAGGTACCCATATATAGGTATTTTTTATGTATGTCCGGGCATAACTCCGTCATATATGTATAGACGAATTTGCAGAAGTCTCGTTCAGAAGGGGTTTATTCCGAAATGGTCCCATATAAATTTCATATAGATTTGATGATGTGTTTCGGAGACCGACAAAAGAACTCTTAAAAAAATGACAGCAAATCAACCGCGATTGCTGCAATCGCATAAAAATAATGTATTGTTTGACCCCAAGGATGATGAAATTTCGAATTGGTGTGGGGTGGGGTATTTAGGTACTATAACTAAAAAGTGAAAAATTGGAAAGGGAATGAGCGGTGACAAAACATTAAAATACATATCAAAAATCATCTGACTTCCGAAATTAAAGTTATTTTTCCATGGTAGGTAGGTACATACCTAGTGTTTTTTCTTTTTTTCCGCATGTCGGTTGTTTTTTTGGAAAAAGTTTTTATCTGTTCTTGTTTAAATTTAAGCTTAACCAAAGACTATACGATTTTGCATGTTAGTTTCTTTTAGTTACTCAGGTATTTGTAAGTACTGTGGTATTTTAAGTTACCTACAGGAAAAATAACGTTGACTCTTATGTATTATATTACTTTTACCGATGATAGCGTCAATTATTAATAATGATGGATAATTATTAATAATTTTCTATTAATCACACTTAGGTACACACGGCTACACATCAAGCTAGACATTTCCAGTATAAGCTGATCCCGCATTGTATAGGATTTTCGTACAGTGCGAGTTCAGCGTAAACTGGAAATGTATAGCTTGATGTGTAGCCGTGCGTACCTACCGTAATATACTTTTAAACACAATTTCGGTTTCGTTACATGTGGTAGGTAGGTAAATGTTGTTTGATAAGTTTTAACCGGTATTTTTTTTTAAGTAGACTAATAATACCTTACTATAAAGTAAGTACATACTTACATTACTTGTTCTATGTGTGTATAAAGTCGGTTAATTAATCTTAAATTAATTACCTACTTAATAAGATTTCAAATTGCAGTTATGTTTGCCTAATCCGCTTTGCAGGATCAGCCTCTAGCTCTTTTTATGATGTATGGGCCTCTACGAAAATGTTCACGTAAATTTATAATGCTACGGCTACATTGTCGCAGAAAAGCGAACTAATCTTCCCGCGCGCGTTGTCTCGCGCACCGCTCGAAGTATCGTAACATTCGTAACGCAACAGAGAGCGCGCGAAGTGTAGTTAGCTTTATCGCGATAATATAGCCGTAGCATTAAAATAGATATGAATCACTCTTTTTCTGTGGAATAGGCCTACCTACAGGAAAAGTTTTTATCCAGTGCGCAAATTGTAACCATGAATTCAGCATATCATTCTAGAACCCCTAGCGCAGAAATTTTTCGCCGAATATACAAAAAAAAATCAGGTATTCCATACATTTTGACCGCGTAGATATTGCACTTTTCTATGAAACAGCTGATTTTTTTTTGTATAACCGGCGAAAAATTTCTGCGCTAGGGGTTCCAGAATGATATGCTGAAATCATGGTTACAATTTGCGCACTGGATAAAAACTTACCCTGTATAGTTACCTAAATTATTTTGAGAACAAACCTGTGGTTCTTGCGCTTTAGATAAGCAGGTAGGCACTTCATTCTAAAAAAATATAAAAGCATTAAAATTATTACATGTATATCTGAAGACTTCTAGACCCCTTGGTTTATCTTGATAGCTAAGGTTACATAAATATACAGGGTACATTTTTAACCAGTGCGCAAACTGTAACTATGAATTTAGCATTTAATTCTAGACCCCGTACCGTTATAATTGTACTTACATCACATATTTACCCTTAAGGTACGCTATATTAACTCAAGTTAGTACAAGTGTACGATTATGATGTGAAAGAGCGGAGCCTTCTAATACGGGCATTGTTGCTTAAAAGAAGGCTCCAAACACGTTTAAATGTTTTGTAACTTTCTATTTGTCACAATAAACTATTTTGTATTTGTATTGTATAATTAACTAGGTAATGTAATAAGCTCAAAGCGGCCATAGGTTTATTCACGAAACCCGAAGAAGATAGGTAATTGAATAGGTTTAGGTATAAAATGGCTAGGTTCTTACCTAAGCGTTAAGCACGGCAGATAATCCATGAACAAAACCAGGACAACTTGTTATCTTTTGTGTCACTTTCATTACGACGATGATTAGTACCTGCCTTGATCGATATATTTTACATATAATACCTACAGAATTATACAAATTGTACCAAAGAGCTTGATCAATAACTTAACGAGCTTTTCAATTTTTACATTTGCATTTGTAACCTACATTTCCAGTTTACGCTGATCTCGCACTGTACAATGCGAGATAAGCTTATGCAGGAAATGTATAGCTTGATGTGAAACCGTGTGTACCTACTGCGGGAGTGTGTTAAAATTTCTAAATAATTCCACTAACGCAGTGGATAGGTACACCTTGTAGGCATGACCCTTAATTACATTCTACTTAATGTGAGATCGTAATTATTACAATCCGGCCACTAAAACGTAGACTGAGTTGGTTGTTGCATAAGAAACGGCGACAATGTAGCCGTGTCCTAAGTGCATAGCGATGACAGCAAAAGCAAGATAGCAAATAACCTCTAAATATAAGGAAAAAAACAAGAAGGAACTACTAAGTCCGGGAGCATGTTATATCTGTCTTTGATAAGTTCTCTGTCTAGGTTTTTTTTTTTGGTTGGGAAATCATCAAATAACTTCATTCATATGGTATTTAGGTGACGGCCTTCACAGACGTCATTGTTAAATATAGCAAACAAATTGTAGGGTATGTTATTTAACAATAAGTAAAAATTGGTACCTACCTATTTTGTATATTTTCAAAAACAAAATATTTAATTTCACATAAACCTGTATGGGCACAAACGTCAGAAGCTAGGTGCATGGTTCCAATTTGTTGCTTCCTATGGAGAAGAGCCGGCAAGAAACTCCACGGTTACTCTTTAAAAAAAATGGCTTTTACTATGTTTTCAAATTACAGTGATAATAGGTATGGGAGGACAGTGCAGGCCTGTCAATAAGTACCAGGTACTTAGAGAAATCAAAATACAGAATAGAAAATCGTCTATAGAACAATTGCGCAATATGTACCTATCTACTTAAGGACTAACTAAGCTCACAGTAGGTAGAGTTCTACATCACATATCTTTAGGTGAAAGAATGACCTGACGTCAGACGCAATTCATAACAAGGAAAATAAACCGAATGTTTAATAAACACGCAATTGTCAATTTTGTAATAATTCATTTGTATGAGCTGACAATCACGTGAAACACAAAACTAAAAAAGCGAAGCCAACTAAAAAAGCGAAATCCTAATTGCACATGAAACGAAAAACAAAATTGCATATTAACTACCCATGAATTTTCTAAATGACAGCCATACATAACATTAAAATTTTAGCAACTACCCACTTTATCAAACTTCTTAGTTTAGTCACACACGTCAAATTTCCAGTGTTTTATAAACGAACAGCTGGTGCTGTTTTAGCTTTATTCACTCACATGAGTGAAATCTGTTATTGTCTTATTGACGTCCAATTTCTGCGGATTAAGTTGGTGCGTGCTTTTTTAATAAGATTAGTTTACGATCATTATTCAAGACCAAACAATGATTCGTCACTTGTTTATGCACGGAATCTCTGAACTAGACATTAATTAGGTATTACATACACGTTTATAATTAAGTCTATCTTTAGCCGGAAATGGTAGTTTTGTTTATCTTCTAGTTCAGGGGGCTCGCCTTCTTATCGTATGATAGCTAAAAATGGCGAATAATTGTGACGATATACCTACATAACATGTTTCCACACTTTCCACACTATCAGCTGGGTTATTCAAAGGTTGTCGCAGGTCATGCCCCTTATCGTATAGGTCTTCATAAAACTGTTTATCCACCCGTCTGTTGATCAGTTGGACTTCAAACGTCTCAGATAAAAGAACGAAGTATGTTAATAGTTGTTAATATTGGTCCTCGGTTGGTCTCTTGGCATTTAAATAGTGTTATTATTCGGATTGCGAAGCGGTGATTCATTGTTGGATCCTTTGTTGCAGTATTATATTGGAAGAAATGACGAAGATGGTGTTGCTTGGTGTGATGCTCTGGGTGGGAGTCACATTCGGGAGCCAGATTGCTCCGTACCCGCTAAATCTTATAATATCAACGGGTAAGTTCATCTTCATCCAATAACTAAACGGGGACCCTCCAAAAAATCAGTCGCTTCAATTGCATTTGGTAGACGATCAATTTGCGCATTAATGTGTATCAATCACGTAAAAATGTACAGTTGCGATTGAACATTTCGGGAATCTTTTTAAGATAGACAGGGTTCTAAACCGTTATTACTTTTGCAGATTTCAGTCATCCACCACCTATGTATGATTTTCCGTTCCCGAGTGCCGAAATGTTGAGGAGGTTACCACCTGTCACTGCATTACACACGAACAGATCAATAAGGATTAGCAAGCTAGAAGTGTCGATGTTGGAAAGATTGGAAATGAACTTGCAATCTGCTGGGATCTCTCCTAGAACTATCTCTCCCGCGCAGGGGCTTGCGATTGACGGTTCCGTCTCTGACAACGCCATGCAATATGAGAAGTCTTCCTTGACCATAACGAAGGCATCGCAGAATCTAGTTTACACTAGGTGCCGAAGGTATATGACTGAATAAGTTCGCTGTTATTTACATAAAGCCCTCGTGTCTATAGGTCTCAGTTTAACAGCTGTTTTGTTTGTTCACATTCAGATTCGGTTTGCAAAATGATGAGTGCGCGAGTTTCATCAGCACGTTGAATTTGCGCGACAGTGAGTTCGGTGGGGAATGTGCTGCTCTTGAACGCTTCCTGTGTCGTGCGAATAAGATGTCGTCAAAGTATCGATCTTTTGATGCTTCCTGCAACAACAAAGTGCGTTCTTCCTGGGGACAAGCACTTACTGGCTACAAACGTCTCCTGCACCCCAGATACGCTGATGGCATTGAAGAGGTTGGTTTCTATTCAATCTTGAATCTGTATTTTTTCTCGAATACTACTCATCAAGCTACTTGAGATCTGTTATATTGCCCTTTAGGTTTATCTATTAGTAAACAACTGGATTGCTATTACGTTGGTATATGGATTTTTTTACGATAACTTATCAATATTTATTGAGTCACCGTTTCGTTTATGAACCAAATCTGTGTTAGATAAGTTGTATGATTCTAAATTTTCCTTGTAGCCCCGTCGTGCTATAAGCCACAATGCCCTGCCTTCAGCTCGATCTGTCAGCACTAAACTAACTAGCAATCTGGATGTGCCTAACAACGGCAAGACCATGACTTTGGCTATCTGGAGTCAATTCATCTATCATGATCTGGTTCACACTCCTGTTCGCAAAACAAGTAAGTCTATTAAAATAATTGAAATAAAAATGTTACTGTAACTAATTGAAACGAATCCTTGAGTCATGACTGTCTGATTGAAACTCTAACAACACGTTACATTTGCAATTTTAATTTAGCACAGCTCACAATACCTACAGTCCACGTTTTATGATCAATTTGGCTAACAAATGCAGTACTATTGATATTTACATACCCACACCTACAAACCCACCTACTTCATTTCTTAGCGGTCAAAGCTATTCTCACCACTATGTTTTGTCACCAGTCCACACGAACCAAGCTATCCGGTGCTGCGGTAATGACGGCTTCCCCTTGTCTCCGAGGTACATCCACCCAAGTTGTATGCCGATCACCGTGCCCTATGATGACCTTTTCTACAAGGAGAAATACGTCAGCTGCATGGAGTACACCCGCTCTGTCACTACTTATAGAGGAGACTGCACCTTTGGAGCTGCTGAACAGGTAAGACTGCCTCATTTCTTTCGTTATTCTTATCTGGTAAACATAAAGCCAGTTCGGGTTTGGCGAGATATAGAGATGACAAATAGTTGTTTAGCAGTTGGCTTTTGAGCCTACCTGCAATAGCTTGTATTGGTAACCGAGAAAAAAATATGAGATATCAGTAGTTCATTTCAACATGTTGTTTTAGTTCCTGAAAGATGTGCGTTCAAAGAAATGTCTCGTGTACCTATTTGAGAAAGCTACGGATCTCATGAATCATTATTGATTTTTTGTAGGGTTTTTATTTTAAGAATATTCTAGAGTGTTAATAACAATTCCCGGTTCCTTGAACTCTTGTACCGCAAGACGCGCGTCATTTCATATCAGAAAAGGCAAAACAATTTCTGTGATACATACGATCATGTTCAAAGACTTTGTCTGTATATAACGACGCGTCATTGATCATGTATCGATGTCGTGTTACTTAGTTTGTATAATTTAGTGTCTTTGTATTTTGTCAATAAAGACTCCGTAATTTTGTATGTTTTCATTACTTTTCATATCACGTGTGCCTTTGACCGCTTTTCTGAATGAGTAATAGAATATTTTGATCAGTCGATTGAAGGGGATTTTCTGAGATCTCGTTGAATTAGTACATATTATTATTATTAACTTGCGTTTCTTGTTGCGCAACTAAGTATAATTTGAAAGTATAGGATACTTTCAAATTATAGGTACCTACATTTAAAGTTTATGTACATTTTAATAAAATGTAAAATTGCCTAAGTATTTATTTTACTATACTGATAAACATATATTTATTTTACTATATTGATCATGATTAATTGATTATGCATCAAAATATGTATTTAGACATAAAAGCAACGACAACATTATGGTTTCCTAATGAGGTAAGTAGTATGCGTTAGTTCTAATCGAGAGACGAATCGCGAAGACTATAACTCTAACGACTTTAAATTGACATTACTAAATTTTTCCTTACAGTATGTGCAATAACAATATATTTTTCTAATACATTGATCGTACTATGTATGGGTCCAAGAGTCCAAATATTTACAATGCTAATAGTTTCCCCTTATCGATTTGTACTCACTGAGTGGGTTCAATTGATAGCAAATACGGACTAATAAATAACACGCGCCAGGGGTACCTAGGTTCTAGTGGGTGGGACTAATAATAGTCTAGTCTAGATGCTTCTATTGGCAACGTGCTCTTACATAAGGGAATAGCAGACTAATTGGTATCTATTGCCTAACATAGTTCAATTCAGAAATTCAAGCTTGCATTCACTAGTTGTTTTGATTGCTGTTCGTCAACCAGATAAACTACGTTCGCGATTTATTTCAGACATGTCAACAAATACTTACCATTTATATGAAAAAAAAAAAATAACAGGCCACAAATAAAATTAAGTTTAGGTACCTACTCCACAAACGACTTCAAACATTTTATAGCTTTATCAACAGTTTTAGTAATTCTGAAATTAATTCAATTTACACTTACATAACATGAAATGGTGAGAGCAGAAGTGTCCCAGTCGTAGTGGCTGCGACAGAGTAGGTTCGAACCCAGACAATCCCTACTAATATTATAAATGCGAAAGTAATTGTGTCTGTCTGTCTGCCACGCTTTCACGTCCAAACCGCTGAACCAATCGTCATGAAATTTCGCAGAGATATAGCCTGGGATATGGACAAGGACATAGGCTACTTTTTTACGCGATAACCGACATCCGATAACCGATTGTTGTTTTTAAGCTGCTTCAAAGCCATCCTAATCTCGTACAAGCTAACGTCCGGGATATCTTCGGTGCAGTGTCCGGTCAATCTGGCTCTTGGGTCATTTGCCAGATTCGTAACGGGGTTGCTTGTTGACGTGTATAACTGTCCATAGAAACTCGATCTCTCTCCACAGCTCAGGCTTGGAGGAAACGATCCTGCCATCATTGGTCTTCAGTTTCGCAATCTGACTCTGCCTAATAGACAGATCTCTTGAAAAGATCTTGGAGTCCTTGTTCCGCTCTATTGCGTCCTTTATACGGCCCGTATTAAAACGGCGAAGGTCGCTTTTCAAGGACTTATATGTAGATCTGTCTATTGAGCTGTCGGTACTTTAGCGCGTCGTCTGAAGACTGCAGGATCATTTCACGCCTCTTCTCCATTAGCTGCAGAGTAGGATCAGAGAGTTTCTTTTTGCCATTAGTACGACGGGTCTTGAAGACCTTAGCCCGACCGTACGGACAGTTTCCACGAACCCATCATTATAATCGTCCACGGAGCTCCCTAGGCACTCGAAACGATTCTGGAGTTCGAGCTGAAAGCTCTCGGGGTTTTGGACTTGGATCTATGCTGGACGGAGCGTAGACTTCATTAGCCGACATCTTTCTAGCTTGATGTTGATATTCAATGTGCCTCTTACCATGCGGTGATCGTTGATTCCGTTTTTCATCGCGTTGATCACAGAGACATCGTTGAATGTTTGCTTCTTCGTCGACATAATGAAGTCATATACGAGCACCCTAATTGTGTAACTCACGATTCATCATAATCTGTTTCGTTTTGAAACAGATTGTTTAACTATTGCTTCATATGTTCGAAAAATGTGTCTATTAACAACGTAAATAACGCAATGTATACTGTTGAAATGTCAAATTGAAACCGATTATGATTAATCGTGAGTTACGCAATTAGGGTGCAGAAGATTCCGAAGTTCCGAACGCAATTATGTTACACAATTTCCCTGCGGGAGTGCCCACGTCATTTGCCTCATAATAGAGATATCCGGAGTAGTTCACAAACATGCGATTGATAAGGACTGACGATGCTACCCGGACAAAAACAGTTTTTTGTAAAACCTAGCTATACAATACAATGGGTGGACGCATGATGTTATTACGATAGACAAACTTGATTGATTCATTGCAGTTCGTTTGCCTTGCAATGCGACCCTGTTCAAATAATTAAATGCACTTTTCCTGATGATTGCGCTAAAATACAATAAACACGTCTATGCATTTACCTATTTTTTATGCAGATTAACTGGAATTGTTATTCAAACATTGCAAAATACTGTTTTGTTTATTTCCTTCAACATTTATTATATGCTATCGCAATGCGTGTTAGCAGTATCTATTTGTGAATAATGAGTGAAATAAGCGTAGGTTTAATCACTTGAAACTTACTTTCGTCTTCTGTGAAATAAATGACATAATAGGTAAAAATATGCTTTCCTATCTACAAATAAACTGGAATTCTTCATTCGTTTCATGTCACACTCCCTGTAAAGACAAAATATGCCTATGTAATGAAAGGAACTTATTTTCATTTGCCGGATGTTAACTAAATTCGCACCCACACAAGACACTATATGACGATATTGCTAATCCATTGCTACATATGTTCAAAAAATTGTCTACTCAAAAACGTAAAGAACGCAATGAATGTTGTTGCACTGTAAGAATTAAAGCTATTCCCTACTGTCAGCTGTTGTTCAATGTTTTCGAATTGTATTTGTACATCTATAACAGTTACCTATGTTAAGTAAAAAGGCCATGAGTTTATATTCGATTCTGGTTACACCGACCTACACTAGGTTATTATTAATTGTTATAGAAGGATCGTAAGGTGTCCTGAATTTCTTAAATAGGTCCGTTCTTTGGTATTGTTCGTCAAATCGTTGAGCTCCTCAAGTTCTGAGTTGAGCCGTATGATTACTGATACATGCGTGCACTGAATGGACAGGTCCACTCAATCTGTGTGGTTCTTTCCTCAAAAGACCATTTCAGACACCAATCCACATGGTCTTCACATGATCTAACCAAGATTATATTATTATCTGGACTTTAAAAGAGACTGTGACCTCTCAGTTTGTTTCGGCCTTTCTTCTCAGAGTAGTCAGATAAGAAACGCCGACCTCATCTAGTTTAAAAAAAATATGATTGACGTGTAAAACTCAAAAGTGTTTGTGTACAAACCTACTTACAGAAATAAAATCATTTATCATTTATTGTTTTCCTTGAGGTTTCTACAGACTCTTTACTGAAAATTCTTTTTAGACGACTCAACACCGACAGGGTATTTCTTACATCCGTATCTAACTCATAAGCATAGTACATTGATGACTCTTATCTTTATTAATCAATGATTGCATTACCTAGTAAATAAGATCCCGGAACCATTTATAACCCCTGATCACTGCATATATACTTATATCAATAAAGCACAAGGTTTCAAATCAATTATAGACTGAAGTACCCAATTAAATGATACCTAATTAAAAGTAATTACGTATTTACACTGAAGTCGTTGACAATTACCAAGAAATTTGTCATAATCAGACTGTACTTATGCATGTTTTTCTTTCCTCCCAGATGAACCAAGCGACTCACTTCCTGGATGGGTCCAACATCTACGGAGCCAACAGCTGGGATGCTGCAGCTTTGCGCGAGGGAACTGGTGGTCTACTGAAGACTTCCACCATTGAAGGAGAGGAACACCTGCCTTTGGCTGCCAATCCTTCTGAGAAGTGCCTTGTGGATAGCAGCTCTGCTACTTGCTTTAATGCGGGTAAGTCCCAAATTCATAAGCATACATTAAGCAGCCTATAAGGTTCCCACTGCTGGGACAAAGAGCCCTCTGCCCTCTTTGTGAGAGGGAGTGGGCCGTAATCCACCACGAGGGCCCAGTGCGGGTTGGTAGATGTGACATGTCTTCGAATTTTTGGTTCTAAGACATGTCGGTTTACTCTCGATGTTTTACACCTACAACCTACATCTCGTAAGTCACGGTCCGGTCCAGTGAGGCATCACTGCTCCATTCAAATAAATACATTTTAAATTAACGCTAGAAGTATTTGGCAAGATGTCTTAATTGGCATAGCCTATTAGCCGACGTTGTTGAGTTTTTACTTTCGTCACGGTTCATTGTCTGATGAGATATGGAGTGTAAATATTGATGGGATATACTCGTATATTGAAAATAATGTAAGTAGGTAGCAACCTAAAGATATTTTGAAAAACACTAAATTCAGATTTTTTATTAGCTAGAATAGAATGACAACTGCGGTCGACCGTTTTTTGTCAACATGATAGTTATGCTATATTAACAGCTGTCATTTTGCTCCAGCAAATTAAAAATCAGAGTAAACTAATGGGAATCTACTTTAGTAGGTTAGGTAGTAATTATTACGCCCAGTAAGGTATTGAACAGAAAAACGTATAAAAAATTGACTCAATACTCACCACAAAGGTGTCCAATGATCTCATAGGAAATACATGACATTATTTGTTTTGATTTGGATATTTTAAACACGTTCGACTACTGGTCGCGAATTGATAAATCAACAAAAGTTACCAATAAAGTTCTTTAAAAGTTAATGTAGTTTACATTTTCAGGGTCAAATTAAATTAGCTAGAGAGACTTCGCAGACGTAATGGGTATCGACATCTTAACATGATAAAATAAAATAAATGTCAATAGGCCCGCCCCCTATTGCATGGGACTTAAACGTAACTGGCTAAATATGGGTGTGATGAACAGGGCGTGATGTTAAGTTGTTATGTGAATTCAGGTAAATAAACAACAAGCGGTCGTTAATCCCCAAAAAGAAAAAAAAAACCAGCCAATTCAATTCGACTATATGGATATTACATACATTAAAATGAAGTTCAAGTAAACCCGACAACTCTAGGTATTAAACCATTATTTACAAACTTGTTAAGTGCCATGTGGCAATACGATGATACTGATAACGACGTAGATAAAGAGATTATGTTATTAAGATAATAATTCCTTTAATGATTCTGTCGTTAGATAAGATAATGTTTGAAAAAAAATGTTTCTGGGTAAATTCCATCATATCTTAGACTCGAATGTTCTGATTCTTTATTTTGAACTACTTAGCTTCTGACCGCGGCTCCATTCGTGTGGAGGCCAACTACGAAGAATCTTATGGTACTTTGTAAAACTCTAGCTTCCCATTATTCAAAGAATTTTCGGAATCGGTTCAGTAGTTCCGAAGAAAACCCCTTACATACAAACTCACAAACTATACCTCTTTATAATATGGAAAGTGCACTACTAAATCAATGTGTATAAGTTAGTGAATTTATTGATTAAAGGCTCCCGCAGAGCGGAGCGAAGCGACATCGCCACGCGACTCGAGTAGATCAATTTCCATGAAGTTTTTGTAGAAATTGTTCTAGTAGAGACGCGTGGCACCGGTCTGCGGGAGCCTTTAATCAATAAGTTCAGTAACTTATGTAATAGTACACAGTAGACCAATCACCTAGTTTCAGAATCGATTTATCAAAGTCTGTCATTCAAGGGCGGCAGGGCGTGTTGCTCATTAAGAATCCAAGATGTCACATTGATTGAATGCTTTCGATTGATCGTACATTCAAGATAGTACAGACGCCAGCACATCAAGCCATCCCAAAATCTAAAATTTTCCCAATTGAACATGCACCTTATGCATATGTGATAAAGTTGAAAATCTATCAAAGAAATGACAGAATGGGGTGGCTTGATATGCTGGCGTCTGTACCATACCCACTTTCGACTTCGGTTTCATTGAACTCTGTGATCTATCTGATTAAAATAGATTCTTAAATTTTTGTTTTGTCCTTCGTTGTCTTTCAACGAAGCTAAGGCGATGACTGGTTATTTAATTATTAATTAAATGCGTCATTACAAAAACAGTTTTAACCTCTTCAAGTTGTTCTAGAACATTCATTCATGAATTTTTGCCACCAATATATTAAAGTAAGTAAGTAAAAGTATATTTATTTTCTCTTCACAAATGTACAGTAGTAATGCTTAAAATTAGCTGTGGACAAGTTTACATTTATGAGAGACTGGTGCCTGAAATAGGCATTGCAAGCAACGCCTGTGGTACAAGTCACCAGGGCCCCACGTCGCTTCATATGTACAAGCTTACATTGGGTAATTCTATGATACGAAGAGAATAAAATTTTAGTAAATATATATACAGGATACAAAAAAAAAAAAAACAAGTTAATTAAAATAACATAACGATAAAGGAACTTTCAAAAGTGAATTAAATTTCGACTGTGTGTTGTGTGCGTGCGAAGGTGTAAGTGAGGTGTATAGTGTGTGTTGCAGTGTTATGTGTGAGAAATTTGAAAAAAACAATCAAGTTAGAGGAATCAATAATTTTTCAGTTTCATCATAATCCATTGTTTTAAGCCATTCAATCACAGAGGCCTTACAACCCCTTTTGGGCTTTTGGTAGATGGAAAGAACGGTGTTTGCCTTGTTGTAAATAAATGGACCAAGGAAGCAATAGAATTTGTGAGAGAAACTAGTTTTAAATAGGGGGTTATGGCATACCGTACCCTTCCTGCGTTTTCCTTTAGATAGTTCCATATTGAAATTCAACTGGGAGTGTTTTTTTTGTATTATTTTTAATAAAAACGACTGTCTGACTGTCAGGACATCCCATTTTTTGTAAAGTTGGGCGGTAGGGAATCGAAAAGGAAGTCCCGCTCCAACCTTGAGAATTGCCCGTTGCGCTCTTTCAACCTCCAAAATGTGAGTTTTTGCGGCCCCTCCCCACGAGTCTACGCAATAATTTATAAGAGACTGGCAAAGAGCATCATATACCATTTTGATGGTTTGACGGTCAGCAATATGTCGGAGTGTCTTAAATATATAAATTACCTTGCGAAGTCTGGTAACAAGAACCTGCAGGTGGGATTTGAACGATAGCGATTGGTCTATAGTGATACCTAAGTATTTGAGGGAATCCGTTCTTTGGAGCGTTGGACAGTCGCAGCCAGTCAGCATCGGGTGGTGGCATGAATGCGCTGTGATAGATAAAGCCGTAGGCGGTAGAAGATTTTTTTTCAAAGCAAATGTAATATATTTCGTCTTAGTGGCATTTAGTGTAAGTACATTGTTCTTAAGCCACGTGCAAACAGTCTGAAATCCATCCTGCGCTTCACGAAAAACATCATCCCAACTCTTTCCGTAGAATAAGAGAGCAGTGTCATCAGCGAACGTCAGAATTTTTCCGTTTTTGAGTTTCAGCTTACAAAGATCGTTGATATACACTAAAAACAGAGAGGGCCCAAGTATACTTCCTTGCGGAACACCATAGCTTACATTGACCTCATCACTGGTCCAGCCATCTATTCTGACTCTCTGTGTACGATCATTGAGATAGTCTTCAAACAGGAGGAGGGGAAGTCCTCTCACTCCAATTTTGTCTAGTTTCTTCAAAAGGTGTGGGACAGAGACCGTGTCAAAAGCCTTGGCTAGATCCAAGAATATGGTTAGGCATTTTCTTTTGGAGTCTAAATTGGAGACAATATAATCAGTAAGCTCATGCACTGCGTCAGCTGTCGTTTTCCCACAGCGAAAACCAAACTGAGACGCTGCAAGAAGGCTTTTTGACTCCAAGAAACTCATAAGGCGGTTATTTATTAGACGCTCTAAAATCTTAGACAAGGTGGGTAGTATTGAGATTGGCCTGTAGTTATTGACACAGTCTCTGTCACCGCTCTTAAAGATGGGTTTAATTAGAGCCGTTTTAAAGACCCGAGGAAAAACACCCGTAGAAAGGGCCAAGTTACAGATATACGTAATGGGAGGAGTGAGTAACTGCTTGTATCTTTTGATGATTTTACCCGAGATTTCGTCCACTCCCACTGCACAATTCTCCCTCAGGTTTGAAATAAGCAGCTCAACTTCATTATCGTCCGTAGGGAGCAGGACGAGAGATTCTGCCGTATTTGTATAATTTTGGCCGGATTGGTCAGAACAACTAGCTATGTTTTCGCTTGCTAATTTTTCAGCCAGTCTTTTGCCCACACTTGCAAAAAAGGTGTTAACCTCATTGACACTCTTTTTAGGGTTCTCGTTCGATATAAGGTTGGATGAAGAGTCAGGCTGGTTTGATTTGCCACAAATCGTTTTGATAATACCCCAGACTTTCTTTTTGTTCTTGTTAGCCTTTGCAATCTCTTGCCTTTCAAACAGTATTTTATGCTTTTTTAATAGTGCATTGCAATAATTCCTGTAACGCTTATAGGTAGTTAAGATGGTTTCATTATCTGGGTTCTTTTTAACCTTTTTGTAGAGATTGTCCCTATTCTTCATGCAGCGCAGTAAACCATCAGTGATCCAAGGTTTGTTTATTCGCCTTCTTGATGGTGTTTTAATTGTTGTGGTATTCTTTACCATGGTTGTGCTTATTAATGATGTCAGAATTTCAGCTGCACTATTGGCGTCGCCACAAGTAAGTACAGGCGCAAAGTCTAGAGTGTTCATTGCAACATCCAATTCTTTATAGTCTATACGTTTATAAGTCTTCCTATCGCAAGCTAACTTAGCGCCCAAGTTAAGATTGAAAGCCACACTTTCATGATCTGTTATTGAGGATTCGATAACGAAGCAAGTGGCTTTTGATTTTGTTTTAACTATTACGTGATCTAGGCAAGAGTCGCCATGGGTTGGCATAACGTTCCCTGGAAGCATACCATGGCTTGCTAAGATGTTAAGGTACTCATGGGAGCGTTTGTCGCTAGTGCTAGGTTTGATGTTAATATTTATGTCTCCACACAGGATTATATTTTTGCAACTTTTTAGTTCTGTCAATAGAGTATTCAGTGAATTAATAAAGTTGGTGATGTTATATTTACTCGGTGGGCGATAAATGCTAATTATAGACGTATCAGAGTCTGTTTTCAACACGAGGCAGTTTGCATCACTTACCTGTGGTTCGTCAACCAATACCTTTAGCGTATTTTTGTAATACATGACAACACCCTCGTTTTGAGATTATGGGATGTTGTAGCAACATAGTTATAACCATCCAAAGCGGGTACAGACCTACCTGAGGCAAGCCAACACTCAGTGAGCACTATGACATCCCAATTTACGTCTGATCTACAGAGCAGAGTACTGAAATTAGACATGTTGCAGTTAATGCTTCTGATATTCTGGGAGATCAAACTAAGATTTTTTCCACTACAAGGCAGATGGCTTGCAATGTTGTTGATGTCACATCTAACTGAGTTAGCCACCGAGAAAGAATCCAAGCCCAAATGTATGGCTTCAGTATCTGAGTTTTTAGAATCGAATTTTATTTGTTTATTACAATGGACAAGTTCAAGGACTTCTTAAATATGAAAATAACGATATGAGTCATCTTCATTTAATATAAGACCCTCAATGGGTCAGCTAAATAGTTGGATAAAGATTGATTACTTCATCATTTCAGCCGAAAGACGTCTTCTGCTGGACATAGGCCTCCCCCAAAAGGAGATTGCTTACTTACTGATTGTAATAAAAACAAATAAGTCGCGAAATGTTTTCATGAATAATATTTTAACACATCGTAAAACTGTTAAAGAGTGCCTGCTGCCTGTTTTTAATTCCAAACCTCTACTAAATGTCCAAATTACATTACTGATGGCATGTTTGTTTTTCTCTCCAGGTGATGCCCGTGCTAACACCCATCCCTGGTTGGCCAGTATGTACTCCATTTGGGTGAGGGAACACAACCGCATCGCTCGCTCCCTGGCTAACCTCAACCCTGACTGGAACTCAGACAGACTGTACCATGAGGCTAGGAGGATTGTCATTGCTGAAATTCAGCATATTACCTACAAGACCTGGCTACCTGCATTGACTGGTAAGAATTTTATATTAAAATAAGAAATATGGCCATAGACACCAATGGATTTTTCCCTATCTATTGACAAGCAGCAAGAAGCTGTACAAATTACTTCATTTGAAAAGAAAACATTTGATTACGTAAAACCTAGTAACCAACTTACAAAATGCATTGTAGCCACATGTGTTTTTTCATACGCCTTTTATGTTTTTGCAACATAAAAACGGCTTTGTGTACAGATTTTCTATAGGCATTATATTCATAAAAAAATGTGTTAAACAAAATCATTTACAACACTCCGGTGTTTCAACAACCGTTGCTAATGAATGTTAATTCTTATTTTCACAGGAAAGACATTCGATGAGCTGTATGAGAGCTACGACACTGGGTACAACCCAGACATTGACCCCACCATTACAAACTCCTTCGCCACAGCCGGTTTCCACTTTGTCAATAGTCTTTTGGATCAAGACATCGAGCTAGTTGATGAGAACAAGAAAATGGCATCACACCGTCTCTTGAACAACTACTTCAAACCTGAGCTGGTCTCACAGAAGGGAGGATTGGAAAAGATCTTGAGAGGAATGATCAGCCAGAAGATCCAGGAATTAGACTTCAACTATGATGATGATGTAAGTTTTTTTGAGATTTATGTTGATAGAAAAGGAAAAAAGCGGCCAAGTGCGAGTCGGACTCGCCCATGAAGGGTTCCGTAGCAGCACGTAACATAATACGATTAATGACGTATTAAAAAAAAAAAAACTATTTACTAGATCTCGTTCAAACCAATTTTCGGCGGAAGTTTACATGGTAATGTAAACTTTTTTAGTTTTATCATTCTCTTATTTTAGAAGTTGACACACACATTTGTAGACACACATTTTAAGTGTCTCTCGCGCAAACTATTTAGTTTAGAAAAAAATTATAATCGAAATCTCAATATCATTTTTGAAGACCTATCCCTAGATACCCCACCCCACACGTATGGGTTTGATGTTTTTGTTTTGAGTTTCATTTCTAAGTATGGGGAACCCCCAAAATGTATTGTTTTATTTCTATTTTTGTGTGAAAATCTTAATGCGGCACGCAGAATACATCTACTTACCAAGTTTCAACAGCATAGGTCTTATAGTTTCGGAAAAAAGTGGCTGTGACATACGGACGGCAAAGACAGACAGATGGACATGACGAATCCATAAGGACTCCGTTTTTTGCCATTTGGCTACGGATTTCCCTACGGATTTATAGTAGCAATGAAATACAGGATACAATTTTAACCAGGGCGGAAAATAGGCGGTCTAGAATGATATGCTGAATTAATGGTTACAGTTTGCGTACTGGTTAAAAAATTAACCTGTATAGGCAGAAAACGCAGTCTTAGATCAGGGTGGCAGAGACAACGAATTTTGATCCGGAATAACAAGAGAGGAAGATAGGGAAGATTAACCTCTGAATGAAAATATTTTTATAAACGTCGAAGGTGACAAGTACTTTTGACGTAAGCAGACGTTAATCGGTAGGCTGAAGTAATTATGAGTCGTGATTCAATGTCAAATAACATACGAATGTCGAATTGTCAATGCTAAAGTAGGTAGTCAATACTGGGATTTCCAGTAATGAGCTCAAAAGGTACGTTTAATATGGTAACGATGGTAACATGTTAAGTGAAGTATATACAATTCACACATTTATCCTAATAAAATTCGTACCTAACGATCTCTGACTGATCAAATTTATTTTTCCTAACCGTTGTAGGCACTTCACCTTGAAAACATACCAGAGTATATTGACAAATTAGTTATGTTATTGTATTTATAGAATGTGATATATGCAGAGCATAAAACATTTTAAAACATTCGAATGTTAAAAGAAATAATACCTGTATAGTTTTTTACAGCACTGGCATATAAAAAGAATAATTGAAAATTCATTTCAAACTACTTCCCGAGTATGAGTCGAGTGTAGCTGAGAAAAATAACAAAGCGCAGAGTTATATGTTATGAATTTTCATCCAACGTTTGTTCTTGCCTTGAACAATGGTTGAATGTCACATTGAACGTGTTTGCCTTAAGTAAATAATGTGTAGCTCTGAAGAAACATAGCACAGATATAATATTTACATCATGTGATAGGTATGGCTGATGAGGATACTAATTTAAATAACAATATATTCATGTAGGAATTTTATATCCTAAAAGACTCAAATTAAATTAAAATACAACAATACGTATAGCATTTACGCAGATCCATAGCAAAACTGATTGGATCACTATTCAGTCAATTTAACCTGTGGCCGTTTCTAACAATAAAATAAAATAAAATACAAAATGTATTTATTTGCAACCAAGAATGCACACCAAGTTGTAGATTTCCCTGGCTCCTGTGCTAGTTATATAACTGTGATGCAGGAGCCAGTGTCCTCCCGTAAAACATAAACACAGTGATCAGGGTGCTTACTCTCGAATATAATTCCGATAGATCGACATTGGAATTGTCAGTCAAACGTCAGGGATTGGCTAGACAGAGTGAGTCCAGCCAATCCCTGACGTTTAACTCAACCAACTGACGTTTGACCAATGTCGATATAACGGAATTATATTCCAGAGTAAGCACCCTGTTGTGTGACAACACAAAAAGTAAAAAAAACAAAGCAAACAAACAAAAAAAAAATTGTGTTTCGTTTACGATTTTGTGCTAAGAGTATTATCGTATAGTAAACTATAGTTGTACCAAAGTATCCCCATTAAAATAAATATGCTGTCACGGCTGGTGCAAAAAATCAGATACTTACCCACATTTCGATTTTCTCTTCTATTTCTCTACTCTATTAATCGAAGAGGATTAATCGTGGCTTTTCTAAGCAGTTTTAAGAGCGTTTATTCTGAAAATGGGCAACGTCGCAAATAGCTGTCAAATATTTCACTGTTATGATTAATTTGGCAATATTACTGTATTTAAATATTGCTAATTAGTGACCTAAATGTATGATCACTAGCAGCGCTCCGCGGTTTCACACGCGTAGCTGCCGTTCCCGTGAGAATACGGGGATAAAATATAGCCTATGTTACCCGGGGATAGTTTAACTTCCCAACAGTCGAAGAATTTTTCAAATCGGTTCAGTAGTTTCGAGCCTATTCAATGAAAACAAATAATCAAATCTTTCCTCTTTATAATATTAGATCTTTATATTTTAGATGAAATGCAACAATTAATATTTTAACACCGTATATTTTGATTTAGATGTAAAAAAAGAACTTGGAAACATTCCAAATGCCCCTTTTTACACCTAAAACGGTTACAACATCAAATTCAGTGTTATAATTGCAAATCATTATTCATATTTTAGGTCACTAGTTAGCGATATTTCGTATTTCCATACAGAAATCTTAACTAATTAATAAAAACAGGTAAATAATTGACAGCTATTTGCGACGTTGGCAACTTTCAGAATAAACGCTCTTAAGCGCGGCGAGGAAGTGTCCTTTTTGACTTCTAACCACAGCAAAACATTTTGTTTAATTTCTGTGGTACCTAACTCATTAACACCAATTGATTCTTTTGTACTAACTTTACCACCTGAACCTATTAGAAAACGAATTGCTTTGTCTATGTACCTACCTAGCCATACTTTGTAACTAACATTGACGATGACTGCAGACAATAAATTGCGCGTTTAGGTGACTTCTTCAAAACCGGTTAAATATTGGTCTACAAGTATACAACATAATAATATAAGCTATTTATAACCTTATCATCAATAATGTGGCTTTGGTGTTAGTTATCAGCAATGAATTAAATACACATGCAATTAAAGTCGGTAGAACCAATAATAATTGCTTACTAATGCATATTGTTTATGCTTAGTATCGCTCTCTGCATGTTAGCTTCATTAGCTATATTTAATTACCACATCAAGTTCCTTTATGCAAATTAAACTATTATGCCAATTAAATCAGTATTGCAGGTTATCGACAGCTTGTATTATTAAAAATCATGCATGTTATTTGATTTTGCAGTTGGATCTAATAATTGATTATTCGATTCTCACTCTACATCGTAATGTGAATGAGATGTAGGAGTAGCATTAGCACCTTCAACCCAAATGTTAAATTTTAAGTTCTATCGTCCAAGTTCTAAAGACTAATTTTCTTCAACAGCTCCGTCATCAATGGCTGGGTGGTCTTGACGTGTTGGCAGTGGATGTTCAGCGTGGTCGTGACCATGGGCTGCCTGGATACACCCAGTATCGTACGCTCTGTGGATTGCCTGCTGCTACCGGCTTCGAACAACTTGCTGATGTTATTCCGGAGGAGGTATGTGTCCAGTTAGAAATTGAATTTCTGACTTAAATAATAATGGATTTTATATATTCCCGAAGAACTAGTTTGTTTTTGCCCAAATACAATGAGACTATTTGAAATCAAATACGTAGGTAATCTATAATGAATTCGACGAGAAGAAAGTAAAAAAGATGCACAAATTCGTTACTCCGATACCTCACAAAAAGAACTCGGAGAAAGGATTAGAATCATACATTTCTGAATGCCTTATTCTGAGAACCTTCTAAACATCCAGCCTAAACATTTTAATTAAACAGTTCTTTTATTTACAGACGATTGACAAACTGTCAAAACTGTACGAGCAACCTGGTGACATCGACCTGGTAATCGGTCTGATGGCGGAGACGCCTATACCTGGATCACTTCTTGGACCCACGGCTATTTGTGTTATAAGTGAGTATCAAATAGCACGTATAAAATACAATATTCTAGCTGAAGGCATTGGGTTTCCAGGGTCGCGGATTTGTTCGAAAGAGTTACCGTGGTCCTCACACAGGCAACTGAATACGTCTGATACACCCTCCCGCTCCGCCCAGAGCGGGAGAAGTTATTTGATGATTTCCCATCAAAAAGAAAGCCCTTTGGTTTTTGGAATCTATATAAATAAAAAGAAAAGTTCTGACTGACTGACTGACCAACGCCCAGCCCAAACCCTTGGACCTAGAAACATGAAATTTTGCACAGAAGTTCCCTTTATAATGTAGACAAGGAATAAGGAACGATTTTTCGAAATGCAACCCCTAAGGGGGTTAAATAGGGGATGAAAGTTCCGCGCGAGCGAAGCCGCTGGCAAAAGCTAGTGAATGAATATGTGATATAAATATTATATATTGAATATAAAGATTGGCCAAATCAAAAAAAATATGTACCAATTCAGTCTTCTTGTGAAAATGCGCAATTGAAAGATAATGCGTGTTCCGTAACCATACATTTTTTTATCTATGCGCGCACTGTGCTTGCGAACGAATGAGATGTGTGCATTCCAAGATGGTAGCAATAGCAGTTGCCTAAGTGCGCGCTCCCGGTAAAAAAAAATCCTTGGATGAGGATTAGTCGTCGCTAAACAGCTTCTATCTGGACTGATTGTGATTCCTGAAGGCTCATATAGTGCAGTAAAGACTTTGGTGCACCAATTTGTGAGTGGATAATCGGACCGGCCGGTCGTCGTGCAACGCCAGCCACGTGCCACCTCAGGTCAAGATTCCCTCGAAAGGCCACAGGAGGCTAGCAGGTGAGTGACGTACTTTATGCTTGGAAGGTCTAACGGTCTCCCCGCGAGCAAGCACAGTTAATCATGTTCAACTAAAACACGTACCTATCGAAAACTGAGTTTGCCCTCCAATGTACCAACATCGGCTTGGTACATTTTTTGGTGCCGAAACCAGGGAACAACAGATATAATTCGATAATATTCATTCGTTTACCCGTTAACAATAAAGTTCTCGTAAATTCTTAGGTAATTTTCAACATTAAACGCAAAGAAATTAAAATATATATTTTTTTCCACTTACCCTCAACTATTTCTAACTTTAGGGCAATTCGTTTTAGATCGGTTTATATGCATTAGACTAGTTTATTTCGTTAATCGTTAAAAAACAAAAAGTGTATTATCAAACGTGCAAAATTTTATCATCGTTAAATTCTTTGTGTGTCCTATGCATTCTTGTTAATTTGCTATAAAATCGTGTGGCTACACGTATTTCGTTGTTATATTGGTCAGTGGGTCGTCTTAGGGGCGATCGAAGTTGTCATACAAATTAATATAGCATCGAATCGAAACGTAAATAACCACAAATATCCAAACATAAAATTGAAATTTGTATTTTTTCATCGCCGCCATATTAGTTGGAGTAGTTCTTTGTTCTACGATTTGAAACTAAATTGAACCATAGACAAATTGAATTTTGTATAAGTATCGTTTAGTTTCTTGGTCTTTCTATTCAATGACAATATTAATTTGTTAGCCTATCGTTGTAGTGATTGAATGAATGAAGTGCGATTGAACAGTTGACGAACGGTGTTCAGATTGGGCGTTCTATTCAGTTTGAAACGTTTGTTTACATTTTTTATTAGTATTTGGTTGAACCTAACGGTGCCATTAATTGTTCATTATAAAATCTTATTATTAAATATAGATTGTTTTAACGTTATTAAGGCTAAGTAATAAACAAAATGCCTTATCATTCTAAAAAATCATTACGCAGATTGAGTAAAGGTAAATCGGTTGAAGTCGAATACCCAACTGAACGCGACTTACCGGTATTGCGTAGAAAACGTACTTTAGCGTTCAATAGGTTATCTAAGTCGCTTGAAGTCGCTCGTTTAGCGCAAAATAATGAATGTGATTTAAGTACATTTTTGGCACATTACTCAGACTTAACTAAAATAGTAAATAACTTTGAAGAAGCCCATGATGACATACTTAGCCTATGCGATCTTACAGACCAACAACAAGCGGAACAAGATAGTATCAGATCCGAATTCGACGAACGATATTATGAGATTTTAGCGATACAACGACGCTTAACGAAGGTCGATGTGCCTAAAGAATATAACGATGAGCTAAATAAATCTCATAATGAGTCGTCGAGTGTACTCAAAGTAAAATTACCTAAAATAAACTTGCCGCAATTCAGTGGTAACATAAAGTTGTGGCCCGAATTCTTCGATATCTTCACGTCGCTGATTCACGAGAATGGTTCACTTTCGGATACGGAGCGCATGCACTACCTCGTCTCTAGTCTCACTGGTGATGCGTTAGCGCTCATAAGAACCTTTCCTGTGACGGGTTTATACTACCACGAAGCATACTCTGCATTGGTTGCGCGGTATAAAGACAAGCGGGAACTTGCCTTTACTTGCTGGAAGGAGATCTTGAACGTTAACCTGAAAGCCAACTCACCCATTGATTTACGACGTGTCCTTGATTCTTTCAACGAAAATCTATCGATTCTCAAACGGCAAGGGCTACCGACGGACCAGTGGGATTTTGTAATCTGTTACCTTTTACTATCGAAAATGGATTCAAAATTGCGTTGTGCTTTTGAACAAGTTAATACTTCTCACGAGTTTCCAAAATACAAGGATCTCATCGATTTTCTGTACAACAGATGCGAAGCTTCGGTTCGCGACACACACTTCTCCGCAAGTGGTAACGATAACCGCACCAACGAAAAACCACATAAGTCGAGTGGTTTACGGGATTCTAACGCCGCGGTCGTAAGTAAAAAACATACTTCGACATTTCTATCGAATAAAGTAGTTGACAAACCTCTTGGAGCTGCGCCCTCATCATCGAATTTAACCACATCGAACGCAACTCCACCATCGTCGTCAACATCGTCGTGTCCTTCACGAACTGATCTTGTGCCACCAACTGAACCTCGAAAGTACAAGTGTCCGTTCTGTGGGGAGGATCATTCCATTAATCAGTGCAAATCTTTTACCGACAAATCTGTTCAGGAACGACTTGATTTGGTGAAGACCAATCATTGGTGCTTCAACTGTTTGAAGCCCTCACATGGTCTCAAAGATTGTAAATCAATGTTTACGTGTCAAGTGTGTCATCAGCGTCATCACACCTTGCTACATCAAGATCTAGATGTTTCGAAAACTGATAATACCGAAAAGGCCACTACCTCGCAGGTCAGTGTACTTACCAATATCGGCGATCGTTCCATGGTTCTGCTGTCCACAGCTAATATCGAAATTCGTGATTCATCGGGTCGTTATCAGACATTTCGTGCGCTGATTGATTCCGGAAGTCAGGCCCACTTCATAACTGAACGTGCTACTGAACGTTTAGGTCTCCAACGAACGCAGTCAACGCATAGGATTCACGGCCTAGGTCATGCTTCAACATCCGCTAGTGGTACAATCTGTTTAAGCGTAGGTGTCCACGACAACGATTTGTTTAGTATTGAAGCGTTAACATTACCTAAGATCTGTGGCAATATGCCAGTCGTTAAGCTGAACAAATCTGCGTGGCATCATATTCGAAATCTCAACCTAGCGGATCCTGATTGTCACTTACCTGGTCAAATCGATGTCCTTCTCGGTGCTGAGGTCTTCCCTTCACTCCTGTTACCAGGTAGTGTTAGTGGAGGATTGCAGCAACCATCTGCAATCAACACTGTATTCGGCTGGATCCTACTAGGAAACGTCAGTTGCAGTGATAATCACGAACTGCCAAAGTCGTTCTTCGTTTCAAACGATAATCTTCTCAATGAGCAGGTTGAGAAGTTCTGGGAAATGGACAACATTCCTCAGTCTTTAAAATTAACACCGGACGAAGAACTCTGTGAACAGAAATTCGTTACCGAACATTCCCGCGATGCTTCAGGGAGGTATACCGTAACCTTGCCTTTCAAAGATAAAGACAATTATCAATCTTTTCCTGGATCGCGAGAATCTGCTTTACATCGTTTTAAATCATTAGAACGCAAATTAGCGGCAAATGAGGCTTTATGCGAACAATACTGCGACTTCATGTCTGACTATTTACAAAGTGGTCATATGAGTCTAGTTCCTTCAAAGGAAATCAACCATGGTCGTTATTACATACCTCATCACTGCGTTTTGCGACCTGACAGCGCAACCACAAAGCTAAGGGTGGTCTTCGACGCTTCCGCGAAAGACGTTCGTGGTGTGTCGCTGAATGAAGTTTTACTCGTAGGTCCTAAACTGCAGGCTAACATTGCCGAGATCCTTCTTCGCTTCCGAACACATTTTGTTGTATTTACTGCCGATATCCGTCAAATGTTTAGAAATATCACTATGTCAATTGAACATCGAGATTTCCAAAGAATTTTTTGGCGATTCAAATCAACGGACCCGATTCAGGAGTATCGATTAAATACTATAACTTATGGGGTATCGTCGTCTCCTTTTCTTGCTTGCCGCACTCTCAAACAACTTGTAGAAGATGATACCGACTTGCCTCTCGCTCGCGAAGTGATGACTTCTGATACATTCGTTGACGATATCGCGAGTGGCAGTTCTGATGTCCAGACAGCCATCCAAGTCAAAACTCAGGTCATCCAACTCTTAAAGAGAGGTCAGTTTGAGCTGCGTAAGTGGGCTAGCAATAAACCAGAGGTGCTTGCTGATATACCTCCGGAACATTGTCTCACTGACTTTGTGTCTATGGACATCGAAAAGTCGAGCACCCTGAAGATCTTGGGCCTGAAGTGGTGTCCCAGGAGAGACAAATTCTTGTTTGAAGTCAAACCTATCGATCGCCAATGCACAAAGCGTACGATTCTAAGTGAACTCGCACGTATTTATGACCCCTTGGGTTTCCTAACTCCTATAACTTTCTTAGCTAAGTGCTTAGTTCAAAAGTTGTGGATGTTGGGTATTAATTGGGACGATTCACCGCCGTGTGAAATCGTCGAACAATGGCGTTGTTATACTGAGCAGTTACCTGTCATTAAGTCCTTGGAGATCCCTCGATGCATTTCCGTAAAAGATATGAAATTGTGTGAACTCCATGGCTTTGCTGATAGTTCCGAGTCAGGTTATGGAGCTGTAATCTATTTACGTGTCATTTGCGCAAATGGTAGTGTATCTGTTTTCTTTCTGTCTTCAAAATCTCGCGTAGCGCCTGTAAAAAGGATATCATTACCTCGTCTCGAATTGTGCGCGGCAGTCCTCCTAGCGGATCTTCTGAAGTTCGTCAGAGAAACCTATTCATCATTTTTCCCCATAGCTGACACTTGTGCGTGGTCAGATTCGATGGTGGCATTATCATGGATTCGATCTTACTCGTCACGTTGGAAGACTTTTGTCGCCAACCGAGTGAGTCATATCCAGGACACTATTCCGGAAGCTCGCTGGAACCATGTCTCCAGCTCGGATAATCCAGCTGACATTGCCTCTCGAGGTCTTTATCCTGGTGACTTGGTCAACAATTCGTTATGGTGGGCGGGGCCCTGTTGGCTAGCTCAATCTTCTAACACTTGGCCAAACAACAGTGACAACGTTAGCGAAGCTGATTTATTATCTGAAGAGCGCACGGTCTCTCTGTTAGTTCATAGCGACACCAACGTCATTGATTCTTTTTTTGAAAGTTTCTCATCAATTCGTAAAGCACAACGAGTGCTCGCGTATTGCATTCGATTTGTAGAATGCGCTCGTAAAAAATCATCGCGAAGTTCTGACCATCATTTAAACCGAACAGAGCTTCATAACGCTTTATTGATTTTCGTACGCAGAGTACAATTATTGCATTTCGATGAGGAAATAACTCGTTTGAAAGAGCCAAAACCTCTTTCAAAACCTATGCAAAAACTTAACCCTTTCTTAGATAAATCGGGAATTCTTAGGGTGGGCGGTCGCCTATCTCGTTCTGGGCTCGAGTATGAGCAAAAACATCCTGCGATGCTACCTAAGGATTCCAAACTAACGTTCATGATCATCGAAGCACTTCATCGTGAAAACTGTCATCCCGGTATAAACACAATGCAGTATCTTTTGACACAACAATTTTGGATTCTATCACCAAAACGCGCAATTCGTCATTGTTTGTCAAAGTGCTTACAATGTTTCCGTACGCGCCCTACACCGCTTGAGCCTTTTATGAGCGATCTGCCAGCGACTCGCCTCAACCAAGTCAAGCCATTTTCAATCGTCGGTGTTGACTATGGCGGACCTTTTCGCATTAAGTTAGGACGGCATCGAGGAGCTAAAATAAGTAAAGCTTACCTTTGCTTGTTTGTGTGCTTCACAACGAAGGCAGTCCATTTGGAAGTCGCTTCGGACTTGACTTCGGACGCTTTCATAGCAGCGCTTCGCCGGTTTGTTGGCAGGCGGGGTCGTGTAAGCGTTATCCATTCAGATTGTGGAACCAACTTTGTAGGCGCTTGCAACCAACTAAATGAGTACATGAAGGACGCATCTAATATCGAAAACATAACATTTAAATTTAATGCTCCGGCTAGTAGCCATTTTGGCGGTGTATGGGAAATACAGATTAAGGCAGTTAAATCCCATCTTTATCGTGTTATCGGTGATCAGACATTAACGTTCGAAGAGATGACAACTTTGTTTGTACAAATCGAATCTATGCTGAACTCGCGCCCTCTTTACTCGCTGAGCTCAGATCCCAATGATTTAAGCGTATTGACTCCGGGTCATTTCCTATCTTTAGAGCCGCTTACTTCAGTCCCGGATGAGGATTTATCAAGCATTAATCTTACTCGGTTAGGAAGATGGCAACTCATCCAGCGATTCCAACAAGACTTTTGGAAACGCTGGAAAGTCGAATATCTGCAATCATTGACTCAGCGAGCAAAGTGGACTAAGCATTGCAAACCGTTAGCTGTGGATTCAATCGTGGTCATCAAAAACGAAAACACTATACCGCTGCATTGGCTTCTTGCTCGGGTAACGGAATTACATCCAGGGCCTGACGGCGTGGTACGTGTGGCCACCGTGCGTATGGCAAATGGATCACTTCTTACGAGACCACTTGTGAAGTTGTGCCCTCTGCCAACTCTGACTGACTAGACTGACCGATTACCTTAAATTCAATTCATTAGATTCTAGTTTAGTTTAGGTTAGTGTTAACTTCAATTAGTGTTGATGTCAATAGATCACATAAGCTCTTCATTTATTTTTTATCCGTTGTTCTCGGGTTCCGCTCTTTCAAAGTAGTGAAAATACTATGCATTTTGGTGGGCGGAATGTTCCGTAACCATACATTTTTTTATCTATGCGCGCACTGTGCTTGCGAACGAATGAGATGTGTGCATTTACTGAGATAGACTGGCAACTGACGTTTTCGGGTTTAGTTAGCGACCAGCGCCCTCTGAACGTGACGCCATGAACTAAATTTCTATCTATATAGGTAGGTGCGTATATAGGTATGTATGTTACGAATGAATTGCTGTTTTATTTAAATTGTGTATCTAAAAACAGATATAAATATGCTTAACGTCATTAAGCATAATTTTATAGATGTTTTTAGATACACAAGTTAAGTACCTTGGGTAATGGGGAAAATAAGAATAAAAAACATATTATTGAATGAATTTATTTACTAAACATTTATTTCTACTCCTGTTTGGCCTCTGTCGTTTCGCACCCCTTGTTTTATTGTACTGTTCTCGAGCGACTCGAGCCCGTAGGAAGATGGAGTCAGTTTCGTCACTTGCATTACAAAAATTATAATAGATTTTGCCAGGGAGGACATTGCTGACTTCGTTACACCAGGGCCTATCTACACATGTATGTCACAAACACTTTCACAAAGTATGCTGGAATTTCAGTATTTCTGAAATATATGGAAGAACTAAAGCTCAACTCAACGTAATAATACAAAAACACCAAAAAATTACAAGAAAAATGCGCACGAGCATGTAAACACAACGGTGGAAAAATTCTTGTGACGTTAACACTTAGTGTTGCTAACGTTTAGATCCGTAAACTACTCTTATTCTATCATCATAGTAAAAGTATCACATTTTTTAAATAAAATATTTTGAAAATAAATTACACTAGGTTGTCAAATATTTTTTATTTTTGCCTCTCGAATAATTAATGAAAAATAGAAAAAATAGAAATCCGAGTACAACACCAAATCTTTTAAGAGGAAAAAAGTGGTAACACTGCAATTAAAAGTCCGCGGTATTCGGGATAGATGGCACTGTTCACCATTTTAAAATAATGTTCTAAGTTACCAGGGCCAGTGTTACCAACTTAGTGGATTTTCCACTAAAACTGGTGGTTTCGACCCCCCTTTTAGTGGCAAAATATTGCTTTTAGTGGCTGGTGGTTTTTTCTAGTGGTTTAGTAAAATTCAGTTTCAATTACTGAAAATGCTATCACTCAACCACTAAGCCACTAAAACGTTCCGAAATGTATTATTTTTACCTCATTTAATTTTCCGGAGTATTTACTTTTACTGTGGAGGAACACTGATCCGTCAAAATGACGTGATATGAACATGATGAACAAACAATCCATCCCGCACAGTACACAATACGCAGGGATTCCCCGTAGAATATTTTCAGCAGTACTACATACTACACAACGTAGTTCGTTTACAATTTATTACAAAAAAAACTGAGTGAACAGATGAACTCGGTCGGCCTATTCGGTCTCGTACTGCTCAGTGTGTCGTATTATTTTCGCGAATTTATTCATTTATTCATATCCATTCAAAAATTCATCTGAAGAAGACGAATTTTAGAATATTACTTTTTCGTATAGGTAGTTGTTGTTATTGATTTATTGTTATGTTCCTCATCTTAACTTGTTGATGACTACTAATATTCTAAGAATGTTGATTTACTGATTTTAAATATTTTATTACATAAAAACTTTTTTCAAAAAAATTACAACCGACAAAAAAACACTACAAAGTGCAAAATAACTTTAATTTCTGAAGTCGGTGACTTTGGATGTGTATTTTAATTATTCGTCACCGCCTTGCGAAATTAAAGTTATTTTGCACTTTGTAGTGTTTTTTTGGAAGTCGGTTGTTATTTTTTTGAAAATAGTTTTTATTTTTCACTTTTTAGTTACCTACCTCACACCAATTCGAAATTTCATCATCCTTGGCGTCAAAACAATGCATATTTATGCGATAGCAATATTCGCGGTTGATTTGCTGTAATTTTTTGAAGAGTTCCGTTGTCTGTCTCCGAAACGCATCATCAGATCTATATAAAATTTCAATGGGACCATTTCGGAGTAAACCCCGTTCGAACAAGAATTTTGCAAATCCGTCCATATACGACGGAGTTATGCCCGAACATACATAAAAAAAAAATGTCGAATTGATAACCTCCTTCTTTTTGAAGTCGGTTAAAAATAATAAAGAACATTTTTACTAATGAAACTAAAACTACTTACTGTTTTCTTTTGTAAATACCAAAAATTTGTTTAGTGGAAATTTTAGTGATTTTTGGAGTGGGGCCGATTTTTGTTAGTGGTTTTCTGGTGGTTTTAGACGTTGAATCTGGTGGAGAGCTAGCTTATCTGTTGGCAACACTGACCAGGGCATGCATTCCAAGATGGTAGCAATAGCAGTTGCCTAAGTGCGCGCTCCCGGTAAAAAAAAATCCTTGGATGAGGATTAGTCGTCGCTAAACAGCTTCTATCTGGACTGATTGTGATTCCTGAAGGCTCATATAGTGCAGTAAAGACTTTGGTGCACCAATTTGTGAGTGGATAATCGGACCGGCCGGTCGTCGTGCAACGCCAGCCACGTGCCACCTCAGGTCAAGATTCCCTCGAAAGGCCACAGGAGGCTAGCAGGTGAGTGACGTACTTTATGCTTGGAAGGTCTAACGGTCTCCCCGCGAGCAAGCACAGTTAATCATGTTCAACTAAAACACGTACCTATCGAAAACTGAGTTTGCCCTCCAATGTACCAACATCGGCTTGGTACAATGCGCGTTAAAAACTATTCACATTGGTAACCATAGTTTCATAACACTGGTGAAAATATTCAATTTTATTACTCTTAATCTTACCAGAGTTGCAGAAGCTTTATCAATCTAAATTAATGTTTTGTGTCTTCCTATCCACAGAGGAACAGCTATGGCGCACAAAGGCAGGTGACAGGTACTTCTACAGCCACCAGGATGAGTCTGGCAGATTCACCAAGAGGCAGTTCGCTGAAATAAGACGTTCATCCCTCGCGAGACTGCTTTGTGACAACACATCCTTTGACAGAATACAAAAGGATGTGTTCCAGCCAGCTTCTGAAAGGTAAATTATAGTTTCACAGCATCATCATCATAATTTTAAGTGCAACGGCGCTGGTCACAATACTAAACGGACGCCACTTAAGCATTCGATATACTATAGGTTCCAAATACAAAGCTCGTCCTCTATACATTTGCATCATAAACCACTGTTTCAAAATGTGCCGTTAAAAAATGCAACCAAGTATTAGATTGAAAGAAGATACATATACCGTACATAGGTACGGTAGGACACATGCTTGGACACATGGACACATGAAGGAATGCCACACACTCTTGGACCATAGTGGCTTAATGTGGAAAGGAAAGTGATTGGTGTTTACAGTATCAGATTCTTTACGAACTAAAATATGTTTGACCATTCTTTACGGCAGTCACTGAAGGTTTTTGTGGTGGATGACAACATCGAAACGTCTTAATGATTCAATTCCTGATGGAAAGTAGGATGCAGATAGACGTAGAATTATTAAAGTTGATAAAGACCTTCGTTGTGACGCTTCCTGCTCCACTTGTTTATTTGTAAATATTTTCATTGTAACTGTATTGAAAGTGGTTTTCCTTCTTATTGTGATATTTGCCTTTATTGTGGCATTTGTTTTCAACTTGACATTTTATGTTTTGTCTTTGCAGCAATCCTATCATACCGTGCGAAGAAATCAAGAAGGTGAATTTAGAAGCGTGGCAGGCTTCAGCACAACAGCCTGACATTCTGACCCGCACCAATAACTGGCTCAAAAACAAAGTCGGCAGCTCGGGAAACTCCACCAAGTAGATTCTCGCCCTTAGCATAGGTATCTTCTGTTAATCTGCAGTGCAAGTTAGGCCCATGTAATTAGATTTTAGTGTTAGTTTTTACGTTATTTTGGACCATCGAGTACTTAAAATAAAACTTGATGTACGGAACTTACTTGTAGTTACTATACCACGAAGTTCTAAGTATGAAACTGAATACCTACGTAGTTAAGTAATAGAGAATGTATTAAGACTGTTCCAGCTTGCATTGTAGGCGTTAAGGAAATAATTGTAGTCGAGAGATTCAGTATTTTGTTTGATTGTGACCGTGTGCTTATTTAGTTAGCTGTAGTTAAAACCACGTTCCTCGATGCTTAAGCGAAAGTGAACTTTAAGTCGTACGACTTTAGTGTGTAGACCATTCGAGTGTCTTCTGAGAATTAGAGATTTTTGATGAAGACAGGTTTGGTCGTATCTGCCTGTCGTGTGATTGTACCGTGTCGTACAGTGGCTGTGATATGTGGACGTCAAGTCCACTGCATAGAGAAAAAGTCTCGAGTTCCGGACGTGAGTTTATGATTCTTGCGATCCATATGTTAAAAGATCCGAGGATTATTTCTAATAACAAAAAACAACGTCTAAATAACTCGATATATTAAGAGGAAATTGATAATGTTTAACGTACTTAGACTGCAAAGCCAGGGTATTTTCCATAGGAAGAAAAAAGATATGTTATTATTGAAAAAAAAAAAAAAAGTAATCATCAAAGTAACTAGCCTACCCTGGCGAAGGGTTGTGGTTTTATAAAACTAGCACAGTTTTATCTGTAGATTGATAAAAACATCTTATGGATACTGATGAGGAAATACTCGTGAGGGGTGACAAGATATTCCTTTCGCATGACACACGATACGATCCAAATAAGGATTCTGGCTTTTGCTGACATAATGAGGCTAACCAGTTTTCACTGAAATTTATGATATCTTGAGCAACATGGTCATGTCATTATTTTGAACGTAATCGTGTGTAATAACTTATGGTGCATCCAAGTGAGGACTGTCTAGATGTAAGAACTGAAATATAGTGCTCCCAGATTTATTTTTGCATCTCTGCGCTTTCTTCTCATTGTTTCCTGTTATTATCTCGTCTTGTTTTCGAGTTCTTTCTGTTCTCTTATGAATTCTTTATGTTGATAGTTTTAAGTTAAAGGGCATGTTTTGTTCTAAATATGTATTTTTTTTCTGATTGACAACGAAATTTAGAAGCGATGGCGAAAATTAATACCAAAGATTGGAATGCATATGTATAGCGGCTAGCAGTTATAAATTTTTGTTTCGTTTTTTGTTAAATTTATTAAATATCGACAGTATCTAAATTTTTAAATAGATTGTGAGCCAGCTTCACTGACGATGATTTTAATAATTTTTAAGATTTATGCAAACAACTTGTCAATGATTTCGTAATATACTTATTTTTAATTTTAATACTTACTCCCTATTGTGTCTTGATTATTTCTCGAAAATAATAATAATAATGCCCTAATTAGGGATTAGGGACAAATCCCGCAACTTTTGTTGAATTTGTTTTTTTGCTCAAGGGACATGGTAAAAATAGAATCGATCTATTGCAATAATTTATTGCAAAAAGTGTTAATTAGCACAAAGTGTTTTGCTTTTAGTATAAATAAATAGTATGATCGCTGGATAAAAATATTATTGTCACAAAAAATATTCACATTCATAAAACTGCCAAAACAACATGCCTTGCCTTTTTGTATTTAATATTATGATGTTATTATGTTAAAGAATTTACTGTTAATTTAAATGTCATTTGCGAACAAAATAAATGTATTGAAATTAATTTAATTTTTTAAACAGAATGACTTATTCTTATCTCTAAGTTCATTTTATACGACAATAAATCTATTTACTACCTTTGAACGTGTGACTTTCATTTAATTAATTTTCGTCGATGCTTCCTTTCGTAACATAATGTAGTTTCAGCGGTAACATGATTCTTACTAGATAGCTGAATTATGATTAAATAGCTTCCGCCCATCGTGGAAGTCAGAAATTATCCCGCGGGAACGTACTAGCGGGATAATAAGTATCCTATGTGTTAATCTAGGTAATAATATAACTGTGTGGCAAATTTCATCCAAGTCCGTTCAGCCGTTTTTGCCTGAAAGAGTAACAAACCTCCATACATACTAACTCTCGCGATTATAATATTAGTAAGGATGATCGTCAGGGTAGCAGGTTCATTAAGCGGCGTTGTTATTTATTGTGTAACAAAAAGTATTAAAAACTATTAACATCGGCACGAAAAACTGATGTTCTTTTTCATTGTGAAAAAATATACGTAGCCCTTATAAAAGTTATGGAACATCTAAACAGTTGTTTAAAGTCTGGCTTTCAATACGAAACCAGACTTTAGCAACTGTTTAGATGTTCGATAACTTTTTATGAATATGGCCGTAAATGTTTCCCTCTGTTTCTGTCGATTTCTCTATAGCTCAAAGGTTTACTGGGAGAAATGTCGTTTTGAGATAAGCTCGCTTTTGTTCATGCTCTCAGAATGACCTAGGTGCGGTACGCATTTCTGTAATACCTGGTTATTTTTTCCACATTAAATTATTTTTTAACGAGACGTGTGTTTTATATTGGATTTTGCCGGGCATGCAAAATCAAATAGAGTGCATCCCTGCGCGTTGAGAAAAATCAGAGCGTGATAAAAAATCGGCCGTGGGTGCAATGCGTTCACCCAGGGTGTACTTTATAACCGCGCTTTGTATTTTTTTTTATTTCTTGCTAAGTTACTAAAACGCTTTACACTGTAAATTGTAAGCTTCATCATAATTATACTGCCTTGTTGATCGAGTGGTCGCAAGCGCTGCTTCTGAGCATGTGGTTCTGGGTTCGATTCCCGGGTTGGGCAAACTGATGAAATAAAGCAAAGAGCAATATAAACAGTAGAACTATTTATTTTATATAGTAATTTACAGAACGACCATGACAGTGCACAAGGGAGCGGAAGAAGGGGGGAGAAGCCTTCCGGTGATATGCAATACAATGACGTATGTATTGCTATAAGAATTAGCGGCGGCGTTTACTCTTCTCAACATCCTCTTCTAAACGCAGACGATTTAAAGATAAGCCCATCAATAAGTTGAAATTTTCGTGTTTTGGTCGATGAAGACCCTTCGTTAAAATATCCGCGACCATGTCTCCAGTGCGTTTATATTCTAGCGTGATTCTCTTGGCAGCAATCTTCTCACGTATGAAGTGGTAGCGGACGTCAATGTGTTTACTGCGCGCATGGTACACAGCATTACCTGCAAGACTAATCGCACTCTGATTATCGCAGTAAAGAGTGATAGGTTTACCTTTAAACTCAGGCTGAAATTCATCTGCCAGCTGTTTCAGCCAGAGAGCTTCCTGAATGGCTGATACTAGAGCCATGTATTCAGCCTCACTTGTAGAGAGAGCTATAGTCTGCTGTTTTTTAGAATTCCAGCTTATTGCGGCGCCCTGAAATAAAAATATGTAGCCTGTGCAAGATCTTCTATCTTCAGAATCATTGGCCCAATCTGAATCACAATAGCCTGAAATTTTTTCATCAACACATCTTTTATAAACTAGTTTCATATACATTGTAGCTTTCAGGTACCTCATGACTCGTTTCAGAGCTGCCCAATGTTCATTAGTAGGCTGACTATTAAATCTGCTCAATGAATTTATGATAAAAGTAATGTCTGGCCGACTACCCTGTGATAAGTATAATAGACAGCCAACTATCTCCTGATATGGAATGTTCTTTAAGATTTCTTCTTGGCTTTCAGCCTTCTTCAGTTTAATATTGGGATCAGCAGGCGTCCACATCGGTTTACAGTCGATCATTCCAAACCGTGTAAGTATAATTTTTATGTAAATAGACTGATCAATAGAAATTGCATCTTCCTGTTGTGAAATTCTAAAACCAATACAATGTTCAGCTGTTCCTAAATCCTTCATATGGAATTTTTCTTTTAGTTTTCCTTTCATCATTTGCGAAGTTTCCTCACAATTAAAAAAACAGAGCAGGTCATCCACATACACTGCTATAAAAAGCATATCATTATCGTTCAAAATACGATAGTAAACACAAGGATCAATATTTGAACATGTCATGCCAATCTCCAACAGGGCAGTATTTAATTTTTTATTCCACTGCCTACTGGCCTGTTTGAGTCCATATATTGACTTGTTTAATCTACATACTTTATTTTCCTCTTCATAGCCAGGTGGTAAGGACATGTAAATCTCTTCCTCAATTTCACCTTGTAAGAATGCTGTAACTGCATCCATTTGGTGTATTTTAAGTCCATATTTGGCAGCAAGGCCAATCAGGTATCGTATGGATGTATAACGGACCACTGGAGCGTATACCTCATTATAGTCTATACCTTTGATTTGCTTATAGCCTTTGATCACCAGTCTAGCTTTATAGCGTGTAACAGATCCATTGCCATCCCTCTTGACTTTATAAACCCATCTGCTAGGAATGACTGAATTTCTTACCGGTAAATCAGCAAGTGTCCATGTATTATTCTTTATCAATGACTGATATTCTTCATCCATTGCTTTCTTCCACTCATTAGCATTTTCACTGCTGAGAGCCTGCTGAAGACTTTGTGGATCATTGTTTAATAAATTAGTTGTTGACTCAATATTCTGACATAATAGCGATGAAGGACTTTGAACATCATTAATTTGGTTTCTCCTTTGTCGTGGTCTCAAAGTTATGTTAGACATTGGTGGAGAATCTAACGTCGTATCAGGTATGTATGTCTCATCATTAACATCTTCAAACTGATCAGAATCATACGAATCAGTAGTTTGAGATAAATTCTGTCTTTCTCTTTCTGAGTCATCAGTGTTTCTTTCAACAATTACTTCAGGTTCATCACATAAAGGTAAGTAAGTTATTTTATTTTCTTTCTTTTTATTATAATCTTCCTTTATATTTTCATTTTTATTTTCCTCCATCTCTATTACATTACTTATCTTTTCCTTTTCTGTTTCAGGTACATTATCCACTATATTTCTCTTAATTGAAGCTTCTAGAAATATAACATCTCTACTTATAACACTTTTTTTTGTTTCAGGATCTATGAATCGGTAGCCCTTTGTGCTATCGCTATAACCAACAAATATTAGCTTGCGTGACTTTACATCAAGCTTAGTTCTATTTTCCTTAGGAATAAGCACCATTGCCGAACATCCAAATATTCTCATATGATTCAAATTTGGCTTCTTTCCAGTCCAGACCTCTTGAGGTGTTACATTAGATAAAGAGCAGGTCGGAGATCGGTTTATTATATATGCAGCAGTAGCAACTGCTTCTGCCCAGAACGTGTCCTGTAATTGAGCATTTAAAATCATACATTTAGCACGTTCTATTAGAGTTCTGTTCATTCTTTCACTAAGACCATTCTGCTCAGGGGTGTATGGATTGGATGTTTGATGCAGAATTCCATTTTTTTTTTAAGAAATTTTCAAAATTGTTGTTTTTGTATTCGGTTCCATTATCGCTTCTCAATATTTTTATTTTTCTACATAACTCATTTTCTACTCTATTCTTGAATTCATTAAATTTTTCAAAAACTTCACTCTTGTTTTTAATAAAATATACATGTACTCGACGAGAAAAATCATCAATAAAGGTGACAAAATACCTTGCTCCTCCTAAAGAAGTAAGCTTCATCGGTCCACAAACATCACTGTGGATAAGCTCTAGCAAACTGGTTGCTCGGGAGCCTTCAGCGGGGAACGGTTTCCTTGTCTGCTTTCCTTCAAGACAGGTTACACAAGTTAAATTTCCTGCTCTGGATGACAATTTTACACCTTCTGTGCAGTTAGGTAATTTATTAAGTGCGGAGAAATTTAAGTGACCCATCCTCTGATGCCACAGATAAGTATCATCATCAGCCTTTGCTAACATGACATGCATTTCTTCATTTTTACTAGTATTTAACATATATGTCTCATTAATCAATTTAGCTTTTGCAACTAACTTATTACTTGAATTATAAATTTGACACCCATAATCATTGAATGTGACTTTATTTCCAGCTTTAATTATTTTACTAACAGACAGCAGATTTGTTTTTAATTCTGGTACATATAAGACATTCCTCACCTGTATTGAATTGGTGCTGCCATCTTTTGCATATACATTGATATATACATTACCACAACATTCAACCTTTAACACTTTGTTGTTGGCAATTGTTATGAACGGTACAGATGAAGAAGTGATATCAGTAAGCCAGTCCCGGTGCATGGTCATATGCATGGATGCTCCAGAATCAACATGCCAGTATTTGTAGGCATTTGCTGTGGATGCTGAAAAAGCTGCGACATATCCAGTGTTTTTACCATCTGATTTTTTATCATCACTTGTCTTCTTATTTCTACAATACTTGCTGAGATGTCCATACTTACTACAATTAAAGCATCTCGGGCCTTTATTCTTAAATCCTTGCTTCTTTTTTGTGTTTGTATAAAGTGCAGTAGTGTCTGAAATCTTTACCTCTTGCAGTAGTTTATTTTTCACAAGATCAGCACTAATCTTCATACCGGAACTTTCTAGAGCCATAATCATAGGCCTGTACATTTCTGGCAATCCTGCCAACATTAAGGTGCCCAACCACTCATCATCTATATTAAACTTTATATTTCTCAATTTGTGCGCGGCTGTCATTATTTTGTTTACATAGTCTTCAATGGATGAACTATTTTCCAAATTGGTATTGATAAGTTCTCTGAGTAGACCAACTTTACGAGTTAGCCCACTGTCTTCGAATGCCTTTGCTAAATTATCCCATACCTGTTTTGCATTTTGAGCGTCTTGTATATGCACATATAACATCTGGTCAACTAATAGAATCAACTTTGACTTGGCTTTGATGTCTTGTTTGACCGAGTTTGGATCATTAACATTTGGTTCTTTCAAAACATGGCTGTATAAATCTTCATGTTCAAGGTATGCCTTTACCGCAAAACTCCAGCTTGACCAATTCTCACGACCCGTTAACTTCTCAATCGACATCAATGAATTATTTCCAGCCATAGTTTTGTATAATGTACGATTCAATAAGAAAATAAGTACTTAGCTGAAATAATAAAAAAAAACACTCGCGAGCCGGTAACTAAAAGTGAGGTTATGCTTGCGATTTTTACTTTTTTATTGTAACTTTGTAATTACTGTCCAGAACACAACAATAACATTAAACAGCAGGCTTGGGACGGCCCATAACCTGATGAAATAAAGCAAAGAGCAATATAAACAGTAGAACTATTTATTTTATATAGTAATTTACAGAACGACCATGACAGTGCACAAGGGAGCGGAAGAAGGGGGGAGAAGCCTTCCGGTGATATGCAATACAATGACGTATGTATTGCTATAAGAATTAGCGGCGGCGTTTACTCTTCTCAACCACCCCCGACACATCCATAGGATGCAGACCCTCCAAAACCGTTTCCTCCGCCAAGCCACAGGCTCCCCATGGTACGTTCGGAACGAGATCCTCCATCTCGATCTGAAAATGCCCACTATTGCTCAATTCATGAAACGCAACTCGAAGCGTTTCTTCGATAAAGCCGAGATACATCGCAATCCCTTGATTGTGAAGGCCGCTAGTTATGTCCCCAGTAGAATCAGTAGTATTCGCAGGCCGAAACATGTCCTCTCAGACCCAGACGACCCCATCACTGTTCTCCAAGAAAAGAATAGGGCCACCAGTACAGTACAGTACACAAACACAAACGACGACCGTCCTACCGACCTCGCCGCCGAGGTCCTCGCGCCCCGCGAAGACTCCCGAGTAGCGATCAGACCCCCGACCGTCCCTTGCTCGTTGATGCGCCAGCCCGCGCCGCAGCTGAGCCAGTAGCTTTAAATTCCCCGTCTAATAATCATGAAAATAATACCTTGATCCAGCCTGTCCCTGATAGTACTAGCTGCCCCCCCCCCGCCAGCGACTCCCTGAGCCGAGGTTCGTACCCCACAGGGGGTGCCCTCAGTGCGCAGTCGTTTTAGGTTTAAGTAGGTTTACGCCCTGGCTGGAGGCTTTTAGTATCACTAAAAACCTTCACAGGAAAGTCCGGTTGAGCAGTCACGGCCTCTCAAGGTCAACTGCGAGATGCCATTCACAAAAAAAAAAAAAAAAAAAAAAAAAAAATTACTCTTCTCAACACAAACAGTTACTGGGTCTTTCCATCAGGAATTTCTCAGTAGCAGCCCGGAGTCTGGATTTATGACCGGTTGATGGTGATAGGCTCCCCTGTTACATGGGACTTAATATATAACTCGCGAAGTGTGGGTATAGGTACAGACGCCAGCACATCAAGCTACCCCAATCTGTCAAATTTCTTTGATAGCTTTTCAACTTTATGACAAAAGTGTAAGGTTCGTTTTTTTTTTTTTTTTTTTTGGGTGGGAAATCATCAAATAACTTCTCCCGCTCTGGGTGGAGCAGGAGGGCGTGTCAGACTTTTACTGACTAAAACCCACCCGTGTTCCTTCAGTAGCCCTTAAGCCAGGGGCTGTGGTGTCTCTTTCGAACAAACCCGCACCCCTGGCAGGCATCGACCCTTGCGGGTCCCATCACTTTTTGTGCTGACATCTCTTTGAGGCGCGCGTGGAACACAACGCGCCGTCGACTTGGGCTTGGTCCTTACCGGACAGCGAGCTACCCATTACTCGCCGTCCGCAAGCCCATGCCTACGGTGGCCGGAAATCGGCCTGGGATACCCGACGCCCAGGGCGTCTCCGTATCCTGCGGCGGCTGGGGTCGCGAGGGCGCATATGCTGCCTCTCCCTCACGTGCGCCGCCTCCCTCTTCGCGAGCATCACTGCTTCGCTGAAGGAGGTGACGACTCCCCATGCCCTCTCGCTCCGTACCATGGCCTGGACCAGGGCCGGACGCGAGAGATCGCCGCCGCCGATCGCCTCCACGAGGACACGGCGGTGCTCCGCCCAAGCAGGGCAGACCGCCACCGTGTGCTCCACCGTGTCCTCAGGGCGATCTTCGCAGTGGAAACACCCGGGCGTTTCCTCCCGCCCTATCCGAAACAGGAACCTCCCGAAACAACCGTGTCCGGTGAGGACCTGCGTCAGGCGGAAGGTGAGGACGCCATGCCGCCTCTCGAACCACTCCTCAAAGAGGGGACTTACCGCCGCAATCGTGGCGTGCCCAATAAGGTTCATGTTCAATTGGAAACATTTGACAGTTTGGGGTAGCTTGTTGTGCTGGCGTCTGTACTATAAGTGTGCATATGTCGCAGGCAATTTGTATGATTCCGCGTTTTACAAACGGCGTCGTCCGTTTAAAAACGCTCGCTGTTTTAAAATATGCCGAAGGCAAAATTAGCGACTCGTTCGATTGTTAAAATTTCAACATTGATTGTTGAAAACTAGAAATACCTAGTCAAATCTAGAATTTAACTAGACTAGAGTAACTGCCACTAATTTGGAAGTAGCGCGGTTGGTCACAATTCTAACCTAACCTAACCTACTTACCTGATGAGCCCTGTCGGCGAAGAGTCCCATAGAACAAGTTTTAACAAAGGCATTTAGTAAATATTAAAATTAAAATGTAACAAAATATCATAATATTCTTCTAATGGTATTACACGGACCGTTGGACTCTCAGGGCTGTCTTTTTTCAGAATAAGATAGTCCACATCGCCAATACTCATCACATCATACTTTTTATACCAATAATATTTCGCAGGAGTCCTCCGAGCACCAGATTCCATGGACACTTTAGCGTTTTTTACGTGCCGGATAACCTTACTTCAATTTGCTGCGGCATTTTGTAAACGGCGATTGAATTGTTTGTCAAATGTTGTGGCATATTATAAAGTGACAAGGCAATTTACATTTTGCTTTCGGCATATTTTAAAACAGCGAGCTTTTTTACGCGGATGACGCCGTTTGTAAAACGCGGAATCATACCTACAGATTGCCTGCGGCACATCTCTCTCATCTCTTTCCAACCCGATAAGTTATATTATGTAAGTTTATAACGACATAAAAGACTCCAGCTTGATACAGAGACAAATTACATTAATTAAGTACCAACAACAGCTATATTTTATTTACATAAAAAATGCATAGTTTACTCACCAATTGGGTGAGCAGGATGTGCTTTATCAAGCAATAAATCAAGTTTCACAAACAACTTGTGACTGCACAATTCCTATCACATTTTTACATCTTGGGTGTGGAATGTTTTTTTTTTTGTTTTTTTTTTTTTTGTTTTTTTTTTTTTTTTTTTTAAAAACGTTGCCCCACTCTGGGAATTTCTCCTGTATTGTGGGTGCGTTTACAAACATTTAAACTCACATACACAAACAGCCAGACCCGGAACAACTACTTGTAGTTCATACAAATATTTGTTCCGTGCGGGAATCGAACCCGCGACATGCAGCGCAGCAGTCAATCGCTTAACCACTGCGTCAACCGTGCCGGAATGTGGACACTGGACAGGCAATATTTTGTCTGTTAACAAGATCTGTCAGCGGTCAGGAAAAGGTTGCTTTTCATTTTGTTAATTGCTCAATAGGTAGGTACGTGAATTTACATGGCGCAATGTCGCCTTAAAACCTCTTTCTTAGGCCGAGATCTATATATGTTATTAAGCACGTAGATTCTTTGGCTAAGCGTTATTCCTGTTACTACCGTCAAACAAAGTGTAGGTAAGTGCAAGACAGAGTCAGGAAACAAGACACTTGACTTAGTGAAGCACCGAGCCCACCTAGCACAAAGCACCTGTTATTTAACATTTATAGTAAGTACTCGGCCTTCGTGTCTGTGGGTTTAAAAAATCCTATTTATATTATGAAGTTTATATTTTTGTATGTTTAGATGTTTGTACGGCCGAACGGATTTAGATGGTCACACAGATAGTGGTGCCGATTCTGTTGTCACAAAATTCTCTAAACTAGACTAAAAATCACCAAAATTTAGTTTATTCCTGTCAAACGACGATTTCCTATTCTGAAATTGACTAAAGTGACACAACTTAACTATATTTTAGTTTGACAGCACTAAGATTGTACTGAATTATTAGTTTAGTGAAAATGGTAATTTTGCCATTCTGTTGTTGTCAATTTCATTATTGTATTCAACCTAAAATTTTGGTTGTCTAACTAAATCTGACTATTTTTAATCGCGATTAAATAGGTGTGGAATAAAATTAGTTGTCAAGAACTAAAATTCACACCGACACACACTGGTCCCAAATTAAAAAAAAGTGGACATTGATAGTAGACCGCTGATATTTTTTTTTATTGTTGATACAATGATAACAGATAAGGCAAAAAAATATTATTGTCCTACTTCAAATACTTTTCTGTAAAAAAATATTTCTTTTTTTTTTTGTATGGGAGCGATTACATTTTACTCAATTTCTCAAAAACTTTAAGCGATGTCGAGATGGCAATCACATATGTTAGAAAACTAATAATTCTGAGTATTTGGCTCGAAGAAACTTATTGCTTATCTCTGCGTACTTTCGAGATAATAGTGACAGAAAATAACAATTTTTTTTAATGTTAATTGTTTGCTTTTTTTTAATCATAGCCTTACTTTAGCACATAATTATAATGTATGCGTAATGTCAAATAAATAAAAAGAGACTTCTCTGTAAAAGAGGTTATGGGGGCTCACTAATGACTGAAAAGCTATGACCTTTCTGAAGGAGTATTTTCATCAGTTTTAAAAAACAATCAAAATGAAGACAAATAAAGCTGCAAACATAAAGTTGAATATGTTCACAAACGATTCTGAAAAAATATTATGGTGAAAGATTAATATTTGGGTCTATATTCTCTTGAGAAATCTCTATTTCCTCGTTTTCCAACGAAAGCAATTCATTGTTCAAGATCAAAGCACTAGCCTCTGGAAACAACTGTTTATGTAAACGAGCAAACTTTGGTTTGATATGGCTGATGTAAGGATCTGAGCTAATTAGAAAGCTGTGGATAATGTCTAAATTAGTCTGAACTCTACCGATTTTTCTTGTATGTGCTATTCTAACATTCCGGAAATGTTTATTCCTCGCTTCGGAAGCTTCTTCGGAAAGCATGCCTATCGGAATAAAGGAGAAATTTTCACAAATATCAGCACCGTGTATCAACAATTTATGGACACTTGAAGGCATGCTGTTTCTTTACAATATTCCCTAAACAAGTTAGTATTAATAAGTTGACCAGATGAAATTGTTTGTAAAATGACTGCAAATCTCTTGATTAAAACAGGGTGGATACCCGTTATTTCAGCAGATACTTCATAATTTTCAAAAAACCTTCTTGCCGTGTTACCGTCATTGGTTGTACCTAATCCCTGTTTTACTATGTCAATTAATGGGCACGCCCTGATTGCGGCGGTAAGTCCCCTCTTTGAGGAGTGGCTTGAGAGGCGGCATGGCGTCCTCACCTTCCGCCTGACGCAGGTCCTCACCGGACACGGTTGTTTCGGGAGGTTCCTGTTTCGGATAGGGCGGGAGGAAACGCCCGGGTGTTTCCATTGCGAAGATCGCCCTGAGGACACGGTGGAGCACACGGTGGCGGTCTGCCCGGCTTGGGCGGAGCACCGCCGTGTCCTCGTGGAGGCGATCGGCGGCGGCGATCTCTCGCGTCCGGCCCTGGTCCAGGCCATGGTACGGAGCGAGAGGGCATGGGGAGCCGTCACCTCCTTCAGCGAAGCAGTGATGCTCGCGAAGAGGGAGGCGGCGCACGTGAGGGAGAGGCAGCATATGCGCCCTCGCGACCCCAGCCGCCGCAGGATACGGAGACGCCCTGGGCGTCGGGAATCCCAGGCCGATTTCCGGCCACCGTAGGCATGGGCTTGCGGACGGCGAGTAATGGGTAGCTCGCTGTCCGGTAAGGACCAAGCCCAAGTCGACGGCGCGTTGTGTTCCACGCGCGCCTCAAAGAGATGTCAGCACAAAAAATGATGGGACCCGCAAGGGTCGATGCCTGCCAGGGGTGCGGGTTTGTTCGAAAGAGACACCACAGCCCCTGGCTTAAGGGCTACTGAAGGAACACGGGTGGGTTTTAGTCAGTAAAAGTCTGACACGCCCTCCTGCTCCACCCAGAGCGGGAGAAGTTATTTGATGATTTCCCACCCAAAAAAAAAAAAAAAAACTATGTCAATTAACAAACCAGTTCTTTCCCGGAATTCTTCTTGTGTCAAATTCTTTTTAATTTCTTTTAACAATTTATCTTCTTTTCGTGCAGCCCACTTTTTGAAGTCTAAGTTGTACGAAATGTGTAAAATACATTCCATATACATATCTTCTCTGATGAGTCTTTTGGATACAAAGTCCAAGTCATTCATTTTGCTAGGTAGGGTATTGCAAATATTACAAACAGCTGCAGAAGAAGTATTGGAAATCACAGTAGAAATTTTCCCATCAATCATAGTCATGTACAAAACATGTTTAATATCAAAATTATCTACAATTGTGGGAACAAGATTACGAATTTCTTCCTCTAAGGATGCACTTTCCTTCTTTATCAATTCATTTGTTTCTTTTGCAAATATTAGGTCTTTACCTATGAAATTGCCGTTCTGCAGTACTGGCCATTTCAAATCAAAATAATTTTTGTTTGGCTAAGAATTCTAATTTCAAATTAATTTTATTTTAAAAACATGGATTTTTTTTTCTAAAAGTAGTCATTTCTTTATTGGTTAGTGTTACATTTTCATCGCATTTCAATCTTTTTCGTCATCATGGATACGTTAAAAATTCGAGTAATTATGGAATATGAGTACCGTCGTGGCAGCAACGCGGCACAAGCGGCACGCAACATCAACGACGTTTACGGAGCTAACACTACAAACCAACGCACCACCTGTTATTGGTTTGCTCGCTTCCGTTCTGGAAATTTCGACCTGAAAAATGAACCTCGCGGTCGTCCGAAGACTTTGGTCGACAATGACGAATTAAAGGCGATTGTGGAAGCTGATGATACACAATCTACGGCTGAATTAGCAGCAGCTTTCGACGTTAGCGTCAAAACAATATTGGTCCATTTGCGTCAAATTGGCAAGGTAAAAAAGCTTGACAAATGGGTGCCCCACGAACTCAATGATCGCCAGCGCGAAGTACGCGTCGAGACGTGCCTTGCACTGCTCAACAGACACACAAATGAAGGAATTTTGAACCGCATTGTTACCTGCGATGAAAAATGGATTCTGTTTGATAACCGTAAGCGCTCAGCAAGTTGGTTGGATCCTGGTTCAGCACCTAAACAATGCCCTAAACGAAAACTTACCCCTAGAAAAGTGATGGTCACTGTTTGGTGGTCTAGCGCCGGTGTGATTCATCACAGCTTCTTACCAAACGGGGTGAGCATTACTGCAGATGTGTACTGTGAAGAACTGAACACAATGATGGAGAAGCTGGCGCATCTCCAACCAGCATTGGTCAATCGCTCGTCTCCGCTGCTCCTGCACGACAACGCGCGACCTCATACTGCACAGCAGACGGTCTCCAAGTTGCAAGAACTGGGGTTGGAAGCTCTCCGTCATCCGCCCTACTCACCAGACCTTGCGCCTACAGACTACTACTTTTTCCAGAATTTAGATAACTTCTTGGCGGGAAAAAAATTTAATACCCGAGAGGCAGTACAAAATGCCTTTGAAGAATTTGTTGCCTCCCGTCCAGCTGATTTCTTTAAGAAGGGCATCAATAAACTGCCACTGCGATGGCAAAGATGCATTGATTGCATGGGTGATTACTTCGATTAATACAAATAAAAAATTCATGAAAAAAATTCGTTTAAATTTTTTCATACAAAACGGCAATTTCATAGGTAAAGACCTATTATAAAGCCAATTGGACGACAATAGTTTGTTGAAGAGGGAGCAGGATTTTGCCACAAGATAGTACCACTCTCTTCTTCCAAACGAAGCGGAACCAAACTAATCATGAAAACTGAAGAATCGTCAATTTTAGTGTCGGAGTGTGACTTTTGTTTATAATTACTTTGAGAAGATGACCCGTCAAAACCCCATTTGCTTATTAGTTTTAGCGATTTTTTGTCGGCAGAGTTGTGCTGAATTGTTTTTAATATCCTATTGGTTGTCAAATCTAGAAGCGATTGAAGTCTTATCTTAGCATCAGATTCAGTTACAGTTATGTCTGACTCTGGAGGATAACAAGTTTTTTTAGCTTCCAGGAGCTTTTGATAGGATGGAAGACCATACATTTTCTCTGAAGCAAGAATAGTTCTTAAATTTCGATATTGCCATTTTGACAAATTTGTTGAGGTGTAAAGCGCTAACGTTTTATCATCTGGTAAACACGGTTTGTCAGTCTTTTTAGCGAATACTATACATCATGTACCATCTCACATTTTTCCTTGTTTTGGCTGAGTTCGTTTAATATAGCTGCTAATTTTGTTTTTTTAGACTCTTTTAATTTGGCACATAAAGCATAAACTAATTCCTCCTCTGTGTGATCTAGAAGTGTTAGAGAACGCCTTTTCTTCTGTTTATCAGATATATCAACAAATGGTTTTTTACTTGTACCACAACTTAATTGATGAGTATCCACTTGCGTTTCGAAATTTGGAATTACTTCCTCGGCAACTTTAAAAATGCTGCTTAAATCGATATTTTGACATTTTGGCCAAACTATTTGGGATTGTAACCAGTCTGAATTTTTGTTAAGAAAGGTCTTTTGAGCTCTACTGGAAGCAGACCATCTTTTTGAGATATTACTTGAAAAATTACGACAAAATAATTTAATATTACTCAAATCTTCGGAAGACAATTCAACACCAATACGTTCAATAAGGGCATTAAATAAAAATTCGACATTTTTTAAACCACCTCCTGATTTAAGAACAACGTATAAGTCTAAGTTGGTGACAAATGCGGACATATTATAATTTTAAGGAAAATTGAAAACAAATTAGAATCAAAGATATCAAAGACAAAGTGACTTTGATTTTAACAAAAAAAAATTACGAAAACAAATTCGACGAAAGAAAGACAAACAAAAATTATTTGATTTTAAAATCCAAAGATTCAAAATACAACAATAACAAAACAAACAAACAACAAGCATTTCTTCAAGCGCACAGAAAAAATAAGGACACGTCTTATCGCAACCACATTTAGTTGTACACTGAGGTGTACGCGCGCGATTCGTGACCATATTACGTTACGTCATGAGAGGCGGCCATCTTGTTATCCCGGCAAACTCGCGTCGAAGCTTCATTTTGCTGGCCAGCGGACCTATTGCGATATGAGTAAGGCTATGAATAAAAAAAAGCGAACAATTAACATTAAAAAAAATTGTTATTTTCTGTCACTATTATCTCGAAAGTACGCAGAGATAAGCAATAAGTTTCTTCGAGCCAAATACTCAGAATTATTAGTTTTCTAACATATGTGAATGCCATCTCGACATCGCTTAAGGTTTTTGAGAAATTGAGTAAAATGTAATCACTCCCATACAAAAAAAAAAAATATTTTTTTTAGAGGAAAGTATTTGAAGTAGGACAATAATATTTTTTTGCCTTATCTGTTATCATTATATCAACAATAAAAAAAAATATCAGCGGTCTACTATCAATGTCCACTTTTTTTAATTTGGGACCAGTGTGCGACACCTCGACTTCTGGTGCCAAAATAGTACTGTATTTTTTTTTTCTTTTGCTTATATCTCGAAAACGGTGTGTCCTATCGCAAAAATAATGAAAATTTCGACCCCCTTTAGGAAACCCCCAAACACCTCTAAAACTCAACATGTGGATTAATAATTTTTCATATTTTTCATGAAAAAAGTGAAAATTCCATATAAATCACGTCGAGGCTGCCGAACCCGGCGCGCTGCTGGCTCTAAAAAAAAACACGGGGTAGGGCAAACAAGTACCACGTTGCGAAGCCAGAACATACCACGTGCGAGTCGCGATTGTCAAATTCGATTTTAGCTGTGTCAAAATAGTTTTTAAATTTAGAGATATTTTTTCGCAGAATAGCGTTTAGATTCTCATAGTAAAAAGTAAGGAATTTTAGTTATAGTTTAGTTCGGTGTACAACAGAATCGGCACCATTATAAGATCTAGATTGTCACATAATAGTACATTATGCACTAAGGGGATAAAGTAGTGTCTTATGTAGCGGGCGTCGCACACTGGTCCCAAATTAAAAAAAAGTGGACATTGATAGTAGACCGCTGATATTTTTTTTTATTGTTGATACAATGATAACAGATAAGGCAAAAAAATATTATTGTCCTACTTCAAATACTTTTCTGTAAAAAAAATATTTCTTTTTTTTTTGTATGGGAGCGATTACATTTTACTCAATTTCTCAAAAACTTTAAGCGATGTCGAGATGGCAATCACATATGTTAGAAAACTAATAATTCTGAGTATTTGGCTCGAAGAAACTTATTGCTTATCTCTGCGTACTTTCGAGATAATAGTGACAGAAAATACAATTTTTTTTTAATGTTAATTGTTTGCTTTTTTTTAATCATAGCCTTACTTTAGCACCTAATTATAATGTATGCGTAATGTCAAATAAATAAAAAGAGACTTCTCTGTAAAAGAGGTTATGGGGGCTCACTAATGACTGAAAAGCTATGACCTTTCTGAAGGAGTATTTTCATCAGTTTTAAAAAACAATCAAAATGAAGACAAATAAAGCTGCAAACATAAAGTTGAATATGTTCACAAACGATTCTGAAAAAATACTATGGTGAAAGATTAATATTTGGGTCTATATTCTCTTGAGAAATCTCTATTTCCTCGTTTTCCAACGAAAGCAATTCATTGTTCAAGATCAAAGCACTAGCCTCTGGAAACAACTGTTTATGTAAACGAGCAAACTTTGGTTTGATATGGCTGATGTAAGGATCTGAGCTAATTAGAAAGCTGTGGATAATGTCTAAATTAGTCTGAACTCTACCGATTTTTCTTGTATGTGCCATTCTAACATTCCCGAAATCTTTATTCCTCGCTTCGGAAGCTTCTTCGGAAAGCATGCATCAACAATTTATGGACACTTGAAGGCATGTAATACCATGGATATAAGTTTACATACAGCATTGCTGTTTCTTTACAATATTCCCTAAACAAGTTGGTATTAATAAGTTGACCAGATGAAATTGTTTGTAAAATGACTGCAAATCTCTTGATTAAAACAGGGTGGATAGCCGTTATTTCAGCAGATACTTCATAATTTTCAAAAAACCTTCTTGCCGTGTTACCGTCATTGGTTGTACCAAATCCCTGTTTTACTATGTCAATTAACAAACCAGTTCTATCCCGGAATTCTTCTTGTGTCAAATTCTTTTTAATTTCTTTTAACAATTTATCTTCTTTTCGTGCAGCCCACTTTTTGAAGTCTAAGTTGTACGAAATGTGTAAAATACATTCCATACATCTTATCCACATATGAAGCGAAGACAGACCATATTTATACATATCTTCTCTGATGAGTCTTTTGGATACAAAGTCCAAGTCATTCATTTTGCTAGGTAGGGTATTGCAAATATTACAAACAGCTGCAGAAGAAGTATTGGAAATCACAGTAGAAATTTTCCCATCAATCATAGTCATGTACAAAACATGTTTAATATCAAAATTATCTACAATTGTGGGAACAAGATTACGAATTTCTTCCTCTAAGGATGCACTTTCCTTCTTTATCAATTCATTTGTTTCTTTTGCAAATATAAAGCCAATTGGACGACAATAGTTTGTTGAAGAGGGAGCAGGATTTTGCCACAAGATAGTACCACTCTCTTCTTCCAAACGAAGCGGAACCAAACTAATCATGAAAACTGAAGAATCGTCAATTTTAGTGTCGGAGTGTGACTTTTGTTTATAATTACTTTGAGAAGATGACCCGTCAAAACCCCATTTGCTTATTAGTTTTAGCGATTTTTTGTCGGCAGAGTTGTGCTGAATTGTTTTTAATATCCTATTGGTTGTCAAATCTAGAAGCGATTGAAGTCTTATCTTAGCATCAGATTCAGTTACAGTTATGTCTGACTCTGGAGGATAACAAGTTTTTTTAGCTTCCAGGAGTTTTTGATAGGATGGAAGACCATACATTTTCTCTGAAGCAAGAATAGTTCTTAAATTTCGATATTGCCATTTTGACAAATTTGTTGAGGTGTAAAGCGCTAACGTTTTATCATCTGGTAAACACGGTTTGTCAGTCTTTTTAGCGAATAGTACATCATGTACCATCTCACATTTTTCCTTGTTTTGGCTGAGTTCGTTTAATATAGCTGCTAATTTTGTTTTTTTAGACTCTTTTAATTTGGCACATAAAGCATAAACTAATTCCTCCTCTGTGTGATCTAGAAGTGTTAGAGAACGCCTTTTCTTCTGTTTATCAGATATATCAACAAATGGTTTTTTACTTGTACCACAACTTAATTGATGAGTATCCACTTGCGTTTCGAAATTTGGAATTACTTCCTCGGCAACTTTAAAAATGCTGCTTAAATCGATATTTTGACATTTTGGCCAAACTATTTGGGATTGTAACCAGTCTGAATTTTTGTTAAGAAAGGTCTTTTGAGTTCTACTGGAAGCAGACCATCTTTTTGAGATATTACTTGAAAAATTACGACAAAATAATTTAATATTACTCAAATCTTCGGAAGACAATTCAACACCAATACGTTCAATAAGGGCATTAAATAAAAATTCGACATTTTTAAAACCACCTCCTGATTTAAGAACAACGTATAAGTCTAAGTTGGTGACAAATGCGGACATTATTATAATTTTAAGGAAAATCGAAAACAAATTAGAATCAAAGATATCAAAGACAAAGTGACTTTGATTTTAACAAAAAAAAATTTACGAAAACAAATTCGACGAAAGAAAGACAAACAAAAATTATTTGATTTTAAAATCCAAAGATTCAAAATACAACAATAACAAAACAAACAAACAACAAGCATTTCTTCAAGCGCACAGAAAAAATAAGGACACGTCTTATCGCAACCACATTTAGTTGTACACTGAGGTGTACGCGCGCGATTCGTGACCGTATTACGTTACGTCATGAGAGGCGGCCATCTTGTTATCCCGGCAAACTCAAGTCGAAGCTCCATTTTGCTGGCCAGCGGACCTATTGCGATATGAGTAAGGCTATGAATAAAAAAAAGCGAACAATTAACATTAAAAAAAATTGTTATTTTCTGTCACTATTATCTCGAAAGTACGCAGAGATAAGCAATAAGTTTCTTCGAGCCAAATACTCAGAATTATTAGTTTTCTAACATATGTGATTGCCATCTCGACATCGCTTAAGGTTTTTGAGAAATTGAGTAAAATGTAATCACTCCCATACAAAAAAAAAAGAAATATTTTTTTTAGAGAAAAGTATTTGAAGTAGGACAATAATATTTTTTTGCCTTAACTGTTATCATTATATCAACAATAAAAAAAAATATCAGCGGTCTACTATCAATGTCCACTTTTTTTTAATTTGGGACCAGTGTGCGTCGTGTTGAATCCCGAGCAAAACGAAGGAGTGGAGCGAGGGAGTTAAGGCTTGTATACACGCCAAGGACCTTCAGCATTTGGGCGCACTAAATTTGTGGGCGAGTGCGGGGTGATGTACCCGTGCAGTCTTTAATCGGTCGCATGTTTAATATAATATAACAAAAATAATGCATATTCGTAAAAAGTAACAAAACCAAATCATTTTACTTTGTATTGCAAAGCAGTAGATATTTTTTTTACACTTTTATTAAAAAATGAAGGAGTAAAATGGTTTCATCTCAACGATTTGGAGGCGATTTGGTGTTTTTTTTTTCTTATTATTTGATACCCATAGAAAAGATGCCTAAACCAAATGACGTATCATATTATGTAGATTACTAACAATTTTTTTCAAATGAAATTTCTTTGTAAATGCCGACGAAAAGTGGTTTCATCTGCATGCTGTTTTCAACCATTTTTTAAGAGGGCAGCCTTAAGAGAAGAATCGGGTGCAGCGTGGGATTCAAGGTCGCCCAAGACGAACGCACAAAGGTGCGTGCGGGGATAAAGATCCCCGAGGAGAATACTCTACTTTTCACACCATCTACGAGACAAGAAAAAGCTAATAAAATAGAATCAAAGTATTTATTAAAATTACAATTACAGTTAGTAGACCTATTTAAAACAATTAAATGTTAATAGTAATGTTTGATACATTAGACCAGTTGTGGGATGACAAAGTTATGTTTTTATTCTGTACAGAGGCCAGCACATCAAGCTACGAGTACCCCAATCTGTCAAATTTCTTTGATAGTTTTTCAACTTTATAACAAAGGGATAAGGTTTATGTTCAATTGGGAAAATTTAACAGTTTGGGATAGCTTGACCTGCTGGCGACTGTACATTTATTGAAGTTGAGGTGGAGTTTATTTAATTTTGTGTATTACTGTTAAGTTAAGTTTCAGAAACTTGGGTCTACTGAGGACCATTTTGGATCGTGAAAGTTGGTGAAGGTGGTGCTTGAGGCAGCGGGCTAGATGAATAGTGTTTTAATGTGGAAGGTTGTGGTGACAAAAGTGGCCAAGGATCAGTTATCAACGGTGTTTTTAGTTTGATGTTGTCACCAATGCGGCACCTTATTTTGTATAGAATTTTTTATGTAGCCCTCTGCTACTACATCAGATTTCCAGCCACCGTGTCTGTTAATCTGGGTCATGTCTGCTCCTGAATCCGCCAATAGAGTGGCCGATATTCTCCTGAAACAATGGCCCGTGTAGAGCTCGGCATTTGTCAATTTCAGATATTTCGCAATTTCTTTCGGCAAGCTGCTGATCTTACTTTTTCCAATGACTTGCTTGGTGCGCTTGCCATTATTATAAGCTACGAAAAATCTGTTAGTGTTTAAATATCAGAGGGGCGTATAGCTTGGTACTTTTCGATAATTCTTACGTATTCTCTACGGACTACGAATTACCGTTCTTTCTTTAATTTTGTATCTGTCAAATTTACCAGCAACAAATCTCAATGTTTTTCGATATCTTTGATTTTAATGTTTACGAGTTTATTTCCACGACAAGCGCCATTCACTCCAAAAATCAATGTCACCTGTAACAAAAATAGGTAGGAAGGTTAGTATTTAAGTAGGAAGGTAACCTGCGTAATATATTTATTTTTATGTATTAAATGATATAAATTTTCTTAAGTTTTTAATTTTTAATAATAACACATAAACCTTACGAAGGTTTACATTAATAATTATTAACTTACGAGTCGAAACAGCACATCAGTAGATCGAACACAAGCGATTGATTCATGAGCGGGTAGCTAGTACCTACTCTATTTTAGTTGCTAAAAATTGAATCAATAGGTAGGTACTTACTTTTGTGGCAAGAAAGCTGTGGTCAGGGGCTTCATTTAAAAACGTTTCCATATTTTGAGCTGTGAAAACTTTGATTTATTAGGACGATGTCCTTATTTCCTTTTAAAAATGCTAGTAATTTGATGTATGTATTAATTTGTATATTATTTTTTATGCTTATTGTTGACCTGTGCATCGAATAGATGTACCTTAAGCTACTTGGCTTTTTTGTACATGATAAATGCTGGAAGTAGACTAAAAGCACTGATTCAGATACAGACTTCACGCCCTTTGTAATTTTCCATTTGTAAAAATCGTCGTAGGCTTTCATGTACGATTCCTTGGACTTTTAAAGAAGTAGATTGTTGGCAATGTCAATGGCTTCGAATTTAATGTACAGAGGCCAGCACATCAAGCTACCCCAATCTGTCAAATTTCTTTGATAGTTTTTCAACTTTATGACAAAGGAATAAGGTTCATGTTCAAATTTGACAGTTTGGGATAGGTTGACCTGCTGGCGTCTGTACTCCGAGTCAAATCACTATCGTCACTCGACATTTTTGTGAGAATTTGTAGTTATGTAGGTAATTTGTTGTATACCCCTAGCAAAGCAATTTTCAGTATTGGCTTCTCTTTTTAATTTGTGTTCTATTTTTCTTTTATTTATATTCTAGGTACTTACTTGTGGTGGCCATTTCGATTTTCGAACAATTTATTTTTTAATGCAGATTTGGTGAATGCATGAAATTAGTATGTACCAACTACCTATCGTAAATTTTCGTATGCGATTTCTACTTCATGTTCCAAATTCAATCCACATTAATGACCAGTGGGTCAATACGAAATTCAGTACATTATTAATACTGCCAGATGACTTACTTTAGGTTTGGTTTGCATGACATAATTTTTGATATTGCCGAGCAGGTGGTGTCAAAAATACTTTTTATCCTGGTAGTACGTTCCCGTGGTATAATTCCCGACATCCATGCAGGCGAAACCGCTGGCAAAAGCTAGTAAATTATAAAAATCTAACACAATTTATTAAGACTCATCTGAATTTAGTGGAAGTTCACCGGACTTGAACTTGTCGGAAACAGGCGATAACCCCGATAACCATAAATACCGGTGACTGGTGGAGACATCGTGGGATTTATCTGAAAGCTGAAAGTCACAACACTTGGGTAGATTTTCTAGTCTGTCCGAGCGTTCAGTCTGCCCGATGTCTGTAATATCGTACTATACAGCTCCTGAAATATAAACCTAGGATTTTTGTTTATTTTTACTAATTTTGACAAATTCAAATCTAAGTTTCACAAAAAACTTCAGACCTCTGCGATGCCTTTTCAGCGAGATATCGGCTATATCGTGTTTTTCACCGTTTCAAGGGTGCGGCTATGGGGTTAAAAAATTCAGCTCCTAAAATATAAATCTAGGATTTTTTTTTTTTTTTTACTAATTCAATCTATCATTTACCAAAATTTCAGCTCTCTGCAACGCTTAGTACCTATTAAAGAGCTCCGTGGCTGCGCGGTTCTCCGCGTTTCAATGACGCGGCCACGTTCAAACCCTTATAACTTCACCTAACGTAAAAAAAAAAAAAAAAAAAAAAAAAAAAAAAAAAAAAAAAAAAAAAAAAAACCTATTCGGTCGGTAAGCAGTATGGTGTAGTTCACAATTTATCGACAGTTTATAATTTTACGGTGCCGGCCGGCTAAAACTAGGTGAAGCCGCACCATAACTTTGACAAATTTATGGTTTTGGGAATCCACTTTTACAAATTTTTATAAAATCTTGCAGGAATTATTTTTTTAAATATCGCCGTGGCCGCGCCATTGAAACGGACACGGTTTTAGTTAGTAAAAGTCTGACACGCCCTCCCGCTCCGCCCAGAGTGGGAGAAGTCACTTGATGATTTCCCGTCCAAAATGCTAATCATGTAAATTCATCGCAATAGGGTATTTTCCGATTTCATAAAAACGATTTTAATTTGAAGAGTGGGACGATATATTTAACAGAAAAATAAAAATAAATTTATTAATACAGATTTTCTCAATTAAAAACGAATAAAATCTAATTTATTTTTCGTTGTTTTGAATTTACCGCCAAAACGCACCTTACGATGACTTTTTATCACGTGACATGTGACGTCAACTTTGTCTATACGGCACCGGTGCAAATACTTAGTTTGGCGCCGTTTTACAAGTATTTGTGCACAGAGGCACAGCACACCAGTAATATCACTTTATATCCATTAAAAATCTTGTTAATTATAAACTCGAAATTCACTTATTTACCTACTAACTACTTAAGTTTACACAAAGTTGACGTCACGTGATAAAAGTCATCGTAAGAAGCGTTTTGGCGGTAAATTCAAAACAACGAAAAATTTATTTGGTTTAAATCGTTTTTAATTGAGAAAATGGATAGAAATCAATTTATTTTTATTTTTCTGTTAAATATCTCGTTCCAATCTTCAAACTAGAATAGTTTTTGAAAAATTGGAAAATACCCTATAGCTTGCGCGTCGATGTCCCTGCCACCCTGTAAACTTATAATACTGGTCCAGCTACTTACTATAATTGCGTATTCATTGCGTTATTTACGTAGCTGAGTATTCAATTTTTTCGTACGTAATTATGAAGCAATGAATTAGTTTAAGTAATTCAAAATGATTCAGATTGTGATACCCAACTAGAGTGCTGACCTGCCGCTAACTACCCTAGCTTGCAATTTGAATAAATTATTAGGTAAGTCGAAATATATCACCATACACGCGCGAGCATGGAAGTGGAAGAATTTTCGGTACCTACACAAAGAGTAAAGTGCTAATTCAGTTCATTAATTCCTTCAGTTTAATATTTAATCGAGTTCCTTTTAGCCGATTCGTCGTTCTAGGTAAATTAAGGTTTCACGCGTAGTTAACTTCATGCTTTCATTAAATTCCCAAAGCTCTTTTCAGCAACGGCATTGACCTACAATATATTTTTATTTTAAACGAAAAAAAGTTAGCTTGGACGCTGTTATCGTTAGATCTATTGGTACTGTAATTTATGTACCTAAGTACCGACACTTTATTTAAAGTATTAGGCTCAGTCTCAAAGAAGTAAATTTAAAATGGCAAATGGCTGGTAGTGGTGGCGATTAATCTAAAAACTTACGTACCTACTTACCTTGGCCTCGAGAAATTGTTTTTTCACTTATCTACTTTTATAGCAGGCGCTGCTATCAGCTAAGGTGCTAAGATCTAGATATTCTGCTTGATAAACACCAATATAATCTTCTTCTTTTTGTGTCGATGGTACTCAAATACTTTTTTTATATAGTTTGAGCGAGACTCAGGGAGTTGAGAGTAAGTGACCACGGTAATTGCGGCATTAGTGGCATTTTTTAGGTCATCAGAGATGCAGGTGAACGGTCACTAAGGACACTTCAGCCAGTATAGCATGGTCTGATCAAAAGCACCGCACTCACACTGGGAGTTGGATGAGTCAGTAATCCCCCCACTTTGACAAAATGTGTCTGCAGCTGCCTACTTGCGTACGCAATTGATTGAGAGCTCTCCATATATGCCAATGCAGATCACGCCCGGGAGCGAAAATGTTCCTGAGGTTTAACGAAATCGGGAGATGGTGGATAGTTCTCTTCCCACAATTTGCTTCTTATATTAGGTTGTTGGTTCTGGATGGCCTACGTAGAGCATAAGAAGCTCATACGACTTTTAAGCCTCCCTGAGGTCGTTGTGTAATCGTAGAGGGGATGTCGGGAATCGGATTCTCGACAAATGTAATTAAACTTCGGGACTTTCTCACGCTTAATCACGACTTAACAAGTTACGAAATTAAATGAGGCAGTTTTGGTACGTTAACCTACGCACTTGTACCAATAAATTGCTTGACTTACGCAATATAAGTAAGGTCGCCCCCGGTCCAATACACGAATTGTTCAAGGCGAGATTTTATGGCAAGTCGAAACGAGGCTAAAAAAAAGAATTGATAGCTAACAATCACCATAGACTCGGGGTTATGGATCTATAATGTAATGGCATGACTTCCGTTCCTTTGAACTGATTGTTTCAATGAACAGATTTAATTGAGGCAGCATATTTTCTATGGTCAATCAATCAATCAAGTCTAATCTAACCCACTCTTAAGCTTCTTTATCATAGAAAATATATCACTTTTTCTTAAGAATTTGCATGGCTTCGTACGCCTTCTGATATCTTCCTATTGTTAGTTCAAAAGTACGTAGGCGTTGCTTCTCGTGTAACTTTATTAAGAATTCCTACACGTGAGTCGTAAGACATGCTCGAGACAAATTAACATTATAATTAAGCTGAATATACACAACTGTAATACCTACCTCCTAAGCTAACGATATCATGTTATTTTATGCAACCGAAACCGGTACATAATTTAATAAAAAGGCGGAATTAAGAATCTTGGAATTTATCATCGGCTGCCTTCATTTTAATTAGATTTAGAGTGCGTATAAATGGATGCTATATAGGTTGGGTATTAACGGATGCGGTATAGGGTGGGTATTAACGGATGCAGTACACAAAGGGGTATATAAAAGTATGCGATGTTGGTACTGTTAGCCTTAAACATGATAATATGCAACTGCAGTAGGCATTGTAATATTACTAAACAGTTGACTTAGCAGATGCTGCTGTTTTTTTCCTTAATTTCTGAGTCACAGCGGCAGCTTGTTACCACATTAGGAAATCACAATGTGTGTAAACGGTAATTTCTAGTATTGTAATCCTCATTCATTAAGACTCACTTCAAGTAGTCATTTCTTTCTCTGGAGAAACCCTGAAGAGTGAAGAATGCAATGCGTTTACTCCTTGAAAGAGGTTTAGTCACTTGGGTGCCATGAACGCACACGTCAAAGATAGGTAGGTACCTACGTATATTGTACCTTGTCTCTTGACCTTTCCCACTTCTGTTTAACGTCATAGCCTTATCCTAGCTGTAAGGTTCATCGCATGCAATGACGTCAATGTATAGGGAAGTTGAATGTTGTGCAATTTCTTCTTTTCCTTAGGCACGGTACATTTTTAAAGAGATACCTACCTACCCAAAAATAATGAATTCGCAATTATAGGTACATGGTAACAAGTAAAAACATCTCTCATTACTGAACTTCACTAAGCATAATTTGGCACAAAGTTTGAAGAATTGCGTCTAAATCCAGAACATCATGAGACCGCCTTCATTTATTTTGTCCAAAACGAACAATTCCATGAATTGGATAGGTAAGTTTGCGGTCCGTCCCACTAGTCCCATTGACCCAGTCCCATGATGGGACAAGTTGGATAATATGTCCGACTAGTCCCATGGGACAACTGATACTAACATATTTTTAAAATTACCTACGTCCCATTAGTCCCATGGGACAAGACCGGCGAGTAGGTACTGATTATGTGATTGCGACGGTGAATCAGTGAGCAGGGTAGGTACATCAGGTGCATGTGAAAATGACAATTTGACTTCACACTGCAAGAACCGATGAATGAAGGAGAAGGGAAGGGTTTAAGTAAAAACTATATGTGTATTTTCTTATGTACCTACTATTTAAAATTAAAATAAAAACACTTTTCAGGCAAAAATAAACAAAAGCTGTTTTACATTTTTAGTTTTAAAATAAATCTTTATAAAATTAACGCAATTTTTCCAAAAAAAAAACCCTAAGAGATGTCGCCAGTTATGACTTATGAGTTCCATCTGATTTTTTAAAATCAAAATATTGAAATTCTATTGAAGATTGGCATCGCAAAATAAGTACTCGCTGGAATGGAACTAATGGGCCATAATTAAAAAAATATAATAGTATCACTTGTCCCATGGGACTAATGGGACATAATTTAAAAAAATTGTTAGTATCAGTTGTCCCATGGGACTAGTGGGACATATTATCGCACTTGTCCCATCATGGGACTGGGTCAATGGGACTAGTGGGACGGACCGTAAGTTTGGACCCTGATAAATGTGGGTAGCTCAATTTAGTTGCTTCTAACCACTAATTATTCTAGCAGGGTAATTCATCATCATTATCGTTTCAGCCGAAAGACGTCCACTGCTGGACATAGGCCTCTCCCAAGCTCCGCCACTTCAACCGGTTTTGTGCTTCGCGCAACCAGCGGATTCTTGCGGCCTTCACAAGGTAATTGCGTAACACAATTACAATGCGAATGCTTCTTATTTTGACTATTAAATAATATTCATTGCGTTGTTTGTATTATCAGTACACGAATTTATCAAGTACTTATGAAGATGATCCTTTCGATTGTGATAGAAAGTGTGTTACACAATAAGGGTACAGCATTCCAAATTGCTGGAACTAATTAACAATGAAGATCTAACATCTCTTAAATACAACTATTTATCTTCTTACAATGCAAACTACTCCGACTAGACAGACGGTAACATATTATTTGCAGTCCTAATCTCGTGTTGCATTAGAACAATTGCGAGCAGATCATTACTCAGACTACACGGTTACAAACGCTACGAAGTACTTAATGTTAATAACGTGTCTATTCTCTGCTTACGAGATATTGTTAGCTGTGTAAGTGTGTAGAGGATATACGCTTTACGACCCCATTGCTTCAGATGTTACGCCATGTGGGCAGAAATTCGTGCTGACGAGCAGTGATGGGCTGTCGGTATCGAAATTAAGTTATGGTAGAGCAGACGGCGATAACAAGGAGAGTGGCCTTTATTTTATTCAGAGCTCATAATTTCTGATTTATGTTTGAAAGTGATTCAACATTTTAAATGGAAACCAGGTCTACTGGGAAATATTATAATGCTTGCAAATGAAGTTCGTAGCTTTTTCCCCCTTATTTATTAACGTTGCTTATAAAGTTAAGTAAAAAGAAAAGAAAGAAAAAATGTTTATTTTGCACAAACAAAACGCACCCTACAAAAAAAAAATGCACTTAAACAATGTGGACAAAAGCCCCGTATTCAGGTCGAAAATTGACATATTATTGTCCATTGTTGACTGTTATGTCAGTCAAGGCTTGCTTGTTTTTAATGATTAGCATCGATCACTAATAAAGAACTAGATACACAATCAGCGGCAAAAAATGTCCTCACCAAATGAGCACCCACTTGAACATTTGGGTGCGCTTTTCATTTAGTAGCATTCGAACGCTCCGACGGTAAACATGTCTCAGTGCTCGTTTAAAAAATATTAAAATCACACATCTAGGACGCTAAAAAAGTATGGCGTTTGATATTTTCGGTAAGTATTAATATTATCATTATATAATTATTATCACTGTATTATAAATGCTGATATTTTGTCAAGAAATCATCGTAAAAACGTTTTTTTTTCAATAAATCGTTTTAAACAGCAGGTGTTATAAAGCATCTCAATTCTAAAGACTCATACCTACTAAACGTATTAACCATGCTATAGCATGCCCACTTGAATTATTCGGGTTATGTGCGTTGATTCTGTTCCATTTGTTGGAGACGCTATTGTTTTTTAAATTTTATTATTAAAGAATTATTGTTTTTTTTTTGTTTAATGAGAGTACTTGGCTGTTTCTGTCAATATTATAGTAACATTTTATGGATTTAATTTTAACTATGTTCATGTAATAAAATTAAAGATGAAAGTTTTTTTTAGCTTTCCTCAAGATCCAACGAGGTGTGGAGAATGGATATCAGTTATAGCACGTCAAAGATCCGAAGAATTCTTCAATCCGACCCAAAGAAGCGTTGTATGTTTGAAGCTTTTTTTAGAGAGTGATATTTCATATTAGCGATTAGCATAATTTCATATTTCGATACACTTTTGCCAAATTAATCAAAACAGGTAAATATTTAACAGCTATTTTTGAATTTTTGGCGTTGCCTGTAAGTTTATTCTGAGTTTAATAACTAGATCAAAATATGGATACCAAAAAGGAAGATAAATAAATGACTATGACTACTATTTATGAGTTTCTTTAATAAATAAATGTGGTGCCCTATCCAAAAACATTTACATTCAAGTAAACTATAATCATTACACATACACACCATAGAATAGAATAACATTTTACTACACATTTTTTTTATTACTTTATCCACGAAATTAAAAAAGGCCATTTATTATTACAGTACAAACAAAAAATATTGGACAGTTCGACTCCACTCATTCCTTGTCCTGGCGGAGAGCCTGGATCGTAAAACTTAATTGCTGTTTATTAGCACTTTTTAATTCAAACTTTAAGACATGCGTGTAAGGTTGATTTTTTAAAATGTACGTTGACCAGTGAGTACCGGTCGTAAAAATTTATTGCTGTTTGTACATAGCTTTGTGAAATAGACTTTAAGCATAGCGTTTATGGTTGAATTTACATTACTGTATATTTATTTCAACTAGCATTACCTAAACACAATTTGGTGACAGTTTTAAGCGAACTTTTGCTTGGGATTGTGTATCTAGTTCTTTATTAGTAATCGATGATGATTAGCGTCGTTTTCGCTATACGTTTTTGGCGGTTAAACATCTTTTAACTTTAAGCAACGATTATAAATAAGGGGGTTCATAGATAGGAATAAGTAGTACCTAGTAGGTATTTATAACTTTACTATAAACAGACATTACTGACAAGTAATGTCTGTTTATTTTAACTTTTTTCTATGGGAATCTGAATAGATTAACTATTAAATATATCCTAAGTAGGTATCTACTCCTTTAGTGTATAGGTTTAGAAGGGTTGCTAGCTAACACCTATTTAAGGTCGAATTGCCAGGGTAGCCGGTAGTACCTACATAGTCATTTATTAGTGCGTGAATAGACATCTCCAGAAATACATATGTAGGTGTTAGCCAATTGGCAGGTTTTAAAGTTTTTTTTCATTAAAGTTACGAAAAATGGTCACTGCAAGTGCATGCAATAAAGTGCATTAAACTTAAGACGTGCCAATTTATTATGTCTGTATCTAGATCTGGAGTTGTCGATTCGGATTCGCCCATAAATAAATTAATTTCGGATTTCGTATCGTATTAAATAATATATAATAATAAAAAAGTGTCTATTCGGTAGAGTAAATTCGTGCGAATCGACTAATTACCCATTTTATAGACTAGTTAGACCAATAATAGATAAGTTATGACTATAATGCATTTAATATCCAACGAATTATCATGGGATATTAATCCCAGAGGTATTTTATATAGCGACCATTAACCCTTTGTGTGTATGTAACGTGGATCCACGAAGACTTTTCTTTTGGAACCGTGCACCTAGCTTCTGACGTTTCATAAGTGCCCATGCAGGTTATATGAAATAAAAATATTTTAATTTAATTTGATTTTGGCTTGATTACTTCATTGTATTATAAATGTCATAAACTCTGCTAATATGAGATAGAATGTGGTAGATCTGTACTGTTTTTTTTTTTTTTTTTTTTTTTTTTGGGTGGGAAATCATCAAATAACTTCTCCCGCTCTGGGTGGAGCAGGAGGGCGTGTCAGACTTTTACTGACTAAAACCCACCCGTGTTCCTTCAGTAGCCCTTAAGCCAGGGGCTGTGGTGTCTCTTTCGAACAAACCCGCACCCCTGGCAGGCATCGACCCTTGCGGGTCCCATCACTATTTGTGCTGACATCTCTTTGAGGCGCGCGTGGAACACAACGCGCCGTCGACTTGGGCTTGGTCCTTACCGGACAGCGAGCTACCCATTAGTCGCCGTCCGCAAGCCCATGCCTACGGTGGCCGGAAATCGGCCTGGGATTCCCGACGCCCAGGGCGTCTCCGTATCCTGCGGCGGCTGGGGTCGCGAGGGCGCATATGCTGCCTCTCCCTCACGTGCGCCGCCTCCCTCTTCGCGAGCATCACTGCTTCGCTGAAGGAGGTGACGGCTCCCCATGCCCTCTCGCTCCGTACCATGGCCTGGACCAGGGCCGGACGCGAGAGATCGCCGCCGCCGATCGCCTCCACGAGGACACGGCGGTGCTCCGCCCAAGCAGGGCAGACCGCCACCGTGTGCTCCACCGTGTCCTCAGGGCGATCAGATCTGTACTGTTCAAAAAGTATTTGATGAGAGTGTAAATAAACCCTGTTCAGGATAAATTCCAAAGGGGAAATAGGTACACATTCATCGTGTGTAGGAACGTTTCTACTTCAAATCTTACGACATCTTCCAACAAATACTGTTTGAATAAATTAAAATTTTCTAACGTTTTTTGAAATTTGCAGGTATGTAAGTGTCAAGATGAATATTGAACAAAATATGATTCGCGACCGTAACATGTTTACACAATTATACAGGATTCATTTTTAAGCAGTTCGCAAACTGTAACCATGAATTCAGCATGTCATTCTAGAATTTTTTAGCAGTTCCATACATTTTGACCGCGTAGGTATTGCACTTTTCTATGAATAAGCTGATTTTTTAGGGTCCCGTACCCAAAGGGTAAAACGGGACCTTATTACTAAGACTCCGCTGTCCGTCCGTCTGTCTGTCCGTCTGTCACCAGGCTGTATCTCATGAACCGTGATAGTTAGATAGTTGAAATTTTCACAGATGATGTATTTCTGTTGCCACTATATCAAAAAATACTAAAAAACAGAATAAAATAAATGTTTAAGGGGGCCATACAACAAACGTGATTTTTTTTGCCGTTCTTATAGATGATGGTACGGAACACTTCGTGCGCGAGTCCGATTCACACTTGACCGGTTTTTTTCTATGACCGACAAAAAATGTAACCTGGTCTAGAAAGATGGATTTTTTTTAGGTCTGGTTAAAAATTTACCCTGTATTAATTAAATCATCAATATAGGTAACCGAATAAGTTCATTTAGTCATATTGCTTGACTATTTCATGAAAAAGTCCTTTTTTATCCCATTAAATGACAATTTAATGAAAGAGTGGGGAGTGGTGGAGGGTTACATTGATGATTTGAATTTTAAAATAGTTCTGGATAGCTATATTTGTTACGGTCCCGAATCATGTTTTGTTCAATATAAAGCGTGACTTTGGTTGGTCACATTGCCCGACGGGAACTAGCAGGCTTAGCACGAGCACCGATTTATCGACGGAAGAATAGACATGACTATTAACTAAATGATGTACAATAGGAGAAGATAGCTATATTTTTCTATTCATTATCACAGTTATGCGTTGTAAACGAATCATGATTTTGTAGATAATCGTATATTTTTATACGTTGTACTTTGTGGCCGTCGTGCGTCGAGTAGAAAGTTTTTTGTCTGTGTGATTTTGACAGTTTTGGAAGAAATACTCTTCTGAAATAGTCTACATTTATAAGGACTTCGACAAAGATCGTTAGAAACGAAAGAAAAATGACAGGTTGTAGAAGGATATCTACGGTGCGATGTCGAAAATGGAGAATCAAAATGTCAAATTGTATTGAAAAAGCACTGTCTATTCTTCGTAGAAATAGAAAGGCTCATGCTAAGCCTGCTGATAACCTTGAAAAGTTGGTAGTGATGGGCAAGGTAGATGGGAAAAGACCTCGCGACCGGTCACCTAACCGCTGGTCCGACGAAGTAACCGCTCTCACTGGATTCTCTGTTACGACCACCATGAGAGAAGCCGAGAACAGCATGAAGTGGAAGAACATCATTCATAAAGCCACGAAGGCTTTTCAGGGACACGACGTTTAGTAATCAAGTACGCGACCAGGAAGAAGACAGCGTGATACTGAGCTGCAAATTGCAAAAAACACGTAGGAATATTTCAGTTCCACGAGCTACCCGGACAGGATACGCCTTAAGGTAATTTAGAATTATAGTATATGGATTTTAAGTATTAAATAATCATATCAAATCGCTCAATTTGTAAGTGGCTTTACAGAATGGCATCCAGCTATGTTTTCTGATCTATTTGTTTTCATTTTTTTCAGATACATTTGGAACAGACTATAGGTATATACAGGGTGTAACAGAAACCCTATTGCTATCCTTAACCACTAAATATAACAGCTGGTATAGAATCACTGTACATAGTTTCAGCTCAGAATAAAATACTCTAAGAATTAATACCAAATTTTAGGTTTAATTTTTTTTTTTTATTCAAGTCATAACAAACGTGTCACCACGCTACGTAGGTCAATAATATTCCACGTTTCTTGCCAATATCACGATAAATCTCTTCCGAGTGATGTGTTTATTTCAATTTGAAAAGTTCGGTTTCTCGTATCAATGTTTTAAAAATTCTCAAAACTTCCTAGAGATAGGATTAAAAAACCTTCCAATATCGTTTGATATCATCCAAAGAAACCGTGCCCGTATGTATACCTTTCCGTTACACGTTGTATATGGTATAAATACATATATGCTGAGTCGATTTAAGATGATTACTATTATTACGATCTTAGCTGTGGTTGACAGAGAAATTAAATCTATTTTCATCAAGCCATGGCAGCAATTACTTAAAGCTAGCAAAGAAGTTTAAAGTAAAAATTTATAGAGCACTTCTTTGACCAAAAACTGAGCTCATCTTCACGGTATTAAACAACGATGGTACAGTCAAGTTGGTTTCTAAAAGTTAATCTTGATAGCTGTAAATTTTCGTTGGAAACATGTCATAATATTTTTTACCAGTGAATGTCTACTATGCATGCATGGCCTCAATGACTGCCAAATTGAATGGTCTTGATGGAAATAACTGTAATCAACGTGCTGGGCAGACGAATTAGAGATCGCAGTTCATTTGTTATTTGTAGCAAAAAGATGGTGCAGCCCTAGCTTATGTAATTTTTGTCGTCCATGAAAGTAACGAACTCATTAGCTACCAAAACGCAAAAAAAACCTTTCGAAATGGCAATGTGCTGCCATTATGGCTTGGGTTAACTATTGTGGCAATCAATTTAATTCATCAAGAAAATGAGATCAGAATGAGCAATGTCTTTAAGATAGGCAGCCAAAAGACAGGTACAATGTAAATACAATTTAACTAAAACAGATCCAAATTATAGGAAGCTTCACAAACTTACAATCCAGCCTACTAAAGATGGAAATTTTATTTCTTTAGTCAAGACGTAATCTTCTAGAAATGTAGGAGCGATAAAACCCAATTTCCAAATCAGCACCTAGAAAGCGAGTTCCTCCGTATTATTAAACGTAAAGTTTGTTATTCCATGGAATTTGGTTTCCATTTTGCCGAAGTTTTTTTTCCTTTTATTTCCTTTGAACTGTCTTGAATACGTTTCCAAATTATACATCGTGAAATCTTTATCGTTTCTGCGTGCGGTTCAGTGACTGTAGCATCGACTTGCGAAGTTATTTTTCAATAAGTAGGCATGGGGATTTCAATATTTTTTATACATTTACCATGATTGTGAAGTGCCAACACTTTGTACAGACCTAATATAAACGTTTTTTTTACATTTATCTACAGTTGTCGCTCGGTAAAGTCAGGGAGATTAATTGTTATGTAAAACTACCAACTTACACTGTCCACATTCAAATCACAACGTTACAGTCTTTCCATAGTTCATAAAATGACCATAACACGGAAAATTAACACAAGATAAATAGACTATAATAATAATAAATATAGACTATTTAAATTTATCGATTACTCTTTGTTGAGAGCATGACATGATGTATATTTATGGACCAGGAAATATGTTTTGGTATTCACTATATCTCACTTACTTTAGTGGTACCATTTAGCTTACACCTTTACAAAACGTTAAAACAGGTCGTATATTCGATCGTCGTTTCAGCTCATGAAAGCCATACATCTTCCACGAACACCTTCGCAACATTTTCTCGACAATTTCTTCACAAGATAAGTGGTTGATACATTTAACGTTTAACCAATGTGACTTTTCAATTCATTTATGTAGGTACTTTCTGACTTAATCTTGGAAATCACCGGTATCGGTGAAGGAAAACATCGTGAGGCAGTACCGTAGGCATGGGCTACCGTAGGCATGGGCTTGCGGACGGCGAGTAATGGGTAGCTCGCTGTCCGGTAAGGACCAAGCCCAAGTCGACGACGGCGCGTTGTGTTCCACGCGCGCCTCAAAGAGATGTCAGCACAAAAAGTGATGGGACCCGCAAGGGTCGATGCCTGCCAGGGGTGCGGGTTTGTTCGAAAGAGACACCACAGCCCCTGGCTTAAGGGCTACTGAAGGAACACGGGTGGGTTTTAGTCAATAAAAGTCTGACACGCCCTCCTGCTCCACCCAGAGCGGGAGAAGTTATTTGATGATTTCCCACCCAAAAAAAAAAAAAAAAAAAAAAAAAACCTGGACTTAGTCAGAAATCGCCAACAGTCTTGAGTACATAAGCGTGGTGGTCAATGCTCGTGCCTTCTCTGTATGAGAAGAGGGTTTTGTCCAGCAGTGGGACAGTAATAGGCTGGTATTATTATGCAGGGACATCGACTTGCAATCTGTTACCATGGACTTAGTACATGATTCCAAAATGGCCCCGGCGTTGAAAAGTTTTGTCGGTTATTTAAAAGAAATAGATAGACGAAACTTTCTACGCTAGGGCAGCTACATCTAGAATCATGTCCTCAATTAATGGTTTCAGTTTGCGTGTCGCTGTACCTGCCACCTTGTATATTTTACAGCATAATCAGTCTATTATATTAAGGGGCTTGTGGATAAGTAGTAATAGCTGCACGGGTCGATCGATCAGGTTAAGCTACGCTTGCTGCGGTTGGTCCGTGGATGGGTGACCATATTTACATACCGAGACCCCTACGTGCCTCGGAAAGCACGTTAAGCCGTAGGTCCTGGCTGTCATTTGTGGATCTTTGACAGTCGTTACGGGTCGTCAGAAGCCCGAAAACGTGAACACCAGTCTTACCAAGGGGTATTAACCAGTACCTGGGCTGTGGAGGTCAGATAGGCAGTCGCTCCATGTAAAATACTGGTACCTATTCAGCTGCATCCGGTTAGACTGAAAGCCGACCCCAACATAGTTTGGAAAAGGCTAGGCAGATGATGAATCAGTCTATTATATTCCCACTGCTGGGACACAGACCTATTCTCTCTATGAGAGGGAGCGGGCCACAATCCACCACGCAGGCCCAGTGCGTGTTGGTAGATGTCACATGTCTTAGAATTTTTGTTTCTAGGACATACCGGTTTCCTTACGATGTTTTCCTTCACCGTTATATAATTAACCGATATTTTAGTTTTACTTCCTAACGTGTCAAGAAACAAAATGTCTTCGACCGTCCAAAGGTTACGTAAGCAATTTACTTAATGTAACTTTAACTTCACTTTAGTTTGAGTTTATGGTATCTTTGTTTACAATCTATTGGAAGTTTTGGATTCGGAATGTTTAATGCAAAATTGTTTGTTTGTGAAGTTGAAGATTTGTGGTTGTTAAGTACCTATTTAATTTATAAGTACCTACATACTTTGTGCTCTTCAGTGTCTTTGCTAATTTTAATTAATAGTTTGGAGATTTTGTATCTTCGTACATAAATCCACATATTTATTAATAAGGTTTTCTGTTACATATAGTAAGAGAACGATAAAAAGATTGGATGTCCGAACTTTCATCAACTAAACAGGGTCAAATTAAACTAGCTGGCAATACTTTACACACGTCTTGACAACACGATACCGAAAACTAAGGAAAAAAAAAACTTTCATTCTCGAATTGTTCATTACCTTAAGAATCGATTACGGGAGCTGACCTTCGCCCCTCGCTGTCGTTTTCTGCCGATTTACCGATTCTCATGTGGTTTCGTGCTTGCATGAAGCAAAATTAACAAAAATTAACAGGTTTAACTTCACAAGAGTTACTTACTTGTCTACCTATTTAAGTTCAGATAAAGTTTTTGTTTTCTTTGGTTTTCGATATGGATACCCAACACGTGGGTAAAGTATTGACAGCTAATTTAATTTGACCCTGTATACTATTAATTCTCAAATAGTAGCTACTCAGGTACTACGAGTACATGAGAATCTTCTGATTAGAGGTTTTTTCACGCTGCCAGATTATGAGGACCTACCTTAAAAGTGCTTAAAACATGATTCCTAAATAAAATAAGAAAAATTTCTTACAGCTTAAAAATAGGTATTTCGTTTTAATCTAAAAAATCTTTTTAAAATTTTGACGTTCTAAATAATTAAAAAAACACTACTTCCTGTCGTTGGCAACACAGATAAAAATAATTTACCTCCTTGCACAGTTCACAAAGACATAGTGAGCAAATGCATTTAATTACATCCTCTTACTCTAAATACCAAATAAGTACTTTGAAGACCATTAATACATATATTTAGTTTACTATGTAACATTGATCATTAGGTACGTCCTAAAATATTACAGGTTGACTACGCCCTAATATTCCAAAAAATATTTAAGGACAGTGGGTACTGCACCCAGTCGAGCTATGTTGATCGATATAAAATAATATCAGTCGACGACAAGTCGTAGAAGGAGGCGGGGCACGTGAGGGAGAGGCAGTATATGCGCCCTTACGGCCCCAGCCTCCGCAGGAGGGACCCCAGGCTCATTCTCGGCCACAGTAGGCGCGGGCTTGCGGACGGCGAGTAATGGGTAGCTCGCTGTCCGGTAAGGACCAAGCCCAGGCCGACGGCGCGTTGTGTTCCACGCGCGCCTCAAAGAGATGTCAGCACAAACCGATGGGGCCCGCAAGGGCCTATGCCTGTCAGGGGTGCGGGTTGTCCGAAAGAGATACCGTGGCCTCTGGTACACAGGCTACTGAGGGAACACGGGTGGGTTTTAGTCAGTAAAAGTCTGACACGCCCTCCTGCTCCACCCAGAGCAGGAGAAGTTATTTGATGACTTCCCACCATCAATAATAATAAATAAAAAAACGACATGGATCGTCGTTGTTACTAGATGATCCTATAGATCTACGCCGTCAATCGACAAACGTTCCTCCAATTTACGCGGACACACCCCTGTTCTCCTATTAATAAAATAAACACGGAAGTTATACCAGGAATAACAAAGGAATATCCATACATTTTCATGGGTTTAAACTCGCAATAACTTTATTCTGTGTTTATTTGTAAGAGGGTTTAAGTTTAAAGAAACATTGATTATAACTAAGATAATAAATCGAAACTTAATTTTTTTTTTTTTTTTTTAAATACAGTATCCATAAGTGACGTTTGCCTATAAACGTAATTATGGATCACTTGAAAGATGTGGGTCTAAGAGTTATACTAATGGTCCCATAGAACTCTTAGGCCTGAAACTGCGTTAAGCGGACGCCCCTGCACGGTTTCATACAAATGTGCCCCGTCGCGGTCCTAATTCACTATAACCATTTAACGAAACTCGACCAACTTACTTAGTTCGGAACCAAGTCAATTCCTTAGGTCGCACACGACATTTGCTTATAAATATCGACAAGTTGTTTTGGATCATACAGAATAAGACATTTCAATTCCTTACCCTTACATTGGTTTCTATAAAACACGATATTGACGTAGTTTGAACGTTTTAAGATTCTATGGGGAATCATTATAACTATACAGAATTGGGGCCCAGTATGTACCAAGCTAGGAGTACCAAATTCCAATAAAATTGGTTCAGCAGCAAAACTCACTTCTGTCTTTTACAAATAATGGGGAATGAAAGCACAATGCAATTAAATAGGTCGGTGACATCATGTGCAGTTCTAAAATAATATCCATGAAGTAATATCATCCTATGAATATGTAGTTGATACGAAGATAAACGTAAAGAAACTAATTTCCTGCAGTTGTTAGAGCCGTCGCGTCGCCCGGTTTTTTTTTTTTTTTTTTTTTTGGGTGGGAAATCATCAAATAACTTCTCCCGCTCTGGGTGGAGCAGGAGGGCGTGTCAGACTTTTACTGACTAAAAACCACCCGTGTTCCTTCAGTAGCCCTTAAGCCAGGGGCTGTGGTGTCTCTTTCGAACAAACCCGCACCCCTGGCAGGCATCGACCCTTGCGGGTCCCATCACTTTTTGTGCTGACATCTCTTTGAGGCGCGCGTGGAACACAACGCGCCGTCGACTTGGGCTTGGTCCTTACCGGACAGCGAGCTACCCATTACTCGCCGTCCGCAAGCCCATGCCTACGGGGGCCGGAAATCGGCCTGGGATTCCCGACGCCCAGGGCGTCTCCGTATCCTTCGGCGGCTGGGGTCGCGAGGGCGCATATGCTGCCTCTCCCTCACGTGCGCCGCCTCCCTCTTCGCGAGCATTACTGCTTCGCTGAAGGAGGTGACGGCTCCCCATGCCCTCTCGCTCCGTACCATGGCTTGGACCAGGGCCGGACGCGAGAGATCGCCGCCGCCGATCGCCTCCACGAGGACACGGCGGTGCTCCGCCCAAGCAGGGCAGACCGCCACCGTGTGCTCCACCGTGTCCTCAGGGCGATCTTCGCAGTGGAAACACCCGGGCGTTTCCTCCCGCCCTATCCGAAACAGGAACCTCCCGAAACAACCGTGTCCGGTGAGGACCTGCGTCAGGCGGAAGGTGAGGACGCCATGCCGCCTCTCAAACCACTCCTCAAAGAGGGGACTTACCGCCGCAATCGTGGCGTGCCCAGCACTGGGTTGGAACAATCGCTCTCTCCATGTCACCATGAGATCCCGCCGGAGCTCTGTCCGCTGTGCCGCGATTTCCCGCGGCAGCGGAGTTACGCCCCGGCGTTTGGCCTCCTCGCGCCACTCCCATATCTGCGCGAGGACCTTTGCCTCCAGATCCCATGGCGGTAATCCGGCAAGGAGGCCCGCCGCCTCGCCGGAGATCGTGCGTGTCGCCCGGTTAGAATGCAATCGTATTTGTGGTCTATTCATTCTGGCGATCGTTTAATAATGAAGTCGGTTGTATTCGGAAAGTTGTGATCGGGTGTGGTCTGGTAATCATGACAGTGGGCTGAAAAAGGACTCAATTAACTGGTGTGTACCCACGCCAGGACACACTGCATTTGATCACTAAAGGCCAGGATCTAGAAGGATGTTGCTGAAATTATTTTTAAGTAAGTTTTTTCTTTCTTAGTAGAATTTCGAATCTTAATAATAGACATAATCAGCCTATAATGTTCCCACTGCTGGGACCCAGGCCTTCTATCGGTGAGAGGGAGTGAGCCGTAATCCACCACACGGGCCCAGTACGGGTTGGTAGATGAATGTCTTACGTCTTACTGGGTTCGAACCTGCGACCTACTTCACTCGCAGCCGTTACCACTGGGCCACCAGTGCTATCCTTCCAGCAGCTTGATTTATGTAACTATCCTGATCATTGTGCAAATGTTGGTAAATGTAGGTCAACGGGGGTACTAAATTTGAGCCTAATTTGAAACGATGTGAGCTGATAGCATCTTATTTTATTCATGGCATGACATAAATTTATTTATGGAGACTGCATATTGACAAGAAAATAACCCTAACTTCGCGTAGTAATAATGCTTGTACATAAACATGAAAAGGACGTAACGCCCGACATAACGTACGGACATAACGTAACGCCCTGTTTCCTTAATGTTTGGATTCTTCTCGTAACTTGATGTTTTTTCATACTTTATTAGACGTAACAGGCTTGCGAGCGATGGGAATGGATTTTTTTATGTTTATAGGAACTCTTTAGCTTCCAAAACTATAACTGCGTTCGTGAAGTAAACGAAAAATTTGTTTTTTATCAGGGCACGCACTGATTAACTAAAAATATCTTCATAATTAATAGCTGCGAACAAAATTTATGTTAATAAGATAATGAGGCCACTGGAAAATTCTTGACTAATTGAACATTACTGAAATTTCACAGAATTATATTTATTTTCAGTTTTAAGTACCTAGGGTACTTGCAGTAGGTAATATTAGTGAAACAGTTGTTGCGAGATCCTGAACAATTGCCAAACTTAAGTGGTAGTGGGTAGGGCAAATAGCTTGCAGAACAGACGGCCGATGAGACCGAAAAGTCCTGGAGTGCCGTCCGCGTACCGGAAGAAGTAAAAAAGGCGGAGTTTGGGGAGGCCTATGTCCAGCAGTGGACGTCTTTTGACTGAAATGATGATGATGATGACTTGTCGCTATATAAATTAAAACCCCTCGAAAGGCCCGTGTCTGTTTTAGTTAACGAGATCGGGCACGTTGTTCGTACCATGTCAGCAAATGCAGAATTCCATTGGTTGAAACGACTTGCATATTTGCATCTGGCTGGTTCTGGTTATAATTATTTTATTAAAACTCTCGGACTCAAAGATGTAACGTTTCGTATAGGTATGCATTCATTGATAACAACGATAATATAGTCTGCCGAGCAATACAATACGGCTAGACTGACTTATAGAAGTGAGTCATAGACTAATGCTGCGACAAAAACATGAAGGATTACATAGCGCGGTATTCGATTTCCTACACTCGGCTCTGCGCCAGAGAGTTGAAAATTCAACAATTCAATAATATGTAGGCATTTAATTGAGTATCGTCTAGCTAGTGTTAGACAAAAATGGTATAAGTTTTGGAATGTAGTATGAAGAGTACTGAAGGGGATTTCAATTAGTAGTAGGTATTTATCACTGAGCTTTTTGCTCGCAGTCCCAAATTAGGGACTACTCACACTTATTCAGCTCTGTTCAGCTTTTGTCCATGATGATGATGAGAACAATGATTTTGTATAGAGTCCGTTCAGCTTTCCGCGGCTGAACGGATGCGTACGCATCTCATACAAAATCGTTGTTTTTTTAGCTGTTTTGTTAGCTGAATAAGTGTGAGTAGTCCCTTAAGGCTTATTAGAGGTTTTAAAACACAACATACAGCGCCATTTCGAAATTGTAATAGACTGCTTCTTATCTTTGTCATAGTCCTAACTCCTAACGAAAACTGCGAAAACAGTGAACCTGTTTTCGCAGTTTTCGTTAGGAGTTAAGAGAGAGTTAAGAGAGTTAGAGTTAAGAGTTAAAGGCTAGAGATGTACAAAAAGGTTTGCTCTAGGTATTATTTATCTTGCTAAAGTATCTGAAACATCAACAAATAAAAAAAAATGGGATCCTTAAAGATGGAGGATTTTTCTTGTTAAAATGTCCTCCACTTTAAAGGATCCATGGGTTTTTAGCGTTTTTTTTTCGCTAGCATGTATCGTTTTCGGAAGGAATTAAATAATAGATTAAGAAGCGTGTTTTTTAGATTTTGTAATCTATTATTTATTTTCTATTTTTAGTTCTGCTAAGTACAAAAGCGTGTTTTATTTTTTAATTATTGAATTGTCATCGGTTCTCGATAAGTCTACAAAGTTTAACTGAAATCTGACCGTTTGAAGTGGGTCAAAATCAAGTCCTGAAGCTAATAAAAGCGTGTTAAATAAAAAAGAGTTATTAATATTCTCGATCTCGAGGTTCAACTTATTACTTGTACGGACACCGCTAACATAGAATCTATTTGGACAAAGCATCCTTATTGAGAATACGGATCATTTCGAACAATAGCAATGCTTTTCATTTTGATAGTTCAAAAACATTATTTGTGTTATTCACGTTGTTTAGCTGACAAATTCGAAGCAATGAAATTAGCAATATCCTTAAAAATTGAAAGTTCTGCAATAGGGTGCATGCTCGTCTCTTATTGTACAAGGATCAGTGAACTTTCCTTAAAATACTGTCTATCCAAGGTTATTTAAATCAATTACACCAAGAGGTACGAGTTCTGAAATCTAAACCTTCGTTTCTTTAAAATAATTATGAACTAAAAGAAAGCACCAATACACTTACCTACTTTGTTCCAGAAACTACTCACGTTAAGAGGTAATAAAACATTATCTTATCTTTCTTTAAAGCTCCTGCAAACAGGTCCGAAGCAACTAACGTAATACAACAATTTCTATGAAAACTTCGTGGAAATTGTTTGACAAATTTCGTGTCGCGCCTGTCTGAAGAGGCCTTTACAGGGTGCAATGTGCCTTGAAACTGTTCTTGTGCATGTGTGGTTGGACGTCAAACACCTGACGGTCTATTCTGTAAATATAACTTCATTTTGAAAAAAGTGAAGTGAGCGTTGACGTAAAAGTATCGCGGCGGAATTTCATCACGCACTGGATTTTGAACTCTCGGTGTAGAACCTAACATTGAGAATCCAACAGACTGCATTTCAGCCTGTCGAAAAAACGCACTATTCGATTTTTAAGTCTCGGTGCTAAGTTCTTTGTTACGCTTTAACGTTAAAACAGCTGTCCAGATTGGGATGAAATTTGGCACATCATCATCATCATCATCATTTCAGCCAAAAGACGTCCACTGCTGGACACAGGCCTCCTCCAAAAGGGGGGTTTTGCCATAATCGCCACGTTGGGCAGGCGGGTTGGCGATCGCAGTATGGTAGTAAAATGCATAGAGAACGCTGCTGCCCATTCTCTAGTAAGTCTCTTAGTCGCCTCCTACGACACCCACGGATGAAATTTGGCACATGCGCAAATAATTACCTGGAGAAGAATATACCTGTTTGCAGAAATATCTTTTACTAAAATACCGCTGCCAATTTTAGTTTTCACTTTATTTGCAAACAGATTTAGCAGCGGGTGTGCTAGCTTAAAAAGATAACTGCTCATCCACGGTTCCGACTGCTTGCGGAATTATAAAATGCTAAGATACGAGATCTTTTCAGGAACCTATTCCACCAAAATGTTCGTAAATCTAGTAAAACATTTAGTTTAAACGTTAATTTCAGTAGCACTGAGATACTTTACTGAAGTGGCAGTGGGCAGGGAATTTTGCTCGCAGAACAGATGGCCGATGTGCCCGAAATATTCTGGAGTGGCGACCGCTTACCGGAAGACGTAGAGTTGGAAGGCCTCTCACAAGATGGACCGATGACCTTGTGAAGGCCGCAGGAATCCGCTGTATGCGGGAAGCACAGAACCGGTTGAAGTGGAGGAGCTTGCAGGAGGCCTATGTCCAGCGGTGTACGTCTTTTGGCTAAAATGATGATGATGAGGTTATTTACGTTTTTGGTGTAACTATGAACTAATGAAGATTAATGCAAGAATGGTTCCTCGTTTCTCTTCCAAACGAGCTTTCGTGAAAAAGTTTTAACTAACCGCTTGAGCGACCGGCGAGCGCAGGTAATAAACCGTTGAGCGGCCAGCCCCCGCCGCCCCGCTGCGGCCGCTCCGCTCCTATTGTAAACAATGGGTTTTTATGGTGTTTATTTAAGTGGTTTGGGTCTGGTGTCGAGTGTTTTGAATAGCGGATGAATGGGGGCTTGTAACATGTGTTGTTTTAGTTTGAATGGATGGTCGTAATAATTTAAACAATTGGTTGAAGTATGAGCAAAGAGAATTTTGATCTCAGATTTCAAATAAATAGGTACAATAGAAAAAAACAAGCGATGACCTATATGTTTTAAGGTTTAAAATGCATGGTGTGTATATTTTTGACATAATAAATAAATAAAACCACATTGCGTTAGTACAAAATTTATTATTTACAAGCATCCCAAGTTTACGAAAAATATTTGACTGACGGAAGTTTTGTTCCGAGACAACTTTTTTTTTTTTCTACGTAAATCTGCTATGTAGATCAAAAATATAGGTACCTATTGTAAGTTTATTTAATGCTGCACCATATTTGTGAAAATTGTGGCAGTAGAATGAACATTGTACTAAATATGAGGATAAGAAGACACATACCACCTATTAACAAAAATGTTTACTTGCATTTGTTTACAAAAAATGTTCTACAAATTTTATCTAAAGATAATTTATTATCAATAACATGATACTCCAGCTAATACCCTTTCCAATGATGTATTACACTTATAATTACGACTTAGTTGGAAAAAGATATGAACGTTACAACTTCGTCCGGCGCAAATGGTTACCAAAATGCCGTACAATAAGGGTGGGTCTACAAGGTAAAAAAAAGTCCGGATCCGGTATTGAAATCCGTTAATCTATTTCCATTGATTTATTTTTCTTTCTTTCTCGCAGAGTAGAATAGAATACTATATTTTTATTTTTACCCGACTGCGGCGAAAAAAAGGAGGATATTCTATTTCTATGTCCCTCATAGAGACTAAGCTAGTGAACTGATTTGAATAACTGAGACCATAGCCAGATAGCGATGCCCACCGATTTTAAAAGTTCTTTCATTTTAACCGACTTCAGAAAAAGGAGGTTATCAATTCGATACGAAATGAATATCTTCTAAGCAAAAATACAACATTTTTAAACATTATACATTTTGTCATTCGGTGAGTTTTATGATAAGAATAGGTCACACAAAAATTGTAGATTATGCAATTATCTATGAAAAAATGTCTTTACAATTGTTCTCCTAAACATCACCGTTTCTGAGATATAATGGTTGAAAAAGTTGTATTCTTCATAATATGCACACGTTTCCACGCCACCTGGGAGGTAGTGTACTTGGCGCGTTTTTTTTAACGTGGTTTCCCCGATAGGCCTAATCCACAAGTCTATAAAAACAAAATTATTAAAAAATATTTAAAACTTTTGAACAGACCCCTTAAGATTCGTGAATGAATAGATAGGCCATAATATACACTAATTATGGATAAGTTTTATAAACACATAAAGCAAAGTCAGAAACTAAAGTAAATCTCAAAAATTAACAAGAAAATAGAATTGATTCTAGTCGCCCCTCCCAAAAGTAGTCCAAACAGGAACTGTTTCGCAGGCTATTGAACGAGTAGCAAGCTAAGAAACAAAAATTTAAAACAAAAATCAATGAACAACTTACTATTATACTAACAAACAACTCAAAAAGTATCACATTTCTTAGGAATTGTCCTGAGCCATGTGATACTGATTGAAGCAGTGAGGAATGCAAAGTCCGACTTTACATATTTCGCAAGACCAGGCAGTGCGAGTTTCAATTTTGCTGGCAGAGCACACTCTGCAACGCTGCCTGCGCGATGTTCTCATTAAGAAGTGACCTTTTAGACTAACCTGTGGCGGCGCAAGTCTTTGTGTTTTATATTTATTTAAGATTGCGTCCGCCAACCTCATACGGAACTGCCGCTGAGGTACTTTTTTCTGATGACTATATATAACAAATGCGTTATGAATTGAAACGTTCAAAAGCCTGCGAAACAGCTTCTTATACCAGACCATATTTCTAATCCTTTCCACGGGGAATGCTTGTAAAAGTTGATCCTTTTTATCCACACCCCCCATGGAGAGATTATAGTCTAACACTACTTTTGGTTTATATTTGTAAACACCATATTTCTCGGCCCCACTGACTTCTACTTTATGGTAAGTAGAAATCAGTGAGACGAGATTGGTGTCCCGCCATAAAACCACAGACAGGTCTTTGGTTTGGCTGTATGCTATTTCGCCTATGCGCATATTGCCCTTCGTTTTACCCCGAATACTATCAGGAACAAACTCACGATTGATCCTGAGGGTCCCAATCGTGTCGGTTTTCTTACTTTTTAATGCACGAGACAAAAGTGGAGAGTTATAAAAATTGTCCATAACTAATGTATGGCCCTTGTTTAAGAGAGGGCGCACCAGTCTATAAACGATCTGGGATGTTGCCCCCTCTGGTTCGTTCAACTCCTTTTCGACATCATTCCCTTCAGGAAATTGATGCCCCTGGCCCTTGCCGGCATAGACCTCCATCTTCCATAAGTAGCCCGTCCGGGACTCGCACAGTTCGTAGCTTTTTATGCCTACCCGAGCAGCTTTGGTGGCAATGAGCTGCGAAAAAGTAAGTCGCCCTTTCCATAACAATAAGGACTCATCTATCGCAATGTTCTGCTCGGGTAGGTACAAATGGCTAAATTTGCGGTTAAGATGGTCAATTAGTGGCATAACCTTACCCAGTTTTGTATGCTCCCGGACGGCAGTGTTGTCTACAAAATGTAAACATCTCTTAATGAGAGAAAATTTCCTGAAGGGCATGATGTCGTTAAAATTACCAATTTGTAAATACGGGTATTCGGGATACCAATAATCTTTTTCTACAGGATTTGGGATGAAGCTTTGGATCATAATAATTGCAAAAAAAGTCCACAGATCAGCTACAGTAATATCTTTCCATCTCCTCAATCTAGAAGATTGTGCTAAATTTGGATTAGAAATTAACTGGCTGGCGTATCTGTTGGTTTCTATTGTAATTAAATTCATAATAGTTTCATCCCAAATCCTCTCGAAAATATCTAATTCGGACAGACCATGTGTGGTGAATGTTGGCCCCGATGGTCCAGAGAATACTTCTCGGACGCCAGCGAAAGATTCTGGATCACTGCTCCAGTCAAAATGAAGCATGTCATCGCCACTTACCAAAATCCGCAAAGCGGCATCGTCGTAAGCGTCGAGGGCATTCATCGCCTGGTGCAGGTCCGGATCGACGTCGTCTAGGTCTGCTGGATACTCGGCAACATTCCTGTGCCGAGGCACACAAATGTCGTGGAGGTCCGTGTCCAGCAGTTCTTCGTCGACATCGCTTCCCGGATTTTGTCCGATATTTCGCTCCCACAAGGCAACCTCGTCCTCAAGTTCAACGAATATAGATGGTTCTGAAATGAAACCACATACTAAATTATACGCATACTATTATGTTAGTTTAAAGTGGAAAAATAACACTCACCATTCGTGACTGAGGTCGTGGATCCAGTGGGAGACGAAATAGCTGAATGCGCAAGGCCTGGACTGGATGCTACAAATTAAGAATATAATGGTTAAATTTTGAATAAAAATGTATTCATTTCAAGCATTCATTAGTACTTTTACTTATTTGATTAACTCACTGGATGCAAATCCAATCATCTGGATATCAGCATCCACAACAGTATCCCACTCCACACCTTCAGATGTGGAGCTGCCCTCGTCACTCAACGGACGTACCGGTCCGGCAAAATATTGCTCGGATGTCAGGCCTAAAACATGTAAAATGAATAGAATTAATAGGATATGTGTAAGCCACAATAAATTTAAGTAAAAACAACAAACCTGTGCTAGTCGACGGCACGGGTTCGACGCGCGATGTCGACGGCTCCTCGACGACGACGACTGATCCAGAATCTAAAAAGAGGACATGATGTAATGTAAGTCAATAATAATAGAATAATGTGTAAGCCACAATAAATTTAAGTAAAAACAACAAACCTTTGGTGGTCGATGGCACGGATTCCACCTCCCATGGTCTCAGTTTCCGTGGTGGTGGAATAGCTGGTGTCCCCGGTATAAGGGGACACGGCACCCGCGTTGGAGACGTTTTCCTGCAAAATATTTGAAAGTAAGACAAAAGAGTCAATTTGCCACAAGATAATGAGAAAGAAAGTACCTCTTCTGCTTCCGCGGCGGAGCGTCCGGCAGCAAAAACCTGGCTACTTGCTTCTCCTCCCTTAAAGCAAGTAGCTTGGCTTTCTGGTCCGCCGACAAAACGGTTATACGTTTTTTGTCGGCGGCTCTCGCATCCCAGACTTTCTTTAAGCCGTCGGATAGCGTGATGCTAAAAGAAAATAATATTACTTTAAAATAACAGTCTGATCGTCGAGACAAATTTTGAATAGTATACATACATAGAGGGCTGAACGGCTCCAACTTCCAAAGCAGGGACACTTTGTTGCAACGGATGTCTAAAAAAGTAACAAAAATTTAGAATTTTACTAAAGGAATATTCCCGTAACCAGCAGAAATCAATCATTATTCAGGGGCAATAAAATTAAGCAACATACATTCCAACACCACGGCCTCGACCACCAGCACCTCCACCAACATCACCCTGAGCACGACCTCGGGCACCACGAGGGCCACCTCGTGAGCCACGAGGACCACCTCGTGAGCCACGAGGACGACCTCGTGAGCCACGAGGACGACCCCGGGTGCCACGACCCCGCGCGGCAGTTGGTGGGAGGTAATCCTCGCTAACATCCGAGTCCGTCCAAGGCACGCTTGTGTCCATATCCATATCCATACCTATGTTGGCAAATGATTAAAATGCAACGTTAAAGCAAAAAAAAAAATGCTAAAGAAAAATGCAAAAAAAAAAAATGCTAAATAAAAATAAAACCTACCAAACAACACCACTAACAACAATATAAAACACCAATACACACAAACAATAATATTAAATTACAAAAAACCAAATGTAAATCCGGATCATTCTCGGATTCGAAAAATCGCCATGTACACCCAGCTTTATGCAAAAACTTGCAAGATGGCGGCCCACTTGAGGCGTCCTCGGAATATTTTCGACATTTTGAAGATAAATTGTAATGTTTTCGTATTCAATGGACAGAATAATCATTTAGATAATATTTGTTAGATGATTTGAAGGAATCATAGCACAAATCAGTGTAATTAGACCAAAAAACAAGAAAAGATTTTCAACAAGCATTGTTCGACCAACGCCGGCGGAACAAAAACACAGAAATTACGTATTATTTTACTTACCTGACTTCAGTCCTGCACAAATTATTATTTCCTATAAACTATATAACACACACAAATAGATTTCTACCTGTTTTACTCGTCGAATTCATAAAATATGAATTAAAATGTCGCAGCGAAAAATTCCCGTAGCTCGGATGACGGCAACGAAATTTGAATCAATTACACCAAGAGGTACGAGTTCTGAAATCTAAACCTTCGTTTCTTTAAAAGAATTATGAACTAAAAGAAAGCACCAATACACTTACCTACTTTGTTCCAGAAACTACTCACGTTAAGAGGTAATAAAACATTATCTTATCTTTCTTTAAAGCTCCTGCAAACAGGTCCGAAGCAACTAACGTAATACAACAATTTCTATGAAAACTTCGTGGAAATTGTTTGACAAATTTCGTGTCGCGCCTGTCTGAAGAGGCCTTTACAGGGTGCAATGTGCCTTGAAACTGTTCTTGTGCATGTGTGGTTGGACGTCAAACACCTGACGGTCTATTCTGTAAATATAACTTCATTTTGAAAAAAGTGAAGTGAGCGTTGACGTAAAAGTATCGCGGCGGAATTTCATCACGCACTGGATTTTGAACTCTCGGTGTAGAACCTAACATTGAGAATCCAACAGACTGCATTTCAGCCTGTCGAAAAAACGCACTATTCGATTTTTAAGTCTCGGTGCTAAGTTCTTTGTTACGCTTTAACGTTAAAACAGCTGTCCAGATTGGGATGAAATTTGGCACATCATCATCATCATCATCATTTCAGCCAAAAGACGTCCACTGCTGGACACAGGCCTCCTCCAAAAGGGGGGTTTTGCCATAATCGCCACGTTGGGCAGGCGGGTTGGCGATCGCAGTATGGTAGTAAAATGCATAGAGAACGCTGCTGCCCATTCTCTAGTAAGTCTCTTAGTCGCCTCCTACGACACCCACGGATGAAATTTGGCACATGCGCAAATAATTACCTGGAGAAGAATATACCTGTTTGCAGAAATATCTTTTACTAAAATACCGCTGCCAATTTTAGTTTTCACTTTATTTGCAAACAGATTTAGCAGCGGGTGTGCTAGCTTAAAAAGATAACTGCTCATCCACGGTTCCGACTGCTTGCGGAATTATAAAATGCTAAGATACGAGATCTTTTCAGGAACCTATTCCACCAAAATGTTCGTAAATCTAGTAAAACATTTAGTTTAAACGTTAATTTCAGTAGCACTGAGATACTTTACTGAAGTGGCAGTGGGCAGGGAATTTTGCTCGCAGAACAGATGGCCGATGTGCCCGAAATATTCTGGAGTGGCGACCGCTTACCGGAAGACGTAGAGTTGGAAGGCCTCTCACAAGATGGACCGATGACCTTGTGAAGGCCGCAGGAATCCGCTGTATGCGGGAAGCACAGAACCGGTTGAAGTGGAGGAGCTTGCAGGAGGCCTATGTCCAGCGGTGTACGTCTTTTGGCTAAAATGATGATGATGAGGTTATTTACGTTTTTGGTGTAACTATGAACTAATGAAGATTAATGCAAGAATGGTTCCTCGTTTCTCTTCCAAACGAGCTTTCGTGAAAAAGTTTTAACTAAATGTGGAAGGGCATGAGTTATGCATACCGTGATTTCCTAAGACTTTATGGCCATAAAACTTCGTTAATGATAATGGATATCAAGCAGTTTTACGTGAAACATGATCTAAAACTCTGAAGCTTCAAGTAGGCGCCTATTTTTGCAGTTCCCGACGTAAATAACTTTAATAGCATATCTACCGAAGTTTTACATGGGTGGTCTCATAAAAACCTTGGTTATTAGAAATAATCAAAGTTAATAAAAATAAATAATAATTTAATAAATATTCATAATAACACAATAATTTTTAATAAATATTTATAGCTAAGTAATTCACACGATCTAAAACTTATAACTGTAACAGATACACAAAATTTGCATCAGTTTTTTTAAATTACATAGCACACATCAAGTATTTCATGTATCATTCTAATACATTATTGAAGTAATTTAGGTAGTATTATTATAATGCAATAAGTTTTAATTTTTTTATGTTGAATCCATCTGAAACCGCTTTGTCACAAGTCAGTAAGAATGACTGCTCTCTTTTTTCTATCCTCCTAGTTCTTATTTTGGATGGGCAATATGTATTTAAGTACGTTTTCAGGTACAGGCATATAGTTGTAAATAATCTCTCTTAAATAAAAATCCTTGACATAAAACCCCGTTTTAAATTTGTCTAAAACGGTTTAAAACGACGACCACGTGGGCCGAACGCTGATAACGTATTACTTTAAAAATTAAGTTGAAAATGCTAATTGAAAACATTCACCATTTTTATTAATAAATATGAAGTCATATTATTATATCATAGTAATACTACTTTTTTTAAATGTTGTAGCTATGAATGAATATAAAAATAGTCTGATTATGTTTTTACATAACCACTGGCCACTGCATATTTTATAAGTAGGTATATTATTTTTTATTGCTTTTGGTCAGTGAGTAGTACCTAGGTGTGGTCTAGATCACTTCGTGTGTTGCCGAAGCCGCTAAATGTGGTTTTTAAATGTTTTAAACAAAAAGACGGTTTATAACCAATTGATAAAAAAGAACCGTTTTGCATACATGAGCCTAAGAGTCTTCCAAATAACCCAGCACGTCATCTTTGCTCTTAATGTCTCCCAATTCACGTTCAATGTCTTCAGCACTGCCAGGGGTGCGGGTTTGTTCGAAAGAGACACCACAGCCCCTGGCTTAAGGGCTACTGAAGTAACACGGGTGGGTTTTAGTCAGTAAAAGTCTGACACGCCCTCCTGCTCCACCCAGAGCGGGAGAAGTTATTTGATGATTTCCCACCCAAAAAAAAAAAAAAAATGATGCTCTTCGTGCAAATTTCGGCTCCCTAAGACTACTTTGTTTTGTAATTGAACCTACAAATTACAACAGCAGTAAAAAACACTTTCAACACAAAAGCTTGTGAAAGTCAGGGAGCACCATAAATTTTGAAGTCACGTTAAAGATTATCGTGCGTCATTTTGACCCACACAGTCGTAATATTTCAAAATTGGTGAGACTTACGTACCATTTTTTATTTTTTGTTTGGGAAATCATCAAATAACTTCTCCCGCTTACCTTAGCGACAAATATATCTGGTGGGGAGCTCCAGCGGGTTAATTGCATAACACACTAACTATAGGAATAGATTTTTAGACTTTTTAGATTTTTAAAAAGAAGGAGGCTATCGATTCGACATGTATATTATATTTTCATGTGTGTTCGGGCATAACTCCGTCATTTATAGACGGATTTGTAAAATTCTTTGTTTTTTTCGAAAGGGGTTTATTATAAATTGGTCCCATTTAAATTTCAAATTGATCTGATGATGCATTTCGGAGACAAACAACGGAACTCTTCAAAAAATGACAGAAAATCAACCGCGATTGCTACTGTCGCATAAATATGCATTGTTTTGACCCCAAGGATGATGAAACAACTAAAAATTGAAAACAAAAACTTTTCCAAAAACAACCGACTTCGAGTTATTTTTCACTTTATAGTGTTTTTTCCGGAAGTCGGTTGTTTTTTTTTTGGGAAATGTTTTTATTTTGACAGCTCAACAACATTCATTGCATGATTTACGTTGTTGAGCAGACAAATTCAGAACATAAGAAGCAATGGATGTGATTAAGTAGTCGGTCCCGCAATCGAGGTGCTGGTCACCACCGAGATGTCCTAGACACACTACGAGAGATTTGTAATATTTTTAATGATAGAGCAATATTTCGAGAACGCGTGCGTCAATGTTGCCCTCACTACCTATTTAAGGTTATGCAATAGGTATAATTATAATAAAGTCTATATTCAAATATGGTAACTTACTTAACTTATATGATGCAAAACGTATTAATAAAGTCTGCGGACGCTATAAAGAATAAAATAAAACAAACGAAAGATGAGTTTAATTCGGGGAAATAATAAAGTGGACTCAATTAATATAATCTATACTAATAATAAAGAGGAAAGATTTGATTGTTTGTTTGCATTGAATAGGCTACGAAACTACTGAACAGATTTGAAAAATTCTACCACTGTTGAGAAGCCTCACTATCCCCAGGTGACATAGGTTAAATTTTATCCCCGTATTCCCACGAGAACGGGAAAGACGCGGGTGAAGCCGCGGAGCGCTGCTAGTAAGTAATAAATTAAACAAAAGTAATAAACAATACTATTAATAAGAAACTGCTAAACCGCATAATGATACTTATCGTAAACTCAGGATTTTTATGAGTTAGGTAATAGGTAGGTAGTCATAATTATGTAGTAAATAAAGGAGATAAATTGTTACCAAGACAGTAAATAAAACGATAAGTCGGACAAAGTTCAAAAATAGACGTTTCTTAACTAATAATCCGAAGTAAAAGAAATAAAATGTTCTAAGCTTTATGATAAGATTCCAGGTTAATTGAATGCAGATCAGAGGTGAACGTTATTTGTTTGTGCGTCAACATTTAGGTAGGCAGACTAGACAGAACATTAATTACAAATTGGCTACAAGAACTTATTTATTTTTAGAATGCACTGTCCAGTTCCCTCTTTCCACTTATATCGGTATTAAACTGTAATTTTGAGCCAATCCTTTAAAAAGGTGTCCGGCTCACAAGGTCTTGCTTGAGGAAAAAAAAAACTCATTTTAAGTAACACCAATCTGTAGCCCAGCACCAATCGGCACCTAATTATTCATTAGGTACTTTCGTCTACATAAGTAATAAATACTTAGAAAATAATGTCGCTATGTTTATATAGCCTCTTTCTCGAGATTACCTGCGTTTGTGTTGTCATCGCCATCTTTAGAAACAACCTAGTTATGAGTCCGGGAATTCCGGTTATTCACAATTTGATGTGCGAATTCTTCTAAACAAGCTCTTTCTTAATATGATGTGCATGTGTGTGTGTGTGTGCATTATCGGAACGTTGTATTTCTTGTACCTATATGGCTTATAATTTGATAAAGTCTAATTCGGATAAAACACAATTTGACATATTATCACGCCTATCATCCTGAAAGAGTTATGTAGAGGTACCTACAGTAACCCATATTTCGCCATTTATTTTTAAGTCCAATGGGGCGAGCCTATTGCCATCAACCGGGATCAAATCCAGACACCGGGCTGCAACTGAAAAATTCCTGATAGAAAAACATAATAACAGTTTGCCTGACCTGGGTATCGAACCCGGGACCGCATGCTTAGGAGTAGTGCTTGCGACCACTAGAACAAAGCGTTATACTGCCTACAAAAAAAAAAAATTACGTACAGACGCCAGCACATCAAGCTACCCCAACTGTAAAAAAATTTCCAATTGAACATGAACCTTATACTTATGTCATAAAGTTGAAAATCTATCAAACAAATTTGACAGATTGGGTAGCTTGATGTGCTGGCGTCTATACAAAATCGGAATCAAACAAAAAGCATGTGCTCTAATAGAAACTATAGGAAGCCCAATAATTGTTATCAATATGATGTCCAGCAGCAGAGCGCAGCAGTGGTGGCCCAGCAGTAATGGCCTTGACATTGAGGTTCGAACCCAGACAGGCGCTTTACTTTGTAGAGCCTCAAAGACCGCCTTTATGCAGAAAAGCGTTCTCTGCATGGCTCCGAAAATATTCAATAAGATACCAAATGACATTAAAGATTTAAACTTGACACAATTTAAACGTAGACTTAATATATATTAATTTAAAAATGCTACAATACTATTGACGATTTCCTACTTGACAAAGTGTAATAAACTAAATGATAATTATAAATTTATGCTTGAATATTTAAAAACTTGACTTATTAATTTTATTGTGTTCTGATTTTTTTTAATTAACTGGACTTATGCTAAATGTTTGTTATAAAAATTGGTAGTATTCAAAATATTTAAACTTCTTTTAATTTGTATGCAAATTTTTATGTTCTTAAATAGTGTAGGTATGCCGTAATGGGTAGTTTTTGAGTTACCATAACCCAACTATAAGACCTACTGTATCTGCCAGGAGTGCGGGTTGTTCGAAAGATATACCGTGGCCCCTGGCATACAGGCAACTGAGGAAACACGGGTGGGTTTTAGTCAGTAAAAGACTGACAGGCCCTCCTGCTCCACCCAGAGCGGGAGAAGTTATTGGCTTATTCCCAAAGTACTCAAAAAAGAGTTCCCAAATTGATGATTTCCCACCCTCAAAAAAAAAGACCTACTGTATCACCAAAAAACACACCTTGAAATACTTTGAGTTTGTATAAATTATTTCATCACCACTGCTCCCAAAATGGGGAAGGAAAACATGACGAAACCGTTATTTCCTAGAACCACAAAATTCGCAGACAGTTACATCTACCAATCCGCATTGGGCCCGCGTGATAGATTAATAGCCCACTCCCACTCCCGCTCGAAAAGAAAGGAAGTCTGTGACCCAGCAGTGGGAATATTATAGCCTGATTATGTTATGTATGATGTCCACTGGTAAATATTGGCCTTTTTATGTGGCCGCAGCGACAAAGAGCAATCACTTCTCATTATTTTATGAAAGTAGTTCCTAGTTTCTACATCAGCCGGTCTAAATAATTATAAAACATGTCGTATTGTGTCCCGCATTGCATATTATTATTTTGATTGGATCTTGCACGTAAACTTACGTTTTCAATTTATTTTTAGAATCTTTTCAATGCCTAGTTATGTAAATCTCATTTATTTTTTCTTTGCTAGTATCTCTCTGTAACTATTGTTATTTTATATATTTCACAATATTTAATAAATATTTGAATTATGTACCTACCAACTTAGTTTCTCATGTTACCAAGGAAAAGTCCAAAAATTCATAAAGTTTATCACACCGTAACATCACGCCTTGTTTTCTCGAGGGTTTCATTTTATTTTTTGAGGATGGAAAATCACTAAATAACTTATACAATCACTATAACACGCTCTCCCGCTCCATCCAGAGCGGGAGAGCGTGTCGGACTTTTACTGACTAAAAACTTAACCGTGTTCCTTCAGTTGCCTGTGTGGAGCCACGGTATCCTTTTCGAACAACCCGCATCCCTGGCAGGCATCGGCCCTTGCGGACCCCACCAGGGCCTGAATTCACTATGACCAGTTAACGATTCCTGACTCGTAACCACGTCAATCACACACGAATTCTGCTAATATCGTATTAATAATATCGACTTATTATCTTGGAACACATAGAATATGACATTTCGATTCCTTACCGTAACATTGGTTTCTAATAAAAACGATATGGACGTAGTTTGGTACAGAATTGGGGCCCTGTTGGTGCTGACATCTCTTTGAGGCGCGCGTGGAACACAACGCGCCGTCGACCCAGGGCTTGGTCCTTATCGGTCAGCGAGCTACCCATTACTTGCCGTCCGCAAGCCCACGCCTGTGGTGGCCGGGAACCAACCCGGGATTCCCGATGCTTAGGGCGTCTTGCGGCAACTAGAGCCGTGAGAGCGCATATACTGGACAGAGATGTACTTTTAGTACACCAACATTTCGTTTAAGTCCCGTGTTATAGGGGGCGAACCATACTCCGGGCTGTTATTGAAAAATTTCAGAAAGAGAAACCTAATAACACTTTGTACACCAACATTTCGTTTAGTACCTACACCAACATTTCGTTTAAGTCCCGTGTTATAGGGGGCGAACCATACTCCGGGCTGTTATTGAAAAATTTCAGAAAGAGAAACCTAATAACACTTTGTACACCAACATTTCGTTTAGTACCTACACCAACATTTCGTTTAAGTCCCGTGTTATAGGGGGCGAACCATACTCCGGGCTGTTATTGAAAAATTTCAGAAAGAGAAACCTAATAACACTTTGTCCGACCTAGGAATCGAACCTAGGACCTCGTGCTCAGCAGAAGCGCTTGCGACCACTAGACAAACGAAGCAGTCCATAATAAAATAAAGATTAAATAAATATATTATATTTTTAAATATAATAAAGATTATTCAGATTCAGATTCAGATAGATTTATTTGTTCAAACATGTGTGTACATACAATTATATAAAATGCATGCAAGGTGTTAAAGGTACCAGGAGTTGTGCTAACATGTTTACCAAATTGTCATGGTGTACAAATATTATACAACTAAGTAAGTAAGTACCTACATATTAGCACACCAAGCTACCCCAAACTGTCAAATTTTCCCAGTTGAACCTTATTCATTTGTGATAAAGTTTGAAACATGTTTATAAAATAAATTTGAAAGATTTTAGTAGCTTGATGTATCTACTGGCGTCTGTACATTATTAATGCAAATTTAATTAAACAAAAGTCAATCGTTGTTACTTTTCTAGAATACATAATTGACCTCCCAAAGTAAATAGTTATTTTAAAAGTAATAGTAACAGTTTTATTAACAGTATTAATAACAAAGTTTTCAATTTAATTTTAAAATTGTATCCCCGCTTGTTAGCAGTATATATTTGCGAGTGCGCCCTTCCCGCGGCTTAGTTGTTTGAGGTTGGCGCATTGGCAGCACCGTCGACTGCCCGCGCAAGAGCACGCGCGAAAGAGTTTCACGATCGGAAAGCTGTTACAATTAAATTGAACGTAAGTGTAAAGTGGAGTGTTTTGGAGATAAGTTGATTTGTGTGAACAGGTGAGTTTCATGAATTAATATTGATTAAATTAGTAGCAAACTTGGTAAATTTTATGTTTTTATTTTTATATGAATTGAATAATCATTTTTAAAATATCTATAGGGTAAGTAGGTACATAGGTTACTCATCATGGTTTAGAAACTAAATGAGTAGGTACCAACAGCTGCTGTATGTAAGAATCACTTATTTAGGAAAAAAAAAAATCAATAGATAACTTACATTAGGTATAATCTGATAATAAAATAGAATCAAAGATCAGCATTGCCAAGCGTGGTAATGCTGCCAGCCTTTTGGGCACTTTTCCGGTTGACAGCGATGCGGACGAATTTTTTATAATTTTTTTCCCTCCTTTTTATTTACTTGCTATTTACTATAATAATTATTATTTAAAACCTATTAACTTTTATATTATGTAAGTATTATCTTGGAAATTAACAAAACTTAATTACCCATTTAACTAAACAATATGTGAGAAATAAGCAGTTATCACTTACTTACACATAAATATTGCACGCTATAATTAATTATATAAGCGTATTGTCTGAGATATTTATCAGAGTGTGGGAAAAATAACGAAATACCTCGTAAGGAGTGTAAGTATTAATTACTTACACTTTGTTTGAGGTAGCAATTATATCTCGCTTTGATTAATAATATAATTATTTCAGTCGATGATAAATAATTACTACACTTAGTATCATTATTTAATTATTTGATCGTTAAGTAGGTACGTCAAGATTAAATAAAGAAAAAATTAAATGCAAATTAAGTATGCAGGATGTCACAATATTAATATTTCGTGCGTAGGTACATGTTTCACCTGTATGGCGTACAAATTTATAAAATACACATATAAAAATTATTACAAAATGAAAACTAAATTACTAAAGGCACTTCAATCCAAGAAGTACACATTGTTCAGTAATAAACAATAATATGTCAGCAGAATAAATGAACCATGAACTGTCACAAAGAATAAGGAAAATATAAAATTAAAAATAAAGGAAACAAAAAAATAAATTAAAATGTCAAATAATGTCATTCAAAGTCATTTATATTATTATAAAACTTGTCTGTTAAAAAATCTCGCATCTTTTTTTTAAACAAATTTACCGGTTATGATTTATATGACTGACATTTTATCATAAATTTTAGCTTTTTTCCATCAATGCAGTCTATGAGGTATGCGAACACCGTTGATTATTGTCACGTATATTACGGGGGAAGGTGGATAAGTAGTTAGTAGATGCATACAACTTGAATGCCCCATTGCCAGATCGGGAAAAAGTGTTATTGGTTTATTTAGACTTGGAATTTCTCAGTAGCAACCAGTGGCGAGGGGTAGAATTATGGCCAGGGTAAGCCGTTACAAAAAAAGAAACACTCGCCGCGTGACCTTAAAGTTTCTTCAGAAGATAAAACCCCACTTACACTGATACTGAGTTGAAATCAGAGATTTTTGTACGTAAGATTTGCTTTTCATAGCGTGCAGGCGTTTTTTCAGTAATACTTACTTAAAATAAAAAATAATAAAAAAAGAATTGTACTTTAAAATAATGAATGGTACATCGGTCGCAGGTGGGGTTTCTTGAAGGTAAGCCGACGGGAATCGACTTGTAATGGCCCATCGCCACTGGTAGCAACTCGGAGGCTGGATTTATGCCCGGTTGATGGCAATAGGCTCGCCCTTATTACATTGGACTCAAAAAAACCTGGCGAAATTTTGGTGTAGGTATAGAAACCTCTGCTCAACCTTTCGGGGAAACAAGTCGTGATGTTATGTAGATACATAAAGTACATTAATGTTCAAGTTATAATTTCATAAAATTTGTCCACTTTCTTTAAAAAGTAACAGCGCCAAACCAATCGTTAATTGTAACACCATAATTAGCGTATTTCGAAACGTAATAAGTCTGGTTCAATCTGCACCGGTTTTGTCACGAGCAATGCGCGTGGGCAACGTTACGCAGTTGCGTATTGCGTACGAAACAATAAAAGATCTAAATGTGATTATAATAGTAGATACACGAAGTAAATCAGTTATTCAGTTTGTTCACTGACACTTACCAACGAAGACAATGTCATTAAGATACTTCTATTATTCGTCGGTTACAATGACTTATTATTTTTCTCTATCGCACGTTTTTCCTCGACACGGTTAGTTACGGTTAAAAACAACTGATTGTTGTGAAAGACTGTATCTAAGTACTGTCGATCTATTCTGTAAAAAAATCCGTGAACATTTTGGTGAAGTGAAGTGTCGATAGTGTCAATCCCTAGCATTGGGGTTTAATGACAGCTAACTACGCTACGTCAAACGATCGCTAATACACTACAGTCAGACCGTGCGTCGAGAGAATGCGTTCCTGACAGCTGTCAGTGCGACAATTCTAGTAATTACACATAATTTAACTCACGCCTTGTTTCCCCAAAGAGTTGGGCTGCGGTACAACCACATTTTGCCAGTTATGTTTAAGTCCCATATAGGTAATAGGGCCCAGTCTATTGCCAGCAACCGGGCTCAAATCCAAGCTTCGGACTGTTTCTGAAAACTTCTAGAAAGAAAAACTCAATAAGACTTTGACCGACCTGACAATCGTACTCAGTACCTCAGGAGTCAGGACCTTGTTACTGATAAAGATTAAATTCGCAAAACCGTTTTTTTTTTTCATGATTCTCTCGTTACGAACCCAATCTCTTGACGGCCGGAATTTAAGACCCGTTGCACGATATGTTCAATGGTTTTCACTAATATAATGTATTGCCGTTTCGAGTGTATTTTTCTAATAAACAATCGCTAGTTCATACAACATTCGTCGGGTTAATCTAAGCTCACTTCACTCAGTGACATATTTATGGAATATGTCACCGTGAAAACTAAACTGGTATGCGGAGGTACAATTTTCATGGATTCGATTTTCACTATCGATTTAGATATACAAAGTTAATTAATAAAAATCGATTAGTTCTGTTCAGGTTATCTGACGATTTTTACTTGGTAATAGTCGAGGTTACGTTTAATATGAAGGTGCAGTTTTTTTGTAGGTACTCTTATACCATTTTATTTTAATCGCGGTTTAATTAAGCGTGTTGAAGGTGAAGGACATAAAAATGCCTTTTACAGAAAAAAGAAACGGTATTAAAACACTCCAAGTTATTTTTTTAAAATTGTAAGAAGTGATTAAGTATGGCCCTAACTGGTAACTTGGTTGTTTGTCCTATATGTTACCTGCGTAGAATAAACAAATATATGTGTATAAAATCTAATTAGGAAAAATGAAGGGAAACCAATTATTGAAGCTGTGAAGTTGTTTTTATATTACTGTATACCTAAGTATAGCACCGTTACTAAAGATAGGCACAGGCTAGAGTGTGACGAAATGTAAATTATAGGTAGGTACTAGGTATTTCGAAATATGATAAATCTAAAACTCGTCAGTAAGATAACATAATTTGCATAAAACCTCCATTCAGGAACAGCAAATCATTTGTCTTCTATAATTCTATTGTTTACTGTTTTATATTCAATTCAATAAATATATTGTCTATTTAACAACTGATGAATCACAGTCTAAGTACATAATTCAGTGATAATAAATGGAGCTTAGTTCTATGTTCCCTTTAATTAATTCAATCTATATAAATAAGAGAGAGTTGAGAAGTCCTGACTGACTGACTGACTGACTCATCAACGCCCAGCCCAAACCCTTGGACCTAGAAAGCTGAAATTTTGCACAGAGGTTCCCTTTATAGTGTAGACAAGGAATAAGGAAGGATTTTTCGAAATTCAACCCCTAAGGGAGTAAAATAGGGGATGAAAGTTCCGGGCGGGCGAAGCCGCTGACAAAAGCTAGTAGTGAATAATTTCATACCTAATCAGCATAGGCCCTAGCCTTTTCCTAATAATGTTGGGGTCGGTTTTCAGTCTGACTGGATGCAGCGAAATATACCGGTTTTTTAAATGGAGCGATTGCCTATTTGACCTCCACAACCCAAGCGCAGACATTGCGCAGAAAAGTGTAATACCTACGCGGTCAAAATGTATGGTACAACTGATTTATATTTTTGTATAACCTGCGAAAAAATTCTGCGCTGGGGGGTCTAGAATGATATGCTGAATTGAATTCATGGTTACAGTTTGCGCACTGGTTAAAAATGTACCCTGTATGAGACTTAAAAAAACATTAATGGCGGAATGTGGAAGTTCCGTAGGTACACCTCTGCCTCTTCGGGGAAACATTAGAATGCCCAAACATACAATTTAGAAATAAGTAAGCAATCATAAGTAGTTAGTCGGTAAGTAGTGATTGTTTAAGTTACATAAAGTTAAGAAGCATAAGTTTAAGACGTGATGGTCCAATGAAAGTATTTTAATATTAGGAAACGATCATGAACTATGAATTATGATATTACATAAGATTGGACATAATCACAATTCATAAGTGCTATAAATTGAAAAGTTACGTGTTATTTTTAACCGCTGTTTTTAAAGTTATTTAAACCATTTTTTAAAAAATTATGCTTTTTACCATATCCGCTTTTATATAAGATTAACGTCATCATCATCAGCCTATAATGTTCCCACTGCAGGAACACAGGCCTCTCTCGGTGAGCGGGATTGGGCCGTAATCCACCACGCGGGCCCAGTGCGGATTGGTAGATGTCACATGTCTTCGAATTTTTGGTTCTACGACATGCCGGTTTCCTCACGATGTTTTCCTTCACCGTTTTGAGAGCAGTGGTGATGAAATAATTTAAACAAAGTAAAGCGCCTTCGGGTTCGAACTCACGACCTACAACTCGTAAGTCGCGGCTGTTACCACTTGGCCACCACTGCTCATTAACGTATTAATAAATAATACATAGTAATAATATTTTTTTATAGAGATAGGTATTTCATAAAAAGAATTTATAAAAAATTAAAACGAGCGAAGGCAAAAGGAGCATGATACGTACAGACGCCAGCACATCAAACTACCCCAATCTGTCAAATTTCTTTGACAGATTTTCATTTTTATTACATAAGTATAAGGTTCATGTTCAATTGGAAACTTTTGGCAGTTTGGTATACCTTGATGTGCTGGCGTACCACTGTACCACGGGCGTGGCCAGGTTTTAGTTTCGGGGAGGGTTCAAGAAAATAAAACGACTAAAAGTACATAAAATAACCCTTTTATAAGAAAAATGTTAAAGATGTGAAACATACATACCTACAGAAAAAATCTCCTTGAAGGAATTAGCAGTGGGACAATATAAACTATAAGCTAAATAAAAAAATAACGTTCCAAAAATCCCAAACACTGTATATTTTAAGGTAGGTAATAACTAGTAGTTAGAAATCAATGAGATATGCCGCACGCCTGTTGTTATTTTAATTCTATGAATGTTAATAACTGAACTTTTCGGGGGGGGGGGGGGGGGGTTCAACCCCCAAAACTCCCCCCTGGCTACGCCCGTGGTCTGTACCTAAAGATCGTAGCTGGTGGCGTTCAGTATTTTCTACCTACCCCCATCGGAAGAAGGCGTGAGTTTACGTATGTGTATGTGGCAAAGCAAATGTGCTAATATTTCATATGCTGTTAGAGATGTTCTTTATAAAATATACAGCTTCCTTTCACATTTAATAAACATTGATATTTTCTACGTTTCTGCTGTAACCATGAATAAATAAAAGAACGTTTCCTTGTTTACTTCCTCAACTTTGAACCTTTTCACGCTTCAAGACCCGGAGGATAGATGTGGTTGAAATTCATAGGGATTTTCTGTGAGTAAGTGAGTAAGTTACTGATAACCCGGAAGATTTATATCGCATAAACAGGGTGTTTAATGTTTTTATTGTTATAGGTAAGTAGTATGCAATGTACGTCAAGCAGGCCACTGCAGACACAATCCTTCTTATTATAAAACGCGAATTAACTTTAGCTCTAGCCTAAAACTCTAAATCAGTTTTGGCATTACCAACTTTTCTTCTATTTGGGTAAAGTTCTTAATACAAAAATGACAATTTAGCAATGGACTAAGTTGTCAGTTTTGTAAAAGGAGCTGTATTTCGATTTTCGGTTAGGTTCTTATTTTAAAAACAGGCTCGATGGTTTAAACCATACCTAAAAAAAATAAAAAATGGAGGATTACTGACTCATCCAACACCCAGTGCGAGTGCGGTACTTCTGATCAGACCATTTCCCACTTGCTGCAGTGTCCTAAGTGCCCGCTGCAGGTCCCAGTGCAGGTGGCACCTTTGATGATTAAAAAAGTGCTACTGATCTGATGCTGCAATCAACGGTGCCACCTACTAGGCTCAAACTATATAAAAAAATACGAGTACCATCGACACGTAATGAAGAATTCTTGAGGATAAATCTATGCGTACCTAGGTAGGTACTTCTCGTACGCAAAGTCTTATGCTCAAGAACTCAACTCAAGAGGAAATTAATAGAAGTTGAAAACTTGATACGAAGTTGAAAGGAAGTATTAATATAGGTACTTAATATGAAGTGTGAATTTCCCGAAGGCCACACAAAGGTTTGTCCAACGTTTCGCCAATTGTGGTTAACTTCCATGTCTGGGCCCGAATTCTGTATCTAGTAATAATGATTCCCCTCGAAATTTTACTACGCTAAAACTACGTCAATAGGTATCGTGTTTTTTATAAACAAATGTAACGGTAATCGAAATGTCATATTTTGTATGTTCCAAGACAATTTGTCGATATTATTAATACGATATTAACGGATTTCGTGTGTGATTGACGTGGTTACGAGTAAGGAATCGTTAAATGGTCATAGTGAATTTAGGCCCAGGAGAGATGCCGTGAGCTTTTTGCCATCAGCTGGGCTAAATCCAGGCTCTTCTAAACTGCTACTGAATAAATCGTTGACCAAACCCAATACTACTGTCAGATCTTTTAGGCTTTTTGGTACTAAACTTTGTTTACATTTTATCTTTGAACTTTTTTGCTTGAGTATAGATTTCACTGTAGTTGGTATATGGCATGGCTAGCTAACATACGGAAAATTATTTAATTACATGTTCTGTGTCTTGTAATGTTAATTACTTTGCATACCTACTATTGTGTAGACTATAGAGTCGAGTTTATCTAATTGAACAGACAGCTATCCCGCTGGGGAGCTGGTTAGAAAGTGGTTAAGGGCGGGCGTTTTTGGGGACTGTCTTTAAGAATAATAATTACAATTATTGTAACATTATTAATTTGCTTGACATCACTGTTATAATTAATTAGTTCAGATTTAATTTAATTGTTGTATGTTTATTTTCAATGACAATGTAGTTTAATAAGAAAACTGAATAAGAATAATTTTCTCATAATGTTTCTAATATATTTGCACACCTTATATTAAGGTTTATAATATAGTACCTTATGAACCTTTTGTACCATCCTCTGAACTTGTATTATGCAAATAAATGATTTGATTTGATTTGAAAAGAGCTCATTCTGAGCCTAATATGAAAATATGACTTTTGTTTTCGATTTAGACCTTGGGATCGAACACAGGCGCTTTCAACCACTAGACCAGCGATTCGTTGCTACAAAGTGGTGCTGAATAAAATATCATGCAACACGCACGTTAGATATTTCCCACGATTTCGCACCCGATCGAGTTGGATAACTCATTAATTAAATAAGATAGACAGTACAACTCTGTATGCTAATTATGTGAACGTTTGCAAGAAACCTCTTCACTTACTTTGTCGAGTCGTTTGCGAGAGAGAAATGAGAAGCATGTGACAATTTAGATTGTACCTTTTTAATGCATGTCTCATTTTTATTTTATTTTTTGTTAAAGGTCTGGTTTTTCCGTTTCGTGCCGTCATAAACAAGTTTTGGAATGACTGTCAAGTTTCCAAAGCGACCAGTGAGCTTGTTAATTCGTGTTTGGTCTGAAAGAAATAAAGGATTTTTTTTTCTTAAGGCGGAGATTTCTTGCAAATGCTCAAAAAGGTGGTTTTTTAAACCAGTGTATCTCTTTAACAGTAAATATTTTTTAAAGCAAAAAATATATATGATATTTTCAAGTAATTTTTGCATACGGTGATAGAACTCAAAACATCATCATAATTTCAGCCGAAAGATGTCCACTGTTGGACATAGGCCTCCCCCAAGATCCGCCACTTCGACCGGTTCTGTGCTTCCCGCATCCAGCGGATTTCTGCGGATTCCCACTCAAAAAATAATTAAACATATTTTAATGCATCAAAAAAATCATCAAAGTCACCTCTTATTTATCTTTAAAACCATTTTATCCCTTCAATAACAATTATTATTATAATTCAAAATATACCATAAAATTCTAAATGCCAAACTGCATCCAGTGATTGATTATTTATTATCAAATAGTTAATATCTAATTTTATACGATTTTATTTGCATTTTTACGACAATGCTTGCTCATTTTTTATTCGAGTTTATTACAACAGATTTTAACCCGTATCGGATTGCAGTAAGAACTATTATCGCTCATAACGACAATACGACGAGTACATTCAAAATTACCAGGGCCTTAAACTTTAGGTAAACATAACATCACGCTTTGTTTCCCAGAGGGATTGGGCAGAGGTGTACTTATAGGAGTACACCCACATTCCACTAGTTATGTTTAAGTCCCATATATTCGGGCGAGCCTATTGCCATCAACCGGGTAGAAATCCGAACTCTAAGCTGCTACTGAGAAATTCTAGATAGAAAAACTCAATAACATTTTGGCCGACCAGGGAAGCGAACCCAGGAGCGGACGCTCAGAGTAGCGCCAGCGACCACTAAACCAACGAGGCAGTCTATTATATTATAATATACTTAACATAAATGGTTGGTAAACTTATTTATTGTAAAGGTAATAAATAAGTTAATGGGTTCATTATATTAGATCCTTCCATAGTTTAGATTAATTATAAAATTTCGAAATAAAAGATGATTTTTCTGTGGGCTGTACCTACCTGCTCAACTTGCTGTTTAAGTAAGCTGTAACAATTTAATTTTATATCCGTATTGAAAGTATCTAGGTAATTAAATTATCGATAAGTATACTTACGTATAAAAAAAAAAAAACGAATTCAATAGCTCAGTTCATCGGTTCTCAGATTGATGCACAAATTATGCACGGAATTAGACGCACGCGATATTATCAAACCATGCATAACTCGTCGGGTTTTTGCGAAGTTAAAAGGAAATTACCGCATGTATCTCCGGCTTTATAGCAGTAATTTTTGGTGCTAACACTGACCGGTGAACACAGAATACTTGCTTAACGGTAATATTGCCTTTTTAAAACGTTTCCTTTCAGGGTGACGATATGTTTTACCGTTTTTAAGAAAAGTAGAACGGGAACTCGACGATTGTTCACCTCAAAAGCCTTGAAGCCTCGTTTTAGTATATAATTTAAATAAAAAGTTATAAAAAAGAACTGAATGAAGGTGAACGCCTCAAAAATTTCAGTTTACAGCCTTCATACCTTTTTATTTTGTCAAAATTATTTTGCGTAGTCGATAACAGGCACAGATTAATTGTGCCGAGCAACGAGGAAATATTCACAGGTATTCCGTTATTATAATAAAAAAATCTCCAATTAAAATATAGCGGGGTAGAGAAATTCCCAGGATACCTTGAACGAATAAGCATAAATACGAAATTGTCGATATATCCATGATTAAATAAAATCTTAACTTGGTTAGTGAATTTTATAATAACCTGTTTCTACATTGTGTACACATTTACTATGATATTGTTGTCTTGTTGACATTAACAATATCTTCGAATAAGGTTTTCTTGTATTCCTCAATGTCTCTATATCACTTATATCACAATAACACACAATTAGGCTTTTAAGGCTTTTGTTATATGCCTGGTTCCGGTAACGCAGGTGTTGCTACTTAGCCCAGGAGTCAAGGCTTTATTTTGCTTGTACACATTTTTTACGCCATGATTAAATGAACGAAATACACCGTACCGGCGTGTTTTCACCAGACTCGAATTCCAAGATTTGTACTACTAGCCCCTGAAGCCTCAAGTTTCATGGTGCTACAGATACATACATTACCTGTAGTGTAATGGTAGGGTGCCCTTAGAATAGGGAAGGATTGCGAAACGTACATAAAAGTGTATATTTGTTAGATCTGTCACCACCAAATACAGCGTTATTGTACAATACAATATCCGTAAATGTCCGTGAAGCACAATCGACCTATAATCGTATCCGACGCGTGTCGCCCATATTGTTAGTGTTACGCTTTTTTAGTACATTAGATACGCTTTAAAGCATTATGCAATAGTCTAGACTTGTGTTAACGATACAGTATGGTATCGTAGTTGATCGTCGTATCTTCGTGAAACAAATTGCAGCGATAAATTGTATCCGTCACATGTGAGGTACCTACACCTTCCATTACTTATGCCTATCTCTTTCAGACCGGTCTATTTGATGGTATCTATATAACTTATTACAATATAAAAACAGCCTTATTTCAACTATATTATCGCTTCTGACTACCCGTGATGACTGTCAAAAATCTACGAATGAGCGCCGGGACCAACGACGAGGCACGGAGGGATATCGAAATGTTATGAAAGGTCACCGATCACGGACTGATTTCGGCCCGCGTAGCAGAACCTTCAATCGACTCGTGTAGCTGTTATAATTTAACCCGAGCCCAACTCGTATTCTATAGTATTCCTTTATTTATATCTTTCTTATCTGTCCATTTCATCGTCGATATATCATCATCATCTTATACTATATTGTCTTATGTAGTATCGGTTACTTATGTAATGATAATTTTTATACCTATATACTTTTGTGACTATAAGATATTGTTGGCAGTTACGCTTATGGCCACATATTTTATGATTTACTCGTACAATAGACACTACGGAAATCCGTTTCGGACAAAAATATACTAGTAACAGAAAAAAACTCCTTATGAAACACACACAGATAAAAACACAGATTTATCAGAAAATAATGAGCTGATATAGGTAAACGTATGTGACTAAAAAGTGATGAATATTAATGTTGATGGACGAAGAGGGAGAGGACGGCAAAGGAAAAAATGGATGGATTGAGAGAGGAATGATATTGAAGAGGAGGAAGTGAATGATAGACGACGGTTGACAAGGGAAAGATCGAAGAAGAAAAGTTGTTGTGCTGACCGGCCCCAAATAACATGGGTCAAGTCCCAAGTACTTGGGGTCGGCACAACAACTGACTCTTCGACTGCTGATAATGATCCTCAGCAGTCCTCATCTTACAGTAATCTACCGCTTTCTCTGCATAACTTATGATATAAGCCAATTGCAATCTGATATGTGTAAATTATAATTCCATGAGAGCCAGGGTGGCCTAACTACAGAAACAACAGATTACAGTATTAGATAATTTTGAAACCAAAAATATGTATGATATTTTCAAGTCTTTTTTACATACAGTGATAGAACTCAAAACATAATTAAACATACTTTAATGCGTCAAAAAATCATCATAGTCACCTTTTAATTATCTTTAAAACCAGTTTATCCCTTCAATAACAATTATTATTATAATTAAAAATATACCATAAAATTTCAAATACCAAACTGCCTCCAGTGATGGATTATTTATTAACAAATAGTTAATATCTAATTTTATACGATTTTATTTGCATTTTTACGACAATGCTTGCTCATTTTTTATTCGAATTTATTACAACAGATTTTAACCCGTCTCAGATTGCAGTAAGAACTATTATCACTCATATCGACAATACGACGAGTACATTCAAAATTACCAGGGCCTTAAGGAAAGAGCAGAAGGCCTGGTTTCAGATACATAAAAACTTTTGTAAATCTAGTTTTTGGTTCTTCTATGCTACCCAAACCTTATAGATATGTGATTAACAGTTTAAGTAATTAAAGTTAAGGCTAGACATTACTCGTATAATGATATATTTATTTTCAGATAGGCCTCTCTGGCTCTCATGGCCTCAATTGAGCCAATATGTTATCAAATCAAAATGTTAATCTGACAAAGCTATTAAACACACGTATGAACGGTTCAAATGTGCTAACGACTGACTGAACGCGATAGATAGTGCTTCAATCAATCATTCGAGCTATTTCCATTTGTTTCGTTTCATAACCGCTTGAGCACTCTTTGTGGCGATTTATTTTGTATGATCTTTTTGTAGCAACATAATATATGAAGATTAATTGACTGAAAGGCTTAGATTGGTTTTATTTAAGCACGATCTTGGATGGGTCGTAATTTGTCTTACTTCAAACTAAGCATTCTCGAAAATATGGAAACAGCGCATCACTGTTACGATAAATTGATATTATCCCGTTTACACAGCGTGGTAATGACAATGATGGCTGTGTGATTAAGGCTATGATTCTTCGAGTTTTCTATTATATTTATGAACAAGCATTCATCCGCGGCTTCGCCCGAGAAAAAAGTAGCAAGGGAATTCCCATACCGAATTTCATAAAAATCTATCCAGCCATTCCGGAGATTACCCCCTACAAAAAAAAACCAAATTTTACCTCTTCATTGTATTAGTATAGTACCTATAGATATATTTCCATTGTATTTATGAATAAATTTGACTAATCTCTACTTTCAAGAATGCAGTTTGCATTGCTAGTACCTAATCTAAAGCAAGACACGGATTGACGTTAGAATTGAGTAGGTTTGAAATTTGACGTCACATAAAATACCATTAGGTAAATCGATCCTATGTAGCCTGCAGGCTCTGTTCACCAACTTAAACTGTTTATTGATAATAAACCCGATCGTTATTGTTTTATATAGCTTCAAGCGTTAACTCGCCCATCAATTGGCGGTCAATATAATATATTAAATGCTAAGGGTTTTTCAGGGAATCCATTGTTTACATTTTATGGTTTGTTATGAAACTTTTTGGTAGGTAGGTAGGTACGTTGTTTATTTTTCACTTATGTACGCACTTCCTACATAATATTTTTTATGCATTTTCTGTATCGATCAACACAGAGCGTTTATACTATTTTTAGCATTCCGTACCTCAAAAGGTAAAAGGAACCCTTATAAGATCTCCCCTCTCTTGTCCGTCTGTCTATTCGTGTGTCACCACCAATTTTCTCAGGAACGGGTGGACCTAGCAAGTTGAAATGTATAGCAGATAGTGAGGTCTATAATCCCTATTAGGTGTATATAAATCAAGGTCCTAAGTTAACATGATAAAAAGATATCGGAAAATTTTGATTTTCGTGAAAACCTGTAAATAGCAAAATGTACCTTAATTTTTAACTTTTTGGTTTTTCGCAATGTTTCCTTTACTTGTGCTATAAGACCTTGCTTTTAAGCAAAATTGACATTTCTAGGTCAACCGGAAGTACAAGTTCAAAAATCTATACGGTAGTTCCCGTTGACCTGAATCACGAAATTTGGCAAAAATAATCTTACAGCAGAAATAAAGGAAAAATTCAAAAAAATTAAATTGTTGAAAATTAAGGTACGACCTGTCACTGGAACGGTTTTTTTTCAAATTCAATTTATATTTAGGTTTTATCAAAAATATTTGTATCATTTTAATATTATTAAATCAAATAAAGGTTGTATGAGGAAGGCGCCGGTATCTGTCACACAGTTAATAACTAGCTCAGACTTCTTCGTTAACTCTATCTTTTATGTAATAAAAAAAATGTATAAGTACGTGTTTTTGTTCAGAAAAGATGAGTTGTGCATAAAACTATAAAAATACTTATTTTAATTTATTTATTGTTGTGTCTTCTAGGTATATTTTTGGCAAAATTTTACTACTGTTGAAAGTGTTGAAACCATACATGCAGTAAATAATGCTTAAACTTTGAACGAACTGGAACCAACATTTCATGTTGTTTCCTCGAATCACGTTTAGGTATGATAATAACAATTAAAATAACTACTGCGGCACTCAATTTTGCAATTCGCTTTCAGAAATCAACAATTCTTGGGGCGGGCCAAGGTTTTTGTCGTTGACATGACAAAAAATAATTATATCCAATATTTCTGTTCCTGTCGGATTGACGAAATAAAGTCTTGTTATCGATTCAAGAGATATTTTCCTCGTTATTATTTTTTATTTGGAACAAGAAGACGCATTCAACTGGAACAAATAAAATTCAGAATGTAAAGAGAATTCTAATTATCGTTCGAAAGTTTCAAATGAATATTTATAAGTTCACATATTTCAATATTATTGGAGCATTTATAATTATGTGTTTTGACTCTTGTCATTATTTAATTTCGATGTAATGTAACTGTGAAACTTCTTAGGCGGCGATTTGATAATAATTGGACGCAAGTTGAGAGAAAATATCAAGGACGCGCATTCAAATCAATGAGGACGCGTCACGTTTATACACATTTCGTTACATGAAAGAAAAGAAAGATTTAACCCTCTCTGTTTCTCACGCCAAAATCTCACTTATTTTTTATTTTTAAGAAGTTTCACTTCCATGACTTTATGGTCTTCGCAATTTATTTTTGCGAAAGTAGTACCTATATAATTACACTTTCTAAGAAACATTTATAAACGATGAGGTGCAATCTGTACTAAGAGGAAGTTTTGTTTTAAATCATCGTCATCTGCCTAGCCTTTTCCCAACTATGTTGGGGTCGGCTTCCAGTCTAACCGGATGCAGCTGAATACCAGTATTTTACATGGAGCGACTGCCTATCTGACCTCCACAACCCAGTAACTGGGTAATACGATACCCCTTGTTTGTCTCTCTCTGGACTCTCGGGCTTCTGACGACCCGTATCGACTGTCAAAGATCCACAAATGACAGCCGGGACCAACGGCTTAACGTGCTTTCTGAGGCACGGAGGGGTCTTGGTATGTAAAGATGGTCACCCATCCACGGACCAACCGTGGCAAGCGTAGCTTAACCGGATCGACCGACCCGTGCAGCTATTTTTACTTAGCCACAAGCCCCGAAGTTTTGTTTTAAATCATATACATAATTAATACATTCGTTTACAATTAGATTTTTTTTTATGAATCAATCAAGTTTTCTCGTAATCGTATTAATAGAATATTAATAACTCGTTCTTAGTAGTGCAATTTATCACTATTAACTATTAATATAAACTTATTACGGTGGAAATTAAATACGTGACTCTACTAGGTAATACTTAGATGCTGCAACATCAATGAAACCTTATCAACTCGATTGCTTTTCTTACTTGACACCTAAATAGATTTTAATTTGTGTGTTTGATGCAAAGGTGGTTGGCTTCCAAGCAGAGATACCTAGAGCATGTGCGTAAATTAAGGAATCCAGAATAATCAAGGGATTGAATAGACATGATGGCATTTAGTTATCAATACTTGTCTATACTACAAATTAATATAATTTAAGTGTATGTTTGTAATGTCAAAATAACAGGTTTTTACTAAATGCATATCAATATAAATGTGAAAAATAAAAAATGTGTTTTTATAACAAAAACACATTTTTTTTTGCTATCTGTCTGATTGTTGCGGATAATCTCCGAAATTGATGGACCGATTTTGACATGACTTTTACTGGCAGATAGCTGATGTTATAAGGATTAACATAGGGTTTTTGTTCCGGTGGGACATCCCCGTCGCATAATTTCCAACATCCACATGGGCGAAGCAGCGGGCACAGCTAGTGACATATATTTGTGAACAATACCATTTTAAATTTAATATAGGAACTATTTCAGCAGATAGGTAACTACGAGAAATCGTTTTTCAATAACACCAATTGAATACTTAAAACTTTTTGCACGTGACATCATTAAAGTTCTACCAATTAGTAGTCGAGTTTAGTTCAATATGTTTTAACCAAATTCACGTGATATCTGATCGGGTCTGTGTCCAAATTATTAAATAAAAAGTCCCTCCGTGCAATAATGAAAGCGAACACGTTTTACCTGAAACGAGTTTAATGTTGATATTACGACGCCATTGATTGCTTTTATTTACTTTTATTACCATTGAAATGGGCTCACAGTCTCAGACCTTATGTGAACCTGCTTTGTGCTGAAATGCGGTCAGTTATGCAACGATTCGATTAAGTCGGGTAAGCGCAACTTGAGGTACTTGTAGCGGTTTCCGTCTTAATATTAATAACTTGTTGATTCCCACACTTCGCCTGCACACAAACGTGTAGAGTATCACCAACGTCTCGTGAAACCACGGTCAAGGTAGGAATTTTGTCAATTATTCATGTTTAGTGCATCGTCTAGAGGTCTTAACAGAGTGTGTTCTTAAGAAAAACCTTAATTAAGGCACGTCTAGTGCACGCAGAACTCCCTATTACGTCTTTTATAAGAATTAAAAATGTTTCTTTTAGTCCGTCAGTCACGGAAAGGTTGTGTACTTAAGTAAGTATAAAATAGATTTGAAATATAAAGCTAAGCAGTAACAAAATTAAAGCTGTATTATTCTGTGTAAACTCGTTAACTGGGTAGTTTAACGAGTTTGCAGGTTAGTTTGTTCTGCAACCTTTGCAACAGAAGGAAATTCCCCCTTTTTTAGAAAGTTTTAATCTTATGTCTGTCAAAAAATCCTCTAGTTTATTTACATTTTTGGCACAGGTTTTTTGACATTGACTGTCGCTGTGATTAGATTTCATTTGCAGTGTCTGTAACATTATAATACAGGACGGTATCTTCAGCCCGTAAGTCTCTAGCATAAATCTCGACTAAAATAACATAGAATGACAGTCTCATCTTAATACTAGCATAAGGATACCATTATCAACCTATGATGTTCCCACTGCTGGGACACAGGCCTCCTCTCGGTGAGAGGGATTGGGCCGTAATCTACCACGCGAGCCCAGTGCGGATAGGTAAATGTCACATCATGTCTTCGAATGTTTGATTCTACGACGATGTTTTGTTCAACGTTTTGAAAGCACAGGAGATGAAATAATGTACACAAGGTAAAACGCCTGTCTGGTTTCGAACCGACAACCTACAACCCGTAAGTCGCTCCCATTACCACTAAGCCAACGCTGCTCTTACTACTCACTACTTACTCTTACTTTGATTGTGCATCATTTACGAGCTCAAAGCATTTATTTCAATGAAACCGTCGATATGCACTTTTGAATTGTCAAAATGCCGTCAGTTTTTAAGAAAGTTGAAGCTAGTTGCTTTTCCAACCCGTAGATTTCTATCGAGAAGAACGGACATGAAACTCCAAGGACACTCTTTAAAATCAAGATACCTATTACAAAATCTTGGGTATTTTATTCTTGTTGCTTTTATATGTGAGAACAACTGCAAAACTGACGTGACAGTATTGATATTGTGAGCACCGTGTGTAAGCAGCATAAAATGTGGAACACTATTACTTATATTGAAAGCTCCATCAAAAGGAGACTTAATTATACTTTACAGTCCATACATAATTTCTGGTAAATTAATAATTTGCAAACACGTGTTTTCAGTTGTAGAGCTGTTTCAGTTCTGTTTATTTATTTATTGAAACATGCTTCATTGATAGTTAAAAAAGAAACATTTTAACTCTAACAAACTGCAAATAGTAGGATAGAGTTATGTAAGTATATTTTGTGTCTATGTAACAAATTATAGATACGTAGCTATAGAGTGCTGTTTCAGTCTGTTTACCGGCGTTTTTTCATTATAATATGTGTTCATTATAATATTGGTTTTATATAGGGAAGTATTCTATAATTCAAATGAATAAGTGTTTAATCTATTTAAATACATAACATACCTAGTAAATAATTACAAAACATAATAAATAATAATTATTACGTATTGTTTTGACCGTTCATACTAATTATCTGTCAAACTTTATTAATTATGTACCAGGCTTGCATAAACGGTAGGCGATTAAAACAAAACACTAGCAACCGGCCTTGTGCGTCAAATAAACTGACCTGAGGCAAGTTAACAGCCGGTATGTGAGGGCTCCTACCTCCTAGTCTCATGAGTACCTTTCTTTGACCGCACGTTACCTTGGCACCACATGTTCAGTCACGTGATTTGCTTTCGATCATACTTCGAACTATCTGCCCTTGGATGTTTTACAATCGAATTATAGGCCTATTAATAGTTCTCAATAATAATTACGATACAAGTTTTAAGTCCATAAATCAAGTACTGAATTATGATGATTGGTAGATTAAAGTAAGTATTTTGTATTAGCATAAATAAACAAGGAATGTCTTTGTTGATTTATGTTCAATAAACAATTACACTCCATTGACAACTTTACCAGTTTTAAGGTACGGTGGCTGTGTGAAATAAAAACATATCGTGTCATTTTGGGCGACAAGATGCCAAGGGCCCAATGGCGCGTACCTATTTAAGTAACACACAACATAAAAATGCAACTGATCGCGATTACTTTAAGTTTGATAGTTCAGCCACGAACATTGCGGTATTTACGTTGTTGAGCAGACGAATTTATGAAACATTAGAAGCAATGGAATGGAAATATCCTTTTGAAGGATTAAAGGAAGAAAGGAAGTTCTCTACAGTGCTGTAGAAAAAATAGGTAAGTTATAGCACATTACTAAATTAGTTGATATATTATAGTAGACTGTGTGACTACTAACATAACTCCCTATTATTATACAAGTAGACACCTACTTAAAGAAGACTTGAGAACAGCCAATTAATAAAGCTAATAAAATGTCTATTTGTATTGGCGATGTTCCCAACTTTATTGTTGTTGTTATAAACAGTTACTTTTCTCACACCCACATGCTGACCAGCCAAGTTGTGCAATAAGATCGTGGAAAGCCGAGTTTTGCAATATGTGCATACAAATTGTATTACGCACCACGATACTTTACGATTGCCGTTTACTATCTCTTGCTCGACGTTTTAAAGGAAATTGTATTTAACTTTGTAACTCATAAATACTTTTACATGAATGTATTTCATGCGCAATGTGATTTATCAGCTGGTTAATTATTTTCAATGGAATCGTTTAAGATTCTATCCTCAGATTAAAACTGTCGCCTCTACTTTCTACATACGCACAGCTAAACACTGAAATGTCTCGCATTTTTCCTGTATTTTGGTATGTGTGATTGGTGGTATTGAAATACACAGTGATTAGGCTTTTTAATAGCAGGTATGTGCCGCCATAAATCATATACTGTGATAAGATTGTTGTCCTACACGTGTTAGATTTATTCATGAAAAATATTTGCTCATAATATTAACTAACGAATTGTGAAAATTATTTCAATTTTATGGTAGAAAATATAACGTTGATGATTCTATCTTTAAAGGATTTAAGGGTACTGTCGCTCCGACGATCGTTGGACAGGGACAATTAATCATTGTTTTAACAAAGAAATTTAAGGTTACCGAAAATAAAAATACATTATTAGTGCCTACTGATTTACAAAGCGAAGCTTAAAGCTGATTTGGGAGCTTACTTTAAACATTGATTTCCCAGAAGGGAGTGAAAAATGGCACGACACTAAATTATGGGGCGGCTTTTAAAATCGACAGCTATAATTTAACGAAAGCAAGTAAAAACTTTTGTTCTTCCTTATTTCTCATTTAAAAGGCTTTCCCGGGATTCTATATTTTCGGGACCGGAAGTCACAGAAATAAAAATTTTCTTAATGTTTGAACGTTCTTTTTTGCTGTTTGATTTTGACTTGCCAAGTAACATGACATTGAATAATGAAGGGCAAATATAGTGAACATAATTATATGTAGTTCGAACAGTGTTATTATTGTCATCAATCAATCACTGGCATTAATTGCTAACTAGCTTGAAAATGACATTCTGATTACGTCAAAATTATTGGTTCTTTCTAAGTAATGACGTTACTTAAAACCGTACTTTAACATTTATAATGGTTATATACTACGTTAACACTCAATATTTTATGATCACATTTAAGTACCCAGTTGGTTATTAATTTATTTAGTTGAAACACCTGTAGTTACATTGAAAGTATGTATGTGTCAATAAGAAAAAGGTGCTATATCACAGTTTTATACATAAGTATTTGAGCAGATTGCGTAGGCAGTAATTAATGGTTAATTATCACGTAGGTATTAGCTGTGGCGCGTTCCATGTTTCGATCCACAATCAATTTTATCCTCATACTGGATTTCACCGAAATTCATTCATCCGTTACGGAGTGATTGAGTTACAAACTAACAACATCTATACACAACACTCATAATAGTATTCAATAACTTGACAGTTCGAAGAAAAATAATGTTACTATACCTACTAAAACGAATAATGTTGGGGTAGTGAACGATTTTGCGTAAAGAACGAATGATAAAAATGGTTTAATTTTAATTTCGTAATAAGACTTTAAAAATTTTGTTTCTTACATGTGGAATATAAGAATATAGGTATAACAAAATCTACTATTGTTAAAAGTACATATCATGTTTTTAATAAAAGTTTTTTTTTTTTTTTTTTTTTAGCATGTAAGTACAGAGGCCAGCACATCAAGCTACCCCAATTTGTCAAATTTCTTTGATAGTTTTTGAACTTTATTCCAGAGGAATAAGGTGCATGTTCAATTGGGAAAATTTGACAGTTTGGGATAGGTTGACCTGCTGGAGTCTGTACATTATTTTAAGTTTACCTATTCAATTTCATTCTCATCTTTTTTTTGTCATAATCTGACCCTTCAACTGTCAAGTTACTAAATACGATTATGAGTCAAAGTATAAACTGAACTACTCTAAACTCACCTCCATTATATTAGTGAGGGCTGAATAATGTATAACCTAATTTTACTTTTGACCACTGTAGTTGTATGTTGAGAGCGGCGGTTATGCATCAGTAGGTACTTTGAGAGCAAAGTTTTTAATTAGCAGGACCATCATACCACAAGTAGAGGACACAAAAACATGGGCTCTTTAATTAGGAAAATTCCGGGGTCCTTTTCATTAAATCTGAGCGAAGATTTTGTAGCTCATAACTTATATAAAAAGCCTTTTGGTTTCCTGCCCACAGAAGGGACAGTACTTACTGTTTCATTAAGGATATCCTAGACATTCTTTTCTTTTGAAAATATCAGTAGAAAAATTATGCCCCATTAAGGGGGATGGGCTAGGATAACTCGCGAAATTCGCATTTTCTTACGTTTTTTGTAATAGTGTTAAGCTATATGTTGAACAAAGTATGATTCGCTACCGTAACAAGTGGCTTATTCGTCGAATCGCACGAATTTACTCCCCCGAATATTGTATTTTCCGATTTCATAAAAACTATTTTAATTTGAAGATTTGGACGTATACATTTAACAGAAAAATAAAAATAAATTTGTTAAAACACATTTTTCTTAATTAAAAACGGTTAAAATCTAATTTAATTTTCGTTGTTTTGAATTTACCGCCAAAACGCTCCTTACGATGACTTTTTATCACGTGACATGTGACGTCGACTTAGTTTATACGGCACCGGTACAAATACTTAGTTTGGCGCCGTTTTAGAAGTATTTGTGCACAGAGGCATCGCACACCAGTAATATCACTTTATATCCATTAAAAATCTTGTTAATTATAAACTCGACATTCACTTAATTACTTACTAACTACTTTAGTTTACAGAAAGTTGACGTCACGTCACGTTTTGGCGGTAAATTCAAAACAACGAAAAATAAATTTGGTTTAAATCGAGCAAATAGATAGAAATCAATTTATTTTTATTTTTCTGTTAAATATCTCGTTCTAATCTTCAAATTAGAAAAGCTTTTGAAAAATTGGAAAATACCCTATTGGGCGAATGGTCACTTTTCTAAAAGCGACTCGCACAAAATTAAACTATATGTGGGCTAATCGACAATTCCAGGAATACGTATTTGGCAATTGGCACCTTAAGTATTTTATGTACCTACTCAATAAAGTTAGTGTACTTTTTCCTTCCCCCCAGGAAGGAAAAAGTACACTAACTATGCCTATGTCCAGCAGTGGACGTCTTTCGGCTGATATGATGATGATGATGATGACTTTTTCCTTAACTTTTCGTTTCCTTTTTCTTTTTTGCTTCCTTAATACTTTATTCAAAACACAAACGCAATTATTAGACATCGATAATGTATTTGACCCTCAGGCAGGGTCATTGTCTTGCTGAAACACACTGCTGAGCAAACCTACTATTATGTCTGACAGACAATTTAAATAGATACGAAACAAGTTTAATTTTAGTATCAGACCATAATTGTAATTTACGCATTGTGTTGTTATAAATTGTGAGTTAATAATGTGTTGCAGTTAATTATAAACACATTTCAGTTGGGATTAAAAAGGTTAGCAAAATAGGTACCTTCTCCGATCCGTAGTGGGTAAAAACAGATTAAAAGATCTATTAGTTTGTATGGAATAAATACTACAACAGCTGTCAACAATATAATTATTCTGTTTTTTTTTTTTTACTGTTTGTACTGAGAAATCAGTAAGTAAGAAATATAAATTAATTTTCTGAACAAAATAAAATTTAATCGAATGTCTTTAGTTTTCAGAAATCAGTAAATGTTGTCCTTTATTTTATGTAATTTCGATATCAATAGACAAAAATAGGCTACAGTTTACTTTTAAATCCAACCCACAGAAAAAACTGTTATAAAAGTGAATCACCTGGAATACGATATTACGAATGGTATTTGAATCTAGGTATTCGCATAATATTTTGTAAATTCTGAATATCGATTGGTCTCATTACTGTGTTTAATTTGGTATTGGGCAAAGTTATGTCAAAATTGCAACCGTAACTTTTTAAGTAGTATGGCTTATAAGGTATCTAGAGTATTTAAATATATTATAATGATGTTTTTCAAGAACCTATTGCTATAGGAACGGGCCCCGATGGATGAGACTGGTCATCTCCTATCTTCCAGAGCTTACATTAAATCTTATATTTAGAATTGTTTCTTCATTTCCTGACATTGTTCTCACATATAGAAGGAACAAGTATAATGTACCCAGGATTTTGAAATATCTTGATTTAAAAGAGTATCCTTGAGAGTTTCTTGCCCGTTTTTCTCCATTGAGATCTACGTTTTGGAATGGGCAACTACCTTCGAGTTTTCAACTAACTGATCGACTTTTTGATAGTTATAAAGTGCCTGTAAATAGTTTAATTGAAATAAATGCTTTGAGTTTGAGTTTAAAACTCTCGGAAAATCTTGGGACCATAGATCCCGGTCCTTTGGGAGGTCTACGAGGGGCCAATATTTTCGGATAAAATAACGTTACGGCCATGCCCATTCCTAAAATAGCCGCAATCGAGGAGAGATCTTTAATTTATGCACTGAGAAAAACGGGCTACTTAAAATTGGCAAATTTGTAATGTACTGGCAGCCAGATACGTATAATGTGCTTTTGACATGAAAATTATAAGAGCCATACTTATAATGAAACGACACCATGTTAAGTAAGTATGCGGCATAATGCTCTGTAAAGACAATGTAAACAAGTTACTTGTAATGAGGCCGCATCCTTAATACGTAAGCCGCATCATGAAATTACTGTGCCCGCATTATTAACGTTTACGTATGCGGTTTAATGATGCCGCATATGTATTAACAGAGCAGCATACGTAATTTACTTAACCCGCAACAGGAAAAATGTATGCGCTATACGAACGAAGATATACAGCCGCATTATTTCAGTATCTAGGCTCTTTACAACAGTAACTGGTTGCCAAATCATTGTACTGACTCCGACTCATTAAGTAATGGTCCCGGTTACGTACATAATGTACGAGCAGGGTCGGGGATATGCCGATACATTTTACGCACACTAGATAATTAATAATGTCTCCGCCTACATAATCATTTACGTATCCTGGCTCATTTTACGAACTCCGTTTACTTACTGACTGTGTTCGGTGCATAGAATCTTTATGACGTCCGCCGCATCATGAAATTACTGTGGCGCACTCTTATCATTTACGTATGCGGTTTAATGATTCCGCACAGAGCAGCATACGTAATTTACTTAACCCGTAACATAAAATATGTATGCGCTATACGTACGACGTTATACAGCCGCCTGATTTCAGTATCCAGGCTCTTTAAAACAGTAACTGGTTGCCAAATCATTGTACTGAATCCGTCTCATTAAGTAATGGTCCCGGTTACGTACATAATGTACGAGCAGGGTAGGGGATATGCCGATACATTTTACGCACACTGGATAATTAATAATGTCTCCGCCTACATCATCAGTTATTACGTATCCTGGCTCATTTTACGAACTCCGTTTACTTACTGACTGTGTTCGGTGCATAGAATCTTTATGACGTCAGCCGCATCATGAAATTACTGCAGCGCACTCTTAAAATTTACGTATGCGGTTTATTGATTCCGCACAGAGCAGCATACGTAATTTACTTAACCCGTAACATAAAATATGTATGCGCTATACGTAAGTACGACGTTATACAGCCGCCTTATTTCAGTATCCAGGCTCTTTATAACAGTAACTGGTTGCCAAATCATTGTACTGAATCCGTCTCATTAAGTAATGGTCCCGGTTACGTACATAATGTACGAGCAGGGTAGGGGATATGCCGATACATTTTACGCACACTGGATAATTAATAATGTCTCCGCCTACATCATCAGTTATTACGTATCCTGGCTCATTTTACGAACTCCGTTATTTGCTGACTGTGTTCGGTACATAGAATCTTTATGACGTCAGTCGCATCATGAAATTACTGTGGCCCAAAAACAAAAAAGTTGGCCGCCACATTGGATTTTTTAATATTTTCAACACTGCGTTATTTCCTTGTCAAAATAGTACCAAAACCGAGTTTCATTGAAATCGGCCCACAAACAAAAAAGTTGGCCGCCATATTGGATTTTTTAATATTTTCAACATTGCGTTATTACCTTGTCAAAATAGTATCAAAAACCGAGTTTCATCGAAATCGACCAAAAAACAAAAAAGTTGGCCGCCATATTGGATTTTTCAATATTTTCAACATTGCGTTATTTCCTTGTCAAAATAGTAGTATAATTTGTATGGTAGTTTGATTTGGTATGTAGTTTTGTAAGTTATTCCAGAATACCTGCTGTAATACATAATTATTGTATGTCTACTCGGCAGGACATAGTGGAACTTAATTAAATTAAGCTCCACTATGTCCTGCCGAGATGATCAAACAATAAATTTTATTGTTTGATCATCTGTATAACCTATGCCCACAATAAAAAGATTTGATTTGATTTGAAGGATAATAGTATTTTTTCAAACAGTGGGAAAAATATAGTATTTTAGGGAAGTTCATGAAAATTAAAAGTAAACAAACATGTTAGGTTGCCATGCTGACGTGTCATGAATGAGTTTTGTTGCAAAATTACATAATTTCCGTTGCGGGTGCATTCCAGTCACAGTTTAATACAAAGAAGTGCGAAAATTTAACTAACAACAGTAATGTGATAGTAGTAAATAAAATACATCATAGCGAAGGAATTAAAAACAAAAAAAAAAAAAAAAAACATGTAATCATCAAAGTTTTAATCAAATTAAATGTTAAAAGTCTCAAAGATACATTTATTTTCTACGTCAAGTAACATTAGTATTATCTAAAAACTAGTATTGTTAAGCTAATACAGCACTTCAGAAAAAGTGACTAGTGATTTTTGAGGAATCTTGCCCTGAAAATAACTCATCACAATAAAGGTACCATATAACTCGATAGTCAAAGCATTCACGGGGATTCCCGAGTACCTAAGTAAAAAAGCAAACAATGGAATTTCGGTAAAACAGACATCGACCGAACGATCTACTCACTATGTCCACCATTAACGCCATCTAATAAATCGATTGACAATTAATTCCAGTCCGATAATAGTAGGTTTTACTGAAGCTAACTTAGTGTACGGACTACGTAGCAAAGAAGAATGCTTATTTTTGACCTGACTATGTATAGAAATGAAATAAATCTTAAAATATAGCTTATTGAATTGTATATTGATTACGCTTATCACAATGATAAAAGAAACGCAGGAAAAAAAGATTTTTTAACATTAATTTAAGCTAATTCTACGTCATGACATATCGTATTGACATATTTTGAACGCATCCAATCATTCTTTTTTTTTAAACGTTCCATTTTAAACATTGCTGGTTGACCATATTTAACTTCGTTTCGTAGTTTAATACTTATTTTACGTTTAATTTGATCAGTAACTATTTCTTTATTAGTCATGGGATAAATTAAATTATATAAAAATAACACAATAATTGAATTAAATTAATCATTCAGTGTTTCATTGAGTGTGCGCAAGTGAAATGGATTTTTTGACATTTAACAGTTCTGTGATTTGCATCGGCGGTCGGCGCCAGTGTTGCCATATATACGGATTTGTCCATATTTGTACGGATTTTGGAAGTCCAGTACGGATGAATCATGCTTACGGACTTTTATACGGATTTACGTACAGATGGACTCAACCTCAGCCAGATGCTGTACAGAGCATATTCCGAAGTTTTTTTCGTAGTATTCATTATAAATCACATTTTAGTCCTCTGTCGCAACTATTATTTTCATTTCATGGAAATATAACATAATAGAGCCGTAACACAAACATGAGATGTGGGGAATACCGTGCCATAGGTCGCGTTCGAAACCGTGTATCAAAGACAAAACCTTTAGAGCTATTGGCTTTGATTGAAAAGGACATTAAGTGTAGTTTGAAAACAATGGCTGGAAATGCAAAAAATCAGGCATAATTTAGCGCTTCAACTTAGATTGGTTGGCTGAATCTACTTTCAAGGTTTTGCTGAAACGTAGCAAGAAGGATTTTGCACGTTTGCATTATGTAAAAAGAAATTGAGTGACTTATCTATTGGACGCGGAGGTAAGACGAATATTTTTAAGTATGTACATGAACACGACTAAACATTGAAATTCAGTACCTATAACGTCCTAAAGATCTGTTACAGGTTTTTTTGCCAAAAAACAATGAAAAATGGTGAGATTTTACTGGTAATACGGATTTTTAAAATGAAAATATAGATTTCACGCCTCCTCCATATGGCAACACTGGTCGGCGCAGTCTTAGCATTGTTGACTTAGGGGCAGTTAGTTTCAAGGAATTAACAAAGTAAAAAGGATGTTTTATACCATAGTTAGGTAAATACTCCTATTTTAGACAAAACATCGAGCGTACCTAATTAATTAGTTCATGCACGTTTGTTTCATTATTTTTGGTACCTAACGCCAAATCCTAACCTAAAAAGAAACATTAATATTTTTTGGACTTCGTGGCGTTTAAATCGCCAAAATGACTATAAGACATTATTTTATAAACTTATATGAAGTATTTCTACTATATCATATAACTATACATATACTTTCATTATCAGGTTTTTAAATGTATGGAAGGTGGGCATTGTTCTTTTTTACTGAAGCTGACTTAGTATACGGACTACGTAGCAAACAAAACAGAGACACCATCATCTTAAATAAAAAACTTTAGATTTCGAGGCCTAAACTAAAAACTGAGAGAATTTACAAAAAACTGTAGATCTACAGTTAAAACTGTAGGGTTGGCTACACTGACCGCACGTTAGAATAAACGCACCGCGCTCCCCCGCAAGGCACTGCGCAGAGGCTCTAAAACAGGGAATCAGCCAAAAATTGGACATTATAGAATCGAACACTAGAATTTACCAGAAAGTGAAGAACTATTATAAAAAAAAAGACTTTGCATTTTGCCTTTGATTACAAAATGTGTTAATCAATAACATAAGATCAGGCTGCATGGGCTAGATTCCTTTGCCTTCCCGCAAGGGTAAAGAAAAAAAAAATAAAGAAACATCGCGAAGGTCACGAAACGCTACCAAATAAGGTAATGTGTTGCATCAGCCCGTGACGCCCCGCCCCCGGCGGCGCCAGAGGCGGGGGCGCCTCGCGGCAACGGCGCGGCAGTCAGCAGTCGCCTGAGAAAAACAGACCGAACAACACGAAGTCTGGCTGAATTATGATTAGTGATTTTGTGCTAAAACGCGTCGTAGCGTAGCCATCATGGAATTTATGGAAGAGATATTAAACGCCGGTTTATCTGAAATAATACCATTCCTTCAAGGTAAGCCAGTTTCTCGGTTTTATTTAGTCAAGATTTTTTGTTTTATTTAGATTATAAATTTTCTTAGATCTGTCGCACTTTGAAATAGTATGTTGCGTCATAACATAACCCCTCGTTTTCACTCATTGAGTTATTTTCACTCTCATCTTTGGTGGCATGTTTGAACTTGTCTGATAGCCTTTTACATATAATACTACTTACAAACAAGTTTAAAACCTTATTATTGCTTGTTGGATAAAGTTGTAAACTTTACTAATCGGTAACGGACAGCATTTTTTAACCGACGAAAAAAAAAGGAGGAGGTTCTCAATTCGACACGTATATTTTTTTTATGTATGACCACTCATAACTTTTTATTGAGTGGTCCGATTTCAAAAATTCTTTTTTTATTGGAAAGAGTATATCTAAAAATCGGTCCCATTTAAATATGAAAAATTATATCTGCCCCTAAGGGTAGAAAAAAAGGAATTTATTGATAATTTTCCTACTGAATTTTCAATTGTGAACCGATTCTGTTGAAATTAACCAAACATTTATGATGTGTGATGAGACCACAACATAACACGGATCTGATGATGGCGTCTCCATTATTAGATCAACTCCAGATCCCTGTTATGTTGTAGTGAAGTCAGTTCCAAGAGGTCCTCAACAGTGTACAGGTGGCGCCATACAAACTTTGGCGCCGACTCGAAATTAATGTGGAGCTTAGCTGGACTAAAACGTTATTTTTTTATTTTTTCGTCGGTTCAATTTTTTGTTAAAAAGATTATTTTTTTTTGTTGAAAACCAAGAGACCGCCCAAAAACCTGACTCTCCGACTGAACATGTAGGCAATTATAAGTAGGTAGGTACTTACCTACATAACAAGTTTTGTACATGTTTGTATTTGTATTTTTCAGACAATCTTATAACATCACTTGAAACTGCCATTCTGTTAAACGATGAAGATTTGAAAGAAATGATTCCAAAGATTGGCCCCAGAATAAAATTTAAAAATTGGCTACTACAACATCAAAAAGCGACCAGTGTCAATGTACGTACCTACTTGTTTATTGTACATCTTGTATTTAACTAATAAAAATGTTTTCGATTTTTTCTCTTGGACCGATGCCGTATACTTTTAAATTATTTTTCTAGAACCTTGAAATTAGGAATGCTGGGCTAAACGACTCAACTCAAAACGCTGTACGGGACACTGATGTCAGTGATAATGCAAAAATCTCTACAGATTGTACTGCTGCAGCTAATAACACTGTGAGTTACTTATAATAATAAAATTACTCAGTTTGATAACAAAACGTATTTCGTCGGCCTAATTCGTTAACCTGCTAAGTCCATTTTTGTATAGTTTACAGTGATTGTAATACAATACTGACAGGCTGCCCCACCCTTTTTTGGTGCTCACTTAAATTTTTATTTTGTAGCTTAATTTGGTAGGTACTTTATGTTTGTGTTATGGACCAAAAGCATTGTTTACATAAGGCCATCGCTGGCTGCCAGTCTCACTGGCTTGAAAAATAGACGGGCACTTTATTCTCGCCAGCGTTGCTGGCTTGGCTTGCGATGGCCTCGTGTAAACCTTGCTTAAGATAAAATTGAAAATGCCCATCATTAAGATAGGACCGGGTACCTATTTAAGTTTGTAATAATTCTTAGATTACGTTTTGTTTTGTTTCAGGTATTGAAACTATTAAATGTAATGTTATTTTCTTTAGTAGATTGTATGAGTATTTAGAAGGCACTAGTCAAAGTTAGTGTGCTAGTAGAATATTCATAGTTTAGGTATATTGTTTAACCAGCAAAAATGTAAGTACGTATAGTATAGTACGTATGTATAGTATTTATTTGGTACATTATTAAAACCCGTATTATTACAACTCGTATAGTTATGCAGGCCATACACCATCAATTCGATTGTACAATTGGCATGACACTGCCGATTGGATCCAATCGAATTGACCGTATGTGGCCGTGGATCGGCAGGCAGGACAGATCGAATTGGCGGAACAATCAAAATTCAATTATTTTGGCTGGATCATGCCGATTGGACCGTGTATGGCAGTGGGCGATCGATCGTATGATTTTTCTTAACCGACTTCAAAAAACAAGGAGGTTCTTAATTAGATTGTATATATTTGTTTTATCATTGTTTGCGCATATCTTCGATATTTATAGACCGATTTTTATGTTTTTTTTCTTTTTCTTTATTTGTCCGATTGGACAGTTAGAATTGATCGTGTGTGGTGTAGGTATATGGACGAACTGCAGATTGGATCCAATCAGCAGTATCATGCCAATTGAACGATCGTATTGGACGTGTATGGTCTGCATTACTAAGTAGTATATACCTATTTAGTATTCAATAGTATTTATCATTAGCTAGCTTAACTTGGTAACTGCGCGGCATTTAACCGACTTTAAAAAGGAGGACGTTCTCAATTCGTCGGAATCAGTTGGAGTGTTGCCTTTGGGGCCTATGGGAAAAAAGACTCAGAATCTTTTTAATTTTTTTTTTTTGAAAAAAAAATCGTTTACCGATGACTTTTTTTTGCTTTTTTTTTATTTAGGGCACATATAGTAACATGTTTAAACTTATAATTTTTTTTTCGTTAAATGCATATTTACTGAGAACTTATATCGATTTTCGATCATTGTCCCCATCAATTTATGTCATGGGCATGATGTGTCCCCGACTCACAGTTATTTAATTATTATCACGAGATATTTAATTATTAAAAAAAAGTAAAAAAATCTTCAAAGTTAAATTACTCGAAAAATATGCATTTTACGAAAAAGTGTATAAAGCCTAAATTGTTTCTATGGGTATCCTCAATTAAATAAGAGCAAAAAAAGGAGGGACAATCGGTCACCGAAAAAATTTTTTTTTACAATTCTATTTTTTTTTTTTTTGGTTTTATTTACTACTCATAGAGCTCCGAAGGCTGTTCTCCAACTGGACCATTTACTCATTAATTTATCAATTTGTTCAACAACTTTAAAAAGTTGGTATCAATAGTGTTTGTGTTTTACATACAGGAAAGTTTAGACGGCAGAGCAATACTCAAAGAGGGAAAAGGAGGCTTACTGACGGAGGGTTCCCGAAGGAAATTGAGCCAGCTGCTAATACACCACATACTAGAAAACAATTGTGCGAAGAAAATTTCCAGTGAAGAATTTTATAAACTAGCTACCGAAATTGTGGAAATATTTCACAAGGAACGCGTTGTAGTGTATTATTCTGCATATTTTTCAGCTACAAATAAATTAGCTAAAAAAAATGCTAGCGGAAAGCTCTACGAGAGCTATATAGCTCGAAGGAGAAAGTTGCGAGAAAGTGGACAGTTGCCGGGAACTAGCCGTTCATCCTCGAAGTCGTCCAGATCATCGCTCAGATCCACGCCAACTATCACAGATGATGACATTTATAGCCTGGAATCTCTGGAAAGTGGTAAGCAAATAATCGCTAGTCACCTTTTTCGTGATTTAAATGTACTACGGGCGACTGTACTATGATGCCCTTCCTCTTGTTGACTCATCCCACCATACACATATAAATTACAGGTATTGTCTATGAAGAAACATTACTATGGCTGAAAAACAATGTCGATCCATGGAAATCTGTTGAAGAAAAGTGGGCAGAAACTGCAGATTACCGCCTAAATCGCATCCAATGTGGAAAAGGTGATATAGCAGATTACTTCAAGGATTTCCCAGCCTTAAAACAATCACAAGGCTATACCTTGGTAAGCATAAACCGCAGCCGCTTATTTTTTACATAATCCTTGTGGTTTTTCTATAAATAACCACAAGGATTATGTAAAAAAAAAAACTTGTAGAATACTTGTCAAAACTGTCTCAAACATTATTTCGTTCAACTGTGTAGCCAGCAAGTATTTTTACAAGTATAAAACACATTTGCGTTTACAATGAAGTCTGTGACATGTATTAACTCGTCTGTGGCCCTAGTGTGAGTTTCTTTTAACTATCTCGACTTTACGCATCGATCGCGTTTTGCTCTCTGATTGGCCCTACACCAAACGAGTGCCAATCGGAGAAAAGCGGTCGATGCGTAAAGTCGAGATGGTTAAAAGAAACTCACACTAGGCCCTCTGATACATTGACAGCGTTCTCACCTACAAAATACAAACGTGGTTTAGACAATTAATGTTTATTTTATTGCAATTTCTGTATATGAGATCATAAACATGTAGGCGACTAGAAGTTTTCAACTAACAAGTTTCATACAAGTTTTGTATACTTACAACAAGTTTTATACAATCATGTAATATAGTTTCATAACAAGTTTTGAACAACATATTTAATACATGCGAAAAACTAAAACATTGCATTCAATTTGTAAAATACATGTATTATACTTTGGTGAAAACGAGGGGTTATAAGACAAGTGTCTGAATTTCGATTGCCATGTAAAATTCGTAATGTTAGTTCCCGTATCTGCCACGGTTCTTCTCTTTTCGCACAGACTCTAGTCACTTGCAACACTCGCGCGCTGCCGACATTGCAGAACGAGATATTGTGCAGGCACTAAAAGAGACAAGCTATTCTAGTTCTCGCTCAACAACCCAATAACCTATGTGGTAGCCATCCGGACCTTTCTCACCAGTGGAAATAACGTGGCGCACATTTATTGTATTCTTTTTTTCAGTTAATGAACGATTTCAGTCGTCTGTATCCGGGAAAGGAAAACAAATTATTTTCCTCTATCACCCTCAAAAATGAAGAAATTATAAAATATGCTTCATTAAAATTACGAAAAATTAGAGACCAAGATACGAGAACAAAAATAGCAAATATAATTGCACTGATTGACGGTAAGAAGTTTTGCTCAAATATTAGTTCTTATTATTAATCTTTAACTATGACGTGGAGTCTCAGAGGCCCCGCCCATTCTAGAAATCGCACAGATTTGTGACTTCCCCCTCCCCTCAGCACCGAGCCGCTCAGTTAGTGTATTGAAAAAATGACGTCCATAGTGTTTTTTTTTTAATTTTAGTAAAATTAAGTCTTAAAAATTAACCGAAACTTTTTTTTTTTCTTTGAATACAGAAGATGAACCAGAGACATCTAGCAATGTTGCTTTGATGTTGCTGGCTTATGTCATCAACATTTCACCTGCACGGAAAATAAAAGGAAAGCCAGCGTGGAAGCCATCCAGAGCAGAAGTATGCGACGGCTATATATCGCAAGCTGCTTCTGAAGCCGACGTTACCAACAAGATCATTCAAAAAAAGGAGAACCTGCAGAGGCTAGGCCGCACAGTTCAACCCTACGTTATTTTTGTTGGCCTTACCGTTACTGAGGTAAAAGTAGCATATGTGGTAATAAATGACACATTGTATAGTTTCAACAAATTAGTAACAGCAGTAGACTGTGCATTTAAAATATTTCAATCGATAGGAGCTTGTTACCCGGAGGAAGCTGGAGACATATGGCTTTTTATTCAATTGGGTTTCTACGATATTAAAACTAAATTTGACAGGCCCACACAGGCTGTGAATAGTCTTTTAACTGATCTAGAGTTAATACTTTAAAAATGTTTACCTGTTACTATTGCAAAAAAGCCAGTGTGTCTCCGAATTTACTTATAACTCATGTGCGAACTTTCTGTAAATTAACGGTAGAATTTTCCGGATTTCGGTGTGGTGAACAAGGGTGTTATCGTCATTATATTTCCTCTGCATCTTTCAAAAAGCACTTAGTTAGAGAGCACCAGTCATCATTGTCAGTCTTGCCTCATCCAAATAGTAACAAACCGATTGATACAGAAGCCAATATCTCAAATTTACCTTCAACGTCAAGCAAAGAAACTTACGAAACGGCAAATACGATGGAATCTCTACCAACTCAAAGAGACGAAAACTCTCTTGGTCACCATGCTGCAAGTCTCGTTTCCACTCTATATGCTAACCCAATAATACCGCGTAAAGCCGTACAAGTTCTTGTAGAAAATCTTCAATTATTTCATTCTAAATCACAATGCATTATAGAGCGACAGTTTAATGATATGGTACCACCAGACCAAGATAATGTTCATGTTAAAAATGCTTTAAAAAAAATATTTAGCGCGTTCAGCGATGCGTTTGAGAATTTAGATTCGGAACACAAACGTTTAAAATATTTTAATGAAATAGGAACTTATTCTGAGCCCCTTGAAGTGGTTGTAGGTCAACGTAATGAGTCTAAAAAAACAGCGGCTGGTTTGTTATTAGTACAAGTAAATTGTACAATGCAGGTGATTCCGTTAAAAGAAAATTTAAAACTAATTTTTTCATCAAAAAATTTCATTAAGGATACTCTTGAATATTTGGACACAGTACAAAATGACTCTTTCGGTATTGAGAATATTGTTCAGGGTTCAGTATGGAAAAAAATGACAGAAAATTCTGTAGAGCATGATGCAATGATTTTACCATTAATAATCTACTTTGACGATTTTGAAATAGGCAATCCCTTAGGAAGCCACGCTGGGATTCATAAACTTGGAGCTATTTATGCCTCAGTACCATGTCTTCCACCTCACTACGTGTCGCTTTTGCAAAATATTTTATTATTGGCTCTTTTTCACTCATCAGACAGAACAAGCTTTGGAAACAACATAATTTTTCAAAAAGTTTTTGATGTTCTTAATGATTTAAGGAACAATGGTATTCATGTTGAAACTGATGTGTATACTGGCAAAATTAAGTTTTATGTTGCAGCTGTGACGGGAGATAATTTAGGATTGAATGCTATGTTAGGTTTTGTTGAAAGTTTTTCTGCAAATCGGCCATGTAGAATTTGTACTGCTAATAAAGAACAAATCAAAACACTGCTTTATGAAGATGACACGTTGTTGAGAAACAATGTCAATTATGAAAATGATTTACATTTAAATGACATTCATATGACTGGTCTTAAAGAAAAATGCTCGTGGCTTGCTTTAGATGGGTTTGACTTATTTCAAAACGTCGCCGTAGATGTTTTACATGACTATCTCGAGGGTGCTTGTCGATATGTGATGCCATTTGTGATACAGAATCTAGTGTGTACTCAGATGCTAATTTCTTTTGACAATTTAAAATCAAGAATACGGTATTTTAATTATGGACCTGATTCTACATCGACACCGTGCGATTCTGTAGCAAAAGAAGGCTCAACATTAAAGTTAAAATGTTCGGCTTCTGAAATGCTTACCCTTGTTCGATATTTTGGGCTGATTGTCGGATATAATGTCCCAGATGAAAACGAAGTTTGGTTCTTATACATCAAATTAAGACAATTGTTGGATAAACTTTTGAGTCATAGAATCCATGAAAATACTATTGATCAAGTAAAATTTTCAGTAGCTGAATTAAACGAGCTCTATCGAAAATTTGCTGAAACAGACTTAAAGCCAAAGTTTCATTTTCTTACACATTATCCAGAAATGTTAAAAAAATTTGGCCCACTTACCCAAATCTGGACGATGAGGTTTGAAGCCAAGCATCGTATATCTAAATTTGTGGCCAGAGCATCACACAACAGAGTAAATGTTTGTAAAACAATAGCTATTAAACATCAATTAATTTTAAACGATACTTTTCTTAAAAATGAAACTGTAAAGACGATCTCTTATGGCAAAAAGGCAAATATGACAGAAGCGCAAATTGAAAATGTAAGACAAAACTTTCATTCTCGAGGTATAATCGAAAATAATTGTTGGTACTCATTATCATGGGTGAAACTGTATGGTGTCCGATTTGAGCTGTCGTCAATTGTCATTCTAGATATTTCAGAATCTTCAGGCTTACCAAAGTTTGGTGAAATAAAAAATATTTATTTACTTGACAATGATGAAGTTACATTTGAGTGTGTTTCATTAGAGTGTATAGATTTTAATCAGCATTACTATGCGTATCAAGTGATGAGAACCAACGATTACCTATTACATAATTATAATACCCTTGTTTCGCCTGTACCGGCTACAATTACTATAATGTCAGATTTAAAACTTTATGTCACTGTTCGATGGACTTTAGAATAACAACGACCATTACACATTACATACGACGTACGTACCCTTGGGGTAGGACTTCCCATCATATTGGCACCAACCTTCTTCGTTTATTTTTCTCTCATCACACACTTACATGCATATGTAGTCAAACTCCGAAGTCCCGGCGCTCCTAGGTTTGCCTAGTCAAACCTCAGGTTTGACAAGAAGCCTTAGTCAAAGTCCAAAACTAAAGCGTGTTTTGGCCTTTGACAAAAGAATTTATGGTCAAACCTTGGAGAGACCAATTTGGGTAGTCAAACGCCGAAACTCAGTACGATCAAATCGGGGTTTGACTAGTCAGACTTAAATTAGGGACAGAATGGGTTATATAACCTAAATATGTATGAAAAACTTCATTCATTTCCGATGTTAGATTCAAAACTGCCTTACTCCTGTAGGTCACGTGGTCCTGCAGGTTAGAAATTTCGCAGCGGAGTAATTGCGATTTGATCAAATTGCGTTTCGGCGTTTGACTTTCCAAGTTAGTCTCTCCTAGGTTTGGCCATAAATGCGTTAGCCAAAGGTCGAAACACGCTATTAGTTTTGGACTTTGACTAAGCCTTCTTGTCAAACCTGAGGTTTGACTAGGCAAACCTTGGAGCGCCGGGACTTCGGGGTTTGACTATAACACATACAACACGTGCAAAAATTCAGAAACACACCCACCTGTGCGGATCTGTTGCCCGCAGGTGATACAGTTTACACATTTTACGTACCCATACCTTACATTATATACCGTTTTGCAAAAGCGTGAATACGGGCCCACCACCAATTTGTTTCTTTAACTTAACTTCAGGTTAAACATCAGCTGAGTTTCATTTGTTGTTTGTATTCTTTCATCGTATTGTCATTTATGCTTTTAAAATCAGTCAAATTTCGTAAAAGTAGAAAATATCGAAACTCGGTACTGATGTTTAACCTTCACCTAGGCCATGGGGTAGGGGTGCACCGCCCCTACTGCCAAAAGGTGGCTCTCGGATCGCTACCAAAACGGGGCGATCCCCACATTTTGTATTTTTTTTTTTGTAGAATACCGGTTATATCAGTTTAAAGTCGGGCCTTGCGACATAGGTTCCGCAACTAGTTAGGTTTATGCGTATGTATTAGCGTTCGTATGCGAATGAGCTTTAAGTTAAGTTTACCGTAGGCCTAGATGCATTGGTTTCCAGCGACGACCACGCGGACTCCATTGATGCCAAGGTACCCTTAGAGCCAGTCCACACGGCGCGTTGCGTCGACGCAACGCAAAATGTAAAATGACGCAACGGCAGCGCTGCGTCGACGCAACGGAGACGCAACGCGCCGTGTGGACTGGCTCGTACTAGTGATTCTTTGGTCGGGAATCCTAGGTTGCTCTTACTTACCCGCTTCCGGCTCGTGCTACAAATACCGGAGATCTGAGACATTGTTCATGTTGATAATGGACTGTCTGTTGTTATACCTAATTAAGTATTTATAATTGCCCTAAAACATTCAGACGAAATCTATATAAGATAGGATATCTACTGACGCCCTTATATTTTAATAAATATCTAATCGCCAATCCTCTCGTCCTTTCCGTATTACGTTTTGTAAAGGCCTACTCAAACCTGACCGATATCCCGACCGGTATTTTGTATGGCATTACCGGCAGCAGTTGCGGAACACCTTTGAACAGCGCGTTACCGCATACCCATCGGGATATCGTTATCGCCACCGGTACGGGATACCGGTCAGATTTGAGTAGGCCTTAAATCTTGCAATGGTGGACGCCTGTCAACAACCGACAGACGGTGAAATTCCTCGTTCATAGTTGACTACCATGTAATTCTAGAATAGTATGATTAATTAAGCTTGTGGTTTTTTTGTATGTCTCAATTTTACGATTGAAAATAAATAATATGAATCTTTTATGTCTATTTCCTTTTAAGCATGTAAAGTTATAAAACTTGTACAGGGTTTGAGAACAGAACTTCTTCAGAATTTCTTCTGTTAATAACCTTGTAAAAGTTTAAAAAAATAAAAAATGATGTATCATTGCTGTGTAGGTAGTACCTACACTAAATGTATATGTATCGTGAAGTATTATTTTATCTAAATTACCAATTAGTGTATGCTTTTCACTTACAGGTCCGATTTGGTGCTATATCGGTGTAGCTGTTAAGTTTGCTACAAAATTATTTTGCATAATAATAATAATAGCCGCACTAATATCGTACAAATTCAACAACAGTAGGTAAAGCCTGACCAGAGTTTTAAAAAAACCCTGCAATGAGGACGCGACCTTTTGTGATATATTTATACGTAACTATTGCCAGTAAAAGAAATTAAATCTGAAAAATACCGCACGCGGGTTTTAAAACATCTGGTCAGCTTTATAATGATACATCATTCTTTACCGTACCCGCACCATTATTTATAAGTAGATATCTATGTGACCAGTGCAGGTTGTACTACTTATACTACAAAGCATAATGTGTATAAAACTTATTAACTGTTATAGTAGAGGTATGAACGGGAAGTCGAAGCGTAGGCAGACCGCCATTCCTAAGATGGCAGGGCCGACCTCGACCAGATACGCCGCATCGAGGATGACATAGAAAAACCATGGGAGAAGCATAAATGTCCAGCAGTGGACGAATATATATGCTGAGAAGAAAAATAAAAGGTATGATTACTAGTGCGGGACAATATGGCACCATACCATTCACCATACCCGTCCATCTACACGCCCGAGTACATGCGATACTGCTACGGGTATAAGGCATGGTGCACTATTGCACTACGTGTTACGTATTGCACATCATGCCTTACGATACTTGTACCTGTATTTTCCTTATGCTGGCATGGTTACAGTCAACGTCATTAATATATAAATATATACAGCCATCGAGTCAAAATATGTAAACACCAACCTTATTGTCAGTGACATAGAGGCGTGTAGATATTTTTGAGCTCTTGTTAACGTATATATTTTTATGACGCTGGCCGTACATACAAAGGTGTTCAGATATTATTATATATTAACCAATCAAAGTCAATGAAATTTTGTACACACGATCGAGAAACTAATATCTAGCTAGGTCTGTGGTTTATTACATTTTCGTAAAAATGTATAGTTTAAATATTGCAGGGGGTTTTCATATTTTCATTCAAAACTCCCTGCAATATTTAAACTATACATTTTTACGAAAATGTAATAAACCACAGACCTAGATATTAGTTTCTCGATCATGTCTACAAAATTTCATTGATTTGAGTGTTTAATATTCAAAATAAGTATCTGAACACCTTTGTATGTACCATGCGCCAGCATAAGGAAAATACAGGTGCGAGTATCGTAAGGCATGGTGTGCCATACGTAACACAGTATAGTGCACCATGCCTTACTATACCCGCAGCAGTATCGTACGTACGCTAGCGTGGTACATAAGTATGGTTCACCGTGCTTTACTGGTCCCGCACCAGTATCGTACGTCCACTGCCGTGGTACATACGCACGGTTCATCATGCCTTACTGTACCGGCAACGGTACCTTACCTCTACTACGACAGTTAATACGTCTGACACATCATGCTTTACTGTGCCTGCCACAGTATCCTACGTATGCTGCCACGCTGCACACGTATGGCGCACTATGATTCACCGTGTCCGCCATAGTATCGTAAGTATGCCGCCATGGTGTACACGTATGGCGCACCATGATTCACCGTGTCCGCCATGGTATCGTAAGTATGCCGCCATGGTGTACACGTATGGCGCACCATGATTCACCGTGTCCGCTATAGTATCGTAAGTATGCCGCCGTGGTGTACACGTATGTCTCACCATGATTTACTGCATCCGCCACAGTATCGTACGTATGCCGCCGTGGTACACACGTATGGCTCACCGTGCTTTACTGTGTCCGCCACAGTATCGTACGTATGCCGCCGTGGTACACACGTACGGCTCACCGTGATTTACTGTGTCCGCCACAGTATCGTACGTATGCCGCCGTGGTACACACGTACGGCTCACCGTTCTTTACTGTGTCCGCCACAGTATCGTACGTATGCCGCCGTGGTACACACGTACGGCTCACCGTGCTTTACTGCGTCCGCCACAGTATCGTACGTATGCCGCCGTGGTACACACGTACGGCTCACCGTGCTTTACTGTGTCCGCCACAGTATCGTACGTATGCCGCCGTGGTACACACGTACGGCTCACCGTGCTTTACTGTGTCCGCCACAGTATCGTACGTATGCCGCCGTGGTACACACGTACGGCTCACCGTGCTTTACTGTGTCCGCCACAGTATCGTTCGTATGCCGCCGTGGTACACACGTACGGCTCACCGTGCTTTACCGTGTCTGCCACAGTATCGTACGTATGCCGCCGTGGTACACACGTACGGCTCACCGTGCTTTACTGTGTCTGCCACAGTATCGTACGTATGCCGCCGTGGTACACACGTATGGCTCACCGTGCTTTACTGTGTCCGCCACAGTATCGTACGTATGCCGCCGTGGTACACACGTATGGCTCACCGTGCTTTACTGTGTCCGTCACAGTATCGTACGTATGCCGCCGTGGTACACACGTACGGCTCAACGTGCTTTACTGTGTCCGTCACAGTATCGTACGTATGCCGCCGTGGTACACACGTACAGCTCACCGTGCTTTACTGTGTCCGCCACAGTATCGTACGTATGCCGTCGCGGTGCACAGATATGGCTCATCATTATTTAACGTGCCCGCTACAGTATCGTACGTAAGCCGCCATGGTACACACGTAAGGTTCACCGTGTTCTACTGTGCTCGCAACAATAGTATACGGGTGTTGCAATCGTAGTTTCAGGAGTATTCAGTGCGACTTGCGCACTACGTATTACGTAGCCGGATGTCGGGCTACGTACGTACGTACAAAAATCGACCACGAGTAAATTACGTAACCCGCTCCATGATGAGCGTCAGTATGCCGACTACGTATGACTGGCTACTTACGCGTAATGGAGCGGGTTACACACGTCATTGTGGTCGATTTTTGTCCTTATTTTACGTAGTGCGGCAGAGGAAATTTTTCTCAGTGTGCCCAGGAGAGTTACAGAAATAAATCTAAATCGATTTTACGTCATTACGACGTGTTTTCTTTCAGAAGACGTAATATTTTAGGAACACAGACAAAATTATATTGATCCTGGTGATACATAAATAAGTTTACTCTGTTAAGAAACAAATTAGGGTTAGGAACTGTAATTAGGAACTTCTAGCCATAGTAAATTACGTTCTTTGGAGTTATGAAGACACCTTTTTGTAGTCTCTACAATAATTTATAATTTGTATTTTCCAGATTTTATTTCGACAGTGTAATTTTTCTAAAAAATATTCGTTGTTTATTCTAAAGCAATATTTTAATTTAATTCAACACCTACGAGCGAAAAAACACAAAACAAATTGGGTGGGTAAAACTTTTTGCAACAGTAAATTGAAATGTGTTCACCTGAGCAAAACTGAGGTAATTAAATTCGGGAACATAGCCGTGACCAAGAATGAAATATCTACTTACTGTCATTCCGTTTTTCTAAAATGCGACTTATTCATGCATTATCATGCTTTCGTCCGTTTTGTCTGGGCAGGTAATAATAATAAAAGCCGATCACCATCCATATACCAACTGCGATAATTATGGCACTATCGTCATCATCTACGTAGCCTCTTCGGGCCTCTTCCCAACTATATTGGGGTTGGCTTCCAGTCTATATGGATTCAGCTGTATTCAGCTGCATGCGTATAGACTGGAAGCCCACGACAAAACCACGCAAAACACCACGCTCCACGTAAAGACTGTGTGTGGCAGTATCTCTGTTTGAATATATTAATTAAAGTGATGTTTCGACTATCAAAGGTTATATGACATGCGAAACATACAACGTGGTTGACCCTTCTTTCAATAGATTATTAGGAATCTACCTACATTATGAATGTCCCACGACCCGCCTTCCGTTCTCCCATGGAGTATCGAGTACCTTTGTGTTTCAATAATAGTCGCTTCCTTGAGCTTTTTCTACGACCTTGTAGGTGCTAAAATAACTGAAAAATTTCCTTATCTTCTGAGATAAATGTTCAAAATCAAAATCAAAATATTTTTATTTCATATAAACCTGCATGGGCACTTATGAAACGTCAGAAGCTAGGTGCACGGTTCCAAAATGTTGTTTGCTATGGAGAAGAGCCGGCAAGAAACTCCACGGTTACTCTTTTAAAAATGATTGGCTTTAACAATGTTTTCAGAGATAAAATGTATGGGAGGACAGTGCAGGCCTGTCAATAAGTACCAGGTACTTAGACGAATACAGAATAGAAAATCGTCTACAAAACTACAGTCTGTAAGGCCTACAACGTTCTCCCATTCACAATATGTAAAATAATCTACATAAATAAAATGAACCGAATTAAACATAGTGACATGATTAACATGACAATCACTAAAAAAATTGTTGATATTGAAATTGATGTATAATGTCAAATAATGACGAGAATATGTCAGCATTGTAAAAATAAAAAGAATAAAAAAGAACATTGAGAGCAGTTAATAGACTTTCACATAGTTATGCTGTTAATGAGGTACCAGGGAAGCCACATGTGCAGAAGGAATTAATGCCAAACTTCCCTGTCTTCAACGTAGTCTTTTATCTTATAATATGCTTTTTTGATAAGGACACGTTTGGTGTTCGTGACGAGAACCTAACAGCGCATCTATTTAAATATCTCTCCTACCTTGATAAACTAGGCTGCTACAAAATGAGTACCCTGGAAGCTCGAAGGGAGCTCTTGGATTTGAGATTCGCATTTAAACTGCTCAATAACACCATTGACTGCCCACAATTATTCGTATGTAGGTTCAATCTCAGAGTGACCCGTAGATCACCTCGTAAAGCTATAACACCATTAGCTCCACCTCTTCGCCGCACAGTGTTTGGTGCTAATTCGCCTATACCTACCCCGCATATGCAAACTCATAAACGAACGCAGCGATCTGGTTGACGTCCACGCAGACTCAATATCGACGTTTGTCAGACGTAATTAGTTTTAGTTATTAATATAACTATCTAGAATTTAAGTACATTAAGTCTTTAAAATTAAAGTTATCTTAAAAATCACAAAGAGTATTTTGCATGCGGTGTTTTAACTGGTAATGCAGTTAGATTTAAGACACTATTACTAATATGTTCTTATCTGTATAAAGTTGGTGAAACTTATTTTTTTTTAAATCTACGAATGGGTCAGTCCCACCTATCTGAGTGTAAGTTAATAGGTTCTAAAACATTAAATACCTTCTTCTTAAAACGCTAAGGAACGTAATACAGACTGTTTGGTTCGTTAAAACCTGATTTACGATCTGGCTTAATGAAATGAGAAACACGTGATTGGAATCCTTATATCCTGCTATATACATTGCTACAAATCGTTGTGACTGAACCGAGTAAAAGCAACTGTAGCAGATCCATCGACCGTTGAAAAGTGAAGATGTACACTATAGTCTTGTGTATTGTTCAGTGTATTGCAATGGACTAATTAAAGCGATTAAGTCGCAACGATATTTTGTAATGTGTACGAGGTTCTAGAATCCGAAAACAAGTTCATTACTAGTGCGTGATAATTACATTGAGATCTGTATCTCATCCTTAAGGCGATTAACTGTGAGTGAGGGTCCTAAGGTGAACCAAGTCCACAATATTCCCATACAAATTTCGGGAGTGTATTACTCCACTGTTTGACAATGTATCAAAAATTAAACATGGTATGGTTTTGTATTATTATTAATATTGTCTGTGCGGAAACAGAATACTAAAATTAAAAACCATTAAAAAGTTAGGAGCCAACAAAGATTCGTTTTCTTGCTAATTAACCTATCTTTGGGCGTGTTTAAGTAATAAAAGAAGTGTAAAATCTCCAAAACTAAGTCGGTATCGACAAAGTTCAATAAACGTAGGCAGTTAAAATGCAGTGGTTTTTTCAAGAAACCCGATCACCCGAAGGACTTTTCTTAATTTTTTACTCGCCTGTGTTACTTTTTTACGCGAATAATGTTGTGCGCGTAGACTAGCGTCTAACTGCTCATGACGGGTACTACCTCTGTCGGACACGAAGTCTGGTGAGTCAGCCTGCTTTTCAGCCAGGCCTTCCAGTGAGTTCGAGCGATTAGGTTTCCCTTTTTTTTTTGGGTGGGAAATCATCAAATAACTTCTCCCGCTCTGGGTGGAGCAGGAGGGCGTGTCAGACTTTTACTGACTAAAGCCCACCCGTGTTCCCTCAGTAGCCCGTATGCCAGGGGCTGTGGTATCTCTTTCGAACAAACCCGCACCCCTGGCAGATTAGGTTTCCCTTAAGGGGAACCGCCAGGGTAGCTTGCGAAATTCTTTTTTTTTTACTTTATTTTGCAATTTTCCGGTCAGTGCCAGGCTATATGTTGTAAAAAAAAAAAAAAAACGTTGTCCGTAATATATTTTACAGTATTGAATGACTTTTCCTGAAAACGTCATTCCATGGGATTAAATGAACTGAGCATGTTTTGTTGGTGATTTAAAAGATTACAACTCTATAAATACATGCGTGATACATCGCGAATAATATTTTTTTCGAAATTCAGCCTGAAACTGACCAGCAAATTGCAAATAAAAATAAAAGAAAATACAAAAACATTGATTTAATTGTAATTGAGACAGCCCTAGTAAGTTACCTAAGTACTTGTGTCGGAGCTGTCTCGCTCTTCCTGTGGTACCTAACTTAAAAAATATAGTACCTAAGTAAAATTTTCGTTAGGACGCATCAATAGTCATACATACAGAACGGCCCCGCTGGTCTCGTGGTCGCAAGCGCGACTACTGAACGTTGGGTTCTGTTTCGATTCCCGGGTCGGATAGAGTATCATTGGGTATTTCCTTTGGGAATTTCTTAATAAAAGCCCGGAGTTAGGAAGTTGATGGTGTGAAAACCCCGTGCATATGAAAGCACGTTAAGCCGATGGTCACGAGCCTGATCTCTCTCCGGGCGTGTCGCATTACCGTCCCATGGGTCTTTGAGAGTGAGGGAAGAGAGAGTGCACATCTTGTGCACTATAATATTGCCCGCGTAGATGTAAAGTCTCCGCTGAGATTTTCTGCCATGGTCGAAATTCGGTCTGAAGGTCTATCATACTTATGGGTAGGAACTAACCTATTACTGCTATCTTTTATGGGAATTGCTAAACATAATCTGATGTTTAAACCTAGACAGAAGTAAACAAGGTTTGTCGTGAAACTTTTGCGGTTTTATTCCTAGTTCTTCAATGTTGGAAAAGAGCTTATAAGTAATTATAAGTTTTGAAAAAAAAAAATTAGTTACGTTAGGGCAGACAACGCCAGATGAGATTACATATTTTTGTCAGTCTCAAAAGTTAGTTATAAAACTCTCTTTGCACATTATGCGACCGAGCGTGAATCCAATAAATATCATAGTATATCGACTTTAATATAAAGTAGCTATCTTATCAGGATTATTAATAACCTCATGAAAGCAATATCTTGTTTTCACAATTTATTGGACACTGACATATGTTTTCATTGAAATACGAATGAAAATGAATCACAACGCAGAAAGAATAACATAGCTTAGAATTGTATGTAATTGCAAAGCTACGTGTACCTACTGCTTCAAAAGTAAATGTACATTTCTTTAACCATATTATTTATTACTATCTTTTGCTAGTGGCTTTTCCCGCGTGGAGGACGATAATTATCCCACGGGAACGTATTACCGTATTATTATTATTAAATAATTCTATATGTTAATGCATGTTATTTCTATCTGTGTGCCAAATTTCACCCAAATCCATTCAGTAGTTTTTGCGTGAAAAAGTAACAAACATCCATCCATGCATCCATCCCCGGAAACTTTCTTATTTATATTACTAGCTTTAGCTCGCGGCTCCGCCCGCGTGGATGTCGGTTATCGCGTAAAAAAGTAGCCTATTTCGTTCTCCATACGCCAAGCTATATCTCTGTGAATTTCATGACGATCGGTTCAGCGGTTTAGGCGTGAAAGCGTAACAATTAGACAGACAGAGTTACTTTCGCATTTATAATATTAAAGTGTATACTAGGAAGTAGGATAGGCTAATTATATTTTAGCATATGTTGTCAAACTGCAGGGCAAAGGCGGGAGGCCTTTGTTTTTTTTTCATCTTTCTACTCCTCTCTGTATTGAGCGAGTGTGGACGAATCCTGTCTGTGGGTGTCAAGCTCGTCCCACCATCCTTTCATGGGTGTGCCTCGGTGTCGCGGGACATTCTCTGGAGGACATTCTGATTGATTTGGCCCATGATTCATTTGGCATTTGTTTAACAATACTTAAGGGAACTGAAAAGCGCCTGGTTCCTATTTAGGTACTGGGCGACAATCGAGGATAAACATTGAAGTTTATATAAACTTCAGTGTTTATCCACCGATTGTTTAATGAAACTTAGGAATCGGTGTATCTACCCTTTTAGACTAAGCAATTTAGTTACTATTTCTATCTCAGTGCTGGTAACTTGAGAAATATTGCTGACAACTGCAAGCAGGTAGGTATTAAGTGTACGGTACGTACAATAGAAAACAGTTAGCGTAGACAGGTCACTCCGCAGGTCAAACCAATACAATAAAACTTCAGTATCCATTGGAAAACAACAATTTGTACGATTCAATTATTTTTAATAAGACCCTGAATCTTATTTGACATCGAGAATGTGATCGTTTTTACTGCAGCTCAAGAAAATAATGCGAGTCTACGATTTCTGAAATAAAATTCAAGGTTGACTCTAAAAAGTGTACGAACAAAGTCTAACATGCGGTCATAAATGTAGTTTTCAATTACTTAACAAGTTATGAAAAAATACATATTATACTTCGTATGATAATAATTAGTAATTGACGTTCTCAGTCAGCAGTCTGCAGTAACAAAAATTCAGTCAAATAGGTACAATAGTTTAGTCAAAGATTGGAAAAATCCATACTTAGTCGGCAAAGTATTACTGGGTTTTATATTAAAAAAAAAAAAAACTTTTATTTTATTATAATGTATAAATATCTATAATATATCCATACTAATAATAAAGAGGAAATATTTGTGTTTGTTTGCATTGAATAAGCTCCGAAACGACTGAACCAATTTGAAAAATTATTTCACTGTTGGGAAGCTACACTATTCCCGGGTGACATTGGTTATATTTCATCCCCGTATTTCCACGGGAACAGGAACTATGCGGGTGAAACCGCGGGGCGCTGCAAGGATAAAATAAAATGTGTAAAATAAATCCTGATTTATTTGACAGTTCCTAAATACTAATATGCATTAGTATTGGTAGTGTTTTCATGTATTATGATCTCCATATTGTATAAAGAGTGGATGTTGTATCTACAGCTGTGAAAAAATTATCTTAGAAATAGGGAAATATATATTAATAATAAAGTGGAAAGATTTGATTGTTTGTATGTATGTTTGTTTGTTTGCATTGAATATGCTCCGAAACTACTGAACCGATTTGAAAAATCTCTCACTGTTGGGAAGCTACACTGTCCCCGGGTGACATAGGCTATATTTTATCCCTGTATTCACACGGAAACGGGAACTACGCGGGTGAAACCGCGGGGCGCTGCTAGTATTCAATAAAATTATACTCAACACTAGTTTGCCTTAATTAATCCCAATACCTTACAAGATTAAAGCCTGCTATCTGTCAAATGGGAAAGCTATCAATCACTCAGTCAATCAGCATGTTAATTATGTCTGTTAACAGACGAAAAATGTCTACTAGGAATATGGAGTTTAAGCTAACATAATTGTAATTAATAGCAACCAAACGTTCGATTTTAGCGTCATTATCAGTGATAGGAATAGGTAGTGCCTATTTGCCTAAACTTCGAAGAACAGAGACAAGAAACGGAGACTTCCTTAGGACTAAATTTTTTTTCCCGGGATTTGGGAAAAATCTTCAGTAAGTTAAAATTTGCTCACTGGATAAAACTTATCCTGTATAAGATGTGTAAAAGCTATTTTTAACTAAACTTGCAATTACCAAATTTGTTAGTTTCAAGTTTAGTTACCTAAATATAGCTTTTACACATCTTAAATAAAGTTTATTTTCAACTTACTGAAGATTTTCCCGATTCCCGGGAAAAAAAATTTTGTCCTAAGGAAGTCTCCGTTTCTTGTCTCTGTTCTTCGAAGTTTAGGCAAATAGGCACTACCTATTCCTATCACTGGTCATTATGCCAAAGTAAATAGACACTGAGTTAATTAGGACAACACGTGTTTCATTCGTGAATTACTTTATTCAAGAGTTGTTTGCAATTCGTTTTATTGGTGAGTTTAATAGGTAGATGTTTTTTCTCCATTGGAGATCCACACAGTCCGACTCTATGTCAATTTTATTTGTTTTTTATCGATTTGAGTGTGATTTTTTACTGTTTAAGTTAAAGGAAGCTTTCGTGGATGCACTCTATGTTGAACACAATAAAATATGTTTTCCACCAAAGTTGTTCCGCAATATGTGCAGTATTTGTATGAGACCATCGGGTGCCGCCACACTTCACTTCCGACAACTCGTTCATTGAGACCAAATTGAATTCACGAAGAACTAAATGTCACTATGAAAAAGAGAAAAAATTATAGGTTAGATATACCTACAATTTTTTCTCTTAGTAACAGTGCTTATTATTACCAAACATTGACCCCCTTATTTATAAACGTTACTTAAATTTATATAATGTTTAGCGACTGTTTAACCATACATTTTTGACGTTTAAACAGTTCTTAACTTTAAGCAGCGTTTACGAATAACGGGGTTAGTGTTTACTAATAATTGGTAAATTGTTTGACTCAACAAAAAACAACAAAGAATTTATGAATGTCGGCAACTTTCACAGCGGAATATTACGTGTCAATGTCAATTGAGTGTTATTAATTTTGAACAAGTTTGTTTGTTGTTTAATTTGGTCATTTTAACGAATAATGGGTAACAAGCAAGAACCATATGTGGCTTACACTTGCCTCAAAATATACCTACAGAGCTATAAAAAATAAAATAAAAAAGCCTTTTATTCTACCATATAAAATTTCACTTCACATATTAATATTGCGTAATTATCATTAAAATTGTTGTGTATAAAAAGTTAAATTAAATTAAAATGTACATTGGTTAATTAATTATATTAATTTCTATTAAAATATGGAAGGATTAAAATATTAACTAGTGTCAGCATGCACTTAAAATTATTTGTTTATGGAAGTCGCCTCTGCGGCGTAGGCCTCCCCCAACCTTCTTCATTTTTCCCTATCTCTAACTTGTCTCCTCCAGTCTGGTCCACATCTTTCCTTAAATATATCTTCCCAGCTTTTATATATATATATCCAAGAATATACAGAGTTAAATAAAATTAATTAGCGAAACCCTACACATACGTGATGGGTATCGATAAAACGATAACAAATTAAGTTGATGATTTTGAAGTTTACGACTGTTGGTAGTGTAGTTACTTGAAGAATGAGTTTAGAAAATAAGTTTTATTTTGTTTTATCGGGTTTAAATATTGATGCCCCATTATGTATGTAAAATATACTTTCTAAACTCTAACAACAATACCTGCGGTTGTTGATCCCTAAAAAACACTTTTTTTTTAATCATATTTAGATTTCAATACCCATCTCGTGTGCAGTTCCGATAGAAAATTTAATTTGAACCTATGTACATAAAATGTTTGATCCCGCGCCCTAATTGCGTAACTCAATTGAGTTACGCAATTAGGGTGCTGATTGATCCGTTGTATTAAAAAGCTGAATCAAAATCAAATCAAATCATTTATTGGTTTGCAAACATAGGTAATGTAGTACAAATATGTTTTATTTTATGAGTCAAGCAAACAAAAGCTAGTAATAAAGGACAAATTAATTTATTTAATTTAATTCTGTTTAAAAACTACAAGTAACACTATAAATTATAATATGTACAGGTATATAAAAAGAAAATATCATAAGGCATCAAAAAATACATCCGCATCGTTGTCAATTGGAAAAGTGCCCAAAAGGCTGGCAGCATTGCCACGTTGTATGGCAATGCTGATTCTTTGGCCGAAAAATAGGCCAGCCCTTTGGTCACGTGAAGAGTCGACCAACCGCTTGGAAATGTCTCGGAACACTAAGTGGGCACTCGGACCCCATGGCCCTAGAGTTTCAACCCCAAACGGCTCGAACATATAGGTTCCAATAAGATTGGAATATTTGATAAAGGACAATGAATGAGTATTTCAACTTGTATTGTTTTTATTATTTATTTCTACATGAGTTTCGTTACTATGTTTTGTTTGTATATTGACGTGTGCTATATAGCTATATAGCCTGAACGATACCGCTGTACCGCGCCTTAGGCATGGGCGCGGCGCGACGGGGGAGCAGTGCAGGCCTCTGATTCGTCAGTGCAAGCCGCTCATTCGTCACCACTCACAACGTCCGTCCCCCGCGTCGCCGCACATACCTAAGGCGCGGTACAGCGGTATCGGTCAGGCTATAGCTGACATATGGAAAATCATTTAATTTTATGTTTTGTGTTTAGTAATTTTAATTACCTACTTACATATTAATGTATAGAATCAAGTTCTTCTAACTTAACAGACAGCTGTGCTGCTGGGTAGTTTGTTGCACCACTTCTTCCCAGCTAAAGCACTAGGAAGTGGTGCAGGGCGGGCGTTTTGGGGGTCTTAATTAATTTTGACGTTCAAAAAGTGCCAACTCACAGCGTAGTTTGAATAAATGACTTTTGATTTTGAGCAACAATAATTTTAAGTTGAATATACTGGCAGATCTAGCATCGAAGTTCTTGGTTCGTCACTTAATTAGCCACTTTTATCTACTACTAAACACGATTCAGTGAAAGTATAGCGGTCTCAACATCTATTATAAGTAATTGACGTTTTACCTCTGAAGTCTGTGCAGGGCTGCTTTTTTAAGCATATCTTGAAAAGGAATAGACGTTTAAAAATATTCAATTTACTATTTATCTAAATTTGTAAATTATGCTAAATAGTAAATTCAGGAAAATTACGGATTCCATGTTTCTTCCTGCTCTTAATATGCGTGTACAAAAAAGAATATAAATGAGAAAAACGTGTAAAGATAATAAATTCACACTCGAACCTGGAAGCATTTTTGCTTTATATTTGAAACAAGGCTTTTTTATCTCTACGCTCCAAAAATTGCTTTGTTTCCGCCGTGGTTCCTGTTAAAATCTCTTTTGTTAAAATATTTTCATTACGTGTGTCCGTTTAATCATGACTCCTGAAAGCTTCCATTATTTTGTGTTTAAAAGATGACCCCAGATACCTTTGGGCTGTACGTATGTATAACGTTTTTTTTCAATTGGTTGGCAAATTTCACAGACGTGATATATATTATACATAGCCACTTTTTCTTTTGATGGGTGGAACGCCACCTACTAGGATCTTAACTTACTATTGATTCGTCCACGTTCATTTATCTGGTCTTTGTAATATAAAATCTTATTTAATTTTGACTGCCTTGTGGCCGCATGCCCTGAGCGTGAGGTCTTGGATTCGATTCCCAGACCGGGCAAACTGTTACTGGGTTTTCCGTCAGAAATTTCTCAGTTGCTACTGACAAACAACAAACGGGCACAAACTTAGACTCTACACTTTCTACACCACAACAATACAACACAACTTCAACACGGATTATTCAAAAGATCAAATTAATTTTATCAATAAAATACTTCAGCCTACGTAATACGTCCTCATTGATAGAATTATTCGGTCGTTAAAGCAAAACTTCGCTCGTAATTACCTTTTATTTAATTTAGGTGCTTATAAATAATCAAGTACCAACTCTCAACCTTATAATAGTACCTACTGTGGTAACGCAAATTGACACTAAAATTAAAGTCCGAAGACCCATAATAACTTTATTAATAGAAATGTCCTTAATAACACTATTCAGTTTAAATTTATTTGAGAATAGAAATCCCTTTGAATGTATTTTCATTTGAACGTTCTCCAGCTTAGGTAATAATGTCGAGATATCGAAGATTTTTGCAAATAAAACTTGATAGTTTTCTTCTTTTTAACTTGCAACAGTTGTATTAAATAGTAAAAACGTGGCAACTTCACGCAGTGTGTCAATTTAATGTAACAAATAATTTTAGTTTCCTTTCCCATGCTTTTGATATTGTAAGTACTGTGAAAGTTTGGATGCTTCTATATAGGAAGAATGTTACTAAAACACGCTTTGATAGCTGAACGAATTTGGTAGACTAAAGGACGTCTACTTTTTATCTATAGGTCTTGTAAATTCCTTTGGACGCAAGTGAACCTGATGGCAACGGCTCTTTAATTTGGTTATTTTGGTAAAACAAAACGGACACCTTTTCGTATATAGCATATTTGTGTGTTTGTTGTTATTTTGCCAGAAGCAGATGGTTCCATACGTTTATCTATACATAATAATATCTATACTAAATATAATTTAATAATATAATATCATAATATAATATTATATTATGATATTATATTACTTTATATTATATATACTAATATTATATATACTAATATATAATCTTCTACTAATATTATAAAGAGTTAATATTTGATTGCTTGTTTGTTTGTTTGCATTGAATAGGCTCCGAAACTACTGAACCGATTTGAAAAATTATTTCACTGTTGGAAAGCTACACTATCCCCGGGTGACATAGACTATATTTAATCCCCGTATTCTCACGGGAACGGGAACTGCGCGGGTGAAACCGCGGAGCACTGCTAGTGTATTAGGTTTTGAAAATCATTTAACATCTGTTTTAAGCAAGCCTGATTAGTTGTTACGAGTATGTCTGCAAAAATCATTTTCAGAGAGTCTCTTGTTTCGATTTAGTTTCAATTTTGAGATCAGTTAGGTACAATAATCAAGTAATTATTGAGGCATATAATAAACAAAAGAAATGATGGATGGTCTGTGTGTGAAAGGTGGTATGGTTAGGAAGGAGGAGATTGATACATGCAAGCCGTCTGTTAGGACAGGTCAGCTCAAAGCAGCAATGGCTTTTTCTTCAAAATACCCTTCCAAAAATGGCTCTGCATTGTTAGACTCACATGATATCCTAACAATATGTTAACACTTTAAAAGCGATCAAGACCTCTGAGTTTGTTTCGGCATTTCGTCTCAGGGACCAGTCAGCGAGGATATGCGTTCTAGTTTTAAAATATTGACCAACAAAATATTGACGTGTATACAGATTGAGATATTCAATATTTGAGTGGCATTCAATTAAAGCAGCTTTCTACACATGATTCATGAATCATGATCTAACTATATCAATTATCATACCTACAGTATAAATGTTTACTACGTATTCTTTAACGTCGTTATTCAATACCCGACGGAACGCAGCGTAGCGAGGTATGAATTACCTATAGGCAGTCAGTGTGTAGTTTTATGGAGTGGATAATTATCTGCTAGATAAACGGTAACATCGGAAGAGGAAGTTATAGAGAGCGCACGATTCATTCCCACGCTCATGTGTTATTATCTATTAATTAATAATGCTGTAATAATACATACAACATATGTTACATAATGTGTTCGAAACTTTCAGTTTTGTTTACTATTTCCGTGTGGTGGTCATTGGCCCCTGGGTTGGATCCTTACGACAGATTTATTGTTATTTATGCTTCACTAATGCGATAAGCAATTCACAAGTTTTATTTTAAATATAGGTATTTCCGTACTAATAATAAAAATTTGTCATTTGTGGATCTCTGACAGTCGTTACGAGTAGTCAGAAGCCCGAAAGTCTGACAACCAGTCTTACCAATGGGTATCGTATTACCCAGTAACTGGGTTGTGGAGGTCAGATAGGCAGTCGCTCCATGTAAAATAATGGTATTCAGCTGCATCCGGTTAGACTGGAAGCCGACCCCAACATAGTTGGGAAAAGGCTAGGCAGATGATGACTAATAATAAAAAAAGGAAAGTAAATGTGCCTGCCGGTCTATCTATTACATTTTGAAGTCTAGCAGGAGAATTTTATTATTTTGGTTTAGGACATAGAATAAGTACCTATACCATCCCGGTAGTAGGTGGGGTACTTTCCGACCTCCATACGAGCCAGTACCTACCTAATGCTGAAATATTTCAGGGGTGTAAGAGCAAAACCTGCAACAATTACATAAATCACAGTGGCCAGGCAGTCTCAGCGTACTTAGACGTTTCAAAATTCTCTTCACAAGATTTATGTACTGCGGGCTTAGCATGCCGTTTTGTATTTCTACGAAGAATAGACAGTGCTTTTTCAATACAAAGTGACATTTCGTTCCTACATTTTTGTTATCGCACCGTACATATCCTTCTACAATCTGTCATTTAGTCTTTCGTTTCTAACGATATTTGTCTAGGTCCTTATAAATGTAGACTATTTCTGAAGAATATTTCTTCCCAAACTGTCAAAATCACACTGAGAACAAAACTTTCTACTCGACGGCCACAAAGTATATACGATTATCTACAAAATCATGATTCGTTTAGAACGCATAACTGTGATAATGAATAGAAAAACATAGCTATCTTATCCTATTGTGCATCATTTATTTAATAGTCATGTCTATTCTTCCGTCGACAAATCGGTGCTCGTGCTAAGCCTGCTGCACAGTTTTGTACCGTTATAGAATATATTAATGTTCTTTATAAAACTTACCGAAAGTCAAAATGGGTTTACTTTTAAAAGTTTGTATGTTATTGTACTATATTCAGAACAAGATAGGTGTCGATATTTTTTCGATGTTTCACACTTGGTGCAATAACTAAAGTGTTTTACTTTCGTGGTTACTAATACCAACCACACTAACAATCAATTAATAAATATTTTTTTCTACACGATTTACAGGGTGGCTTTATGAGACTTAGTAAGGACAGGTAACTTAAAAATAGAATGTGTGAATCGACTTTTTGTTGCTGACTGTACCTACCTGTGACCTACGGTCAGCAAGAAAAATTACAATTATCGACAGATTAAAAAAAAAGGCAGTTAACAATTAATACATAGAACATTAATGGCATTCTTCTAAGAAGCCTTCAAGAAAGCCATTACTGCAAATTAAAAACATCTGGCATGTATTGCAGAAAAAAAGTAAAGGAATCTCTTTACTATAGAGTTCACTACACATACTCATTCTGAGTCTTTAGGAGTCACCACTAAACATCCAACAAACAAGTGTATCTCTAAAGCGCTTTCATCGCTGCACTTTAATTTCCGCTTTCATCTGTTCTCACTAGTTTAACATTTCTTTATTGCACATCAGACAAATTGGAATTAAACGTGCAATTTCAAAATGAATCACGAGGAAGCATAATAGCTACATTTACGTTAGGTAATTACTTTTTCAATGAATTGTTAAGTCCTTGTGATTGCAATATTTTCCTTATTACTTGGGCAATGATTATTTCAACTGCGTATTGTTATGATTTACGTGGCATACCTTACAGCCACACTCAGAAAGGTACATTAAATTAGTCCTAACGATTACTTAACTAAGTAGCCTTAAATACATTAATCAACGGTATATCCCAGAGACACAATTTAAGGGTTCGTTAGCAAACGACAGGTTTAAGTAACCGTAGGGCGAAGCATCTCCAAATCGTCGTATAGATATCATATCGATAAAGCCTTGGTGTAGCCACATTTAAAAACAGTTGATAGTAAACCGAAAAAAAGTTTATTAAACACGTTGAAAACTATTATTCGTAGTAATATAAATGATAATCAGTTCTCTAAATGTATTTTTTCACTAAAATACATAGCGAAACAATTATTTTCACTATACACGGTGAAATTTAAATGGTTGTTTTCCCGCAGCGAAATGGTTTTGTCTTGGTAATACAATAGTTTTATAAACAAATAAAATATTAGAAACAAAAAATGGCAGATTAACCATTGTGAAAAACAAAACTCGAAAGCGACCACGAACCAACAGTTCCGATACCTACGCTCTGCGCAAGCCGGGCGCCGCCGCCGAGCGGCCGCGCGGCCATTGACCCGCGTGCGTTTCAATCAGCTGATTGTATTCTTTATAATAAGCTGTACCCAACAAGCTATTCAAATTTTCCCTTCATACTTTTACGAGCTTAGGACCGTCATAAATACTTTTTAGCTGCAATTTACTGAACAAGAAATTAACAAAAAATTAATTAATAAAAACAAGTTTATCATAATTTTCGGACTTAGATACCTAAAAAGTTTGAGGCGTCGTTCAAAATTTGAATCAACTGACTTACAATAATTTTAATTAATTTGACTACCTACTTTGAAATGTTCACAACTTCACAATTTACAAAAGTACGAGTAGGTACTTACACTTCACGGTAACGATAACGGAGTAATTGTTCGTAGTGCAAGCAGTGCAACTGCAAGCCACTACGTTGAATACACAATGGAGCACGTTTTCATTGATTGCCTTTAAATTTTAATAACGTGTCTCTGTCACTTCTTACGATATTGAAATGAGGTGGGCATTAATTATGCCCACACATTATCACTAAAACGCTCTTGATGCGCACACTCGCGAATACCATGTGGGTTATTTAACGCCCAAAAATGTTCGAGTCTAACTCGCGTAAAAGTTCCTTCACCTGTCCACAAAATGTTCGCATTTTGACTGTCGATTAACCACTGACAAAAAGTAATTCTGTTCTGCGCGTCGTTTTCATGGAGGGCATGAACTCTGCGATAATCATAAGGATGAAGTCCTTCAGAGTTGAGTAGTTTCCAGACGTAGTATTGGCTTACGCCAAACCTAGCCGCAGCCTTACGTGTACTTCGCCGAAGATCCCGTTCGAAGTACTCGATGATCTATTCGTCGAGCTCTGGCGAAATAACGGCCGATCGACCACTGCCCTGTGCAACTGCTGATGTCCGAAACTGCTCATGATCGTCGAGTAGCCGCTGTGTCGCTGCTACGATCGTCCGGGCCGATGGCGAAGACGAAGCGACTCCAAGTGTGGTAGCTCCGCGTAAAGTCGACGGGCATCAAGGGTGTCATAATCAGCCCTAGCGTACAGATGCACCATAGCGACGTAGGTACTCCAAATTGCAATAATTGTAATGGCGATCCATTGCACTGATAACGCGTATTTCACGTACGACATTCGCGGGAAAACTAAGTGCGCCGCCGCCGGCGCCGCGCGCCGTCCCGCTCAATGGGAAGCCGGCGCGCTGCTTGGTTTGTAATTGTTGTTAGTTTGTAGTTTATGCCGTATTATTACACGCGAGAGCTTATTTTGCTTTGAACATTTATAAATCGGTATTTTCTTTGTCGGCGCCGCGGCTGTGTTTTGTGTTGTTGCGTGAAAACTAATTTATGACTTAGTACCACATGCGAGAGTTTATTTTGCTTTGAACATTTATGCATCATTGTTCCTTTGTCGGCGCGGCGGTGCGGCGGCGCGTGCGTTTCTAGTAATACCTACAAGTTACCTCCAGTGTTACTATTGATTCTCACGCTTTCGAGTTGATGAATATTTTTTTAATTATTTCAAAACAAAAAACATTTTATTTTTTTTACTTTTACTCTATGGTTCGAAGGGACTCCTTATGGCAAGTTGTTCTGCCGCGGGAAAACAACCATTAAAATTTCAGCCTGTATAAGTTAAAGCGATTGCGACTTTTTTGCTATGGCAACCAATTGTCAATGTCAAAACAGGGAATAATAATTAATGTTTTTGTTTGTGTTTCATTCGCCGGGCGAGAAAGTTTTGTGTTGTGAATTTTAAATTTCATCTGAATGTGCAAAACGGCCAATCCCATAGTTTTAGCTTTAGATTAAAGATAGCTCTAGACACGTGTTATTTAAGATCTTGGGAAACAAATAGGTGCCATTTGTATAGTAAGCATTTTAGAAAGTAGCCAGATGTTAGGGACCTCACGGTAACTCGGGAAGTTTTGGTATTTGTTTATTGCCGAGCGTTGTAATAGAATTAATTGTTTAATTATTTCCGTAATGTTTTGTTATTAGTATGAACGAAGATCTTTGTCGGAGCCTATTGATAAAAATATTTGCATTCCCTTTTAGTTCTTTAATATTTTTGACAGTTTGTGCAGATATTCTTATCCGCACCAGATGTGTTTCTATAGATTTCAAATAAACAACAACCTAGCGAGTACGAAAAAAAAACTGCATAATTGGAGGAAGAGAGAAACAAAACATTGTTAGCAAAAGCTAAAACAGAATTAGAAGAATTTGAAAAAATCTATTGGAAAACAGTCATCCTGATTTGACGCTTTTTGGTGAAACATAAAATAAAAGTATTATTATTTGATTAATTTGTGCATTTTTATTTATAAAGGTATCAATTTTAAGTAAAAAACCTTTCAACCAAGGCTTGTCGCACTGTAAAACCATTGCTGTTGGAGTTTTTATTCATTTGTGCTACATCAACAATGTATATCTTAATTTAAATCATCAGATCAGAATAATCTCATAAATACCGCTTTCATCCTACTTCTCTACATCTTCTGGCATAGTCCACAAACTCAATACAGTCGGCTACATTAGATATTATTGCTTTTAAATAAATGCAGAAGCTAATTCACTAGTAAAAATAAAAAAAATAACCACAATCTTTAATGTCAAAATCAATAATTAACAAGTTAAGTAAAGGTCTTGCTGTACTTAACTTTAATTGTCACTAAGGGCCACTAACGAACCGTTAACTGACTCTGAGAGTGAACTATTTTTAATTTTTACTAAGGAGCCTCTTAAGTAACCGTTAGGCATCTCTGAGTGTGGCTGTTAGTCTTTTTGCAGCACTCACCGATAAATAAAAACAGAGAAAACAGTGTTGGCCTAGTGGTAACTGCCAGACCTACGAGTTGCAATTCTTAGATTCGTACCCAGATAGGCGTTGTACTTTGTGTAAAATAAATTTCATCACCAGTGCTCTCAAAACGGTGAAGGAAAAAATCGTGAGAAAACCGGACTGTATGTCACAGAACCAAAAAATAGATGACGAGTGGCATTTATCGACCCACACTGGTCCTGCATAGTAGATTTACAGCTCGCTCTCTCACGCTAAAAAAACACTGCAATAAACTAATGTTTAACACTTAAAATCAGGTCTTAAAATTAGCCATAGTGCAGTTAAAATTTCAAATTAGTCACAGCCACAGCACAGTACAGCTACCAACTTGCCCAACACAAGGAAAAACAAGGAACTAAACTAAAAATGCCTTATTATCCATTGAATCACATTGCCTCATTGCCGGCCTCGTAGTCTACATAACAATAGCGCAAAAACTTGACGTAAGTACAGTCACTTGTAACACCCGGTGACTCAGTTCGTTTTGCTGAAAAACTTAGCTGGTAAGGTGCCACGCCTTGCCAACTGGTCATGTGTGACGACCTCCTCGAAGAGCTCGTTAGGAGTTAGAGTAAAAAATTGTTGACTTGTAACTTCTACTGGCTTAGTTCGTTTTACTGAAAACACCACGCCTTGCCAACTGGTCGTGTGTGACAACCTCCCCGAAGAGCAGATTAGGGTTACAATCAAAATAGTTGACTTTAAGGTACAGTGCCTTTTTTTACTTTTTTGGGTGGGAAATCATCAAATAACTTCTCCCGCTCTGGGTGGAGCAGGTGTCAGACTTTTACTGACTGAAACCTACCCGTATTCCCTCAGTAGCCTGTACCTATGCCAGGGGCGGCGGTATCTCTTGCGAACGAACCCGCACGCCTGGCAAAAGGTACAGTTGCTTAGTTTGCTTTATTGCAAACTTAGCTGCTAAGGCACCCGTCTTACTTTGCCACGTTTGAGGACCTACTCGAAGAGCAGATTAGGGTTACAGTAAAAAAAGTTGACTTGTAACGTTTGTGACTTAGTTCGTTTTACTGAAATACTTAGATTATAGTAAAAAAAATGCATATCGTTACTTTAATTTTAGCGAATTGCGACTCAAACTTAATTGTTTGGTCTTTTAAGGTGTCAACAGACATTAAAGCAAACCTACTTCAAATTAAAATTCAAAATTATTTATTTGTGACACATAGGTAAAATGTTTTGGTACATGATGTGATGAAATAAAAGTTTTATCACTATATGCGCTGCCTTGCAAGGCGTACAAATATGGTCTACACTACACAATAGTAGTTATACATGTAGGTAGTATAGCTTATACTATAAAATATTGCTAACCGATTAATTTTTAGGGTTCCGTACCTCTAAAGGAAAAAACGGAACCCTTATAAGATCACTTTGTTGTCCGTCCGTCCGTCCGTCCGTCCGTCCGTCTGTCAAGACCGTTTTTCTCAGGAACGCGTGGAGGTATCAAACTGAAATTTCTATATTACTTAGTTCTACTGTCCCTGGAAGCTGTAGAAAAATCAACCTTCTAAGTCAACGCAATCAAAAGATACAGCCATTTAGGCCGCAAAATTCCGCAAATTTTCGAAACTCGCACGGGAATCAAAACCTACAGGGTACTTCCCGTGAACTTAGAATCTTGAAATTTTGTACGAAGTCACGTCTTATAGTACAGATATAGGAAAAATTACGAAAACCGAAAATGTTTAGTTTCGTCATATAAAAAAAAAGATTTTTGACAATTTTGAACTTTTACTTATATACCCACAGGTTTGTACGGAACCCTCGGTGCGCGAGTCCAACTCGCACTTGACCGGTTTTTTTAAGGAAAAACATAATATAAATGAACTTAACAATTAATACGTTCAGCGTCTGTTTTTAATTGTATGTACTGTATGTAATTAGTTACGTACGTACATTTTATCCACTTACCTATTTGTATAAAAAGACATTACAAAATGTACAAAAAGAGGAATACTGTGTGCCACGTGTTCCTAAGCACATTTAAACGCCTTCATAAAAGATATAATAAAGGCATGTGCCTTTGAAAAGAGCACCATCCTCAATCAAAAGGCGGTACGTGCTTCACGGCTAGACTTTTCCAATAAGTGCTTCTAATTCCTTTTAATACTTTCTCGGAGGCAAGTACGAGATCTAGTGAGGATCTTACATTTTTGTTGCTAAATATTACATAAAATGCTAATATCAAACATTTTTGCCGTACAACCTGATATTTCTTGGAAAATTATTAATCCATCATCTCCATCAATCAGTTTATTTGTGAAACACAGGTGTTTACATAAATAGGGGGTGCGCTATGTTTTGTCATAATTAAGACATACAAATTTGAAGTGACCCATTAGGTGTCATTAGATAAAGAGAATAAAAAAAAATGAATTAATTAAATACATGAAAGGAAAAAAACAGAAACATCAATTACAATAAAAATCAATAAATAGTCATAGTGCTTATTATCAAAAGGTTTAAAAAATGCCTCATTATAATAATTGGTCGTTCAAAAATTCGTCTACAGTATAATAATTATTATAATTATATCAATATCTAGTTTCCGCCAGCGACTTCATCCGCGTAGAATTTCTTGCACCCCCAACCCGCCACATTTCATAGCCTGCTATTACTGCGTCTTCGCTTAGCGTTGTTTCGGACTTTTTTCTTTTCGCTCAGCTTTTAAGGATCACACTATGATGATAAATAACCTATAGTTCTCCTCAAGAATAAAGCTAACACATGTAAACAGAGATTTTAAAACCTGACGTGTAGTTACAGAGTTATAGTTATTATTGTCTTCATTTATTTTCTTTCATACATATTTAGTAAATTTTAAATATTTTTACAAAAATCGTACAAAAACATTAAAAAAAAATTGTGGTTTATCGGCATCAAGCGCAGGGTCCAAGATGTTGGTGGTCAGGGCTCTAGAGAAAGGAACCTATCTACGAGTATATTGTTATTATTATTTCCTTTATTTCAATAAGTACATATAAATTACATTTTTAAATATTAGAATAAAAAATATATAAAAATATTTATTATTACTATCGATAATAAGTACCTAAGCAGTACAGCAGTAGCTATAATACAGTATTATCTTTTAAATGCACCATTTGAAAATTCTTAGTAGTCACATTTTATTTCAACATCGAAGAATTGTTGAAGTTATGTTAGCTTTACCTTCAAGTAGTTTGTCTAATAGAAATTCAGAAAGCAGTCTATCATATGCCTGCTTTGCTGCTTTAAATATGCTAGTTTCCTAAATGTTGTTAGAATTTCGCGAGCTTGTAGTTTGTCTTTTTAGTTGTATCTTGGCACATACCTATTTCATCGTCTTATTTATGTCTTAAACACACCATGTATAGAGTGCAAAAAATGTTAAATGTTGAATGTTAATAGCACGGAAATCACCGAATTTCCATTAACATTTTAACTGGTATCTTCACTCTACAGACGGGGGAGCCAAAATTATGGTGAAGGGTATTCGCACACTATGGGTACGGGCGTAATAAAATCTAAGGCGTTTGTTAGTCAACCTTCGTGTGATGAAGAGACAACTAACCTACTTTTATCACCTTACTTGTACTTATATATTTATAATGTCAACATGAATAAATACACAAATATGTAGTATACATCAAATAAAAACATTTACAAATGAATGTCAAACGATGGGCTGTTATGAGTCACCCGGTTCGAGTTTAGTCCGTCACAACATCCAGGCTACTTAGGCTTTTGAAAAAGTCTAGACATAGCCTAGATATAGGTATGACGGATGGATATGGTCCTCGATTAAATTCTTCCTCGTCAAATTCGCTTGTCATGTCTCTGTTGCTAGGTTATTCCGTTATGTTCGAATTCTCAATATTTGGGCTCAGGGCACCGTGACGAGGGTACCTGTGATTACAGAAATCTGAATCAAATCACGTAACATCGGAATACAGAATCATTCGCCTGAAAAATATTTACTCTTCTACCTTTTATTACTATTGTAAGGTCCGTCTGTGATACAGACGGGACGTGGCCCATTTATCTGAAACCTGATATCATAAAAATATATGTAAAATTCCACAAATATGTCGTGTCTGTTCTAATAATTCCTGATACTAACGAAGTAGTAAGGTTATCCCAGCAAATTCCATTTAAGCTTAATATTTTGTTAAAAGAAAAATCTGTATTTCACACCGTTATCTGAACAAGCACTTCATTACTTCAATCAATGAACAATTTAATCAAGATATTATCGATGAAATGCAGCAGCGAATCAGATCGGTATTCATAACAAACATCGGTGCTCGCTTCTCGAAAGTTCTATTCATTTTTGTGTTCGTGCCATCGTGTTTATGATCCTCTACCTTTTCAGGAAGATTTTTTTCAAGATTTTCATAAAAAAGGAGATTAATAAATCTCAGAAATGGCTAACAACAGAAGCATAAAGTTTTTACGTTTGTTTTTATTTGCTATTGCTTTCAAGATGTTTCAAAAAGATTATTCTTTTCTTTTTCTGACTACCTTTTACATCAAACGAGCAAAATGGAAAATTCCTGATGAAATAAAAAGCTATGATTTTTCTCTTTTGATATGGCTATCGTTAAAACTAATTTGAATAACTTAGAAAGTTCCAGATTAAATGGAAATATTCTCAGGTCTAGACTTTAGTCTGGAAACATCTGAAAAAGTACTCCTACTAACTTTTTCCATAGGGACAATACCATCTCTCTGTTAATACTACTTATGTACAAAAAGTTTATAAGTTTTATTTTTATTTTTCAGGTGACTACGAAGACGAACATCTGAAAACAGGTTAGTTTGATCTCTCTTAATAAAATAACTCTCTGTAGGTAGCTGTTTTACAAAGTGGCTACCTACTTCATCTTTAATTTATTGAATTGTGAAATATTGCAGCGAGAAATAAGACGATATCCTTTAGAACAATACAAATGTAAAGAATATTTCTCAATTTTTGGCTCATTAAAGTACTACAAAACCTTCTCAATAAAAACTAATTAAAACACGTCCAAATTGCACAGACTTTTCGAAAGGAGACCAAATATCTTCGACCGTGATTCTGATCACAGGCGAGAGGAGTTCAAGACAATGACAGACATGTGCGAGTGGTTCAAGGTCTGAAGGAAGGGCCTTGACATGTGCGGCTGTGAACTGCAGATGAAGCGAAAGTAGCTTTACTTTGTAATCGTTGTTTTGAAAATATTTAAGACTAGCTGTGCCCGCGACTTCGTTCGCGTGCCGTGTCGGAAAACAATAATGTGTCGCTTAGATGGTGTAGGCCCGTGTAGGTTACTACTCCTCCTTTGCAAAGGAAGAATCTTCCGATCTATCCTGGTAGGAACCTACCACAGCTTGAATTGACAATATTTTGTAACGCATGGAAAGATGAAACAATAGGTGAAACACGCAAAGCGGCTCTTACCAAAGGATGGAATGTCTATTATGTGGCAGCATTAATAAATATACTTTATGGTGATAAGGTTGCTTTCATTCTGTTTGTTTACATTCTCAAAAACACCGACCGCGGCGAAGGCGGCTATAGATGTCAAAGGCCGAACCAACACAGTGGCGATATCACTTAACAATGTACTTTAGGAACAGTTGTAATAAGGTCTATTTTACTTTTTTATTAGTCCATTTGACGACGCGCTTACAAAGGATATTGGTTTGGATACTTAATGGAATCCTTTTTATGAATATATAATGTACCGATGTACCGATTAGATCCGCGGATAAAATAAAGAAGTCTTTAGCCGCGAATATAGGAATTTGGTCGCATTTTTTTAATCCCCGAATAATGAAAACGCGAATGAAGGAAGCGCGAATAAGGAGCTTTTACTGTACTCAATAAATCGACTGTGCGTCAGGTTGAGTGTGCTGAAGCATTATTCCACGTTTCCACGGCGCGGGCTTTCTCACAGGCCAGACTGCGTCAAGCCAGGCCCACAGGCCGTGGGAACATTCGATGCCGATGAAGTCTCCGATTGCCAGTCGTCGCCAGCGCGGGGTGGCGCAGAGCGGGGGCAGGCGCCTATCTCGGCCCGTACAGGCGCTTGTCTTTTAGCTTTGTTTATCAAACGTTGACCACTGAATAAAACCACAGCAGTGGGAATGCTCTGCACGGACTGCGATAGGCCTCGACAGGTAGCAGTGCAGTAACACCTGGCGCCACCTGTCAGTTAACGGCCCGTGGGACCGTGGCGTTATCACGATGAAGAAAGATCACGCTGTAAAGGTGGATACTGACCGGCGTCACGGGTCAAAATGCACCTAACATGTTACCAAGCAAGCATTCGTGCAATCAGTAGTAGGTACCTACGGCAAAACATGCGAGCGAGCAACACTGATTTTAGCACACGGCGTAAAGACATGCTCGATGCGAATGTTACATTACGCCCCGTAACGTCGGTAATTGCGCTGTTGAAAAAAGAAATCCAAACCAGGCAAAAAACTATTTATTTGTCAATATTTTACAATTGTGATTTCTATTGTTTCTATTATGTAGGTATACTTTGTTGGAGATACCAAATGGATAAATAAATATATTTTTAAACTTGTTTTAACTAACAAAATGCTTCTCTGTAAGCGATGTTGCTCGGAAAAGCACCGATATACCTACAGTTGCCCGTGTGAAAACCTATCTATTTACTCAGATCCACCAGTAGTTATGGCCGCAATTTTGGATTTTTTTTTCCTGATTTTCACCACCCGACCTCCCTCGAACCCGGGGGGGCTCCCCACCTCGAAAACTAACATCACGAAAATTAGCACATATTTAAAACTCTTTTTACTCCCAAAATTCCCAATAAATTATACCCTACTTTAGGATGAATTGTTTGTCCTTAATACTATTTAATAATAATACATTTTTAGATTTTTAAGTAGGTAGTAAAATACCCTATTGGCTTCCATCTGTTTCGTCAAAATATTGTTCGAAGTAGTTTATAAAAACAGACATCAACTTCGGAAACACTGATCGAACAATAAAAAAAATAGACTGCGTAGAAAGTTAACAATATTATCGATACCTACCACAGGCATCAGTTTCTACCTAGCGTCACCCCGCATTGCCAGACCTCGGATTTACCGGTTTATCCATAGATCTACGGATTTTGGACCTGGCCTCTCGGATATAGGTACCTACGTATAATCAATAAAACAGGCAAAATTAAATTGTTGTCTTTGTATGTTTGCTATTCAAACCTAGATGGCGTTACAGACGCTAGAGATTAAGATTTATTAAGGAGATGTTCCCTTGGCCGCTCTAATTTTGCTATGCGAGTATTATGCTAAATGGCGTCACTGAGACTTTTATCACAATTTTATTTTTCTATGAGATTTCTTCCCCTCTTTTTGTATTGATTTTGTAAAGTTGTTTTTTTTAAACTAATTAATATTTATCTAACATTGCATTCTATATGACTCAGAACACCAACTCAATTAATATTATCACTACCTTATAGTTGATATTCTTTTAGCTTTTTTGATTCGTGGGAATCAACCACCAACGGTAAGCGATTTTAATCAGTAGGTATCATTACTCTTTGAAATAACACAGACACAGTAACTTAAAGGAGAATGACGTGTTATTATTAAGTATTCGTTAGTATCGTTTCGCGCCAATAGATGTCGCTAAGTGTTTCAACATTACGTAATTAAATTCTTCTTGAACACTTTAGATTGACCGAAGCGATTGCGATGAAACAAAGACTAATATATACTCCGAGTTATAAAAAATATTTGAGTATGGAAGTTAACCATATTAGTTTCGTTCTTTTGACGTGATACTTGATCTATTCAAACATCTAAACAGAAAAACCGACAAACAGACAAAAATTTCGAAAAGGATTAAAATGGCATCTGTTGATTATCCCTTACCACCCCCACAATTTTTTTTCGAAATATTTTAAATGTACAGAAAAAGTTCGTCTACAGATTTATTATATGTATAGAAGAAGAATAGAATAGATGAAGGGTTATTTTTTTATGAAGCGTTTTATGTGGAGTGTTTTACCGATGGGTTTGAAGATGCAAGTATTTTGTTGGTTTGGATCAATTACTGCTTTTGACACGTATATCCGGATTGTTATTTATTCGTTGATTTTTATTTAGTTTAATAAGGCAGTATGAGTAGTTGATGCATTTCACAACGTAATGGTTCATGAAATAAGTATTTGATTTATTGAGTACGGTATCTTCATAACCTAGACGAAGGCTCAATGTAGTTCAATAATCAGTTATAATTATCTAATAATGCGTTAATTCTGAAGGAAGTAATGTATCAATTTCAATTCTGAGAGTTATAACCACTCCTTTCAAGTTTCAACAGGGTTATTTAAATGAAGGCAAAAATCGGAATGTTAAGATTGTTTTCCCTTTTCCTGTTTTGTATTCATTAGCTTCCTTCATGCATAGATTCATCTCTCGTATCTACGTACTTAGAAAATTATGTTGTATTAGTTTAACATTAAAACATATATTGCCTTTCATTTCATATTTGCTACGTTTACCTACTGTCGGCATGATAATTCGATAGGTGTGTTCTGGGTTTATGTTTAAATTATGAATCAGGTTCACCTGAAAGGAATGGTACTTTTGGGAGTGAATATGTTTTAAAAAGCTGTTGATATTTCATGCTCTCAAGTACCAAAGTATATTTCACTTTTGACAGACACAAACCACGGTGCCCCATTGACTTCATGTAATATAATGAACACCACAAACAGTAGTCTGGCACCAGCGTGTGTGTTGTTGTGCGATCACAAACATTCTGCCGTCTATTTTACACCTTTGTGCAACATCTTTTATACGGGGTGGCAACAACGACGCACAAACTGTAACCAGTGGCCCTAGTGTGAGTTTCATTTAACCATTTCGATCAAACGCATCCAGCGAGTTTGCCGCTCCGATTGGTCCTGAATTAGTGACCAATCGGAGCGCCGAAGGCTCTCGATGCGTTTGATCGAGATGGTTAAAGTAAAATCACACTAGGGCCACTGAATTTAGCACATGATTCTAGCCCACTTTTTTTTTTTGGAAACACCCGGGCGTTTCCTCCCGCCCTATCCGAAACAGGTACCTCCCGAAACAACCGTGTCCGGTGAGGACCTGCGTCAGGCGGAAGGTGAGGACGCCATGCCGCCTCTCAAACCACTCCTCAAAGAGGGGACTTACCGCCGCAATCGTGGCGTGCCCAGCACTGGGTTGCGACAATCGCTCTCTCCATGTCACCATGAGATCCCGCCGGAGCTCTGTCCGCTGTGCCGCGATTTCCTGCGGCAGCGGACTAACGCCCCGGCGTTTGGCCTCCTCGCGCCACTCCCATATATGCGCGAGGACCTTTGCCTCCAGATCCCATGGCGGTAATCCGGCAAGGAGGCCCGCCGCCTCGCCGGAGATCGTGCGATATCCCCGGATCATTCTGATCGCCATGACCCTATGGGACGCCCTCAACCGGCGAGCTGGTTGGCGCCTCAATGTAGGCGCCCACACCGGCGCCCCGTATAGGGCCATGGACCGCACGATCCCCGCGTAGAGCCTCCGGCAGGAGGCGTTTGGCCCCCCTAGATTGGGCAGGAGCCGCTTCAGCGCAGCCCTGGCCCGCTCCAGTCTGGGAGCCAAACGGCGGAAATGCTCCGCGAAGTTCCACCGGCTGTCGAGGACGAGTCCTAGGTACTTCATAGTCGACTCGACGCCGATGTGAACCCCTCCCACCGTTATCTGGGAACCCGTCGGTGGTGCATTCCGAGGACCATGAAACCACATGGCCTCGGACTTGTGCAAGGCCACCTCGAGTCCCAGTTGCCGGATCCTATCGACGATTGTCGCAACCCCTTGTGTCCCTAAGTCGGCCGCCGCCTGGTACGACCTCCCTTGCGCCAGGACCAGCGTGTCGTCAGCGTAACAAACTACACTGACGCCATCAGGGAGGTCGGCGCGCAGCACCCAGTCGTATCCGATGTCCCACAGATGCGGCCCCAGGACCGATCCCTGTGGGACACCGCACGACATCTCTCGCCGGTTCCACTCTCCAAGGTGACCGGGGTAGATGACGGCCCTGTCCGTCAAATAGGCCTCGACCACACGACAGAGGTAGGTCGGCATCCGGTGATACCGGAGTGCCTCCCTTATGCAACTCCAGGGCAGGGTGTTGAAGGCATTGGCGATGTCTAATGACACCGCCAAGACGACCCCACCCCGGGCCACAGCATCCCCCGTCGTGAGGGCTCGCACGCGCATGATGGCATCCACCGTGGAGCGCCCCCTGCGGAAACCAAACTGGCTCTCCGCCAAATCCGGCCCCACCCGCACCAGCCGCCCGACGAGGCGGTCTGCAATTACTCTCTCAAAGAGCTTGCCCACCTCGTCGAGCAGCACAATGGGCCGATTCTAGCCCCCTGACCGTAGAAATTAATCTTCAGTAAAAATAAACAGCTGTTTCACAGAAAAGTGAAATACCTACGCGGTCAAAATTAGCAGATTTTTTTCTTGCTGTACAGATACAGCAAAGAGATTGTAAACGCCACGCACGCTTTGTCATAATCGGCAAAGCGTGAGTTTTATTACAACTTTGATTTATTATAATTTAGTTTGTTAAAATAATCACCCCTCATAATCATCGTCACTTCAACCGAAAGACGTCCACTGCTGGACATAGGCCTCCCCTAAAAGGGGGTTTTGCCATAATCGCCACGCTTGGCAGGCGGGTTGGCGATCGCAATATGGTGGTAAAATGCATAGAGAACGCTGCTGCCCATTCTCTAGTAAGTCCCTTAGTCGCCTTCTACGACACCCACGGGAAGAGATGGGATGGTACTATTCTTTTACGTCCGGCACCACACGGAACCCCTTCATTATACTGCATTACAATAACGGAACTCGTCTTAATCCAACGATTACAGTTATGTTGCATAAATTATCTCATTACGGCATCGATCAGTAGTGAGCGTGTAATGTCGTAACTAGACTCGCGTGCGCAAGTCTGCGTAATGCTAATTTTGAACGTAACGGTTGTTCTTGTGACGTCAGCAAGGCCATGTTTATTCTTATTATGACATTGATAATGATTTCATTTGTTAGAGTATAATGCTAGATAGGTAATTTGCGTTTTCCAGTATGAGCCAACTACTAAGGACGAAAGCGGTTGTATTTTTCGGGATACCGAAATAGCCTACCTGGAATGATACCTATTCATCGAAGTATAACCCAGCAGTATTCTTTGTAATAATTACAGAAAATTCGCTCTGTGGACCGTGGACCTCATTTTTTGTCATTAAAATCGCGATTAGCACAGAACTTTTTCTCCAATTATATAGTGATCATTAAAACTGGCCCCCTTTTAACACGTTGCTAGATAATCCGCTTAATGAAGGCCTACGTTTGATGACGGCTGTAAAAAATAAATCTGGCCCGTGACAGTGCCTGGTGAACATTTTTCGCGTAGTAGGTAAAACTTACTTTTAACAATGTTTCGAATGTTTTTGATGTAGTTAGATCGATATTGATGGACTCCACAAATTGAGTGAGATGAAAAAAATAACGAACAATGTGTACGATACGAGCATACATAATAAGCACGCAAAATTCAAAAGTGATTTTCTCGTAAATGAACAAAGGTTTAAGAAAAGCTCAATTTCATAATAGTAGGGTTTCGAAAATACTACATAATAGTATGCTTGTAACAAATATAGCATTTCTATGAATGACTTTTTTATCGCTTTCATTATTGCGTAAGTTATCTTCACCTTAATTAAGTAAAGTAGGTATTTCTGCTCATCACTGTACCTAGGTGTTTCATATCGATTGTCAAAGCTTTAAAAATGAAAGGTGTAAGATTGTGTTTGCTATTTTTGTGGCTTCACTCATATATGCGGCCACTAGTCGGTATGCATTTAAGCGGAAATTGCAGAGGTATTTTCATAGGTAACGAATAGCGTAGAGTCATCAAAACACCTCTTTCCCTTGAAAATGTATATATAGGTATATTAAAAGTATATATTATAGTAGATATATATGCTTGTATGTGTATTATAAGTTTATAATTATAACCTATTTATGTACACATGGCTACACATCAAGCTATAAATTTCCAGTTTACGCTGATCTCGCAGTGTACGGAAATCCTATATAATGCGAGATCTGCTTATACTGGAAATGTATAGCTTGATGTGTAGCCGTGTGTACCAATCTTATTTATTATTCTTTATGATCGGTTTATGATATATATTGTATTGTTTTTAAATCATTTTTCCTCTCAACCTAAGCACCTGCCATCTAATCTCTTCGCCACCCTTGGTTGACTGGTAGACAGTGCCTAAGGCATTAAGTCCGCCTTTGGACCTTTTTGTGTGCGAGAAGTTTAAATAAATAAATAAATATGCGCTAATTTGCTACTAGGTCGTGAAAAATCGCCAGAAGGTACTACTCAAAAGCCAGTTTCTTGGTGTTATATGTTACTACTTATAACATCAAGACTACTACCAATACACTACGTTGTACAACCACGGTTATTAAAGGCACCACGTGTGACAAATCACATAATTACCGCCTCGACATCGCATTAGCCAATTTCCGTCAAATGATGACTTGCGCAAGATACCACACGACTTTTTCATTTTTGTCATTTTCTTAATAGATTAACCTACATTTTTCGTAATCAAGTAGGCCTCATTTAATTATAGCTAAAAACAAAAAACATAATTAACGGTTATTATTTTAGAACCTATTAATTAAACAATCACGTTAAAACGGTCTATAGCGACCAAAAAGGTACCGTGTAATTAGTTCATTCATTCAACAGTTCGGTCAAGAGTTTTTTGAACGGTGCACACAAAAGCCATGTCGAATTGAACGCCTTCCCGTCTGACGTGAAGGTTGGCGTTCGAAGTGTTTGTAAATAATACCTATAGCTATGCACCTAGGCATTTTGGTAGCGTGGATATTAGTTCTATTACTAAAGTATGTGCCTATTGTGCTATCACGGGATTGATTGATGTTTTTTGATAGGTCTAATGTAGGTTGTTTGTAATGGAACTTAATTGAAAACTAGCTTCTGCTATAAGTTCCGTATATACCTAGTTTCATATGCATTTAGTATTTTAGTTACTTTTTTACATCACAAACATACATTTCAATTTTACTTCTTTGAATGTAAGTCATTTGAATGTAATAAAATGTAGGTAAAAGTATTTGGTATTGCGATTAATCAATTGCCAAAAAAGAAAAGGTTTTGTTTCTTTATTTTGTGTAAATAGTTTTCAATAAGTGAACCAGGTCGGTAAACCTGCTTATCGTTTTGCAAAAGGCGACATAAATATGATTTGAAACAATAAATTAGCAAATCTACCTACCCTTAATGTTTTGTGTTTTTTAGGAACCTGTATAAAATTATTAATTTATTTCTTTCCCTGATAGACTGAAAAATTACCTTTCTCATTATGCTTTAGTGTAAGCAACGAAAGTAAAAAATCTTTTGAGCAGAACAGAACACGTTTTTTTAATTATCAAATAATTTCCCTTGAAGCCATTGTCCCTTAATTAGCAGTATTCCAGGCATCTCATTGTTTCCACTTTCCAAAAATGATGTACAATAACACCCACGTAATACTGACACGAACTTTTTCATTTCTCCAAGAATCAATTGAGTAGGTGTGTCCGTCAAAAAAAATACATTTTTTTTTCGTTGAAAGTTTTTCTTACCGTTTTTAAATACTCTTTTAGATTTAATGAACCGGTATTTAAAACCGAGACAGTTGTTTGGGCTTTTTAAGTAGAGTATGTCGAAACAAAGCTTGGTTATGTACTACAAAGGGCTCAGTGAGCGGTGACCTTTGTTTGTCAAGACAATGATCCGGCACGCCCTGTTTTGTAGGAGAAAAATCTATGTATGAGCTGTGATTAAAAACAATCAGTTCCTTATTTACTCCGAATTACTATTGGCTCCGACTTCAAACCACAACGAAGGGTCGCTTCTCGAAAGTTGTGAAAGAGTATGTCTATATAGGACATGTCATCCAACTCGGTACATAACTTTGAGAAAGAAGCCGAAAGAAGGACCCAGTTGGGTTGGGCAGCGTTAGGGAAACTTCGCTATGTCTTCTCGTCGCCTATCCCGCTTGTCATACGGTACCGAAACATGGACACTGAACAGTCGAGTTGGTCCACAAATTCAAGGTCCCGCAGCGCACTATGGAGCGGGCTACGCTCGAAGTTTCTTTGAAGGATAAAATCAGAATTTACCCGGCAAAGAACCCGAATTACCCACATAGCTTGCAGAGTAAACCAACTGGAGTGATAGTGGATTGGCCATGTTTGTCGAAGGACCAATGGCCGGTGGAGCAGACGAGTCCTGGAGTGGAGACCGCGTATCGGCTAGCGTAGCGTGGGACGCCCTCCAGTTAGATGAACCGATGACTTAAAGAAAGTAGCTGGGACAGACTGGATGTGGAAGGCGGAGGGAGGACAGGGTGTTGTGGCACAGCTTGGGGCAGGCCTATGTCCAGCAGTGGACTGCGATAAGCTGAGTTGATTGATTGAAATATTGGCTATATTTTACATATTATTGGTTTTTCTATCAGCCATTTCTCAGTAACAGCCCGGAGTTTGGATTTGTAGCCGGTTGATGACAATAGACTCCCCCCAATTACATGGAACTTAGATATAACCCTGCCAAATATAGGTGTACCATTACATAGTTAGGAAAACTCTGCCTACTCCTAGGAAAATACAAGCGTGATATTTTGATGTTAATTTTGCCTATTGGCTACAAATAAATAGTTTTCTGGTGTTGTATTGGTGGTAATATGTTCTAAACTGTAATAACTAAACTCTTAACTACACGAGGTGGTTTTTTATTGTTCACTAACTGATCTGACAGACGTCATCCTGTCTTAACTATGAATATTGAATTCCCATTGGTATATATAATATTAGAAAAGTTAACATGGTCGTTAAGTTTCCTAAAATTTTAAACACGCCACTTTCTTATTTTTTATTTCGTGACAACTTACTCCTGACAGTAATAAACACAACAATAAAGAATTAGCAAAATTAGTGCAGCCGTTCACGTGTGATGCCTCTCCCGCCCGTCGAAGACCCAGATGATCCATTTACCTCTCGTCACACCGTACGAAGTTCACGAGATCATCAAAAGTCTGAAACCCCGAAAGGCCCCCGGCGCTGACGGCATAACCAATAGGGTGATCCAGATGCTACCCGCCCACATGATCATGCTCTTGACCACCATCTTCAATGGAGCCTTGAGTAATAACAACTTCCCCAAAGCATGAAAGCAAGCCACGGTCATTGGCTTTCCAAAGCCCGGCAAACCCAAAACGGAGCCCACGAGCTACCGGCTCATCAGTTTACTGGACAGTCTCGGAAAAATCTATGAGCGACTTATTTACAAGCGTCTCAGGGACTTCGCCGAGACTAAAGGCCTGATACCCAACGAGCAGTTCGGTTTCCGAACCCAGCACAGTTGCGTACAACAGGTACACCGGATCGTAGAGCATATAAGCGCTGGCTTCCAACGCGGCAATACGACCGGTGCAGTATTTTTCAACATAGCGAAAGCCTTCGACAAGGTCTGGCACAACGGCTTGATATGCAAGCTGTACAAACTTGGCGTGCCGGACCGGCTCGTACTCATCTTACGAGACTTTCTGTCGAACCGCACCTTTCGCTATCGCATCGAAGGGACTCTCTCATCCCCCCCACCCGATTCGCGCCGGCGTCCCTCAGGGCACCGTGCTGTCCCCTCTCATCTTTACGCTGTTCACTAGCGATATCCCCAAAAGTAGTAAGGCACAGTTGGCACTGTTCGCAGACGACACAGCCATCTACCACACTGGGAGTAGTCACAAAGCGATAGCCAAATCCCTCCAAACCGCAGTCAACGTACTCGGCGCATGGTTTAGGAAATGGCGAATCGAACTAAATCCGGACAAAAGTCAGGCGGTTCTCTTTTCGAAACCGCGACACCACCCTGACCCCCCCCGGCCCATCTCATATTCGGCAAGCCGATCCCTTGGGAAAAGCGAGCCAAATATCTTGGAGTGATTCTAGATCAGCACCTCTCCTTCTTTGAGCATATCAAGAAGGCGCGCTCACGCGCCGCCTTCGCTCTCGGAAGGCTGCACTCTGTTCTGAAAGCAAGTAGCAAATTGTCACTCAAGTGCAAATTGCGTATTTACACGGCGTGCATAAGGCCCATCATGACGTGACTTTTTGTTCGCCATCTTTATTGTCTGTTACTACCTTGCATTCTCGTTTGTAAGAAAATATGTGTTGTTCTTTTTTTAAGGTTCCGACTTAAAGGATACCAACGGGAATTTTACGCCCACCCATCCGTCAGTTACAGAGCTGTATCTTTCATACACACACTCTGTTAAAATGTCAAGCAAGTATTGCTTGACATTTTAACACAGTGTGTACTACTATGGCCTCTTTAACAACAAATCATAAAAAAATATGTAGCTTTACATATTGTACGGTAGTACGGAACCCTTCGTGTGTGAGTCAGACACGTATTTGGCTGCTTTTTGTTATATATTTTTTTTGAATAGGTAAAGAGAGAGGCCACGTATGGCGTTATTGAACTGCCAAGGTGACCCAATGTGTATTTATTTATGGTTATGTTATAGCATTTACCTTGGTTAGTTTTCGTCGAAATGGAGCAGATAAATATCTACTAGTTATGGTAAATTCTGCTATGGCGACGGGTTAATTATTATGTAGGTAGTTGCAATGGCTTGACTAATCGTTTTGTGTCTTTAATGGCTTAAAAAACATTTTTTTAAGTGTGTAACATAGATATTAAAAAGTTGATACTGAAACTGAAACGGTTTACCAACAGTCGATTGGTTCATGAACCGTTGGTCAACATTATCTTTAAACCATAAACTTTTCATCCAAAGAACTTTTCACCTGCGAACGTTTCGCCAACATAATTCTACGTCAGTGAATGCTTAACCAACAGAATATTTTGACCAATAACTTTTCACCCAAAGAACAATTGGCCAACAGACACCGGGACAGGTGAAAGTAAATATACACAATTGTTTTGTGTTAGAATTAATTATATTTATACGTAATTGACTACAATATACGTAATTCGTAAATAACTATTTTCAGAAGTTGCTAGCAAAGCTTTTGTATAACTTTAAAACAAACAGTAAAATTCGAAAAAACGCCTTAATATCTCTTACTGATTATTTATTTGACTACACTTTAAATTAACTGGAATTAGATTTATTACGTTTATTTAAGTTTTTACCTTGTCTTGTCCCAATGTGTTAGAAGTAATTTCTTTGAACCAATGTTTCAGTTTTTTTTATTTATCAAAGCAATACAAATTTCCTAGCATTGGCCATTAAAGCGAGAGCAAAAATGTTAAACCATACTAAAACATATTAGGTAATGTTATACGGAGAGTGCGGAGAACTCTCATAAAACTGAAAAAAAGAAAATGTCCTCTAAATGGACTTTTTTACTTTTACTTTGTGTGACCGTAAAGAGAAGTGGCTGTAACTTTTTTCTTTTTTTTTTAAAAACGTTGCCCCACACTAGGAATTTCTCCTGTATTGTGGGTGCGTTTACAAACATTTAAATTCACATACACAAACAGCCAGACCCGGAAAAACTACTTGTAGATCATACAAATATTTGTTCCGTGCGGGAATCGAACCCGCGACACGCAGCGCACAGTCAATCGCTTAACCACTGCGCCAACCGTGCCGTAACTGAGAGCTATGTTTTTTTTTTTTTTGTAACATTACAGGTTTAGTCCTACCTCAGGTCGGACAGGTCTTCAAGATGTGAGCCATTTTTAAGTATTAAACACTGTTCAAATTGCTTGTGCCTTGGTAATAACAGCGGGGCCACACGGGTCGATCGATCAGGTAAAGGTACGCTTGCCGCGGTTAGTTCGTGGATGTGTCATCTTTATGAGGTCGACTTCCAGTCTAACCGTAGATATGCAGCATACTAGTGGGTTGACTGTCTATCTGATTTCCCCAACCCGCAGTGAAAAAAAGAAAGAAAGAAAATACATTTATTTAGCACAGACTAAAAAGGCACACACTATACAGCAAAAAATAAAACTAAAAATTAAAAACAACAAAAAGTGTAAAGTGCGATGTTAAAACTAGCAATATTAAAATGTGCCCCACGGCTACGCTAAAAAGGCCCAGTTCAGCAAAAATGCCAGATAGCTTGTGTCTGACGCTGGTTTTCAACTGTGACTTTCAGTGGGTGTTAAGATACCCCTTGATAATACTGGTTGTCAGACTTTCGGGTTTCTGACGACCCGTAACGTCCGTCAAAGTTCCACGAATGGCAACCGGGACCAACGGCTTGACGGGCTTTCCGAGGTTATGAGGGGTCTTGGTCTGTAAAAATGGTCACCAGGGACCGCGGCAAGCGTAGCTTAACCTAATCGATCGACCGGTGTGACTGTTCTTACTTAGCCACAAACTTCACTGATAAATAAAATGGCGTCATTTTCACCTTCATTTCAGCCGAAAGACAACTGCTGGACACAGGCCTCTCCTAAAAAAAATGGGGTTTTGCCATAATTGCCACGCTTGGCAGGCGGGTTGGCGATCGCATGTGATGGTGCTATTCTTTACGTCCGGCATCACACGGTACAATAAGATTTATTGGCTTGTAATGTCATCATCTGTCTAGCCTTTTCTCAACTATGTTGGGGTCGGCTTCCAGTCCAACCGGATGCAGATGAATACCAGTATTTTACATGGAGCGACTGCCTATCTGACCTCCACAACCCAGTTAGGTACTGGGTAATACGATACCCCTTGGTAAGACTGGTTGTCAGACTTGTAATGTATAGATAGATAATATGAGTATATTCTATTTCAATTAAGCTCATATTGAATCCACTACAATCTAGTCATGCTGATTTCAACATTGTTTATTTAAGTGATTGAAAGCTTTATATCGGTTCCAGTTATTATGCAAATACATCCAAATTCGTTTTAAAAACAATATTAGGATACAGAGCTATTTGTGAAAGTAATAACTTTTTAATCAGAGTTATTAATTGGAGCCACATATTAGGTCTTTACCTATGAAATTGCCGTTCTGCAGTACTGGCCATTTCAAATCAAAATAATTTTTGTTTGGCTAAGAATTCTAATTTCAAATTAATTTTATTTTAAAAACATGGATTTTTTTTTCTAAAAGTAGTCATTTCTTTATTGATTAGTGTTACATTTTCATCGCATTTCAATCTTTTTCGTCATCATGGATACGTTAAAAATTCGAGTAATTATGGAATATGAGTACCGTCGTGGCAGCAACGCGGCACAAGCGGCACGCAACATCAACGACGTTTACGGAGCTAACACTACAAACCAACGCACCACCTGTTATTGGTTTGCTCGCTTCCGTTCTGGAAATTTCGACCTGAAAAATGAACCTCGCGGTCGTCCGAAGACTTTGGTCGACAATGACGAATTAAAGGCGATTGTGGAAGCTGATGATGCACAATCTACGGCTGAATTAGCAGCAGCTTTCGACGTTAGCGTCAAAACAATATTGGTCCATTTGCGTCAAATTGGCAAGGTAAAAAAGCTTGACAAATGGGTGCCCCACGAACTCAATGATCGCCAGCGCGAAGTACGCGTCGAGACGTGCCTTGCACTGCTCAACAGACACACAAATGAAGGAATTTTGAACCGCATTGTTACCTGCGATGAAAAATGGATTCTGTTTGATAACCGTAAGCGCTCAGCAAGTTGGTTGGATCCTGGTTCAGCACCTAAGCAATGCCCTAAACGAAAACTTACCCCTAGAAAAGTGATGGTCACTGTTTGGTGGTCTAGCGCCGGTGTGATTCATCACAGCTTCTTACCAAACGGGGTGAGCATTACTGCAGATGTGTACTGTGAAGAACTGAACACAATGATGGAGAAGCTGGCGCATCTCCAACCAGCATTGGTCAATCGCTCGTCTCCGCTGCTCCTGCACGACAACGCGCGACCTCATACTGCACAGCAGACGGTCTCCAAGTTGCAAGAACTGGGGTTGGAAGCTCTCCGTCATCCGCCCTACTCACCAGACCTTGCGCCTACAGACTACTACTTTTTCCAGAATTTGGATAACTTCTTGGCGGGAAAAAAATTTAATACCCGAGAGGCAGTACAAAATGCCTTTGAAGAATTTGTTGCCTCCCGTCCAGCTGATTTCTTTAAGAAGGGCATCAATAAACTGCCACTGCGATGGCAAATTGATTGCATGGGTGATTACTTCGATTAATACAAATAAAAAATTCATGAAAAAAATTCGTTTAAATTTTTTCATTCAAAACGGCAATTTCATAGGTAAAGACCTATTAACATCACATCACGTGTTGTTTCCACGAAAGGCTGTCTGAGGGTGCACCTATATAAGTACACCCATATTTCGCCAGTTACGTTCGAGTCCCATATTATAAGGGGCGAGCCTATTGCCATCAACCGGGCACAAATACAGACCCCCGGCTGCTCCTGAGAAATGACAGATAGAAAAACCCAATAACACTTTGCTCGATGTGGGAATCGAACCCAAGAACTCCTGCTCAGCATTAGCGCTTTCTATCAATGAGAGGACCAACGAGGCAGTCAACTCAAAAAGTACTGAATTTCCTCAGAATTACTCTTATCAAATCTACAAAAAACAATAAGTAAATAGAAAATCTGACGTTTTTAAGAATCGTGCACATCTAAATAGTAGCACATCATTTCACCACATAACTCTATCAATCGATTACTCGAATACATTGTGCATAATTATGCAATAAGTGTAATTGCTCTGTGTGCGTGTAGGGCTAGTTACACTGCATTGCGTTCAATCAGACCCAGTGTACAACGAGCGTGGTTATTGTAAAGATCTTGCATAATATTTGAACCAATCACGAAGTACAGACGGTGATAAAAGGTTTTAGAATTTTAGGATAAAAATAGATGTACGATCACCAAAACAGAAAAGTATCCAGGGTCGTTGGTAATAGTAGAACTTTAGTAAGAAACCGATGGATGTTTTGCAATTGAATTTAATGAATAGAAAACAAACAGTTCATTTATCAAATTAATTTTCATACTAAGACATCTCATTTAAGAGACATAATTAATACTTTGTTTGTGAAAGTGTACTATAGTGGGCGCGATGGCCCAGTATTTAATGCCTCGCTTTTTATTAGCACTAGATTGGGTTCAAATCCGGGCAAGTACGAATGTGAGTTTTCAATTGTTAGGTCGTTTCTGAGTTTAGCTTGCACTCTACTGACATCGGCGAAGGAAAACACATATGTGTAAATAAATAAAAAACCCGACTGCCTAAAAAGTGAATATGAGATTGCTTATAGTATTCAGGCTAGTAGTCATCCTTTTAAAGCAAGTTTCTTGTTTCCATCTTTTTTCATTAAAGTTCACTTTAATTAAAAAAGTTTTTCATTTCACAGTTTTTAGTTGATATAATTATTTTTGACGTTAATGAGACTTATTTATGAAACCCTTTATTTACCCCACTTAATAGGTTTTGATAAAAAAAAAAAAATTGAACACGCAATATGGCGCCAAAAATAGGCCATTTTTCATTTTCAATATTGATATACACAGTGTCACTTTCACAATTAAGACGATTCTAACGGCACCTCTCAAGCTGAAATCGAAAAAGCCGTTTAGGCTACAGAGCGTGCCAAAGAAATATACATACATACACACACTCAAAAAACGTAACCCTCCTGGCGCAATCGGGTAAAAAAACATAACCCTCCATCTGGCGCAGTCAGTCAGTTAATTAACTCTATCATTTAAAAGCAAATTTGTGATAAGTCTGCTTACGATCTAACATCCTCGAGACTGTTTATTAATTATTATAAATATTATGAAGACAATTAATCAATCAAGAGCGCGAAGCTTCCTATTCAGTAGTTAATTTGATACATATCAAAGCAATCCCTCATAAATTTCAGAAATGCGTTGTCGGTAGTACTTTTGATGTCGACTGTAGATGTCTACTCGACTCAATAGATCACTTAGAAAGTGAATGTTAGTCAAAATTAGCATGCCGATGTAGTAGGAAGCGAAGGTGTAATCAAGATAACGATAGATATTGTTTTTATTACCATAATAACAGACTTAAGTGTTTAACAAGATGTTATTTCTCAGATTACTTAATCATAATAATGGTTGTGCTTGCAAAAATATCGACATCCATTGAAGCATATGATTATCGTCTAAATTGGCAAACGCAGTGTAGAACAACTCATCGATAAATTGAGGATCAATGACCGGCCGAATGTATCGGTCATAACTTTTTTATTTTGTTTTGCACTTTTATTATGTTAGTAAATATTCGTTAATATTATTTTATTTAAGTGGAACTAACATTATAAACTGAGAAGGTTGTAAAATTGTTTCAAAAAAGACTTTTGAAAAGTAAATTACTTATGTTTTAAAACTAGATGAAATTGATTTCCTATCCGATTACTCTGAGAAATATTAATCGGATGTATTTCCGACATCTGACTGACCAGTTGAAATCCGGCGTCAGTAGTTGACTGACATTTTTGGAACTAGGCCTATTAGGCGAAGCCATCAGACCCACATTCCTCCTTTTTAACGGTTCCTTACCTTCCCTACCTTCCTTGAATGAAAATCAGAAAACTGACCACCCATCTCTGAAACTACTGAGCGTAAATTAAAAAAACTTGAGAGATGTCAAGGGACACCCGGATGGAACGAAGTTCCTTTTTGGTTTTAATTTTTTCCGTCTAGCCCCCTTTCGCAACGCGCGATAAGGAACTTCGTTCCAAAAATATATATAGAAAATACTTAGTTCTTCAGGAAAACCTATAAGAAGTCTATGGTCTTAAAATAACATAGTACATTTCTCATTATTATATTTGCTGTTGGAATATACGGAGAACATGTATATCAACTAGAATCTTAGGTTTGTTCTTACGATAAATTCGTCATAACTTTCGTAGTTATGACGAATTTATCGAATATTTACAAAATAATGTATTCTTTTGTAATAACCGCCCATGTGCGTGTCGGGCCACGCACAATTAAGGGTACATCCCTTAATTGTGCGTGGCCCGACACGCACATGGGCGGTTATTACAAAAGAATACATTCTTTTGTCTTATTTTACAGAAAATATTACGTGTCTTTCAGTATGTATTAAATGAAAGTATTTTCTTTCATTCTTTCTTTGAAAGTTAAGACTCGTTTCAATTTCGACTAGACTGATTTATTGAGGCACTACATTATACTTAATCATATTTTTTCAATCTTCAACTCAGCCCGAAATAATTTTGAATGAAAGTTAAAGGGCTGTTGAATAAATTACAGCCATATTATACCTCACCATTGACACGGCCGACAGGTTCTGGAGTGGCGGCCGTGTGTCGGAAGATGTAGCGTTGGAAAGTTTTCCACAAGGTGGACCTTGTGAGGACCGCTGGATGCAGGAATCACAGAACCGGTCGAAGTGACTGTGAAGCCTGTGTCCAGCAGTGGACGTCTTTCATTATTATCGTCACACTTGCTTTATTATGCTGCATTCAAAATTTCAATTTAATTGTCATACTATTATTTACATTTTTATTTGTTTCATTATAATGTTTGCTTTTCGCCTTAATGTTTGGTTTTTGTTGCAGTTAAAGCGACTCATTGAACATTACACCCACTTTTTAAAAGATGAAAAAAAGAAGGTGTTTCTCAAGTCGACGCGCAATTTTTTTTGTACTAAAGAAAATTTATTAAGATTACAGACAAAAATTTTAAATTTTCTAGATAGAGTTTCTTGTTTCAATTAAGTACTTAGGTTAAAATCCATTAATAGTCTGAATGAAAAGTAAATTGAATTTTAAATGTCTTGAATTTAGATCATTAATTCATTTTCTTGTGTATCATCATCATCATCATCATGGTGGCCTCCTTGTTATCCAATCTTGGATGTAGGCCTCTTCCCTCTTCTTCCACTCCTGTCGATCTTGTGCCCGACTCATCCAGTCTCGACCTCCGTGTCGTCGGATGTCATCCACCCAGCGCTGTGGTGGTCTTCCGCGCCCTCGGGTGTCCGCTCTGGGTCTCCATTCTAGGACTCGTCTTGTCCAGCGGCTCTCGTCCATTCTGGCAATGTGCCCCGCCCATGTCCACTTTCTTTGCGCTACTACAGCCATAATGTCTCTTACTTTGGTCTTACTTCGAATCCAATCATTCCGTTTCCGGTCTCGTAGGGTGATCCCGAGCATAGCTCTTTCCATGCCCCTCTGCGCGACTCGGAACTTCTCGGCGGACTCCTGCGTAAAAGTTATGGTTTCCGTACCATAGGCTAGTACGGGCATGACACACTGCTCGAAGACTTTGACTCTAAGACGTAGGGGTATTTTTCCACACAGTAGTTGTTTGTTGGCACCGAATGCAGCCCACGCCTGCGCTATTCGTCGTTTCACTTCCGCTACTTGATTCTCAAAGCCGAGTGTAATCTTATGCCCTAAATATATGTACTCAGTCACTCTCTCCACTGGAAGCTGGCTGTTTGTGACTTCAGGAATGTTGTTTCTTGTGTATAAACTGATGTTAAGACGTCGCTGCACATTAATTAATTAAAGTCGTCGTCATTTCTTACAGTTTTTAGCGAGCCAGTTTTTACTATTAAAGATTTACTTTTCAAACAAAAACAATGATTGCCATCGACTAGCCTTGATCTCAATTGCTTAAAACTTGAGATTAAAACTATTGTAACGTTACGACTATCAAACTTCATCAACATTGAAATAACAGATTGTTTTAATTATAATTTTGTGTAAATTATTGGTACGAGTAGGTACAATCATCATCATCATCATCAGCCTATAATGTTCCCACTGCTGGGACACAGGCTTCCTCTCTGTGAGAGCGATTGGCCCGTAATCCACCACGCGGGCCCAGTGCGGGTTGGTAGACGTCACATGTCTTCCATTTTCTTTGTTCTAGGACATGCCGGTTTCCTCACAATGTTTTCCTTCACCGTTTTGAGAGCAGTGGTAATGAAATAATTTAAGCAAAGTAAAGCGCCTGTCTGGGTTCGAACCTACGACCTACAACTCGTAAGTCGCGGCCGTTACCACTTGGCCAACACTGCTCGCGTAGGTACAGTCGATGAATTTTGGCCGGTCCGAAGTTTGCTCAGAAGCCAGCACAATAACATTTTTTAGGAACCAACTAGTATTGACCATATTGAACCCTACTGTCTAAGTACTTTTAAATGACTGTAGATAAAGCATTTTACTGAACTTGTGTGTATATTGAACTTTTACTTTGACGTCAAAAATGAATGGTTAAACATTTGTTGATCATAACTTAACTTAAAATCAACGCTAATAACCGCTGAATGCTCTAGTATTTTCGTAGTACTTCATATAAGGTTAGTCAATCATTTTGACCTTTCATGTAGGTACTGTGGGAAATATCGCGGTGACATATTGACCTGTAACTGTAGCAAATGATTTACATAGAATTGAATTCAACGATACTAGTTTTAAATAGATAATTGGGTTATGGAATTATTTTAGAATTTAGGCTCAGCTAAACTTTTAATAGGCTTTGAAAACATGACTGAAACAAGTAGGTAATACTTTCGTTTCATTAAAATTCTGTTTTATAAACTAAAAGTTAAAAACCTAAATGACTAATACCTTAAATTGAGTCCCAGTGGAAATCAAATAGTGAAAACCGAGAAGGATTAGAAGCCCTCAACGTAGATTAAGTACCTAAGCTTTACCCTCGATGTTTTTTTTTTAATATTTATATTTTAGCTCAAGCTCATCATCTCATCTGCCTAGCCTTTTCCCAATTATGTTGGGGTCGGCTTCCAGTCTAACCGGATGCAGCTGAATACCAGTATTTTACATGGAGCGACTGCCTATCTGACCTCCACAACCCAGTTACTGGGTAATACGATACCCCTTGGTAAGACTGGTTGTCAGACTTTCGGGCTTCCGACGACCCGTAACGACTGTCAAAGATCCACAAATGACAGCCGGGACCAACGGCTTAACGTGCTTTCCGAGGCACGAAGGGGTCTTGGTACGTAAAGATGGTCACCCATCCACGGACCAACCGTGGCAAACGTAGCTTTACCTGATCGATCGACCCGCGCAGCTATTGTTACTTAGCCACAAGCCCCAGTACAGTTAATGTTTTAGTTCAAGCATTTTCGCATAGTATTAGACGTCGCCTTCTAGTTACGTTTCTGCTAACTTAGGAATATTCTACTTGGAATTGTATTCCTAAGATAAATTAATGGAGGGAACAATATTTTAGTTTAGGTCAGCGTTTTCTTGGTCCTTTGTCATACGAATATTTACGTATTTATTTGACGAACGATCATCAAATAGGCTTTACATAATTCTGTTAGGGTTCTACTTCAAAGGGCATTATAGGTAGGCTTGGTACTGTAAGATCCTTAGGTGGATGTCAGGGGCTCCCTATACCAGGTGGAACGATGTAACATGTTTATTCAGTAAATTGAATAACTTGTATTTCTATTAGAGCATTCTACGAGTACATTTCAATCTTCTTCCTTCAGCTTCAGCCCGATGTCACACCCACTCTTAATATCTAATATTCCCTTTCTAATTAGCTTGACACTTCAGATATAATGAAAGTTATTTTAACGTTAGGCTTATGCAACATAAGGTCGTTTTTAAAGGGCAACATTTAGAATATGTAGCGATGTGCGAGGTACAAAAGCGAAGCAACGATCTATTAGAAGGTATATTACAATGTCAAACGATATGTCTTGGTGTATGAGATCCAAACGGTTTAGCTAAGCCTGTAAGACATGTGACGTCACGTAGTCAACCTCAACCTTTACGATCAGGCGATCTCATTGCAATTTAACTACGATCCCTTCAAATCCTACTATCAGAATGTGAAAGTTTGTATGTTTAGATGTTTGAATGTTTGTTACTCAATCACGCACAAACGGATGAATGGATTTGGATGAAATTTGGCACACAGATAGCTTGTAACCTGGAATAACGCATATGATACTTTTTATACCTATAGTACGTTCCCGTGGGGTAGGTAAATATGCTTCACGACCGTAACATATATTTGTAGATTTTAATCATTTCAATATGAAGAAAGAAGGATCAGAAGTTATACTCGTAATATTGATCTCAAAAATGACACGAAAAGTTAATCGAGTAATTTGAACAATACACACAAATACAGCTATTTATAGAGTTTTATTGATGTTTATCTATTTAGATAAAAAGAAAGTCCTGATTGACTGACTGACTGACCCTTGGACCTAGAAAGCTGAAATTTTGCACAGAGGTTCCCTTTATAATGTAGCCAAGTAGTAAGGCAGGATTTTTCGAAATTAAACCTCTAAGGGCTGATCTTACCAAAGTCAGATATCTTTTATCCGTAGAATAAAATTTACGTCTGACAATTCTACTATGGAAAATCTGTCAAAAATTCTAGACTAGATAAGACTTATTCTAGGTATAAAAGTTTGGTGAAATTCGCTCTAAGGAAGTTAAATAGGTGATGAAAGTTACGCGCGGGCGAAGCCGCCGGCAAAAGCTAGTTGATTATAATTTTGTGCATACATATTTTCTACGGTCACAAATCATATTCTGATCGACATGCAACCTAATAATGTACAGTACAGTAAATTGAAAAAAATTAAGAAAATTATAATTTTTGGGGTGACCCTGGAGCTTTCGCCTCAAATGCTAAAGTACTTTCACACAACGTCTCCCTCACATGATCGTCTGTCGTTAATCTTTCACACTTCCTTGTGGATGTACGTTTCGATTATTCTTAGTTCTTAATGGCTTTCTAAGGGTTTGTGGTTATGAAGATTACGTACGGTATAAAGTACCGTACGTAATCTTCATAACCACAAACCCGGTACAAGAAATAACTCTTTTATCTATAATTTATTAAAAGCATGTCCTACTCATGGACTACTTTCGTTTAGAAAAATGTTTTACTTAAGCGATCGGTAAATAGACTAGCTATAAATAAATGGTTGAGATTTGTAGATTACGTCAGTTTAAAATATCAAATTAGATAGCTATCTATAAATTGATCCTACAACCCGAGTGTCCTTTGTTTTCAATGACACTTTAATTCACAGGGTTGTCAATATCGTCAACACAAATACATACTAACAAACAATATGACATTGTGACATGCATCTTGCCTTAGTACTACGGACATGTTTTGTCTAAAGAAGCTATCCTCAAGCACATTTGAAGTTCATTTAGGTACCACTGGTAGAAAGATCGTGAACACGTACTCTCATTGCAAGTTACGCTGAATAGGTCAGCTAGTTATATTATTATAGTTATATTAGTTAAGTAGGTAGGGTAGGTAGGGTTGGTAGGGTAGGTAGGTAGGGTAGGGTAGGTAGGTAGGGTAGTCTAGGGTAGGGTAGGGTAGTGTAGTGTAGGGTAGCATAGGTAGGGTAGGGTAGGTAGGGTTGGTAGGGTAGGTAGCTAGTGTTGGTAGGGTAGGTAGGTAGGATTGGTAGGGTAGGTAGGGTAGGTAGGGCAGGTAGGGTAGGTTGGGTAGGTAGGGTAGGGATTTTATATGAATGACTTTTGGACGGACAGGACAACGTCTGTCAGGTCAGCTAGTTATATTAAAAAATGTAACAGAATTACACTTTCATACGAAAAACAGTCTTGTCTTTTCATTACACGCCGTAGTGTTCAATAATTCTAGTTTTATATTTAAATTATAAATAGACAGACATGTGTGGAAAATGCAAAACGAAGCCTCCCTTTGACCAGCTGTGGGGCTAGATAGATAGATAGAATTAATTGTATATGTATCATAATTAATTTTGTAACACTACCATAACAGAAGTAGGTACAATTAATCTGCCTGGCGTTTTCCTAACTATTTATTTATTTATTTATAGTTAATTAAAACGGTAACACCAATTACATTAATTAACATAGAAACAATATTATAACGTAGCAAATATTATGTTAAGCTTCTAAAAACTAACATGGAACAGTGGACTCCCTCGCATACTTTCCCTCACAGAACACCAAACATATATGCATAATTCTATTCCATTCATCCGCAAATACATCACATTCAGGGTGGGCAGTCAGAAGGGCATTTAGCATTTTTAGGGTACGACAGACTGGGGATTCGGCTCTAGCTACAGTTTTACATGGCAGCTGCGCAAACAGATTGTGCCGGCGGCTCTCACGGTGTCCGATGTATTTATCGGGCACAAATAATCGGCAGAAAAGGCCATGGAGCTCTGGGCAGTCAATACGTCCCCGTAATGTCTTACAGGCTACCGTGAGCTGATCAAAACCTCTTCTCACCTCTAATGAGTTAAAACCCAACGTCCCTAAAAGATAGTTGGTAGGATACATGTAAGGAAAGAAATAATATAACCTTTGGAATAGGCATCTTAGAAAAGTTTTCTGTACCTTTTCCAGCATCAGTGTTTGGGTGGCGGCATAGGGATGCCAAACACAGGCACTGGACTCGAGCTTGCTGCGAACCAAAGCAGTGTACAACAGTCGAATAATATTTGGGTTGTGAAAGTCACGAGCATTCCTTAAAACAAATCCCAACCGCCTGAAGGATTCCTTCGCAAGGATAGAAACGTGGTCTCTAAAAGTCAGACCACGATCGAAAGTCACTCCCAGGTCTTTTATGATGGTGGCCCGAGTAATTACCTCACCACCCAAACTATAATTGCAATGAATTGGTCGCAACCCTCTACCGTATGTCATGACATAGCATTTGCTTGTATTGAAAATCAATTTGTTTACAATGCTCCATTCATAGATGGCGTTAATATCCCTTTGTAGGAGTTTGCAATCCTCGTCCGTTTTGATTTCTGCGACTAGCTTGAGGTCGTCGGCATATAGTAGACATTTGGCAAACTTAACATTAGTTATTAGGTCGTTGATCATGATCAGGAAAAGAGGCGGCCCCAATACGGATCCCTGACTTACGCCCGAGCGTGTATTGTAAGGCTTGGACTCGAAGCAGCCATGTCTTACAAACTGTTTGCGATCGCGCAGGTAATCGGAAAAGAACTCGAGAAGCCCGGACGAGAAGCCGATGGCCTCCAGCTTTGTTAAAAGTACATCGTTGTCAACTCTGTCGAATGCTTTCCGGAAATCGAAGTATAAAGCGTCAACCTGTCAACCGATATCCAACCTACGGGAAATGAAGTCCACGAGAATCAGTAAGTTCGAATTTACGGAGCGGCCTGGCCGAAAACCGTGTTGGGCATCAGACAAAGACAGGTTTACGCGACTGAAAATAAAAGAGAAAAGTATGTGCTCGAAAACCTTGGCAATAGTTGGCAGGATAGCAATGGGTCTGTGTTCCTCCACTGATGTTTTATCACTAGTTTTAGGAATTGGAGTGACTCGGGAAGTTTTCAATTGCTTAGGGTATACGCCGGACTGAAGGGCGAGGTTGAAGACATGGCATAGAGGGACTGCCAAGATATCATGGTATCCCTTGAGGATAAAAGGTGGAATGCTGTCAGGGCCAACCGAGCTACAGGGTTTGAGCTTAGCTATCGCCTTATTTACATCAGATTGTGTTAAAAAGGGAAGAGGAATGGTATCTCCCTTACTACTCATATTTATTTTTCTAGGGTCCAATTCAGGTGTATCGGGTAGAAACACGCCAGAAAAATACTGCGCAAATGCGTCAGCCGCTTTGACACCCGAGCAGTTCTCACCATTGTACACCACATTTGGCTCGAAGCCACCCTTTGATCGCAGGCTAGACACATGCTGCCAGAACTGTCGCGGTTTTTTGCCTATATTATTTTCCAAAGTATTGCAATACAACCTGTAGGCGGCCTGTGTTCTTGCTTTGAGATCCGCTCGTAGAGCACTAAATTCCGCATATATAATATCACAGCGCGAAACTTTCCATTTATGGTGTAATCTGGTTTTACGCTGGGTATCGTTTACAATATTTTTAGTAAACCAGACTGGATACCGCCTATTTCCAACGATCATTCTTTTCTTCTTTGGAATGGAAGAATCAAATAGGTCATACATTATTTTGTAAAATGCATCAGCTGCGGAGGATGCGTCTTTGCAGCGTAGAACGTCTTGCCACGGAGCAGAACGAATTAGATCGCTTAAGAGTGCGTAGTCACCTTTAATAAAGTTCCAGTCCCTACTACGATCAATATTGCTGGGGTCCAATTTTTCACTATCCCTAGGCGATGTGACGGTAATGGCAATATCTAAAGGTGGGTGATATAAATCGATTGGAACCAGCTCTGTACCTTTGATATGCTCGCAGTTTACTTCAGTGCCCTCCCGAGCCAACACTATGTCTAACTTACTCCCACGCATATTCATCACTTCATTCATCTCAACCAGACTACAAACGCTTAAGAAATAACAGTAATAATTATTAACATTCACAGATGCACTTCTTAAGTTAAGGTCGCCTAAGATTATTATCATTCCTTTCAAATTTGAGATTACGTTTTCAACCTTACAAAACCACGTCATATAATCATCGTCAGTTGCAGTGGGCTTTACGTAGACAACACAAACATATATGCTATGACCGTAAATTGTGGTCATCGCCCATAAATCTTCGCCACGGTCAGTCTCGAGATCATGCCTCCTCTTCATGGTAACGGCGGGGCGCGCAGCAAGCAACACGCCGCCACCCAGAGTCACTCTGTCTCTGCGTAGGATGCTCCAATCTCCACTTGACAGTTCTGCGTCCTCTATGGATTGGTCCAGATTTGTCTCTGTTACGGCTACTAAGTCATGCTCAGAGAGTAACAGGCTTGATCTCCAGGTAGGTAGCTTAGTTTTGAGCCCACGTACATTCTGGTATAGTACTTGCATATACACATTGCGAACAGTGGACCCGGGTAAGGCAGAAACATTGAGGTGGTTACTGAGTCTCATTACTTCGGCCACGAAAGTTACGGCGCCATGGCTTGATGCAAATATCCTCTGCCCAGTTTTGAGCTGCCATAGTGTGTTCAGCCAGTCTTGATGGCACACCCAACTTGAAGGAAGCGTATTTGCCGCGAGGTTTGAGCGTTTCTACCGTGCATACGTTAGCTCCACAGATGGTAGTTAAGTGGTCACTTACCTGGCTATCAGAGGTACCCTGCTTCACATAGTAGAGGTGCAGGTATCTCCATCTTTCTGAGGCCTCTAGGTTGGTGGTACCAGGTGCCGCTGTCCCACGCAAAACATTGCCGAGCGAACGCCTGGAGCGCTTGTGCCGAACTTCTGTCCAACCATCAGTTGATTGTACATCCTGGTCTGTGTTGCCTATCGAAACGTCCGCTACAGCAGCAGGCAGCGGCAAGAGGACACGGGGTTTGGGAGCTTGGCGGGTAGCTGATGTTACCGGATTTCCTTCGTGGTGTATATCCCGTAGTTTCGTCTCGCAAATTGCTCCATCCGTCACTGCCACCCCCTCTGCCGCCGTCGATATTGAAACCCCTACTTCTTTAGTGTCATTCGGTGGGGCGGTTAGTAACTGGGAGGATGCCGAGCATGACTGGAGATTTAGGTCTTGACTCTCCTGATGGCGTTTCTTCAGATCCTTCCCTTTTGCTCCTTTTTGAATATTATCTGACCTCATACTGACCTCTAGCTCGGAGGTGGTTTTTTGGATGGCTGCACACTGTATTTTGATGTCGGAGACATCCATAACCAGGACGGACAGGATTGCGTCCTGCTCAGTCTTCCACGTAGACAACCTAAGGTCATTTTCAGCCTTCCATTTAGTCAGTAGCTGCATGAGTTCACTTTTCCATTCCCGACATGCACAGGATGATTCCATCACCAGGTTGTTGGGTGAGTCAACGATGCGCGGCCGCTTGCCCCTGACGGTCACATTTGCATTGGACTCATTCGCATCGCATCTGGAAGCCGACGCAATGTCAGGAACAGATTGCGACTGTCCTGTTCTGGGGGTCTTCGGGGATTTGGGAGGAGTGCGCTGCATTTTGGGCATTTATATTTGATGCAAATCCAATATCAATAGGGGCCGGGGAGTACTCCAGTCACGTAGAGGATTTTAGACGCGTAGACGCAGCATGTACAAAAATAATACAAAAATAACAAAACAATGCACGAAAACCCGTTATTTTTATTTCTGTATCTGGAACGTTTATGCCAGGATTCTCAGCTGAGTGTTGGTAGCACTGATGACGGTACCGCGAGTAAGTAATGCACGCCGTAATAGCACGTATGTCCCGCACTTAACCACTAGTGTCCGTTGCGCACGCTTTTGAGTCAGGATGATAAGCACTTTAAAAGGTATTTCGTTATTAGTTTTCGTTTATTGTCTAAAGTTTTGAGAAGACTAAACGTTTCACGATTATATTTGCACTGAGTTTTTGTCGAAGTACACTTGAACTTCTAAGATAAAACTAGTTGAAAATCGGTAAAATAATTATAAAAACAACAAGAGCAAATTTGGTGATTTGCGCATTCGTAGCGCGTTCCAGTGTGGTTGGGGTCTGCTTCCAGTCCAACCGGATGCAGCTGAATACTAGTATTTTCCATGGGGCGACTGCCTATCTGACCTCCACAACCCAGTTACTGGGTAACACGATACGCCTTGGTAAAACTGGTTGTTAGGTTTTCTGGCTTCTGACGACCCGTACGACTGCCAAAAATGCACGAATGACAGCCGGGACTAACGGCTTAACTTGCTTTCCGAGGACGGAGGAGCCTCGGTATGTAAAGATGGTCACCCATCCACAGTCTAACCCCGGTAAGCGTAGCTTAACCTGATCGATTGACCCGTGCGGTTGTCATTACTTAGCCACGAGCCCCTGGTTACCTAGTTGAGAAAAGGCTGATGACAACCAATTTAATAATTGTTCGGATTATTTTTAAACAATATTGACAAACAGTTGTTGGAATTAAATGCAATGACTATGGTTTATGGTTTGACATTGATTTGTGTCTAAAATTGATTTTGAAATCATGGTTGTATTAGGTAATACAAAAGTATCCACAGTTTTCCATATAGTATGTCACCGGCACTTAAAGTTTAATAACAGACAAAGTAAGTAACTGTTCAGCAAACGTAAGATATTGCACAAATAATAATAAATGCAAAAAACACAATTACTTATTACATTGTTTATTTAAAGAACACAACCTAGAGATAGCATACCAGTGTTACGACTGCAAATTGTTTGCAATAGGTAATGTTGCAAGAAAATAACCACAAGATTTTATTGCATAACAGTTTACAAACAAGATTTATAGCTTTTTTTACTTTTCGTAATATTATTTACCGTATGCGAAGTACCTAATTTAATTTAATATTTAATTAAAATTACCTTATAACTCGAGGCTTCTGGGTAATAATGTAAAGTCTTAATTGTGCAGAATATTTTTGTCTTTCTTATAATATTAGAGGATGGAGTATTCTACTTTTAAAGTATTCGAATAATATAATAATAGTTGTTTCTTCGAGATCGCACTAGGCCGTACCACCATCTCCACGAGGACGCTTCCTGCCGCGCGTCCTCCCTCTCGGTGGTAATTGGTACACTGACCAATATTTCAGGTAGGAACAATTTAGTAGTAGCACTAAGTCATTGGTCAGTTTTCGCGGCTCTTTAGCAACGCCCGACTTGTCAGCACTGACGCAGTTTGCAACACAAATTTCACCAAGATACGAATCGATGAGCATGTTCCATTTCGCGGGGAATTACATGTAAATTAATGTTGGTCCATATTTGGGAATTATTCCGGTAATATTTTATTGGAAAGGTATCAAAATGTCAATGAAGTCGAAAATAAATGTATTTGCTTATCGAAAATTGGAAAGGTACGGTTTGAAACGGCATTGCAGTTGGTGAAAGTTGTAATGTAAACTGAGTTTAAATTAATTTAATTTATTAAAATACTTGAGACTACTTCAGGGACTTGGTTGTACCAAGTCCGTTTGGCATCGGTTAATAGGTACTTGTGATTAAAGCATCTCAGTCAGATAAACCGAAGATGTGGAAAAGAAAAATACTTAGGCTGTTAAGTCCAAACTTAACAAAAATCTACATTCAGTTCGCTATGATTTATTAAATAATATCAACTGTAATGCGAACGGATCATTTGACGTCGCTATCATTTGAATTGGATTGGCGAAAAACTAAAATGTTCTTTCTTTGGTATCATTCGTCGAATCGTTGAGCTACTTAGCTTCTGAGTTAACTACACGATTACTGACAAATGCGTACACTGACTGGACAGGTCCACTCAATCTGTGTCATACTTTCCTCAAAAGTCCATTTCGGACACCAACCTATACAACCTTATTTTTAGTATATGCGAAACCCGAAACACGTGTCTAGTATTTTTATGTAAAAAATCTATGTACAGAGGCCAGCACATCAAGCTACCCCAATCTGTCAAATTTCTTTGATAGTTTTTCAACTTTATTTCAAAGGAATAAGGTTTATGTTCAATTGGGGGAATTTGACAGTTTGGGATAGCTTGACCTGCTGGCGACTGTACAAAATTTCAAAGCTGTATCATGAAAAATCAGAAAGTTATAAGCTCGTTATGTTTTTTTTTTTTTCTTTTTTTTTTTAAAAACTTTGCCCCACACTAGGAATTTCTCCTGTATTGTGGGTGCGTTTACAAACATTTAAACTAACATACACAAACGGCCAGACCCGGAACAACGACTTGTAGATCATACAAATATTTGTTCCGGGAATCGAACCCGCGACACGCAGCGCAGCAGTCAATCGCTTAACCACTGCGCCAACCGTGCCGTCAAATGTTACCTAGTTGTCTACACAAACATGGTCACCATAGGTCCCACGCGCCGCCCGCTCGTTCAGCGTCGTATTAGGCTCATTGATAATATTAGGCAGTAGATACCTAACCATATGTCAATTGTTTTATAATTAACTGTAGACAAATAAAAAAAAAATTGGGAAAAAATATAACATGGTGTAAAAACGATTGAAATCGATTCAGTTCCTTATTCTGAACAAACTGTATTCAGGTTTCGCATATACTAAAAATAATGTTGTATGTTCTTCATATAATCTGACCAAGACTATGTCTGGACTTTGAAAGAGACTGTGTCCCCGAGTTTGTTTCGGCCTTTGTTTTCAGAGTAGTCAGATACGAAACACCGACCTAATCTAGCTTGTAAAATATGATGATGACGTATAAAGTGATTGTACAAACCTATTTACAGAAATAAAAATCTTTATCAAAACGTAAAAACCTTAGTAAGTATTGATCATTATAAGGCATTAGGGCCTACATCTCTATCTTCCTACGCATACATAAAGTTAAGAATAATGAACATTGTTAAAACAATTTCATTTGATAATTTTTCTTGTGAAACATTTAGACTTGAGACATGAAAAAATATTCTTCTTCCATTTCTTAAGAAGTTAGGCAAAAAGTAAAAACAAACTTTGGACTTTTATTCAGTTTTATTTCTATTCAGTTTTATTTCTTACTTAATTTATATAACCTACTCGTACGTATTTCCCCCGACTGATGTAAACGGTCGTAATGGAAAATAGACTTACCAAGCAATTCTGATTTTTTGCGGTAGTTAAGGGTCCTTTAATTACGTACTAGAAAGACTACATTGGGGACAAAAATATATGAGCATTGAGCTGCTCCAACACAGTCAACATCTTGATGTTGTTTTTTTCTAAAATCCATTTTAATAAACAAAAATTGCTGATAAATGCGTGCTTTGACTGGATAAATTAAATTAAATTATTTTATTTTTCAGACAACAGTGATCCATTTTAATGTTAGTATGTTAGGTACAAAAAATAAAAACTAAAAAGCTATGTTAGTGTGTTATTTTAACTAAATACTAATCACAGATGTAATGAATCACTCCTGCCTAACCAATACTTGCATGAAGTGATTCATCATCGGTGAATCAAATTTGTTCACCAACATCCTCAGAATGCCATTAGGGCTTGACCGCGTTCTCTCCAAAAGTGACGCGGTTTTTCTTCTCACCATAGCGTGGAAGTCGTGAACGCGCGCCTGAGCAAACATGCCAGAGGCACTACAAAAACGCGGTAGCCCCAAAAGCATTCTGAAGCTGTTGTTGTATTGGACCCTCAGGGCGTCCATTGTTTACCGCGTGTAACTGGCCCACAGGCTGCTTGTGTAGAAGGTCTGGCAGTAGGCCTTAAACAACGTGATTTTAACCTCCTTACTACAACACGCAAACCTGCGAACCAGCATATTGCTTCTAACAGCAAGAGCCCTGCGCTCGCGTTCAATATCTTCATGATCTTTATGGTCCTCAGTTAAGTAATGACCTAAGTATTTGGCTTGTTTAACCCTTTGTAAGGGCTGGCCATTGAGGTTAATACTTGGCTCGTATGTCTGCTTCCTACCGGGGGCCTTAAAGATCATGAAATGGCTCTTTTTACAATTATACATTAGACCGTGGCTAGCAGCGTACCTTTCACAATCTTCCAGAAGCTCCCGTATGGAGCCGGCCGTTGGACCCAGCAACACCATGTCGTCGGCGTAACTTAGGTTATTGACGCAAACGTTATCAATCCAACATCCCGTCCGCTTGCTGCTGAGTCCAGCGATCAGCTCATTTACGTAAAGATTGAAAAGGTTGGGCGAAGTCAGCCCCCCCTGCCTCACCCCACATTTCAACCCATACGCAGAAGAAAGGGAATTATTCCAGTTTACGTAGTTCACTTGGTTACCATACCAGTACTGAAAAACACGTATAATTTCAGCTGGCACGCATGCTTCCCTGAGCTTTTTCCATAGTATGTCATAGGAGACAAGGTCGAAAGCTTTAGAGAGGTCGAGGAAACACGCGTACACAGGCGTGCTTCTGTCAGTATAATATTGGACAGTCTGTTTCAGACTAAGTATTGCGCTTTCGGTGGAAAGTCCAGGCCTGAACCCGAACTGTGCGTCGTTTGGTTTCAACCATTTGTTGAGGGTCTTATCTAACAGACTGTCCAATACTTTAGCTAGTACAGTGGCCAGCGATATGGGTCTGTAATTACATACGTCGGAGACGTCACCAGTCCTACTCTTCACGATTGGGACAACTAATGTGTGCATCAATTCAGGAGGAAGATAAGAGTGACTCAAACACAAAGAATAGAACATGGACAACACTCTCGGACAGTGTACACCCGCGTGCTTCAAATGCTCGATGCTGAGGCCATCGTGCCCTGGGGACTTGCCTCTGGCCATTTTCTGTATTGCAAATGATACTTCCTTGGCAGTAAAACGAATGAGAGGGCTATGGTGACAGACCTCAGCATCGACCATTGATTTAGAAGGCCCCAGTGGCGAGGAAACGCGAAAGTGATTCAGGAAAGTGTTCGCTATTTCCTCTGGTTTACTGCAGCCCGCCACTGTCACCGGCAAAGCTGGCTTAAGATCAAGCTTGGATGTCGACTTCCAAAACCGGCTAAAGTTTTTGGACGATCTTTGAGAAGATATTATGTCCATTTTTATTTGATGTTGATGATTTTGACACCACTTAAGCTTGCCTTTAAAAATCCTTTGACTTTCCCGCATTTCCTCCCAGACTCTGCCGGAATCAGGTTTATTGTGACACAACTTTGGTGCTGCCTTAAATTTGTTATTAAGTTCGTTATTTGCTTTTCCTGTATGGCTAATGAACCTATTTCTATATGCCTTTTTAAATTGGACTTTTATCCATTCACTCGTGTCCCCTACTTTTTGCTTACATTCGCTACTCGCTTTCAGTACGTCAGCCATAGTCTGCCTCGAACCTATCTCGGTTTGCTTAGCTATATAATTCGCGCCCGTACTTGGTGTATTAACTAATGAGTGAGAAGTAACATTAGTAGCAAGCTCTGTTCGCGCGCATACAGAAACTAGTTCTGTGTTTGGAACCGCGGTCGGGGCCTCAACGCTTCTATGTGCAGTCGTGTCATCGCTCTCGCTCGCACAGATAGATTTTAAGTTACTTTGTGTTGGAACCGCAGTTTGGGCCTCCACGCGTTGGTCAGCTGTTGGCGATGAGCTTATGTAGGTAGGCGGTGCGACTTTTGTATTTTTTTCCGCAATTTGCAAAGAAGTTTGGATTAAGTTGCTGTTTGCAACACAGACGTTATCATGGTTAGTTGGTGGTGATACGGTGATGTGATTTAAGCCCATAGGCCCACTCTCACACTCGAAATTATCCAATAAATGAGCACCTCGCCGACGATTTACCGGATCAAAATCAAACTCACTTAGCGACTGTGTTCGCATGGCAATCTGAAATTCGTCCAGTTGTTCCCTTGTGATATAGTCGGTTTTTATGTGTTTAATTTCTTTTTGTAGTAATAAAATATCTTTGAGCAATCTTGTTGCATCCAAATGATCAAAAGTTACAGGAGGTAGTCGGTGTAATTCTTTGGCAACAAAAGTGGGAAGCCTCTCAGCCTCTCGGTGGCTTCGGTGTGTTTAATTAGTTCTATGATATCTTGTAAATCTCTGTTCGACTTACCTGCCTGTCTTCGTGTTTTCATTTTTTTGGTGGGCACCGCTTCAAATAACAATTTCTTAGCAGCTAGAACTTCTTCCTCAGAAAAAGCGGTATCACATATCCGTATTAACGAAATCTCATCCATCACACAAATCTTATTATGCATAAATGCGAGCACTTCATTTATCACAATATTGCACGAGCTACATTTCACTACGTTCGAGGTCATTGTCAAACGGGTGCGCGCGCGCGACTGATAAGTCTACTCAAATCTGTGTGTGTTCTTTCCTCAAAAGACCATTTTAGACAACAATCTACATGGTCTTCACATGATGTGACCAAGATTTTGTCTCGACTTTAAAAGAAAATGTAACCTCTGAGTTCGTTTCGGGCTTTCTTCTCAGAGTAATCATATAGGCAACACGAAATACCGACTTTATGTAGTTTTTAAAATTTGATTGACGTGTAGAAGTGATTGTACACACGGCTACACATCAAGCTATACATTTCCAGTTTACGCTGATCTCGCACTGCACGGAAATCCTATAGAATGCGATATCAGCTTATACTGGAAATGCATGGCTCGATGTGTAGCCGTGCGTACAAACGTATTTACAGAAATAAAGTCAAGAGTATGGCAAAGATCAACGTTCCCTCTGATCAAAGACTTCAATAGTTTATGTACTGGCAACCTCTGATATTTCAAATGTCTATAGGTGGCGGTTCCAACTTAACTAAATCTGGTGGGCCAGCAGATAACTTTACCAACCAGAAGGCCTATATAAAAAAAAAACTTTTTATAAATTACTGTAGTACCTAATCTATCCTTCTGAAATGTCGTCTGTCAGCTTATTTAATTTGTAAAAGTTAATTCAGAAGGTATCTTACAAGTTCTTGGAAACCGAGAATAAAAGTTATAATAGCATTCTTCAAACCTCAAATTACTTTTGTATGATACTGACTTGTTACGAATACTTTTTCAGGCGCTTCAGTATCTCAATCTTTTTCATTTGTTTTTATAAGAATTCTCTCGAGTGAAACAATTTGTTTGGTCTATAAAAAGTGTGAGTAAAGTAAGTGCTCGGGGAACTTTTCTTTATTTTTAGATGAGGACGATATTTAAAGGTCTTATTAACGATTTATTAAAGTAGGCTTTGTTTTTCAGCCTTATAAATTTTCAAAATAAACTTTCAGGGTGAAAGTTTATTTTGAAAATTCTCGCACGTCTCCTCTTTAAGGAAATTTCTCGCCGGCTGGTCGACACTTCACGTGAACAGAGGGCTGGGTCATTCTTCGGCTAAAGAACTAGCATTGCCATTCAACGTGGCAATGCTGCCAGTCTTCTGGGCACGTTTCCTGATGACAGCGATGCGGACGAATACTTCGACGCCTAAGTGTCCCTTTGTTTTTATTTGTTTAGTTATTTAGTTTACATTTTTGTGATAAGCTTATGTATTATTTGAAATAAAATATTCAGACTAGAAGTGTGCCCCATTTCTTCCCGTGGGTGTCGTAGGAGGCGACTAAGGGACTTACTAGAGAACGGGCAGCAGCGTTCTCTATGCATCTTACCACCATACTGCGATCGCCAACCCGCCTGCCAAGCGTGGCGATTATGGCAAAACCCCCGTTTTGGGGGAGGCCTATGTCCAGCGGTAGACGTCTTTCAGCTGAAATGATGAGATCGGTGAAATATGTAATTTCTTTCGTTCATTATGTTGTAGAAAATTGACTGACGTTCAACGCCCAAAGAGTTTTAGGATTCCGTACCCATAACCCGTGTCAACGGAATCCCATTATAAGTTTCCGGTGTCCGTTCGTCTGTCAGTCAGCGGGCTGTATCTCATTTACCATTTTAGGTAGACAGTTAAAAAATTTATAACGTGTATTTCTATTTCCGCTTACCAAAAAATATAAATATTGTTATGAAATAAAATATTTTTTTAAAATTAAAGGGTTAATTTTAAAATTTATTTTTCATACATGAAATTTGTTTTCTCGGCCCTTTTTGCAGCGAGCTGTTCTCACGCACCGTAATAAGTATATAGTACCGTATTAGGTAATAGGTGTGTGTATTTCTATTGCCGCTATAACAACGTTATGTACCTTATGCACAAAGCAGGGCCATACTAAGGGTATCTGACTGTTAGGAAAGTTACACCTCGAGGTACTACACTTCCTATACTTAGCTGGTACAGAAATGTCAAAATACCTTATTCAAAAGGTCATTGTCCAAACAAGTGGTATCCACACTTCGGGTATCGATTTGCCATTATGGATACTTTTATGTAGTAAGGAAATGTGAGATATTATTTTTCCCTTGAAACACAATACCTACCTTTGTTATAGGCCATGTTTGTATCGTAATTTGCTTTTATTCATTTGTTTTCTTGCGCAGTTTTTTCATTTAAGTGCGTGAACTTGCATACTTACGCATATGAAGCAACGTACACAGTATAAGGTTACAAGCATTGTCTTAATTACATTGCGAACAATTATTTTGTGTGAAAATCGAAGTGTGGATTGCAGGTATAGTTCCGTGGGAAGTTGGAATGCTCGTTGACAAGTTGAATGGACGTAAAGCGGCGTTCAAACTACGGTTACCCGCAGTTTGAATGCCGCTTTACGTCCATTTTTCCATATCTTGTTCTTTCATAAATCAATTGACCTGTCAATTACGAGTACCTAATGAGAGTGAAAAAAACCTCTACAAACTGAAAAATAATTTTAACTTCGGTAGTCGTTGACAAAAAACGAAAGTACAAAAGCAAAGACACAATTTGGAAGTCGCTTGTTTTTTTTTTTGTAACAGAGTTATTATTTTTCACTTTTTAGTTGTGTAACTACCTAACACATTCGTATACCAGAATTTGCTATGTAAATAGCAGTGGCAGGATGTTATTACGACATCAGCAATGTACAATAAGTTGAAAAATACGTACTATTGAAGCTAACTTAAAAGCTTCCCTAGAAAAATTACCATAAATTATATTATAGAACCCTAAGGCATACGCTATCCATTTTTAAATTTTCGACAGCGATCCACAATTGCCGTGGAACATTCATATCCAAAAAAAGTAAATGAAACGATGTGTTCGTAGCTGAATCGATGTGGTTTAGAATGACATTCGATATTTAGGTATAAGTTTATGGATTATTAAAAAGCCTTTAGAGACTGGGAGTCAACTGCTTACAAATCAGACTGATGTAGCAGTTTATTAACTATGGAGGAGGGTTTTGGAGGTCAGATAGGCTGCATTCGGTTAGACTGGAAGCCGACCTACATAGTTGGGAAAACGATAGGCAGATGATGATGTATCAGGGTATTAATTGATTTGAATAAGTATTTAATTTTGAAATAGAGATCATTGCTTCAAACACGTTATCCCTTCATTCATGAACCAATATCTTATTAAATTCTTGATTCACATGCGCGTACGTGGTGTGATAATTAATGTACCATTACAAATAAATGTTTACTAATGTAGTTAGTCTGTAAGTTAGATTTAGTCACACATGCTACGCATATGGAATCATAATGTTTTGAACTTAAATAAAGATTTAGGTATGTTACGTAGTATGCCCAGGGTTGATTAACCAGAGAAACTTCATTAAGTCTACAAGGTGACTTATGGTAACGTTACATGTTTAAAGTCAAATTATTCATGATTTTTGTGCAAAAGCTCACTGGAATTCAATCACATATTCTTGAAACTTGTTTGAATTAGCATTTAAAAAGGTTGTTTTGGCGTAAACAGATCACTTTGTTGCACCACGTAACTCAGCAGTTACAGGGATGTTTATTTATTGTATCGAGAATTGGATAAAATGCTTGTACAGCAATTGTATAATTACCATGCAGTATAAGCATTTTATCCAATTAAATATACCTGTATAGTTATTAAAGTAGTGTTAGGTTAGGCCTAGTAAGCTAGAGGGCAAAAGACAAGTGAAAATCGCTTAAAAACCCTTTCTAATTTCTACAACGATTTTAAATAGGATTGACATAAGATTTTCGGGACCAATGCTATACATTTCTTACTTATCCAGGATATCGCTAATAGAATGTTATTTTGCCTAGGACATCGGGGTGGGTGTCGTAACAGAAGTATTGATAAAACCATCGATACTTTTTTCAGATTTCTAGTGGTATAAACTCGCTTTTTATGTATGAACAACGCCAAAATCAGCATTCGCTTACGATGCAAGCCCCAGATATTTTAACGAGGTCGTCCAACGAGAATATCGGGGAATGTTCGTTATATAACACTTAAAAGGATCACGTCGAAAGCTTTCCGGTAATCGGACGGCGATCTGTAATTAAGACGTGTTAATAAATATTCATAACTAACAAAGACTATTAAAGACTTTAATGATTTAGGCTCCCGCAGACAGGAGCGACGCGATAGCGTGACGTCGCGCAAGTATATTTTTTTTAATGAAAACTTCATGCAAATTGTTCTACCAAATTCGCGTCGCACCTGTCTGCGGGAGTCTTAGAACGTTTGGTACAAATACTGGACATAATAAGGTACAACATACCGACCTACCATACGGCTTGATTTGACGATTTCCGCACTCTACCAGTTTGGAAACAACAATGAGATATGTATACATACCAGTGGTGAGGGGTAGAATTATGGCCAGAGAAAGCCGTCCCAAATTTTGTAACGGTTTCACTTGGCCATAAAGAATAACCACGTGATGCAAGCTTTAAGTTTCTTTAGAAAATAAGGCCCCACTTTCACTGATACAGATTTGGAATAAGTGAATGTTGTTCGGAGGATTGATTTTAATTAGTATTTTTCAGAAATAATTAAAACTCATAAAAAATAATTGTACTTTGAAATAATGCATCGGTGGATCAGTGAATGCTGGGATTTTTTAAAGGAAAGCCGATGGGAATCGGCGTGTATTGACTCGTCGCCATTGATACCTACATAAAGTTCACATTTAACCATTTTCTTTCGATTACGGAAACGGAAACGCACGATTCAAGTTCAATTATTCTTTTGAAAATTAGTGTTTTAAAAATGCATCTGTATCTTTAGCTTGTCAAATGGTTGTATTATTTAAATTACAGGTGTTGAATAATTTCAAACTCAAAGTTTTTTATATTAGGTTTACCTTTTCATGTACCTAGTTACATATTCACGATCAACCAAAGTGACATTTTGAAACCAACTGGGCCAGTTCAATTTTCTTATGTATCTATTCTAAATCTGCCTTTACCTCCACAATGTGTGACTTTAGGCCTATTCTCATACAAAATTAATAATAATATTTTACCACTCATTGTTAAAAAAGCAACATTTTCATTAATATAACAATAGATCTATTTCGAGTATTTTCACATTGACATTCCATTACTAAATTCTATGTGCTCGGTGTCACAATCACAATAGCGTATTTTATAACTTTATACCGTACTATAATCTGTTTGTTTGTGCAGTAATTGTGCTGTGACACAAGGCTGTCCCACATAGTTCCATGCCCTACTGACTCTTGGCGATACCGACTGGCGTTTGGAACGCTGCGTTTGGAACGTCAGATGTTTATTTCTTGGAAAGTTTAGAAAAGAATAGAATAAAAGATTATTATTTTATTGTTTCGGCAGGTGTTTTAAAAATTATAATATAAATAAATGAAAAGGATATTTATAACATCTACCTCAAGTCTAGGGTATGTCTATTTTATTTTCTTATTATTGTAGGTAGGTATATCTACAATCATAAGAAAAAATAAAATAGATAAACTGTCACAACAGAGAAGTGGTAACGGCCGCGACTTACGAGTCATGAGTTCAAACCCAGCCAGGCGCTTTAATAATAATAATAATAATAATAAAGCCATTTATTTCCCAAAAATAACAGATTACACTTTTATAACATTCCATAATATCTCTTGTCATGCAGTATTAAAATCACATGCAACATAAAAAAAAAAAAGCAAAATCTTGCAAAAATAACATACTTAATAGAGTTACTAAAGCATTTTCAATAATCACATTAAATGTTTAAATACCCAATTATCTACCGTTTGACTCAATTATACATTTAATTTCATTTAAAGTTTATATTAATTATTTTAGAATTTGTCATTTAGTATTATTGTTCATACCGATACGTTATTTAAAAAAGATTAAATAGGTACCCAATCATCCACTGTTTGACTTAATTAAACATTATTATTTCATACAGATTTCATACATTTATTAAATTAGAATTTATTATTTAGTATTATTGTTCATACGATACATTATTTAAAAATGAGCAAATAACAATTAAAATTTTCTCATATTAGATTCAAATTATGGTAAGAAAATAACAAAAAATAAATTAAAAAGAATTATGCACAAAGGATTCAACAAATATAAGTACTTACGATAAATAACAATTTAATTTCATAATTTAATTCAGAAAATATTAAATGAATAAGGATTGGAATACATTTATAGTTTTGGGATACCCAATTTTGGGCAAAGGCCTCCTCCGTGCAATTGCAGGGAGGGTTTCAGTCGATCACTCCCGCGGGGACCAGCCGTACTGGGAGTTCTTAATAATGATTATTCTTTTATAGTGTGTTTTTAGGTTGGAGGGGGCGTGTGAATTTCATGAGTTACTAGGGTAGTTTTTAGCTTAATCTTTTGTTTTATCGTATTGTTTCATGTAGCTAGTAATTTGGTTATTTCCTTTCAGTTTCTTTTTGTTTTTGGGCCTGATAAAAGATATACTATCTGTACTGGAGATAATTTCGGGAGGAGAACCTGAGGGTGCCCTTTTATTGTTCGGCTTCTCATTACTTCGCTTAACTATGAGTTTATCATAGTGTATGAAGGCTTCATTTCCCTTTTCTCTTTCTAGTTTCAGTTGTTGTTTTAACTGTTCTCTGATTTTTAGTACCTTGGTTGGTAAATCGTGTTTGATGTACATGTTAGACTCTACGAGTTCTTTTTTATTTTTTAATACTTTAATCTTCATTCCCAGTGTTGTGAACGCGACAACTACTGGTCTAGTGTTCTCTTTTCTTTTTCCGAGTCTCCTTACTGATTCCACCTCAAATTCGTGAACAGTAATTTTTAATTTTTCCTGTATTATATTTAGGATTTTTTCTGCCAACTGAAAGTATGACGTTTCTCCTTCTTCTACTCCAAAAAATACAACATTTCTTTGTCTTAAATTCTTCTCTATTTCATCAAGTCTTTTCTCTTGCTCTTCTATTTGTGAGTTTATAGTATTCAAGTTGCTGTCTAGTTTATTGAACTTTTCATTAACATTATTATTTATATTAGTCGTAATTTTTTCTTCCAGATTTGTAAGTGAATTTTCCACAGTGACCAATTTTTGTTGTAGCTCAGATTTCATGTCCAAGATAAGTTTCTTAAGATCTTCCATATTGTTCCAACTGTAGACTGTATCGTACTAATTATACGTATTTTCACATTGACATTCCATTACTAAATTCTATGTGCTCGGTGTCACAATCACAATAGCGTATTTTATAACTTTATACCGTACTATAATCTGTTTGTTTGTGCAGTAATTGTGCTGTGACACAAGGCTGTCCCACATAGTTCCATGCCCTACTGACTCTTGGCGATACCGACTGGCGTTTGGAACGCTGCGTTTGGAACGTCAGATGTTTATTTCTTGGAAAGTTTAGAAAAGAATAGAATAAAAGATTATTATTTTATTGTTTCGGCAGGTGTTTTAAAAATTATAATATAAATAAATGAAAAGGATATTTATAACATCTACCTCAAGTCTAGGGTATGTCTATTTTATTTTCTTATTATTGTAGGTAGGTATATCTACAATCATAAGAAAAAATAAAATAGATAAACTGTCACAACAGAGAAGTGGTAACGGCCGCGACTTACGAGTCATGAGTTCAAACCCAGCCAGGCGCTTTACTTTGTGTAAATTATTTATTACCACTGCTCTCGAAGCGGTGACGGAAAACATCGGCATGTTCTAGAACAAAAAAAAAATCGAAGACATGTGACATCTACCAACCCGCACTGGGCCCGCATGGTAGATTACGGCCCAATCCCTCTCCCAGAGAGGAGGCCTGTGTCCCAGCAGTGGGAATATTATAGGCTGATGATGATGTACACAGCATCTACGGTTCAAGCCTTTTCTCAATCATGCTAAGATTTGCTTCCAGTCTAACTGCATGCAGCTGAATACCAATATTTTACATGGAGCGACAGCTTACCTTCACAACTCAGTTCTGGGTAACACGTTACCCCTTGGTAAGACTGGTTGTCAGACTTTCGGGCTTGTTACTGACTGCAACGACTGTCATTTACGACTAACCTGCTTTCCGGGGCACTGAGAAATTCCATTAAGTCATGGATCCTATCCACGAACCGACCGACGAAGACCTTCGAACGATCCTTGCAGCTGTTATCATTAAGCCACAACAAATAAATAGGCCCATGTTTAAGATGAAGCCTAGCTGATGATGAAGGACGTTTTCAAGCGCATCTAGTCAAAATGTAAGCACAACAAAAAGTCTGGCGTGGAAAACTTATCATCATCTACTTAGCTTTTTGCCAACTACATTTTATGGGTAGGTTTTGCAGCCTAACCGTATGCACCTAAATACCAATATTATACGTGGAGCGGCTGCCTATTTGACCTCTACAACCCAGTTACTGGGTAGCACTATACCCCTTGGTATGTCTGGTTGTCAGAACCGACTGTGTTCACACTCATTCATACAAATCCAACGAACACACTACGACGTCGTCAATAAGCGGCGCGGCACGGCGCGTGGACCGGGCGCGACAGCTTCGGAGCATTGCAACGTTCGACACGACCGCGCTCGGACATACCCTTTGATTCTGCTATAATTGTGAACTACTTAATAAACCTTTACAAAATACAGTCCACTTACGTTACCTCCACCTGGGCCTATACAGACTGTGACAGTTACGACTGTCAAACATCCACGAATGACGGCTTGGACCAACACCATAACGTGTTTTCTGAGTCACGGAAGGGTCTCGATCGTACATACTTTTACATACAAAGGATCACCCATCCACAAATCGACCGCGGCAAGCGTACCTTAATCTGATCAATTGTACCGGCTGTTTTTACTTGAAATAATATTTGAGGCGTTTTAACAGTTCGTGTGTTCATTTTGTCGCGGAGTAATTATACGTCAGTAACTATATCGATGCTGATTTAAAAGTTTGTTCATATCCTTCTGTCAGCAAATCAGGCATGAAGTAGGCTAATGATATTTTTAGTTCGTGCTTTAGTACCTAATTACCTATTGAAAAGTTACTTTATGCTCGTGCTTATTTAACAAACTAAAAATTCAGAGAAAGGGACTGCGTTCCATCTCAGAGCAGTTGGCTTTAATAGGATCATAGGACACGCCGACTTCATCTAGTTTTAAAAATATTTTTGACGTGTTTATCTGTTTGTACAAACCTACGAAAGAAATAAAATAATTTATCATTTAGAGAAAATATTTAATATTAGCTCGACTTCCTTCGCGTGCATATTGGATTTCATGGTTTTAATATTCTGCGCGCAACCCTAATTCTTTTTCCCGATTAAAATAGCCTAAATTACTTCTTATAACATAACATATCTGCAAGTAAAAATCCCGTAAAAATCGGTGCATCCGTTTCGGATATACGGACAAACAGACAGACATTTTTTTTTTGTTAGATTACACATATGCGAATATATAGAACTATACATATGCGTTTAGTAAAAAGATGTTATTTTGACATAACGAACAGACTTCAATTTTAATTGTGTGTTCTTTCTGTATTCTGATTGTGTAGCATTTGCTGTAGGTATAAATAAGTATGTAGCCTATGTGTATCTTTAGATGGCTAGCGTTCATGTGGTAGGCTAGAAATGTAAATAAACCCCGAGCAGCTCATAAAGTGAACATTTCTCTGAATGTTAATGAACTTTAGTTGGTTATTTGTCAAGAGGGTCGCCATTAATTGCACGTCTATTAGTGTCGGTCCATGGAATTACTTCTCAACTGCAAACAACATATTGTATTAAATTGCTTTCTAACTACGTTTGTGTGGCCCACCACACCAACCACAAATGCCATCTCTAAATACATCATCCTCTGCTTCACTTTTTCCCAACAAAGTTGGTGTTGGCTTCCAGTCTTAAGACACTCTGGGACTAACTGCATAACGTGCGCTCTGATCCATTAGGAATCTTGATGTAATGCAATGGATGAAACCTTTGCACGGACCGACCTTACCGAGGTCATTGCGGCTGGTATGGTGTGAATACGAGCCCCTGCCAACTATTATATACCTACGTATTATACATTAAAACGGCAGTGGTTTTACTTGATGTATGAGTTGAGATATGATTTACTTAGTTTTATTGTATTTAGGTATCGATATGCATAATTATACACAAAAAGAAACTGATTTACAAACTGGTATTTCAAGTGACTACACTAACTGCGGTCAATGACCCCACAAAAATCAGCAAATTAATTTCTTATTGTTTTAGCACAGCCTTTGTCAAAGTTGGCGATAACGCCCCCTTGTGGGCACTGCAGGCTTAAAGGGGGTTAGAGATTTGCTAATTACAAGTCACAATAATTAGTTTAATTTGAAGTTATAGTGGTTATTAAGTAGGTGAAAAAATGAGGGCGTTATAAAATAATTTATTCTCAAAGTTTAACATGTCAAGATATCGATACTCATCAGGTCTGCGGGGCTTTTCTAGCTAATTTAATTAGACCCTGTTTGGAAAACGGAGAAACAACCAACAGATAATAGCTCTAGTTATTATTATTGATTGATATCAAGCAACTGGCAACACCGACGTTTGACATTTACGAGCGTGTATATTGAAGAGACAATGTTCCACGGATATTATGAAAAATTGAAAGTGATGAGGGTCGAGTGCGCATTGAGTACAATGGGTGGCGTTAACGGGAAGCGATGGTAGAAAGGGCGAGCGTGAACAATGAGGCTCTCTAAAAGGAAAATATTATAGACAGGGCCCTTTATGTGAGTGCGTGACGACCATACGATATGGCCGTATGACGATAACTGAATTAAGATTAATGAAAGCTGAATAAAAATGAAGGTTGTTGAGTTGCCGTCGATAATAGCCATCGTTCATGGCAAAATAAGTACCTAACAAGCGGCGCGCTTCAAATCATTGGTTTTCATTTTATACGAGTAAACAGGTTAAACGTTAACGATTTCTAATACCAACCAAACAAAATTAGAAGCATTACTTTTGATTTAGGATAAACTTATCTAAGTAACGTTGACGGCACGGTTGGCGCAGTGGTTAAGCGATTGACTGCTGCGCTGCGTGTCGCAGGTTCCATTCCCGCACGGAACAAATATTTGTATTACCTAAAAGTAGTTGTTCCGGGTCTGGCTATTTGTGTATGTGAGTTTAAATGTTTATAAACGCACCCACAATACAGGAGAAATTCCTAGTGTGGGGCAACGTTTAAAAAAAATAAGTAGGTTATATATGAAACTGTTGGAATAGCTTAACATAATTACCTCTAAAAGAATTTCTAAACGGAAACATATTTTAGATAGATCTCACAATGGCTATGGTTGTTAACCTACGTGACAACCATAGACTATACTTTAACCTTACCGAACTTGAACTATTGTAAATGGATTGAAATTACTTACGAGACGTTGTTCAATCTTTTAGGTATTTGTTAATAAGCATCGCAGCCAAAAATCGTTAAGTATGTCCCCTCCATGCGAGTTTTTATTATTTATAATAAAAAGAGACGGAGAGATAGTAAGACAGTTTTCATGGTATTTGGCGGTGCTAAAACCAATATTAAGGTCGAAATGAAAATCCAAGATGGCGACTGTAAACATTTCCTAAGTTTTCGTCATTTGAGTCCACCCATCTCAACATCGCCGCGCGCCAGCGGCAGTGAAAGAGGGCTGCGGGGACAGCGGCTCGTCAGCCGGCCGAACGGCCAAACGCGGGCCCCCGCGCCACACCAGTCAGCTGTTGCACGCCTCCACGCAAGGCTGCGCTTGCGTCTCTTAACGTTCATATTATCTTGTTTGCATTTTTAAACCGACCTTTCTTAACCGTTGTAATTTCATTTCATTCTTTTATACATATGTTATACAGTCCACTCAACTTTCATTTTGCTCCACCACGAGCTATCATCGCGAACAGTGACGTGTTCTCGTTTTTGACGCCATGCCGCCTCTCAAACCACTCCTCAAAGAGGGGACTTACCGCCGCAATCGTGGCGTGCCCAATTATTAGAAGCCTTGAATAGGCATTCAATTTTAGTGGCTAAACTGGGATTTACAAACTCTACAACTTAGTCAATAAAATAAAATAAATTAATAACTACTGTTATTTCTATTTGTTGGGCCGTTATCCTATTTGAATGCTTTTCAAGAAACTTGCTAGAATAGTTTTTCCGTTGGGCTTCTGAGCTCGGTAAAAGTTCTTTACGATGAATAAAAGCAGTGGAAATAGAGCACTTACACAAATGCATTATTCATTGTTGATCCGGAAAACTACGCTACAACGACTGACGACGACTCGTTGTTTTGTTGTATCTTTGTTCCAGTTTATTGTCATTAGGTTTAATTCTTTAATTCATTCGTTGTTCAACTAGTGAGCATTCAGTTTCTTTACGGACGGTTACGCGACACCTCGCAGCGAAACACGACGCCGACAACTTTACGTGTATAGTTATAGTTTTAATAAGGTTCTTAATATGTATTAGTTTGTCATTATTATTTAAGATTATTTGTGTATTTTATCTATGGGCTTTAGTTGCTTGACCATAAAATGATAATGATTAAATGAATTTCAGTAAATAATGTCTGTTTATTCGCCATGATCATGGCCGGTGGAAATAGCGAAGCTGGGGGGAGCCTTATGTCCAGTAGTGGACATCTTTCGGATAAAATTATGTTGATGATGAGATCGTGGCAAATATTTAATACATGATATAAATGGTGCCTATTATGAATGGGATTAGCTATGTTGTCGCTATATTATATAATTGTCGAAAAAGGACAGTTCTGATTTGAATATATGGGCAATTTTTATTATATTTATGTATTCAATTTTCAATATATTTAGTGGCGGAGCTTGGGGGAGGCCTATGTCCAGCAGTGGACTTCTTTCGGCTGAAAAAATGATGATTCAATTTATTTAATAAATCTTTATTTTACATGATTAAGAAATACACGTGTTTTAACGTAGACTCAAACCAATTTTTTTGTGTATAAAACGTCCGTCGTCCAAGTTAAATTGTTGACAGTTAAGCTCACCTGGTGCCTGGGTTGGTGAAATTTCTTGTTAGCTTCGGGCTATTTTGGTCCGTACTTATTGCTTTACGAAATTCCTGTACACAAACTTCATACTGAACATAGGGGCGTCATATTTCGGAGGGTGATGAAGTAATTTAAATTTTATGGTCGCACGTTAGAGGACGTTATTAATTTTTTGAGGAGAAAAATGCCGCTGGGACAAAGGATATGTGGGTGAATATTGATGATATTTATACAAGGTTATTGAGAGCAGTTGTGGCCAAGTGGTAACGGCCGCGACTTACGAGTTGTAGGTCGTGAGTTCGAACCCAACCAGGCGCTTTACTTTGTGTAAATTATTTCAACACCACTGCTCTCAAAAAAACGGTGAAGGAAAACATCGTGAGGAAACCGGCATGTCCCAGAACCAAAAATTCTAAGACATGTGACATCTACCAACCCGCACTGGGCCCGCGTGGTGGATTACGGCCTCTCTCTCACCGAGAGGAGGCCTGTGTCGCAACAGTGGGAACATTATAGGCTGATGATGAAACAGGGTTATTGGAAAAACACCAACAACCTCTTAAGAGGTCATTGTACTCATCATTATGAACAACTTTTACTATGGGACCAAACCCGAAATCGCGAAAAAGAAATCAGCAGTTCCTTACATATATGTTCACATATAACTCATCAAAATGTAGGGAACAGCCGCCGTAGTAAAAGTTGTTCATAATAATGAGTACAATGACCTCTTTAGATGTTGTTGGTGTTTTTCCAATAGCCCTGTAGGTATATTATAATTTTAATTAGAACTTCGTCTTTCCTTAACTAATGAGGCTGTAGCTGTAACCGTCCTCTTCGCCCATATTTACTGTAAGCTACCGTCCGAACAGTTTTCACACCCCTTTAAAACATAAAAAAAGAAGAGATTTCATAGTCTAGATTTTACGTTTACTCTGCGATAAGTGTAGGTAGCCGTTCTTAAAATATATGTTAAAAAAAGTCTCCACGAAGCTTTTTGGGTCGTCGATAAAAATTCTACTCTTGGAAATAACGACAAAAATAAAATGGTCGTAAAAATAAGAACCAGTACAAGATAAGTACTCTGCGCATTGCGGTTTTAAGAAAAAAATGTAATTTGAACTCTAAGATTTAGCTCTCAACGCGACAATTTTCACTATAATACAGGAAAACAGAATCATGTGTGGCAAATTCATAGTGTCAGTTTGCGCGTTGCGCCTATATTTTATTCAAAGCTCCGCACTTGGCGTCGTGTCGCAGAGTCGCAACCACAGACTGGGAGAGTTGCACGCTGTCGCTACCGCAGAACTCGCAGCGACTTGACGTAGTGACAAGACGCTCAGTTTGCGTTGAACAAATTTAATTCTAATAAAATTTAAACTACATGCGTTCTGTCTTCAAAATACATGAAAATGTAGGTATGTACTGAAAGAAAGAAACTTAAGGAAAAAGTACTCCCAAAATGGAACCGAGACAGCTTTTAAGTTAACAAGCCAAGAAACTCTAACATTCCGAACTATCACAGTTCTTGGCAACTATTCAAGCGAGTTTTTAAACCAGCTTCTTCTATCTTGCGGGAATATTGATCTTGGTGATGTAGAGCTCATTTTTCTGCGATATGCAAAACATACATAGGTATATTGTATTAAATATCGTCCCATTTACTTCATATTGGGTTGATCCCAACTGTCTTCCAAGCCATTTCTTGGTGCGTCATGCGCGAATTACCTTCGTCGCTGTGATGTGTTGTAAAAATCGTGTAATATGTATTCTTGTTTCTTTTGAAAATGCTTACTTATTTTCGGCTGCAAATGAGAACTTTGTTATCTACGAGTTATTTATTTCTTCAAGAAGTATTGGACGTGATATGCATCGGTGAATCTGTTGTAAAATGCGTAGTTTGGTATTGATACTGTACCTAATTCTGAAAAGTCAAAAATATAACAATATTCCATTGGTTACAATTATGATGCAGCAGCGTTCTCTATGCATTTTACCACCATACTCGATCGCCAACCCGCCTGCCAAGCGTGGCGATTGTGGCAGGGGTTTTGGGGGAGGCCTATGTCCAGCAATGGACGTCTTTCGGCTGAAGTGTGTGTGATGTGATGATGTTCAATAATATTGACGTGGTTATAAATGTAGATAGGATGGTCACAAATTAACACGCAAAGGCCGCACCGGCATCGGCTGCCGAGGGCCCTCCGTGCACTGTACATCAATTAGTAACATCACGCCAGTATTCCTCGACAGGTTAAGCAGAGGTGTATGTTTGTGCTTGTGTGTAGCATTTAGTAAACCTAAATTCAGTCGGCGGCGGCGATTTCTCGTGTCTGGCCCTGGTCCAGGCCATGGTACGGAGCGAGAGTGCATGGGTAGCCGTCACCTCCTTCTGCGAATCAGTGATGCTCGCGAAGAGGGAGCGGCGCACGTGAGGGAGGGGCAGCATATGCGCCCTCACGGCCCTAGCCTCCGCAGGAGACGCCTTGGGCATCGAGAATCCCAGGTTGATACCCGGCCACCGTAGGCGTGGGCTTGCGGACGAGTAATGGGTAGCTCGCTGTCCGGTAAGGACCAAGCCCAGGTCGACGGCGCGTTGTGTTCCACGCGCGCCTCAAAGATATGTTAGCACAAACCGATGGGGCCCGCAAGGGCCGATGCTTGCCAGGGGTGCGGGTTGTTCGAAAGAGATACCGCCGCCCCTGGCACATAGGCTACTGACGGAATACGGGTGGGTTTTAGTCTGACACGCCCTCCTGCTCCACCCAGAGCGGGAGAAGTTATTTGATGGTTTCCCACCCAAAAAAAACCTTAATTCAGTCAGTTATGTATAATAACTCCCATTTAATAGTAGGTGAGCCTATTGCCATCAATAGGACACAAATGTAGGCTGCTATGGAGAAATTCCTGATAGAAAAATCCCATAAACACCTTACCCGGGATAAATTGAACTGAGGAATAAATATATATCAACAGTTGACAAATATCACTTGAGACTGATACACATTAACGAAGCATAAATGAATGCTTGTTAATTGATAATCTTTTGTTGCTGAAACTGATGGTACATTATTAATACTGTATAAAATACCAATTCACCAACATCTGCTTAGCCTTTTCCCGACTGTGTTGGGGTCGGCTTCCAGTCTAACTTCGATGCAGCTGAATACCAGTATTTTAGATGAAGTGACTGCCTGTCCGTGTGGGTGTGGGTTTCTTCCCGTGGGTGTCGTAGAAGGCGACTAAGGATCTTACTAGAGGATGGGCAGCAGCGTTCTCTGTGCATTTTATCACCATACTGCGATCGCCAACCCGCCTGCCAAGCGTGGTGATTATGGCAAAACCCCCCCTTTTGAGGGAGGCCTATGTCCAGCATAGGATGTTTTTCGGCTGAAATGATGATGATGATGACTGCCTGTCTGACTTCCACAACCGATACCCCTCGATAAGACTTGTTGTCAACACTTTCGACAACCCGTGACGATTTTCAAAGATCCACAAATGACAGCCGGAACCAACGGCTCCGTGCTTTCCGAGGCACGGAGACCCTCTTCCTTTGTAAAATAGTCACCACTCCACGGACCAACCGCGGCAAGTGTAGGTTAAACTAATCCGAATGAACCGTACTCCTGATATTAATGCATTAGGCATGATAATATTGTAATACTAATAGCACAACATTAATATTAAGTAGATAAATTGTCGTTGCAAACATCATTAAAACTTCCAACTTGTTTACGAAATGTCATAACTACTTATGCATCATTAGTTCTATAATTGACCGTTATTTGAACATGTTAATGTTTAACAGGTAGTCATTCATTAAAATACGTAAACACGCTCAAAATCAACGCATAATTACTTACGAGCTAGCCATAAATTTTATTCGGTTCACTCACTTGACATTAAAGCATATTTTGAAATGATAACAATTTTTTCTAACCCACTGGATTCACTGAAAACTGGCCGGTTTTAATTCAAGAAAAAAACAGAAAAGAAAACCATTGCAATCAACACCGATTTTAAAATTTGAATTCTCTTTAACTGGGCGCGAAATTCATCAGACCGTTACGAAGATTTTTTATTTGAAATCACTTTTTAATACTTCAGTAATGTTGTTGTTTATTCATTTGCACTATTTTAATTGATATTACATTTTAATAATAATAATTGTATTTCAATAATGTATTAAGGTCAATGTTTACAATTCAAAACAAGTAATTAATTGGTTTAAGGACACAAATAACACGATAAACGCACAAAATACATTAACTTTATATAATTTAGAATAATTTAGCTACTAATCTGAATGTAGGCTTCCTCTTTAGTTTTCATGAGACGGTAGAACGGTAGGTAAGGCATGATGAAGTGGATGGTAATCTTAGCCATTATATCTTCTAATACTACCTTCTGTCCTTGACTTCGTTCACGTGAATCGTACAGATACACAATGTACTAAAATAACAACAGATTTTTATAAAACTGCCTCTGCATTGCATCGATTGCCGGCCGTACTACTTCGTGTTCGCTTAGCGTTCCTTCAGATTTTATTCCATTTTCCTCCTAAGGATAATAGCGTGACGTTAAAAAACCTATTTTAGTCTTTCTGAAGAATTGTGTTATCAAATGCAAAAATATTTACTCAAACCCGACCGGCATTTCCAGAGACTAACGCGTTAAAATTAACTTCAGATTTATTATCGTTGTATAGACATAAGTACCTACCAATGGATTTTCGTAATATAAGAGTTTCATAAAGGAAATTTGTTGAAGATTGGAGAGCTATTAAAACCTTCCTTGCTTCATTTCCTCAATATCAATCGCTTGAAGAAAATGTTTAATATCTTTTGATATATTAGGGCCATTTTTTTAAGTACCTCATATTTTATGATCTACTATTTATTTGAAGCCGTTCATTGCTTCCTTTGGGTTTCAAATGATAAAAAGCAGCCTCAAGCACCCTTTAATTATGTTAATCTTCATATCGGAAACTAGGTATATCGTTATATTACGGAGGCAGCTACACCAAAAAAAGTACCAACTATACCTACAATTAGGAAAATGTATTCTTAAGCTTAATGTACTTTTGACGTAGGTATTAGTTCATAAAACTGCTTAACAATTCATTTCCTTCACTTAACTACGAATATCCTTTAAAATAAATCGAAATCAAACCATTAACAACTGATGCATGATATATGTAATTTAAATTAACACTTTAATTTCGACAGTCAAACATCAATCAAATATTATGTTATAACTAATTGTCGTGTCAGCTGTATGTACACGCTTAACACGGAGTTAGATTGCACGTAATTATGGAGTATCAACTACCAGTATAGTTTATTAGGCGAGTAGTTATCTATCATGAAATATTTTATTACATGCATTGCGTGTAAGTAATCTTCTCATTTATAGTTTAACGCTAACATTAAAAAGCGTAGGCTAAATCATTTTTTTTATGATAGGTATTGTTCTTAGAAATATAAAAATATCTATGCTATTTTGGTTGATGTAGTACCTACAGGCTGGCAGGGACATCAAATCTACTGTTTGATTGAAGAGGACTTAGATACCTACACGGTCAAAATGTGTGGCGGAGCATTTCTTTTTTAGAACTGTTAAAAGGCCCGACAAAGTTAAGGAGCTTAGTTCTTGCACGAGTGCCTGACATGAATAGCGTAGCAATAAGTCTCATATCGCCAATATAAACTAAATTGTGTGATATATTGCAACGATAGGTAATAACAAGAAACCGTTAAATATAAAAATCTTTGTACTGGGGAATATCTATTAATATAATAAAATTAACCTGTCAATAAAGTTTACGTGATTTAGCGTTTTTTCTTGTTATATTGACATATTTTAGTTCTAGAATATTTTCAGGAACATTAACAATGCAGAGTAGGTAAACCTTCGAAAAAGTGCTGTTTCAGTAACTGACATTCAACAAAAAATGAAATGCAGTAGACGTGCAAGTCATTCTCGAAACTTCAAAATTGCACACTACTGAAAAAGTAAGAAAAACCCCGTGGAAAAACCTCTTTTAATTCGTTTGGCGTCGTTTAAAGCTTTTACAAATTATAACAACTATGGTACCCAGTTGTCAAATAACACCACCCAGGAATGTTCCCATCGTTAGGATATCAGCATCACGTCCTATAATTATGATCTTTAGGTCCTCGATGCTCGTGAGGGCCCTCAGCATTTAAATACCTCTTTGTGTTCGCTTCGTATAGTCGAAGTCAATTTGGGACTAAAATATACGCATTTAGAATCCATAACGCAAATATACATTGGAATGTTTTCTTGAAAATCGTAGGCGTTTAGTATAATGCTAATTGGGTTTGGATATTAATCGGAATGCAAGCGTAGTTTTCTGTCTAAGAATAGGGTTTATTTTTCCGACACACACGACATTGATTTTATTCCACGTATTTAATAATATATTTCTGAAGAAGGAAATATCAGCAGCAACATTTTGGTTTCTTTTTGCATTGACACAGTTCGCTGCAAAAACTTTACCTAAATTTTGCAGTGAACTGTGTACTATCTGGAAACGACATGTTTTGAGCCAAATTGATAAGGTCGTTGATGAGAACGATAAACCCTGTTTCAGCTATCATTAGCCTGTAGTGACTCAAATTGCCGGTTTATCTGAAAATATTGTATTCTTTGCCATTTTATAAAATAGCGCAGAACTTGACTCGTACGGTCTTATACCAGCGCCAAGCTTACCCAACATACCTTACCTCGCGGATTTCCCATCATTTCTTATGGTTCCGGCACAATAATCGAAGTATCACCATGTACTTTAAGGAGTTATTAAACTTACGCAATTCTCTTTCTTCGCAGATACAATGGCCACGGGGACAATATACCTGGCGCTGGCATTGTGTTGTGCCATAGAGGGCGTTCAACTCAGCTACCGACCGAACCCAACGCAACTCTTCCTTGAGAACCCGAGTTTGCATCTGTCTGGCCCTGGAGCTGCCTTCGCAAGAGTTGCAGCGTATGGACCACAACCAGACAGATTACCTGTCTTTGGATTTGGGTGAGAAAAAGATATGAAGAATTTCAAAGTTCGACCTAATTTATGAATAGGCTATTTTGATTTGTAACAGTTTTCGAAATATACATTATAATATAAAGGTACAATAGTTCTTTCAAAATTGTAACTAACTTACAAGCACTTGTTAGTATTTCACCATGTTAGTTTTAAATAAACGAAATATTTGAATGTTGCTTTTGGAACAAAGTGGAAATGTGAAATGTGTTAAATTATTTTCTTGTACAGTCTAATTGAAATTTATTGTTCTAAATGTGTGTTACGAGAATATGAAGTATGAGTTTATTATTTTCATTTCATAATTAATGCGGGATTCATGCATTGTTACTTTGTGATATATAATTATGTTATTTAAAACCTGTAAGATACGTAATTTTACACCTACGTACTATGCACTTGCATAACGAAAATGTTATTCATTTTCCCAAAATCACTTTGTCAAACTGTATTTTTCATTCCTAAAATTGAGTGTATAGTTAGTAGAGTGTGTAGTTATATTTGTGTAATATTCATCCCGCGATTGTACATATTTCATACTTCGTATTCCAGTACCCTGTTTATCGTCTGCACAATATACAATATATGTACCTAGTGAATGTACCAACTGTGAATAACTTTCCCTCGACTGTAACAGACAGACGCCTGTCTGAAATTTGTCCCTACAATTCTCTATTCGCACATATGCACTGGTTGTTAATTTGTCTTTGTGTCGCATGTACTTGTTGTAAAATGCACTGATTCTGTCTACAGCCCGACGATTGAGCCCGACTACCTTGGACCCACGATAAGGTTACTTGATATTCATGTGTTTGACTAACACTAATAACTAAATAACGATTAATTAACTTATTATTATGTTTAGTTGGTTTAATACTTGTTAACGAAACTAACTATTAACGAGGCTAACAAATTAGAACTTAGCACCTACCTACTAATATTAAAACGTTTTGGGATTATAAATATTTTGGCACATTAACTATCTCTGCGCAGAATTGCACGTCAATTAATTACCCTGTTGTTGCGTGAAATAAGGACAAACCAACAAACACACTTTCGTATTAAATCCTATCTTGCTATCCTACTCCTTGCTGTCCTACCGCATGTTTGGATGTTTGTTATTCACTCACGCAAAAACGGCCGAACGGATTTGGATGATTGGTACACAGATAGCTTATTACCTGGAATAACTCATAGGATCCTTTTTTTCCCGGTAGTACCTTCTCGTGCGATAATATCCAATACCCACGCGGATGTAGCCGCTGGCAAAAGATAGTGTATAATAATAGTAAAGTACGATTTATGTAACCTAATTTATTGCTAGATATATTTAAAAAGGGTTTCAGAAAAAAGTATTAAGTTTAATGTTTTTATAGGCTTATCACATTTATTTCATTTGAACACGTCTAAACCTCACACAAAATAAATAATGTACAGAGGCCAGCACATCAAGCTACCCCAATCTGTCAAATTTCTTTGATAGTTTTTCAACTTTATCACAAAGGAATAAGGTTCATATTCAATTGGGAAATTTGACAGTTTGGGATAGCTTCATCTGCTGGCGTCTGTACTGTGAAAATGATTGCCTGTGAGAAAAAATTGTGTTCATACATCAACCTGTTTTAACCAGACCTTTTTATCTCCACACTATTTTCATAACATACATATTTAATACTTACGTATGAATACTATTACAGAAGGTGTGAATAACTTCTTTGTAAACAACTAAGCCGTCAAATAAAGTTATGCGAAATATTACTTCGTGATACAGCTCCTTCTCAGATCGTTATAAGTATGGTAGCTACTTGTCTACGTGTGTTATCTAGAATTCGTTCTTGGAAAAGTGAAAGAGTTTAGACATTTTTCAGTGTCGTTTTGCACATTTACTACCACGTACGAACCTATATTAAAAGGCTGGCCTCTTTATTATATCACTGAGTTGTTCTCATAAAAAAATTATCAACCTTTTTTGTCCCACAAGTCACCTCCTTCAGCGAAGCAGTAATGCTCGCGAAGAGGGAGGCGGCGCACGTGAGGGAGAGGCAGCATATGCGCCCTCGCGACCCCAGCCGCCGCAGGATACGGAGACGCCCTGGGCGTCGGGAATCCCAGGCCGATTTCCGGCCACCGTAGGCATGGGCTTGCGGACGGCGAGTAATGGGTAGCTCGCTGTCCGGTAAGGACCAAGCCCAAGTCGACGGCGCGTTGTGTTCCACGCGCGCCTCAAAGAGATGTCAGCACAAAAAGTGATGGGACCCGCAAGGGTCGATGCCTGCCAGGGGTGCGGGTTTGTTCGAAAGAGACACCACAGCCCCTGGCTTAAGGGCTACTGAAGGAACACGGGTGGGTTTTAGTCAGTAAAAGTCTCACACGCCCTCCTGCTCCACCCAGAGCGGGAGAAGTTATTTGAAGATTTCCCACCCAAAAAAAAAGAAAGTGGGCAAAGAAAGGTGTTCCACTCTTCCTTGTGTATCGTCTTCTCCGGCCATTTTCCCATTAACACCTCTAAGGCATCACGCCAGTGTTTCCTAGTCTTCTCTTGGCGACGACGTCTGTCTTCTGGCGAAGCCAAGTCTTTTATGAGAAGAAAGAGACAGACGTCGGCTTCGCGTTGCAACTCTGCCTCATCTATCATATCAGTTTCTAATGAATTATCTGTAGATAATTGTAAGCCTATTGACAAAGAACGGAAATGCAATTTCTGGGTACAAAATCACAAACCACCCCTTTGTCTCCGCAGTATCGTACGTACTTACCTAAATGTTAACAGACATTCCGAATGTCCTACGACAACACTGTTATAATGAAGGTTGCATGTAGGTGGTTAACGTTACTAAAAGTCGCTTCACGCATTTGTAAAATATATTGATCTAGCTTCTGCTCGGGACTTTGTGTGCGTGAAATTTCCTGTATTAACATAAAATAATTTATCCCATGAAACTCAGCAATAGTTAAGCTTCCCATTAGTGAAAGTATTTTCGGAATCGGATCAGTGTTTCCGAAGATTAACATCGATACAGGGTGGTAGGAACGTCGACGCGTAAATTGTAACCGTAAATTCAGCATAAATGATACTAGAAGAAATATTAAGTAGGTACTGTTTCATGAATAAGTGCAACGTACGAGTATGTATGGTCAAAATGTTTGAAACAGCTGTTTGTTTTTAAATATCCGACGGAATTTTTTTACCCGCATCATTATGGCCTTGCCAACTTGTATACAAACTTATAAATTTAACTGCTGTATAATATTAGTAGGTTCAGATATAAATAAGCACATCTCCAAACCTGAACTTCACAAAGTGGATATTACTAACGCTCTAAATCAATTGCTGTCACCAAAACGTGCTATCAATTTACAAGCGCCAAGATTCTCTAAGAATTTCGTCCGACGCATAAGCACTGCACCTTTTCGGCACCACCTCGCCTCATCGGCTTGTCATCAACCAGACGTAAGCACGTACCATTGAGCACTTTGCCATTGCGATGGCCAACCTTTTGCTTATGGTTGGGTGAAAGGGGCGACGACCTTACGTTAGGGAGGCGTCACCGACGCTTTAACGTAAGCTCCGTTTACCAGCTGATCCCGATCTGACGCGATGCGTTACGATGCAGTATGGAGTTTCATGGAGAGTATACTAAACGGCCAAACTTGAGGCGATGCTGATCCGATGCAGTGTTTGATGTATGTTTGTAGAAACTAGTTAATGTACATATTTCAGGAAAAGTGAATGTGGAGATGGAAGTCTTTATTTTAAGGATGATGTATGTTGTGTATGGTGTATGATACACTTGTGGTGTATGTCGTAGCCAACTAACTTAATAAGCCTTTCAGTTAACAGCTTTGCCGTTTTACTAAGTGGCGACGTTCAACTGGGAGCCTAAATGATATTCATTATATGTAGGTTAGGTTGGAAATGTGATCAACCAAGCGTGAACCAAATTGATCATAAAAACTAAGCCAGGGCAGCCTGGCAAATGGTTTTGGCTAGGTTAGAACTGTGTCTAAACGAGAGGGTGCCAGGCGAGCGCTACTTCCAAAGGCTAGGCTTTATAACTGCATTGATAAAAGCTACTTCACTGCGACATGTACACACGTCTACACATCAAGCTATACATTTCCAGTATAACCTAATCTCGTATTGTATAGGATTTCCGTACAGTGCGAGATTAGGTAATACTGTAAATGTATAGCTTGATGTGCAGCCGTGTGTACATTATATTAAAATTGTAATATTGCTTTTGTAAAAAAGTTTTCATGAAAGTTGTAAATTGATATTTTACACTATGCGGATATTATTTATTCTTGAGAATCGCAAAAAAATGCATGTTTCACTAACTACCCGCCGAACAAAATAACTTAATATTGTAACCACCTAAGTATTGATGCAAATAACTTTATATTGATTTGCCTACATATTAACTTTCAAATGACCGCTTCGTCAACCATCAAAACTCATGGCTAAAATCCTCCTTATTGGTATAGTTTCAGCAACCCACCACCTCCACTGGGATCTAGAGTGGACCCGGCCACACAGACCTGTGGTCTTTCGCCCCCATTCTGTGCCAAGTCTCGGTACAGGGCTATCGATGGCTCATGCAACAACCTCCAAAGACCATCGTGGGGCATGCCCCAGACGCCTTACGGACGGTTGGCACCCTATAACTATGCTGATGGTAAGTACAATTTATTTGGGTTGGTTGATCGTCAATTTGCTATTTCTGACCTTTCTACAGTACCCGGCAGAAAAAGTTTCTCATTGTGGAGATGATCAGTTTAATAAATCAGTATTTTTTGTATTATACTTTTCAGATGTGATATGTGTCGCAATCTAAACACGATAAAACTTATTATCTCTTTTGTTTGCCCTTTAGTAATTTAATTTTGTTTGCCCTGTATAGTAATAAAGTACCTGTAAAGTTCTGTAGAGACAGCTAAATATTTGTTTTCATCAATAAATATACCCAGACAATAAAAAAAATATTGCGACAAGAAACTAGGCTCGCTATACGAATGTATATTCAACGTTGGCCCAATGTAACAAATGATTCACGAATGCATACGAGAAGGCTCCGTCCAAAGGGTCGGTGCTCGGTTTATATGCAAATATCTAAAATGCTCACGTTTCAGACATTTGAATGCCATTTCACTCGTCACTGACGTATCTGCATTATTGATGTTTGCCCACTTAATCTACAAATTGAGCGAAAGAGCCATTTTAAGGGGGATTGAGTCTGAAATTGTTCACGATCTTTGGAAGACTCTTTTATTGGATTTTTAAGGGTGCTCACAAGTTCTTGAATCAATTTATTATAAAGGAATTTCATTTGCATTCGGAATTAAAATTTTCTTTTTAATCGTTTTATTGATTTGTCCCGGTCCGTTGCCAATATTAAAAGGCTCTATTTTTAGCTTCCAGGCTTAGGCAATTAATTATTAGTAAAGTCGTATAGCTGTTTATGAGAGAGCTTTGGTTAATAATAATAAAAATAACCTATTACATCGTGTTACAAGACAAATAATAAATTTGTGAAGAGAAAAAGTATTTAATAGTAGTCATTGTCTTTGATTAATTAAACTTGTGTTAATTGAAACGGTTGATCAAAGCAATCATCAAGATTCAGGCAAGAGGGGAATTTTCAATTAATCGCAATATACTTAGCCTTCTACTCTGACTTAATAGTCCCTTCGCATGGTAATAAAACAGAAATATATTAAACGGTTAGCCACTATGGGTTCTTTAGTGAGCAAACGCTTTTAAACTTACACGAGCGTAGATAGTACGCGCGTAGCAAAATGCTTCGTATTAAGGACGGTTCGTAGCCCGTAGCTACGCGAGCTACGCACGTAGCGTGCGTGCGTAGTAGTAGTAGATACGCGTAGCACTTATAACCCAAAACGTGTTTCTGGTTTACCTTAAAGAAATAACTTAGAAAAGTACGTGTGCATTTTTTCCTATTTTCTGTCAACCATTTTATCCCGTATTTATCTCAGTATTGTAAGTCCCTTCCCTTCACAATAAATCATTTCCGCTGGATCCATTTCCAATAAGATAACTTCCTTCTATTTATCATTTACTTTCGGTTCCAGGGGATTGCCGCTGTTTTACTTTAGTTGGCGATGTTTTGATGAATGATTGTGACGCTTAGCAATTAATGTATTGCGCATATATGTATGTTTGGGATATGTTAATTTAACCCTAATGGCGCAGGATGTGAACAGGGTGAAGGGATGTAGGGATTTATGGGGGTGAAATATTCCCATAAGGTAGCAAGTGGAGCGACATAGATTATGTTTGCAGATACCGATACATTTGTGATGCTTTTGGAGGACTTATTATACAGGAAAACTTTATCCAGTGCGAAAACTGTAACCATGAATTCAGCATATCATTCTAGACCCCCTAGCGCAGAAATTTTTCGCCAGTTATCCAAAAAAATATCAGCTGTTTCATAGAAAAGTGCAATACCTACGCGGTCAAAATGTATGGAACAGCAGATTTTTTTTCCATAACTGGTGAAAAATTTCTGCGCTAGGGGGTCAAGAATGATATCCTGAATTCATGGTTTCAGTTTGCGCACTGGATAAAAACTTTCCCTGTTTAAAGAAGCTTGACCCACTATTCTGATTCGAATGTTTTGTTACCGTATAGCTTCATATGGTGTATACCATATCAAAAAAAGTTTAGTCGTAACGTGTTTTACAGTTTTTTTTTTGCAACGGACCAGATTAAGATCAAGGATTAGATTGGAATTAAAATTAGTTTGAAGAGTAAGCCCCAAGTCGTGCGGTGGTTTAAAAAGTTACAATTGGAAAACAAAATAAAACATCTGAAAATACTTGAAATAAGGAGATCAAGTTTTTATTTATTTTAATTCCGATGCTACAACAGTACCATCGGGATTCGTTGTATGTTCATGAAATTTCATAAAGCTTTCGTTTCCAGGTGTAAGCGCCATGCCACTGTCTAGCTCCGGACGTCCACTCCCGAACCCCCGAGACATCAGTCTTCGGCTGTTCCCAGACCGACAAATAGTCGACCCTATTTGGAACCTCAACACACAACAGTGGGGACAAATTGTAACTCACGACATGTCACTCACAGCTGGCGTAGTACAGTCCCGTAAGTTCTCACATTAATTTCTTGGCAGTTTTGTTTAGTAGGAAGTAAAACTTTTGTTTGATATCAACTTGTACACTTGAGTCTCAGGCTAGGAAGAAACGTGTATGTACTGCACATACTCAACTAGATTTCTTCCAATATAAGTAGGCGCAGGCAATATTATTAGTACAAGACATAGAATTACGAGTATTAGGGCAAATAATTCCAGGGTGATCAATTTCACTTACCTTGATTCCGACTCATTTGTTGTCAATTAGTAAACTTTTTGTTTTGATGAATAAAGCTATCAAGGCTTTTTATTTTTAACCCCCGACGCAAAAACGACGGGGTGTTATAAGTTTGACGTGTCTGTGTGTGTGTGTGTGTGTGTGTGTGTGTGTGTGTGTGTGTGTGTGTGTGTGTGTGTGTGTGTGTGTGTGTGTGTGTGTGTGTATGTGTGTGTGTGTGTCTGTCTGAGGCAACGTAGCTCCCGAACAGATGAACCGATTTTGATTTAGTTTTTTTTGTTTGAAAGGTGTATTAGTCGGGAGTGTTCTTAGACATGTTTCATCAAAATCGGTTCAGCCGTTTGAAGATTATCAGCTCTTTTCTGGTTGAAAAAGGGATTTTAGCCTCTGATCAACTCAAAATTTGGGATTCTATTACTTCAATGATATTAGACGAATAAAAAAACCTTGAACTGATGCTGGAGCAACACCTGGAATTTCCAGGAAACCCAAGTTATTCACCAACAAACAGCAGAAGTATCGTGTTTGGGCTCATTGAAAAGGTCTCAATGAATATATTATAGATAAATGGTGATTTAAGGGAGACATTAAGTTTAAAAAGCAAGAAATAAAAATTAAATTTAAAATTAAAAAAACCCCGACCCAAACAAAAACTCAAAAAAGTAAAAACTAATATTTATAGGCCTTTTAATTTTAACGTAATATTTTGATCAGGGCATTGTCAATTCGGGGGACGGCTAGGCCTCTGTTTGGCGTTTTCATTGACCGTCCCTCGACTTGACAATGCCCTGATCAAAATATTACGTTAAAATTAAAAGGCCTATAAATATTATTTTTTACTTTTTTGAGTTTTTGTTTGGGTCGGGGGTTTTTTAAATTTTAAATTTAATTTTTATTTACCACTATAGAAATATGCGGAACGGGGTGTTAAGTTCTCCAAACCTCTATAGAAAAGGGAGTATCCTCCGACTAGACGGGTACTGTGTCTAGTGGGCAACTGCGTGGCAGATATCAGGACGTTATATGTATGCTAGTTGCGCGGGAATCTCTGTTTGCTTGCGATGCAGACTTTTGCCTGACGTAGCCTTTTGACGCATAGTACGTATATGGATCTGGCATTGTAGATACTGCTACACTATTTAGACAATATTCATTCTCATTGCTTGCGTTATTCGTCACTTACACAGTTAAATACACACCCAAACGGAAGATTGATTTACGACTTGACTTCTCATTACTTGCACAAAATGCGTGTAAGTACGAATTTTTCTATCTTCCCGCATACTTATCTCTTTTGTTTACTGTACATTAGAGAACGTACAAAACGAGTAGGTGTAGATTTGCGGTAGGATTATCGGATTTCGTTCTAACAATGTTTGCTGCCGTGAAGTTTGGTGACAATAGTAAATGTTACTAAACGGATAATAAACTGTATCAAATAAATAAGAAAAATTGTGGAACTTTTTGTAGATATTTTTGTCGTGGTTGTGTTGAGAAGAAACTACAATGGCTTTAACAATCTTGGTTCTGTGTTTGTTTGAGGGATATAATCTCTATTCAGTTAAATTTGATTCCGAATATTGTGTGAACTTATATTATAATTGTGATAACTTATATTTTGATGGAAGATGTTATTTTCGACAACCAATCACAATAAGACCGCAGAATTTTGACCATATCGTTTAAAGTTTTTAAAGTCTGCAATTCTAATATGGAGAACTAAAATAACTAGGATAGACCTAAGTTAGAAGACCTCTTAGTTACTTAATTATCTTTACATGTGTAAATATTAATATCCTGCCCTTTTCCCTTATAATTTGATGTCGGCGTAACACGTTTTTTTCTTCTATTTTCCCCGGTCAGCCGTCACGCTATCATTCACTCCGTTTTCTTTCATATCATTTCTCACACAATATATCCACCTTTTCTTTGGTATTCCTCTCTCCCTATACAACCGCGTGTCGTTTTGCATCCTCGTCAAATTCAAGGAGGTAACTATGCTAATGATTCTCGACACGAATCAATAATAAAATAAGTAGGTTTTTTTTCCATATTTTCGGAAATCGGCATTTGGCTTTTTTTTTTCGGACACGCATGTTAAAACGTGGCCTGTGCGATACCGCACTATAACACACAACGATATAGTCGTGCAACACTGCCTACCGCATACGGAACGGGGCGATTCTGTTCTTTGAAAGAGGTGTTTTCTGAAATACTGGTAAACTTAAATAACTAAAAAAACAAGTATGTATTTATTCGTGAGCAAGTATCGTAATTTTATTTGATAATTTATGTCTTTCATAACAGCCTCCTGAAATTTGACGAGGATGCAAAATAACACGTTGTATATGTTCATAGATGGAGATCCATCAACATCTATTTAACCACTTTATAGTGGCATGCGTTTCTTTCTTCCTCACCACATCATACCAAGCCAAACGATTTCCTTTCAACTCTTCTATCACTGGCGCCACTTTCAAGTTTGAAAGTGGCCCCTTATATACTCATTGACCTTGACCTCCGCGGCATGTAATCTTTTTTCATCCGTTTCCTTCACGACTTATCCATACAGTACGACAGAAATTATCACAGATTTGTAAATTTTCCCCTTTAATTTAAATTTAATGTTCTTTACTAACTATTACAATTATTATTTTTCTACAGCCTTTTCTACTGAAGCTGAGAGTAAGTTTAATGTGTGTGTAAATGTGTTACTAAAAATATCATCAGTTTATTTCAATTTCATCTGTCTATAACATTATATGTGTCTCAATTTTTTATACTCGTAAGTATTTAATATGTATGTAATCACTGTCGCATGATTTTTAGATTGTTGACAGCCCGTAATTGGCTTATGTAAAATCCTGGGGCTTTATTATTATTATTGTATGAAAAGCCATACAATGCGAGGTCAGCTAAAACTGGAAATGTATACCTTGATATATCGCCGCGTGTACGTAATCATTAAGTTAAGCATTTATACGGTGTCAACATTCTGTAAACATACACCTAATCTTAGTTTTATGTTCTCAAAGAACGCAAATAAAAATCATTTTGAAATCGAGGAGCAAAGGAGATCGCTACAAAAAGTACTATTGTTATGACTACTCGACAGATCGCTACAAAAAGTACTATTGGTATGTATGACCTTTCTCGACAGCCAAACAAAAAAACAAAGCTGTTCGAATATCGATTGAAATGTTTGGACATTTCTTGGATTAATGAGACAATTTTCTATAACACTTATAGCGAGTCTTTTACGATTGATTGCTCAAATAGACGTTGTTGACAACGATGGACGCGACTTAATAAAACCTTATCTATTGTAGAGAAAATGGTGGATCAGCAATATCCGGAAAGGAAAATGGTTTCACAAAAATATTTCAGACAATTTCCTTGTTCTGTGGTGTTGCTTAGAAGAATTTTCGTTGCGATAAGCAACGAAAAATCAGAAAACTGAAAAAAAAAATGTAACGAATTTTAGGCTATATAATAATTAGATGATTATGTATTATTAGAATATTTTTCTGCATAAATGACAAATGCTTTTTTTTTTAAAGATTCTAAAGATTATTTATCACATATTTTTTTCACTAAATTCGATATTTGAGTGTAAAATTGGTAACGCAACATCTCATAACGTTGTAACATAACACCAGACGTGCCTTAAGAAAACTGCACGGTTCTAGAAAAAGCTTGAAAATCTTTTTGACCGATTCAAGCTTTAGTTTTTACCAACCCTAGTATCATCTACTTCAACATTTAAATCCTTTTGTACAGATAAGGAATTGGTGACGTGCTGCGACGACAATGGCCAATTGACTCCCGACGTGACTACGAACCCAGTGTGTGCGCCCCTGCTGATCCCACCCAATGACCCTGTACACTCCCCACAAGGAACCCAATGCATGAACTTTGTGAGGACTGGTACAACAAGGGATAGAGGATGCACAGCTCCTAATGCTCCTGCTGAACCGGTAAGAAATAAGAAAAGTGACTTTAATTTAATTTATAATATATAATGTATTTATAAATGTAAGACACGGTGGGTTATTATTATTGTTATGTGCGCGTAAACGCCAAAAGGCGGCAGTGCTAGACCATCATATCTACTAATTACATAATAAATACACTTTCAATCAAATTCTGAATCCTTTTCAAGTAAATTGCTAATCCAGTGCTTCATATATGTTCGAAAAAATTGTCTGCTTACAACGTAAATAACACAATGAATTGTGTTTAACTATCAAAATGAACTACTGTTAGTGTGTTACGCATTCACCCCGCTGGATGTGAAAAAAAGCGTTGCATTATGAATACATAACAAACCACAAAAGTAAAAAAAAAAACATAACTTTAATTCTATATTTTTAATTTCAAGCTTTATAGTTTGTTTTTTACTTGAGTCTACTTAAAATTCCATCTGGAACCTTCGTTTATTTTGTGTTTTTGCTGACGCACTAAAGTGGTTGGAACTAGCCACTCACAATGCTCCTGAGAAAAATAGAATAGCCTTTTTCAGCTAAGGGTCTGAAGGCAAATATTTACTCATTATATTCAGACCAAAAATAAAAGACGCTTTATATTCTTGTTTGATAGGGCTTACAATAAATTCTTATCATGCGCAAAACGTACAGTCTCATCTTCCTAAGCTCGTCTTTTCCTAACTTTTCTAAAGTCAGTCTATCTAGTTTAGTTAAATTGTGGCCGAATAAAAAGACAATATTTATAACTAGGTATTGCTAGCGACTTCGCTCGCGAGAATGTCGGAAATGATCCCACGGGAACTTTCTACCGGGGTAAAGTACGAGTATCCTATTACTAACCTAAGTGATAGTCTACTAGTGCGCGTTTCATCGAAATCAGTTCGGCATGAAAGGTAACGAATAGACAGACAAATATAATCAATTATTTATTCATTATGTGGACTCTGAATTCTAACAGAGTATCTAATAATAGTTTAAATATTGAAATTAACTGTTATTCGGGCTCATGGCTTTTTAAGAATAAGGTTTTTGAAATAATAGTCACTTTATCATGTACTCACTTATATTTGACTTTCTCCAACACACAGAACCAAATATACTTAACAATTCACGCTAGGTAACTTTAAAAATAAAACTCGAGCGTTAGTACTAGTACATCGACGTCTTAGGCACGACTGAGCTCGCAAGACTGGCACGACTACCCAAGTGGCGTTTTCCCGCCATTCTCTTCCCGCCATCAACCGGCAGTGCGCTGTCATTCGTTAGTCGCGCCATCTACGAACTCAGTCGGTACTACCATAGTCAAAACAATACTTATAATGTTAAAACGATTAAATCTAAAAGCCTACTTATTAAAATGCGATATAATTTACTATTGATAACAGTCGGCCATCCAAGGTACATTATACGTCCTCGTGTAAAGATAATCCAAACAAAACATAAACTTAAGTTTTCAATGACAATAAATAATTGAATAAATTAATGCATTACAATACTACAGTCTTACAGTATTTTTTTTTTTTTTAATCTATTTTATTAAGTGTACTTATAGAAAATAAAGTTACAGATTTATTACACATTTGTTTTTATCTCAACATTGATTATTATTACAATCATAAATTATAATTTTGGGCAGTATTTCATGGCCCACTATAATTAGTAATGAATGAGCGATATTTCATGGCTCAATGTACATACGGGCATTATTTCATGGCTCGATGTACATATACGGGCATTATTTCATGGCCCATTTTAACGGCATTATTTCATGGCCGGTTTTGACCTCAGTAGACATTATTTCATGGTCTAAGGGTCTGAAAGGATTTACAGTAACGGGCATTATTTCATGGCCCAGATACTGAAAAAGTAAACCTGCGGGTAAAACTGGAATAAGTTAGGTTTGGTAATCACACAATCAACATTAAATAGTAATATTAACATTTCATGCAAGAATTGGGTTATTCGCTGTCATTGCCAGACGATTCGTCATGTGGTCTATTAAAGTTCAACCAGGCCTTAATTTTGTCACTTGCAACAACTGTCGAATGAGACCGGTTAGATTTTCGGGTGAGGGGAGTGTCCTCAATTTGGTACCGATCGAAATCGTAAACTTTTGTTATTCGGTAGGGTCCCTGAAATTTCGGAACAAGTTTTTTACTATTTCCTGTAGCTGGGACTTGTCGTTCGACCCTCACCAGATCACCTACTTTATATTTTGGAACTGGGCAGTGCTTTGCATCATAAGCTTTCTTTTGGGACTCTTGATAGGAATTGACATGCGAGTTGATTTCTTCCCTAATTTGTGATAGGTCTTGGTTGTTAGAAGGACCAGATAAGTCACCCGAGAGTTCGGATACAATTCTACAGTCACTTGGACCCGATGGCCTTATACCGAACAGAGCCTCTGACGGTGTTCGATTTATGCCCTTGTTGAACGTATTGTTCATGCCCCACTGAACATCAGGTAGATGCTCATCCCATTTATTATCAGGAGAACCAACACACTTTGCAGTCAAGGCATCAACAAGTGTCCTATTATAGCGTTCCACTTGACCATTGGCCCTAGGGGTAGACACAGCGTTCAGCACATGTTTGATGTTCTTTTCGATCATAAACCTTTTGAAGTTTTCACTTGTAAACGAGGTTCCACGATCCGTTATGACCCTTTTAGGGACACCAAACAAACCAAAATACTCCCGGAAAACCTTTATAGAGGTAGAAGTCTTCGTGTTTCTTACGGGTTTTAAATAAATATACCGAGTAAATGCATCAATCAGAGCTAAAATATACATATTTCCTCTCGCACTGCGTATAAAGGGACCAACATGATCTGCGTGGATAGTGTCAAAGGGAATATCAATCTTTGGTATAGGATGTAAAGTACCGGGTTTTTTCCCGCCAGAAACTTTTGAATACGCGCATTCTAGACAAGAGCTAACATATTTCTTTACAAAGTTACGCATCTTTGCAAACCAAAATGTCGCTTTGATACGTTCCAGAGTTTTGTCGAGTGCAAAGTGGCCTATATCGTCGTGATTTTGTTTCACAATCTGCCATCTTACCCCTTTCGGCACGACCCACCTATCGCCCTCACTAGTTACCCTAAAAAGCCTATCATTCTTCAACTTGAAATTTGATTTAACGTCAATTACGTCAGCAAATTGCGGATCTTTTAGAATTCCAACGATCCTTTGAATCTCAGTATCTGCGCCTTGGACTGTAGCTAACCAATCACAATCACTAACGACCATAACAGCATGAGCCTGCTGCATAGGGTTCCGGCTCAGTGCATCGACATGAGCCATGCGATGACCGGCCCTATACTCGATGCAAAAATTATATTCCTGCATCTGTTCCCACCACCTAGCTACTCGTGGAATCATATCTCTCTTCTGAAAGGTTGCACGGAGAGAGTTGCAGTCGGTAATAATTTTAAAAGGGATGCCTACTAAATACACGCGGAACTTCTGCAAGGAAGAGACTACGGCAAGCGTCTCCAAGTCGTATGACGAGTAGTTTTGTTCCTCGGGCGTCGTTTGCCTACTAAAATACGCGATTGGCTTGAGCACATCGTCCTTATCCCTTTGAAACAAGATACCTGCCACTCCAATCTTACAAGCGTCCGTATGAAGCTGGGTATCTGCCTTCGGATTGTAGAGGGCTAAAATGGGACGTTGTATGAGCTCTTTTTGTAGACAACGGAATGCGGTTTCCTGATCCGTGCCCCATGACCATTTGGAGTCTTTCTTCAAGAGTTGTGTTAGAGGTTTTGCTATTACAGAAAAGTTTTTGACAAATCTGCGGAAAAAGCTAGACAGCCCAAGAAACTGGCGAACATTATGTTGGCTCTGAGGGGTTGGAAACAGTTTCACAGCCTCTATTTTCCTCTCACCAGGACGGATGCCACTAGCAGATATTTCAAAGCCCAAAAATTCGACCGAGCTACAGAAAAAGAAGCACTTGGAAAGCTTTAATGTAAGGCCAGCATGTGCGAACAGGCGCAACACTGACTCTAATCTGAACATTCCTTCATTGATATCCTTTGAAGGAATAATCACGTCGTCTAAGTAGGCCAGGGCTTCCTTATGTCGTAATGACCCAAGGACTTGGTTCATAATACGTTGGAAGGTGGCCGGGGCGTTTGCGAGGCCAAATGGCATACGATTGAATTCGTAATGACCATCTGGCGTCACGAACCCAGTTTTATTTTTGTCTGCTTCCCGAATTGGTATCTGATAATACCCTGAAGCAAGGTCCAATGTTGTGTAATATTTATTACCAGAAAGGGCATCCAGCTGATCATCAATCAGTGGCATGGGATAGTTTTCCCGCACAGTTTTTTTATTAAGGGCACGATAATCTATGCATAAACGAAGTTCACCAGACTTCTTCCTAACCACTACAATAGGACTTGCGTAACATGAAGTTGATGGTCTTACGATGCCATTTTCCAATAATTCAGAAACCATTTCCCTAACCTTCTCTTTTTCGCTGATCGACAAACGATAGGGTCTATAGACGACTGGTTCGTTGTCTTGGAGATCTATAGACATATGACCAGCTGTGGTGCTCCCTAATTCTGATAAGTTAAAAGCAAAACAGGATCGATACTTATTCAATAAATTGACCAGTTGGATTTTATACTCGGCAGTAAGTCCATCTTCCAGATTTAAATCAGCTTCAGTAATAAACTTAAAGTCCTTGCTGACAGTTGAAGAAACGTTCAGAACTTGCAAACTAGACTCTTCCTGAGCCACACGACCACGAGCAATCAGGAAATGTTTTGGAAACACCAATGGTGTTGACGAAGTGTTACTGACAACGATCTCTCCTGTTCCACATTCTCTCATCTGGAATAGTCCAGCGGCTACTAAGTAGCGAACACCCTTCTGATACCTCAAACCTCCATCAACAAATATGTCGCCCTGATATGGTGGATCTGTATACACGTCCACAACAGTATGACCCAAAACTTCGAGGGAATCTTTACAGAACAAACTTATTTTGCTGTTAGGTACTATATATTGGTGCACAAGTTCAGATATTTCCAAGGAATCACTTGTTTTACGAATGACTACATGTGGTTGCTCCGTAAACGTTTGACCTATTAAAAGGGGCACATGCATCGTGTCATCCGCGATTATCAACAACTCGAGATCAGCCTCCACCTGATCAATAATTATCTGGACTCGCTGTTTACCTATGCAAGGGACGACCGAATTACCGAATCCTCTTAATACTGGAAGATTACTGACACTATAACTCGAACCTATATTTCGAAATGCTGACAACCTAATCATTGAGCATTCACTCCCAAAATCTATGAACGCGGTTGTGGAATAACCGTTAACAGTAGCAGTTTTGAAATATTTTTTGTTTGACTCCGATACCGGGGTGGTTATTTTTGAAGAGTTTACTGCAACTATTTCACCCCTATCCTCTACTCGCATGACCTTTTTTTCTTCAGAAGTCGGCAGTTTAGCGTAACACTGTTCCAACTCATGACCTATTCTATTGCACCGACTACACTTCTTAACGGGTTGTGTGCACTGAGACGTAATATGACCGTCCTTTTTACAATTCGAACAACGTGGAGGCCTAGGGTTAGAGCTATTTGGGTGTTTTTGAGGTTGACCTTTAGTTAATTTACGCTCGTTGTTGAATTTTATATTTCGAGCATTACGCAAATACGAAAGAAGTTTGTTAGGGTCATCAAACTGAGCTGCCTCAGCCCCTAATCTAACCGACCGGTCGTCGATGCCATGCAAAATGCATTCAACTGCCCTTTTTCCAGTTATACCACACCTATTGATTAGGGACAGTTTTTCATAATAATACTCTTCTAAGGAGTCCGTGAACCTAGCCCGCTTGGCCAACATATCGCTTAGCATTTGGCCATAATTTTCTTCCGATGGGAAAGCAGCTAAAAGTTTCTCCTGCCATTCAGCCCAAGTAAACAGGACCGACGGAAGACCTTCGTACCACCTTTGTGCTATACCCTTTAATTTTGGTAATGCAAAATGAATTGTTTGCTTCTCCGACCACCCATAAATCGTTGCGCACTCATTTACTTTATGAAGCCACATGGTCATTGTCTGTTCCCGTTTACTTGGGTCAAACTCGGGAATCGTGTTGTTAAAGGACCCTAATTTATCTGCACTATTACTAGACATAGATTTTAAAACATTAACAAGATCCAAAAGAGTAGGTAATCCTTGTGGAGAAGTTGACTCACCCGTGGTCTTAACTTGAGTTCCGGCTGGTACGTCTCTCACCGCACTGGCCCGCGGTTGCCTTACTGGACTACGCGAACGGCAGCTCCAACGGCTTGGTGAGTGGCAGCTTGTACGGCCAGGTGAAAGACGCCCTGATGCAGCGCGGCTCGATGCTCGGCGGTCCGTGCGGCTCGATGCTCGGCGGTCCGTGCGGCTCGATGCTCGGCGGTCCGTGCGGCTCGATGCTCGGCGGTCCGTGCGGCTCGATGCTCGGCGGTCCGTGCGGCTCGATGCTCGGCAGTCCGTGCGGCTCGATGCTCGGCGGTCCGTGCGGCTCGATGCTCGGCGGTCCGTGCGGCTCGATGCTCGGCGGTCCGTGCGGCTCGATGCTCGGCGGTCCGTGCGGCTCGATGCTCGGCGGTCCGTGCGGCTCGATGCTCGGCGGTCCGTGCGGCTCGATGCTCGGCGGTCCGTGCGGCTCGATGCTCGGCGGTCCGTGCGGCTCGATGCTCGGCGGTCCGTGCGGCTCGATGCTCGGCGGTCCGTGCGGCTCGATGCTCGGCGGTCCGTGCGGCTCGATGCTCGGCGGTCCGTGCGGCTCGAAGCTCGGCGGTCCGTGCGGCTCGAAGCTCGGCGGTCCGTGCGGCTCGAAGCTCGGCGGTCCGTGCGGCTCGAAGCTCGGCTGTCCGTGCGGCTCGATGCTCGGCGGTCCGTGCGGCTCGATGCTCGGCGGTCCGGGTTGCGGCTGCTCTGCTCACTTCGCTGTCGGGCCTCCGGGTTGCAAGGCCGTTGACTCAGCCGTTTGCCTGAGCGGGGACTATCCCGCTTTCGAGGCTGCACCGGTTGATCTGGTGAGCAACGACTCAGGCGCCCTGTTGACCGACGGCACGGCCGGCTGCGTGACCGACTCACATCCCGTCTGCAGGATTGCCGTCTTCCAGGACTGCGTGACCGTCGGTTAGCATTTGGTGAGCCCGTCGGATCCGTCGGGGTGTAGACAAGACGTTCTCGATTGTCCCCCTCCATGGGAAGGCCCTGGAATTTTAATTATATCCCAAAGAATTCGTTCTTTAAAACAGATTATAAAATAAAAGAATTAGCGCAACATGGAACATAACACAGGCACGTTATATACATAAAATTACCTAAAGTATTTAAATGGATTTTATAAACCGACAAAGCATGAGTAAGCCATCTGTCAATACTTAAATAGCGGACATTGGCACAAAGTATATTGTAAACACAAGATCGAACAACTATCGCCAATACTAAGACAACCATCCTTTAATAAAACTCGTGGTTGTATAGCATCAATTAAGTAAAAGTACTCAAAAAGATTTTGTAGAAACCTTTATGTATTAAAATAAATCAAATTTGTAAAACTTCGTTACATGCGCAATAATTGGTAGCAGGATATTGAACAAAATAGCAGAATTTATATTCTTATGACGTAGACGGTAGGACGCTTCATTACGGCAAAATTAAAAGAAAAAAATACTGACTTTTTACTAGCCAAGAACCAAAATAATTGTAAAGAATTTAATAACATATTATGAGGACAAATAAAATGTCATTATAGTTTAATACCCCTACTGGTAGATAATTAAGGTTAGAAAATATATTTAACTGGCCAAACAGGGATCTTTATCCCACTTCTGAGATGTGGACTCTGAATTCTAACAGAGTATCTAAATATTGAAATTAACTGTTATTCGGGCTCATGGCTTTTTAAGAATAAGGTTTTTGAAATAATAGTCACTTTATCATGTACTCACTTATATTTGACTTTCTCCAACACACAGAACCAAATATACTTAACAATTCACGCTAGGTAACTTTAAAAATAAAACTCGAGCGTTAGTACTAGTACATCGACGTCTTAGGCACGACTGAGCTCGCAAGACTGGCACGACTACCCAAGTGGCGTTTTCCCGCCATTCTCTTCCCGCCATCAACCGGCAGTGCGCTGTCATTCGTTAGTCGCGCCATCTACGAACTCAGTCGGTACTACCATAGTCAAAACAATACTTATAATGTTAAAACGATTAAATCTAAAAGCCTACTTATTAAAATGCGATATAATTTACTATTGATAACAGTCGGCCATCCAAGGTACATTATACGTCCTCGTGTAAAGATAATCCAAACAAAACATAAACTTAAGTTTTCAATGACAATAAATAATTGAATAAATTAATGCATTACAATACTACAGTCTTACAGTATTTTTTTTTTTTTTAATCTATTTTATTAAGTGTACTTATAGAAAATAAAGTTACAGATTTATTACACATTTGTTTTTATCTCAACATTGATTATTATTACAATCATAAATTATAATTTTGGGCAGTATTTCATGGCCCACTATAATTAGTAATGAATGAGCGATATTTCATGGCTCAATGTACATACGGGCATTATTTCATGGCTCGATGTACATATACGGGCATTATTTCATGGCCCATTTTAACGGCATTATTTCATGGCCGGTTTTGACCTCAGTAGACATTATTTCATGGTCTAAGGGTCTGAAAGGATTTACAGTAACGGGCATTATTTCATGGCCCAGATACTGAAAAAGTAAACCTGCGGGTAAAACTGGAATAAGTTAGGTTTGGTAATCACACAATCAACATTAAATAGTAATATTAACATTTCATGCAAGAATTGGGTTATTCGCTGTCATTGCCAGACGATTCGACGATTCAATTATAATTTTACATTATTCATTAAAAAGTTAACTTTGAGTCTGAGTAGGTATTACATTTTTTTTATTGCATTGTCCTACTCCCAAAAATAAGCTACGCTCATCAGTAAAATATTTTTTTTGTTACCAGATAACAACAGTTACAGCTTTCATGGACTTATCGCTGGTCTACGGTAGCAGCATTGGTCAGGCCAACCCCATCCGTGCTTTCCAAGGTGGCCGTCTGTTGACCAACGTGAGGGAAGGTCGGGAGTGGCCCCCACAAGACCCCAACGTCACCATTACCTGCGAGTCTGCGCAATCAATCACTGAACCTTGCTACTTGACTGGTAAGTCAAAAGTAGAAACGTATCTTTCTTACCTCTCAATTTCATTGTATGTCGTAATCAAATGAAATAAATTGAATGCGGGATCTAATATTGGTGATATTTCTTTGGAACATGGCCAAGCTTAAATACGTTATTGTGGTAAGCCGCCTTCTTTGTCGACACCTTGGCGTAGTATTATCATTGAAGAACGCTGAAAATAAATAGGCCAACCATGATAATTTCCGCAAATATCACTTACATTACAAAACTACACATAAATATTGCAAAATATTGCGATTTCTATCTAAAATATTTTTTGTTGACACTACGAATAACCTAGCCACGAAATATTTTTCGGGAAGCTAAGCCAATAATAAGCATAAAATACTGGTTATCTAAGCTGAGAGGGTCCGCAATAATCCACTCAAGTATATTGACAGAGTTTAAGGAAGCCAAGGAAACAGATCATTCTTAGCGAATGCTTACACAACCATAATATTAAGCCCCTTTGAATACTGATGGGAAGATCCTCTTGATCTTTGCTTATAACCCCCTTGAGGACAATTACCGTCGAGTAGCGCTGTAGAGGTTGTTCCAATTAAACTTGGCCTCCCATAAATATAGTACAAGGAATACAGTAGATACTAGGGAGGACGTTATTGTACCTACGTATAAACTACTTTCAGATGAGTTGGTAATATACGAGTGGTGTTTGTATTGTTTGAAATTGTTTCGCACGTGTCGCCACATGAAGAGCGAGTAACCTTATTGCAGGTACTTGCAGCGAAACTGTGAAGTAGCTGGAAAAACATTAACAGCTAGATACGATAAATATAAAAAAAATGGTACCTATACTGTTAGCTGGATTCACAACATAAACTTAAGAAAATTTGATTTTGTGAGTAGGTACTTATAGCGGCAGCGTAGCCAGCTCGAATGTTTACAACTTTTTTTAGCCACGATTATGGTTTGTCGCCCAGTGCAGAGCAGTGGTGGCCCAGTGGTAACGGCCGCGACTTACGAGTTGTAGGTCATGCGTTCGAACCCAGCCAGGCGCATTACTTTGTGTAAATAATTTCATCACCACTGCTCTCAAACGGTGAAGGAAAACATCGTGACGAAACCGGCATGTCCTAGAACAGAAAATTCGAAGACATGTGACATCTACCAACCCGCACTGGGCCCGCATGGGGGATTACGGTCCACTCCCTCTCACGGAGAGGAGGTCTGTGTCCCAGCAGTGGGAACGTATTAGGCTGAGTTATATGGTTTGTCGCCAATTTTCGCATTATAATACAATCATTGCAATTCCTTCATTTATTTTTATCCTGCTGGCATCCTATAAACAAAAGGATTGCAAACGACCAAATTTTTATAACAACTTAGGTATAACGAAAAACTAATATCATTTTGATCACTGACAAAGTGAAAAACCTTTATGTGATTTTTTTAGTGGGATTCCTATATTAGAGTTTGCGAAAATTCGATTAAAGTGATCTCATTTTTGTATATAAAAGGTGTGGAGACTTGGGAGATGTTATTTACACAATAAAATTGCTCAGTCTGAATAATATACCTCTGGAAAAATATGTGTAATTTTTTGTTTCTAATAAAATATTGGGCGGGTCACATCGGCCGTATGCAGGATGACCGCTGGGCAAAGATCTCTACACAATGGGTGCCTGAAGATGGACGACGCCGCCGCGGTAGGCCCAGAAAGCGGTGGCGAGATGATCTGGATGCGTACCGCGAGGGCTGGTTCGAAGTGGCGAGGGAAAAGAGTTCCTGGAAGGACTTGGGGGAGGCCTTTGCCCAGCAGTGGGACAGTATAGGCTATAAAAAAACTTAATTTAAAGTTGTATACTTCTTAGTCTCTATTCAAGCAAGATAAAAAGAGAACCACAACCATCTTAAAAAATGGTAATTATTTTGTAATTTAATTTAAATAATATTCTTTCTTCTAACAGGTGACATCCGTGTAAACCAAAACCCTCAACTGACGGTCCTCCAAGTAATCCTGATGCGTGAACACAACCGCATCGCCGACAATCTGGCGCAACTTAACCCTCATTGGAATGACGAGACAATCTACCAGGAAGCGAGACGCATCCACATCGCTGAGATACAACACATCAACTATTATGAATATCTTCCAATTCTGTTAGGTGAGAATCTTTAAACACTAGATATTTACGTGTAATTGCTGCTGATGATAGCTGCGTTTGGCTAAACTAAAACCTCGTAAAATATACCTATTAATATTAATAAATATCAATACAGGTACTTGTGTTTTTGGTAGCCGCTAAAAATGTTTTTCGTTAAGAGCGCTAATCGATCACTGCTAAAAAGACATAGGATTTTTAAATTATAGTCTTGTTGTCCTTCATCAATATCTATCTATATAAATAAAAAGAAAAGTCCTGACTGACTGACTGATTGACTGACTCATCAACGCCCAGCCCAAACCCTTAGACCTAGAAAGCTGAAATTTTGCACAAAGGTTGCCTTTATAATGTAGACAAGGAATAAGGAAGCGTTTTTTGAAATTCAACCTAGGGAGTTAAATAGGGGATGAAAGTTCCGCGCGGGCGAAGCCGCTGGCAAAAGCTAGTTCATCACAAAATAAGCTGAGGTTTTTGCCACCAATTTTCACGCCATTAAAGGGCTCGTAGTCATCAATCTACCCATTGTTTTGACGTCTCTTAAACGCCAACGGAAAGAAAAGGAATTTTATATGGCAAAATTACTTGCTAGAAACCTCACAATCCACCAGAACAAGGCGTTTTTTGTGCCTAAAATTATAAATAAAAGGGAAGTCGCCTTCTTAACCTCCACCTTTTTTGTGATAAGTGTGAATTTCTTAATAGTTGTTAAGAACGTACGCTCAATGCAAAAGCATCAAATTTTACACATGCCAGTTTTAACATATTAGTCTTCGAGGAACCCTTTTAAATGCCAAAAAATTACTCCTTATTTAAACCAATTTATTTCACATCCAGGCTTTGAAAACATGTTGAAGAACAAACTGATCTACCCGGGGGCTCATGGCTACGTGAACGACTACAATCCCGGAGTGGACCCTTCAGTACTTGACGAGCATGCCACAGCCGCCTTCAGACACTTCCACTCTTTAATCAGGGGTTACTTAAAGTACGTTTTAAAATTATAACCTTGAATGTTTCATTATTTCTTTTTCCTAAATTAATCTAATCACAGCAGTATACTACAAGCTGTGATAATAAAAGTAAGAAGAGGTAGAAGTTACTTAATCAACATTCGAAAATGCGGCAGACGAAGAAAACTTGCCGAATTAGCTAAGTTTGAACGTGTCACTTGCGGAGCGCGTATAAAACCTATCTACCATTTTTACAATATCTTTGGCTACAAAGATCTTTAGGCGCTTCATAATGACATTGAAAGGGGCGTTGTTGGTAAACAGTTGTGGAATTGCCACAGATTTTTTTTTACAAGATAGCTGTGGTAGATCCGTTTGGCCGTAAGCCAAACGAACCTTGTGGCGTTGTAGACACATGAGACTGATTTTTCCTGCTTTAGAGAGTAGGTACCTAATAGTAATCATCATTGTAAAAACGACTGTGTGCATCCATTTTTGGATGACCCTAACTTTTGTTGTTCAGTTTCTAAATTGGATGCTGGTAATGTAATTTTTTCACCTTCTCATTTCATCATCAATTTGACACTACGATATGGTCGTTATAGCAGTGGCCATTAGGGTCAACACTGTGGTCTATATCAACTCATAATGTTTGACTAAATTGACTCTAGTGCAATCATGCCATACATTCATTGACTATTAATATTAATGAGATAGGAAATTGCAATTCCGGTCCCATGTGGGTATATTAAGCAGGCGAAACCTAATACATTTTACCACACTTTCATATGCCATGGTTTTTATTTATTTCTAATGACTCATAGGGCCCTCTCTAGAATTAATCAATATTTTGAAGGTATTTTATTTGAAAGCAAACAGAACTATTTTTTTTGATTTTTCCCAGACTTATCTCGGAGAACCGTCATGCAGTTGGCACCGTGCGTATCAGTGACTGGTTCAACAGACCTCTACTTCTCGAACTTGATAACGCCTTTGATGAATTGGCGAGAGGGCTCGCAACGCAAGAACAAGACTTCAGCGACCAGTTCTGGGACTCGGAAATGACCCAGTTCCTGTTCAAGTAAGCCATCCCTACTTTGAAATTGAACAAAAATTTTAAACTTCAAACTAATGCTACGGGCAACTCTGACGTTCAATATCGAAAGTACGTCACATCGAATGCAGAAAAGACAAATTCGCGTCTAACATTCAGAATAGATACTCAAAATAAGCTTCTATAATCAGAAAAAAAAAGGGTAAACGATGGTAGAAATGACGATGATTTACGACGAAAATAGTCGCCAAAATTGTGCTGAAGTTTTACTGTATGGAAGATACGAGGGAGATTCATTGCCTCATTAATATTAAAACTAATACGAGCTGATATCACGCCTTCAAATTGATATGTCTATAAACTTGAAGTTAGGTGAACTGCTAAGGTCTGTGAATAATGATTACATTATTCTAATAATGCTTGGTTTGGCAATCAACGTATTATTTCGTTACATCAAAGGCAATTCAATGTTTACATAATTTTCAGTTGTACGTATGTGACAGAATTACTTACAGATAGAATTACATATGTTTATCTGACTTTGAAGTTCCTATTGTCGTGAGATTCTGAAGAAGTCTCGTAATTGACGTAATTTTTATGTTGATTTGGTTCAACTGTGCCCATAGAGAGGAACAAAAATTATACGATGTTATTTGTTGAAAATAAGAGAGTGGATTTGTCAGAGAATTAACGGCCCATTGTTGTTTATTTATATAGTTGATGGTGATATTAATGAATGGTCTACAATCAAAATAGCCTTTTGTTGATCCGTGTTTGCATTGTACGTGAATTTAGCATGTAGATTAATTTCATTAGAAGCTTTAAATAAAATAACAAAGAGTGTGCTCTTCTAAGTAACTTAACACGATAAATCTATTTATGGATTAATCAAAAGTTTCATTATTTTATTCTACGTTTTATTATCTAGAAGATAGGTAACAAAACAATTATGTTACGAAAATAATGAACGCAAGATTTGAGACCTGAAAACTCTTTGTTATTTTCATCTTGTTGAAAGTAATAATCCTTCGAAATAGCTTGTATTATTTTTCTTAAATTCATTTACACTAGTTAATTGTTTGTACTATAAGTTTAATAACAAAACTAAGATAACGAGCATTTCAAATTGTATTATCTACCAATAGTTGTCTTGTGCGGATTGTAAACTTGAATTGAAAAGGTCGTTTAGATTATTCCTTAGAAACAATTATAATTTCTAAAATTGATCTTAAATATTCATTCAGATGATAAAGATACTTTTACAGTTCTCAGTAGGTAATGGCGGTAGGTTTAATTTATTCTAAAACATAAATCAGGTAAACGTTTCTTTTGGAAATGAATTAAAAGAAAGGTGGAAGACATTTTCATTTCATATTTAATCCATGTGTGGCTAAGTAAAAATAGCTGCACGGGTCGATCGATCAGGTTAAGCTACGCTTGCCGCGGTTGGCCCGTGGATGGGTGACCATATTTACATACCAAGACCCCTCCGTACCTCGGAAAGCACGTTAAGCCGTTGGTCCCGGCTGTCATTTGTGGATCTTTGACAGTCGTTACGGGTCATCAGAAGCCCGAAGTCTGAAAACCAGCATTACCAAGGGGTATCGCATTACCCAGTAACTAGGTTGTGGAGGTCAGAAAGGCAGTCGCTCCATGTAAAATACTGGTATTCAGCTGCATCCGGTTAGACTGTAAGCCGACCCCAACATAGTTGGGAAAAGGCTAGGCAGATGATGGTGAGTGAAGCTAGCTAGTGAATACGATCAGCACCCTAATTGCGTAACTCACTATTAATCATAATCTGTTTCGTTTTGAAACGGATTGTTAAACCATTGCTTCATATGTTCGAAAGATGTGTCTGCTCAACAACGTAAATAACGCAATGAATATTGTTGAACTATCAAAATTAAACCGATTATGATTAATCGTGACTTACGCAATAGGGTATTTTCCAATTTATTGAAAAGTATTCTAAATTGAAGATTGGGACGAAATATGTAGCAGAAAAATAAAAGTAAATTGATTTTATCCATTTTCTCAATTAAAAACGATTTAAATCGAATTTACTTTTCGTTGTTTTGAATTTACCGCCAAAATGCTCGTTACGATGACTTTTTATCACGTGACGTCAACTTTGCGTAAACCAAAGTAGATCGTAAGTAAACAAGTGAATGTCGAGTTAATAATTAACAAGATTTTTAATGTATTGAAAGTGGAATAACTGGCGTACGGTGCCTCTGTGCACAAATACTTCTAAAACTGCGACAAACTAATTATTTGTACCGGTGCCGTTTACACAAAGTTGGCGTCACGATGTCACGTGATAAAAAGTCATCATAAGGAGCGTTTTGACGGTAAATTCAAAACAACGAAAACTAAATTTGATTTTAACCGTTTTTAATTGAGAAAATGGATATAAATACATTAATTTTTATTTTTATGTTAAATATATCGTTCCAATCTTCAAATTAAAATAGTTTTGATTAAATTGGAAAATACCCTATTAGGGTGCAGGACGTTGTTAAAAGCTTTATAAAATAAGCGATTAGATGACCTTATTAACTTTATTGAACACAAATCTTTACTTCTACAGGCGAAACAATACTTTCGGTGGTGACCTGCGAGCTACAGACATCCAAAGAGGTCGTGACCACGGCCTGGGCTCTTATACTGCCACACGAGGTGCTTGCGGCCTTTCTGTGCCCAAGACCTTCCATGAAATGCTGGACTTTATCTCGAAAGAGGTATGCTTATTGTATTTGACCCCTGTAACACGGGTTTTCCTAGCATAGGTGTAATTGATCATTTATTCTGTATCAGGCTAATTGCACGTTTAAATTAAGTGTCACCTGTATCTGTGTACTTTATGACTAATACATTTTTTGACGGCACGGTTGGCGCAGTGGTTAAGCGATTGACTACTGAAAGAAAGAAAGAAAGAAAATACATTTATTTAGCACAGACTAAAAGGCACACAATATAAAGCAAAATAATAAAAAATAAAAAAACCAACTAAAAAGTGTAAAGTGCGTCAAAGTGTGCCTCACGGCTGCGCCAAAAAGGCCCAGTTCAGCATAAATGCCCGACAACTAGTGCCTGGCGCTGGTTTTCAACTGGACCTGACGTGTGAGGTGACGGATGTAAATCAGCTTTATACCAATACTACAAGGTGACGTGTTTATGCATACTTAATTAAAATAAATTTGTGTCAGATAAAATAAATAAAAAGTAACGAGTAGTACTTATATGTATAGTGAGAATGTATATTTTTATATATACCTAGTAATTGAGTTTAATAACTAGTATAAAATACTTGTAAAATATAGTAAAAGAAATATTAGAGTGTGACATTTACTATAATTGCGAAACAAACAAAACAAAATAAATAGGCCGGTAAATAAATAAATGAGACTGATGCATGATATACCTTCGCTAATGGTGTAAACAAAGATAGGAATGCTATGAAAGGAGTACAGCAAAAAACACCAAGGAGTACACCAACAATGCGACGACACTTCTACGATCCAAACATATTCAATAATAATACTGCGCTGCGTGTCGCGGGTTCGATTCCCGCACGGAAAATATACATATTTGTATGACCTACAAGTAGTTGTACCGGGTATGGCCGTTTGTGTATGTGAGTTTAAATGTTTGTAAACGCACCCACAATACAGGAGAAATTCCTAGTGTGGGGCAAAGTTAAAAAAAAAAAAAAAATCTTATAATACGTAAATGGAGTATAATAATAATCCAGAATAGAACTGGACTCACCGATATGAGAAGTGCTCACATTTATTTTAGCAGGTCAGAAACATCATTCGCCCCGTTTCAGTACGGACGACGTGACTCGACACCACGTCGAACTTAATACGACGAGTGCGGTGATACATGGCGCTAACCGATTCCCCGTCGATAAGTTTTGTCACTTCTATAACCTGCAGACTTAGCAAACTGAAGTGGGAATGGACTAAAGCTTTGTCTGGAAATGACCGCTGACCCACAGCAGACCGTTGGACCGGACCCATCCTTGAGTGGCAACCGCAAACCGACAAATTAATTTGGGACGCTCCCTGTTAAGACCGGGTCGACGACCTTCAAAAGGCCGAGACTGCCTGAATGGGAATTTCTCGTCTAAGTCTTTTCGAGAATACAACATGCCACTGAATTAGATTCTGTCCTCGTTCGACTCAAAAATAAATGACGAGTGAGTGAGGCCGTGAAGTGTAGTCTAAATATAGACTTGCGACTGACATTCTAGACGTATATTCGTGTGGGTAGGGAAACGGTATTATAAATGCTCTACAGGCTAACAACTTGGCATCGAATATAATTTGTGACTTCTAAGTAAAACATGCGGTATACGATTGCGATATAATTAATTCAATATATTATAACGATCACGAAGATGGTCGCTACATATGTAATGTGTCAAGTAGAGTCACAGCACAATATGTTTAGCGTAATTAAGATACGACCATTTTTAACTCGTACAATTACCCTTAACACGATTTACTACCAGCTACCAACACGCCTTACAATTTTAATATTATGTTTTCAAAACCCACTATGTTCGTAACAACTTAAAATCTCAATCAGCAAACAGTAGAAGATAATCACTTTTAGTAACTGACCTGCCAAGTGTACACTTATTAAGGGAGATGCCCTGAGGTGGCTCGCGAAAGGAAAGAGCAAAAATCCCTTCGAATGACTTCGTCATGAAAAAGTCATTCAATGGAATTGAATGAACTGAGACTGAGAACTGAGGTTGTGTTTGTGAGTTTAAATTTCTTTAGGCGCGTTGAGCACTTTTTGGGTGAACAAAAATCATAGAACTCGCGTCATCGTCACCGAACGCTTTCCATGAGCTATATGCATACTGCGTCTCAAAATCAAAATCAAAAGTCATTTATTCAAATCAGGCTGAGAATCAGCACTTTTCGAACGTCAAAATACATGAGACAGTCCCCCAAAAACGCCCACCCTTCGACACTCCTAGTGCCCCAGCAGCACAGCTGTCTGTTTAGTCGGATGGACTTGATTCTATACATATATAGGCAAAGTAATAAACAATAACGCATATTACCAAAAATTAAAGTATCCTGGTATAAAGGGCTCTATATGTCAATAACTAATGAAATAATAGATAGATAATAAAAAACACTTGGTCAATAAAAAAAAATAAAAAAAAAGTATTTAACTAAATAATTATATGAACCCATATAACCTGTCACTAGGTACGCTAATTCTGGAGAAATAACATAAACATTGTCTTGTGTTAATCACAGCGACCAACTATTCTTGTCATTTAAATAGTCGTCAATGGAATAGGTAAGCCTTTAAACAAAGGATGGATTTTACTTGAGCTTTAAACGCATCAAAAGGCAAATCTAGCAAAGAAGTGGGAAGCTTGTTATAAAAAGTTATACCAAGCCCAACAAATGAGTTATGAACCTTATGAAGCCGGTGAAAGGGAGCACGTAGTTTGTCCTTATTTCTAGTGTTAATGTATGGGTGAACGAGCACACGGACGAGTCGCTCGTTGATGTCTTTTGGAAAAGTCCATTTTTAGGGTTCCGTACCTCTAAAGGAAAAAACGGAACCCTTATAAGATCACTTTGTTGTCCGTCCGTCCGTCCGTCCGTCCGTCCGTCTGTCAAGACCGTTTTTCTCAGGAACGCGTGGAGGTATCAAACTGAAATTTCTATATGATACTTAGTTCTACTGTCCCTGGAAGCTGTAGAAAAATCAACCTTCTAAGTCAACGCAATCAAAAGATACAGCCATTTAGGCCGCAAAATTCCGCAAATTTTCGAAACTCGCACGGGAATCAAAACCTACAGGGTACTTCCCGTGAACTTAGAATCTTGAAATTTTGTACGAAGTCACGTCTTATAGTACAGATATAGGAAAAATTACGAAAACCGTAAATTTTTAGTTTCGTCATATAAAAAAAAAATATTTTTGACAATTTTGAACTTTTACTTATATACCCACAGGTTTGTACGGAACCCTCGGTGCGCGAGTCCAACTCGCACTTGACCGGTTTTTTTTATCGTAAAAACTGTGCTGTTACCTTTTGATGGCTGAAGTCGATCGCTCGTTTATCATTTTTTACCGAGAGCAATCAAGACCAAGGACCCAATGTGAAATCCTGTATTGACGATTTAAAAAAACACATGTTATTATTCAAGTTTTCATTTCTGTCGGCACTCCCGGAGTGCCACTGTTTTTTTTATTCTGTAAAGCTATTTCAATACGAGCTTGACACTGATCTGCAAATTACAAAAAACGTAACATAGTTTGAATTTCGAGAAGCTTTCAAGAAGCTTATAGATAAAAGTGGAGGCCACACTCCAAATCAAAAAGTGAAGACGACTTGTGGGTTAGCGCTCTCTTTCTGAATATGTACATACATGAGAGAAAAAACAGGTTTCACTGTCTCGTTCTTATGCATGTATTTACAAACAGAGCATTAGCCCACAGTCGTCTTCACTTAGGTATTTAGAGTTTTGGCTCCACTTTTGTTTATAAGCTTCTTGGGTTACCCTGAAGGTTCTCTTTTAATTTTCGTCATCACGTACCTAGTAAGGTACGTGATGCCAGACGGTACCAAAACTTTTATCAAACGGTGTTCTTCATGCTTCGAAGGATATCTAGGCAAGTCAAAATAACTAAGAAACAACAATAAATTCTGAATTACAACATAACTTGACAAGTCAGACATCTTGGTATATTTCCTCAGATATAACGTCACATATAGCCTAATAAGTTGGTATGGGATATCAAAATAAAAAGTTTTTTGTACTATTTGCGCCCACACAGACAAAATTTAGCAAAATATTTTCATTTATTAATTACGGTCTATTTTCAGCTGACGGGTGACATTATTTCGTGAAAGAGAAAACTGGCTTGGCAAAACAGTCTCACTTTAATTACCTACTTTATTTGATGTGTGGTTACACATAATGAGAGTTAAGGTTTTTTTTTTTTTTTTTTTTTAAGGTGACTTTTTCCTTCCTTGTGCTATTTAAGGTATTGTTTCCCTTACAAAGTTTATCGAAAAATAGCTCTAAAGGAGACAAAAGATCTTTTGCTCGCGTCTTCGCACGCGTGGATTTCGGAAAATATCCCACGAGGACCATATCGGGGTTAAAAGTACCCTTTGTGTAAATACCAGGTTATAAACTATCTGTGTGCAAAATTTGATCTAAATCTGTTCAGCCGTTTTCGAACACGTCCTAAACAAACATCCAGAGAACTGCTGGCTTAGCATGACGCTTTCTATTTCTATGAAGAATAGACAGTGCTTTTTCAATACAAAGTGTAATTTCGTTTCTCCATTTTTGACATCGCATCGTAGATATCCTCCTACAATCTGTAATTTTGTCTTTCGTTCTTAACGATCTTTGTCTAAGTCCTTATAAACCCAGACTATTTCACAAGAACATTTCTTCCCAAACTGTCAAAATCACACTTAATAATAATAACTTTATGCTCGACGGCCACAAAGTAAATATGACTATCCACAAAATAATGTTTCGTTTAGAACGCATAACTGTTACAATTAATAGAAAAACATAGCTATCTTCTCCTCTTAAAAATACATCTTTTAGTTAATAGTCATGTCTATTCTTCCGTCGACAAATCGGTGCTCGTGCCTTAAGCTTGCTGGACCAAAATTCTTCGTTACTATTTAATTATATGAACAGGTGTTCCGGAATAAGTTCTCAAAATTCGGTGAAAGCCGCATCTAAATGCATTGTGTAGTCTAAAAGAACTAAGCGGTCACACATCTAGACATGAATAGTGATTTTGATCAATAGAAGTTACGTCATTTTCTGGTAAGTTTTTAGTGAGTTGTGGTAGTTCAGTGGTGACGGCCGCGACTTACGACTTGTAGGTTTGAACCCAGACTGGGGATTTACTTTGTATCATAATTATTTCATCACTACTGCTCTCAAAACGGTGAATGCAAACATTGTGAAGAAACGGTGCATGTCCTAGAACTGAAAATTCGAAGACATGTGTGACATCTACTAACCGACCGCGGCAAGCGTACTTAGTTTAACCTGATTGATCGACCCTTGCGGCGACTTAGCCACGAGCCCCCTTATATTCGTCTTACCATAATATTAAAATTATACGATTTCACAACCTTGAACGTTGGTTCCGGAATTCTCGAAACTTTGATAAACCAATTTGTGACCCAAAGCAAACTTTTTCCGGCTATTCTTAGAATCTATCCTATTAATGATAATCTTTTGACCTATCTTTCGTTATAGCCCGGTGTTGTCAAAAGATTAACGTCGTGTTCTTGTCAAGTGTTATCTTCTATTATAAATCCAATTAACCGTGGCTAGTAATAATAATAATTTAGGTCAGAGATGATGGGTTTGTCAGGAATGTTTTAATTGAAAATGGTTGGTTACCAAAGCAATATGATTTCACTTCCATTAGAGATGCTTTAAAACTCTTTAGTGGTTCAAACGGAGTCAAGTGGTGTTAATTAAATGATATTATAAAAATTAAATTTACATTTTAAATCGTCACAAAAAAACGAAACGATTTTAATAATATAATTTTTGTTCCTCCTAAAAATATTGTAAACAAAGGAAATACTGAAGTACGAAAGGAATTCACAAAAGTAACACTGAATAAGAAAAAGTATGGCAACAAACTTCTAATTACATCGTCAGTTAATAAAAATATCTGAAAACCTTTGTGACATAAATAAAAATGGGGACTCGGAATGCTAAAGTTTATAAATATATTTTAGGAAAGTAGAGAATAAAGTTAAAGAAAAGTCTATTTTGGTACAGAAGGGATTTTGTCGAATTTAGGACTCTCTTCTTCACATGAAAAATATTCATTTCTGGATATAGGTATCATAATTTGGGGCTTTTTTAATTAATCCGACAGGCACCAGTCGAGAAACATATTTTTTTTTCGTACATTTTCTGCTGTCATTATTATTAATTAAATTATTAAAATTGAATTATTAATATAATGATGCGTTTATAATAAAAATTGCATCATTATATTAATCATTTTTTTAGTAAATATGTCGCATTGCAAGTTATAATTACTTATGATATATTAAATAGGACCCTTACCATTGATACTATGTTAAAAAATAACCATAGGATTAATAGTTAGTAGTTTCATCGAGTAAATTTAAGGAATCTTATTTAAGCTCTTATTTATTGATACCTACTTTAAATAAATAATAGTTTAAAAACTAAAAAAAACACGCTTTTATTGCTGACCGAACTAAAAAGTAGAAAATAATTTTTAATTACAAAGAGTTTATGTTACAGGAGTAGGAAGTCAATAATTCAATTCAGAGTAAAAAGCGTGGGGTGCATTTTCCTATATTTTCATGACTCTCCTCTCATAGATATATATCCGCCAATAGAATAGTTGTAATAATTAAAATATCAAGCACCCCACGCGATAACATAATTCCTTTCCCATTTTTGACAACAGTTCCAATAGGGTATTTTCCGATTTGATAAAAACTATTTTAATTTGAAGATTGGGCCGATATATTAAACAGAAAAATAACAAAAAAAATATTAATACACATTTTCTCAATTAAAAACGATTAAAATCGAATATATTTTTCGTTGTTTTGAATTTACCGCCAAAACGCTCCTTACGATGACTTTTTATCACGTGACATGTGACGTCATTTTTTTGTAAACGGCATCGGTAGAAATACTTAGTTTGGCGCCGTTTTAGAAGTATTTGTGCACAGAGGCACCGCACACCAGTAATAATCACTTTCTATCCATTAAAAATCTTGTTAATTATAAACTCGACATTCACTTATTTACTTACTAACTACTTTAGTTTACACAAAGTGTCACGTGATAAAAAGTCATCGTAAGGAGCGTTTTGGCGGTAAATTCAAAACAACGAAAAATAAATTTGGTTTAAATCGTTTTTAATAGAGAAAATAGATATAAATCAATTTACTTTTATTTTTCTGTCACATATTTCGTCCCAATCTTCAAATTAGAATAGTTTTTAATAAATTGGAAAATACCCTAATGATAAATTTCAATTATAACCATCAATTGTTTGTGAGAACATTGAAACATACTAACCACCACATAGATAAATAGACGTTGTCGTTTCGTGCTGTGCAAGTTACATTCAACCTTAAGTGGTGGTGGACAAGGTCGACTATAGTTACAAGTGTTTCTCGCCATATCATAGTTTCATGGGACCGTCGAATCAATACAAGATCTAATGACCATGGATACAATTTCTGAATCATTTTCTTTTTCCACCAGAATGTGAAGGTCCTTCAAAACCTATACGAGACTCCTCAAGATGTCGAGCTGGTGGTAGCAGGCTCATTGGAGCGTAATGTGCCGGGGGCGCAGGCTGGGCCTACGTTCCTGTGTATCCTGACTGAGCAGTTCTACAGGACCCGAGTGGGAGACAGATACTTCTATGAAAATGGAGCTGATCCTGACACTGCTTTTACGCCTAGTAAGTATCATTTTCATTTTTTTTAGGGAAGGAAGAAAAAATAAATATTTGAGCCAGAAAAGTTGCCCAGAATCTATTTTCCGTATATTCCTATTGACGATTGGGACAAGTTAGGATATCCGGTAGTTGATTGAGTTGTGAAAATCAGTCAGCAGTAGTTAATAAATTCTACTAAAAATTCCATTATTTTTTACTGTTGAATAAATATACGTTTACATAACAAAAATTCTGAAAATATTTTATGTTATGGTTGGTTATGTAAGCAACGTGATTGTTACTCATTCTTTCAACATAAGAAAAAATTTCGTAAATCATGTTAGGCTAATGATTTTCACAAATAATGCTATTTCCGTGAATGAATAACATTCTCCCGTCATATTTTTCACCAAAGCACGCAATAAAATGCGGATAAAGGCAATTGTTCACCAGATTCAGGGTACGTGACTCAAGGTTAACAAAACGCTTCCCGGGTAGGCGTGTACACACAGAACCTTATTTTCCTCAACAAATCTTGTTAATGTGTATGTCTAGTGCAGCAGTGATCAAATGCCACGTCACACAAATAATGTTAGCTAAGCTAATTAAGGTATTCCATCATTGTGGCAGATGGAAAGATAACCACAATTTTCCTTAACGGATAGTTACTTTTGCAATCATATTTGCTGTACCTACAATGAGAAAACCAAAGCCAAGCTAAGCAAAGCGAGCGAGTGTCTGAAAAAAATTAGTACAAATTGTAGAACTTAAAAAAAATGCAATTAATCATCACCTCATTCATCATTATGATGTTGTAACTGTTTCACACCGTTCGTTGTGCCTCATGATTTTTTCAGCCCTGCAGGACGAGTGACGAATTCAAATATCCTGGGTGACATAGGTTAAGGAAGGATATGTCAATTCGTATAGCTTTGGTTTCCTAAGAAAGCGGTGAATGGTAACACAATAAAAACTGCCTGTTAGTTTGACTAAAAAAAATCTGGAGAAAATGACAGATTTTCATGATGGCGGTTAAAATAAAACATACATAAAATTTATTTAATTTCTCATCACAAATGTTGTTGCGGACAGAAAGAGCTTAATCTAAAAAAAAATAGGCTTAACATTTGTGAGAGACTGGTGCCCGCAAAAAGGCATAAAATACCTGAGTTACAGGTCACCAGCCCCTCAAGACTTGCATGTGTATATATTAAGTTAGATTATTGAACAAAAACAGTAAAAGTATGTGATGAAGTTTACTAAAGTTCTAGGTACAGTTAAAAAATAAAAGGAAATAAGAAAATTAATGAAGACCGGACACACATAATAAGATTGTGAGTGATTTAAGGCGTGTGTGTGAGTGTATGTGAGTGTGGGGTTGTGTTTGTGTGTGCGAGTGTATGTGAGTGTGGGTATGTGTGTGAGCGTGTGAAAGAGTGTGTGTGTGTGTGTGCGTGCGTTTAAAAGTGTACGATTGTGAATGAGATAGAAATTTAGCGAAAAATCAAAAGGCCTTTAACCAAACTAGGCGGAGAGTCAGCACTTCTTAAACGTCAAAATTACATAAGACAGTCCCCCAAAACGCCCGCCCTTTACCACTTCCTAGTGCACAAGCCATAGGAATATATGATCCTTTATATGCTTAATATGACGGTACCGCTTTCCCAGAAAATCCTAGCTTAGGTAGTCATTAGAGTCGTTCTGATTCAAGTTAGCTCCTATATTGGCTACTAGTCTGATGTTTTTGTGATAAGCGACTGTATTGTGCTATATTGTGCCTGTGTCCCTGCAGTGGGAACGTTATAGGCTGAGTATGTGTGTATGTATGTGTGACTGTATTGTGTGTATTTAACAGAAATATACATATTATTAATACTATACTTTTATAAACAGGTCAGCTCGATACGATACGAAAAGGTTCATCTATGGCCCGTCTACTCTGCGATAACGGTGACGGCATTCGACTCATGCAGCCTAGAGCCTTCCAGCAAATATCGCACGGGTAAGTACTGCCATTACTTACAGTCCCGTCTGTTACTGCTAATAAACCGTGGAGCCGAGATACGAGAATGTTCCCATCGAATTATACTTGCGATGAAGAGTTATTATGATAACGTATTCAGTGTTCGAGGATGGATGTTGGTTTGATGGTTATTCCAATCCGTCTTAGTTGTATGAAGATTAATTGAGTGAATTTGATTGTGTTAGCGGGTGGAGCAAATAAAAGAGTAGACTGTATTTTAGGCAATGGTTTACTGCCGTGCTTATTAACAATAGGAAACTTTCCCGGACCAACAATAGTTATATGTGAGGTTAGAGAGGAGATTCGTCCGTCGCGGTGTAGTCCGTTGAAGCGAGTGCTTGTTGGGCCGAGCCATGTTGCCACCGCGCCGCGCCTCGGCGTGCCGATGACGACGCGTCGCCCACGACGCCTGCGCGTGTAGATCGCGCGCAAGGTCGTGTGTTGGGTTCGATTCCCAACAGATTGAGAAAAGTTACGGCATGGCAATTTATAGTGATTCCGCTAAACATATTTATCTTTCTTCCTGTGAACGAGCAAGAAAAGTTTGGGATCATTTAAGCAAAGACCTAAGAATATACTCTAGACGTCCAAGTGTCTAACTAGACTGTAATGCAAAAGTTTTTTGTGCATGTAAACCTATTCAAACAAGTTTTTTTTATTTTTTTACAGGAACAAGGTTGTACCGTGTGAGCAACTACCGTTTGTGGATCTAACATTGTGGCAGGATGCAAGAGGCCATTTCTAATTAAATCTAAGAAATAAGTAAAATTTATGACAAATGGAAACGTTACCGCCAACTGTCAACAAGTTTATTTTGTAAAAAAAAACTTTACAACTTTTGAAAATAAGACTTCATTTGCCACTATAAAATAGTTTTGCGAGGTGTCATAACAACGTTATATAATTTACCAGATGTATGTTACTTTCATAAGTTTTCTATTAACTCGACTGGGCCAATAATAACTACTTACCCTCCTTTTCATGTTTGAACTAATTGCCCGAAAACTTTTGTTTATTTGTGAATCTGTTGTTCAACTCTATTTTCTGTGTAAAAATTGTGAAAAAACATATTTTTTATTTATTTGTACAGATTATGATGCTAAGTTGTAAATGTGTGATTATGGCCATTTTTTAATGTTTGTATATATTTTGTGCTATTTTAGAAGTTACAAGTGTCTGTTTTGATATACTGACTGTATAAATAAACTTCATATCCACATATTAACTTTATTTGAAATGAATGATACGTGAGAAAGTTGTGTTTGTAAAGTAAAAGTAATAATAAAGTATTTGTTTATAAATTTTATTTTATTTTATTTATTTACCAGGAAAGTAAACAAAATATCAGAGATATCATCTTGAATCCGTTTTTGGGTTCGACCTTTGTAATTTATGTACCAATATAAATAAAAAACATCAGAGGGTCAAAGACTAGATTTGCTTTGAAGACAGATAAATAGAGATACACATAAAAATATTTGCTTGAACATGGAGTATCGTCTGACTATCTCTTATATCAAAAAGTGGACTTAAAACTGGGTCGACACTTTAATAAAGTTCTTACTTTATCTATAGCAACAAAAAATGCTGAAATTATTTTATATAAGCACGTATTTCAATAGTCCTAGAAATGTAATTAAAAGTGAGTTAGTTACTTCATATGACGAAACTAACCTAAATATAGATACTCTTTACAACTACATCCTTTGCTAAGATTTCAGCCCTGAGTGGTCTTTAAATGCAGTTGCTTGGAACACTGTAAGTTGACCTAAGAGCCATTGCGCTTGCCGCAGTAGCCTACTGTGTTTGTAAAGCTTAGTGGTCACTTCAGACAGATACGACATTTGAAGGGGGTAAGTGCTGCTGCCCACAAGGCAACTGGCTCCAGTCACAGCTAAGCGAGCTAGAAGGGCGCATCAGAAAGCTGGCAGCGTCGTAAATATCTGTCAAATTTAATCATAGTGTTCAGCGCTAGAATACTTATTTGCAATGTAACAGTATTAATTATTGCAAACCATCCTACTATTTATAGTTTTTATGTCAATCTCTTAAAAACGGCTGAACGAACGAACGGATTAGGATGAAAGGCACACAGATAATTTATTACACATAGGTTACTTTTATCTCGGTAGTACGTTCCTGTGGGATCATTATCGACGTCAGTGCGAGCGAAGTTACGGGCTAAAGCTAGCAATCCATATTTTAGTGCACTACAGGACGAAATTTCATACCTATTTCATTCTGTGATATTGACAAATGAATCAAAACTGCTAAATATTTGACAGCTATATGCGACGTTGCCAACTTTCTGGTTTCTATAAGCAGTGGTCAAAATTCATAAATATTCTATGAAATTGACGATTTATTTTTGACGTTCGATTCGCTGCCTTTTGAATCACAAGCTAGAGAATAAACTGAATGGGTTTTTTAGCTAGCAGCATGCGTAAGCTTGACCATGGATCTTTCCGTGGGGAAATTTATTTCTAGACATTTAGACATTAAAGTCGTTTTTCGTGGTTATCTGTGTGACCACGTTGATTTCATGAACTTCACAAAGGATTATGAAGCGGTTTGGATGACATGTTGTGTAACAACAGTCTAATACCGCTGTGACTAAAGACACGACATTACTCAGACATGTCACATACCTACACGTCGCGTCTGTGGCTTGCGGCTTGTCGTGTCTCATGTATTGTCTCTGTTTCGTGAAATAGTACGAAAGAGTTACCTACTTAGTTTCAAAATTATTTGATCAATGGGAAGTGATTGATCTATTTCTTCCTTACTAGGAACAGAAATGACTAGGCTGTAATTTAAATTTTTTGATTTTGTTTTGTTCGTCGATGAATTTTTCGATGTCATATTTTGGTTTTTTGTGAGTTTTTAGTAAAATTAGGAATATACATAACATGTTTATGTGCTCTTATAGTATAGGGAAGCTATAAGATAGTTAGTAAGCGAGCGAGCGTCTGAAAAAAATTTGTACAAATTATAGAACATATAAAAAACATGCAATTAATCATCATCATCATTATGATGAACTGTTTCACACCGTTCGTTGTGCCTCATGATTTTTTCAACAATGCAGGACGAGTGACGAATTCAAATATCCTGGCTGTCATAGGTTAAGGTGACACTTGTCCACATTTTTTCCATACAAACTTCGGGAGGGTTTTACTCCACGGTTTGACTATGTACATCAAAAATTAAACATGGTATGGTTTTGTCTCGTTGTTATTATTGTCTGCATGGAATACTAAAATAAAAAGCCATTAAAAAGTTATGAGCCAACAAAGATTCGTCATTCTTGCTAATTTAACCGAATTTTGAGCGTGTTTAAGTAATAAAAGGAGTGTAAAATCTCGAAAATCAAGATGGTACCGACAAAGTTCAATTAACAATAAGTTCAATAAACTTTATTGGTCATTGATTTATGCAGTGGTTTTTTCATAAAACCCGATCTTCTGAAGGACTTTTAAAATTTTTTTTTTTTAGCTTTTTGATGAATTAGAGTTTTTATGGAAAGCTCGTCTTATCTTTAGACTTTTTAAGCGATTTGTATTTTGAATATTTCGTAACCTATTAAGAATAGTTTCACTTTTATTTGAACCATTCCTGGAATATCTTGCTACAGTCAGAGTTATTGTGGGGGATATCAAAAAAAACGTGAAAAACTGTCTGAAATTACAGGATATGTTGCAAAAAGTCTTTGTCTGAAATAATTTCCCAGAGGCATGGACTTACTTTAAGGGCAGTCACAAAGAGTAACTTCATTCGTGAGAGTATTATCCAGCGAGGATATAAAATGCCTCATAATGAGACTGATATCATGAAAATCATCTTGAATTATTATGAAGAAAAATTAGAAGAAATGATTCAGAATTTTAAAGATTTTGTTGCTTCTGGTGCACGTTTCAGCCTTTCAGTAGACGAAGTGACCAGCGTCCGAAACCGAAGGTACTTTAATTTCTGTTTGCACGGTAAGGATGGAGAAGTTTTCAATTTGGTATTGATATTATATACCAGGTAAATGCGGTGCCGAAGATGCCGTAGGCATTAATACAAAAATCAGAAACAGATTGTCGGACAAATCTGCTGACGCTCTGATTAAATTTAAAGTTATTAAGATGACATTTTCTGTTCAATAAATGTTTAATAAATGTTGATTTTTACAAAAAATTGCCATTTTTTAATACGTTTCACCAAAAACTAACTAAATTAAAATTCTCCAAAAAAGACTTATCTTAAGTCTCGAAATCCCGGGAATTCCCGGGACTTTGACTGTAGGCTGTCTCGTGTCCCGGGACTTTGAAATTGTCGGGAATTCCCAAACCCTATTCAGGACTGACCATTGAACCTGGCACCCATTTAGATCTCACTTCTTTTGTTGTTGAAGTCAACAACCAAGGTACCTATGTATCGTAATATTGAATTTGGTTGTCATTTCACATTTATGTTTTTGATGGGATGTCAAAAATAACTATAATTTCCAAAACTTATCAAATATGTAGATATTTCACAAGTTTTTGACATTGATTGCCGCTGAGTAAAGATTGTGACCAGATTTTTTACGTTTAATTTTGGCCTTGTATTTTAGCTTAAGCTGAATTTTAATACTCGACCTACATGAAGGGCTATGTCTCCACAACCCAATTACTGGGTAATGTCAATATATAGTTCCGTGTGGTGCCGGACGTAAAAGAATAGTACCATCCCATTTCTTCCCGTGGGTGTAGTAGAAGGCGATAAAGGGACTTACATAATCACAACGCTTGGCAAAACCCTCCCTTTTGGGGGAGGCTTATGTTCAGCAGTGGACGTCTTTCGGCTGAAATGATGAGTGATGTTCAATATATTTCTAAAACTAGACTACATATTATTCTTTCAAATTTCGGACTGCCTGTGTTGATATTAATAGATGATAGTCGTATGAAACTAGGACTAGTGAACATGCTCATCAAAGGAGGTCAGCACCTCGACAAGCCGCATTCTAAGCGCTGCACTAGTCCGAAGTGCTAAATTGAATACATCATGAGATTGATACCGCAGCAACGTTGCCGTTGAAAGTTCTATTTTACTGTCATACTATTAAGTTATATTTCTATTCGTGGTGGTTGATGGTGGCTGATTATGATGATCATAAAGTCTTACAATTTATGGATTCTTGTATGTCCCACAACTTGAGTCTAGAAAGTCCTACCACTTATAGAGTATTTTTTTTTAAACGTTGCCCCACACTACGAATTTCTCCTGTATTGTGGGTGCGTTTACAAACATTAAAACTCACATACACAAACGGCCAGACCCGGAACAACTACTTGTAGGTCATACAAATATTTTTTCCGTGCGGGAATCGAAACCGCGACACGCAGCGCAGCAGTCAATCGCTTAACCACTGCGCCAACCGTGCCTGCCAGGTTTAGTAAATCCTACAAGTTATGGAGTCTAGTATGTCCTACAAGTTATGAAGTCTAGTCTTAGTAAATCCTACAACTTATGGAGTGTAGTAGGATTTACAAGTTATGTAGTCTAATCTTACTAAATCCTACAATTTATGGATTCTAGTATGTCCTACATCTTGAGTCAAGTAAGTCCTACCACTTATAGAGTTTAGCAAGTCCAACAAATTATGGAGTCTAGTAAGTCCTAAAAGTTATGTAGTCTAGTCCAAGAAGCTTTTAGTTACAAGTGGAGGCAACACTCTAAATACCAAAGTGAAGATGACTAACCCTCTCGTTCTGAATACATACATAAGAGAGAAAAACCACATATCACTGTATCGTTCTTATATGTGTATTTAGAAAGAGAGCGCTAGACCACAGTCGTATTCACTTTGGTATTTAGAGAGGCAGCCCTCTAAATACCAGAGTGAAGATGACTGTGGGCTAACGCTCTCTTTCTCTCTTCTCTCCACTTTTATCTATAAGCTTCTTGGACTAGACTACATAACTCTTAGGACTTACTAAACTCAATAATTTGTAGGACTTACTTAAACTCTATCCCCCTTATTACGAAACGAGGTTTTTCTTTAGGTACGGTTTAAACCATCGAGCCTGTTTTTGAAATAAGAACTTAGAACTGAAATAGAATTACAGCTCCTTTTCCAAAACTGACAATTTAGCACAGGACTGACTTGGCAGTTTTATAAAAGGAGCTGTGTTTCGATTTCAGTTAGGTTCTTATTTAAAAAACAGGCTCGACGGTTTAAACCATACCTAAAGAAAAACTTTTATTCTGTAATAAGGGGGAAAAAGTGGTAGGACTTACTATAGACTCAAGTTGTAGGACGTACTAGAATCCATAAATTGTAGGACTTTCATCAAAATCAGCCTCCCTTAACCACCACGAATAGAAATATCAATAACTTAATAGTATGACAGTAAACTAGAAATTTCGTAAAAAAAAATATCCGTAGGCATGCCACGACGTCCATAGCACGGTAATTGATCACTGAAATTTGAATTTTAGACTTACATTTATTTTATACTAGCTTCCGCCCGCGGCTTCCCCGCCGTGGAAGTAGGAAATTATCCCGCGGGAAGATAATACCCGGACAGAAAGTATCATATGAGTTAATCTAGGTTATAATCGATCTGTGTGCCAAATTTCATCCAAATCGGTTTTTGCGTGATTGAGTAACAAACATACATCTGCACAAACTTTCACATTTATAATATTAGTACGAGTAGGATTCCTTTTCGTCGTCCTATTTGTCCATTAAATTCGACAAATGGGCTTCATTAAATTGGACGCATTGGGCATCTATTTAATTTGACGCATTGGACATCCATTAAATTGGACGCATTTTAAATCCCTCAAAATTAGTATTCTCCTTACATGTGATTTATCATGTCAAGCACATTATGTACCATCTCCGGAAAAATAGACATTGAGGGTTGTCCGGCTTCATTCGGGTCGTCTAGTGTTAGTGGAAACGGGCATTAGTATCATTTCTTTACACTTATACAATATGATGGAAACCACTACTTATGATTTTGATTTCAATAAAAACTTTTTCACTTTGTAGTGTTTTTCCTGCAGTTGGTTTATTTTTTGGAAAATGTTTTTATTTTTCACTTTTTTGTGGTTCACATGTGATTACCCCTTCACAGCGTATCGGCGTGATGCTATGTTATGAACTGGTGTAAACAATAGACAGAAATGAGATTTCAGCAATCCTAGTCCATTTGCTATCATTTATTGAGGAGTTCCGTTGCCTATCTCCGAAGTTCTTCATCAGATCTTTACCAAATTAAAATGAGACTACTCCGAGAAAGTGTTCTTCCCTAAACTACCCAAATCGCTTCAAATGTGCCTATAAAATTTGAAGAGTTCTCTCTATTTATCCAGGATCCCATCATCAGATCCTAATTTGATAATCATGGGACTACCTGGGAAGTACACACTTTAAAAAAAAACAAGTCGTTCCAGCCATGTTCGAGTAATCGGGCTACATACATGAAAAAAATCCTCCTTTTTGAAGTCGGTTACGAAAAAAATATTTTATCATTATTAATCCGACAAGGGAGTTACAGAAGGTATTGAAAATCAGACTAGGTCAGTATTGGTTTCACATTGCTATCTCTAGAGGGTTGCAGATAGACGTATTTTTATTTCTATCGAAATGCCTCTTCATTCCCTGATTCGGCTTATATGAAATGTGATTATTCTTTATTTTATGTGAACAAGGGTTTCACAGAATGTATTTCTTTTGTCTTTTATCACTTTAGAGGCTCGTGGAATTATAACAGCCAGTTGTTGATATAGAGTGATGGTGAAACCTCAGAATACAGAAAGAACCAGAAGCCCCGTTCAACTGATATTGCAAGCTGCAGGCTGTGTCCAAACAAGTGACCCCCGCTCGCCTCACTTCCCACCCACGTAATATTGCTAGCTCAGACATTATTTGCCCATTTTTGGGGTAAATGTTGAGAGTATTGGGGGTACGAAAATAATATAATCAAAATGTTGTTGTCCTTTTCTATACATGCATTAATATTAGGTCTTTACCTATGAAATTGCCGTTCTGCAGTACTGGCCATTTCAAATCAAAATAATTTTTGTTTGGCTAAGAATTCTAATTTCAAATTAATTTTATTTTAAAAACATGGATTTTTTTTTCTAAAAGTAGTCATTTCTTTATTGATTAGTGTTACATTTTCATCGCATTTCAATCTTTTTCGTCATCATGGATACGTTAAAAATTCGAGTAATTATGGAATATGAGTACCGTCGTGGCAGCAACGCGGCACAAGCGGCACGCAACATCAACGACGTTTACGGAGCTAACACTACAAACCAACGCACCACCTGTTATTGGTTTGCTCGCTTCCGTTCTGGAAATTTCGACCTGAAAAATGAACCTCGCGGTCGTCCGAAGACTTTGGTCGACAATGACGAATTAAAGGCGATTGTGGAAGCTGATGATACACAATCTACGGCTGAATTAGCAGCAGCTTTCGACGTTAGCGTCAAAACAATATTGGTCCATTTGCGTCAAATTGGCAAGGTAAAAAAGCTTGACAAATGGGTGCCCCACGAACTCAATGATCGCCAGCGCGAAGTACGCGTCGAGACGTGCCTTGCACTGCTCAACAGACACACAAATGAAGGAATTTTGAACCGCATTGTTACCTGCGATGAAAAATGGATTCTGTTTGATAACCGTAAGCGCTCAGCAAGTTGGTTGGATCCTGGTTCAGCACCTAAACAATGCCCTAAACGAAAACTTTCCCCTAGAAAAGTGATGGTCACTGTTTGGTGGTCTAGCGCCGGTGTGATTCATCACAGCTTCTTACCAAACGGGGTGAGCATTACTGCAGATGTGTACTGTGAAGAACTGAACACAATGATGGAGAAGCTGGCGCATCTCCAACCAGCATTGGTCAATCGCTCGTCTCCGCTGCTCCTGCACGACAACGCGCGACCTCATACTGCACAGCAGACGGTCTCCAAGTTGCAAGAACTGGGGTTGGAAGCTCTCCGTCATCCGCCCTACTCACCAGACCTTGCGCCTACAGACTACTACTTTTTCCAGAATTTGGATAACTTCTTGGCGGGAAAAAAATTTAATACCCGAGAGGCAGTACAAAATGCCTTTGAAGAATTTGTTGCCTCCCGTCCAGCTGATTTCTTTAAGAAGGGCATCAATAAACTGCCACTGCGATGGCAAAGATGCATTGATTGCATGGGTGATTACTTCGATTAATACAAATAAAAAATTCATGAAAAAAAATCGTTTAAATTTTTTCATACAAAACGGCAATTTGCTAACATTATTTTTTCAAGTCGTTTAAAATATTTTTTAAAGTAGTTTTATACATACTACAATGAATAAAAGCCCTCAGTTGGTAATAAAAAGAAGAGAAATCAAAACTCTTAAATTGGCAACACGTACAAGATGGACCCCCATTATTCACGATGACAATTACAAATTGAACAAATCATTCAATAGTTAAATAAGACAATTACTGAATGCGCTACTTGCACATGAAATATGATCCCATCCTGTTTATTTTTTAGCCCCGCTGAATTTTTAGTGGTAGGTACGACACAAGACGGCATAATTTAAATAAATTGAACACCGGTAAAACACGTCGCGCGATACGACAGTCACAGAGTGACTGATCAGCTGCGCGTCAAACTACTCTATTTAAGAGTAGTTTTTGTATTAGGCACTCTCACGGCTTCTGGTTCTTTCTGTATTCTGAGGGTGAAACAATCCCACAATAGACGTGTCGGAATTAAACGCAAGGCAAGTGATTCGATTTGCTGTTTATTATGCAATAATCCAATCACAACAGTTTACGGGTGACAATTTGCTATCTAATTTTTGTGTTGATTTTCGGTCAACGATTTTCATACCGGGCGAAAAAGTCGTAACTACCAGCTATAGGTACTCGTATGCTGCAAGTACCACTTACATGCCCAATATTAATTTTCAATAAACATATAGCTTAAGAACCTAATCATAATAAACAAAACCGCTAAATTCGCCAATCATCATACGCACTGAAACTGTACCTATCGTCTAATTTCTTCGATTGCACTCGATGTTCTGTCACGTTTTCCTCTTGTTAAAAAAGCCTTGCCTATAAATTCACGTACAGGGCAAATTGTTTTCAATTTAGTCCCTATGAGTTCACTGGCTCCTAAAGTAAGAACGATACGGGCGTATAAAAGAAAGAAACTGTGTTGTTATACAGTACAGTAAATTAATTAGGAAATGTAGGTATCTACCTACTTGGTTTAAGGTAAGTCGATTTACAAAAACTGGTGGTTTATATAGCTAGGAACACTTTAGTTTGTTTTGTTCACCTTATTATTGGTCATTGACTTCTTCTTTATGGAACGTAAAGCTGAGCTAAGCTACAGGTCGACCTTTGAACGCGATATATTGAGTTTTTCTGTTTAGAAAATTAAACCGCCGAAAAACCGAAAAGTAAAAACTTTTTAATAAAAAATTAAACCGCCGAAAAACCGAAAAGTAAAAAAATAATAAACTTGCTTTGTCCAACCCCAATAACTAAGTTCGGAAGGCGGTGACATATAATTAAATACATATCCAAAGTCACCGACTTCCGTTTTTCGGCGGTTTAATTTTTTATTAAAAAGTTTTTATTTTACAATTTTTTGTGGCTATAATCTACTAATTACATGCTTAATTTTTGATTACTTTTTGTAATACATAACTCAGTATTAAAATCTGTGAGTAAACAATCAATCATCCCCTGTTTTCTTACCCTTAGGGTTGGAATTTTTCTTCGAAATTTATATGGGACCAACTTCGGGGTATACCCTTTCCAATAAAAAGAATTATCAAAATCGGACTACTCTGGAAAAAGTTATGCGTGGTCATACATAAAAAAAATAAAAAATATACGCGTCGAATTGAGTAACCTCCTCCGTTTTTTCGTCGGTTAAAATAATAACCTCCTCCGTTTTTTCGTCGGTTAAAAAAGTGCCTGTAATTGGTTTATCTATATTGATAAAAAGAAAGGCCTTGACTGACTGACTGACTCGTCAACGCCCAGCCCAAACCCTTGGACCCAGAAAGCTGAAATTTTGCACAGAGGTTTCCTTTGTAATGTAGGCAAGGAACAAGGAAGGATTTTTCGAAATTCAACCCCTAAGGGAGTTAAATAGGGGATGAAATAAATGCTTTATTGAGCTACTTTCCACTCAACTCAAACTCAAAGGAGTTTGAGTTGAGTGGAAAGTAGCATAATTACGGATAATTTTTTAACCAGTTCGCAAACTGTAACCATTCATGGTTACAGTTTGCGAACTGGTTAAAAAATTATTTCAGCATATCATTCTTCCCCTAGCTTGGAAATTTTTCATCGGATATACAAAAAAAATAATAAGCTGTTCAATATATTTTGACCGCGTAGGTATTGCACTTTTCTATGAAACAGCTGATTAAAAAAAAAAGTATAACCGACGATAAATTTATACGCTAGGGGGGTCTAGAATTATATGCTGAATTCATGGTTACAGTTTGTGCACTGGTTACAAATTTGTTCTGTATAAATACAGGGTTATTGGAAAAATACCAACAACCTCTTAAGAACTCATTGTACTGATCATTATGAACAACGCTTACTATGGGATCAAAACTACAATTGCGAAAAAAAAAAAAACAGCTTTTCCCTACATTTTGATGAGTTATACGAACATAAATGTAAGGAACAGCTGATTTTTATTTCGCGATGTCAGGTTTGGTCCCACAGTAAAACTTGTTCTTATTGATGACTACAATGACTTTTTAAGAGGTTCTTGGTGTTTTTCCAATAACCCTGTATAGTTCAATTAATAACTCTTACATGGGATTTAATATTATTACGGTACTTGTAGGTGATAAGTACGACAGCTTACAGCAACAGATAAGGGAAAAAAGCCTCAATGATATTATGATATCCGAAATCAACGCCCAAATAAACATTTTTGTAAGTTCAGATGCCATTGTAGTAATTCACCCACATTTTTTCATTCTCAATTTAATATACACACGTCAAAACATATTATTATTATTATATTGTATATGGACTTGGACACACGGAGGTGAAACAATTTTCAGGTTAACTTTGTGCAAGTTTGCAGGAGTTGTCCTTTTTGGAGTTTCGCGTCTCCACCTTTAACGAAAATACGAGGTAGGTATAAATATTTGCCCAAATATTCGCTTGCTATTTGATTTAATCCATCATTCAATGCTGTTGAAGATCAAATAAAAACAGCAAATATTTAGATTAAATTTTCATTAATTTGTTTACATACATATCACTTATTCAACGAATACAAATTATAATGTTGTTTAATATTTTTTATGCTTCCATTGGAAATTGCTTTAAAGGGCATTGATCGTGAAATATGGAAAGTTATACAAAAACTGAAAAAAAAAAGAAACACTTAACAGTCACATCACAGTTTTAAGTGCCTACTATAAGTGACTATCAAAGGGTTGCTGACTTCAAACGTTTATAAATTGTGTAATAAGTATTTTTATTTCATCTATTTGTTATAGTTAAACATCGAAGCTCCGGCGCTTCTAGTTTTGGCTAGTTAGTCTGACAAGAAGTCCCAAGTGTTTCGTCCTTTGACTAACGAATTTATGTCTAAACCTAGGAGAGAGACTTGGGCAAATTGGGCAGTCAAACGTCTAAACTTAATATCGATCAAATCTGGGTTAGACCAGTCAGACCTAAATTAACCTAATTTAGGTCAAACTATCACATTCCTGTCCCTAGAGGAATGTGTTAGTTTGTTAAACTCATGTGTAAAAAAATGTTATTTTGTTAAATGAAAGATGTCGGTTAATAATAACATAAACATTATGCAAAGATGGAATAATAAAATTAATGTCTATGTTAAAATATAAATAAACTTTGTATAAAACTTGCTTAAATATGCAACAAGTGCAGTACAAATTGACGTTTGATGAATTTTGATGGACTAGGCAAAGTAGGTACGAAACAGATTATTTTGCTTCGTCGTTTGACTTACAAGTTCTCGTAAGTAGGCGTACTTCTAGGTTTGCCTAAAAATACACCAGTCCATGACAGAAATTGGAATCTATTTCGGGGTTTGCCAAAAGGTGTTGGTTAAACCTAGGATTAACCAGTAATTCCGCGAAGAGGTTACACATTGACCTTTGACAATAACATATTTGCACAAAGATGCTTTTATTTCAAAAGAGAAAGGGTGCTAAATGCAAGTTAATTTAATTAAAGAATCTTCAGTTGCTATCCTCGGCCAGACATGTTTGAGTTTAGAAGCCTTGCTTACATTTTCAGTATACAAGGGTTGGTGTTTACGTATATTGCAGATAAACATTTTACATACAGCAATGTATAAAAGAAATTATTAGAAAAGAAAAAATACGTTTACAGCAGCAGACAAAACGATTTTGATACATACCTCATCCAAGTAAACCCATGAGATTACTCTTTAGCACGCATAGCATGACCATCGTAAAAACGGAAGATATGAATGATAAAATGACAAATTGTAAAAATAATCCTACCGCGCGGCACTATCGATGTTAAAATAAGCAAGTAATGACACTATTTATGCAAGAAGAGATGTCTTTCTACGCGTATTGCTTACATCGCATTTGACTTAAACAAAAAAAAAAAAAAAAAAAACATAGACCTTATGAAACACATTGGACATCCAAATTACGTACCTACATTTTGCCTAAAAAACATCAAAGAGATTGCCATAAATTTTATGAGTCTATTACACTAAAATATCTTTCCTCAGATCCACGGAGTCGTTTACACCTTATTGAACAATTTATGTTATGTACTAAACGTTTATAGCTCCAATAAGGATGTGTTATAACACCATTTTAGTGATAAACAACATCCAAGGGTTAAACAAACATTAGCTAGCGGTACTTATTACAAACAATTTATGTATACATTTCGTAGAAAATTACATGTTAAGGAAAGTATTGATTTCAATCCAATTGTAGAATATGACATTTATAACGCCCGTATTTATCGAAGGTGAGCTAACATATTGCAATGTATATTGATCGCCATCGTCCGAGCCCGACTTTGGGCTCTGATTATTCTTGATACTAGAGTTTGACCTGGGTATCGAACCGAGGAACAGACCAGAAAGATAGATCCAATACTAGCAAATGTATTTTTTTTTTTTGAATAACTATTCAAAAAAAAAAAACCTTTGCTAGTATTGGATGAAAATAAGACAGTACTGGTTATCTAACTAAAGTTTCAGTAAAAGTAGTTTTCTGTTGTATTTTATCCATTTAATTTATTAGCAATTTTCCTACTAATATTACACTTTTTTACATACAACTTTTACTTATTATTAAAGTGAAGTTGTGTCATTGGAACCTTTAAAAACAAATCTTCTCTGTATCGGCCTAAAATAAGCTCTATCATCGCCAAATATCTTCATATTGCCAGATATCCTTATATCCTTTTCAGATGACATTGTATTATTGTTAACAATATTGTCGATCTTTTTTTTTGTTTCAATGTGTTCATTTGTAGAGTTTGATGTTGAGTTTGTAGTCATGTTCATTAACTTATGTTTTTCTACTATTTCGTTGATTGATTTCATATCTTCGGCGTCGGTTAGTAAATCATCACTAGCAACATCATTTCCATTTAGGAATTGATCATTTAGTTTTTCTAAAGAATCGGTTGCGACACCTAATTTAGGACTCACGGATTCAATTTCCTTGTCAACATCTGTATTAGAATTGTTCAATAGTTCATCCTCCGGATGATAAGGGTTGCTAAGAGTGCGTTTCTTTGAACTTCTCTGAAGAAGTTGACTTGCAAATTTTTGTAAGACCTCTGAATACAACACGCCTTCAAAAATGTTCACCAAATCCTCTGATTCTATTTGTATTTTTATTTTCTTACCATTTGTAACTAAGACGGCTAACGAACCCACTGAAAATAAACAAAATCAAATAATAAAATTTATATATAAAAATTATACTAAATTATTAAATAAGGTATACTTTATTAATTCTTGTATTTTGTTACTTACAAGCAAAACACAAAAGGAGTTTCATTTTGGAGCAATCTGGAAACAACACAAGAAATACATTAACGATAATATTATAGTTGGCTATAAAGTACAAGCGCGTCGTAAAATGCATGCCATGAAATTGAATGATTCAGGAATTATATAACCATCTAAGAGCATATTATCGTTAAAGTTTATAATTACCTCATGAACACTTAGTACCCTTTAAACAGAGTCAGCACAATGGCTACGATGTCGGAATTCTGATCATAGGTGGTGTGTTCGAAAATTATACCTCAGTAAATACGTCTATTGAGGTGTACAGATCTATGGGTAGAAAAACTATGTAGTAATTTGCCCATCAAACTTTAATGATATGTGGAATTTAAAAACTCAGGAAGCCTGATTTGATTTTGTAGAACAATTGAAAAATTCTACGTAACCGCGTTGTCACAGCCCTAGTTGTGACTATTCGCTTTATCCATCCTAATGGAAAATGACACTTTGAATTACACACCTGCCTTTTCATTTATTTTCACTATCTATAAATGTTATAGACGGAAGGTAACTATTACTTTGGCATAAATCTCGGTCGATTATTAAATCGGTATATCAAGATACCGGACTCGTTTCTCTGGCTCAAAGTAGTTCGCAAAACATCCATTTTTTTTTTCGATTTCTTATGCATTGGAGAGGGATCTAGAGTATCAGTAAAGCTGTATTCAACCTTCAAAGATATCTATAAAACATGTGACGGATAGTTTTCCTAGATTTGTGGTATGCTTTATTGCGGATACTAATATCGTAACTCATTCTTTGGTTGAAATTTACGGTACATTTACGGATTTGCAGTTATATCCAGAAACTTCATGCCTTATTGGGTTGGCAAACATCCAACTGAAACAACGAATGATACTGTATTTGAGAACTTGTTGCAGAAGTTTTACAACTATTGGGAAAGAATTTGGGTCTGCCCTTTTTCTAAAAGGATATTTAAAGGGTAGTATGTATTCATGTAAGTAGACTTATACGGCTTAAAGGTTAGGTAGGTTTTTCATATGATAACTGATTTTATTTCTATAACTAGGTTTGCACAAACACTGTTACAAGTCAAAAATAAAAAAATAAAAATCGACGTGGTCGGCGTTTCCTATAGAGAAGAAAGGCCGAAACAAACTCAGAGGTCAGTCTGTTTTAAAGTCCTGACATAATCTTGGGCAGATCATGTGAATACTATGTAGATTAGGTTCTGAAATAGTTTTTGAGGAAAGAACCACACAGATTGATTGGACTCGTCCAGTCAGTGCACGCATTTGTCACTAAACGCTCAGCTCGACTCAGAACTTTAGGAGCTTAACGATTCAACGAATAATACCAAAGAAAGGACATTTTTATTTGTTATCCAACCATCTAGATCACCAAATAAACATACGCCCATTATTGAATTCAGCCACTGTGTCAAATATAGATTAGGATTCTGTTTTTCACCAAAGTTCACCTGTTTTCCACCCGCAACATTACTGGAAACATTCCAATATAGGTACCTAATATTACTATTATATTACCATACTTACACAATATTACTAAATGCTAACTTCTCAAACAATAGCTTTTCAAAGACTTAATTATCCTATTTTTGCTAATGAAGCCTTTTCGTGTTTGAAGTAGCATAATATCAAATCGTTTAACAAACACTCAACGTCACAATTTCTTGTACGATGAGAGTTAATTATAAATAATTCCTTAATGGAGCAGTGGTGGCCAAGTGGTAACGGCTGCAACTTACGAGCTGTAAGGTCGTGAGTTCGAACCCAGACAGGCGCTTTACTTTGTGTAAATTATTCCATCACCACTGCTCTCAAAACGGTGAAGGAAAACATCGTGAGGAAACCGGCATGTCCTAGAACCAAAAATTCGAACACGTATGACATCTACCAACCCGCACTGGGCCCGCGTGGTGGATTACTGCCGAATCCCTCTCACCGAGAGGAGGTCTGTGTCCCAGCAGTGGGAACATTATATAGGCTGATGATGATGATGATGAATTCCTTAAGTAACAAATCGTTTTATTTTTAGCTCCTCATTTTGCCTTACGCAGGATTAACAAAAAACTTTATTTAAAAAAAATCTGTACCCTAGGTTACAATATCATGATTCGCACAGTCTTTCAATGAAGATGTTTAATCTTTAAAACACTCCACCGGTCAACGTTTTGTGGGATCCGTTTCGAAGTTTAAAATCAAACCTGACGCAACAGCTGCTCGCTTACCGTAAACCCGGAACAGGAAGCGTAAGTTTTAATGGCCGACATAGGACTGGCTACCGGGAACTATTTTAATAACCGCTTATACTTGAAGGTTCAGAGGCAACCCTGCAGTGTAATATGAAGTCCTTAGAAAGCCGTTACTACGTAACTTTCACTGTCCAACTTTACGTATTGCCGTAGTAATAAAATTATTAACTGCACATGCCTCATGTGAGATCTGCGTCCTTTTTCTGAATCGGACAAAGCTTGGTTGAGTTTAGACTAGAAACCAAAGAATTACCGGTCGCCCGTAAGCATTTTGCAAATACGTTTGTGCCATTTTTAAGATAAACGTATAACGCACCTACTCGTCTCGACACGGCATTTTCAACTGCTAGCACCACAACTACCACTTAGGGGTCACGTCACAAACGTTCGAAACGGCCCACTCACAGACGCGCGCATCTAGTATGAGTGACCCGAACGTTTGTTCGTAGTTTGTGTACTGTCCAAATTTATATTCCGGCAAAATCACGAAAAAATCGAAAACAAAAGTAGATCACTCTACTAAGGTCTACTCTCTAGTCAAGTCCGTCAACGAAGATACTGGCCCGTCCGAAAGCAGTTGGTCCGTCGAAACATATGTCGAATTTCATTGTACGGACGTGCAACATACATCGGGAGTAAGGACAGATGTCAAATCGTGTGGTCATCCATTATTAGGTCGAGTCCGAAGTAATATTATGTCCGTAAGTGATACGGAGTTGTATACACCCGTAACTTCGGCCGAAGCTACGGATTTTGTGCTTAGAAAATCAAAATTAAAAGTCGTTTATTCAAACTAGGGTGAGAGTCAGCAATTTTTGAACGTCAAAATTACATAGGATAGTCCTCCAAAAACGCTCGCCCTTCACCACTTCCTAGTGCTTTAGCTGGGAAGAAGAAGTGGCGAACAAACTCCCCATTAGCACAGCTGTCTGTTAAGTTGGAAGAACTTGATTGTGTACATAAAGTAATTAACATTCAACAAAAAATGAAAATTTCATTAACAAAAGTTTAAAAAAAATGGTTTATACAGTCAATGCTCAGGGGGTAGGCAACGCACTGGTTAGCGCTGACACTTGAAAATCAATCACTGTGTTTTTTCAACGGGCTAAGACACACTCGCACTGTACACTGTTGAATAACTGTTCAATGCTTGGTTTAACACCAAGAGTTGAAAATCCAATGCGTAAAAAAATCCCGCCGCAATTTTATTACGCCCGTACGAATGTCGACTAGGTTAGTTACAACATGTGATTTGAGTTTGTTACGCCACTTCTTCTTCCCAGCTAAAGCACAAGGAAGTGGTGACAGGCGAGCGTTTTTGGGGGACTGTCTTATGTAATTTTGACGTTCAAAAAGTGCTGACTCTCAGCCTAGTTTTAATAAATGACTTTTGATTTTGAATTTGACATCACCACCAGTATGTACTACAACTTACATACATAGTGGGCTTCTGATAAGCACAATTTAATTGTTCAATGAGCAGCCACAAGCTAAGCGAGAGAAAAAATTCATTTGACTAAATAGATTAACTAAATGCCTATTATCTTTACCAATTCCTTTTTAGGCAGAATCGCTAAATGGACCTTTGTGAGCAATAAATTACTTTTGTTAGACTTATCTACATCGAAAGTAATGATACCTAGACTAAATTGTGAATCGAAATTAATGTAACTGATAATGTTCTGGTTTAACAAAAATAATTAAAAAAATATTATGGACATAGAGTGGGTGTCTGTAATTCCTTTTGCTGTCGTTTGATCGCTTCAGGCCCAAAAACAATCACTAAATTAGTCGTTATACTAAGGCCTGCGTGTTCAACAAATCACTTAATGCGTTTAGCGCTAAACATATTTATAACCAATTTTGTTTCTGTCCAATTCAAACTGCTGCCGCGAAGTCGAACCACCGGTGTATCTCTCCTGCCTCCACTACACCTCGTATGCCAAAAGACAAGGTACACGCCGAGGATGCTGTTAAGAAGAAGTCGCGCCGTAACGTCAACTGTAAGGCGCTCGTGGCGCGCGTACCGAATTGTTATCTGCCTCTCGTCATTGAAGAAGACTTTTGGCTTCAGAACGTGGTATTCCGTCGAAAAGTATCACAGGACAGCACAAAGTCAAGCTAGTGCAAAGTGAAATGCTACCTAACCTAACCCAGTCTTTTCAGTTATGTATTCAGTAACTCAAGTTTTGTTTATGATAAAAATATGTTTTTTAGGTTAAGGTATTTATGTTTCAGCCTGTGTCGAAGTTTTCTTTTTTTATTGTAACACTGATTTCTGGGTCTTAATATCTACCTTAACAATGCGTTATGAAAATGCTTATGAATCAAAAAACCTAAATCAAAAGTCATTTATTCAAATAAGGCTGAGAATCGGCACTTTTCAAACTTCAAAATACATAAGCCAGTCCCCGAAAATGCCCACCCTTCACCACTTCCCAGTGCTTAAAGAATAGTGGCGCAACAAATTCCCCAGCAGCACAGCTGTCTATTTAGTCGAATAGACTTGATTCTATACATACGTAGACAAAATAATAAACGTACGCGACACAGAACATTAGTTAAATAATTATTCATATGTCAGCAACTTCGTCAGCAACAAATAAAATGAAAACTTAACGTAAGCATAAAGAATAAAATAAACGTAAATAAAGCATACTTACCAAAATAAAAGCCTCCTGGTATAAAGGTGTGTGTTACTCCAGCAGGAAAGCGACTCCCAGAGCGATGTCAGCGGAATGCACAATTGAATACAAATCACTGTAGATAACCATAAACTACTAACTATTCTCGAAGGTGCTTCAGAATAAACTGAACCATAATTTGCATTTCCCTTTCAAGATAAATCCTTTAGAATAATAATAATTGTTATTGTTATCAGTAACGACGCAGTTGCTAAACTAATTAACAGGACTCACAGTTTCAATATTGACGACATTTTAACCAAAAGGAATCGAGAGTTTGTAATGAAACCGGGTCCTTAATAAATCGCTTTGATATGAAACTTGGACGATGACTATGATATTAATTGTTTTTTTGTTAACACAGTAAACAAAATGAATAAGCCTTTATTTAAAATGACTGACAAACTTTATGACATTTCCTTTTCTGTACGTGAACTTTTTATTTTCTAAATACGTACACTTAAATACTTCGAAGCAGTTTCACGCTATTTCTGAATCTTATCGTTTGGTTTGAATTTTCATATGCTAATTTTGATTCTAAATAACCGACGAGAGTCTCAACGCAGGGGGCCTAGAATCATGTCCTCTGGATTCATGGTTTCAGTTTATGCATCGATTGGATTCATGGTTTCAGTTTGTGCATCGATTGATGAGCGATTGTGATTATTTTTTGATAGGAGTCGTCGATATCCTACCTCACAAGTTATTAGATGCCAGTCCCATCAAACACGCAAAATCAAGGCCTAAACGCAGGTCTAAAATGGAAAGCATAAGTTTAGGTTAAGTGGGTAAAGTCGGAGAAATTAATTGTTAAAGCCAATTAACTATCAACTTGAAGCGTCCGATTAATTAAATCATAAACTTTGTAATTTTTTTAATTGGCTGGAACTCGGAAACTATTCTTCTTCGTGCGGAAATCCCGACTGAAGCGTGTCATCTAATCTCGTGTTTGAGTACCTACTAAAACCATTACGCACTAATGATGTTGTAGGTACGTGCTTCGGAAAGCAAGTTAAGCCGTTGGTCTCGGCTGTCTTTCGTAGATTTTTCGTAAAAAATCTGACAGCCAGTTTTATCAAGAGGTGTCGTATTCCCAGTAGGTAACTGCTTTGTGGCGGTCATATAGGCAGTAGCTCCTTGTAAAATACTGGTACTCAGCTGCATCCGGTTAGACTGGAAGCTGATCCCAACATAGTTGGGAAAAGGCTCGGCAGATGATGATGATGTTGTAAGTCGGTTCCACCCAAAGATTTAAATCGTTAGATTACCCCTCAACTTACTTGGGTCGTGAGTGTTGATCTGGGGTAAAATATGGTAGTCTAAAATACATTTATAGTCGACAGGATGGACATAATAGTAAGACTGCATGACTGTGTACGACCATAAGTTATTTATACCTGTCACGGTGGCGCAACAAACCCATTTTACCGCAAAATGACTCGGCAACGAAGTTACCTATGCTACCGTTTTCAAGCAGTATTCGGGCAGTGTGTGTGTCGCCCTTTCTATGAACTACTTTTATGAGCGTGGTGGAAAGCAAAACGTAGTAAACTGCTGAACGATTTTTGTACCGGCGAAGTTATTGAAGGGCATAAATGGCTCAAGAGTAGGAGTTTTGTCCAAATCATGTTAATAAATGAAGAAGAGAACTGTGCTATGCTTTTCTTGCAACGTTTGCAAGGAACAAGATTGCACCTAGATTCTCCGTACCCTGGTTGAAGACAATTAAGACTTTTCAGCGGCTTTTTTGAAGACGATCTTCAACAGTCAGGGCTCTAAATGCTTTACAATTGAAGAACAAATGAGGATGATTACACAAAGGACCTGAAATAGATTTTTGGTAACAATTTTGAACATTTCGTTTGCTGTAATTTTAATTTTTATTTGATTTTGTTTTCAAATCTTTGCGTCAGAATTTATACAAAAACTCCGCCTCCTGGACCCATGCAGTTATAAAGCTAGTACGGGCTGTTAAAAAAGTGCCTCTTTAGCTACATATTATCCCAGAAAGACGTCCACTGCTGGACATAGACTCCCCTGGGCTCCGCCATTTCGACCGGTTCTGTGATTCCAGCAAACACCAGACTCCTGCGGCCACTTTGTGGGAAGCCTTCCTACTCCACGTTTTCCGGTAAGCGGTCGCCACTCAGCCATTCGCTCACTCGCCACCTTTCGGCCCCATCGGCCATCTGTTCTGCGAGCAATGTGCCATGCCCACTGCCACTCTTAAGCTATGCAGAAATAAAACTATATTTACTTTTAAGGTATGTATGATATTTATTTAAAACAAAACTAAATAATACAAATCGATGGTATAAAAAGACCTCATTCACGAAACGCTACGTTTACATGAGATACAAAATAAAGACACAAATTAAAAATCCCAAGAAAAAGGTAACATTTTTAATTAAAACCTAAATAACTAAAGACGCACTGCTCTCCATTTTAAATCTTTGAACAGTTTATTTTTGTAAAGAAGGATTGATATTATTATGGCTTAGAAGGAATTGGATTCCAAGATGACAGAAGTTAAACGCCAATCAATCAAATCAAATCAAAATATTTTTATTTCATATAAACCTGCATGGGCACTTATGAAACGTCAGAAGCTAGGTGCACGGTTCCAAAATGTTGTTTCCTATGGAGAAGAGCCGGCAAGAAACTCCACGGTTACTCTTTTAAAAATGATTGGCTTTAACAATGTTTTCAGATATAAAATGTATGGGAGGACAGTGCAGGCCTGTAAATAAGTACCAGGTACTTAGACGAATCCAGAATAGAAAATCGTCTACAAATCTACAGTCTGTAAGGCCTACAACGTTCTCCCATTCACAATATGTAAAATAATCTACATAAATAAAATGAACCTAATTAAACATAGTGACATGATTAACATGACAATCACTAAAAAATAGTTGATATTAAAATTGATGTATAATGTCAAATAATGACGAGAATATGTCAGCATTGTAAAAATAAAAAGAATAAAAAGAACATTGAGAGCAGTTAATAGACTTTCACATAGATATGCTATGCTATTATACTATATGCTATTAATGAGGTACCAGGGAAGCCACATGTGCAGAAGGAATTAATGCCAAACTTCCCTGTCTTCAACGTAGTCTTTTATCTTATAATATGCTTTTTTGATAAGGATACGTTTGATGTGCGTTTTAAACTTTCCATCGCTAAGTTCTGTAACTGACTTTGGCAACTTGTTATAGAAGCGGATACTGTTTATTAGAAATGACTTGCTAGTTTTAGTCAATCTAAATTTTGGAATCACAATTTCATCTTTACTACGTGTATTCAGATTATGGAAATCGCATCGTTTTTTGAAAAGGCCTAAGTTTTTGCGAACGTACAAGATATTTTCTAGGATATAAAGAGACGGCAGAGTTAGAATATCAATTTCGCTGAATTTGTTTCTAAGAGACTCGCGAGGCCCCATTTTATAGATTGCGCGGATTGCCCTCTTTTGTAAAATGAAAATTGAATCTACGACAGCTGCCGATCCCCACAACAGAACGCCATAAGACATAATACTGTGAAAATAAGCAAAGTAAACTAACCTAGCTGTGGCTACATCCATCAACTGCCTTATTTTTCTTACTGCGTAAGCAGCTGAGCTTAATCTACTTGAAAGAGCTCTAATGTGAGCACCCCATTGCAATTTTGAATCTAAAGTAATTCCCAAAAATACAGTTTCCGAAATAGCATCTAGTTTCTTCCAATCAAGTTTTAAGTTTAGACCTACTTGGGGTACATTTGGTAACGAGAACTTAAGACATTTAGTTTTGTTCGCATTGAGTAAAAGATTATTAGCGGCAATCCCAAATATATTACAACAGTATAATAATGAATTATTATGGATTTTGCTGTAGAAGGGTTTCATGAACTTAACTTAAACCTCGATAAATGTTTGGTATCTGACGGCATAGTCTTTAAGTTCTACCATAAATTTGCTTCATGTTTATTAGTAAGGGTCTGGGTTCACATTTTGTTTTCCAGAGTAGCAGTAGTTGCGGAGAAAGCAACATATAAACGGTTTCAAAACCAGTGCTGTTTCAATAAAAGAACCATTTTTCAGAAAACAGTCGTACCGCACGTTGACTGCACTCCGTAGTCCAGAGCAACCGGTGTTACATCTATAAAGAAAACATGGAAATGGCCCAATTAATTTAATATGGCGAGACTTTGTGACGTAAAACTTTGTGCCCATTTTTGCGAAAATTACGCGGACGGAGGAATACGAAATTTGGCACAGTTAAAGTTTATATGGAGAAGGAGTGCAAAAAGCGAATATTTTTATATAAATACTAGCTGACCCGGCAAACGTTGTTTTGCCTTAACCCTTATCACTTAGGGGTATGGAAAATAGATAGTAGCCGATTCTCAGACCTACTGAATACGGATATAAAATTTGGTAAAAATCTGTAAAGCCGTTTCGGAGGAGTACGGTAACTAACATTGTGACATGGAAATTTTATATATAAGAAGATAATAATGCATTTTATAAAAAAATGGTTTTAATTAATTATATTTGAGTTTGATTCTAGTTTCATTTCAATAGGGTATTAGGAAATTAATTAATGTTAATGTCATATATCTGAAGGCCAATTCTCGTAATTAAAAACGTTCACAATCTAGTCGCAGTGTCATCTCAGCGACAATGTAATGTCAAAAACTTGTCAAAACTGTATGGAAAATCGAGGTATTTTTGACAGATTGAGACTGACATCAGACTGTGAACGTTCTTAAAATTACGAGAATTGCCTCGCTGATATATCTGCCGTTGGTAACTATAATATCTAATGGGTTAGTTGCGGAACACACATAATAATAATTAAAATATTTTTTTACAGATTGCCCACGTTCATTGCGTCATTTACGTTACTAAGTCAGACAAATTGTTCAAAGCTATGAAGCAATGGATGAGGATATTTTTTTTAAAGTAACAATATATAATATTATTATATATTGCTTTTAGATATTTCCCGTGGACACAATTTCACTAAATTACAGATCTCTTCTAATTTTATTAAAGGTCTAAAGTCCGCTTTTTTCCTATACACAAGTCATTGTTTGTCGTAAAAGTGAATGAATTAAATTAACACCAACACCTAAAGATGTTTTTTCTTTAAATGATCAAATAAAGAGAATCATTTTGATATTTGTTTTTGTACCTGTATTTAGGATGTCCTTTAACATTGAAACCGTTTGGAAACATTTCATCAGAAACAGTGAAACATCACATCTTTCTCCACCATAATCCCCTTTACATTGACAGACAGGCTTACTCTCCTCGTTCAAATAACAATCGCCCTCGTTTAAACAATATCCCTGACATAAACTGTTGACTTGTTTCCTGTCCCCAGAGTAACCGGCATCACATCTGAAATATCGAAAATATGAATAGGGTACAGTACAACGGGGTGAATAGAGACTGCAGGGGTGAATCGAAACGAAACTTTAAAGTGTATTTTACTTTTGAAATTATGATCGTTTTCTGCCAACAAAGGCACTTAATCGTTAGTTATAAAACAGTCAACACATTAGAGTCCTTTTTGGCTACAAACTATCTAATTTCAACATTAAAATCCACTTTAAAGTTTCGTTTCGATTCACCCCTGCAGTCTCTATTCACCCCGTTTTACGTAGCTCAATAAAAAAATAAACAAGAAACTCGAAAAACCGGTGAATTAAATATTTTTTTTACCTGCAAACAGCACGTCCTTCAATGATACTACAATTTCCTTGGATACAATAGTTCTGACAGACCAGGCTTTCATTTGTAGGAACATTGAGGGAGTTGGACACAGATTTTTTTGATATCAGCGCTTCACAATCCTGCACACCACGAGTTTGATCTTCTATTTTATAGTTCGCGACTACTAAATTATAAACTGCCAAAAAAGAATTCGTATATTTTTTATCGGATTCCGTATTGCCATTTTTCTGTAATTTCCACAAGGTGTTATCTTCTGATGAGCTTTCATCCATCCAGTAGATGAATTCTTTAGATACGGTCAATGCTTTTGTATTGGTATCTCTGTAGATTTGTTTAGAATAGAGCACATCTAGGTGCACCTCTCCCTTCAAGTCAATACTTTCAATTGAAAAATGTTTGGAATACGCAGCACCCCTTCCAGTATTAACAACATATTGATTAATCCAGTACAATTTCTGTGTCTGCTGGTCAATGACCATGTGATCAAAGCCACCCGGGTCATTTACGTGTACAATTTCTCTATGAGAGCCATTCAATCGAGCCCTCTCTATTGTAGTGGCCGTGCCAGACTTATACGTCCAGTAAATAAACCTGTTATTTATTATGTACTATTAATTTACAAGAAGCCCAAAATATATGTTGCTGAATCATATATTAATACATATGTATTTTACTAACGTACCCTCTACAGCTATCTATGGCAATCGCAGAAAACCTATTGTAGTTCAACTTGATTAAACTGTTCCCAGTATTTAAATTGTTTTTGAATCCTGGCTTTAAAGAAAACCATTAGATTCTGTATGTGTCAGAAAAGTAGACTAACTCTGTGGCCTGGTCGTAGGCAAGAATAAGAATGTCGTAGTCTGTATTTTTTTCATATTTTCGCATAAAAAATGATTGGCGTTCCATGGTTGCTAAGTTCAAACTATGTACAAAGATGTTCTGAGTTTTTTCTTCGTCTAAAAATAGTAGCCTGTTTTGTACAGCATCGTATGTTAAATATTTAATACCAAACGCGAAGGTTTCTGAGTGCGTTAGGGTTTGAGTCTTTATAAAATTCGAGTGTAAAGTTAGTCGCCACGACGACGTATTCTGAAAAACAAAAAAACATATTATTTCAACCAGAAACTCTCTAGAAACCTTGGGAACCGGAAGAAATTACCACCGGATGCGTTCACGGTTCTCACCTAACCTGTCCAACCTTCACCGGCGGGATCTCATGGCGACATGGAGAGCGCGATTGTCGCAATCCAGTGCTGGGCACGCCGCGATTGCAGCGGTAAGTCCCCTCTTTGAGGAGTGGCTTGAGAGGCGACATAGCGTCCTCACCTTCCACCTGACGCAGGTCCTCACCGGACACGGCTGTTTCGGGAGGTTCCTGTTTCGTATGAGGCGGGAGGAAACGCTCGGGTGTTTCCATTGCGAAGATCGCCCTGAGGACACTGTGGAGCACACGGTGGCGGTCTGCCCGGCTTGGGCGGAGCACCGCCGTGTCCTCGTGGATGCGATCGGCGGCGACGATCTCTCCCGACCTGCCCTGATTTAGGCCATGGTACGGAGCGAGAGTACATGGGTAGCCGTCACCTCCTTCTGTGAAGCAGTAATGCTCGCAAAGAGGGAGGCGGCGCACGTGAGGGAGAGGCAGTATATGCGCCCTCACGGCCTTAGTCGCCACAGGAGACGCCCTGGGCATCGAGAATCCCAAGCTGATTCCCGGCCACCGTAGGCGTGTGCTTGCGGACGGCGACTAATGGGTAGCTCGCTGTCCGGTAAGGACCAAGCCCAAGTCGAAGGTGCGTTGTGTTCCACGCGCGCCTCAAAGAGATGTCTGCACAAAGTGATGAGGCCGCAAGGGCCGATGCCTGCCAGGTGTGCGGGTTGTTCGAAAAAGATACCGCCGCCCCTGGCACACAGGCTACCGAGGGAACATAGGTGGGTTTTAGTCAGTAAAAGTCTGACACGCCCGTCTGCTCCACCCAGAGCGGTAGAAGTTATTTGAAGATTTCCAAACCAAAAAAATAACCAGTCCAACCTTTAGTATTATCTATTTTTTATTAAAGATCAAGATAATCATTAACTTAAACTTAATCATCCTTGTGCGATCGTAAGGCTTTAAAAAGATCATTCAAATAAATATTGCCCAGTAAAAAAAAGCTATGACTCTTGTACTCACCCCAGGACACGGAGTGTTCCAACCCCACGCACAGCACTACCAGTGACACCACACTATGCGTTCTACCCATTTTGTACCCCTTGAAGACAAAGTGGCTAAAAAAAACTAGAAGTAGATGGTACGTCTACCTCTGGTGATCACTCGTGATTTATTAAAGTAAACGCCAACCACCGTTTATTTTAAACAAACTACACAAACTAGAAATTACAAAAATACGTCTATTTCGCAATAGTTCTCTGATTAGAAGAGCCCTTATCAGGGTCTAGCTGTGTAACTCAGTGTCATCCGGTCAGCAGCGATAACATCGACAAGAAAAATTAGATTAATTTCGCGTGGATTTTTGGCAACTGTGATAGGACGGCTAGTGTGACCTTGTGAAGGCTGCAGGAATCCTCTGGATGCGGGAAGCACAGAACCGTACTGGAGCTTGTGGGAGGCCTATGTACTGCAGTGGCCGTCTTTCGGCTGAAATAATGATGATGATGATGGCTAGTATATGTTAATGAAAGAAATAATAAGTATTTATTGGGACTCCCACACGATCACAAACTACACATAGCCATAACGCTTGTTAACACATAAACACACTAAGGCGAAAGTGCACACTCTCATTCATAAAGACGTAACTGTCACTATTAATGTGCGATAGCTGTCGGTAAACACCAAACAAATTAGATCAACAGAGACTAGACTAGTTTGCACAAACTTATCTAGATTGAAGTTAAGTCCTGACCCTATGTTAGGTTTCAGGTAAGTTTCGCTGTAGATATTATGATCGATTTCATAGTAGTATTATCTTTGTGAATAAGTTTTTGTTTGTTCATTATCCACTGCGACTAGTTTGGTCGATTACATAACAGTATTGCTATGAAAAATAATGGAATGAACCACATGAAAGTTTTTCATGTAGTTTATACCGACAACCGTAAGATATTAATTAAAATTAATCCTGTTTTCACGATAACTTGAACTTGATAATTTTAAGAAGAATAAGGTTATGTAACAGTGAAGACTTATGGCACAGAAACGTGGTCGCACACAATGGGCCTTAACAGAAGGCTTAAAGAAGTAGCGAATCAGGAATGAAGAGATCCGCAGGAGAACCAAGGCAACCGACATAGTCCGAAGAATTACCAAACTTAAGTGGCAGTGGGCAGGGCATATTGCTCGCAGACCAGATGGCCGATGGAGCCGAAAGTTTCTGAACGGCGACCGCACACTGGAAGACATAGAGTGGGAAGGTCTCCCACAAGGTGGACCGATGACCTTGTGAAGACTGGGAATCCGGTGGATGTGGGAAGCACAAGACCAGTTAAAGTGGGGAAGCCTGGGGGAGGCCTATGTCCAGCAGTGGACGTCTTCCGGCTGAAATGATGATGATGATGAAGGTTATGTTATGCTTTTTCGATATTTTTGCCACAAAAATGATCTTAGAATAAACCTCCAGATTTGAACTTTGATCTTTCTTACATTTTGTTTTATCTCGACACGTTTAACATTTTTACCCGTAAAATTAGAACGAGTGAGTTTTGACGTGTTTCGCCTTGCTACATTTAAATAATACAAAAGTTGAAGTCGCTTTCTATTATACAGGGTGTACCTAATAGAAACCCTATTGCTATCCTTAAGAACTAAAGATAACAGCTGGTATAGAATCACTATAGCTACAGAGTTTCCGCTCAAATAAAATACTCTAAGAATGATACTAAATTTTTGGTTTCAGATGTTTCTTAAACACAAATCATGAAAAACGTGTCACCGCACTACGTAGGTCAATAACTTTCCATATTACTTGCCAATATCACGATAAATCTCTTCAGAGTGATGTGAAAGTTCGGTTTCTAGTATCAATGTATTAAAAATTCTTGTAACTTCTGAACATGTAGATATTGGAAGGCTATTTTTTTAAATCCTATCTGGATTTAAAAAAAAAAAACCCTTCCAAAATCATTTGATGTCTCCAAAGAAGCCGTGTGCTTGGTACGTTTATACCCTTTCCGTTACACGTTAGGTACACTTAAATATATAATTTCCTTATAATTTTGTTTGTTTGAAATACCTACGCTCGGTTGAAAGTTTGTTGAACAGTTGTTTAGACAAAATCCAATTTAATCGTTTATTTCTGAAAAGAAAATAGACCCAATTTAACAGTGTCTAATTTTTTGTTAAAAGGCTCATATTGTTTTATTAGTGACTGGCGCCCAATTCCAGCGATGTCCTCTTCAAGACGCCACCTTCTTTTTTTTTTCTTTTTGGGTGGGAAATCATCAAATAACTTCTCCCGCTCTGGGTGGAGCAGGAGGGCGTGTCAGACTTTTACTGACTAAAACCCACCCGTGTTCCTTCAGTAGCCCTTAAGCCAGGGGCTGTGGTGTCTCTTTCGAGCAAACCCGCACCCCTGGCAGGCATCGACCCTTGCGGGTCCCATCACTTTTTGTGCTGACATCTCTTTGAGGCACGCGTGGAACACAACGCGCCGTCGACTTGGGCTTGGTCCTTACCGGACAGCCAGCTACCCATTACTCGCCGTCCGCAAGCCCATGCCTACGGTGGCCGGAAATCGGCCTGGGATTCCCGACGCCCAGGGCGTCTCCGTATCCTGCGGCGGCTGGGGTCGCGAGGGCGCATATGCTGCCTCTCCCTCACGTGCGCCGCCTCCCTCTTCGCGAGCATCACTGCTTCGCTGAAGGAGGTGACGGCTCCCCATGCCCTCTCGCTCCGTACCATGGCCTGGACCAGGGCCGGACGCGAGAGATCGCCGCCGCCGATCGCCTCCACGAGGACACGGCGGTGCTCCGCCCAAGCAGGGCAGACCGCCACCATGTGCTCCACCGTGTCCTCAGGGCGATCTTCGCAGTGGAAACACCCGGGCGTTTCCTCCCGCCCTATCCGAAACAGGAACCTCCCGAAACAACCGTGTCCGGTGAGGACCTGCGTCAGGCGGAAGGTGAGGACGCCATGCCGCCTCTCGAACCACTCCTCAAAGAGGGGACTTACCGCCGCAATCGTGGCGTGCCCAAGACGCCACCTTCAGTCGTAAACTCAGGCCCAATATATCTTTTAAAACAGCCGGAGACAAATACCGCCAACAAGTTACATTCTTCAAGTTTTACGTTCTAATACCTTCCTTATTGGTAACTTTGGTTACGACTACTTACTGAAAGAGAGAAGTTGAGTTCGGCTTACATACAGTCCGGAAGTTACATTTGGGTGCGACTTTCATCAATCAAGTCATCACGTGGTCGTGCCCTTTACGAGATAAATAATGTACGTGGAATTATTGGAATGAGTTTGTTGTTGATTGGCCTGACATTTAATTTAATGTCATGATATTATTGAGACATTTTAATATTAAGTTAATGTCTGAACTAGCCTCTAGCCCTCCTAGTTGCATGTGTAATTAATTCTCTTTGCTGCTCAAATAATTATTTAAAAAAAACTAACTATGTTTGTTCAATGATATCATATTATATTACAACGTGATAAATTGGCAGTAATTGGCACCGCTGTGACATTGTGACAGTATAGGTCATGTAGGTGTTGGTAAGTCTTTGGTAAACGTAACCGTAGCGTAACGTATGTAACTCTGGACGTTTTGCGGTTGTTTTGACGAGGTACTTAAATTAGATAGTTGTATTATATGTACATAGATAGATTATTAATGTATAACGAATGGACGATTATCTCCCGTCAAATAAGGTGTAAGATACCACGTATGACCTTTCGGAGTTAGATACCCTAAAAGATTAGACACAGGTTACACAGGTGTAGGTGTTTAGAAACTCAAAGTTCTACGTAGTATATAAATAAATGTATGATAACATACAGTATAAAATAGTTTCAATAGTTTCTTATTGCACATGAGTATTAATAGATGACGAGACGCTTGTAGAGCTCATATTGTAGCACGATTGTGTAGCAGCTGAAGTCTATTTGTAATTACGCATTCAAGTGTGTATTGCCTACCGAGAACTGTTCTAGACTTTATGGCAGATTCTATAGAAGATATATAGCTGTGCTTTATGAATACGTTCATCAATACCACGAATGTATTTAAATAATTTATTTATGTCACCCTGTGGGATCACAAGGTAAACGTCTAGATGCTTATTTTTCTAGTCTTAAATGATGTAGCTATTAGATAGACAAACTTCGATAGCCACTATCTGTGTTCGTGAATAAAAATAACAAAACTACTTATTCTCTGACCTACTATTACACTTAAAATATTTGAAGTGTTTTCATGGAATAGTAATTTAGGGTTTCGTATAAAATAGGTATTAGACAATCCAATGTTAATTATTCATTAGAAAAATTAATGTTGGATTGTTCAATTTTTATACAGAAACGGAGTACCTACCAAAAAAAATGGTATTCTGATAATACGATCTTGATCAAACCAAAGACTTGCTATTGCTGGCTGATGAAATAAAATCGAAGGAATTTAAAAAGTTTACTCTATTTCATTGGGCTCATTAAATATCGATACAAGTGAGCAGAAAATGTACATGATTGCTTTTACCCACAGCTTCGTCCACGTGGATGTCAGTTATCGCGTAAAAAGTAGCCTATGTCCTCCATATCCCAGGTTATATTTCTGCCATTTGAATGATGGGAAAATTTGTATGAAACCTGGACGTAAGACCAACAGTACTGCAACTAGTGCCAGTTATTGGGACCCAATGCCAGAATCGTAATTATATAAAAAGAGTCCGGTACGGTGTATAGAATTACCCTTGAACGAAATAATTGTCTACAGAAAGCATGGTTGACCATGACCATTGAACGGTAACATACGAAAAAAACTTTTAGTCGAAACCATTATTTAGCGACAGCACGTTTCGCCGAATAACGCTACAAAGAATGAATGGTAGGTCGATACAAAGATTTGCCGATGTCATGGTTCGCCAGAACACGCTTGAACTAAATAATCTTTTACCGATAGCTATTTTCTCCGAAAGCATCTTTCTTTAAGCCGACCCAAAAGAACTGTCTTCTATTTTTTCCTCATAAAATGTTGATAAGCGTCGATTAAATTGCATTTATACAATTATGAGCTTTGAGACTGAATAGGTCGGCGTTTTCTTTAGGGCTCGTGGTTAAAATAACGTTTTGGATACGATGGACATATGTTATGAGAAGTTAATGCAATTTAAGAGGGCGATAAACCAAAATTGCCTATCTTAAATTTGATTTTTCATGAAATTTATAAGATTTAGGTACAAAATAAAAATATTACGAGTAACTACATGATATTTTCAAACTTTTTGTGGAACAGAAACACGATACATTAAAATGTTCTCGATAAAAAAACAATCACGAAGTTACGTCTAATTTTCTCGTAGTTTCATTTTGTACATAATATGCTAATGACTAATGGGATAAAAAAAATTAATAAGAAATCGAACAACTCTAATCAAAATATAATAATAAAAAAAAGAATATTTAATGATAAAAATAGAATGGCTTTCAAGAAAAGTATTGGTAATAAAAATTGGACTAATATGGGAATAAATAGTTTTATAAGCTGTCTTGGCAATGCATTCCAAGATTGTTACCGAAAGAAGTCAATTAGAATAAAGCCATATAAAAACACAGCAATACAGTGGATTACTAAAGGGGTAAGAGTTTCGAGTAAAATGAAAAGAGTACTATGCTCAGGTACAGTAAATAATGCCAGCATAAAAAACTATAAAAACAACTATGTTCGAATTTATAGAAGAGTTATTCAGCAAACCAAGAAAAAGGCCATCATAAATAATTTAAATACCGCTAAAAATATAACAAAAGAGACGTGGAAACTTGTTAATGAATGTACTAAGAAAACAACAAATAGGAATTGTAGAAACTTAATCCTAAAAGTGAATAATAAAGTGATAACTGACCCCCAGCAGGTCGCAAATCAATTCATTGACAGTTTTGTGTACAAATCGTCACTCGATAGCAATGAAAAAGAAAGAGCAATGACTTTTCTATTAGGAAGTACGAAAAGAGTAGAAAGTGATTTAACCTTCTGGGCAACTACACCTTCTGAAATTACAAAGATTATTAGTAAAATGTCAAATAAAAAATCATGTGGTTTTGATGATCTACCGATATCAATTTTAAAGGAGAATATAGACTCTTTGGCATTCCCTCTTTCTGACTTTTTTAATAAATGTTTCGAAGAGTCCGTCTTTCCAGACCAGTTGAAATTGGCTAAAGTAGTTCCCATATTCAAGAAGGGTATTAAGACTGATCCAAAAAATTACCGACCTATATCCCTTTTGCCAACCTTATCAAAAGTATTTGAAAAAATTATTAAAATGAGACTGATGGTACATTTAAATGTAAATAAAATAATTAATTTAAGACAATTTGGGTATCAAAAAGGTGTCGGTTGTTCAGATGCTATAAACACTCTTATAAATGACATAATTGATAAATTAAATGACAAAATGAAAGTGGCTGGGCTATTCATCGACCTTAGCTCCGCTTTTGATACAATTGATTATGAATTGCTACTAACTAAACTTGAATTTTACGGTATCAGAGGCAAGTCCTTACAACTTTTACGATCCTACTTACAAAATAGACGAATGTTTGTAGAAATTAAAAGCATAGATGAAAGTAATCATGAAGTCATGTACACGTCTAAAATTACAAATATAAAACGTGGTGTGCCCCAAGGCTCCATTTTGGGACCAATACTATTTATTTTATTCACAAATGATTTGCTTAACTTTATGCATAATGTTCAGCCTGATGTAAATCTTGTTGTCTTTGCAGATGATACAAATATAATAATTGGGGCGAATGACTTAAAAGAATTGACCAAAAATGTAAATAAAAGCCTAGAAAATCTCTGCGATTGGTTTACAGCCAATAACCTTTTGCTAAACACAAGTAAAACAAACATCATTTTATTTAAGACTACAACTCGCCATAATGACAATTTAGATGTACAAATCAAAGGAGATAAGATTAAATTAGTGGACAAAGTCAAATTTCTAGGGATTAACATAGATGTGCATTTAAATTGGAAACAGGAGCTAGCTTCTATTGACTCTTCAATTTCATCAGCATGCTATGCACTCAGGAGCCTTAGAGATATGTTGGATCTAAAGCAACTAAAGGCTATATATTACGCGCTGGTAGAATCTAGGTTAAGATACAGCATAATGCTTTGGGGAAACAGCTATAGTTATAACTGTCAGAAAGCGTTTATTTTACAGAAACGGGCCATAAGGACTATAGTAAGGATCTCACAAAGAGACTCATGTAAAGAGCACTTTAAAGAGCTAGACATTTTGACAGTACCAAGTTTATATATATTAGTAATCCTAAATCTCTTTGCTAAGTATATTCATGAGTATGAAACACAAGAGGAACGTAAGATACGAGAAAGCACAAGAAGGAAGGATTTCAAACACAAAAGGGCACCAAATTTTAACGTAGCTAAGCATTGTTCAAGATATCAAGCAGTCGAGTTATTTAATAGGTTACCGACTGATTTAAAATTATTAATTTATAGCTCTCACTCATTTAAAACTAAATTAAAGGCCTTCTTATTGGAAAAATGTTTATACTCAGTGTCAGAATATATGTCAAATTTTAATGATAAATGATAAAATATATATTTATGATTTTAAAGTCACTAATAGCTAGGATAAATTATGTTTTTGACTTAGGACCTTCATGAATTTGTACTCTCAATTTAAAAAAAATAAATCTTGACATTGAATTTTACATGTTTACAGATTTAGATTTGACATTGTATTTATTAACATATTTTAAATTAACTTGACTACTAAACTAACTTTTCACTTCAATTTTAACTAGGTTTTTAAATGTATTGTTTCTGCATGTGATAATTTTATTTAATATGTAATGTTCGACACAATGTTAATTGTTTATGAATAATAAATGAAATGAAATGAAATAAAAATGTGATGTTTACTTGTATTACTACAAGGCGAATAAAATTGTGGAGACGTTTTTTTAACATTCATTTTAGGCTTTATTTTATTACGACTACAAGCTATTTGCACTAACGACGCTCTTAGTTCGAGGAAAAAGTCATCTTCCGTCGCATGTTAAGGAACTTCAAGCATATTTTTGTTTCACAAATCAGCTGCCGGCGCTCTGTTGAGACGAGAGGACTGCGCATGGATTTTCAGCTGCGCTAGATATCATTTATTTTCGTGATTTATCACATCGTAGAAAATACACTGTGAAATATAAAACAAAAAAAAACGACTTACGAAACGATTATAAAACGTTAAGAATGGAAAAACTGACTAATTGCCGAGGGTAAACTACAAATATTATTTATCACAAATTGTGTTGTTGTTATATAAAAACTCAAGATGACATACATTTGATTTGACAGATTTTTGATTGTTATACATAGGTGGAAGTAGTATGTACTATAAAGCAACTAGCACTTTTGCTCAGCATTTCAGTCAATTTCCTTGCGGCAATAATTTACAACATAGGCCACTACCCAATTTGAGATTTTATTGTTATTAAGTAGGGATCCAAATTTGTTTAATCGCGGACTCAACTATCCAAGGGTACGGAGTGTGAAGTTCGGTGAAGCACATTATTGTAGACAGCTACGGAAGGGCGCGAGTTACGAGTCACATCTTTTAGCATTCTCGGCTTTGTCCGCAAAAAAGTTGTTGGCCGGGAACGCCTCGGGCATTAAGTCCGTTTTCGTACTGTTATTGTATACAAAATTTTATAAATTAAAACAAGGAACTATCAAACTTTTGACTTTCTTTATGCTCCATATAACTTGGCACCTTTTTGCAGACCAATTCTTTTATTAGCTAAGCTGACAGTTCTGTTTTAGCCTTGTACTAAATCATCATTGACAACTATTTATATGCTTTGATAAAATTGCTATGTTTTTGTTGGGGAGGTTCATTTTTCAACGGTACAGGAATCATACGGCGCGCGGCTAAAATTGGAACTAACGTCTCCATTTTGTTTTTTCAATACAATATATGTGACAATTTCACAAATGTTTACCAACAACGCCCCCAGTCAATGTCAATTAGACGCCAAAAGATCCTTGTAGCAATAAAGCAAAAAGTATGTACTTGCACTACAAAAAGTAAAGGTTTGTTTTGACACACAATACAACACGGCGGTCAATACTTTCATTGATCATAGTCATTTCATCTGATTATTTTGCATATACATACGACAGAAGGATAAAATATCAGTTATATATAAGCCGGGGAACACGGCCCGAAGGGATTGTGTTTTGTTTTCGTCGAGTTTCATAAGAGGGGTAAGTAAGTGTAGCGGGGGTGAAATTTGTTCTAATTCTTGGTTTAAATACCGGGCGCAAAGTTTCTGCTGGCGGGAAGGGATAGTGTTTTGTTTTTGTCGTGTATGAAGAGAAGGGCAGGCAATGAGGCGCGGGTGAAACTTGATTTTTTTCTGGCATACCACGCCACCTTAATCGACACTTGTCAACATTTTATGAGCGAGAAATAGAAGACAATTGTTTTGCAAGAAAGGTGCTTTCGGCGAAAATAGCTATCGGTAAAAGATTATTTAGTTCAATTGTGTTCCGGCGAACCACGACATCGGCATATCTTGGTATCGGCCAACCATTCATTCTTTGTAGCATTATTCGGCGAAACGTGACTTTGCTAAATAATACATAGTATCGACTAAAAGATTTTTCGTGTTACCTTCAACGGTGAACCATGCTTTGCGTAGATAATTATGTCGTTCAAGGGTGATTCTATATACCATACGGGACTCATATAAATAACATCAGTTATGTATAGGTACTAAAATACTAACATAGTTATACGTACATTTATATTATTAATATTATTTTTTCTTACGAACACACAAACCATTGTTTATGATTTATGATAATTATGTTTTATATGTTGTCTTTTGAACTATGTTACCATGTATAGAGTTTTCTCTGATACAAGTAAATTGAATTAAATTGAATTGAAAATAAATAACTCTAGCCATATCCACCGGCTTTACTTGAAAATATTGCTTTTTTTAAATAAAACAAGAATCTTAATAAATACGTATCGGTTTCTTGTTAAAAATAATACAACGATACGTAATTATTAACAAGGATATAATTAAATTAAAACATAACGGTTTTGAATAAGGAGCATGTATATAAAAAAAAGAATCAAATCAGAATAAACTCCCCAAGTACTTATACTCTATTTCAGTCTATGCCAACATCTAACAAATGACACGAGGTGGCGATAAATGGCTCATGTCGTTCCAAACCAAAAGATAGACTTCGACTGCCACCACTAAAATTACTTAAGAAAAATGTATACTGCATGTCGATTATTATTTACAATCATTTACCAAGTAGTTTACAAGACTTACCGTTGACAATGTTTAAAAAATGTTTTCATAACTATTGCTATTTAAAGTATAGTATACCATTTAAGCAGATTTGTGAGCAGTGGTGGCCCAGTGGTAACGGCCGCGACTTACGAGTTGTAGGTCGTGCATTCGAACCCAGCCACGCGCATTACTTTGTGTAAATAATTTCATCACCACTGCTCGCAAACGGTGAAGGAAAACATCGTGAGGAAACCGGCATGTCCTAGAATCAAAAATTCGAAAACATGTGACATCTACCAACCCGCACTAGGCTCGCGTGGTAGATTACGGCCCACTCCCTCTCTTGGAGAGGAGGACTGTGTCCCAGCAGTGGGAACTTTTATAGGCAGAGTATGTATACAATTTAAAGATTTAAAGGACAATAGCCACGTAACTGGAACCAACTTGGAAGTAGCGCTCGCCGGCTGCTACCGCGGCACAGCGGCGGCGGCGATCTCTCGCGTCCGGCACTAGTCCAGGCCATGGTACGGAGCGAGAGTGCATGGGTAGCCATGACCTCCTTCTGCGAAGCAGTGATGCTCGCGAAGAGGGAGGCGGCGCAAGTGAGGGAGAGGCAGTTTATGCGCCTTCACGGCTCTAGCCTCCGCAGTAGACGCCCTGTGCGTCGGGAATCCCAGGCTGATTCCCGGCCATCGTAGGCGTGGGCTTGCGGACAGCGAGTAATGGGTAGCTCGCTGTCCGGTAAGGACCAAGCGGTGCGGGTTGTTCGAAAGAGATACCGCCGCTCTTGGCACACAGGCAACTGAGGGAACACGGGTGGGTATTAGTCAGTAAAAGTTTGACACGCCCTCCTACTCCACCCGGAGCGGGAGAAGTGATTTGATGATTTCCCAACCTCAAAAAAATAAAAATGTAGCTGTTTAGTAAAACTGCTAGCGGTTATGTAAATCAGCGGATTTGACAATCCATCTACAACATTTACATTAAGCTCTCGATAACTTTACCGATATTTTAATAGATCTGGTGTAAGGTTCCGACCGCAGAAGTTGGCGTTAATTAATTAAAACTTCAGGATTCATGTAAAGTTCCATGCCCCATTTGATCTTTGTAGTCAAGGAAAATCCTTTCGTCTAAACAACTAGTCGGTTGGAACGGCTATGATTTTTTTTAATAATTACTATCATTTCATCGTAATATTACCTATATTAGTAAGTATGTGTTTTCACATGAAGGCCAATTCTCATACTTAGAAGACGTTCCAATTCATGTCGCAATATTTGCAATCAAGTCTCAGCGACATTCAGTGTCAAAAACTTGCAAAAATGTTGGTCAATTGCAGGATTTTTTTATAGATTGAGAATGATTGGAACGCCTAATGATTTTCTTGTGTCAGTTTTTATGCACGACATTTTTTTCATTGCAAAATCAGCCTGCACTTGCATAACACACTTTCAATTGCAATCTGAATGGTTTTGATGGATATTGCTAATCCATCGCTACATATTTTCGAAAAATTTGTCTCCTCAACAACGTAAGTAAATAACGCAATGAATTTTGTTGAGCTGTCAAAATAAAGGCGTTAATGTGTAATGCTTATTACCTCGCTGCTTTTGATCTCGATTTCGCCCTATCATAATTATTAGACTTGGAAATTAATTAGAATTTGCTTCCGAACAGCAATAATTACCTGCCATGGCCATTCACAGTCACTTCATCATTATCATCATCATTTCAGCCGAAAGACGTCCACTGCTGGACATAGGCCTCCCCCTAGCTCCACCACTTCGACCAATACTGTTTTCCCCACATCCAGCGGATTCCAGCGGTCTTAACAAGGTCTTTGGTTCACCTTGTGGGTGGCCTTCCAACCCTACGTCTTCCGGTACGCGGTCACCACTCTAGAACCTTTCGGCCGATGGCCGCATCTATTCTGCGAGCAATTTAGTAATCTGCCTACTGCCACTTAAGTTTGGTAATTCTTCGGGCTATGTCGGTTGTCTTGGTTCTCCTCCACAGTCAGTTAAACGTAGTTAATCATAATACAGATCGTCACCCGTACTCTAATGGAAGCCTAATTATGTACCGAGTCTAATCTGTTGTAATTAATTGCCCGCATAGCAACAGATAACAGGTTTAGAATTGACAACAGATTAGGTAGGATTGAATGGGATTATTGCAATCGTGTTGATTATTACTTACACAAACTTTGGATAGTAGGTAATAATTGTTTATCTGTGTGCAGAGAACGCAGTTAAAATGATATTGGTATATGAATCAGATTATTATCTATACTTACTATTATTATTATATATCTATACCAATATTTTAAGAGGAAAGATTTGATTGTTCGTTTGTTTGCATTGAATATGCTCCGAAACTACTGAACTGATTTGAAAAATTCTTTCACTTTTGTGAAGCTACACTATCCCCGGATATAGGCTACATTTTAACCCCGTATTGCCACGGGAACGGAAACTACGCGGGTGAAACCGCGGAGCGCTGCTAGTTCAACTATTGGCACTAATAATAAAGCTGAAGAGTTTGTGTGTTTGTTTGAACGCGCTAATCTCTGGAACTACCAAATAAATGTTTTTTTTAAATATGGTAGTCACGTTTATGAGGACGGCTATAGGCAATTTAACATCCCGCTACGGTTCTTAAGAGCCGAGAAAAAAGAAAAAGAGTGAAAACGCATTCTAACCAAAAGCGAAAGAATAACACGGGCGATGCGACGCGATGCGATGGGGTGAGACCATTTATCCTGTATGTGTCTATTTAATATTTTCGAAAAAAGCTATCGGCAAACAAAAATCTCTTCAAATCAAATTACTCACATAAAATAATTTTTTTGTCGGACTCTAGTTCGGAAAGCGGTCAGCTGTCAATTACGGCTGTCCAAATACAGAGTGTTCTTTAATATCTCAAGGTAAAGATATTATAAGTGTACAACCTTTTTACACTTATAATAATCATTGCCTCAAGGAGCATGAGCCAAAGTACCCCACGAATTCAATCGGATTTTAATCAACATACAGCCTGACATTGATCTGCATATTGCAAAAAAAGTAGAATTTATAGGACATTAATCATTTCGTACCCAAAAATGAAAGTGTCAGCCAGAAAAAAAAGTTGTCTCTTAATGGGAAATGACATTTTGAATATTTTATCAAAATCACAACGTAAGGTCTACAATTAACCGCCTGGCTGCTATTCGAGCTTGAAAGTACCAAATTTTTTTTTTTCTGATTGTATTTTGTACAGAGGGCCAGCACATCAAGCTACCCAAGTCTGTCAAAGTTCTTTGATAGATTTTCAACTTTATAACAATAGCATAAGGTCCATGTTCAATTGCGAAAATGTGACAGTTTCGGATAGCTTGATGTGCTGGCGTCTGTACATTCGTTTAAAGACGCAAACAGTTACTACCCCCTTTTTTATAGACATGATAGAAATATTATCATGTCTCATAATATTTTATAATGAGATAAATTTAGAAGTAATTTAAGAGAAAACATTTTTTTTTTGTTATGAATATAATACCTCAATATAATATGTCAGAAAAATGTGTGTGTTCAACAGCGTAAATAACGGAATGACCGTGAATTGTCAGAATGAAAGCCATTTCTACTGCTAGTGTGTTACGGAATTACCCCGCTGGGTTCGATTCCCGGCCCGGGGACAATGTTATTGCATTCATTCGTCAAGGATTACATAGTAGGAGACCGGAGACTAGATTTAGAAAGAAAGAAAGAAAGAAAAGAAAGAAAAAACGTTTATTTGCGGTAAACATGACGCAAAAAGAACAGGAATACAAAAATAAGAAAAGGTTGAGGGAAACATGCGTCACATCCACGCAAAACGGCTATCGCTCAGCATTATGCTGCGACCCTATGCAAGACAGAGCCCCAGCGCTGGTTTTATTTGTGCTCCGTTGATGGCAATAGGCTTGTTCCCTATTCCATGGGACTTAAACATAACTGTTGAAAAGTAGGGGAACTTTAGGCAACTCTGTCTGACCCTTCGGGGATTACGGGCTTGATGTTATGCCATGTAAATAACAATCATAGACAGTCCCCTTATAGAGACGATTTAAACGTAGGTAGGTACACTAGGTACCTAATCTAAGGTTATGTATTCTATGTAAATAACTCAGGTCTAGGCCATGGTAAGGAGCGAGAGTGCATGGGTAGCCGTTACCTCCTTCTGCGAAGCAGTAATGCTCGCGAAGAGGGAGGCGGCGGATGTGAGGGAGAGGCAGTATTTGCGCCCTCACGGCCCTAGCCTCCGCAGGAGACGCCCTGGGCGTCGGGAATCCCAGGCTAATTGCCGGCCACCGTAGACGCGGGCTTGCGGACGGCGAGTAATGGGTAGCTCGCTGTCCGGTAAGGACCAAGCCCGAGTCGACGGCGCATTGTGTTCCACACGCGCATCAAAGAGATGTCAGCACCAACTGGTGGGGTCCGCAAGGGCCGATGTCTGCCAGGGGTGCGGGTTGTTTGAAAGAGATGCCGTGGCCCCTGGCACACAGGCAACTGAGGGAACACGGGTGGGTTTTAGTCAGTAAAAGTCTGACACGCCCTGCTGCTCCACCCAGAGTGGAATAAGTTATTTGATTACTTACCACCAACGAAAAAAAAAACCTTCTTTTTTTGTGAAATAAAGAAACCATATGTTGTACTGCTTTTAGTGGTATGGTGATAAATATAAAACTAATATACTTTTAGCCGCTTGAGCGGCCAAGCGAATTAAATTAAATAACGTAAAGCGGCCACGATGACGTCATCGCACCCATTTGCGTCGTGGGTGGTCCGCCTCTTATCGCAAACTCGAAAAAAACAAGGGTTCTTTGTTCGTGGAGTCGTTCGAACGTTTGTTGCTTTGGAATTTTGAGTAAACGGACGATTTAACTATTCTTACTTTCGTTTGAATGAATGGTCGTAAAAAATTAGATAATTCGTGGAAAATGAGCGTGGGAATGTTTACCTTAGAATGTTTACGTTATCGAAAAAAATAACAATAACAAAAAAAAAACAAGCGATGACCTATGTTTTTTAAGGTTTTAAATGCATGTGCAGCTCTTAAAAATAAAGTGTACCTACATTATGATACTGCATATACGAGAGTAATTTGTGAGAAATAATATTCATATTTAATGGAACTAAATTGCTATACAATAACTTTTTATGGTTCAACGGTCGATAACGTAACAAAATTAAATAAGGTTTCTCTACACCTCCGAGAAAGGAACATGTTTTGCTCCGAATCGGGTAAAATATATATAATATCAGACATCTCTAAAAGACGTCTCCATACTGCAGAACTCGGCATTAAACAGCGTTTATATGCACTATGTACAGTCGAATATTCAAGTTCTTTGGTCATGTCTCGAGGAGGAATAAGTAATAACTCCATAGAGTATCTTGTGGGTGCAGGGCAGCATAATAATCAACGTAATATAATGTTCTCACTGCTGGAACATATCCTTTCTTACTGTGAGAGGGACTGGGCCACCACGCAGCCCCGGTGTAGCTTGGTGGATGTCACGTGTCTTGCAATTTGTTTTTTTTTTTAGTCTTGCCGGTTTCCTCACGATGTCTTGTTATTGTTCTAAACAGTGGTGATACAATTAAATATCAAAGTAAAATAAGCAAATCGGTGTCGATACCACTGGGTCACCACTGCTCGATGTAGGGCAGAGTGGGAAATGATAGACCACGCGGGTTACCGATGCGGTGGACTGATTTAATTAAATCCGCGGATGAAGGCCCTGTTAATGAACGAGAGATCCCGAGGCAAGCAACGACTACACCTGCGATTGGACACAATTCATCGTGACCACGACCGCTCCGTTAAGAGCGATGCAAAGAACAAGAATCCCTGAGAGAGTAGGCGGAAGTATCACGAAAATCAACATTCCAGCAGTGAAATGCAAAAGTTGGCCTTTTAGCAATAACCATGCTGTTCCGTATAAACCAACGTTTTTTTTTCGTCAAAAACCAGTAAATGGTTTTAGAATAATCCGAGAATTAAAGTGACACCTTTAATTCAATCATGAATTACTTCATCTATTGCAGTACGCACGAACGCGCGCAGTAATGATAGGTTTATTAATTTATTGGGAAAAAGAAATGATATCACATTACATATAACCGGTATCAGTAAGGTATCAGTAGTATATAAAAACAAAATCAATGTAATATACGTTACGTAAATTCAAACATGGCTTAGGCCTAGACCTACCGTTCAGCAAAACGAGTTAGGTACTGCCAATAAGAATGAATTGTACAAATCTTGAGACATTAGAATCGAATGGAAACGCTCATTCCAAACATTTATGCCTCAAAAGCAATGCGGAAACGTCCATCTGCAATACGATTGACTTGTAAATTCGAGTACTATAAAGATCGTGTAAAAGAGGGATTCGGAAATCGATTTAAATTTTATCTCTCCCCATATCGAAGTCCAAAATGTATTGATTCTTACATAGCTTTACGTAGTGAGCGATTTATTATTGAATACTTCGTGGTTGTGGGCTTTTGATGTAATCATATAAATGTATTATGGAATGATTGATATTATTTAAAGTGAATTATAATAATGTCGTGAACAATAGGTGTATTGATAAACCAATCAATCATTGTAATAAATTCAGAATTATGTATATTTTGAAGGAAGCTAATTGTAAACTGTAAAGTGAAATACTTATTTGGTTTATTTTTCTAAACAGTTGCAGCTACGTTAAATAAAAGTGCCCCTAGCTGAAAATGTAGACCTGATACAATTACAGTTTAAACTTAGTCGTCATATAGCGTCAAGTTTATTGCTCTTTTATTATTAAATTTAAGAGTCATATGTGTCATTAGTCGATCATATGGGGACGATGATCTATATAAGGCACAGCGTCTGGAGACAGCAGTATCTATCTCCTCTCTAACATTTAAAATTGGTGCTAAAAGTGTCAGTCAGTTTCTATACATCATTCATGGTGACACACTTGGTTTGTATGGAAAGTGTTCATCACGGTTCTAGCACCTTGGCCGTCGTCGAGGCATCTCCGTGCTGTGTGGTATAAACCTTATCTCGTAACCAAAATTATTAATATTCCACTTTCCACAAATTAAACATTTTTCACAAAACTTTATGTTTCTGCAGACTTATTGCAGTGTAGAAGTCACACAGTTTAAATAATTCATGGTAAACTTAAACACTTTAAAATGTAATATATTTCTAAGAGCTGCGGTATTTACATTTCACTTTGCGGTGTAATTTATCGCTTAAACATATAATATTTCATTGCTTTCTACTATGAAAAGATATCTCGGTTGTATATTTTATAAATTGTGAGATTTTCATAATTTGGGACCAGAGTTAAGTTTGAAAAATGTGGTACCTACCTACGTTTAAATAATTTATGATACTATTTATCATCTAAAATGATGAACAGAGTACTTAGTTGTCCACAAATTAAAATGCTTTTCATTCATAATAATCAAACCACATACTTTTAGTACATTTGGCTGGTGCATTCATCATTCCATCATCAGCCTTGATCTCAATGTCGATGCGTCGACTGCACATCTTTTTCATCCATACTTACGACTCTATTACCCGTCATCACAGTACAAGCTAGTTGGCAGTTTTTGAGAAATTAATCAGATTTATGTTCCTTGTAGTTTATTTACTTGAGAAAATTAATATTTCAGCGAAATATCCGCACTAACAAAACATAACGTAATTTGATTTTAATTGTAAAAACGGGGCATACTGTAATTTTTATCATGGCGATGGCGTGGTGGCTCGAGCTCCGTGTAATAAGTGTTCTGTGAGCCATTGTGTGGGCCCGAGTGCCATCAATATTCTCATTCTGACAAATCTGTGAGTTTTTAACATCGGCTCGCACACTGATGCTACCTAATACTTCTGTCCCAATATTATGATATTTAGTAGTTTTAATTAAAAACGTTTTTAAATATTTAAATAAGTAAATTTAAAGCAGATAAATAATTATTACTTATTGTTACATAATTTTTAGTTTGACAGTCGTGGGGAAACGATATCTATAAAAAAAATAAAAAATAAGATACTACACAAAAATTTGAAAAAATTACTATTTTTGCAGATGAATTAGGAACACTGCTACATGGTACGAAGGAGACACTAGGTAACAATCACTGCAGTTAGTTGTTTTCAAGACCATTGCTTTCGTAAGTCTATTGTAAGTGCAAAATAAACTTTGAATCGAACGCATAAAGAGTGTTGAAACTCGTCAGCGAGAATAGACGTATGGGCTCTGATCCGCTTTCAACGCCTCGAGAGTCGTGACTATTAATTTATCTAAAATCATTTACCTACTAAAATAAGTTGCTATTTAGTTATTTTAGCTCGTGACCATTCTACACTAGAAAGTTCATAAGGTTTTTTCTTACTGTCGCCTAGCATAATGCACTTCTTTCATAGTCATAACTAAGATGTTTTACACCATCCATTCAACTTTTCTCTCTAGTAAGTATAAGTTCGCACGTAAAAATATTGCGGAGGGAGTTTTTCGAGCACTACATCTTCAACGCATTGGTCAGCGTCGAGAGTAGAGGTGTGCGTTATTTAACGTAATCAGTTTCAGAAACTGCTTGCTGCTACTAGTTTCGTGGACAAAAATGTAACGACTATTTTACCTACGTAGTTCACAGTTGACGTGGCACTCACACAACGAACGGCGTAGGCGTTTCGTTCGGTTTCGTGCCACAGATTATTATTAAAATGATTAAAGGTACGTTACGTAATACGACTCGCACAACGAGAGTAAAGAGTCCCTTCGGAATTATAAACTGTTCCATATTCGTAATTATAGGTATCATAACACTCAAGTAAAACTAATCTATATAAATAAAAAGAAAAGTAAGGATTTTTCGAAATTCAACCCCTAAGGGAGTTAAATAGGGGATGAAAGTTCCACGCGGGCGAAGCCGCTGGTAAAAGCTAGTATTATAATACGCATAACCTGTAACATTTTCGTAATCATAACACAAACGCAAAACCAACCAACTGCAACGCCCTACTGTATACAAAAGTAACTAGTTACAAAAATTATCGGTTTTGAAACTAGTTACTCATATCCACGTAACTACGTATAACCAATTACGCCTAAAGGACGATACGACCCACGTCTAGTCGAGAGTAGAAAATCGAATGGTATGTTTTTTCCACTCGCTATGGTTTGTACTCCGTTGAATTCGCAATGCTGTAATAGCAAATCCAGTGCATTATAAAATAACGCTGCGATATTAAGAGGAAAGATTTGCTTGTTTGTTTGCATTGAATAGGCTCTGAAACTACTGAACCGATTTCAAAAATTCTGTTACTGTTGGGAAGCTATACTATCCCCGGGTGACATAGGCTATATTCTATCCCCGTATTCCCACGGGTACGGGAACTACGCGGGTGAAACCGTGATGCGCTGCTACTCTGTTTATAACCTGCACCCTGGTTACGTAACACACTATCAATCAGAATCTGAATAATTTTAGATATAAAAGTAATAATAATATTTATTTATTCAAAAGCTTAAACCTATTTACAATTCTTGTACCGTACATTAGATCTAATAATTAATTGGCCGTGTGGTGCCGAACGTAAAAGAATAGTTCCATCCCATTTCTTCCCATGGGTGTCGAAGAAGGCGACTACGGGACTTACTAGAGAATGGGCAGTAGCGTATAAGGTTTGAATGATGTTCAGTACCCTAAGTATTACGCATTAAATTTGCACAGTAATCTTATATATAAAATTCGCGTGTCACAATGTTAGTTACCTTACTCCTCCGAAACGGCTTTACTGATTTTTACCAAATTTTATATGCATATTCAGTAGGTCTGAGAATCGGTTACTATCTATTTTTATACCCCTAAGTGATAAGGGTTGTTCACTAGAAATTACCTGCAAAATAACGTTTGCCGGGTCAGCTAGTAAGTTTATATTAATAGATAAATGTAATATACTACACTAGGTACTAAGTTATTAATATCCTATCCATCCGTGTCATGCCGGACGTAAAAGAATAGCACCATCCCATTTCTTCCCGTGGGTGTCGTAGGAGGCGACTAAGGGACTTACCAGAGAATGGGCAGCAGCGTTCTCCATGCATTTTACCACCATACTGCGATCGCCAACCCGCCTGCCAAGCATGGCGATTATGGCAAATCCCCCCCTTTTGAGGGAGGCTTATGTCCAGCAGTGGACGTCTTTCGGCTGATATGATGAATTAATTGGCAAGATACAAGACATGTGCAACTGGGCTTAGACTACGAAGACTCCTGTGCTATAAGCACCAGTAGTATACAGGAAAAGTTTTTATCCAGTGCGCAAATTTTAACCATGAATTCAGCATATCATTCTAGACCCCCTACCGCAGAAATTTTTCGCTGGTTAAACAGAAAAAAATCAGCTGTTCCATACATTTTGACCGCGTAGGTATTGCACTTTTCTATGAAACAGCTGTTTTTGCTTTGTATAACCGGCGAAAAATTTCTGCGCTAGGGGCTCTAGAATGATATGCTGAATTCATGGTTAGAATTTGCGCACTGGATAAAAACTTATCCTGTATTGCTAATCCATGGCTTCATATGTTCTAAAAGAAAATCTGCTCAACAAGGTAAATAATGCAATGAGTGTTGGTGAACTGTCCACATGAAAGCTATTTATACGGTAAGTGTATCACCAATTTCAAGAAGCCGTATCCCAGGAAATTAAAGAAGGCTGTTTGTCTTATTACGCTTTAACCTCAGATTATAAAACAAAGGCAGATAGACCGCGCGGAACACCAAAATTGAAGACAAAAAACCAAATACTGATTCAAAACTCGAGTTAGTATCCCACGAAGCGTCGCATTGTATGTTTGTTATGCGACGCTTTGGTATTTGGTTTTTTGGCCTCACTGTGGGTGTTCGGCGCGGTCTATCTGCCTTTGTTTTATAATCTGAGGTCATAATATTGATGCCAAGTAATTTCAAAGTTACGAAATCCTTTAATTTCAACATAAATTAGTCATAATATTGCATCCACGAGACGCATTTAGAAGTTAATTTAATCTTAATTGGGTTCCCTCTTACCATCTGACCACCGATAATTGACAAAACACGAAAAAATTGAAAACAGATTTTAAAAAAATATCATGGGTACAATTCAGTTGCAAAAATTAGTTTTTCTCCTGAATCTGTGGTCGGCTCGTCATCTTTCTATCAAAGATTCCGAAACCGAATTATTCTTTTGCTTTGATAGATTGGTCAAGTATATTGGATTTCCCGTTGGACTGTTTTCAAATCGAAAAAGATTAAAGAAATCCAATGCGAAATGGACTAGGTACCTACGTCATGAAATGGACGTTAATGACTTTTCTTTTTGGCTCCTTCCTAAGAGGTTCCGGGTATCTAGACAGTCAATTTATATGGCTTTAAAAGGAATGCTCTTGATGGAATCGTTTTTAACGGATAGCTCAAAATAGCGAGATCTCTAAAAGCACACCGATCGATTACATTCACAATATGGGAATATATCTTTTTGGTTTCTACGTAACTTTGACCACATATTACGAAGTATTCCCGTGCTCTAACGGGAATACTTCCATATTACTTTGACAAAAAATATTGTTTCAATTAACTTAACCTCGTAGCCAATTATAGGTACCTACACAGTAAAGGATCTGAGTCTGCCTTTAATAATTTTTATAATGTGAAATATCGTGTTTTTTCCCTAACTAAACAGTTGACAAGACCATTGCTAGTTCGTGAGTTTGTGATCATCTTCTAGTGATTCGAGCAAAGCCTAAGCGAATGATGAACTGTGTTGACCTCGGCCATTTGATAGGCTTGATTTATTTCGTCCTGGACAGGGTTTCTGCGATGATGACAATAAGCGATGAATACGCAATTGTTTCGAGTTTGGAGGTTCATTTAATATTTTCAATACACAATAGTTTATTGACCTTTCTTAAAAACATAGGTACCTATGTGCCACAGTCAAAACTGTTTTTCGGTCATGAACAGTTTTGACCGCAAAAATCACTGAATTAAAATTTTCATTTACATAACCTGATAAGTTCTTTTTTTAACCTTTTTAAAACTAAGTCCTATTTTGTAGTTTTTCTAGATGATTAATAGGGCGCTACGTACTTTTTAAGATAATTAATAGAGCGTTACGTACAAACTGCAGAGAAACACGTATTTACGTTTTTAACGGATTTGACTGAAACCAGTCAAAGCTTGCGGTAACCGAAAATTTTAAGATATGTGATATCTACCAACCCGCACTGGGCCCGCGTGGTACTAATACAGTCCACTCACTCCGTTTGGAAGACAGGAGTCCCAGCAGTTAGAATATTATAGGCTGATTATGCAGTAAAAGCTGGCTTTGACCAATTGACAGTTTTGACTGAACATAATTGTCTACGTAGAAATCTCTACACTAAAACTCGCGTGGACTAAATTACGTAAACCGTGTATAAAAAGACACGTGTAGTATTTTTATCTCACAAAGTGACGTGCGCTTTCTTTGTGTTTACCAAGTGTAGAAGCAAAGGCGAAGTGTGTGCGTGCGTGTTACGTGCCGATACTACTAGTCTTCACACATACATTCACAACGGGTTTGTACACTTGTTTACCACAAGTAAAGCGCGTGTCGCTAATGTAATACCTACTGTAATTTTAAGTAAAAACAATCTCGAGTTATAAGTCGAGTTTAAGTCTTCTTACCACATGATACATACTTCAGATAGGTAATATTAGTTTATAGAATACAAAATATTTTATATTTATATTTAAATAACTATCTAAGATATGGAAGAGGGGAGTCCCCTAACAGAGGCTTTGTTTGCCTAAAAGGAGGCTCCAAGCACAATTCATTTTTTATGAAGACAACAGAAACGGACAAACAGACAGAGACGTTTCACATTAAACTCATCATGGTAGACACTGCCGTTTGGCGACAGAGAAAACATTTTTTTTTACAAAGTGAAGCATTTTAATTAAAGCTCTGAATAAAGAAGGTTGGTTCACGCCGTCTTCATGGACATTAAATCGTAGAGCTTTTCTCTTGCGTCTGTAGTTCCGCCGGCAACCAAACACTTTAAAAGCTGAAATAAATTACAATTCTAGTGTTTTCTTTTTGGGTGGGAAATCATCAAATAACTTCTCCTGCTCTGGGTGGAGCAGGAGGGCGTGTCAGACTTTTACTGACTAAAACCCACCCGTGTTCCCTCAGTAGCCTCAGTAGCCTGGCGAGTAATGGGTAGTTCGCTGTCCGGTAAGGACCAAGCCCAGGTCGACGGCGCGTTGTGTTTCACGCGCGCTTGAAAGGTGCGGGTTTGTTCGAAAGAGACTGACACGCCCTCCTGCTCCACCCAGAGCGGGAGAAGTTATTTGATGATTTCCCACCCAATAAAAAAAAAAAGTTCGAAACTGTTGTGCAAAATATAATGCTTCTATGACCGTCTTTTAGGCTGAGCATTGCATATCAGTTAAAATCTTATTACTCGTTAATTAGGGCCCGATATTTAGGTAACGTGTTTTTTGTTGATACCCTTGCCCCCTCTCTTATTATACCATCGTGATTTAGGAAAAGAGTCCCTGAATATCGCGTTATGTAATAAGGCTATAAATTGTTAACACAATTTTTGTGTCCTTGGCGATCATAATCTTTACATAGCTCGTAGATTAATCAGACGCTCTAAATACTTACATGGATATAATTCTTTATTTGCCTAAAGAACAATAGGCCCAAAGCTTGCCGGCCAGGCTTTCATTTGCAGCATAATGACGTCAATTCTTGTGACGTAATAGCCCTATTCTTATCGTTGTTCTCTTCGTCTTGCTTAAACGTCCTTATCTGTCTCTGACACCATGTCCATCTATCAGAATATTCCGATATAATCGATGTCGTATCTTTTGACACACTGATCTGGCGCTTTTCCTTGTACCTACACTGGAAGGAAAATAGCCGTTTATTAAGTTGGTCAAGTGATCTACCGTGATGAGTTTGAAAAGGATTTATTTGGTAATTGATGTATTGCGATCATTTTACTTTCTTTCGGTATCATTATCACACGTAGGTTTATCTTCTCTATGCTTTAGTTTACTTTGTTAGTCGTGTCGGTATGGGCATCACAATAATTCATGTTGTGACTCGTAGTACAAAGAGAAGCCTGTCAGCAGGTTGGTACCGGAGCTGTCTGCCTTAGGTGCGTCTGAATATCATAATCTATCATTATCATCTGCCTAGCCTTTTCTTAACTATGCTTTGGTCGCCTTCCATTCTAATCGGATGGAGCTGAATGCCAATATTTTAAATGGAGCGACTGTCTATCTGACTTCTACAACACAGTAATTACGATATTATCCAGGTAATACGATATATTCTTTCTTAAGGCCCTGGTAATTTTGAATGTACTCGTCGTATTGTCATTATGAGCGATAATAGTTCTTACTGCAATCCGATACGGGTTAAAATCTGTTGTAATAAATTCGAATAATAAATGAGCAAGCATTGTCGTAAAAATGCAAATAAAATCGTATAAAATTAGATATTAACTAGTTGATAATAAATAATCCATCACTGGATGCAGTTTGCCTTTAGAATTTTACGGTATGTTTTTAATTATAATAATAATTGTCATTGAAGGGATAAGTGTAGCTTAACCTAATTAATTGACCCTTGCGGTTGTTATTATTTAGCCACAACCCCCCAATTAACATATTATAATAATCTATATTCATACTAACATAACTGCAAACGTAAATGTCTGTCTATGACCTAGTCTAGGAGATAGGATACATTTTATTGCGATACTACGTTCCCGCGATGTACTTTCCGACCGCCATGCGGGTGTCAGAATAATGGGGATATATACATTTATAAGTGTGTACATTTAAAACAAATATTAAGCTTTGAATATCAGAATGGTTACTGCTTATTTACTGTATATGCAGGTTCTTATGAATATGGTTTGTAGGGAAAGGATTTCATGAAGTAAAGCACAGAAAGACAAGACCAGACATTTATTTCAGTTAGGCTTGTCAATATTGAATCAGAAAGCTAGTCGTCCGTTCCAAAACTAGGTCTTCATGGAGAAGAAGGACAAGAAACTCCATGGAAACAGTATTGAAGTATTTCATCAACACATCTCTTACATTACTATGAATTATTATTTTCCTACATACATTTAATTTCAACTCTTGGACCATTGTCCAAGAGAACTTAGAATTATTATAACATTGCTATTACATTATTACAATAGCTAGGAATAGAACATGAATATGATTGTTATGATTTAAAACATTAGGAAAACCGACTATAATATAACTTGTACAACAACATTTTTATAATAAGCAATAATTATTATATATTATCAAATTACTTAACTTACATGACATCTGGTTGATTTATTCCACACAACATCGGCACTAGGACTAACCTCCTGAACATCTACCAAGCAACTGACCCAATAACGTTCTATTCTATTCTATTTTTAGAGGTTCTGGCTCCATCGGTAACGTTCGATGATTTTGCCAATGTCAAGGTATGAGAAGGTAATGATCGTAAACTATTACACAACTATTGATCAGTGTTTGTAGCGGTGGCATCCATGGATCCCCATGCTAAAAAAGGACAAAACAGTTTTGGTTAGTAAATGCAAAACGTCACAAAATAAATGTTAGAACATTAAGTATATGATAAGTAAACTTATAATAGAAATATCAACTATAACTGGATTTTATTAATGCTAATGAATTTATAAAGGGTTTTAACTGCAGGGGTATGGGCTAGAGATAATAGGAAGGGAATGTTAATTGGGCGGGGAATATCAGAAGGGAGTATGTCGTAAAGAGGAGTGGTTAAACGAGGACAAGAGAAAAACAAGTGTTCCAGAGTACCCTCATCCAGACCGCATTCACACAATGAGGAGTCCCTTACGCGGATTTTGGCCAAAAAAACTGGTGTGCAAACGAACCCAAGTCGGAGTCTAATAATAACAGAGGTAGCTATTTTACTAGAGAATTTTAATTTTCTGAACCAACAATCAGATGGAATGAACGGTTGGATAGAACCATAAAATCTTCCCTTCAATAATCTAGTTTTTTGCCAATGCTCATTCCAATTCTTCATCATCGCGGGTTTAACAAGACAGTGCAGATCTCGGGGATAACAAGACGGATGAGACTCGATCCCATTCCGAATAGCCAGCTTAGCAATCGAATCCGCATTCTCATTACCAACAATTCCAGAATGGCTAGGGATCCAAGCTAGAGCGATCTCTAAGCCTAAGCAGTGGCATCTATACAGTAGTTGTTTAATCTTTAGAATAAGGGGAGAATTGTGTCGAGAACGAAAAGGTGATTTTGTTAAATCCTGTAAACAGCTAAGAGAATCCGAGAGAATAAGGCTTTTGTTGAGTCCATGTGATTCAATATAGGAGACTGCTTCCAAAAGAGCTATTGCTTCCCCTGTGTATATAGTACCATAAGCAGGGCTACGAAAATTAAGGATAATTTTGTATTTTGGGATCCATACAGCTGATCCAACATTACTATTATCTGACATCTTAGAGGCATCTGTATATAACGTCAGCCAATCGTACCAGTCCTCTGCTAGAATCCTATTGAATTTGGCATTAGCAGCAGGGTCATGTTTGGAAATACCAAAGTTCAAAACAATTTTTGGTTGAAAGAGCAAGGAATCAAAATCTACTTCAAATAAGGGGTTTTTCTCTAACTGGACTAATGAAATTTGCAAATTATTGAATTTACTGAGGCTGTTAACGAGGAGTGGAGGATTTTTGTGAGACCAATAGCGAGATGTTGGGATTATCTGAGAAAGTGTTCGAAGAGGAGGGAGAAGAGGGTGACATTTATACTGGATGGCTTTATAAAAAAATCTGTCACAGAGATATTGTCTACGCAAGTGAAGGGGGGGCTCTAAACATTCTACCTGAAGGGCATTAATAGGAGAGCATTTCATAGCACCCGTGATAATACGCAAACATTTGGATTGAATCCTATCCAGTTTGGCCAGGGCTATTTTGTTGCATGGTTCCAACAGAAAGATTCCATAGTCAAAGTGACTACGAACTATAGCATTATATAGGATTTTCTGGGAAGTTGGATGAGATCCCCATCGAACTCCAGAAAGGGCACGTAAGACATTTACGCCTCTTTCACATTTCTTTGAGATGTAATCCAGATGATAGAGACCAGATAATTTTGAATCAAGAATGAGGCCAAGAAATTTAACTTTGTCACGGATCAAGATGGGTTCATTTTCAATATAAAGATTAATGGGGGGAATATTACGCTTGCGAGAAAAGACAACTGCATTGGATTTGGACACTGACAAACTTAAGCCGTGGTCGGTCAGCCACTGGTTTAAGTAGTAAAGGGCAGAATTTAAGCGAGATGATGCATCTGAAAGGGAAGCTGAACTAAGGTAGAGAGCAATGTCGTCGGCATATTGTAGGATTTTGCAAAAGCAACTCACTGAAGACTCCAAATCATATGTATATATATTGTAAAGAATGGGGCTTAAGACCGACCCCTGGGGTAGGCCCTTCCACACTAGACGGGATGGGGAGAGGTAGTTTTGGTGACGGACAGAAATAGAACGGGACATAAGGAGATTACAAATTATGTTGACCATCCTCACAGGGATACTCAGCTGTAGCAGCTTTTGCCTGAGTATTGGAAGTTGGACATTATCATAGGCTGAAGCTATGTCTAGAAAAACACCGAGAACACTTTCATTATTGGAAAAGGCAATGCGGACATCAGACACGAAGACACTTAGACTATCTAGAGTTCCCATACCTCTTCGAAAACCGAACTGAGAACTGGATAAAATGCCTTTAGTTTCCAAGATCCATTCAAGTCGATTCTTGATGAGATTCTCCATAATTTTAGCAAGGACAGAAGAGAGGGCAATAGGACGATAGGAAGTAGAATCTTTTGGGTCTTTCCCAGGTTTTAAAATTGGGATAATTATTTGGGATTTCCAAGACTCTGGAACTTGGCCAGTAACGAAAAAGGAATTGATTAGGTTCAGAAAGATAAGTTTACAATTAGAAGAAGATTTGGAGATAAAGGAATAGGGTATTCCATCGACCCCCGGGGCAGAATCCCGGAGGTGATCTAAGGCACAAATAAGTTCTGAATAAGAGAAAAGGTCATCAAATCTATCAGAGGAAGTGGGGGGAGGAGGATCTATAGTGGGAAGGCATTCGGAGCTAGGAACAAAAGGAGGGGCTAATTTGGATATAAAGTCTTCCAACCAGGAACTGTGGTCATTGGTAGAAATATCGGGAAGTTCGCTGTCACACGATCTGCGGTATATTTTAATTTTTTTCCATACAAGGGAAACTGGAGAACGTGGAGAAAGTGACTCGCAAAACTGGAGCCAACCACATTTTTTCTTTCTTGCCAATAACCTACAAGTAGTTGCAGAAGTCTTTTTAAAATTTAAATATTCGGGCATATTAATACTGGAGGAAAAGGCGTTTTCTGCTTCTTTACGTTTACGGACGCCATCAGTGCATTCAGCATCCCACCAAGGTGGAGAAGGTATTAGGTGACGGGCACAGTTTTTTAATGGGATTGAAGAATTGGCCGCTCTCAACAGACACTCAACAAAATCACTGTAGAGAATTAGGGAGTTGGATGTATATATTTGGGGAAAATTTTGAAGTTCTGCGTCCAAATTGGACAAGAACTTAGACCAGTCAGCTTGGTGTAGGCGATATTTTTGTAGGGGTTGGATTGGAGGAGAACGTGGGTGAGTACTTGGAAAAGAAATTAGGATAGGAAAATGGTCACTCCCATATGAGTTAGGGAGAACAGACCAGGATAGCGTTGATACTAAGGAAGGGGAAGAGAAAGTAAGGTCAGGAACACTAATATTTTGGTTAGGGGAAACCCGACGGGTAGCAGATCCATCATTAAGAACACAAAGGTTGCGGTCATCTAAAAGGTCTAGCAAAAAGCTGGAGGAGGGGTCATTACAGTGAGAGCCCCAAAGGGTGTGACGGCAATTAAAATCACCTAGCACAATCAAAGGGCTGGGAATAGAAGAAAGGATAGAGTTAAATTCAGACAAAATATTAGCATTGGGATGGGGAATGTAGGCAGATACATAGGATATGTCCATGGCTCTAATGGCCACTACATGTAGTCCAGGATCATGATGGGGAAGAGGAATCTGGGAAAAAGTGATGGATCTGCTAACCAATAGGGCGCAACCCGCCCATCCGTCATCTCTGTCGTCCCGAAGACATGAATAGCCAGGAACCCTAAAGAGAGATCCAGGCCTGAGCCATGTCTCCGACACAGCAAAGACAACGGGTTTATATCTATTTATAAGATAGATTACATCATGTTTTTTCCTGCGAATTGATCTACAGTTCCACTGAAGGATTTTTTCCATTTTGGCGAGTCCAGGATTCAAGGAGTTGTTGAACTAATATTACGACATTGTCCGGTATTGCGTCACTAAATTTAGACAAGATGTTTATAAGGGAGCAAGTCAGGAGCTCTATCAAATTGTCATTAGGAGTGGGAAGGGGGGTGGTTTCCCCATAAGGGGAGTTCAGAGCACAGCCATTAGGCTGAGAAGAATTAGGGGTATAGACCATCGACTTATGGGCTTGGGTATCATATGACTTACCCAATTCTGGCCTTGGTCTTGGGGAACGATAAACTGTCTTGATATAGGAGGTTTTAACAGGGGATGCATTTGGAGAAGAAGTCGGAGTGTTAAGAGGGGACGAGAAGAGAATGGGTTCAGAAGGATAAACTTGAGAGAGTTTAGATTGAGAGGGGCCTGCTGTAACATTAGAGTATGGCAATTTACGGGGACGGGGAAACCTCACTGAGGCCTCGCGGTAGTTTAAGTTTTCTTGAGACATTACCATTTTAATTGACTTCTGTCTTGAGTGTTCAGGGCAATTATTATCTGTGGCCTTATGGCTTCCACCATCACACAAAAGACACGAGACCTGTGAGTCGGGAACATTACAGCTATCTCCAGGATGAGGTTGGGCGCAACGATAACAGCGGGATTTCGATCTGCACTGAGTGCTAATATGGCCAAAACGTAAGCAGTTGCGGCATTGGATAGTGGGGAGATGATAGATAGAGACAGGAAGAGAAACATTGTAGCAGAAGACTTTCTCTGGCAGAATTTGCCCAGAGAAAGTAAGCACCACAGTTGATGATGGGGACCAAGACACGGAACCCTCTTTTTTGTTTTTAAAATTAAGCCTTCTAGCCCTAATGACTTCTCCACAATTGCGAGGGGATTCTATACCGAGGACTAGCTCCTCTAGTGACCAGTCAGTAGGAATATCCCTTACAACTCCCATGCGACTTACATGAAAGCGTGGGATAGTTGCCAAGTATTTGTTTTCTGAAAGGATGGGATTGCTGACAAAGTTGTTGGCATCACTGAATGTCATGAAATCAATAGACATCTTATTACGGCCCACAGACCTGACACTGCCTTGGACAACACCTTTAAAACCTTTGTTAAAGATAAATTGGGCAAACTTAAGAGAATTTAAAGTTAGGCCTTGCTTAGGGTCTGTTTCCACCCTAGAGACAAATACAGTGAAGGGAGCTCTGTCACTCTCACCGTAGAGCATTTTGGAGTCGTTCTCAAAACCTGGTTTAATAAATACGGACTGAATTGAGTCAGACGGCGGCTTATTTCTTTTCGCGTCAACAGAAATTTCAGGATCTCCGGGGCGTTTTCTAATGTCGGGTCTTACGCGATCAGTGTTTTGGGAAATCTCCACAACCTCCATAATATCTGGAGGAATCCCTCCACCCCCATCAGGGGGTTCCTCGGCACTCATTTCCGTAGGAAATGAGTGCAAAGAATCTTAAAATACCAACCTTATACCCGGACCAGACCACACAAAACAATCACAACACTAAAAACTACGCTACAAACAGATTTTGTTATTAAAACAGAGTTGAGGTTAAGAAACGCGTGCTTAATCTCACCAAGACAATGACAAAATCCCCCAATAACGTTATTTTTAATCCTTTTTATAACTTCCCAATGTCAATTTACATTAAACAACTACCGCCATTTTGAACAAGCTACAGAACGTCACTCATTTGGCTTAATAACTTCTAACACAGATTAATAAACAAAGGTTATGTAGTAAAACCGTTAGAAAACATTTTATGGTAATTAAGCAATTTAATAAGAACTGATTCGTAATTTAAGACACTTAAAAGTATCAATATGAACTGCCAGTATTGTGCTAGTCAATTGAATCAGTCTATTTATTATTTTAAGTAATACTAGAAAACCCAAATATATTACAAGTGTAATTAAATACTACGTAATCATTTATAGTAACAACATCCAAGTTATTTTCACAAATTGAGACCGTTATTTTTGTAAACTAGTCAAATTAGGTACTTCTGCACTTGTTCAAGGCTTCGTCAACGTGACAAATGACATTATCTACCAAACAATAATAGATTATCAAAATGAACAATCTAACACGGCCAGACTGACAAGTACTTCGTTCTCGAAGTACCTATGAATCCACCGTCTCACAAAAACAACAGCACTTGATAGTTGACCAGTTAAACTTACACATTATATAAAAGTATCAAATCAAAACCTAAGGTAAAGTATATTTAAACAGGTATTATTAAAAACTACTTAATCATTATAGATTTAAGTAATTTTTGCAAGTCAATACAGTTATTTCCTGTGAATACTATCTTGTCAAATTAGGTAGGTACCTCAAGGCCTCGTTAATGTGACCGATGTCATTATCCAACAAACAATACTTATTGTAATATCAAAATGAATGATCGAACACGGCCAGACTGAAAATACTTCGTCCTCGAAGTACCTATTAATCCTCCTTCTCACTAAAACGACAGAACTTAATAGTGACCAATACAACAAAAATTTATACATTGTTTCTCATTTTATGTGCTCCAGGCATATAACAATTTATCTGTCTACATATTGATACAGTTTTTTTGTTTTTACCTCCCTAATGTCGTATAAACATTTAACAATTTTGTCATAACTATTAACGTAAGGGTATAATTAAGTTCACAAAAGAATTGTTCAGTAAGTCATTCATGTTTAACAGCTGCATCGCAGCACTGACCAGTGATCATGAAAATAATTCGAATAATTCATCGTTCGGTCAATCTGACAATATTATTGAACACTATTCAATAAACACATTTTCTATTAACAATTTCATACATTTTTGACATGGCCACTCCGAACAATACTTTTACATTGGAAGTAATAACTTTTAATAACACCTAACAAGAAACCAAAGTATAGTGAATTATTTCAAACAAGTTAATCTTAAGGAAAATCTTAGTTTTGTACATGGGTGGTACTCGGGTGGTGCCCTATATAATGTGAAGTAGCTCAATTTTGTATTATGTTAAATTTAATAGCTCAATTTTTTTATAATTATTAATTTTACAAACATAGTTTTAAGTTTTGTTTTTTTACTAACAAGTTATGGAATGTAATAATGAATTCTGAATTAAAATAATTAATAATAATAATAACCATGTGATGCTCACTACTTTGAAAAAAATCACAATGAATTAGTTCCAGCAAAAGTGTGTTTTTAGATTGACTTCTACTTAATTGGCTGTCAGTATCACATACCATTCTTTATTTATTGTTTGTTTCAGCTGTAAGTCATCTATTGTTAATTAATAAATAAATAAAAGAAGCCACGCCCTCCAATAAATTTGAGCAAGTGGTGTTGGTGACTTTGGACCGGAGTAGATGGAGAATGACTGTCCGCTCATCCAGTGACCACGATCTTCAGTAATGAGGGACTCATTGAATTACCTTTACGACGATAAATAAAGTACCAACTATTTATTCCGTCTTTCTGCTAAGACTTGGTATATTTCGTTTTCGTTAAAATTATCTCCGAAATAATTTTGTAAACATCAGAACCTTACACAAGTACCCAATTTTAAATTACCGTGACCACTAAAATAGCATTTATATAATTCTCAAATAACATAAATTACTTGTTACACTCACATTCAAAATATGTTCGTTACTTTAATTTATCTATTCTGTAATAATCTATACCAATAAGATTAATAAAAAGGAAAGATTTGATTGTTTATTTTTTGTTTGTTTGTTTGCATTGAATAGGGTCCGAAATTACTGAATCTATTTGAAAAATTATTTCACTGTTGGGAAGCTACACTATTCCTGGGTGATATAGGCTATATTTTATCCCCGTATTCCCACGGGAACGGGAACTACGCGGGTGAAACCGCGGAGCGCTGCTAGTTCAACAATAATTTCCAATTTCACGATAGAACAGCTTTACAGATTCAGCATTTTATATTTGTTTGTAAAGTCAATTAGCGCAGAATTATATTCAGCCATCATTTGATATTTCAGACCGAATTAATAACGTGACACCGTAAGCGTCATTTGTTTTTAAATATTTTCTTTTTATTTCATAAAATAGCCAGGTTTTTGAAAATAAAAGATTTGGGTGATTTTAACTCGACAGTAAAGGTACGTACTATTTCGATTGGTGTTATGTAAATTAATAAATTTTCTTATGCGATAATCTGCTCAGTAACGTATTTTTAAGAGGTGTGATACATCTTGATTTGAAAAGAAAAGAATTTGTAAACTGAAGAAGAATAACAAATCACACCGTACCGAAAAAATATGTAGTAAAAGCACATCCAAACCAATATTACAATTTAAATTCACTATACGTTGGTCTATTAAGATAAAAGAATTATCCATCATCCTAATATACAATCCATGTCCAATTGTCCATGTACCGTTTGAACGTTCGGTCAAACTGAAATGCACCAAAATCATTATCACAATGCCAATAAATCTGAAAATTACCTTTCACAGCCATGCTGAACTGTACTTGTCTCAAAAGCAATAAGGGGAATATTTATATTGTTCTCATTGGTCTATGACCCAAGTGATGTTAAGGCCCCACCTGCTGTACGTGAGTTAGTTAACACCAGGCCTGTGACCCCAGCAGCAATTATTCCATTAGTCTATGACCCAAGTGATGTTAAGGCCCCACCTGCTGTACGTGAGTTAGTTAACACCAGGCCTATGACCCCAGCAGCAATAATTCCATTGGTCTCTGACCCAAGTGATGTTAAGGCCCCACCTGCTGTACGTGAGTTAGTTAACACCAGGCCTATGACCCAGCAGTAATTATTCCATTAGTCTATGACCCAAGTGATGTTAAGGCCCCACCTGCTGTACGTGAGTTAGTTAACACCAGGCCTGTGACCCCAGCAGCAATTATTCCATTGATTTCACAATAAAATCAACCTCTAAATTGCAACTTATCAAAGTCAAAGTCAACGTCAAAATCAAAGTCAAAGCATTTATTTCAAAGGCACTTAAAAGGCACTTTTGAACGTCAGTTGTACCATTTGCATTTTTTTAGTTGGTTCATTTCAGTTTAACCAAACTAAGTTATTAAGTTTTTCTGTCTCTCAAGTCTCATCGCTGTGAGCATTGGAAATTGAAATCGAATATAACACAATTTCATAATTATGTCTTTCAATAAAAATCTTAAAAGCTAATTTTAAAAAAATCATAAAATAATACAAACGTCATGAGGAAATAGAAAGAAAATTGCATTAAGTACATACTCTACTAAAGTCATAAAAAAGTATAACTATAAATTCGGGGTTTATTACCACATCCGAAAATATTTTTACCATTCATAATCCGTTATGCAATTATTAAAAAAAAAAAAAAAAAAACTACCTTAGGCATACACAGCTGTTCATGACACGTTTCGAGGCTACTACTGAATAAGCTAGAAAGTATCAACAACTTTAAAATCCATAGTGTAATCAAATTGATTTTATTGCCACTTGAATTTCAGGTAAGTCGTGGCGCAATTTGAAATTTATCAAATCGAGTTTTACATGTAGGTACTAAGTATCTTTTTCTTTTTTTCTTTACTTCTCATTTGTGGAAATTAATTAGCAAACGCAGATTAGATGGTTGTATATTTTTCTTTTTTATCATGACATGGAGAAAGACAAATTAAATTGCATTTAGCATCTTTAAACTTATGAAGTTAACTGATTTAATCAATTTATTTACCCGGTAACCTAATCACAAGTGTTTATTGTACAAAGCAATTAGTTAGGTATGTATCACGGAAGAAAGTAACTTTGTTCTTGTATCATTTAAGAATGTCAAAATTACTATTTTGCTTCCTCTCTCTTTCCTCTAACTATTGTATCCTCTGATTATCTTTTAAAGTAATTGGTTCAATGATACATAAGTAATTAACAGTAAAAACATACTAATAAATGCTCGATAAACAATAGAAATGATATAAAAGTATTTCGCAATACTTAATCTTTCAATTTATCATCGTATCCATTTGTAAATATTAAACAGCCTCTAAGGGCCTTACCAACTTAAGCTACTTCTTATTACTGGAAAGCTTCCCGATACTTCTCACAGCAGCTGAGGTTCCAGTCTCGAAGCTCACATAGTAACTTGCAGCTCCACAGCTCCGATGTCAGGGGCAGCGGGATGTCATCATTATGGTGCGAGTGAAGTCAGCGTCCCGCCAACGGTTTTCAAAATATCGTCAGCAGCTCGAACATTGATCATGAAAATAGCAAAATAAAATGCATTAGTAAGTGGTTTTAAAAGGCCAGAGAACCATCCCACTTCTGATGTCAGAATAATGGGGATATATACATTTATAAGTGTGTACATTTAAAACAAATATTAAGCTTTGAATATCAGAATGGTTACTGCTTATTTACTGTATATGCAGGTTCTTATGAATATGGTTTGTAGGGAAAGGATTTCATGAAGTAAAGCACAGAAAGACAAGACCAGACATTTATTTCAGTTAGGCTTGTCAATATTGAATCAGAAAGCTAGTCGTCCGTTCCAAAACTAGGTCTTCATGGAGAAGAAGGACAAGAAACTCCATGGAAACAGTATTGAAGTATTTCATCAACACATCTCTTACATTACTATGAATTATTATTTTCCTACATACATTTAATTTCAACTCTTGGACCATTGTCCAAGAGAACTTAGAATTATTATAACATTGCTATTACATTATTACAATAGCTAGGAATAGAACATGAATATGATTGTTATGATTTAAAACATTAGGAAAACCGACTATAATATAACTTGTACAACAACATTTTTATAATAAGCAATAATTATTATATATTATCAAATTACTTAACTTACATGACATCTGGTTGATTTATTCCACACAACATCGGCACTAGGACTAACCTCCTGAACATCTACCAAGCAACTGACCCAATAACGTTATTTTTAATCCTTTTTATAACTTCCCAATGTCAATTTACATTAAACAACTACCGCCATTTTGAACAAGCTACAGAACGTCACTCATTTGGCTTAATAACTTCTAACACAGATTAATAAACAAAGGTTATGTAGTAAAACCGTTAGAAAACATTTTATGGTAATTAAGCAATTTAATAAGAACTGATTCGTAATTTAAGACACTTAAAAGTATCAATATGAACTGCCAGTATTGTGCTAGTCAATTGAATCAGTCTATTTATTATTTTAAGTAATACTAGAAAACCCAAATATATTACAAGTGTAATTAAATACTACGTAATCATTTATAGTAACAACATCCAAGTTATTTTCACAAATTGAGACCGTTATTTTTGTAAACTAGTCAAATTAGGTACTTCTGCACTTGTTCAAGGCTTCGTCAACGTGACAAATGACATTATCTACCAAACAATAATAGATTATCAAAATGAACAATCTAACACGGGCGAAGCAAAATCTGATTATTTATTATTCATCAATCGTCACTCGCTGAGGCTCTTCTAGTGATCGTTACAGTGAACAAGGAGTGTCAGAATCACCACTCTTGGCGTGCTCGTAGTACAGTTGTTGTCATAATAGCATGCCCAACCTCGAAGTAATCCCTTAAACGATTAACGACCTGGGGTGTGAAAGGGGTGACTCATAACTAGATAAGCTACAGAACTGCAAGCTACACAAAACAATCATGCATGTACTAAGATAAACCTACAATATGTAGATCGTTTCTAGTTTCCAACGTCTCTGTCTAAACTATTGTGGCAATTAATTACAAGTTAAAGATAAAACTCTATTAACCCAATTATGCTGAGTGTAGGTCGTTTGTACGCCAACTTTTTTGGTTCTTAGCCAATTTCGTCGACCTAGAAAACTTTTTGTGCTTTTACGTACTTGATCAAAATATCATATTGTACTTAATGGTTCAAAAAGTTCATTTTATGACCTACTAGCTTTTGCCAGCGGCTTCGGGAATAGCTAGCGCGGAATTTTCATTCTCTATTTAACTCCCTTAGGGGTTGAATTTCGAAAAATCCTTCCTTATTCCTTGACTACACTATAAAGGGAACCTCTGTGCAAAATTTCAGCTTTCTAGGTTCAAGGGTTTGGGCTGGGCGTTGATGAGTCAGTCGGGACTTCTCTTTTTATTTATATACGAGTAGATATATAGACGACCGAAGTTTGTACAGTAAAGTGCCACGTGATGTCTGCTTTCCTTCAAGGCTTTTCTACTTATGAAAAAAGTAAGGCTTTTATGTATTGCCTTATCTGTATTCAACTGGACAATGCTACCTATCTTTTTTTGGGAGATTCGATCTATGTTTTATAATATTACTAGCCGTTGCCAGCGGTTTTGCCCGCGTGGAGGTCGGTGTATTATACGTAGATATATAAACCTTCCTTTTGAATCAGTTTGTCTATAGATGAAAACCGCAATAAAATCTGTTGCGTAGTTTAAAAGGTCTAAGCGTACAGACACGAAAAGCGACTTTGTTTTATACTATGTAGAGAAGATAAGACTAAATACTTCGAACTTTTTACTGTTTTTGCCATAAAAAATGTGGCAGACGTCTAAAATTTATTTGCAGGATTGCACTTAAGAGCGTTTATTCTGAAAGTTGGCAACGTCGCAAAAGCTGTCAAATATTTACCTTTTTTGCTTAATTTGTTAATATTACTGTATGGAAATATGAAATATCGCTAACTAGTGACCTAAAATATAGATTATGAAATGCAATAATTAATATATTAACACCGAATACTTAGTTTTAGATGTAAAAAAAGAACTTGGAAACTTTCAAAATGACTTTTTTACACCTAAAACGGTTACAACATCCCCCCCGAGTGGGTTCCCGCATTGTCGTTGCGGGGGGGCTTAGTAACCGTGGTCTCCCATCCACGGTGAAGCCAAGAGGAACCCAACGGTGGGGCTGCTCGTCAGGGCTTTTGCCTTCAAGCCATTGACGTAGCGGCCAAAAAGTAGGTTGCGGTGAGGTGCACCGCAACTGAGGTGGGCCGCGATGTCGAATGGGAGGCATCGCGGCTGAGGGTTACAGGCTGCGGTAGAGGAGGAGTGCCGGTGCTTCTGAGCAGCGCTCTTCCCTTCCGTGGCCTGGACGGGGCCGCCACCGTTTGATGGCGGACGCGGTGGGGCCGCAGGGGAAGAGGAGTGTCGGTATAGCGTCAGCCGCTCTCCCTATCCTCTGCGGCCGAAAAGTGGTAGACGGGACGGCGCGTTGTGTTCCGCACGCGCGCCGTCAAAGATGTCAGCAACCACTGGTGGGGTCCGCAAGGGCCGATGCCTGCCAGGGGTGCGGGTTTGTTCGAAAGAGATACCACGGCCCCTGGCATACGGGCTACTGAGGGAACACGGGTGGGTTTTAGTCAGTAAAAGTCTGACACGCCCTCCTGCTCTACTCAGCAGGAGAAGTCATTTGATGATTTCCCACCCAAAAAAAAAAAAAAAAAAAAAAAAAATCTAATTCAGTGTTATAATTGCAAATCATTATTAATATTTTAGGTCACTAGTTAGCGATATTTCATATTTCTGTACAGTAATATTAACAAATTAATCAAAACAGGTAAATATAATATTTGACAGCTATTTGCGACGTTGCCAACTTTCAGAATAAACGCTCTTAATACTAGGTTTAAAATTTGGTCGAATTCACCCTCGGCTACCTTGGGCACGCCCACGATTGCGGCGGTAAGTCCCCTCTTTGAGGAGTGGTTTGAGAGGCGGCATGGCGTCCTCATCTTCCGCCTGACGCAGGTCCTCACCGGACACGGTTGTTTCGGGAGGTTCCTGTTTCGGATAGGGCGGGAGGAAACGCCCGGGTGTTTCCACTGCGAAGATCGCCCTGAGGACACGGTGGAGCACACGGTGGCGGTCTGCCCTGCTTGGGCGGAGCACCGCCATGTCCTCGTGGAGGCGATCGGCGGCGGCGATCTCTCGCGTCCGGCCCTGGTCCAGGCCATGGTACGGAGCGAGAGGGCATGGGGAGCCGTCACCTCCTTCAGCGAAGCAGTGATGCTCGCGAAGAGGGAGGCGGCGCACGTGAGGGAGAGGCAGCATATGCGCCCTCGCGACCCCAGCCGCCGCAGGATACGGAGACGCCCTGGGCGTCGGGAATCCCAGGCCGATTTCCGGCCACCGTAGGCATGGGTTTGCGGACGGCGAGTAATGGGTAGCTCGCTGTCCGGTAAGGACCAAGTCCAATTCGACGGCGCGTTGTGTTCCACGCGCGCCTCAAAGAGATGTCAGCACAAATAGTGATGGGACCCGCAAGGGTCGATGCCTGCCAGGGGTGCGGGTTTGTTCGAAAGAGACACTACAGCCCCTGGCTTAAGGGCTACTGAAGGAACACGGGTGGGTTTTAGTCAGTAAAAGTCTGACACGCCCTCCTGCTCCACCCAGAGCGGGAGAAGTTGTTTGATGATTTCCCACCCAAAAAAAAAAAAAAAAAAAACTCTTGCTCAAAACGGGTTGGCAACTACAGACTTATAGTAACTAGAACTCCACGTTTGCTCACGACTTTTCCTTCACCGATGTCAACAATGTCAAAGATAAACTCAGAAAGTACAAACTTACATATCAATTGTAAATGTCTCATTGGTACTTGCCTGGAATTATACCCACAACATTGTGAATGAGAGGCGAGGTTTAAAGGAGGATGCATTCGAATCACATTTTAATCAACATATAAGCTGACACTGTCGAATTGTCAAAAAATCTAAGAAAAATTGAATTTCGATGGCTTTCCTGGCGCTTCCGCCTTAACCACTGCTGTACTGAACTTTGGACCGTTGATACGTCTTTTTCTGGTTTTTAACTAAATTTTCCTTGGCCTGTCCAAGATGAAGTAGATTTTTGAAGTGAAAACTTCTTTAGCGGCGTTGTACACTTTTTTGTAATGGGTAAAAAATGTTAAACTCGCGTCAGTACACGTGACCTGATCGAAAATTCGTAAGACGGATGGAGAGTAGACAGCCGGCACGGCGTAGGAGAGGAAGTATCCCCCTCTCTTTCTGCGGCGCGGCGAAAATGTATGCCTGCGGCTGCTGTTTCGTTTAGGCGGCGCAGGGCGCTTGCGCGAATGTTCGTGTATGTTTATGTTACAGCGTGCCACGCGCATCCATGGATGGTGACAGCTGATGGCTTCATTTTTCTGAGAGATAAACTTTTTAATGTAATATAAATTGTCATGTTTGTGTATCTACGATAGCGCAATAAATAATTTTTCTATTCTACCACATAAATGATAGTACTTTTAAACTGATAATTAAAGCAATCGTGCAAAATTATTCCCTAACCATTCCAAAATATCAAAAATGCACAACGTTAATATTCAAGTTTTCACTTCTGCACTCACGCAGTGAAACCCGTCGTTTTTTTTTCTGTAGCCCGTTTGACACGAAGCCTAAATCTTAAGGTGCGTGTGTCTGTCTGTTTGGGTGGTATTTTACAAGTGAGTATTAAATGAAGTATGAATTATTTTCAATAGATGCTCAATCGATATGACTATTCTCAGGCCTGGCCTCGTTCTAAAGCTTTGGACATATTATCGATTTCACACACCTGCTATAAGTATCTACTTAGCTAGATATCTAGGTAGGTAGGTAGGTATCTACCTACCCCTATAAAAGTAGATTATAAGGGTCGCTAGGCAGCCAAATATAGGCTTTATTTTTGCAGACGATCTTTGAAGAATATATAAATAACCGAGCCAATCTCTATTTAAAAACGAGTGTTTCATTCTAATTAACACGGTTCCAGTAAATGACAACTTCTGAATAAATGAAATAAAATTATAAAACTGGTAACTAAACGTGACGGACGATATACAACTTTATGTAATAAAAAAAACCTAGGAATCAAATACTGACTATCCTAAAAAAAGTGTGATCGTTAAATTAATAAATATGGTACACTTCCATACTTTTTGAATACTGTCTATAAACTTATGAATAACTCTTAACTTATTTTAGAATCTTTGAACAGAGTTACTCTGCAAAATAATTACATTAGGGACTTAACTTTGATGGTGTGACATAATACGCTAACTTTACCCTACTAAATTATTTAATTACTATAATATGTTTATGCACAAGTAAAAAAAAAAACCTGTATAATGGTGGACTTAATGTCTGAGGCATTTTATACCGGTCAACATCAGGGCGATGCAGACACAAAACATGGCAGGTGCAACTTACGGAAAGATAGCTTGAAAATAACTATACAATACAATAATAAACACTAATAGGTATTGCCGTCCTTTAACTAGACAACTTGTTTCCGAGAAAATGGCAAAAAACGCGCGAATCGTTATTTGTTAAAAACTGTGATACTTACGTTACTGATTGTAGAAAACATCAATTGATATTTATTTTTGTTTATCCTAAATAATCCTTTCCAGTTAACGGCCTACAAACTCTCATATCCTGGGAACTATTTGAATTGTAAAAATGTTTGTTAGACTGAAAGAGAATTGTGAACTCTTTTAGATTCTATTAAAAAGTAAAATTGACCAGCAGGCATGACGCTTTCTATTTCTACGAAGAATAGACAGTGCTTTTTCAATACAAAGTGACATTTCGTTCCTTCATTTTCAGCATCGCACCGTAGTTATACTTCTACAATCTGCCATTCTGTCTTTCGTTTCTAACAATCTGTGTCTAGGTCCCTTTATATGTAGACTATTTCAGAAGAATATTTCTTCCCAAACTGTCAAAATCACACTGACAACTAGGTACTCGACGGCCATAAAGTATATACGATTATCTACAAAATCATGATTCGTTTAGAACGCATAACTGTGATAATTAATAGAAAAACATAGCCATCTTCTCCTATTGTGCATCATTTAGTTGGTTAATAGTTTTAGGTGGTTAATCGACAAATCGGTGCTCGTGCTAAGCTTGCAGGTGAGGGTTAACTCTTTTCTAGTTAAAGGACGGCAGAATACATAGATACCTACATAGATAGAGATTTGTGGAGTTTCTTGCCGGCTCTTCTCCATAGGAAACAACATTTTGGAACCGTGCACCTGGCTTCTGACGTTTCATAAGTGCCCATGCAGGTTTATATGAAATAAAAATATTTTGATTTGATTTGATTTGATACATACATATATCATAAAATATGTAAAAAAATTGTGTGGTTTACTAATATGATCTAAAATACTTGAAAAAATTACACAATTATTTTACGAGTGAGATTATTCAAATTATCTTGGCAGAGTAAGTAAATATTTCAACTTAGCTTAGTACTTAAGATCTCACTTACAGTGCAGAACACATTAAGAGAGATTATTAAGAGACATTTATTTATTTTAGTACCTAGTAATCATTAAGTGGAAGGTGTACGTACTCCTTCTCCTCGTACACATCTAGGCAATTTTCTAGACATCATATTAACGTTGTGATCCTATATTATACCGAGTACACCTGTGCGTAGTCTAAAAACCTTAAATATGATTTATCCGTCAGTCGGCGGGTATTCTCAAGGGCCAAGTTAACGGCCACTATTTATACATCACGGTTAAGGTTTACTTAGTGAACACAAAGCTTTAAAATGTGTTCCGTGTTGCTAGGTAAATAAACTCACCGAGTCGCAAAAGTTCCGCCTTGGAGTTTTCCAAAGAGCGATGGAACGCATGCTGTGTTCTGGGTGTAAAAAGAAAGGACAAAATTCGGAACACCACGCTGTGTCTCAGAACGGTGTACCTGTTCTGGAACACAGACGTAGGTAAGAAGGCTGCGATGGTCAAATGGGATTAGGCGGGTCACATCAGCCGCATGCAGGATGACATGGTCTCTACACAATGGGTGCCTAGAGATGGACGACGTCGCTCGCCGCGGTCGGTGGCTAGACGACCTGGATGCGTACCGCGAGAGCTGATTCGAGGTGGCGCGGGAAAAGAGTTCCTGGATGGACTTTGGGGAGGCTTTTGCCCAGCAGTGGGACAGTATAGGCTAAACAAAAATATTGGACATGCCGGTTTCATCACAATGTTTTCCTTCACCGTTTTGTGAGCAGCGGTGATGAAATTATTTACACAAAGTAAAGCGCCTACCTGGGTTCGATCCCACGACTTACAACTCGAAAGTCGGGGCCATTACTACCGGGCCAACAGTGCACTCTCGTCTCTGCGCCGGGGGACAGCTAACGAACATATGAAGTTAACAGCAGTCAGGATAAGCTCGTGACCAACAATTCTTTGAAAAAAGACTTGTTTACTGTGAACTTATCAGTTCACAGTAAACAAGTCTTGTGTACCGCACGGACCGCACTTTTAAACCGTTTTCTCTGTGTCGACACAAGTAACCAGCCGGTACTTGTTTGGACACAGGGGGAGCCACTGTTGCGCTCGGTGGTATTCCACCGCCAACAGACAATTAAACGTAACAATAAAATCATTTCATAGCGTCTGGGGAAAGAAAGCTAGGGAAATTAATTATTTAAAAAATTTCTTCAATTTGCCGTAAAAAAAAACCATTTAACGGCACGGTTGGTGCAGTGGTTAAGCGATTGACTGCTGCGCTGCGTGTCGTGGGTTCGGTTCCCGCACGGAACAAATATTTGTATAACCTACAAGTAGTTGTTCCGGGTCTGGCTATTTGTGTATGTGAGTTTAAATGTTTGTAAACGCACCCACAATACAGGAGAAATTCCTAGTGTGGAGAACCTTATTATAAAAAAAAAACAAACAGAAAGAACGACATGTTTTGTTTGAATATACGGACCATTAGATACTAGTTAATTTGATAATCAAGTAATTTATTCAACTTTACACAAATTTAAAAGTTCTTTACCCTTTCCGTTGCATTAATTCGTAAAATATTAGGAGTTTACTAATTATGTTAAAAGGCCTTGTTAAAAGTTTTAAAGTTTGTTTATAACAAAAAATGGTTGAATCGATTTTGGATTTGTTACTTCTGAAGTTTTCCTTACCTATAGGTACAGTTGGTAACAAAATTTGATTAACAGTTACTTTTAGACATTAATTTATTATCAACAAAATATCTATAAAACTAGAACTTCGTTCGCGACTTCTTACGCTTGAAATTTTGGCCCCCGAGCAGTCGGCGTCACCCGCGTCGCTCTCATATCTCTCTCCCTTGTACCACTTTGTTTTCACTTGGCGTTTTTTTCCGACCTTTGTTTTTCTTTTTGCTCGGCTCTTAAAGGTAGTAGCGTGAAGTTAAATAGCTTCTAACCTTCCTCAAAAATTACCCCCTTCTCACAAACTTTAAGACAAACAAATTTTACTTCTTTATAATATTGTTAATGTCCTTATGTATAATATGTTATGTTAGTTATATAAAATACCATTTCACGTATGTAATAGCACATAATTACTCCTTAATTTTCAAAGTAATTCACATTGTGAAAGATATTTTTCTCAATAATAAAATATCGCTGACTGAATTCAATAGTGGCATAAGACAAAATTCAACAATTTGAGAAAACGCACAAATAAATATTGGAAGACAAGTGCGCGCGCACAAATTAGCTCTTACTGCTGTACCTTTATGGAATATATAGTTCATGTTTGGTTTTTATATATCTACATTATAACTACAGTCGCCGACAATAACAATTTTGTATTACTTTTTGATATTTTGACTAATATGCGGCTCAGAAGATGACGACTCCGAGTTGTGCCAGTATTGTATTGTTTTTTTTTTACTGTTTTGATTAATGCCAGGAATTATCTTATACAAATAAGAAAACCAGAATAAAATTTCACGAAAAATTAGCCAAGTAGAAAATAAAACTAGAAGTGCTCATGAATGGAAATAAAATGTCATAAATAAAACCACCATAAATGTTTAGTAACTCAATATTTATTAATTAGCATAGTTTTGATTGTGTGATTTTCTAGAAAACGTATTAAAAATCAGTTTTAAACAAATCAATAAACGAAATTTAATTATTGTACTCTATGTAGTGCACATATTAAAAAAACACAAAACAAAAAATAAAAACCACTTTAGCAATATAACAAAAATTTACCAATATAAACTTATCAAAACTTCTTAGGTTCAATAAACTCTCAAATCACAAAAAAACAGCCTTATGATCCCAGTAGGAAATTATAGGTATCGAGCAACAAATTAGTTAGTTATCAGTTTATCACACATTAATTAACAATCTCTAAAATAGGTCATCAAATATTAGACAAGAACGTAAGTTCTTTAAAGAGTAAAACGTGTAGTAAAGTTTGTTTCTCTGTAACCAAATCAATCATATTTCAAGTTCTGAAAAAAATCTGCATAACAACGTGGAATAGTATTAGAATTAACTAATGACATCAAATCTTGAAATTTTCTTTGGGAAATGGGTATCTTATCAGGGTAAGCTTTCTTTAGTTGCGCATCTTGTATTAATCTTAATTGTTTTCTAGTTCTGCTAGATCTGATGTTGACTGATTTGTAGATGTCATCTTTGTATGAAGTCATATAGGAGAAGAAACCAGAATTATCTTTTTCCACTCGTAAGACACAAATGTCGTTAAAATTAAATCTCTCCCCATCAGTGTTTACATTAAAATTGGTTGCAATGGTGTCTACGAGATCTTTCAGGTCAAAGAAGAAGCCATGATCTAATTCATGCACCTTAAATGATTCGCCAGATTTTCTTGCTGTTGAAATTAAAGTAGTGTATTGCGATGGTAGATATTATATTGGGTTAGATTTCAACGCTTTCTTGATATTTTTTTCAATCAGTGAATGGCTCACATCTCCTTCGTATTGTGTATGGCCAACAACCAAAAATTTGTGTTATTCTTTTTATGTTAAAATTTGATACAGCGTATAGATAAGCTGCAATTATGAACTTGTTCTTTCCTTGACCACCACAATTATCGGAATACAATACCACTTCTACTTCGTCGACATCTTTAGAGCAACCAACAATATCTTGTCTTGCAGAACAGGTTTCTAAGTAATGCAGTAAGCAAGACCCTATCTCATTAGAACCTTTGTGCCCTTCGCCTTCATGCCATACGTAGCAATTAATTGTGCCCAATCCTTTCTTATTCAAGTCACAAATGGTAAAATTGATAAAATTGAGAGATAGATTCAGGGGCATTGGCTGTTTATTAGGACTTTCACAGTCAGTGAAATCGTCTTCTGTAGGTTCAATTCTACATTCAGACGTTGGCAGCAATATCGAAGGACTACCAGGACTACAGGAAATGTTATTTGGATCGTTTACCGGGTCTTGGTTATCCATTGTACGGTAATTTATAATTGTATCTGTATCTATATATTCCCAAACCTCGCACAAAATTACTCTCTCCGGGACGCTTGAGAACGTTGGTCTATCGTTTTGCGAAGAAATTATTTTTGATTGTTTGTCCAAGCTTTCAGGTTGACTTTGCGAAAACTCGAAATCTGATCTAGTCAATGCGGAGTCACATAAAATCTCAGCTACATTCGACACACAATTTCTGCCAAAGAGATCCGTCATTAAATCATAATCAAGTCCGGAGAATCATTTGTTTTCAATTGTGTTTCTAGCATCACTTATTTTTTTTACACCTGTGTCACTTACTGATGAAGCGTGTTCACTTCGATAAGGGCTTTGTTCTTCAGATCTGAAAAAAGAACAGTTATGGCATATTATTACATACACGATAATGCGGCATTATGGTGTTTGCGTTATATTACACGATGTCAATTAGCATTATCAGTTTTTGGGAGCTACCTTGTTAAAAGATTATTATTTATCAATTTAAATCTTTAAAGGAATAAATTAAACTTTGGGGCAAATCATACTGCTGGATTAAGTATTTACTTGTGATAATGGAAAAACAATAGAAAATTACAATCAACTAGCTGGAATGTTTTCAACCTGTTAGTTATTAAAATTTTGTTTTACGCAAACAAGTGGTTTTCACTTTTCACAGTTTGGTGACATTATGTTATATTATTTATTAATGGCGATTATTTTTATTTAAAACAAAATAAATGACAACTTACCGTGGAACAGCAGTCATATTTTTGTTAGGCATCATGATTATCAATTCGGGAGAAACACCGGCACAACTTAGAAAACTCTGCGATATTTGTGCAAAACTGGCACAACTCAAAAGTGACACTATTGCATAACATTAAGCGTGCGATAACCGCGAGCACATGCGGCCGACTAACGATGAGCCGATGTTGCATGAAAGAGATGCAACGTTATCGTTTATTCACTAATGACACTTACGCCTCCAACCGGGTAGTTTATGAACTAACGAGTTGGGTCTTTAATGCATAAAATAAAGTACCTAATTTAGAACAAGAATTCATTATTAACTCAAATTGCCACAAATTCGACTTGTGCCACTATTGAATTCAGTCAACGATATCTCTCTCCCTTGTACCACTTTGTTTTCACTTGGCGTTTTTTTCCGACCTTTGTTTTTCTTTTTGCTCGGCTCTTAAAGGTAGTAGCGTGAAGTTAAATAGCTTCTAACCTTCCTCAAAAATTACCCCCTTCTCACAAACTTTAAGACAAACAAATTTTACTTCTTTATAATATTGTTAATGTCCTTATGTATAATATGTTATGTTAGTTATATAAAATACCATTTCACGTATGTAATAGCACATAATTACTCCTTAATTTTCAAAGTAATTCACATTGTGAAAGATATTTTTCTCAATAATAAAATAAAGATATAAAAAAACTGAATTGGCTATCCATTTCTGTTGCTGACGCTACGTTAGTCATCAATGCCGAGAAGTATCAATATTAAAGTTATTAATATTTTTCTTTCATCACAATATAAATACGTAATAAATGAAAAAGGTGTGACAGTTGACTGGTGAGGTATTTCATATTTTTTTTCTGCAATTAGTTTTTCAGAAAAAACTTTACTCGGATTCAATGAACTTCAGTATCTTGTTCCACCTGAAAATTTACTGAACTTTAGCAAAAACTGTTTCTTTGTAAACAAACACCGTCCCTCTATTATACGTGTCATCAAACTCGTTATCCAAAATATACAACTATTGCAACGCCTGCCATCGTTAACTTTCAATTTATTTTACGATGTAGCAAAGCCTTTTTGTTTATCGTCAATTTACAGCGGGTTTACGTGGTAAAATCGAAATTTAAAGGCACACTAGGCATTTAAAAAGGCAACGTAAATAATGTAATGTATAAAAACTTCAATTTCATCTTTTGACTTTATTTGAGAATAGCTAATATTTTTGCCAAGACAGTTACCAAGATGGTATCATGGTTTTTTTTGGGTGGGAAATCATCAAGTAACTTCTCCCGCTCTGGGTGGAGCGGGAGGGCGTGTCAGAATTTTACTGACTAAAACCCACCCGTGTTCTCTCAGTAGCCTGTGTGCCAGGGGCCACGGTATCCATAGATAAAACACTAAACGGTATCTCTTTCGAACAACCCGCACCCCTTGCAGATGGTATCATGGTTGTTCGGTGTTTGACAGACGTATATATTACACTCAATTCCTGGACTTTCTCTTTTGCCAGACCTGCCGTTATTTTAGCCACTCCACTCAATTTTGTCTATTTCTATCTACTTCAATATTCATCATCATTTCAGCCTAAAGACGTCCACTGCTGGATATAGGCCTCCCCCAGGATGGGGGGTTTTGCCATAATCGCCACGCTTGGCAGGCGGGTTGGCGATCGCAGTATGGTGGTAAAATGCATAGAGAACGCTGCTGCCCATTCTCTAGTAAGTCCCTCAGTCGCCTTCTACGACACCCACTGGAAGAAATGGGATGGTGCTATTCTTTTACGCCCGGCTACACATACGGGACCTCAATATTGCTAAACAATTAATATCCCTGACTATATTATATAATTTAACAATAGGCACTTGTGGGGGCTAGTTAACTGCACCCTCGATTTTCCGAACAGCTGGCATGGTGCATAAAATGACGCAAAATAGTTGAAGTTGAATCATAAAACCAGCACATTTTAGGCGCCGCAAGGCGATCCGTTTAAAAGTTTTGATTGCAAACAGAGCTTGGCTCTAACAAAGTACTGTTCGTGACATTTAACATTTTATTATGTCAGAAGTTAATACTGTTTTGTAGGAACCCGAAGGTTGTTTGATGTGCTGTCCATGGAATGTGAGATGCAATTTTAATTAACGTGTACCACCTACCGTGTATTACCTATTTGTTAAATTGTGCATGCCCAAACTCAGGTAGCATGTACTCGGCTCACTATATTTTTTATAACAACTTTATCGGACAATACCTACATTCTATGTGAATAAATGATTTGATTTGTGCTTATTATTCTTTACTAGGACAAAGTTCGTTTTTTTTTCAATCAATTTTCTTTTCATTCTTAGGTATTGAAAAATAAATCCTAAACTGTGTTTTTTGTTTGTTTTAGTTACGTGAATGGTTACAGAGAAATAAGTTTTATTAAGCGGCCTGACGGCAGTTACCCCTCATCAAAAACTGATTGTGAGATTTGTTAACTAAGTAGGTAATTGCAAGAAGAGGCTTATATAAAACTGGCGAAATATGCGTGTACAATAGCCACACACCTCTGCATAACCCTTCGTGAATTACAGGCGTGATATTATGTTAAGTATTTGAATTGATTAAGGTCATTAAGCCAACTATTGGGTATATGCAACACTGGTACCTAAAGTAATATTTGTAATTTAATTCATCTATGTGTAATTATATTATATTCACATCAGAATCTAGTACATCTGTATTCTGAACTGAAACACGTGTAATATAGTGTCTTGCTAATGACTTCCAAATCTACGCATTAGTAAGTCTCTGATAGCGGTTATTTTGTTTCGAATAGAGCTAACAAGGTCCAAAGTAATATCGAGTAGGTGTTCGAGATAAACGTGTGATAAAGGCAACGAAAACATACATACAAACATAATCAGTCTATAATGTTCCCACTGCTGGGACACAGGCCTCCTCTCTGTGAGAGAGAATGGGCCGTAATCCACCACGCGGGCCCAGTGCGGGTTGGTAGATGTCACATGTCTTGGATTTTTTTTTCTAGGACGTATCCTCGAACGAAAACATAATTCTCCAAAATTGAGTGAACTGCTTCCAAATTTAAAATTCTTGCATAATTTGCTATCAGAAAACAACGAAATATACTCCAATATAATACAATGGTCTTTATGTAAAAAAAATTAAAGAAAATCTTTTTGTCATAAGCCTCGTAAGGGTCACCGGTTGGGTCAGGTAGATTTGAGCTTTGACTGAACAATAAATACATCCTAATAAGGTTCCTAGTCTATATGAATATCTTCTTAGAATAGAATAGGTACCTGCCCGATTACATTTAATATTTTGTCGAGAATAAATAGACATTTCTAAACCCGAAGCTGAGGTCGGCACGAAGGAAAAATATTCACTGAATAACAAATCGTGCCTAGGAGCCCAGGCTTCGATATATTGTAATACATTGCTGGAATTCTTAACTTCTGTACGAAACACATTTTGTATAACAGAATGTAATGTTCATCGATTTTGACGTTGAACACCCTTTATTTTTTAGACACGACGTTTGTTTTTCTTTAGAAATGCAAAACGCTTTTTTTAAAAATACCATGAATTTTAATTAAAAGTATTCCAGTTTTTTTGAAAACAAAATTGAATTCAAAGAAAAAGAATGGTATAAGTCAAATTTACACGTTTTTAATCCAGATGAGAAAGAGTTTTTACATTTTCAAGAAACATTTTGAACATTCAGTAAATTATATTAGGTTCATAGAAGTATTTAAAAAACAAAATAACACTTTTACCATAAACAAAAGGTACATTCAAGAGTTATTTTCCTCTGCTGCTATGAATTGCATCAAGTTTGATGTTTGATTAGCAAGTCTAATATTTCACCCGAGCGCAACTAGGTTCAAAGTTTTAATCGATTTTGTATTACCCAGTTATAGCAGCGGATAAAACTCCCCGGTTTCTTATCTTATTTTTTTTTTCAATGGCTTCAGATTTTAATTGCCACGATATTTTCTTAACATAATAGAACACTGAAAGGCGACCTTATCACTGTCATCTCTTGGTATGAAAATAATTCTCCTTTTCACTGTCTGGATGAGAACGACACCCCTATTTTCACGTTTCGAATTTTCTCCCGAACCGAAAGCCTGAAAATCCGACTAAGAATATGAAAATTGCTTTTGAAAACTCTTTGTTTCAAAGCTAAAATGTTTATTTGGAAATTACGTAAGTGGGTGTAAAAAAAATCATCATTCGAACGTTGTTCAAAACTTTAAATAGCCTTGTGACATTTATGTTGTAGCTATATAAAGACAACCAAACGACTGCTAACTTATGGTTTTTGGGAGTTCATGAAAAACATCTAAGTTCTACGAAAACTTACAAAACAGCTGAGCGATAACGTACACCTGACTGACGCGGTTCGCTAACCGATTACGAGCCTGACCTTCGCCCAAAGTTTGGATTTGTAGATGTTTGAATGTTTGTTACTCAATCACGCCAAATCGGAGGAACGTATTTGGATGAAATTTGGCACACGGATAGTTTATAACCTGTATTTAACTTTTTTCCCAGTACGTTCCCGTGGGATAATTTTTGACATCTATGTGGGCGAAGCCGCGCGCAAAACCTAGTAGGTACGCAAATATTTGACGAAGGTTGCTCGCAAGTCTATTATAATTTAAAGAAAACATTGAATGGAAGTATGTACCTATACAGCGCGTAGTCTGCTAAGTTTCCAGCCTTCATTAAATTATTTTGCATACGAAGATATGCATAAGTACAGGCGCCAGCACATCAAGCTACTCCAATCTGTCAAATTTATTTGGTAGATTTTCAACTTTATACCGTAAGCATAAGGTTCATGTTCAATTGGGAAAATTTGACAGTTTGGGGTAGGTTGACCTGCTGGCGTCTGTACCTACATAGTTTGGGAAATCTGCGTCGACGGTTAGTCCGTCATCGTGAAAACGGCAATATGGTAAAGTGTCGAGATGATCCATGGCTCATAAATTATAGAATCAATTTTGATTTTTATTCCTTTTGTATGATTTTCATTCTCCTCACGCTCGCACGTGGGACGTATATTTTAAGAAAACGTAACGTTCTTCGCAATCGTTAAATGTGTTACTAGGCCTTTTTCGATAGACAATTGTTCAACAAACTAAGTTTTCTGTATCTAAATAGTTATTTATACCTTTACCTAGAATTTAGATGTAGGTATTTTAGCTGGGTTTGCGAACGGTGTTTTCCGTTCATTTTGAAAACGGACGAAAATATTTGAAGAACTCTGAATTTCGCATTTTATGAACTAAATATTTCCATGGCACTTTATTTTGTAGATTTTCTTTTTGTCCGATGCAGCTACGTGTAACGAAACAGAAATGGTAATAATTTTATTCGCATTTTTGGGGCAGTATGCGATGATCAAGCTACATTTAGGCATAGGTAGTACTTACGTACTTTACCGAAAAACTTACTAACTTACGTACTTTGCGGAAAACGTAAATAAAAGTAATTTTCCTTATGTGTAACGATTTCTCAGCCTACACGTAAAATAAACAGGAAGATGAAAACCTGAAAACCGAGACTTCTGTTAATTTCAGCCTTCATTCAGCCTTTTGTAATTAAATTTACTATTTACCCAAATCCGAGGGAACATGTTACAACCTTAATTAATAATTTCTTATTAATATTTAGCTGGGAATTAAAGTAGGGTAGGAAAGCCCTTAGTAGAGAAACTACACCCGATCCTTTCATCATTCATCATTTCAGCCGAAAGACGTTCACTGCTGGACATAGCCCTTCCCTAAACACGGCCACCTCGACCGGTTGGGGGGGGGGGGGGGGGTGTTTGTCATAATCACCACGCTTAGCAGGCGGTTTGGCGATCGCAGTATGGGAGAACGCTGCTGCCCATTCTCTAGTAAGTCCCTTAGTCGCCTCTTACGACACCCACGGGAAGAAAAGGGATAGTGCTATTCTTTACGTCGCCCTTAGCACTATCATTTCATCGATATCTTTTTCGGGATTTATTGCAACAACGGTTACGGAGAAAAATGGTTGTAATATGCGTTCTAAATTTTACAATCTTTGTATGAATTTGATCTCTCACAGTTTGTGTTCCTCATCCAACAGAATTTCAATTACTTACAAGACTTGGAACTGACGGCGACTGTGGCAAACATAATAATGGACGAATCATAGCAAACTTGCGGATAACTTTGGTTGTTCTTGCTCGAACACTATTAACGGCTGTTGTTAGTGTTTGTCTATAACTAATAGAATCCAGAGAATCTTTATTAATATAAGTTTCTACTGTAAATGGATTGGTAAACGTGTAAATTTTCATCTCCGTTTATTTTTGTCTGTAAACGTACTTTTTAAAACGTACAAATTGATTTGTAATCACCACTTTGTCGGCGTGATCGTGTTTAGTATGTATACACAGACAGACGGACAGTCATTATTAAATGTGTTACTACGGAACCCTAAAACATAACAGCTGCTGATGAGCTACAGAAACTTCTACTTCTAACGGGCTGTTGATACTTCTCCAGAGCAGTCGTTAAGTCCCTTATTTATTTTTATATAGTAGAAAGCCTCAATTTCGTGTACTGTCATGCTTTTGTATCTAATTAAAAGTTAAGAGTACGTTCTTAAGACTTTACTCGATTGAAGTTTTATAGTTTAAAATAAATATAAAATGGGCAAGTAGATACCTATTTATATCAGGAATTTTTCAGCAAAAGTTGGATTTAGGTTTTTTTTCTTTAACTTTAAATGTAGGTACAAACATTTAAACTTCCATCATTTCAGCCGAAAGACGTCCACTGTTGGACATAGGCCTCCCCCAAGAAGTGGCGGAGCACTTCGACCGGTTGTGTGCTTCCCGTATCCAGCGGACTCCTGCGGCACTCACACGGTCATCTGTCCACCTTGTGGAAGGTCTTCCAACTTTACGTCTTCCGGGACGCGGTCGCCACTCCAGAACTTTTCGGCCCCATCGGCCATCTGTTCTGCGAGCAATGTGCCCTGCCCACTGCCACTTAAGTTTGGCAATTCTTCGGGCTATGTCGGTTACTTTGGTTCTCCTGAAACTCCAAGCATATCCCTCTCCATCGCCCTTTGGGTGACTTTAAGCCTTCTCATGCGGCCCATTGTGAGCGACCACGGTTCGGTTCCATATGTCGTCACTGGCAACACACACTGGTCAAAGACTTTCGTCTTGATACACTGCGGTATGTGGGATAAGAAGATATTGCGAAGCTTCTCGAAAGCTGCACATTTAAACTTATATTAGTATAAATGTGTGCACATATGTATACAGGGTAAGTTAAGTGTAAGAACAGCTGATTTTTTTTGTGTATCCGGCGAAAAATTTCTGGGCTAGGAGGTCTAGAATGATATGCTGTGAATTCATGGTTACAATTTTCGCAGTGGATAAAAACTTTTCCTGCATAATAATAATAAAAAATAATAAAAAACTTTATTGACACAGAAAAACCACACTTTACAAATATCTTAAACTAAACAAATCTTCTTTAAAAATCAGTATTACAATATTGTATACAAACAGACAAAAAGAAGAGAACAGAAAAATACATACAATGGTGATGCTTATTCTTGTAAAGATACACCTTCTAGCATACCTGCACAAAAATATCACTCATTCAAACACATTTTAATTTTAGTTATAAGTACCTAACTAGCTTTTTCTCGTGGCTTCGCCCGAGTGAATGTCGGAATTACTGGGAATATACGTAACCTATGTGTTAATCCAAGTTACAAATTATCCCCCACATTTATAAACGCTTCTTAAAGTTAAGTAGTGATTATCGTCTGTTTAACCATCTCTTCAGTTTAAGCAACGTTTATAAATAATTGAGTTTCGTTTTCGCCCAGTCAACCCCAATCTTTCTTCACCCGGGGTGTCGTACAAAATACGAATTTGTAGCGTAGAATGAAAATATTCTAGATATGTCATCTTTATGTTTGACTACCGACCATTAAATGGATTTGCTTCAACTACTGATAAAACTGTCATATGAAAAGCTAACACCAATATTTACTTTTAGGTACTGGCAAGTTTGCCAGTCATATCTGTGTTTGTTGGAAAATGTCCCGCAATTATGCCAATCATTATCAAGTTTGGTTGAAACATGCAAAAAGACAATGTCTTCCTGGTTTTCAAATTAGATTGCCTACCTTGAAGTTTACCTACTGATATATATTGCTTTTTAGGAACAGTTCTTGTTTCTAAGCATATTATACATTCCGCTTGAATTATTGTTTCAAACTACCAATGTAGGTTAAGATAAAAAAACATACATCTTATTATTATTGATGCGCATACATACCTACTAAAGAACCCATGACATATTGCAACAAATCAACCTTAGTCGTATGCTGCGATGGTAGGTTATCATCTGCCTAGCCTGTTCCCAACTAAATTTCGGTCAGCTTCCAGTCAAACCGGATGCAAAAATAATTAATTGTAATTATTAAATATTAATTGTCAAAATTTTTGTAAATAAAAACATGAAATAGGTACTTTTACGTTCAAAAAATAATGGTCAACACAAAAACGAAATTTAAAACAAAATTTACAGGTTCCTATTTACATTGCATCTACAGCAAAAAGTTATTCATTAGGATTAATTGAATTTAGAACTTGTATTGATGATTATAATTATTATAATTCTGTGAATTCATATTTGTAACGGTCACGAATCTTATGTTAATCAACATACCTACAATCTTTTACAAATTCCTAAAAACGTAAGAAAATTTTAATTTCGGGGGTAGTCTGGCGCATCCCTTTTAATCGTAACTCATAATACATTCTATTTAAATTTAAACCAATGTCCAACGCAGATCGTAATATCCGCCGGCAAAATCCTTTCACACCACCGATATTTGAAAATTCCTGAATCTAATTAAATACTGTGCGTTTATTGTTTACGTTGTTAATTAACTTGAATCACTGTGGTTAAAATACCAAATATTTACGTGTCAATTGGCCTTTTGAAAGGCAAATTGGCAGGCAAACCCACCCGCACCAACCCTTTTGAGAATATCCGGTAATTTCCTTTGTGGATCGGAATGAACAAACGGCGACGTCCGTATTTCCGCTACCATTCATAGGCGAAAACCGGATAGGACAAATAAAAATGCCACCTACACACATAGCGTTGTGAGTGACTTTGTCACGACTCCCTTTGATTCTGCAACACGGCACTTCCGAGCTACATTTTGCAGTGCAACATAGATTACATTTTATAGGCAAACATTTAAGTCAAGTTTGGTTGTCGTCTTTTGTTTTAGATTTCGATTAATCTACAGAACAAAAGACAGCAATATCCGCATGTGTCCAATGGTTTTATGTAGTATATGTAGGTACCCGTTATTGGTTGTAAACTTGCTTAGAGTGTGAACCGGGTTCTAGTATTAATTATCACGGGCGATGTGGTACCTCACATTTGTAAAGACTCTATAGGTACCTCGTCTCGTATAGCTCGATTGATTGATGAACTGTGTTCATCGCTGTGTAGCTCACGCTGTATATGTATTCTTACTTACTACACTCACACATACACTCTCACTTACACTGTAACTTACACTCTCACAGACAATTTCATATACAGACACACTACGCACAGGTATTCACACTCGAATCACACTCTCACTAACATACTTGTTTTTATTTGATATTTTAAGTACTTACGGATGTCTTGTAAATTTATTGATATTATGCTGTACTATGGAAGAGCGGAGTCTCCTAACACAGGCATTGTTTGCCTAAGAGGAGGCTCCAAACACGAAACCCTTTTTTGTAAACTGAAGCATAAATAAAATCATGTGGGTGTACTCATCATCATCAGCCTATAATGTTCCCACTGCTGGGACACAGGCCTCCTCTCGGTGAGAGGGATTGAACCGTAATCCACCACGCGGGCCTAGTGCGGGTTGGTAGATGTCACATGTCTTCGAATTTTTGGTTCTAGGACATGCCGGTTTCCTCACGATGTTTTCCTTCACCGTTTTGAGAGCAATGGTGATGAAATAATTTACACAAAGTAAAGCGCCTGTCTGGGTTCGAACTCACGACCTACAACTCGTAAGTCGCGGCCGTAACCACTGGACCACCACTGCTGGGCCATCTAATCTCTTCACCACCCTTGGTTGACTGGTAGAGAATGCCTAAGGCATTAAGTCCGCCTTTGTACCTTTTTTGTGTGCGAGTAGTTTAAATAAATAAATAATGCCAAAAACTCTTCGGTAAAACAAGGCGTGATGTTATATTATGTAATAATTACCAAATTCAATTTAGTTATGAGATCAAAACAGGATTTTTTATTCGTAAATCCTCGTACCACACATCATAACGTAGAACTTTCTGAAACTTACAGGAAAGTACAAAACACGAAGTTCCGTTTGTAGTCGGCCTATTGTGATCCTCCAAATAAGAGTCTGCGAACAAGATATGGTCTTAGAATATTGTGTGGGTTCGCGCTATTGTGATTCTTAATATAGATAATTTCTAAGAGCTCTTTTATTACGAGACCCGAGGATGACAGTTTTTAATTATGTGGTCAATTGATAAGTCTTGTTTAGTATATTGTGTTGACTATTCCCAATTTTAAGCCGCTAAAAATATAGTAAAATTTGCTATTCGTAAATGTGATCTCTATGTCAGTCAAAATGTGTTTCCACTACAATACAACAAGCACCACAGAAAGTGGTAATTTGGTCTGTAATAAAATCTCGTTACTATAAGCCAAATATTGGATTTGAGCAAAGGCAAACAGAAGTTAAAACATCCATTCATTCAGCTATCCAAAACAATAAACACTCGAACCAACCCACATACAAAGATCCATTGTTTTTTCGAGTTTGCGATAAGAACGCGGACCACCCACGGCGCAAATGGGTGCGAGGACGTCATCAAGGCCATTTTACGGTGTAATTAATTTAATTCGCTGGCCGCTTCAGGGGTTCACGCTAAAGTCCATAAACTTTGTAATGAAAAAGCTGCCCACTTCATATTAGGTGGATCTCAGTCCATAATATGATATTGATCCCTTAGTCATATCGCCACTCTCACGGGACCAGATTAAGAAAATAAGAATGGAAGCCAATGGGCTTGCAAGGTAGAATCAATTCCAAGGAATTCGGGGTTGGAGGCTAAACAACGGGAAAGTCTAATCTTGGTGCGGGTTGTTCGATAGAGATACCGTGGCCTCTGGCACACAAGCAGCTGACACGCCCTCTCGCTCCGCGCAGAGCGGAAAAGTTATTTGATGATTTTCCATGCTCAAAAAAAAAAACTTATCTTCCCGCTAATGAGACGCAACTGATTTTCTATTGGACCGTACCCTATTGGGTGCGGCCGGGGCTTGACCGGAAACAAAAAACTTAATGTCTTTTAATCCGTCGGTTTAGCCTCCAACCTGCAGTACCAGTAATCACGTAACACACGAACAGTACGAATGGCTTTTATTTTGACAGTTCAACAACATTAATTGCCTTGCTTACGTTGTTGAGCAGACAATTTTTTCCAACATATGAAGCAATGGTTACTTCAAAATTATTCACATTCTGAATGATAGTGTGTTACTCAATTAGCGTGCAGGTTGGTTTCGGATTTTGGTCAAACCTTAACTGCAGTTCATCTGCCTAGCTGCTTCCCCAACGTTGGGGTCACTATCCTGTTTCACAGGTAGCAGCTGCGGAATGACTACAGTTGAATATCAATTCTGTATAAGAGGCAACGCATATTTTTGCCCCTCGACAACCCTAAACAGAAAAAATAACTCTCGTGCCATTTCATCCGGGCACTACCGACTATCCAACTAACTAATACCTATCTACCTATCTTGTACTATCTAACTCCCTAATCAACACGTGTTCGTGTTGATACCCAATCAACACGTTTCATTTCTTTGTTCCAATATTATAATGTTTTTCTATCAACCGACATCCGACAAACAGATAGTTTGTTGGGTTAGTGTCCAAGAGATCATTGAGAGCGGGCAGAGTACACGGTACTGGGGTCTTAGCACGCGCAACGGTGCGACATGGAGGCACAGCAAGCAGACTGTGTTTTTGCCGCGACAGTAGTTGTCTGGTACAAAAAAACGAGCCAGCACAGCATGCAGATCAGGCGCGTCAATTGTGCCACGGAGCGTTTTACAAGATTTGGTGAGCTGGTATTTTGCTCGTCTTACCTCTAACGAGTCATATCCAAGGCATCCTAGTCCCTGAGGACACGGTGGAGCACACGGTGGCGGTCTGCCCTGCTTGGGCGGAGCACCGCCGTGTCCTCGTGGAGGCGATCGGCGGCGGCGATCTCTCGCGTCCGGCCCTGGTCCAGGCCATGGTACGGAGCGACAGGGCATGGGGAGCCGTCACCTCCTTCAGCGAAGCAGTAATGCTCGCGAAGAGGGAGGCGGCGCACGTGAGGGAGAGGCAGCATATGCGCCCTCGCGACCCCAGCCGCCGCAGGATACGGAGACGCCCTGGGCGTCGGGAATCCCAGGCCGATTTCCGGCCACCGTAGGCATGGGCTTGCGGACGGCGAGTAATGGGTAGCTCGCTGTCCGGTAAGGACCAAGCCCAAGTCGACGGCGCGTTGTGTTCCACGCGCGCCTCAAAGAGATGTCAGCACAAAAAATGATGGGACCCGCAAGGGTCGATGCCTGCCAGGGGTGCGGGTTTGTTCGAAAGAGACACCACAGCCCCTGGCTTAAGGGCTACTGAAGGAACACGGGTGGGTTTTAGTCAGTAAAAGTCTGACACGCCCTCCTGCTCCACCCAGAGCGGGAGAAGTTATATGATGATTTCCCACCCAAAAAAAAAAAAAAAAAAAAAAGGCATCCTAGTAGAAATTTAGTCAGATAGAGGTAAGGATAATTCGTACATCCACATTTCGCTATTTTTTTTGTGGGAATTTGTCAAATAACTTCTCCCGCTCTGGGTGGAGCAGGAGGGCGTGTCAGACTTTAACTGACTAAAACCCACCCGTGTTCCCTCAGTAGCCCGTATGCCAGGGGCTGCGGTATCTCTTTCAAACGAACCCGCACTCCTGGCAACATTTCGCTAGTTTTGTGTAAGTCCACAGACAGTCCAAGACTCATGGCTGCTAATGTGAAATTCCCCGTTAACCTTCCCGACCTGGGAATCCAAACCAGGACCTCATGCTCAACAGTAGCGCTTGCGAGTACTATATCGATAACGATACAGATATTTATGCAATTTAGTTTCATTCTTATCGTTTGGCTCTTGGTGTCAAGTGTGGCCGTCTTTGCGTAAGGAAAAAGGGTTATTGGATTTTCCGGTTAGAGAATTTCCACAACATCTCGGCCTTGGATTTGGGATTTTCGCCAATAAATAACGTAGGTAAGCTTTGTCTTTCTATGGAATTTGATACCACCATCGGCAAACCACGAATCCTGTACATCCGAATTCGGCAACGGACCATAGGGAAATTCAGGCGTGAGGTTAGCAACGAAATTATTTTTTATGTTGTAGATTTGTCACTATATGCCTCCTTAAACTGGCCTAAATATCCAGGGTGAATTTAATGGGAAGTATTTCCAAGCGATTTGATTGCGTTTAGATTCTTAGCATAAATGTCCTAGAGATAAACGCTGAAAAGAACCATGGGCTTAACTAATTAGATTATTAATTTTCTTTGACATTGAGCCCATGGTTCTCTCCCCCGATTGGGTTCCCGCATTGTCGTTGCGGGGGGGCTCAGTAACCGTGGTCCCACACACGGTAGAAAATTTTTGTGAAGCCAAGAGGAACCCAAAGGTGGGGCCGCTCGTCAGGGCTTTTGCCTCAAAGCCGACGACGTAGCGGCCAAAAAGTAGGTTGCGGTGAGGTGCACCGCAACTCAGGAGGGCCGCGATGTCGAATGGGAGGCATCGCGGCTGAGGGTTACAGGCTGCGGCGGAGGAGGAGTGCCGGTACTTTTGAGTAGCGCTCTTCCCTTCCGTGGCCTGGACGGGGCCGCCACCGTTTGATGGCGGACGCGGTGGGGCCGCAGGGGAAGAGGAGTGCCGGTATAGCGTTGGCTGCTCTCCCTATCCCCTGCGGCCGAAAAGTGGTAGGCGGCGGGGCCACTGTGTTGACCCGTCGCAGGGTGACCGAGGGGTCCGCAAGGGCCGATGCCTGCCTTAGTCAGTAAAAGTCTGACACGCCCTCCTGCTCTACCCAGCAGGAGAAGTCATTTGATGATTTCCCAAACAAAAAAATAAAAAAAAGCCTATGGTTCTCTTCAGCTTTTTCTCTCTGACCTGTAGTTTTTTTGTCGTTAATACCAGGCTGAAATATAGTGTGTGGCCAAGTGTTTACCTTGAACTTATGCCCAATACTTTGAATAGAGCGTTTCGCAAACTATTTGCGAAGTGTACCCACTCTTGTGTGGACTATATCCTTAATTACCTATTTCAAGATTTCACATGAATATTTCGAACTATTCAAATGGTTTTGATAAAATTTCTGACGAAATGGCATTGATGGATCATGCCTTTAAGATGTTTGCTATTTAAGCTCTTTACGGACTTATAACCACATCAGTTTTAATATACATCTTAATTTTTATTGCCACGTGTGCTATATTTTCCGTATCCGCATGAGATATTTGTTACTAGGGAATGCAATCTCGCCTGCGATCTCGCGAGAACGAGATCTCGCGAGATGTCGGCCTTTTTTAGCGAGATTGATCTCGGAAGAAAATAGGGCGAGATCTTGCGAGTTTAACGAGATTGCACTCGAGCATAAAAACGTCTTATTCGAAGCGTGGACTGACACGGACGGAGTTGCGATCTGTCGGTTTCGTTCGGTGCGCGGGAGGCGGCGCCGGCGCCGGCGGCGCGCGGCGTGAGGTTAGCGGTCGCGGTAAAATAGCTTTTTTATAGAGGGAGTTTTTATAATTAGATGTTTCTTAAAAAATTATAGACAGAAACGTAAAACAATGTTTGATGCATAAAAGGTTTTTTTTATCTTATTTTATAAAACTTATTACTTTTATAATTATTTTTCCAAATTTATTCAAATATTGTGATTATTTGGAAAAAAAAAAACACAAAACTGCCAAACTCGCGAGATCTCGAAATTGGCGAGATCTCGCACTATTGTTATTCATAAACTCGCGGGATCTCGCTTGAGCTCAAATCTCGCGAGATTTGCCTTCCCTATTTGTTACGTTGTTGTTGGGTCAAACATAATACTCATAGAAACCGCACCTATCACTGGCATTCCACGGGTCATGCGGTCATGTACAGGCTTCATATTCCAGTCATTTAAAATGTCATAGGTCCAAAAGATGCAGAGTACCGATTTTTTAAATAATTAATTGTCAAGAGTAAGAGATTCGGAAGTAATCAAAAACTTGTTAGCGCTCGATGAACATCGCAATTTTTTACTTTTAACTTCTAAAAGGAGCAGCTATGCACATACATGTCTTTCGAAGCTACAAACTCAGTTCTAAACTATAGGTATCTATCACAACATCCCAAAAAATCAGTACCTACAGTGCAATTGAATGCGACCTAACGAGATTTTTGTGTCGCGAAAACTGAGCGTTGATTCGATTTTATCAGCGCGTGCTGAAAAAATCACATGCTGACCGCAGTTTCACTAAAATTTTATTCAGTGATAATACCTGGAAATCTCGGAGTGTTTTATTATCACTAACCCTGCAGTGAAGACCGCAATAACAATAAAAAAGGAAGGGTGAGTGCTTTTATGATGCTCAGATTACTGGGGGTTTATAATAGTGACAAACGTTTATAAAGGGAGGGTCACGTCTTTCGGCATCTTAAAATATTTAGGTACCTATACTTCATTTGAAATAAGATTAGACGCTTAAACAAATCTTTTATACAGTCAGTTCAACCGATTTTGACTTCTATTCCGTAGGCATAAGGATGGCATTAAAAGCAAAAAAAGGGGTTACAATACTGACTGTTTACTGCAGATGCCATTTATCATGTTCCAAACGCAATAGAAGTCAAAATCAGTTGAACGGACTGTAAAAATAGTTTTTTCAACACATTTGCTCAAAAAATGCATTTTCGAAACGAAAGCGAAGTCAAGTGGCAATCGCTTTTAAAGCGTTTCGTATGTCAACAGCACTTTTCAACGGGATTTACGTAAAGTTTTTGGTAAATAGTGTCAGACCCATTATCATCCTGCCGGAGGCTCTACGCTGCGCGGGGATCGTGCGGGCCATGGCCCTATACGGGCGCCGGTGTGGGCGCCTACATTGAGGCGCCAACCAGCTCGCAGGTTGAGGGCGTCCCATAGGGTCATGGCCATACGGATGATCCGAGGATATCGCACGATCTCCGGCGAGGCGGCGGGCCTCCTTGCCGGATTACCGCCATGGGATCTGGAGGCAAAGGTTCTCCCGCAAATGTGGGAGTCGCGCGAGGAGGCCAAACGCCGGCCGGGGCGTAACTCCGCTGGCGCGGGAAATCGCGGCACAGCGGACAGAGCTCCGGCGGGATCTCATGGTGACATGGAGAGAGCGATTGTCGCAACCCAGTGCTGGGCACGCCACGATTGCCACTCTTTGAGGAGTGGTTTAAGAGGCGGCATGGCGTCCTCACCTTCCGCCTGACGCAGGTCCTCACCGGAAACGGTTGTTTCGGGAGGTTCCTGTTTCGGATAGGGCGGGAGGAAACGCCCGGGTGTTTTCACTGCGAAGATCGCCCTGAGGACACGGTGGAGCACACGGTGGCGGTCTGCCCAGCTTGGGTGGAGCACCGCCGTGTCCTCGTGGAGGCGATCGGCGGCGGCGATCTCTCGCGTCCGGCCCTGGTCCAGGCCATGGTACGGAGCGAGAGGGCATGGGGAGCCGTCACCTCCTTCAGCGAAGCAGTGATGCTCGCGAAGAGGGAGGCGGTGCACGTGAGGGAGAGGCAGCATATGCGCCCTCGCGACCCTAGCCGCCGCAGGATACCGAGACGCCCTAGGCGTCGGGAATCCCAGGCCGATTTCCGCCCACCGTAGGCATGAGCTTGCGGACGGCGAGTAATGGGTAGCTCGCTGTCCGGTAAGGACCGAGCCCAAGTCGACGGCGCGTTGTGTTCCACGCGCGCCTCAAAGAGATGTCAGCACAAAAAATGATGGGGCCCGCAAGGGCCGATGCCTGCCAGGGGTGCGGGTTTGTTTGAAAGAGATACCACAGCCCCTGGCATACAGGCTACTGAAGGAACACGGGTGGGTTTTAGTCAGTAAAAGTCTGACACGCCTCCTGCTCCACCCAGAGCGGGAGAACTTATTTGACGATATCCCATCCAAAAAAAAAAAAAAACCATACGTACATTTTTTAATGTCGTTATTGATGATACAATCTTACTCTCTGTTACAATATTGTTAATTTCTCGTATTATTGGGTAAATGGTGAGAAATCCCTGTACATAGATATTACGTGAAGTTTTCGGATAAGTCACAACGTCAGTTTGAGTCTGGTGACCGGCGGCATATCTACTTAAAATTGATGTATTTAGTATTAAACAAAGTTTAATTTACATGTTATTTATATCTGTATTTTTGATGGTTGAAGTTGTTCGAAAATACGTTTACATTGACATCAGTCGGACCCGGGGAAACGTGTTCCTTGAACATAACCTAGGTTTTTCAGCAAGTATGATGATATGAATGTCACCATCTATTTGTCAGATTTCGTCTTTCAATCATACTTAATTAAGTAAGTGCACATTTTTAAGCATTGCTGTGCACGTTTTCACACACTTAATATTGTTATAAACTAAGGTGATGGATAACTATTACACAAAAAAATATGTTTCGTGAAATATCTTTCGATGTAAAATATCAATGCAACTGAAAAAAACACGTTGTTTTTTCTTGTATTTGATTAAAAAGCTCCTGACCATTATTTGTTTATAGAAAAGAGAAATGTCAAAAGAAGCATTCGTATTGTGTACAATGAATTATCTGGCTTCATAGCAGGTTTGTAAGCAATAGGCTAAATTGTAAACAACTACGTTCAAAAAGGTTGGGTTAAATTTGATTCTGTGAAACCAGCGCAGTAATTGCATAACAGACGAACAATGGCCTTTTATTTTGAATATTTGCCAATATTCATTGCATTATTTACGCTGTCGAGCAGACGAATTGTTCAAAGATACATAGGTAATTATTAAGCACGGGATTAGCAATTTGAAGTAAGTATGTTAAGTATGCAATTAGGGTGCTGTATTAGTTATGGAATAAAGAACAATACGTACTAAATCAAATAAATAGTCTAGGATCTGTGCCAATAAAACAACAGTGACATACATTATCTTTGTCAGTCGGTGATGTCAGGTTCGCCGGAAGTTACAGCATTCTTACACAGACGCGACGCACGGCATAGTTGTTCTTGTTACTAAATGATAAATAATTTTATTTCTGTAAGTAGGTTTGTACAAACACTTTTACAAGTCAATCTTATTTTTTTTTAACTAGGTAATTGAGTTCGGCGTTTCTTATCTGACTACTCTGAGAAGAAAGACCGAAACAAACTCAGAGGTCACAGTCTCTTTTAAAGTCCAGACATAATCTTGGTCAGATCATGTGAAGACCATGTGGATTGGTGTCTGAAATGGTCTTTTGAAGAAAGAACCACACAGATTGACTGTTATAAAAGTATTTATTTTTCAATCCAATCTCCATCTTGTTTTGTTATTATTGATTGTTTATTTTCATTAGCCAGTGTCGCCACATTTACACAATGTTGATTGTCTTTGGTCCCAGGCTATGACATAAAATGATGGACAAAGTGGCAAATTTTAAATTGTTGAATCTGAGGTTTTTAACTATTGTGTGTGTTTTTTTTTGGCCAGAATAAAATATTTCTTTTTCTTAGAATTATTACTACAAAAAAAAAATAAGCTGAAACCAGGAACATACAGCCGGCTTAGGACACGTAAGTTTGGACAGAAATTCTACAATTCAGTTCTGAAGTTAGTCCGAATATGTAACACATTGCCAAAAATGATTAATTCATGTTAATACGCTCATAGATTTGGATAGCGAGCAGACTAGCCACTTAATCTTGAAAATATTTCTTATAGAACTTTTAAAATATTTAGCAGGCTTTGTTTCGCGTAGATTTGTCCCTAGCCTTTTGGTGATCTCAATAAATAAAATTCAAATCAAATTAAAACTCATCTTTATTGACATAATAGGTTACAGAAACTTGTTTGAAGCCTCTGACTCCTGAACTTGTTTGAAGCCTCTGACTCCTGAACTAGGTGCACCTGTATGTAAGAAGTCAGCGCCCTCTCCCATTTTATTTGGCTTAGATATTAATGTCAACATATGAATAGACAAACATATGTGCTACAATATACAGTAATAAAATAAGTAAAAACAAAATAAGAAGTTTGAAAAAATTTGAAAAAACATCAACATATAATTTATTCTTAAATTGTTATTATATCGTGCTGTATGTGTGTGTGTATGTGGAAGGTGTCTATGTGTGTGTGGAAGGTGTGTATGTGTGCGTGTTGGTGGGTGCCCGTTCGTATTTGCGTTTGAGTAGGTGTATGAAAGAAAGGTATGTTCTATGTATGTGTTCCTTAGGGGAGTGAGATTACTTATTATTTATTATATTCTCTACATCCTCATAATCAAGAGTAAAGAGCCAGTTCTTTACTTTAAGTTTACATTCGTGTAATGTTAGCGAATAAAAATGTAAGTTTCTATTAATTTTGTTGTATAGATATGCAGACAGAAAAGCGTTTTGTCGAAATAGGTATAGAATAGGTAGGTAAGTAATTTTGATATTATATTTCGGAACCCTAAAAACTTTTCCAAAAAAAAAAAAAAAGAACCGACTTCCAAAAAACACTAGAAAGTGAAAAATAACTTTAATTTCGGAAGTCGGTGACTTTGAACATGAATTTTATTAATTTCTTGTCACTGCCTTCCGAAATTATAGTTATTTTTCACTTTCTAGTGTTTTTTGGAAGTAGGTTATTTTTTTTTTTTGGAAAAAGTTTTTATTTTTCACTTTTTAGTTAAAGTACCCACTCCACACCAATTCATCATCCTTGGGGTCAAAACAATGCATATTTATGCGATAGCAGCAATCGCAGTTGATTTGCTGTCATTTTTTGAAGAGTTACGTTGTCTGTCTCCGAACCGCATCATCAGATCTATATGAAATTTAAATGAGACCATTTCGGAATAAAACCCTTCATAAAAAAAATGCAAATCTGTCTATACATATATGACGGAGTTATGCCCAAAGGAGATTGTTCTGCATCCATACATCGTTCGCCCCAGAACCAACAGCAGAGGAAAATTACTTTGCGTGTTCTAAATTACAAATATATGCCCATGAAGACAAAGTTTAGTGACGGACAACTTGCAGAAAGGATTTATTTCAAAAGAAAATAAAGATTTTGAGGTTATATTTAGTAAGAAACAATGCTTTCAATACTTCGAAATACATGCTAATAAATGACTGTATGTAACACGTTAGTGAAAGCAATCAGAGTTCGTAAAAATAGTAAGGTCGTCGAATATGTTCCGAAAATAAAAGTAAATTGAAATCACTAGGTACACAAAGCAATCACGAAGAAATTCGTGCGAGTGTGACTTGACTGTATTACCACTTTGACACTTTTGACAGTTGAGTTGATTGACAGATATGACAATGATTAGGGATGCCAATACAGTAGATCGATTATTTTAAATAAAATCGATACCATTTATTACCCAGCGTGTTATTTCTATTTGGAATATTACAATGCATCTCACTTATGTGTAGTAATTGTTTAAAAAGATTATTATTTATGGATTAAGATATGAAAATTGGTTTTGTTGTTGAATTCTTTTCATACATAGAGTAAAATAAAAGCGGGGCAAAAGTGCCTACAGAAGCGTTATACGCTTCTGAGTCACCCAGCCTAGAGCGAAAAAGGTTAAAAAGAAAGCACGTATGAATGCGTGTAAAATCCGTGAGCAGGTGGCCAACACAAGTAATCTCGCTCTCGATGTGTGTGAAATGAAAGAGTGGACATCACTAATTGTCATGTCTAATCCAATTGTCAAAGGCCACGTTCCGAGTCACTATTCTGAGCGCGATAACGACGTCTCGCGAATCGTCATAGATGACGTCATGACATGCGCCATCTTGCGATAACTATGACCATGCGTTATACTAATACCACCGTGAGCGCTGTCAAAAATTACAGTTGTGCTGTTTTGTTTTGAGTCGCATCGTATCTTTAGCTATCTTAGATAATTACGAACGTTCTGTTTTGATGACAAAAATGACGGTTTCTAGCTTTCAGAATCGTGATATCTAACTCGGAACGCAAAATATCGATGTGAGCACTCGCAGCGCCATTTGTCTAATTCGGAATGCGGCCAAAGATGGCGGCATATTTTATATGATGTCAATAGTCGTTCTTTTAATTAAACACTATGGAACGCAGAATGTCCGTTTCATACAGATATTCGCAATTAGTCTAATAAAATATATTTCTAATTATTATGTAGGTCCAACCATCTGCATACGCAAATGTCTCAATAGCATTAGAAAACATAGGAAAAACATTGTTAATACCTTTAAGATTTGAGGGTTGCCCTCGATTTCCCTAGGATTCCATTATCAGATCCTGACTTGGTGCTAATGGGACCACATCAGGAGTATACTCTTTCAGAGTATACTCCTGATGTGGTCCACAATCGAGGAACATACATAAAAAAAAATTACTTTCGGTGGAACATATAACCTCCTCCTTTTTTGGAAGTCGGTTAAAAAGTAACACAATACGTATTCCTATTTTCATAACTATCTCATAAAGTTCAATGATCTCGCCGGCGACGTGAAAATATTTTGAAAGATAAGTAAGTTTCAAATCAACTACATTTTATTTAGTGGAGATGATTGCAACTTATAAAACTGAAAGTTCTCCATTAAAGGCTTTTATCTGTAGTTTGATACTGAAAGCAATTAGTTAGTTATGCATAAAGTTATTTCTAAATGAAACGATTAACTTGTAATGAATAATGCATACTAATAAAGAAGCCTTTTAAGTAAAACACTTAAGGCGCACGCAGTAACAAGCAAACTTTTAAATATTATTTGAAAATAGTGCATCGCGGCGACAAATAGTACGTTCAAAATAGTTACGCGTTTTATGTTTGTTGAATCAAATCTTAAGTTTTTATTTTATTTATAAAATAAGTTCACGGCATAGTGGAATAATTCTTAGGTATTTCTTTAGTTGATTGCGTTCACTTTATTATATACATTACTAGCCGACCCGACAGACGTTGTCCTGTCTTAGCTATGAATATTGAATTGGCATTAGCTATACAAACCTTATCCTGACAATAGGGAATACATAAAAAAAAGATTCATCCAATTTGGTGCAGTCGTTCGGAAGTTATGCGCGTACATACATTTCGGCAATTCATTTTTACATATACCTAAATAGATGATAGTTTACTATTGAAGAGATTTTTGCGACGAAAAATATTAATTTGAGCTCTGTTTTAGATTGTTTTATCATGATACAATTTTGTTTTTATAAAATATTTTTGAATAAGTCTTTTCTTTGAACATAATGACAATACACTAAATGTGTCTGCCTTCTGGTTACCTATCATAAGTTCGAAAAATATTTGACCGAATTTTATTTGACCTAAAACTTTTAAACTATTATCGTTTCGTTTCTTTTTACTTCATCAAAGTCACGTATGCCACTGTATCAGTTGACTTATTAACAATTCGATTTTTTCGTTACTCCAACGTTTCATTTGGTCGAATATGTTTCCGAATATTTATTACAGCACTGTTTTAATTACCATACTTTAATTTCAACCTCTATTTTTTATCTCATATTTTCGTTTCATCCTTGTTTGCATGCAAACATGCGCTATAAGCATGCAATCAGGCATGCAAAGTGCAAGCAAGCATGCAGAGTGCAAGCAGGCAGGCAGCATGCAAGCAGGCATGCAGCACGCAAGCAAGCATGCAGCGTGCAAACAAGCATGCAACGTGCAGCAGGCATTGTTTCTGTCACGGCTCGGGCGCTGCGGGGTTTAGGCGAGCTTATTGTTGCAGATTCTCCTCAGCTCACGGACCGCCCCACCCCTCCGCGCCTACGCGGGCTTAAATTACACTCTACGGGTAGGGCAGATAAGACTGCGTGAAGTCGGTTTTGCATCGATTCGTTTCTCACAAAATTTTGTAGCACAAATGTTGACTTTTATGACACTATTTTAATTTAATATTGAATATGCCACTTGAAGTAACCGGCTATATATTTGTGAACAAATAATATTCCGTAAAATTTTGTTTCTGTGTAGTGAAATTATGGCAAATAAATCTTTAGGCTAATGAAAAAGTTCAAAGAGGCTACGGCCAATAGCAAAAAGTTATTTTGTAAATCGGCAAAATATAGCTCGGTAACAGCTTGGTTTTGACGACGTAAACAGTGCACTCTCAATGCTTACGGATTGGTTTACGGCAAATAACCTAGTACTTAATGCCAAGAAGACAAAGTGTGTAAAATTCGCCTTACCGAATGTTAGAAATCTTGGTCCAAACATCGTGTTAGATAAAGAGGTGCTTGAAACCGTAGACTCGACAGTTTTTTTGGGCATAACAGTAGATGCTAAACTTCAGTGGGGCTCACACATATCAAGCCTAGCGGGAAGGCTCAGTTCGGCCGCCTATGCCGTTAGAAAAGTAAGACAGTACACTGACGTTGAAACAGCTCGGTTAGTTTATTTCAGTTATTTTCATAGCGTTATGTCCTACGGCATTCTGTTGTGGGGCAAAGCCGCTGATATTCAAAATATTTTTGTTCTTCAAAAGCGAGCTGTTCGAGCAATTTACCAACTGGGTGCTAGAGTGTCCCTAAGAGATTTTTTTAAAGATATCGGTATTCTCACGGTGGCATCGCAATTCATATTCGCTAACATCTTATATATTAGGCAAAATATACACTTATACACTAAAAACAGTGATATTCATAATATAAATACTAGAAATAAGGATAAACTACGTGCTCCCTTTCACCGGCTTCATAAGGTTCATAACTCATTTGTTGGGCTTGGTATAACCTTTTATAACAAGCTTCCCTCTTCTTTGTTAGATTTACATTTTAGTGCGTTTAAAGCCAAAGTAAAATCCAACCTTTGTTCTAAGGCATACTATTCTATTAACGACTACTTAAACGATAAGAATAGTTGGTCGCTGTGATTAACTCAAGACAATGTTTGTGTTCTTTCACCAGAATTAGCTTACCTACTGACAGGTTGTATGAATTACATTCATATACTTAATTGTTTATTTTATTAGACTCTTTTAAATCATTTTATTTTTTACTATTGTATTGTACAGTATCAAGTTCTTCTAACTGAACAGACAGCAGTGCTGCTGGGGAGTTTGTTGCGCCACTTCTTCTTCCCAGCTAAAGCACTAGGAAGTGTCGAAGGGTGGGCGTTTTGGGGGGACTGTCTTATGTTTTATTTTTTTTGACGTTCGAAAAGTGCTGACTCTCAGCCTAGTTTGAATAAATTACTTTTGATTTTGATTTTTGATTTTTGTAAAATAATACCTATGACGCATGATACTTCGGTGATCTAAAAATATGTCAAATAATGCATAAAGCAAAAAAGACGTTGGTCAATAGTTTTCGGTAAAATGAAATACGAACAAAAAAAAAATCGGTAAAGTGATCGGTCCCCCCTAATAATATATACCAACACGCCTTAGTTACGATAATAAAATCGCGGAATTTATGGCGCACTGGAATTTCAACTCTCGGTGTTGAACGGAGCATTGAGAATCGAACAGAGTGTAGTGCGAGTAAGGTTCAGCGCGTCGAAAAACACAGTTTTTGATTCTTGTAAAAGGGCACGCGTTGCAGATCCATTGTGTGCAAAACTCCCGCCGCGCTTTAATTACGTGCATAGTTAACTATGTGACGAAACACTGAGCGTTTTACGATGTCCTACGTCAGGGAGCGCCTTAATTAAGTAATATGTCATGTCCTTTACCCATCATCATAGATCATCATAGGTCATGGTCCACCTGTGTGCCAAATTCATCAGCCGTTAAGGCGTGTAAATATTATAGGCAGACAGATAGACAGACGGCTTTTTTCATTTATAATATAATATGAATAAGAGTGAGAGTATTTCTTTAGTTGTTGAGTAGTTCCGTGTTGTGCCGGACGTTAAAGAATAGCACCATACCATTTCTTTCAGTGGGTGTCGTAGAAGGGACTTACTAGAGAATGGGCAGCAGTGTTCTCTATGCATTTTACCACCATACTGCGATCGCCAACCCGCCTGCCAAGCGTGGCGATTATGGCAAAACCCTGAGGGAGGCCTATGTCCAGCAGTGGACGTCTTTCGGCTGAAATTATGATGATGATGATGTTGAGTAGTTTAACCAGTAAGAATGGATTTTTATAGCGGTATGTTCGTCTGGAAATGATAGTAATTGAACTCTTTTATTAATTTCATTTGTTCACAGATTCTACTCCCAAATGGTGTTATGTTGGTGTTGGACTCCAAAAAACAGCAATATCAACCGAATTGAAGAAGTTAGAAATGAAAAAATGTTTTTCTGATAAGAACCTCCTGTAATTAATATATTCAGCCATTTCCATGATAATATTGCGTGGAAAACAATCAGAGTAGAATAATGAATTTTGCTAACGCTACCTTGTTGGCGTCAAGGGCACAAAACCACGGAAGACATAAAGTGTGTAGTGATTACGGTATTATTAATTTCATACTATCAAGTCAAGTAACTCGCTCGAGTACACTTCAATCTTAGTATTTCAAAGACGGCTTCAACTTCACACGACAATATAAAGACCAAAAGGGACGGAATTATATTTATCTCTTATTTTCCATATATTGTGTGCTTTCCTTGCTTTTCTGCTCGGTGGTGCTTTGTTTTTTCCGCGCTGCAAATGACAGCGGTTTTTTTTTTTTTTTTTTTTTTTTTTGGGTGGGAAATCATCAAATGACTTCTCCTGCTGAGTAGAGCAGGAGGTGTCAGACTTTTACTGACTAAAACCCACCCGTGTTCCCTCAGTAGCCCGTATGCCAGGGGCCGTGGTATCTCTTTCGAACAAACCCGCACCCCTGGCAGGCATCGGCCCTTGCGGACCCCACCAGTGGTTGCTGACATCTTTGACGGCGCGCGTGAGGAACACAACGCGCCGTCCCGTCTACCACTTTTCGGCCCCAGAGGATAGGGAGAGCGGCTGACGCTATACCGACACTCCTCTTCCCCTGCGGCCCCACCGCGTCCGCCATCAAACGGTGGCGGCCCCGTCCAGGCTACGGAAGGGAAGAGCGCTGCTCAGAAGCACCGGCACTCCTCCTCTACCGCAGCCTGTAACCCTCAGCCGCGATGCCTCCCATTCGACATCGCGGCCCACCTCAGTTGCGGTGCACCTCACCGCAACCTACTTTTAGGCCGCTACGTCAATGGCTTGAAGGCAAAAGCCCTGACGAGCGGCCCCACCGTTGGGTTCCTCTTGGCTTCACCGTGGATGGGAGACCACGGTTACTAAGCCCCCCCGCAACGACAATGCGGGAACCCACTCGGGGGGGAAATGACAGCGGTTGCGTTTGATAATGGTTCTGTATTCTCAAAGGACTGATTGCTTTCATGTAAATCTAGACCTGGAGATTATATTGAAAAATGCTATCGTTATATACTTATTGTTTCCGATATATTGAGAGCTTCCGCGACTTTTTAACTTAGACAACCAACAAATCCCATGAGCCTAATTGATTAAAGTTAATTACGATCTCTGTAGCTTTTCAAAGGATTTGGACCGAAATTGATGTTCCATCTAAAATGTTAGAGCAGAGATTACATGCATAGCTACTTACATAAACGCTGTTAGTGTAAAAACGCAAATATTTAAACAAACTGTTTTAGTTAAAATCCTGGTGAATGGTAATTTCTCTTAGATTTTATTAATATGTTCTTTGCTGATGATTTTTAAGTGCGTTGATGAAACAAAAACGAAACACAAAGTTATTGAAAGAAAAATAAAAATCTATTCGTACGCGGACAACCTACAGGAAATCTGAATTGTGAGACTCTTCAGTTAAAACAACCGCGAAATTTCTTTATAGTTTAAATCAGAGATAATATTTTAATACCGGCCTTGTTCGTCTTTCGAGCATCGCTGCAAAATAAGACGATTACAGACTACGTAATTGCCATGTCATTGGCTTTCCCAACTTTATATAGGTATAAGTTAAATACTCGTCGTTAAATTTAGCAATTTCTTTTTCGACTTTCTTTGTAAAACAACAAATTCATTATACAGGATCTGTTCTAAGTCTGCCTAATAAGGCATAAGCCTATGTACCTACTCGTACAGTGAGAGCAGTTGTGTCGCAGAGGAAACGGCCGCGACTTACGAGTAGTAGTAGGCCGTGGGTTCGAACCCTGGCAGGCGCTTTACTTTGTGTAAATAATTTCATCACCACTAGTCCCAAAACGGCGAACGAAAACATCGTGAAGAAACCGGCATGTCCTAGAACCAAAAAATCGAAGAACATTGACATTCACCAACCCGCACGGGGCTTGCGTGGTGGAGTACGTCCCACTTCGTGTCACTGAGAGGAGGCCTATGTCCCAGCAGTGGGAACAATAAAGACTGATTATGCTAAGTACAATATAGAATTTTCGGCTGGCAGGAGTAAATAAACCACACATGTGGGGCCCTTATAATGAATATGGCAAAGTTTCGTAATATGATAATCTGAAACACTAAAGTCTAGTTAGGTTTTGTGGCATTGGATAGTGTAACGGTTGTTTTATTCTAATGGATCCATTTCTGCGTTAAATTTTGCTCTTTGAAATGATTTTTGTAAGACGGTTGTTAAATTCCAACAAATTTTATTTATTCTCTTTTGCATAAAATCTGAAAAATAGAAAAGATTTAAAATAACCATTTTTAATATGCCTGACGTGGTTTGCTTTAACATTACCTACGTCAGACCAAGATCTACTGTTACATTTAAAAATATCTATTTTGTTCCTTAGAAAATGAAACGAGAGAGCTTTTTAGCAGCCCTGCAGGCCTAGACAAAACACATTTCTGTTAGCGTTCACGCAAAACGCTACGCCAAAATGTATGGGAACTGACGTTACCTGCGGAAAGGTTACGTCTTGTTCTTTCCGTAGGGTAATTTCCATACATTTTGGCATGGCGTTTGGCGTGAACGCTAACAGAAATGTGTTTTGTCTCTAGGCCCTGGCCTTTGTTGTCTTAAGTCATGTTTTGTTCTTATTTTCAAAGATATTCTACATAGAAAGATAAAGTCATAATGGTATTGCTTTAGTATCGATTTGTCGTCAAAGTTTTTATTGAATCTACTTATTCCCAAGTTTCGAGCTCAATAATGACTTTGTGGCATCTCCTCAGATCCTAGGATAGAAGCTGTTCTTTGTGTAAAATCTCGTCGTTAACGGACGCCATAAAAAGTAGATACAGCTTCAATATCTTGTGATAATAATGACGTTGTTTAGCAAGTGATATATTCTCAACAATCATTCTTGAACAACATTCGAATTTACATTTTATGATTATAATTAAATTATATGTATCTGACATTCAATTATTTCATATAATTATACATGATGTTCTCATTGTTAAAAGTCTTTCCAAAATAAAGTTAGAAGTTCAGAACGAAGCTTAATATTTTTCAAAGCTAAACTCTAAATAAAAACGATAGAAACAAAACGTAAATCATTATTACTCGTAACATATGTTACAATTGGAAAGCTTTTACTTCTAATTAATTGGCTGCTATTAAAATGCCAACTTTTATCGAAGGTTCGACGCTTTCCGGAATTGTGAAACATTTCGAAATACCGACACTCGTAGATGAACAGGTTGGTGTGAGAATTAGATATATGAGTAGTTGTAAATAACAGGCAGGTACAACGACGTACATCTTGATAACATGGATTCAGTACATTATTCTGAAGCACACTGGGTGGAAATTTATCATGCTTTTTAAAAAAAATGCTGTTTCATAGAAAAGTGTAATAACTACGTGGTCAAATGAATGGCAGAGCTATTTTTAACAACCGTCGAAAATTTTCTACACTGCCGTATGGAATCATGTGCTGAATTCAGGGTTTCAGTGTGCGCGTCGGAGGCCCTGCTACCCTGTATACCAAAAAGATGCGAATATATTCATAATGAATTTATGAATATATTTACTTACACTGAACATGATTCTAGCGTAGGTATTTTTCGTCAGTTATCAAAGAAAGTACTTCCGTAGGTTGGTAATTTCAAAATCACTGACATCTACGGTATTCATAATACTATCCCCGATTTATCTTTAGAGTCGCCTGCAGCATTTCATACTTTATTACGGATGACATAAAAATAATATAGTTAATACTAACCAACCCTAACAAAGGATGCATACCTTAAATAAGAGCTCGGATATAAACCGATTAGTTTTTTAATCATAACGGTTCTGGGCCTAGAGACAAAACATAATAGGTCTTTACCTATGAAATTGCCGTTTTGTATGAAAAAATTTAAACGAATTTTTTTCATGAATTTTTTATTTGTATTAATCGAAGTAATCACCCATGCAATCAATGCATCTTTGCCATCGCAGTGGCAGTTTATTGATGCCCTTCTTAAAGAAATCAGCTGGACGGGAGGCAACAAATTCTTCAAAGGCATTTTGTACTGCCTCTCGGGTATTAAATTTTTTTCCCGCCAAGAAGTTATCCAAATTCTGGAAAAAGTAGTAGTCTGTAGGCGCAAGGTCTGGTGAGTAGGGCGGATGACGGAGAGCTTCCAACCCCAGTTCTTGCGACTTGGAGACCGTCTGCTGTGCAGTATGAGGTCGCGCGTTGTCGTGCAGGAGCAGCGGAGACGAGCGATTGACCAATGCTGGTTGGAGATGCGCCAGCTTCTCCATCATTGTGTTCAGTTCTTCACAGTACACATCTGCAGTAATGCTCACCCCGTTTGGTAAGAAGCTGTGATGAATCACACCGGCGCTAGACCACCAAACAGTGACCATCACTTTTCTAGGGGTAAGTTTTCGTTTAGGGCATTGTTTAGGTGCTGAACCAGGATCCAACCAACTTGCTGAGCGCTTACGGTTATCAAACAGAATCCATTTTTCATCGCAGGTAACAATGCGGTTCAAAATTCCTTCATTTGTGTGTCTGTTGAGCAGTGCAAGGCACGTCTCGACGCGTACTTCGCGCTGGCGATCATTGAGTTCGTGGGGCACCCATTTGTCAAGCTTTTTTACCTTGCCAATTTGACGCAAATGGACCAATATTGTTTTGACGCTAACGTCGAAAGCTGCTGCTAATTCAGCCGTAGATTGTGTATCATCAGCTTCCACAATCGCCTTTAATTCGTCATTGTCGACCAAAGTCTTCGGACGACCGCGAGGTTCATTTTTCAGGTCGAAATTTCCAGAACGGAAGCGAGCAAACCAATAACAGGTGGTGCGTTGGTTTGTAGTGTTAGCTCCGTAAACGTCGTTGATGTTGCGTGCCGCTTGTGCCGCGTTGCTGCCACGACGGTACTCATATTCCATAATTACTCGAATTTTTAACGTATCCATGATGACGAAAAAGATTGAAATGCGATGAAAATGTAACACTAATCAATAAAGAAATGACTACTTTTAGAAAAAAAAATCCATGTTTTTAAAATAAAATTAATTTGAAATTAGAATTCTTAGCCAAACAAAAATTATTTTGATTTGAAATGGCCAGTACTGCAGAACGGCAATTTCATAGGTAAAGACCTAATATTTCTGTTAGCGTTCACGCCAAACGCTACGCCAAAATGTATGGGAATGACGTTACCTGCGGAAAGGACACGACGTAACCTTTCCGCAGGTAATGTCATTCCCATACATTTTGGCGTAGCGTTTGGCGTGAACGCTAACAAAAATTTGTTTTGTCTAGGCCTGCTGTTCTGTTAAATTGAAGTTGATGATTAATGTCTCAGCTAAAACAAAATGTCCACCAATACAAACGATTTAATCGAGCTGAAATCTCTGCTTTTATGGCTGAAGCAAACAGGCAAAGTTCGTAAAAATTGTTCGACCCGATTTGCGCAAACTTACGATTTTAACTTATCGCAACATTACATTCGCCTCTGTGGAAATCTGTTGAAATACATCCACCCGCGAGCCATTACTACAGCATGATTAACAACTTAAATTATTCATGCGTAAATTTTTAAAGTAAATAGTGGTATTCAGGTATTCAGAGAACATGTTGCAATACTTATTTATGGCTTTATTTAATACATTGATGTTTATTACTGTGTATGTTCTGTGAAATTCTATATTTTAAACAGACTTCATAAAAAGGACGAGGTAGAACAATTCGGTTGTATCTTTTTTATGTTTGTTGCCTCATAATTCCGTCATTTGTTAACCGATTTGAAAAATCTACTTTCGTTTGAAAGCATTATACTTACCGAGTTATCCCATATTTATGTCTTACTAGTTTTGCCCACGGCTTCGCCCGCGTGGATGTCGGTTATCACGTAAAAAGTAGCCTATGTCCTTCTCCATATCCCTGGCTATATCTCTGCCAAATTTCACGACTATCGGTTTAGCGGTTCAGGCGTGAAAGCGTAACACAAAGACAGACAGAGGTGCACGTATCCTTGTCCACGCATATTACTTACCTATGTAAAAAGTTTTTATTGACTTGAACCTATAGGATACACATGGATAGATAAGTACGCGTTATTGTTAACGTTAATATGGAAATCACAAAAGTCTTATTTCAAATTTAAGTTACTTTGGTTTCACATAGACGGAATATAAATTAGAAAAGAATAACATTTTAGCAACGCTGAAACATTTATTTTATTTTTCCATATTGTTCGGTGTATATTGGGTACCCACCAAAAGCCCAGACATTTCACGTTGAGAGCTGTCACAGATCTTGAACCTTGTACCTACCTATAGATAGGTAGTTGGTTAATCTAATTTCTAAGTCAATTTGGTGCCTAACCAGCGCCTAATAGTGCCTATTTACGATATATGTAGGCAGCTACGTGGGTAGGTTAGGTAGGTACCTGATGCGTGAAATTGTCGTTAGTGAACAATGTTTTACAAAATGCATTTGCTAGATATATTCAATTAAGTAATGAGTTTAGGTATGAGCATGCGGGCAAAGAAAAGATAATTCTAAGAATTTAAAATTGTAGTGCTAATAAATAAATTTTCTCCATATTTGTTATGTGAGGTAATTAGAAATCAAGAGATTTCAATTAATGGTGAACAATAAGTTTTCATTAAAACAATTTAAAGGGCGCAAAATGTATGGATTTCACTGCCAATAAAAAAAAATACTCAATAATATAACCATGACAAGAAGTGTAAACTTAAGTTTACACCACTTTTGTCAAGATGGTGAAATTGAGATTATTCATATTACTATTTTTTGTAATTTCTTCTTCACAAAGTGAAGATGTCTAGCCTTTTATTACTTATGATTACTTACCTGTGTAGTTCTTATTTTTCAACCCAGCTAAAGCCTTTAGAGGTAGACAGTACCTAAACAAACTGAGGTTAACTAGTCTTATCAAACAAAAAATGTGAGAAACAGGTGTTTTTTATCTGCTACTGCTCAAGAGTTATGAATACAACAAATTCTCGTTTTACTTTCAGAATCACAAAGAAGCCATTTATTCAAAAGACATAACGAATATCAATGACTTTATATTAATTTCACGGAAGACGTAGATTAAAATGAATTTATTTTATCATAAATTGGAGGGCAACGTCCTGAAAGCTTCAAAAGCTCTTACTGAACCCATTATTTAATTAGTATTTACAAAATACAGCTGAAAATATTGCTTCCCGAATTTTGATTCGGAGTTTGTAATCCGTTCATTGATGAAGTTGAGCCTATGAAATTGATAAAGTATATATTTGGGCAGGACGACATAATGGTAAACATAATTAACATCCCAAGCGATTCCATTTGTAAACAAAGGGCTTGTGAATTGAACTGTTACGAAGGAGATTCACAAATTCGGCGATCTATTACGATGGTGATCTATTTTCATTTTGTTGACAGATCACTCGAATGCTGCAGAACTGATAACGAATCGCAGTGCGAATGAATCCGAGGGGAGAACCCGATGAGAGACAATTTCATATGTGCGACGATAAGTTATGTATTAAATATGGAATAGTTTTTAATAATAACTCAATTAATCGAAATTACAATGATCTCGTCGTCTCGTATAACTCTAGTTTGTCCGAGAATTTTGTTAAGACGTTCGATTTTATATTATACGTCGATGATATAATCACAACGTTTTTCATTTTAAATATGAGACCTACCGATTGAATCTGTTAATTAGCACTGTAATCGATACATCTAATTGAATTATGTTTTCGGAGAACTTATTTGGATACGTATTCTATGAAGGATCGTTTGTTTGCTTGTTATTTATTTATTTATATACATACTTTATTGTACACCACCAAAGATACAATTTTACGAGGGGCTTGTGGCAAAGTAATAACTGCACAAGTCGATTATCAAGGTTAAACATAGCTCACTGAGGTCGGTTCTGGGGTAGGTTAACATTCATACCTCGGTGAGCACGCTTAGCTGTTTGTTGGTCCTGTCATTCGCAGATGCTTTCGGGTTTCTGACAGCCGTTACGGTTGTCAGAAGCCCGAAAGTCTGACTAACATTTTTACCAAGAGGTATTGAGTAACCCAGTAATAAACTGGGTTGTGGAGGTCAGGTAGGCAGTGGCTTCATGTAAAATACTGGTAGGTACTCTGCTACATCCGGTCAGACTAATTGCGTTCTCCTAATTGGTGGTAAGTAAATTCAGAGTACCACTATACCTAGCCTTGTAGAGATTTGTCACCAACTGTGGCTAAACTATTGAATGTAATGTACCTACTTGGATGATTCTATGATTACCTTGAGCAACTTTTATGCTGTACCGTCAGCAACACATTGACACATACTATAATTATATTTTCATACCGTATTTCATACAATATTGTTGTAAATCTAACCATTTTGTAACTGATGGAATGTTTATCGTTATCAAAACATATATAACTATAATACCTATTAAGAATCTTCATTTAGTTTACAAATAAAATGTTTTTGATTACAATCCTCGTTTTATTTTTCCATCCTACCGAACATTATTGGATTTTTCACGATTTTCATCAAATTCGTGAATCAGTCGATTTTGCAATCTAGAAAATAAATTGACACGCAGTCTAACATAGGAAACCTATTTTTTGAGAACATTGTCGCGAATACTGAATGTCTGTTTCAGTATTTACCCTTCGGTAACTTTAATAATCAACTATGGAATGCTAACAATAACGATTTATAGTAAAACTACTAAGAAAATTAAATATCAAATGATAATGTTGTTAGAAAATTAAACAGCATTGGGTTGCTAGTTGTGCGATTAAATCCCCGTGGAACTTGAACATATGTTCCTGGTAAATTAAAAATTGTTATTACCTAACTAATTGTATTCACCTCCTGATGACATGTATTACAGTCGATGAAAGAACTCTGTAACAATCACGATTCATACAAAAGAAACAAAACAATTGAAGTACTCAACAAAGAAATAAAGGAAAATTCGGACAAGGACACTCAAGGTCAGTAGGAATTTTCCTGATTTCGTTAGGGCACCGTTTGAACCAATTACAGGGGACAATTTGCAACAACCGTAAACCACATTAAAGCTACAGTACCATACCATCTTGACCAAGCCAGAAGTCTGGGATTAATTTCTTACAAGGCGAAGAAGGTTCAATCAGGCAGATAGACCGCAACGGAACACCAAGAGTGAAGCCAAAAAAACAAATACTAAAGCGTGTTGCTGCGCTTGGGTGTTCCACGCGATATATCTGCCTTTGTTTTATAATCTAAACAAAAAAAAAAAAAATCGGTTTGTGCTGACATCTCTTTGAGGCGTGCGTGGAAAACAACGCGCCGTCGACTTGGGCTTGGTCCCTACCGGACAGCGAGCTACCCATAAGGTCCATGTTCAATTGCGAAAATGTGACAGTTTCGGATAGCTTGATGTGCTTTTTTTTTTTTTTTTTTTTTTTTTGGGTGGGAAATCATCAAATAACTTCTCCCGCTCTGGGTGGAGCAGGAGGGCGTGTCAGACTTTTACTGACTAAAACCCACCCGTGTTCCTTCAGTAGCCCTTAAGCCAGGGGCTGTGGTGTCTCTTTCGAACAAACCCGCACCCCTGGCAGGCAGGCTTGGTCTTTACCGGACAGCGAGCTACCCATTACTCGCCGTCCGCAAGCTCATGCCTACGGTGGCCGGAAATCGGCCTGGGATTCCCGACGCCCAGGGCGTCTGCGTATCCTGCGGCGGCTAGGGTCGCGAGGGCGCATAGACTGCCTCTTCCTCGCGTGCGCCGCCTCCCTCTTCGCGAGCATTACTGCTTCGCTGAAGGAGGTGACGGCTACCCATGCACTCTAGCTCCGTACCATGGCCTGGACCAGGGCCGGACGCGAGAGATCGCCGCCACCGATCGCCTCCACGAGGACACGGCGGTGCTCCGCCCAAGCCGGGCAGACCGCCACCGTGTGCTCCACCGTGTCCTCAGGGCGATCTTCGCAGTGGAAACACCCGGGCGTCTCCTCCCGCCTTATCCGAAACAGGAACCTCCCGAAACAACCACGTCCGGTGAGGACTTGCGTCAGGCGGAAGGTGAGGACGCCATAACGCCTCTCAAGCCACTCCTCAAAGAGGGGACTTACCGCCGCAATCGTGGCGTGCCCAATCGCTTTGAACTTCTGGTTAGTAACGATGTGTTGTGATTTTATCGTTTGAATTTGGAAATAGTGTATTATTTTAATACCGAATTTCAATATCCACTGTGGCAACACTGTCAAGGTATTTTCATGAACTGTAACATACTTTCGGAGATTATGACAATTCAGGCAATTCAATCAATCAAAACGTTTATTTCGGACAATAACAATCCATATTTTGTTAATAGGTACAGTAGGTATTTTACACTTTGATACACATACCATTAAAAACAGAATAAACTAAATTAAATCAAAATTAAATTAAATTACAACTAAATCAAACTGAAATCAGAATTAAGTCAAAATTAAATCAAAATCAAACCAAATTAAATCTAAAACAAATAAAAATCAAATCAGAATTAAATCAAATAAAAATTAATTAAAGCATCAGAAACATATTAAAATCAATTAAAATTATAAAATCCCCTACCAATCGTCAGCCCCCGAGTACGCAGGTGCGTGTGCATCCAGTGCCCAACGATAGGACAGTCAAATTTGTCCCTTAATGTCATCAGGATGACGTTGGTACTCTCCCTCACTGTACTCATTACTGATGCGGTTTTCTTGCGCATAATAGCAAAGAAATCGTCAGTTTGCGTATAAGCAAACATTTCTGACGCACTACAGTATCTAGGGAGACCCAACAACACCCTGAAGGCATTATTATATTGCACACGTAGGGCGTTGTAGGTCCGCTGCGTATATTTCACCCACAAGCTGCAAGTGTAAAAATATTGACAATACTTACGCTTTGAAAAGCGTAATCTTTACACCCTCCGTACAGCGTGCAAACCTGCGGGCTACCATATTACATCGAACCGACAACGCCCTACGCTCCCTCTCCATGTCTGCATCATCCGAGAGATCTTCCGTCACCACATGACCCAATTATTTGAATTTTGATGCTCGTTTTAAGGGAACACCATTCAGTTTAATCACAGGAATCTCGGACGACACTGGGTTTCTCCCCTTAAAAATGAGGAACTCACTTTATTTTTATATTATAAGTGAGCCCGTGAGAGGCCGCGTACAATTCACAAATTATTGAATGTGTTATTGTACTTTGGCAACACTTCGAAATGACGGCGATGATGTCGTTCCTTCTGGGTCACAAAAATGATTTTTTATATGGTAAAATGGAGTTGGTCATTAGTAGTTCAGCAGTGAAAGAGAACAGTTGTGCAATTATAAAGTACTAGCAGCGCTCCGCGGTTTCACCCGCGTAGTTCACGTTCCCGTGGGAGTACGGGGATAAAATATAGCCTATGTCACCCGGGGGATAGTGTAGCTTCCCAAAGGTGAAAGAATTTTTCAAATCGGTTTCGGAGCCTTTTTATTGCAAACAAACAATCAAATCTTTCCTCTTTATAATATTAGTATAGTTAAGCAAGAATCAGTATTTTCATTATAAAATGGTTACCAATCACAATTTTAGTGATTGTACATATGCGCCTGTCTATTCTGTCGAGTCGAGTCAGAAATACAAAAGGTCCACCAGCGAAAAAAACCAAGAAGTGACCAAGAAATCTTTGAATATGTAATATATTTCAAGTCTAAAGACGGTAGGTAGATAAATACCAATAAGTTGTTTCATAAGTGTGTCAAAACATAACGTAACCTAGTTATTGGATGTAGGATCTTGTTTCAATTGGAATAGAGGCAGATCTCTGAGAGAATCTCCTCAAACTATTTAAGTACCTCTATATATTCCCGAAGCTGTTCTACCATCCACATACGGAATTTCCCCCCCGAGTGGGTTCCCGCATTGTCGTTGCGGGGGGGCTTAGTAACCGTGGTCTCCCATCCACGGTGAAGCCAAGAGGAACCCAACGGTGGGGCCGCTCGTCAGGGCTTTTGCCTCAAAGCCATTGACGTAGCGGCCAAAAAGTAGGTTGCGGTGAGGTGCACCGCAACTGAGGTGGGCCGCGATGTCGAATGGGAGGCATCGCGGCTGAGGGTTACAGGCTGCGGTAGAGGAGGAGTGCCGGTGCTTCTGAGCAGCGCTCTTCCCTTCCGTGGCCTGGACGGGGCCGCCACCGTTTGATGGCGGACGCGGTGGGACCGCAGGGGAAGAGGAGTGTCGGTATAGCGTCAGCCGCTCTCCCTATCCTCTGCGGCCGAAAAGTGCTAGACGGGACGGCGCGTTGTGTTCCTCACGCGCGCCGTCAAAGATGTCAGCAACCACTGGTGGGGTCCGCAAGGGCCGATGCCTGCCAGGGGTGCGGGTTTGTTCGAAAGAGATACCACGGCCCCTGGCATACGGGCTACTGAGGGAACACGGGTGGGTTTTAGTCAGTAAAAGTCTGACACGCCCTCCTGCTCTACTCAGCAGGAGAAGTCATTTGATGATTTCCCACCCAAAAAAAAAAAAAAAAAAAAAAAAAAAAAAAAAAAAAAAAAAAAAAAAAAAAACATACGGAATTTTAGATGTAGAAAGTAGGTGTTTGTGAATCTATAGGTACATATTTATCTATTCAAATTATACACAGTAGAAAATAGGTTCCGCAAACATGCCTACTGGCATGGAAGAAAATGATGTCGATTTTTTGCTTGCTATTGTCTGAAAACGTGCTATAAACTGCTTTAATAACAATAACGTACTTTTGGTAAAATATTTTATAGGAACAATGTTTCAAGGCTCCAGGTTCTCGCAAGTATTTTTTCACCCTACAATGTCCTATGGATTGCTTTATACCCTTTTAACTGTGCTGAATATTTGTGAAAAGAACGTCAAGTGCCTGGAGAAATCGCGACCTTTATCTGGCCAATCTAACGCACCTAAAACATGGTGCTATTTAAGACATGCCTTTAAAAGTAAAATATCAACCTATAATTTCCCAGATGGCCCATTGCCCATTGCCCAGAGTCTGAAAATGGTTTAGAATTCTTAAGCATTCTGTGAAAAAAATTATTCGCTAGAGAGGCATTTTTTAATAGGTCGATACTTACCTACTGAAAAAATGTTCGTACGCCTGTAGGGACAAAAAAAATAATCAAAGTAGGTACTGTATGGAAGATCAAAAGAAAATTAAGGCTATGTAGTAACCTAATAAAAGGCCGGAGTTTCAGGCGTGGTAAGGTAAAATATCAAAGAGTTTTCCGTAAAAAAAGTGGTCTAGTTTTAGATTGATGAGTAATGTCGATAACAAAAGACTTTTTGAGAATTATGAGCTTCACCTGTGTGTTTGTTTGTTTGTAACCGACTCCTTTGGACTTGATTTTGACCCACTTCAAACAGATTTCATTTAAACTATGTAGACTTATCGAAGACCGATGACCATACAATAGTTTCAACAAAAAAATGGAATAAAAATCACACTTTTGTAGTTAGCAGAACTAAAAAATAGTAAATAAATAATAATCTAAAAAGCGTGGGGTGCTTTTTGAGGTAGTTTTATAATCAAATAATACCAAGCACCCCACGCTTTTTTTAAATTATTTTCTGCTTTTTTAGTTTGGTTTTTAAAGCGTGTTTTTTTTAAAATCTATTATTTAAACTTTTTGTGACGAAACTGTGATTAGATGAGAATCAAAGCGGTGTATTCTGCTAATAAACACACAAAACTTAGGTGAAGTGAGGTACCATTCCATCTGATGCTAGTAATTGCCACTATTAAGGCGACGATAGATGACAGCTACCTACGATGCACTGCCGCCCGTCGCCCGCAAGCGACCCCGCCTCAACGCGCATCAAGTTTTTCTAAAAACAACCCATGTTGATTTATCAAACACAATTCAAAGATAAACCGTATACTAAAATTTGGGTGGTTAAATTGTCTTTTAGATGGTGAAAGCTTCATGGAAATACACCCGATAGTTTTTGCGTGTTTATCTTTTTTATTTCCGCGATAGACATTATTTTACCAATTAATTACATTATGTTATAAAGATATTATTTAAAATATTCACATATCAAATGACGAAGAAAATTGTCTAGTTTCACATATTTTTTTTTCAAATACATAAGACAAGCTGTTTAGACGTGATCTTCAATAAAAAGTCCTTAAACGTCGGCTGTCTTATAAGCTCACTTGAAACTCATTTGACAGAAGTTTTCTGGAGCAGATTTTTACAGAACATGTCTGCAGTTGTTACTTCGTTATTATAAAATAAAAGATTTAACAAGACGCAGATATGATCACAAAAAGGTTCCTTCCAATAACATTTAAACCGCTTGGAAAGTGTTACTTGAAAATCGGGCTAAGGATTACGGGTCTGTAACAATCTCAGACCGTTTAACTGTAATCTTTTTCCGGAGTTACGGGTTTATTATGTGGATTAGAAGTGTACTTTTATCAGAAAAATATCAAATGTATCATGTATCCTTGAGGAAAGATTATTTTACATTCATATTTAATGATTTAACTATGATCTTCTTCATCGATGATTCTTTTAATTGTTTGTTTTTAATAATCTTCGGCCACTTCGAAAACGTTATCGTTGGCTTCGACAAGGTCTTCCATAGTGCAAGCGTTAGCACGAGGAGAGGTGGGGCACAGTAAGATCGCTGAAGACGTTATTAGGCATACCCATAGAAATTTCTTACATCTATGGTAACACCCCTATACACAACAAGAGCGGTGATTTTTGTTTAACTAAGTCAAGGAAACGAATTGTTAAGCAAATCGACACCCTACGTCAATTTGCTTTATAATTAACTTCCCCTACTTTACCTACTAAACAACAAACAAAACTCAGCCAGGCCCCTTGCCGCGCCTGGTGTATGAAAAATGATGATACTCCAAATAAAAAGGGCAAAGCTCATCACATTAGTCATGTTTCCAAACTTCGACTCGAACTTGGTCCAGGATTTTCCAATTCAATTATAGTTTCCCTCACATATGCAACCACTAGAGTCTGCGAGGAACTTAGCGGGCAATATATTATTTAAAAAAAAGTTATCTTGAGTATTCACGATAAGTATGTATATTTAACAGACTTAAAAAAGGAGGAGGTTCTCAATGCGTCTGTTTTTTTTTGTATGTATGTTCTGCGAAAGCCCCGGCAATTGTGGATCGATTTCGAAATATATTTTTTTTACGATCAATCTAATGATCGATTAGATCCAATGTTTTTGAATCCACTTTATGTACCTTGATGACATTCTACTACTTTCTGTCACTGCTGTTTACATAGAAAGTAGTGGTATAGTGGTATACGAATGGTGTGGGGTAGGTTCCATAAGTAAAAAGTGAAAAGTCAAAACTTTTCCCAAAAAACAATCGATTTCCGAAAAAAACACTAGTTGTTTATTTTAATTGAATGTATATTCAAAACAAAATAATCAGTTTGGACGATAATTATTCGTTCTCGTGGTATAAGTTCTTTAAATTGTAGGCCACAACCATAAACCCGTTATTACTAAACCTGTATTGCATAACGTGAAGGTACCTACCCTATATTTATTTACCATGTGTAAATATACCGTAGGGTACACGTGACATATCGGAATTACACTCTAATATATATGACGTGCAGAAGCGAACAGGAAAACCTACCACGAATTCGTAACTGATGGTTCAGTTGGACTACGAATAATAAAGAACGCGATTAACGATTCGATTACATTTTTAGATTGTTAAAATAATAGGTCTTTACCTATGAAATTGCCGTTTTGTATGAAAAAATTTAAACGAATTTTTTTTCATGAATTTTTTATTTGTATTAATCGAAGTAATCACCCATGCAATCAATGCATCTTTGCCATCGCAGTGGCAGTTTATTGATGCCCTTCTTAAAGAAATCAGCTGGACGGGAGGCAACAAGGCAAATTCTTCAAAGGCATTTTGTACTGCCTCTCGGGTATTAAATTTTTTTCCCGCCAAGAAGTTATCCAAATTCTGGAAAAAGTAGTAGTCTGTAGGCGCAAGGTCTGGTGAGTAGGGCGGATGACGGAGAGCTTCCAACCCCAGTTCTTGCAACTTGGAGACCGTCTGCTGTGCAGTATGAGGTCGCGCGTTGTCGTGCAGGAGCAGCGGAGACGAGCGATTGACCAATGCTGGTTGGAGATGCGCCAGCTTCTCCATCATTGTGTTCAGTTCTTCACAGTACACATCTGCAGTAATGCTCACCCCGTTTGGTAAGAAGCTGTGATGAATCACACCGGCGCTAGACCACCAAACAGTGACCATCACTTTTCTAGGGGTAAGTTTTCGTTTAGGGCATTGTTTAGGTGCTGAACCAGGATCCAACCAACTTGCTGAGCGCTTACGGTTATCAAACAGAATCCATTTTTCATCGCAGGTAACAATGCGGTTCAAAATTCCTTCATTTGTGTGTCTGTTGAGCAGTGCAAGGCACGTCTCGACGCGTACTTCGCGCTGGCGATCATTGAGTTCGTGGGGCACCCATTTGTCAAGCTTTTTTACCTTGCCAATTTGACGCAAATGGACCAATATTGTTTTGACGCTAACGTCGAAAGCTGCTGCTAATTCAGCCGTAGATTGTGTATCATCAGCTTCCACAATCGCCTTTAATTCGTCATTGTCGACCAAAGTCTTCGGACGACCGCGAGGTTCATTTTTCAGGTCGAAATTTCCAGAACGGAAGCGAGCAAACCAATAACAGGTGGTGCGTTGGTTTGTAGTGTTAGCTCCGTAAACGTCGTTGATGTTGCGTGCCGCTTGTGCCGCGTTGCTGCCACGACGGTACTCATATTCCATAATTACTCGAATTTTTAACGTATCCATGATGACGAAAAAGATTGAAATGCGATGAAAATGTAACACTAATCAATAAAGAAATGACTACTTTTAGAAAAAAAAATCCATGTTTTTAAAATAAAATTAATTTGAAATTAGAATTCTTAGCCAAACAAAAATTATTTTGATTTGAAATGGCCAGTACTGCAGAACGGCAATTTCATAGGTAAAGACCTAATATTAGAAATGTGATTAAGTTATAAAATAAAATTAAAATAATCGAATTCGTCACATTGCACTAAAACAAATAGGTTCAACTATAAAAAAACGGAATTTTAAAAAGTAGGAAAGTGCCTATGTAAATGATAAAAATAAATTACAAATGTCGTACCCAATTAATTAAACTGAATTATACAAATTATTCAGGGGTAACCTACCAGTTATTTTCAACGTTGTTTGTTAAATAACCGATATCAAAAGTTTCATATTAAGGGAAACTATGATGATTATGTAACAATAAACAAACAAACAGCGCAGTGACATATTTTAACACAGAAGGTGTTTGATTATAATTTGTACATTACTTAATATTGGCACCAAAGTTCCACAATGGAAGGTTAGCAACGTTCCAGGACTCTTCTTTTCTACCAATAACTTAATGATAATTTATAAATGATCTTTTGTAAAATTTTAAAACCAGCACCGTCTTAATGTTCATATTCGAGCCCAAAATATGGTTACAGTCGGTACTGTAATCATACAACTATAAATAATTCATGTGTCTATACTGTTTTTTTTTTTTAACTTAAATAGGTATAATCTATCCTTTTTCAAATCCAATCAAAATATTTTATTTCACCAAACCTGCACGGCACTTATGAAACGTCAGAAGCTAGGTGCACGGTTCCAATTTGTCGCTTTGGAGAAGAGCCGGCAAGAAACTTCACGTTTACTCTTTTAAAAATAATTGGCTTATACAATGTTTTCAAATTACAGTGATAATAGGTATGGGAGGAACGTGCAAACTTAGGTTCTAGTTTACCCAATCACTTTGGGGTCAGTATGATACGATACGATACCCCTTGATAACACGTAACTAGATTCTTACCTATACCTACATTACCGAATTCTTTCCGTTTATGAGTAATTCCTTAAAATTTGTCTGATAATTGAAATTAGTGGTCAGATGTGAATTGATAAAAATAATAGAATCTTTATGCTGCACCCTAATTGCGTAACTCACGATTCATCATAATCTGTTTCGTTTTGAAATGGATTGTTAAACCATTGCTTCATATGTTCGAAAAATGTGTCTGCTCAGCGACGTAAATAACGCAATGAATATTGTTGAACTGTCAAAACGAAACCGATTATGATTAATCATGAGTTACGCAATTAGTGTGCTGGTCTCTTTAGAAAATGACTACGAAAATGTTTCTTCAGGTTTTTTAGATTTTGCTTATCAGTTTCTAGCTAGTTTAAGTGCCTACTCGAGTGAGCAATGAAAAATCATTACGGAGAATATAAATCGATTCTCAATGTCTGCTAACTTGCTTACTCATGCTTTTTAAGTTAACTTACAATCAAGCGGTAAAAATAAAAACGAAAGCATTTTTTCGTAGCACCGAAATAAGTTTACTCGTTTTTTTTTTGCTAACACTAATGATCAATACAGCCAATCTTTGTTAGCCATGACTCTGCAAGCTTTTTCAATGTTTTGCTTGGAATCTTTCAAAATGTTACTGGCTAGATATTTCAAAATATTTAACCTGAAAAGGAGCTAGTTTATTCAGATGTGAAGATTCCTCAAATCTAACATTTTTGTTGTTAAAATGAATAAACTGTAACATGTTGTATCTGTGTATCCAAACTCCGAAGCCTTTCGTCAATAATAAGTGAAAAATAACCTCTCGAAATCATTTTTGGGTAACCTATTATACTTTCTAGTTTTCACTCAAAGGTAGGTAGGTATGATAAGGACAACCACGAATAGCACTAATTTGCGAATATAAGTAGTTTCCAGAAAGCCAAACAAAAAAATAGGCTTAATAATTTCATAATGTATTAGTAGATTAGGTATTACTAAATTACAGTCGTCGCGCGTCGGTAATTAATAATCACCACTGACTGCAACAAGTTCGATAATGTTATTTCTGACAGTTTGTAGCTAGGCGAAATCAATTATACGTTTTCGCTGAATTCTTTCTCCGTTCTTCTGAACAGTTAAATACTTACTTATTTGAAGAACTACGTAAAGATTGTAATAGTCGTCTATTGCTAAATTGATACCGAATATTTTTTTTTTACAAATTCTTCTATGGGCATCAAAGCAGACACTTTCATCAAGAGGCTAAAATTTTTGCGTCACAAAATAAATCGTCGATTTTGTGTGAAGGGTTCGTAGGAAACCAATCTTCAAGTTATGTGGATAGGTAGTTAAAAACAATACTAAGGTGTTATTTACAGATATTTTATAGCCAGTGTCGTATGTTGGTTGGGAACTTATCACCTCTGAAATTATCTCAAATGATTACTTACAAAAAACAAAAAAACACAGCTTTGGCGATACAAACAGTGGCAACTTCATAGCAATTACCTGCACCGCTGCCTGATATCGATCTCGGTAGATACTAAACCAGACCAGAAAAAAAATCTGCACTACGAGTATCTCGAACGATTCACCATCATCATCATCATCTTCATTTCAGCCGAAAGACGTCCGCTGCTGGACATAGGCCTGCCCCAAGCTCCGCCACTTCGACCGGTTCTGTGCTTCCCGCATCCAGCGAACTCCTGCGGCCCTCACAAGGTCATCGGTCCACCTTGTGGGAGGTCTTTCAACTTTACGTCTTCCGGTACGCGGTCGCCATTCCAGAACTTTTCGGCCCCATCGGCCATCTGTTCTGCGAGCAATGTGCCCTGCCAATTTCGCAGTTCTTCGGTCTATGTCGGTTACCTTGGTTCTCCTGCGGATCTCTTCATTCCTGATCCGATCACGAAGGGAAACTCCAAGCATAGTCTCGTATGATTGTGCTTTTTTATTTTCCATAATTACGAGTAGGTAAAACCGAACCGATGAAATAAAACGAGTTTTACATCTTCTGTCATATTTTAAAGTTTTACCCGTAAATTAAGCAATAATATATCTTCATGTAGCTACAGTCGCTTGACTTGCCAAGCTGTAGAAAATCTACCAAAGTAGTGGTGACATAATTTTATGCAAATTTTATAAATAGATACCTGTTTACTAATGCGCAAGTAAAACATTGATAAGCTGGCGTGGCGTTGGTTCGTAACAAACAATTTAAGCATGCAAACGTACACATATATATACACATAAACGCACATACCTCCACTAACAAACCTGTTTCCTGCAAAAGAAGAATGTTGTATTTTATTTCTTCATCATCATCATCAGCCTATAATGTTCCCACTACTGGGACACAGGCCTCCTTTCGGTGAGAGGGATTGGGACGTAATCCACCACGCGGGCCCAGTGCGGGTTGGTAGATGTCACATGTCTTCGAATTTTTGGTTCTAGGACATGCCGGTTTCCTCACGATGTTTTCCTTCACCGTTTTTGTTACCTTTTAAACGTCACTGAACTAATAAATGTGTAGTGATGTGTGTGCGTGTGTGTGTGATGTGTTCTTAATGAGTTAATATAATCTTTATGTGAAAATGATTTTGATCACCATACACACTTTCAACTTTCTAATTCTGCCTAACAAATGAAGACAGATATCCAAATATTACGTAATTTTATCCTTGTAATGTTGTCTCGCTGTTGTCTCACTTGAGGTGGGCGGTGCTTGTCTTATTTCATCCCTAATTACGTTTCAGATATTTGACGCTCTGAATGGGTTGCCTTATCTTAATTTTTTTTGGTTGCATTTCTGTGTTTCAGAATCAGAATCAGAATCAGAATGCTTTATTTGTAAACATAGGTCAAATTACAATAGTGTGCGAGATGTTACAGATGAATAGATCCTCTATGTTTTGCCCAGAAGCGTACAAATATAATATTTAATTAACATTGTCGAAAATTTCACTTTTAACACCAATTCAACGTTTCAGATTCATATAATGGTAGAATTATATAAAATTATGTCAAAATTAGAAATAAAAACAAAATTAAAACAAAATTAATAGGCACATGAATACAAAATGAAGAAAATATAGTCAATATCAATAAATGTCAAATAAATTTAGTTACATGCCTTATTAGTGGTAATGTCAAATAAAATTCTAAATCGTCAAAATATGTGAGGTGATGTACAATTTTTTGAGGCAGAAATCATAGAATTATCGTCCAAATATTCCTGTAGTGAGTAATAACATTTATTTATCAACATTCTTAACAGTACTTTTTTGAAATTTTCCAGATTTAACGTTTTTATTTTTTCAGGTAGTTTGTTAAATACTTTTTTGGCCATACAGAAGGTACTTTTATTCATTAGTGCAGTTTTTCCATAAGTCACTTCGAGTTCTGACTTATTTTTGTCGCGTAATTTTCTGTAGTTACTTTTAGTAGCTATTTTGTAGGATGAAATATTAGATTTGACGAACGTATTTGTTTCGTATATGTACAGCGATGGCAAGGTAAGAATTTTCAGACGTATAAAGTATGGTTGACAACTGTCTGTGCTTTTAAGGCCACACATAGCTCTGACACATCTTTTTTGGGCTCTAAATACGAGTTCTCTATCAACTGAATTGCCCCAGTATATTATGCCATATCTGAGTGTTGATGCAACGTAGCCGTGATAGGCTGTCAGTACGGATTCTAGGCTCACTATTTTTGATAGTTTATAAAGTGCATAGGCAAATTTATTAAGTTTTTTACATATTTCGTCTGTCTGGGGTCTCCAAGACAAATTATTGTCGATATTAATACCAAGGAATTTAGTAGCAGTAGTTGATTCTATTTTTGTCCCTAAATAGCTAATGTCAAGGATTGTATTTGGAATTCTTTGATAAAAATGCATAATTTTAGTCTTTTCTAAGTTTATAATTAGATTATTCTTGTCAAACCATGTTATAATTCTATTTAATGTCATATTTATTTCATTTTCATAAGTACTCGGATCATCACACTTAATAATTACGGTGCTATCATCGGCGAAGAGTACCATGGGGTGCTTTATTTGTCTCGGAAGGTCATTTATGTAGAGCAAAAAAAGGGGGGGTCCCAGCACGCTACCCTGAGGAACGCCGTATTTAATAATCTCCCTTTCGGAACGATATTTTTTCTCGTAACTAGTTTTTGAGGATACTTGTGTGATTTCTACAAATTGCTTTCTGTTCGTTAAGTAAGATCGAATGAGGTCAAGTATATTTCCTCGGATGCCATATTTTTCAAGTTTATGTATTAGTATCGGATAATCCACATAATCAAAAGCCTTAGTTAGATCCATATATATAGCACAAACAGGATTTCTGTTATCTATACTTGACAAAATAGGGAGAAGCAGGTCATGTATAGCCATATTGATTGTCTTCTGCTTACGAAATCCCTTTTGTTCATTTACTAATATGTTTGATTTTTCAAGGTAGTTGTACAACGACTTATAAATGACTTTCTCAAATATTTTTGAAAAGACGGATATCAACGCAATAGGCCTGTAATTTGACATAGTTTGTCTATCATTTTTTTGTGTAACGGTACAATTATTGACGTTTTTAATTTGTCAGGGAAGATTCCGCTGGAAATACTCATATTAATTATGTGACTGAGATGCGGAGCTATGTAATGAGATACTTCTTTGATAACTTTAGTGCATACTCCGTCATAGCCAACACTATTTGTATTTCGAAGTGAGGAAATATGATTATTTATGTCTTGAGGTATGGTTGGCTCCATAAATAAAGAGTTCGAAGTATTTAAGCGTACGTTAATTTCTGGTATAGTTTTATTTTTTGGTTCGGTAACTTGATTAATATAAAACCTGTTAAAAGCCTGAGCTATATTTAACGGGTTCGTGATTTTCTGTGTCCCTGTTTGTATTTGTACTATTGGTTCTTTAGGGAAGCAGGTCTTACAATTATTAATTACAGTCCATGCCGCTTTAGATTTTTTTTTGGACGTCTTAATGAAGTAGTTATTTCGCGATGCTTGTGTTAATGTTATAACTCTTTTAAACCTTGCAGAATATGTCTTAAACGATTGTTTATTCTTTGGGGAAGGATTTGTTCTATATTGCCATAGCAAATGCCGTTTCTTTTTGCTACATTTCCTTATCCCGTTCGTGATCCATTTTGCTTTCTTAGTAATTGATTTTGTTATTATTTCATAGGGAAAGCAAAGATCGTAAAAACATTTGAATAGGTCATGAAAACGGTCGTATGCCTCATTGACGTCACTAGTTGTATATATGTCCGAAAAAGTGAGATTCTTAATGCAATTTATAAATTTCTCCATATTATCTGGACAATAATTCCTTCTTTTTATTTTCCAACGCTTTAAGACACATGTCTTCTTAACAGGACATTTCAAAAGTTGCGCGGTATGATCTGACAGACCCAATTCTATAATTTCTCCTTTACAACCTTTTATATTATGTGCTATATTATCCAAGCACGTCCCACTGCTTAACCTTGTAGGTTGAGAAAATTGTAATTTCAAATTATAATTTAACAATGTACATTCGAAGTCTAAGGTTTGTTTATTTCTTTTCAATAGGTTGATATTAAAGTCCCCACATAAAACAATATTTTTGTTATTCAATTTTAAACACAGTAAATGCAAAACATTATTTAGATTGCAGAAAAATTTATCCAAATTAGATTGGGGCACCCTATATATACATACAATAATAATGTTGTGTTCTGTCAATTCTATCGCGCAGCATTCAATTACGTTGATTACTGAATATTTCCTTAAGTTTAACACTTTATACTTGTGACCGACCCTGGTTAGAATGCACGCGCCACCTCTTCTATTATCTCTGGAGAAACTTGTTGCTAGGCTGTAGTTTGGTATATTTAGTAGTCCTTCCTGTTCAGGTGTCATAAAATGTTCGGTAATGCATATAGTATCGTATAGTTTCCATAACGTTCATTTTTAGAATGTTTCAGCTTTACTTTTAACTTTCTGAAATGAAGACTGAAGTATTTTTTACGAGTAAGTCCACGCTCGCAGGAACGTTAAAATGTCGCGGTGGGTTTTTGTCGCTCGCTGGCTCTGCAACTCGAGCAGTGGGTTTTTCACGCGCTAGAAAAATGTGCCAGAATCGACAAAGGTTAGTTTAAAAAATATCTAGGTAAGTATGCCGCGGGATGTCAACTTTTTATATACTTTACCTTTACAGTTGGACCCAAGAGGATACTTACAAAAACTCGTTTGAAATATTTTAAGCACTCCAATGTTTATAAAATCGTGGTTCATATAAACATTAAAATTTTGGAAATAAATGAATTTTATAAAATCGAGTAGGTACCTACCTACTAACCGAAGTCAATAAAAGTATCTATTATCTGTGATCATGGTCAAGCCAATAACGTTTTTGTAGATTTATGACAGGCCTTATATTTCTCCTTTGACCCATTCTAGCAAGGGTTATTGTTTTTTTTTTATCTTTATGACTCCCACCATTGTTGTTGTTTGGTTCACTGAATAGGTGGATCAAATGGCTACCCTTTTTTTCCTACGTAGGTTGCCTAAAGTTCACTAACCCCTGCTATCGCTGATGTCATTTGACAAAATACTTATAAAAATATATGATTGACAAATGTGTCTTACGATAACAGGGAATAATGGCTCCCGCAGCCAGGCGCGACACAACACCGCTACGCGACTGTTGTAGAACAATTTCCATGAAATTTTCATTGAAATTGATCTAAGTGTCGCACCTGTTTACGGGAGCCTTGAGGCTAAAGTTATCTAATTTCCTTAAAAACAACTGTATTGTCCAATAAAAACAAAAACACACTCTTATCTAATACACAAAATTGAAATTAAATGTAATGATGGATTTGTCACATTCTTTTTTTTGTATTTGTGTTTACTTTGATTACGTTTGCTAATAAGCTTGTATTTTGTTTTTCGCAGTTTCTAATTTACCTACCTAATGAAATGAAATTCCCAACATCAGTTAATACATATATTTTTTGACGACTTGAAAAGAAGAATACCCACTTAGGTGTCTTTACTTTTATTTGCGTTCAATAATATGATGAACCTATAGTATTAGTAATATACTTGAGCATAAGGAAAATATCTTTCTTTTTTGCGAAAATTACTACTCAGTGATAGCCGAAGAATGATTAGGTAGCTAAGAAATTTTATGATGACGGATGCTGTTATTTTCCCAGTGATAATATCTCAGCCACTACTAACGACACTCTGAGGAAAACTGGGTAGTTTAAATTGAGAGGTAAAATTAGAGGTAATCCGAATGTATACAGCTTTTATTGGCAACCATTTTCATTTGGGGAAAAATTTCACGGTTCTTGGATATCAACTATTTAGTCCAAATGTAGCGTGTCGTTATCCATCATTGATCATTTATTGCATTTTTGTGTGAGCACTATGTTCCTATTAATTATAAATCTAACATTTGCAGGGTACGTCTTTCATTGACTTAAATGTGCCCTGGCAGCTGAGAGTATGTCATGTTCACTCAAATGTCTCGCTAGTGATGGCGTGTGTGTTGGATCATTAAGTTCGCTTCAAAATGGTTGAGCTGAATGGTGCTGATCCATACGTCATGTCCGTGAACGGGCGCCGCCAGTTAGCTCCCACGGCTTATTTTAGTTTTTGAATTGTCATTTTATTTTTGTTTTAATTACGAACGCTTGTAATGTGCACATCTTTTTACATCGTTCTCACATTGATAATTTCAACATAATAATGTAGGTAACCAACTTTTTGTAACAAAATCATGATTTTAAAAGAGCGTGCATAGAGTTTCTTGCCCGTTCTTCTCCATAGGTATCTACGCTTTGGAATGGGCAACTAGCTTCATCTTTCTAACTCACCGACCTTGACAAATCAAAAGTGCCTCTAATTGGTTTATTTGAAATAAATGTTTTGAGTTTGCATTAAGTAATTTTCACCCGACTAGGGCAAAGCAAAAAGGAGGGTTACCTATGATTTTGACGGCGGGTGTATTCAGGATTAATGTTCAGCTAATGTTCACTCTGCCTCGGTTAGTTCGAAAGAGATAAAGCAGCAGCCCCTGGCATACGGGCTACTGAGGGAACATGGGTGGGTTTCAGTCAGCAAAAGTCTGACACGCCCTCCTGCTCCACCCAGAGCGAGAGAAGTTATTTGATGACTTCCCAACCAAAAAAAAAAGCTATTGTTCACTGACATGTCATCGACTGTACGTCAGAGGTAATACTTTGACCTTTTGAGTAGGTATCAATAGAATAAGAAGCCAGCTTATACTGATTTCACTATACATGAAATGCGGCCTACCATACTTATTAATTGTCTCATCAAGCCTTAAAGATAAAAAAAAACGATTAATTAAACAAAAATGCGTCACACAAAATACTCTATTTCGGCACGACACTCAACGAAGTGACCCTATGCGTGATCTAGGCAAATTAATGCAAAGCAAATTGACCTACAATTACCATATAGATAAGATAATGTCAAATACAAACAAAATACTAGAGAACACAAAGCCATTCAACAACTTTAAGACTTATTCTATTTGAGATGCTGGTTCGCAGTAATCTAGAATACTGTTCCCAATTATAGTGTACTCGTTATATCGTTGGGTGTTTGTCTGTTTTCATGATAAACATAATATGCTACCCCGACACGAAAAGAGGTGCTTCTATGTTCATAGGTCTTCTAACAGTTCCGTAATAACTAATAATATACAAAAACGTAAGTAATTAAAACGAGGTAGGGACGCGTTGTAATTATGAACCTTATCCTTAATAAATGAGTAAGGATCTAGTCTTTAGGAACTACTTCAGGCTTGGTAAACACATTTAATATTCAAATTATACCCTCAGTATGTTTGAAGGTCGTGTGAATACATCGTAAAGGCGTGTGATGATATACTACAATGCTGTTTGGCACCTAAACTTCTTATTCTAGAACGATTTTCAGTCCCGAATCTCGAATTTAAACTCGTGGTGAGCTCAGAGGGGCTCACAGCCTATCTGCCAGTAAGGGTAAGGGTAAGGGTTGTTCGAAAGAGATACCGTGGCCTAGGGGCCAGGGCACACAGGCAATTTAAAGCAGGGCTCGGATAACGGTATATTTTTCGAAACGTTATCGTCTTAAATACCTAAGAAACGATTTGTTTCGTTTACGTTCGAACAGAACGTTATAAATAACGTTTTCAGAGAACAATTACAATTTCAATTGTTTTTGGTTAATAAACGTTTTAAACCGTTTTTTTTTTATATTTGGTATCGATAGGTATTAAACTACGTACGACGCACAGTTTACGATTTGACAAAACTAGGTGGACAAAAATTGGAAATGCAAGTAAACGATAATAAATGACTGTAACTTATTGGTAGAGAGGGTAATAATAAAATTAAAACCAAAAGTGTTTTATTATCTATAACAATATTTATTTACTTTTTAGTAAAAAAATTAAATCTTTGTGTTTCTTGTATGTGTTTTTTTGTGGCAGTTTCCTTAATAAAGTTATATATGGGTCAGATGATATCAATAAATACTTGATTAAATCGTAATTCGTTCTGTGACGCGAAGTTTTTAATGTGTGGCCCAATCGCACGTTTCTGATCTCTTTATTCTTGGCTTCTGAAGCCTCCTCAGACATTTGGCCTAGAGGTATGATTGAATGTCTCATAGTGTCTGCGCCATGTACTAAGATCTTGTGTACAGTCACTGGCATGTTATACCAATGGTAAAAATTTAAATAATAGGTCTTTACCTATGAAATTGCCGTTTTGTATGAAAAAATTTAAACGAATTTTTTTCATGAATTTTTTATTTGTATTAATCGAAGTAATCACCCATGCAATCAATGCATCTTTGCCATCGCAGTGGCAGTTTATTGATGCCCTTCTTAAAGAAATCAGCTGGACGGGAGGCAACAAATTCTTCAAAGGCATTTTGTACTGCCTCTCGGGTATTAAATTTTTTTCCCGCCAAGAAGTTATCCAAATTCTGGAAAAAGTAGTAGTCTGTAGGCGCAAGGTCTGGTGAGTAGGGCGGATGACGGAGAGCTTCCAACCCCAGTTCTTGCAACTTGGAGACCGTCTGCTGTGCAGTATGAGGTCGCGCGTTGTCGTGCAGGAGCAGCGGAGACGAGCGATTGACCAATGCTGGTTGGAGATGCGCCAGCTTCTCCATCATTGTGTTCAGTTCTTCACAGTACACATCTGCAGTAATGCTCACCCCGTTTGGTAAGAAGCTGTGATGAATCACACCGGCGCTAGACCACCAAACAGTGACCATCACTTTTCTAGGGGTAAGTTTTCGTTTAGGGCATTGTTTAGGTGCTGAACCAGGATCCAACCAACTTGCTGAGCGCTTACGGTTATCAAACAGAATCCATTTTTCATCGCAGGTAACAATGCGGTTCAAAATTCCTTCATTTGTGTGTCTGTTGAGCAGTGCAAGGCACGTCTCGACGCGTACTTCGCGCTGGCGATCATTGAGTTCGTGGGGCACCCATTTGTCAAGCTTTTTTACCTTGCCAATTTGACGCAAATGGACCAATATTGTTTTGACGCTAACGTCGAAAGCTGCTGCTAATTCAGCCGTAGATTGTGTATCATCAGCTTCCACAATCGCCTTTAATTCGTCATTGTCGACCAAAGTCTTCGGACGACCGCGAGGTTCATTTTTCAGGTCGAAATTTCCAGAACGGAAGCGAGCAAATCAATAACAGGTGGTGCGTTGGTTTGTAGTGTTAGCTCCGTAAACGTCGTTGATGTTGCGTGCCGCTTGTGCCGCGTTGCTGCCACGACGGTACTCATATTCCATAATTACTCGAATTTTTAACGTATCCATGATGACGAAAAAGATTGAAATGCGATGAAAATGTAACACTAATCAATAAAGAAATGACTACTTTTAGAAAAAAAAATCCATGTTTTTAAAATAAAATTAATTTGAAATTAGAATTCTTAGCCAAACAAAAATTATTTTGATTTGAAATGGCCAGTACTGCAGAACGGCAATTTCATAGGTAAAGACCTAATATATGTCGCGAGTTTGTTTACAGTATGCTTGAAACTTGTCTGGATCAATTTCGTAGCCAGAAGCGATGACTGCAAGAATAGTCCCCAAACGTTCGATGAGGTTCTCATCTAGACCTGTGATACGCGCTGTTTCAGAACTATTGTAAAAGAAACCCCGTGCAGTATTTCCATCGTTACTTGTACCGAATCCAGGTTTGACTTTGTCAATAATTAGACCTATTTCCTTAAACTTCTTCTGAATTTCTTCCTTTCGTTTCTTTTTCATTTCCTGCATTTGAGGTCCTCTTGCTTGCCATGCTCTAAATTCCATGCGATAAGAAATATTTAAAAGGCACTCCATGGTGCGAATATATGCATGAAGACTTGATATTCCAAATTCATACATGTTTCGATCAGGTTGTCTCTGTTTTGTATTTAAATTCATTTCAGCTGAAGTTGCTTTGCAAATAAAGCATCTTTGCGTAGAACTATTCTCAGACAAGACATTTCATACTTTGCCGTCTATCATAGAGAGGATCATATGATGACTAACAAATATATTAGAGTCATTTATCTTCAGATGTGTTGGAATTAAGTCTTTTATCTGTTTTTTTATGTATTCACATTCCTTTTTAATTAACTGGTTCGTTTCTTTCTGGTAGATAAATCTTATTATTCTACAAAATCTTGGAGAAGATGGACGAGGATTTTCCCAGAGGATTTTATCATGGTCACTATCTGCCACAAGTCTCAAGGGGACCAACGATATAATAAACATATATTCATCGGTGCTCTCTACATTTGCAAAACGTTGTTTATACAAACTATGTCCTGAAGAACCGTCACATCCCCACTTATACATCATAGTATAATTTTGCTCCTTTGTCGAACTCAACAATACTTCCCCGAGAACATTCTTACATTTCTTGTAGACGTGTGATCTAAAAGAGCTTGAAGCTGAACCTCTGCCCATGTACGAGTATCACTCAATGAAATGAGTTCCACGGGAGGATAGCAATATTTTTTGGCTCGTGCTAATTGATCATAGCAAGGATATAACTGGTATCCCCTCTCCTTAGCTTCCTGTTGTAAACTCTTATACGTATGAACCGTTAAATTATTCGAAATGAACATAGCTAACGCTTCTTCAGCAGTATAAGGCTGTTGCTTTTTCTCAGAAAACACACTGCTTCCACTTACAGAATGAATACGTCTTCGAGCTTGCTTAAACGTAGTTGCACGTCTTGGTGATGCCATTGATACTTCTTGTATTAAATCAGCAGCGTCACGTTTGCCACTCGATCTAATGCTCAATTGTGTAGTATAAGACAACTGTTCTTTGCTATATTCTCGTAACAAATTTTGGAATTTACGCGTTTTTATCTTTTTCGAACTGTCTTCAAAACTTTTTTGCGGTCTGCCACGAACGGAACTTATTGTGATGGCACTGTAATCATGTTTAAAACCAAATCTTCACTGAGCCAGCCCTCATAAGAATGTAAAAACAAATCCAGCTTTCTTTGTTTACGCTCCCATTTTTCACGAATTTTTTCACTTTCATTTTTCATTAAAGCACGCAACAGCCTTTCTGCTTCTTGACTTAGGACCGGATCACCAAATTTAGTCTTCACGAAGTTAATAATTTGCGTTAAACGCCACTTAGCGGGTATTGAACGCCAAAAATCAAATAAAGACTTTCGCTTGATGCGGGCCCCTACAAAAAAAAAAAAAAAAGTAGATTAGCGCAAAAAAACGCAGAATTTAATGATTTACCCAAGAAAATAGGATAAATAAGGAATCTGTTAAGACTATAACCATGATCTTGCCGCATATTGCAACATACTTTATGCTTAAGAATACTTTTGAATATGGGAAAAGTATGTAATTAAAACTGTGATTTTTAAAAGCCTGACATTATTATCTAAATTAAGCAATACATGATAAAATTATAACTTAATAGAAAGATTATTACCTCCGATTGAAGATTCCATCATTAAAATTTTTCGATACCACACAAAACACTCAGAAACATGCAAACACGATGACGTTACCGGTCGCACTGAGCGCGCACTCGACTACCTGCGATCGGAAGGGTAACTTTGGCTATTGTTATCGAAAGGGTCGCGCCGTGTTCAGAAATGATTGCTTTGTGTTATGTGTTGCCAGTGTTATTCAAGATTAAGAAACAAGTGATAAAATGTATTTATTTAGAAATTTTACTCTTATGTTTTTGTCCACCTAGAATATTAGATCGTAATTATCGTAAACTGTGCGTCGTCTTGCGGAATAAACCGGTTTTTGCCCTGCGGAAATAACGTTCTCATTTCGTTTTCGTTCAGAACAAAATGATATACAAAGAACTGTTCAAAACGTTTTAAAAACGTTATTTTAAATAACGTTTCCGAGCCCTGATTTAAAGAACACGGGTGGGTTTTAGTCAGTAAAAGTCTGACATGCCAGCTCCGCCCAGAGCGGGAGAAGTTATTTGATTATGTCCCACCCTTAAGAAAAGGCTCGTGGCTAATTAATAGCAATAGTAGTTACGCAACGCTTGCCGAGGTCGGTCCGAAGATTGGTGACTATCTATTACATACCGAGACATACCGTGCCACGGAAAGCACGTCATTGAGCCGCTGGTCCCTGCTCTCTTTCGTAGACGTTACGTGTCAGAAGACTGAAAATTTTACAGCCGACATAAACACAGTTGGGAAAAGCTAACTTGTTAACCAATGCCCACTCGAGAAACACAAAAAGAACGAGAGGCGTCAGTAATTAAAAAAAAAATTAAAATAGAGCAATAAAGCCTCTGGTATAAAAGGTAATTAGTTCGCTACATTTTATGAAATCAACTAAATCATTGTCTGAAGATAATAAAGCTATAAGCTCAGCCATTTAAATAGAAAGCCTAGGTAACAGATGAACATAAAATGAAACACTGCGTTTCATTTACTGGCATGTTTTTAAATTGTAGATCTTCAAATGAAATAAGAGAAAAGATGCTACCGAAAATAAAATGAATATTTCATAACTAGACGCCTTAAAAAGATGAAATCTTTTGAGAAACTTAGACCATTCTCTTAAACCAAGAATAAATAAACAAGGAACAACATGAAAGATGAATAAAGGCTAAAAATAGGGAAATGCAAACATATAATGTTAAGTACTGGAATAAACGTTGCAAGATTCATTTTTTGGCTAGGCCTATATTTAGAACTCCATCGAGCAGCGGCGAGGTATAATTTTTTTCTAAAAAAGAAGCCGAAGTGTAGTCGGCTTTAATTTACTGACTTACCAATAAAAATACTTACTATCATTCTATAATTAATATTAGAATGTAAAGATTTTTTCAAACAGCTGAAAAACAAATTAAATGTGCAATATTCCTCCATCTCGTTCTCGCTGACGCATTTTTCTATATCTGTTTCTGTCATTCATAACCCGTTTATACAGCGGCTTCTTCTCAACCATATTAAGGAGTGCCACGTGATCTGAAGTGACATCATAATAGGATTGCTGTTGTGTGAATTTTTAATTCGCGATTATGAAGTTTTGGCACCGGGTCAATTAAGAACCATTTTTTTGTTGTAATTCAAAGCTAAAAATAACCGTTTTTGTTGTTTGAATGTTATGGTGAATTAAATATCCGTAGTGTAACTATACTTCTTAACAATAGTGGCCCCACTATTGACGTGCCAATTTTTAATAGCGATAGAGTTGCCAGTGCGAATCACCGAAGGATAGCCGGTAGGAATCTTGTTATATGGTGCTTTCGCCACTGCAATCGATCAAACTTGACCCGACGATATCTTAGATTTTTTTTTGTGAGAAAGTGTTGAACGGGTAATTCTTAGCTAAGAATGAACCTTTTAGGACTTTATTAATAATCCAGTGTCTAATGAAACGTTTAACGAAACGTTTATTGAAATCACTTGCAACAACTATTCACATACTCTCAAAAAAGGATGTTGGTTCAAAGGTAAGCAGTATCGCTTTGTTCTGTGGTAATAACTTACTGTTATCATGATCAATCCATCGCCCAGGGGCCTAAGTCTACCAATTTATAAACGTCACAATGGTCTCTCAATGGTAAGTTTTTGACAGATTTGCCATACAAAAACTGTCAAAAACACACCATTGAGAGACCATTGTAACGTTTATAAATTAGTAGACTTAGGCCCCTGGTTGGATGGTTTCCTACAGGAGTCATTCGACTCTCATTTCCACAAACTTAGGACAATACTGTTGTATGGAAGTAGCAATTACCAGTAGATTTACGGGTAGGTACTGTAGAGGTTCTTTGCAAAAGATGACCTGACGGAACAGTTGAACTAATTTGGGATAGAATATAAGCAAAAACCGTAGGCGTATTCGGCTGACAGGCCGAGAGAAGAAATATAAAAATAAGACACATAGATCGACTTATAGGAATAATTATTAAGCAAATTCCTCATTAAACGGAGTTTCATTGTTAGATCCCTGTACAGAGAGACGTTAATGCTCCTATAGTACCTTATACGCACGGCAATTTATCTATTTAGTAATCAGTCACTTGTGTCAATTTATCGAAACACATGTCTTTTAAGTATAATAAATGTGTATATCCTTCTGAGTTTGTGAAATAGACTACATTGTTGTACCTAAAAAGGAAAAGAAGTATAAAGAACTGATCAACCATGTTATCACAATTTCCTTCGCTATTGATATTAAAAATACGTTGTAAGATGTGTATTAAAGAAGAACATTGAACTTTTGTATATGATTTTAGCTTTTTAGACGGTTTTGTTATTTATTCAGTTTATCTTCATGGTCAGAAATGTTAATTTAAAGCTTCCACTATATTTAACGTTTCCTACATAAAATCTTTTCACAATTTTAAGGCCGTGTATTTTTGTTTACTTAAACATTTTTTTCTGCTGGTAAAAGCATGAGAAAACAGAACTAGATCAAACCTTTATGGGTTACTAAGTTTAAGTAAAGGAGTTAATATCTCAGATTTAAAGTAAGGGAAAAAGTTAGAGGTTACAATACAACATCCATAAAATTCTATTGAAGACTAAAATAGTTTCTGCAAGGAAGCTATTTTTAAGTAGTACTCAATACTCAATCATTTATTGCATATGTGGTAAGTAAAAATCTTCTGAAACAATCGTGGACCCTGTCGGGCACAGCAAAAAAAAAAAATTGAAGGAAGTATCAATTGTCACAAAACAATTGTACTGAAAAACTATGTGGGGCTTTAAGAGACCCTTCTCCAACTACCCGTTCCCATCTCTACATCACCATCATCATCATCATTTCAGCCGAAAGACGTCCACTGCTGGACATAGGCATCCCTCAAAAGGGGGGTTTTGCCATAATCGTCACGCTTGGCAGGCGGGTTGGCGATCGCAGTATGGTGGTAAAATGCATAGAGAATGCTGCTGCCCATTCTCTAGTAAGTCTCTTAGTCGCCTTTGTCCCATTTCTTCTCGTGGGTGTCATTTCTACATGACGCTGGCAAAATAGTCGACATCGGCACAATTGCCAAAAAGGAAAAAAAAAAACTATCCGTACAGCTGTATCATCATTGTCTTTAACCTATTATCTCACATTAATAAACAAGTTGTGAAACTAGTTTTCGACAAGACTTGTTAATACGTGTTTTGTAAATTGTATCAAAATGAATTAACGTTGTTTCAGATATGTTTTAGTAACAATTTTGTTCAACTTGCTGACAACTTTTCTACAAGTTTATTATACAACTAGTCTTTAAAACTTGTTTTTGGTGTAAACGATAAGCGGTAACAGTAGACACAACTAAATAGAATACATATTTTATGGTGTAAACGTGAGATACAGGGTGGCAGAAACTTCGAAGCGCAATCTTATTTCCTAACCATTCTGAACCGATCCGACCGATGAAGCGATCAGCTAAAAACCTAGTTACACTTTTCTATGAAACAATTGTTTTTTTTTTTTGACCTGCTCGCTAGACTAGAATTATGTGCACAAATAAAGGTTTCAGTTTGGGCGCATGTATGCGTCACCAAGGTCACCGTCAGTTTCCTAATATTTTACCGTTCTCCGGGAAAGCAGAATGAAGTCCCATAGGGGGTAATATGTCTTCAGATGAACAGCTGATAACGACCTCGTATTTCTTGGTTTTTTTTTAGTTTGCCTTACTGACATTGAAATTGTCTACTTAGCTGCTGAGGAGAAAAAGGTTCGCGTAGTGTTGATAAATGTGTAAATTGTGATTATGTTATATTTTTACTCTGTGGCTATACACACACAACTTTAAAAAAAAAATTAAGTCTTCTCTTCATAATTTTAGAGATAAGATAAAAATTGCTGAAGATTCAGCATAAATATACAAAACATGTTATTTATCAATACTGTTCAATACATTATCAATATTATGTTAAATCTGAGTGACAGTATAGGGAGTACAATAGTGACGTTAAACGAAACGACGGGGTGTCAACTGTCGATAAAATTGTTCTAAACAAACAACAATCACCATAGCTCCGTCAGTTCAATTTCACTTGAAATGTACCCGAAAAGACAGAAAACAAATGAACTGTACGTAAATATTATGAAAACAGGAAGAAAATCATATTAAAAGCGATATACCTAACAAGCGATATATATACCTAACTACATTGGAGGCGATCGGCGGCGTCGATCTCTCGCGTCCGGCCCTGGTCCAGGCCATGGTACGGAGCGAGACTGCATGGGTAGCCGTCACCTCCTTCTGCGAAGCAGTGATGCTCGCGATGAGGGAGGCGGCGCATGTGAGGAAGAGGCAGTATATGCGCCCTCACGGCCTTAGTCGCCGCAGGAGACGCCCTGAGTGTCGGGAATCCCTGGCTGATTCCCGGCCTGCACCGTAGGCGTGGGCTTGCGGACGGCGAGTAATGGGTAGCTCGCCGTCCAGTAAGGACCATGCCCAGGTCGACGGCGCGTTGTGTTCACGCGCACCTCAAAGAGATGTCAGCTCAAAGTGATGGGGCCCGCAAGGGGCCTATCCTGCCAGGGGTGCGGGTTGTTCGAAAGAGATACCGCCGCCCCTGGCACACAGGCTATTGAGGGACACGGGCGGGTTTTAGTCAGTAAAAGTCTGTCACGCCCTCCTGCTCCACCCAGAGCGGGAGAAGTTATTTGATGATTTCCTACCCAAAAAAAACCATACCTAACTACATTGTAGGCGAAGCCCAATAAAACAAGCTACCTTAGTCATGTAATGTTCCTTTTATTATAATAAGTTTGTAGGCAAAGCTCAGTAAAACACGCTGTAGGCAAAGTCCATTAAAACGAGCTACGTTATACATGTAATGTTCCTTTTGTTATAATAAGTTACTGTATACTCACCTGTATCATTTGCCTTAAGCACATTACCTGTAATTTGTACCCATCCGGTAGTAAAAGTTAATCTAAAATACCTAAACTATTTTATATAGGTAAAACCTTGTAGCGCAAGTAATATACGTTACACCCCACTAACGGTCTCGCTAATCCAGTAAGGATCACAAAACCTTGAACTTTCTTACACGTGTTGACCGGAACTGGACAAGTCGAAACCTGCTCCCCGGGAAGGCCATGGTTTCTCGGCGCTGATTGGTGGAATTAGCCCAAAATTAGTAATTACGTGTGCAACTTGCGCTAGGGGTAGGAGACGATATAATAAGCATGTTTTGTTTTGTAAAGCACTAGTCATCAAATAGTCATCAAGTAAATATGAATAATCAGTGAATCAGTGAAATTGTGAAAATAGTGGCTCCGCTGCCCACTGTTAAGTCGCGATGTACCCTTTAACTAGCTAGCCAGTCTCAGTATTAGCTTAGGATGTATTTTATGTGAATTTCCTGTTGTGTATTTGTCCTAAATATGTTGTGCTCGTAATATTATTCTGTGTAAATTAATGTGTTGTGTAATAACGGGATGCGTAATATCCTATTGCTCTGTGTCATCACATGTACCTCGCTATCTTGTGCCTAATGATTGATGCGTGAATATAAGAGTTTTAATTCGTGTGATGCTGGTTTACTTTCACTCCTTCGTCAAGGGAACACCGTTACCCCCGCCTACATCACCTGACTCCCCGTATATCTAACATACATAATGTTTTAAGCTGTTTCATAAGTTTTTAATTACAGTCTAGTAGCCTACATAAGTACCTGTTTGTTGGGGGACATAATTAGAAAAATCTAGAATTAATTTTGAATTTTTTGTACATTGTATTGTTTATAAAGACTGAACAGACAATTTATTTAATTAATACTTTAATCACAAAAATGTACCAGACAGTTAATTCCATAGACATTGTCTAACAGTCAGCAATTTCGTGGGTAAATTGTTTTAGTGTTATCTTACAGAAAAGCATGACATAGGTGTATCTACATTATTTGTCTAGGTCTTTTTCAATTGGAAAGATCAAAGAGAAACTTTATTCCGCAGAACGTCCTTCGCATGCTATAAAATGCGTACTTGCTAGACTTTACGTATTTCTGATGACAAGCGGATAAAAAAAAAAAAAACAAAAAAGCCGTTGAAGTAGATTTTTTTTAATGTTTTTATTTTTCACTTTTGTTATATGTTAAAAAAAACGTTAGTATTTTCTTTTGTATTAGTGGCCAATAAGGGAAATAACTTATTGTGCTTGTAGTAGAGGCCGGAATTAAATAAAACATGCGGGCGACGACGTCCACACAACTGTGACGAATGTTCTTTTGTTTTGAGCAACGTATAGTGACCACAATTACCTACTTACAAAAGCGTGTACTATACAACAGTCTGCCACAATTATTTAGAGAATTAAGTACTATGTTTTTGCTGGGTCTGAATTTTTTGTGACGGTCTGAAATTTACCTTCCATGAAATTATGTGGCAGCTGCTCGTTATTTTTGTGAAGTAAATAACTAGAGCAGTTTAGCAAAAACAGTTGGTACTTACTTTTATATAAAAAAAACTTTTGAGTAATTAGTGACGTAACGATATTTTCACTTTCTCGGTTAGAGGCATCGGACTACCCCATAAGCTCCATTTCATTGTTCTCTGATGGTACTCGTGCATTTTATTTTAAATAGTTAGGGCCCAGTAAGTGGCCTAGTTTATGGCTGTCTGATAGACGACCTGATGCAAAGTGGGTACTAATTGATGGATAAGTATAATAGCTTGACGCTTATCAGTAAAATTCACTCGGTTTACCCGGGTACTCGGCGCCGCCAATCTGCTAGACAATACGTGTGGAAAGGGGCTTACGCAATTGAGTGAAGGTGATTGTAGTAGGGATCTCAACCAAATGGTATTTTCTCATCCAACAATTCATAACTTCTACATTATATTTTTATTTTTCTACGAGTGCCTCAGTTTTATGTCTTGCTACAGTTCTGTTGGTTCTGCGTCTTTTAGAGTTTTTCTTATATAAGTTTTAATAAAATATGTGAAACATTCCGGCAATTTTTGACTTTTCGGTTTTTCGTTCCTATGCTTAGATTCAGGATGGGTGTTCGTTCATCAATCAATATAAATAAAAAGAAAAGTCCTGACTGACCGACCGACTGACTTATCAACACCCAGCCCAAACCCTTGGACCTAGAAAGCTGAAATTTTGCACAGAGGTTCCCTTAATAATGCAGACAAGGAATAAGGAAGGATTTTTTGAAATTCAACCCCTAAGGTAGTTAAATAGGAGATTAAAGTTCCGCGCGGGCGAAGCCGCTGGCAAATGCTAGTTGGTCATAAAAGAGTCACTTACCTTTGTTTATTCTCAAGCAGGTTCGTTTGAGGGGAGCTTGTAATTTATGAAATTTTGACACAACAAATGTTTAGAGAGTGATATTTACTGATGAATGAACTATCTGCATTACCTTGCCCTACATTTAGACCAAGATTGTGACTACCTACTATTTTCGCTTACCTACACTAGTTAAGACTAGTTGTAAAGTCATTTAAATAGTTAACAAGACATGTCAAATTTAAAAAAAATTCATGACATATTTTTGGCAAGTCAAAACTTGCTGAAAACAAGTATTACAACTTGTTTATGGACGTAAACGCGTGGTTAGAGATGAATAAATACAGAAGGTAGGTAGGTTACACCAATTAGGTACCTACTAGGTCGTTTTCAATAGGCTTCAAACGCCTCTTTTAATTTTTCGTAGCATAATTTTGGTTTCTGTACCTACTCGTATCATGTAAAAAGGCCAAAAAGTGTATCCTTTATCTCATGATGCTCAATATCATCAAAATGGACAATAGCATCACTATAAAAGGAGGACAATACAAAAACGAAGCGTGATCGGTTCCTATTGTGAAATGTAATGAAAACTGCGCTTACATCCACTATTCCAGCGTCCACGTATATGAATTGTGCAGACAATGCTTTGAAAAGTAAATTGTCACGAACACAATTTGAAAGCGTAGGTTCAACAAGCCAATTAAAATTATAAGGCACACTAAAGGCCAACTTCCACCACAATGTAGGTATTTGAGAGGCTATTCATCAGATAATAATTGAAACGATCTTTCATGTAGTGCATTAAAACTTACGGAAATACAGTATTTTAACTGCAAAAATACGTCTGTCAAATCAAGTAAATCAGCGAAATCGACAAAATTTCGTAATTATACGGCCTATTAACGCTGAATGTTTTAAACGTAACGAAAATATTACGAAATGTGTAACGTTTTTGAACATTATTTCGTGATTTTTACACTGTCATCTTTAAACGCTTCATGGAAATGTAACAATGTTTTAAATTCGTTTAGAAAAGGCTGTTCCAGACAGGCGCGACACCTGTAGAACAATTTTCTAAAAGTTTTAATAGAAATTGTTATACGAGAGTCGTGTCACGTCTGTTTGAAGAAGCCTTAATTAATTTAGTGATTTGTGGCCCAACTGCTTGTAATCGAACTATATGATATTTGGTTTATTTTAGCAATATTTAAGATCTTATTGTTTTCCAACTAATTGATTTGTGATGTAAAGCAAAACCTCCCATGAACAGTCCCTTTATAAATAACTAGCTTCCGCCCGCGGCTTCGCCCGCGTGGAAGTCGTTAATTATCCCGCGGGAACGTACTACCGAGATAAAAGGTATCCTGTGTGTTAATCTAGGTTATAACCTATCTGTGTGCCAAATTTTATCCAAATCCGTTATGTCGTTTTTGCGTAATTGGGTAACAAAAATCCAATCACCTTCACAAACTTTTACATTTATAATATTACGAACTACCCTTTTTACCCCTTTAGGGGTAGATTTTCGAAAAACTGTGATACATGTTATTCTTTATATTTGATTTTAGACATAAATACTGAGTTTCGAGTTAATCAGACAGCGCGTTAAAATTCTTCCATACAAACTCCTTCCTACACCCCCCACTTCTTTTTTTTTTTGGTGGGAAAGCATCAAATAACTTCTCCCGCTCTGGGTGGAGCAGGAGGGCGTGTCAGACTTTTACTGACTAAAACCCACCCGTGTTCCTTCAGTAGCCCGTATGCCAGGGGCTGTGGTATCTCTTTCGAACAAACCCGCACCCCTGGCAGGCATCGACCCTTGCGGGTCCCATCACTTTTTGTGCTGACATCTCTTTGAGGCGCGCGTGGAACAAAACGCGCCGTCGACTTGGGCTTGGTCCTTACCGGACAGCGAGCTGCCCATTACTCGCCGTCCGCAAGCTCAAGCCTACGGTGGGTGGCCGGAAATCGCCCTGGGATTCCCGATGCCCAGGGTGTCTCCGTATCCTGCGGCGGCTAGGGTCGCGAGGGCGCATATGCTGCCTCTCCCTCACGTGCGCCGCCTCCCTCTTCGCGAGCATCACTGCTTCACTGAAGGAGGTGATGGTCAGTCAGTTTCTCCTTTTATATATATAGATCATAAAAATTAAATGTTTTTATTTATGCTTCAGTTTACAAAAAAGGGTTTCGTGTTTGGGCCCTCCTTTTAAGCAAACAATGCCTGTGTTAGGAGACTCCGCTCTTCCATAGTACAGCATAATATTAATTTTATAAGATTTATGGCACATTGAAACCCATTCCGGTTGGTCCTATTCGAATGTCAGTCTTTACAAGCAAAAGAACCCATTTAAAGATGACCGGCAAGGTAAAAGCGTAATTCAAATACAATGGCAAACGAAGGCAGTGCATTATTGACTGTTCAGCCACATTTACGTTGTTGAGCAGATGAATTTTCCAAAATTTTAAAGTGAATTAGGAATTTATTGTTTGATCTTTTCATTCTGACTTTATAACTCGTCTTGTTGGTATACACAAATTACAAAGTTAATTTAACAAAATTAGGAAGTTGAGCCCCAAGATCCGTACTTGCAAACATTTTTTTTTTTTTTGTTTCTGGGTATTGGCTTTGCATGGACATGTCAAAATTTTGTTCCGTATTTTAAAATTAGTTTTATTTAGTTTTAAGTGTAACTATCGTGTATTAATATAACTAAATGTAAAATAACAACATAAATACTAAGGATTATTGTTATCCTCCAAATTTACAAAGTAAAAGACAGTGTTTGGTTACACACCGTACCGGTAACCTATTACGAACAGCTGATGTTCGACTTGCGGATTAATAAACGGGGAGTATTGTTCACTTTTATTCTGTAATTAGCACACAATCATCATATAGACTCAGTAACTCATTAATTCGTTCTTAGTATCAAAACTTTTGGTTAAATTGCAATCAGCAAAACTAGTTTTTAATTTTTTTTTCTCTCTCTGTTTTAAATTAGGCAGCCTACCCACACAAATGAAAGTAAAATTATAAGGCAATAGAATCAATGTAACTTTGTATTTGATCTACTCATATTATTATTAGTTGCATTTCAATTAGATTTAGCCGCCTATCTCATTACTCTATAGCAGCACTAACTTCTCCCAATTTTTTCTTACATTTCTACCTTTCCCTTTTTGTTTGTCTGTCTACTTAGTTCTTACCGTTCCTTTCATTATACTTCCAGTACCTATTCCTGAAACCATGCCTGTGATGACCCGTAAGGCTGCTGCTCAGGAGTTGGAGCTTAAATTGAGAACAACCCTTTATGAACTACAGGCTTCACAAAGTAAATGTCAAGAGCTGTTAGACGAAAGAGAGGAAAGTGAGAAGGAAGTTGAGAAAGTTGTCAACAAAAACACAAGCTTAAAACAGGAGCTGGTTGACTTACGTCTTCAATACCTTGATGTTGTGGCTGAACGGGATCAACTAAGGATGGTTACAGATGGTTTCAACAACTGCAGTAATTTGTATGAGGAGGCTTTATTTAAGGTTAGGGACTTAGAGGATGAATTAATCCATGCAAATATTAAAATTGTAGAATTCCAAAAGGTTAAAGAACATACTCAGGTCAAAGAAACAAACCATTTGTTAAATGAATTGTTAAATACTAATTGTAACCCTCATTCCATAACAACAATTGACCTAACAGAGGATTCATTACTGAAACATAACTATAGTTATAAAATGAGTCAAAATAAATTTAAAAAATATGCAAGGCTGAATAAAATCATTAAAAAATGTAATAAATTAAAGAAACATCAAAAGCACTATTCCAATAATATTCAATTAAGGAAAGAACGTGTTTCTCTTGTCAATAAATTGAAGAACTATGAAATTAAATTAGAAAACAGTATCAATATTTATGAAATTGACACTCAACGCTTACAGTCAGAAATTCAAGTTCTTGATGACTCTCTAAAGTCCCTTTATAAAAAATATGTATGCTCTCAGCACCAAATTAAGGAACATATCCTTGCTACTAATGCGTTGTTAGACAGAGTGGACTCGCTGACTCTCAGCAACACTCTGTGTACTTGTCAAAGCGAAACCAACCTTGATGCCCTCCAGCCTGAGGTAACGGAAGAACCGTCCCAAGTTGTGAGTGCTCTGGACTGTAACCCCAGCCAAGATTTACCAGATATTGTGCAAGTACCATCTCAAGATCAGTCAACTAGTAGCGTTATCCCTTGTAGTAGTCAAGTTTGTTATCAGTCAGTTATGTTTTCTGATAGTATAGGAAGAGGTTTAGGGAAATTACTTAGTAACAACTTGAGTAATTCTTCTCAAAACAATTGTTTACCTGGGAAATCCTTCAAAGAAATAATGACATCAGTTACAAGAAATCAATATGATTGTAATACCAACATAACTGTACTTGTAGGTAATAGTTCAAAGGTCAATAAACAAGATATCACTGACAGTGTTACTGAGATTTTAAAGATTAATTGTAATAAAATTATTTTGTGTGCTTTTCCATATTTTGAGAGATTATCTAGTAGAAAAAACAATGATATACATATACTTAATAATCATATGCAGTTTTTAGTAACTCACTACAGTGATAAACTTATATTTTTTGATACCAACAGTTGTGTTGTTAAGTTAAAATCGACAAGGAATACAGTGTATCTGCCCATTAGGTTTAGACTTAAAATAGCGAGGCTATTAGCTTATATAAACCCAGACATATGTACTATGTCGAAGTCTTCTTTGATTAATGTTAGTAATGGTACTAACACTACTTTTGATTCGCCTAGTAGTTTAAACTTTTAGGTGCGACAACGGGTGAGCCGCATATGTTGAATGTTGTTCATCAAAATATGCAGGGTCTGTCCGGCAAAGAGCTTGAGTTAAGCTTATTTATGGAGAACTATGATGTTCAGGTGTTATGTTTGACTGAACACTGGTTGAAGGAACATGAAGTAGTGTTTATCAATGATGATAATTTTACTGTTCAAAGTGCATTTGTAAGAAAAACTGCTATTCGCGGTGGATCTTTAGTTCTTGTTTCAAACAAGTTAAAATGTAAACAACGTTTAGATTTAGCTAACCTTTCTATTGAGCGCACTATTGAGTTGTCTTGTGTTGAACTCGAGCGATATGTTATAATTTGCGTTTATCGACCCCCCTCTGGGGATTTCATTCGTTTTGAATCGGTAATGGAGGATTTACTCAATAAGTTAAAATCAAGTAATAAAAGTATAATTTTATGTGGAGATTTTAATATTAATATTTTAGATGTTACTCCATTAAGTATTAGACTTCTCAATCTGTTTAGGTCTTTTAATTTAATTAACTTGTTTTTTGAACCTACTAGGATCACGGCATCTTCGTCAACATGTCTTGATAATATGTTTACTGATTGTGATGCCAAAAATAAATTAGTACTAACTGACTTAACGTCCGACCACTGTGGTTTATTAGCTAGCTTCCCCATGCCATTACATAAAAAGCGACCACGTACACTTGAATGTAGGCCTTATACAGCTAGTCGTTGCAAAAGGTTTAAAAATAATATAGCTCATAGAATTACACCATCCATAGAACAACACGAGAATCCGAATGAAATTTATGAAGCCCTTTTTGATGTTGTGCAAAAAGAGTATCAATCTGCTTTCAAGACCAAAACCATTAACATTAATGGCACCTCCGCTGGTTTTAATCAATGGGCTACTCCGGGTATTTACAAAAGTAGAGCGAGACTATACGAATTGTATGGATTGAAAAAATACAGGTTTGATACTCCTTTCCTAGAGTATGTCAAAAACTATTCAAAATTATTCAAAAAGATTAGTGCTTTTGCAAAATCGAAATTTTTAAGTGACACAATTAAAAGTTCTAACAATAAAGTTAAAACCACTTGGAAAATAATTAATAATGAAACGGGCAAGTCTGTTAAACAAGACAATCAACTTGAGATTTTGGTCGACGACAAATTAATTATTACAGAAGCTGAAGTAGCGGAGGCATTTAATGAGTTTTTTGCCAACATACCTGTAACTACGACTCGCTCCTTAGATTCATCCCCGTCTAAAGCAGAATACCTTTTGCATAGTAGTGTGCCTAAATGTAGTGACCTATTCAGTTTCGAACATGTAACGCCTCGTGACGTAGTTAATGTTTTTAACACACTGAAGTCTAAAAACACTGGTGATTTCTGGGGCATTTCCATTAAACTTTTAAGTAATATTATAGAAATTGTAGCCCCCTATCTAGCTGTCACTTTTAATAAATGTGTTGATTCAGGAACTTTTCCTGACCTCATGAAGAGTAGTAAAGTAATACCATTATTTAAATCAGGTAATAAAAATGACATTCGTAATTTCAGGCCTATTTATATCTTACCTGCATTTAGCAAAATATTTGAAAAGTTAATACTCAAGCAGTTGCTAAAACATTTTAATTTAAATAGCCTCCTTCATAATGAGCAATATGGCTTTACAAAAGGTCGTTCGACTACTGATGCGGGTGTTGCTCTGTTGAAACACATATTTAACGCATGGGAGAACTCGCAAAATGCTATTGGAGTTTTTTGTGATCTCTCAAAAGCCTTTGATTGCGTGCACCATGAGACGCTTTTGTGTAAACTTCGTTATTACGGTGTCCATAACGATGCTCTAAACGTAATAAATTCTTATTTGCAAAATAGGGTTCAATGTGTAGAAATTAATGGTAAAAAATCTTCCGGGCTGCCAGTTCAGTTAGGTGTGCCTCAAGGCTCAATACTCGGCCCATTCTTGTTTTTAGTATATATTAATGACTTACCGTTCTATTTAAAGGGTATTTGTGATGTTGTACTGTTTGCAGATGATACTTCTCTTATTTTTAAAGTAGATAGGAATAGACAAGACTTTGACGACGTAAACAGTGCACTCTCAATGGTTACGGATTGGTTTACGGCAAATAACCTTGTTCTCAATGCCAAAAAAACGAAATGTGTAAAGTTCGCCTTACCGAATGTTAGAAATCTAGGTCCCAATATCGTCTTAGATAAAGAGGTGCTTGAAACCGTAGACACGGCAGTATTTCTGGGCATAACAGTAGATGCCAAACTTCAGTGGGGATCACACATATCAACACTAGCAGGGAGGCTCAGTTCAGCCGCCTACGCCGTCAGAAAAGTAAGACAATACACTGACGTCGATACAGCTCGATTAGTATACTTTAGTTATTTTCACAGCGTTATGTCCTACGGTATTCTGCTGTGGGGCAAAGCCGCTGATATTCAAAATATTTTTGTCCTTCAAAAACGTGCTGTTCGTGCAATTTACCAGTTAGGTGGCAGATTTTCCTTGAGGGACTTTTTTAAAGATATTGGTATTCTCACAGTGGCATCACAATTCATATTAGCTAACATCTTATTTATTAGGCAACATATACACTTGTACACTAAAAACAGTGATATTCATACCGTTAACACTAGAAACAAGGACAAACTACGTGCTCCCTTTCACCGGCTTCATAAGGTTCATAACTCATTTGTTGGGCTTGGTATAACTTTTTATAACAAGCTTCCCACTTCTTTGCTAGATTTGCCTTTTGATGCGTTTAAAGTTCAAGTAAAATCCATCCTTTGTTTAAAGGCTTACTATTCCATTAACGACTATTTAAATGACAAGAATAGTTGGTCGCTGTGATTAACACAAGACAATGTTTATGTTCTTTCTCCAGAATTAGCGTACCTAGTGACAGGTTATATGGGTTCATATATTTATTTAGTTAAATACTTTTTTTTTTTTTAAATTTTATTGACCAAGTGTTTTTTATCATCTATCTAGTAAGTCATTAGTTATTGACATATAGAGCCCTTTATACCAGGAAACTTTTATTTTAGGTAATATGCGTTATTGTTTATTACTTTGCCTATGTATGTTTAGAATCAAGTCCATCCGACTAAACAGACAGCTGTGCTGCTGGGGAGTTTGTTGCGCCACTTCTTCTTCCCAGCTAAAGCACTAGGAAGTGTCGAAGGGTGGGCGTTTTTGGGGGACTGTCTTATGTATTTTGACGTTCGAAAAGTGCTGATTCTCAGCCTAATTTGAATAAATGACTTTTGATTTTGATTTTTGATTTTGATTTTGTTAAAGTTCGAAATATTCATAGAACATAAATCAAGCGTGTTTGAATAAGAAAAACTAAGCCCCTATTTAATCCCCCCCGAGTGGGTTCCCGCATTGTCGTTGCGGGGGGGCTCAGTAACCGTGGATGCCGGCCACGGTGAAGCCAAGAGGAACCCAAAGGTGGGGCCGCTCGTCAGGGCTTTTGCCTCAAAGCCGACGACGTAGCGGCCAAAAGGTAGGTTGCGGTGAGGTGCACCGCAACTGAGGTGGGCCGCGATGTCGAATGGGAGGCATCGCGGCTGAGAGTTACGGGCTGCGGTAGAGGAGGAGTGCCGGTGCTTCTGAGCAGCGCTCTTCCCTTCCGTGACCTGGAAGGGGCCGCCACCGTTTGATGGCGGACGCGGTGGGGCCGCAGGGGAAGAGGAGTGTCGGTATAGCGTCAGCCGCTCTCCCTATCCCCTGCGGCCCCATAGAAAGGCCCCTAGAAAAATAACGAATATTTATGTGTCAGTTCTCATCGGCACCTGAACGTCCATTTTCCTGGAGTTCACTCAATATAGGTGACGCGGCGAAAATCCCAACATGACACGTCTACACGACATTACAGCTCACCTCTACAGTCACGTGCAAAAGAAATACGATTCAGCAACGATTTTCTCGTGTAGGTATAAAATGAAAGAAATGTTGAAATCTGATGCAATTTGGAGGTAGAAAAAGAGACAGCCCGGTTTCTCACAGGCGCGCAAAGCCAGGCCGAAAGACCATGGGAACGGTCAGATCCAAGAAGGCCTCTGGTGGCCTGTCGTCGCCCGTCCGATTCCATTGGAAATCGGTAATTTCAACGGTGCGACGCAAGGACGCCTGTCGAATCGTGCATGGGCGCGTTTCTTCAGTGTTTGCTCTTTTTTTGATCTGTTGATCATTTTTTTTTTACTTGACATGTTCGAATAGCGGCCGCATCAGGCAGACACGCCGGCGTGGCAACGTCTGGCGCGGCGGGTCAGTTAACGGGCCGTGGGTCCGCAGCTTAAGATGTTACGTCATGCATCGTTAGTCGATAGTCGTTCGAATATCGCCATCGATTTTGATTAAGGCATCGGCGTTAATGTGTCATTGATCGTACGGATGTTATATCACCCAATTATGTACATATTTTTGCACGTGACTGGACGATTTGATGATATGGAACTCCATTAAATCGTTCTCAGAATACTTTAATCGTGCATTCCGACATGTCAGTTTTAGAGACCCACTTTTACGATAGACATGTTCCTGAAAGTAATGGTAACATTCGTGTTTATATGCCTTATTTGCGTGGTAGCTGGTACTCGTTAAGGAAAAACAAAATTTTCGGAAAGTAATGGTGAGGTTGATATTATCCTGTTCTGCGGTGAAATGTGTAGTAATTACGGAGACTGTACGCTATTGTTTTTCTGAACAAAGAGATCATAATTAAGTTCAATCCGTGTCAAATCGTTCATATGATTTGGTTGAATGTATACCTACGTCGTTGACTACAAAAAACAATTGAAGCATTTTGAGCCAAAACTGCGGAATTTCTATTTTCTTTCATTTTATGTTCATCTCTTTCGAACTGTTCTTCTAACAATAAGAATTTGTCAAAAACAATTTCTATCCTTTCGCAGAAAAACTCTGTCATATATAAAGTATGTACTTACTGTAATAAAATCCACTCGAACTACGATGACATACAAATACATGTTTTCGTAAACAGTAGGTAGATAACTCAAAAGACAACTACTGTAAATTAAACAAATATGACATAATAACCGAAATAAACTAATTTTATGATATTAACATCGGCAACGAGCTCAGGTTTATGACAAGGCTGTGTTTGTTTGGACGTGATCTGATTTTGAATTTAATAAGGTTATGTACACTCAAATAACGAAAAAGCGTAGCTATTTTAGCTTTTCGAATCGTCCTTATTATTTACTTAGGGCTGATTTTACCACAGTCAGATATCTTTTATCCGTAGAATAAAATTTTATCATTATCATCATCATCAGCCTATAATTTTCCCACTGCTGGGACACAGGCCTCCTCTCTGTCAGAGGGATTGGGCCGTAATCCACCACGCGGGCCCAGTGCGGGTTGGTAGATGTCACATGTCCTCGAATTTTTTGTTCTAGGACATGCCGGTTTCCTCACGATGTTTTCCTTCACCGTTTTGAAAGTAATGGTAATGAAATAATTTACACAAAGTAAAGCGCCTGTCTGGGTTCGAACCTACGACCTGCAACTATGTATTTACGTCTGACAATTCTACTAGGGAAAATCTGTCAAAAATTCAAAATTTATTCTCAGGATAAGACTTATTCTAGGTATAAAAGTTTGGTGAAATTCGACCTTAGAAATAGAATGCTGATCAAAAGTTAATGTATTTTAAAGCCCCAGTCGCAGGGTTGAATGAAAGGAAACTTGTTATGTACGACGTGAAGTTATACCTCGTACATTTTTTTATGCAGTCCTCCACGATCAGATCAACATAATTATTTAAGAATTTTATATTGGAAAACCAACCTTCTCAACATCAGCAATGCATTTTACAATTAAGTATGTATTGAGTCTTGTATTACGATACGCTGTATATACTAATTGGGGCAGATTTAAGAAAAGTGATATGACGAAATTCCACATAGGTGTGCACCAATAACGGTCGCGATGAGTGTTGCTAGAGACTGACTGTACGGTGCGCTTATGATAGTTTTGTGTTATTTTAGTAAGGGGATAGGCTGCCATAAGGATGTCATTCACATTGTGTTCTATGTGATCTAGATAAAGATTTGTTTACCATTGTAGCTGAAGTTGGCTCAATCCCTAGCATTAGAGGAGTGACACTGACAGGTCACTCCACGCTCACTTCACGCGGTGAGATGGTTACAAAATCGATATGAAGGTGGAATAACAGCCCACTTCACGTTAACGTTGCGATTTTTAGAAAATAAATCAGCTGGTGTAACTATAGCGCAAACTATATCGAAAGCGACTGCTTATCTGATCTCCAGAATCCAGTTTCTGGGTAATGCGATACCCTTGGTAAGACTGGTTGTCAGACTTTCGGGCTTCTGACTACCCGTAACGACTGTCAAAGATCTATGAATGACCGCTGGGACCTAAGGCTTAAAGGTTTTTCCGAGGTACGGAGGGGTATGTAAAGTTGGTCTTCCATCCCAGAACCAACCTCGGTAAGCGTAGCTTAACCTTATGATCGACAAGTTTAGCTGTTATTACTGAGCCAGAAACTCGACGAGCAATGCGTTACTAAAACCACAATTCTCTTCCTCTCTACACAAAATACAGAGAGTACAGAAGGCAATCTACCTATAAAGTGCGCTCGAGCAACGCACACATAGACACCGCTCACGGACACGATATCTCGGGCCGGTTGGGACCAGTGCCAGCGCGAGTGGCATACCCTGAGACAGGCGTCTGTGAAATGCAAAAACGGAGCAACAAAAAAACTTACTATAACTACTGTTCAGTGGACGGTTGTTTAAATTCAAAGTTAAACTGTGAATTGTCTTTTTTTAAGCTACCAGTTGTTGAGTTGACCAGAGAGGTGAGTACCTAGGTATTTGCTCGTGTTTCGATAGTTCGTTTTAACGTAACACAGAATACCTAGTTAGTTGTGGGTAAGCGAAAATGACTTAGTGGCCTTGTAGTATTTTTACAATGTAAATTAGGTATTTATTGTAGTACTTATAAACTAAAAAATACCCTCATCTTCCTCATTATAAATAGTTAAGATAGAAGTGCTCGGCGAGCCGGCCGGGCCACCCGCGTAGCCGCCCGCCGCCTATCATAACTGTTAGAGTTGAGATTAATTGTGATCATGGCAAAGACCTAAATACAAGTGCCACTACCACGATAGTTTTTTGTGCATAAGCCAAAGTTGACAACCATAGCGCGACCGCCGAGCGTAGGTATGAAAATCGAAGTACATACATGTGATTGCCTTCTGTACTCTCTTTATTTTGTGCTCTCTACGCAATAACAACGGAAATGTTGTACATTACTTATGCCGGGGAAATTATCACGATAGGGAGCACAGTGTAATATTTGCACTGCGGTGGAGCTATTTCGGGAATATTAACATTCCCATTATAATAGCGGGACGGAAAATGCCTTTATTGGCTACGGAGTAAGGACCAACAATGTACAGTCAGGGAAACTGTCTGCCATGTTAAGCAAATACCCCCGTTAATTTTCAGAGTGCCATGTGTCTTATGCTGTGCAATTGCATAAGAACCATTTAAATGAATGTAAGGAGAATTTAAGTTATACCATATTGTAGTAGGTAGATGTCTAAACATACACCAACATTCTGAATTCGCCTTTGCCACCTTATGAGATGCATAATCATAGCATAATGAACCTATAATGTTCCCACTGCTGGGACACAGGCCTCCTCTCTATGAGAGGGAGTGGGCTATAAACCAACACGCGGGCCCAGTGCTGGTTTGGTGGATATCACAATGTCTTCTAATATTTAGTTCACAGTTTTGTTTAGTTTAGGTTCACGTTTCCTCGCGATTTTTTCCTTCGCTGTTTTGAGAGCGTAGTGTTGAAATGAAATACACCAAGTAAAGTGTCTGCTTGGATTCGAACTTACGACCTACAATTTCTAATTCGGGTCTGATGCCACTAAGCTACAACTACTTATATGAGATGTAATTTACATAGACTAATTCTTGGCGGGGCTCAGTGCCTAGACTGCACCCGTCGAAGTTTAGTAGGTCACTCGGGAAAGCTTATTGGCACTTAGTAGCCCATTTAGTTTTATCAAAAAGTATTCATTAGGTCACTTATTTATTTAATACTTTAAGCACACACAAGTACAGAGGCGGACTTAATGCCATAGGCATTTTCTACCAGTCGACCTTTGGGTGATGCAGAGACAAACAGTGGTAGGTGCAATAAATTAGAGGAATAAAATACAAGTGAATAAAACTATTTTAACTAAAAATATAATATATATACGTAAATATAATATCATTTCTTCTGCTATGTCAAGGTAAACTTCCCTGTTCCCCTGCACTTTTATTAAATACATTATGTTGTACAAACGGCCTCTGAAAAACATCGCTGCAGAAGCATTTCTTGGGAAATAATATGCAGGCTTCTATTGCGAATAATGATGGTAGATTTATGTGTTTGTTTTTATGAGTGAACGCTAAAATTGCTCTTACTACTTATATGAAACTTCACTTTATTACTGTTTTATTATATTCGCGAACTCGTGACCCCAAAACAGAAGTCGAAACTCTTTGGATAGCAAATAAAACATGCTCGGAAAATACTTTATGGTCATAATTATTTCGTATATCAGTGTTTGGGAGTCATATTTGGTTCAGTAAACGGAAAATGCTGACAACGCGCGAAAAAATTCGCACTATTGTAGCAGATTAAAATAATGTTCAGATAGTAATTCATCTTGGCGTAAAAACGAGAGAATAGAGTGGTTCCAAAATTTCAACGAATTTTTTGTCGCTATTTTTCTTTGAGAGTTGCTCCTAGCCGAAGGCCTCGGTCACTGCCTCGAGTGATACGACTCGCGACGCGCCTTGTGTCAATTGACTCGCGCGCGTCCCTATTTCCATCTGTCACGGCTTCGCGTCGCTCCGTAAATCGCGCCGTGGCATGGCTCTAAACAACTCTTTTCATTACTTTTACAAGACGCGTGTCACTTGAACGTGTTAATCGTGGCCACGGGATCAGAGCTGCCCTTCACTTTAAGCGACTATGGTCAAAGTCAAAGCATTTATTTCAAATAAGCACTTAAAAGGAACTTTTGAACGTCAACATTTACGTTAAAATAGAATTGATTCTAGTCGCCCCTGCCAAAATGAAGTTTCGTATGGAGAAGAATAGGCAAGAAACTCCATCGTTACTCTTTTAAAATGTTTTAAGTACAATATTTAACATACATTCACTATATAATTATGTGTGAAAACGATTCACCCAGATTAAAATTATCATACCAAAATGGGTAAAAGGAATGAAAGTGAATAAATAAATAAATTTTATGATAGATACATGGTGCTCACATTTTTACAAACATTGTAAAAGTAGCTAAGCATACGGTTTTCCTATTGAACTTGGCCATAAAAAACCAATACTATTAGCAAGCAAGTAATTTGGGGCAATACTATCCTTTCTGACCTAAACTTTTAAGTTGGCAGTCATGAAAAATAAAACTCTTTTTTATCAAATTAACACCGTATTATGTATTGATGTTAAAACAAGGTCGAACTGCAAGGCGTTTACGAATATACCGTCATAAATTGCTCTAATCTAGTTTTGCCTTCGGTTACTACCCAATCATCCCTACCTACGACCACTAGAATGTCTGTGTCTACGTAAATTATGATTGTAGACATAAAGAAGATCTTCACTATTTCAGTGCGCCATATAACACACATATAATACGAAGTTCGTATCCCAAGACACTCACGTGTTAGGTTCACATTAATTTCAAACTTCAATGACGTGGGCTACTGTTTACATAAACAACCTTGTTTGGGCTATACGAGAATATATCACATAGTGATAACTGGTTCATATTTTGTTTTAAACCAACCAATTATAATTAAGAGGACTATCAAAACCGAGACGTATAATCTCGGTTTTGATAGTCCTCTTGATTATAATTATAACCAGGCTTACCCAATCAGGTGCTTACCCATTCCCATCTAGCCAAATATGAATGTGTACCAATAATTTTACATACGTCGTCCCTTCAACAATGGAAGTTTGGTGTTTAGTTAGTGAGAGTACCACTTTAGTATCATGATAGAAAAGAGGCTGCATTTGGTAATATTTAGGTACCTATTAGATTGAGAACGTTCTAAAAATATTCACGTCAAACAGCAAGCGTCTTCATCAGCTTTTCTGGGTATTTACGTACCTAGTCTATAAATATAATTCTAATCTATATTTGACAAAGAGGCTGAATTCAATAATGAATTTTATTATGCTTATTTCGTGATCTGTATAATTGGATAACAAATTTGAAAAAGGCCCTTCAGCCGTGTAAGTCCACTTAAATGTAATGCATTAGAACCCTTAAATTACCTTTTTGGGAAAAGACAAACCCACATTTTTCAGAATAGTTATTTGTAAAAGATCTGCAACAAGTATACTCAACCAAAGTATTATTTGTCGTTCCAGTTGGATATTTGCCAACCCTAGAAGGCATGAAATTTCTGGATAACCCCGCAAATCCATAAATTTACCGTAAACGTCAGCCAAAGAATGAGTTACCGACATTTGTATCTGTACAGCAAAATCTAGGGAAGCTATCTATCACATGCGATATATATAGATATCGTTGAAGTTCGAATCCGGGTTTACTGCTACACTAGATCCCTCACGAATATGTGACAAATAGAAAAAAAAAGATGTTTTGCGACCTACTTTGAGCGTTCGATCAATGGTGAAACATTTAGTATATAACATAAATTGTTCAATAAGGTGTAAACGGTTCCATGGGTCTGAAGGGAGGGCGTTTTTGGTGGGACCCGGTTTGTCTTGTTATTTTGACTTTCAAAAAGTTCTGCCTCTCAGACTAGTTAAAATAAATGACTTTTGATTTTCAGGGAAAGATATTTTAGTGCGAGACTTACCAATGGTAATAATTTTGATGGGAAAATGTATGTTATTTGAATGTCCTATGCATTTCTTATCGACTTTTGAATAATTGATTCCTTCAAAATTTTGAATGCTTTATGCGAGCTATGTCTATTCCACGCGTATTGCTTACATGGATATGCAATACGCATAGAATAGACATGACTCTTTGTATGAAAAGTGTCATTACTTGTTTGTTTTTAACATGGCGCCTTATAAATATTTTTACAATTTGTCATTCGTAACTTTAGTTTTTACGATGGTCATGCTATGCGTCGTGAAGATTGATGTCATTGGTCTGCTTGGATAAGGCATCTAAATCAGTTTGTCTGATGTTGTAAACGTGATGCCTTGTTTTATTCTCTTTCAAATGATTTCTTTAAACATTGTTCTGTGTGTAAAAATTTGTATCTGCAATATTCGCAACTGCTAGTCCTTGTTTACTGAAAATATCTATTTTCTTGAAACACATCTGTGTCTACAACATCTGTAAATAACTAAATTGAAATATGACATCGGATAAACAAGGCTTTTAAACTCAAAGATGTCTGGCCAAGGATAGCCACTGAAGGTTCTTTATTTAATTTAACTTGCATTAGGTATCCCTTTCAAGCAGAAAAGAGGGTTGTGATTTTGACCGGTATGTATCTATGTTCATCTGTTCTCTCAGAACTTTTAAACTACTTATCATAATTTGACACTGAGGTATCGTTGGAAGCGTCACTTTAAATTGAATGTAACGCATTCTAGACTACATAAAGCTATGAAAAAATTTTTGACCACATCTGCAGCTTTATTTTACGGTGGTAAAATTATACTGTCCGAATGATAATATTTTGTTGTTTCAGACGTTTTAGAGTGTGATTTATCAGCGAATGCTGAAACTGGCTTTTAGTTTTTGAAAATATTATTTGAAATAAAATCTCCTTGGTAATAATTGTTTTTATTTAATCAATGCAATTAAATAAAAACAATTATTCAATTTATAAGCCTTTGAAGTCAACAACCGTTTCATAATGTAGGCACTTATTGTTGTGATGTGACTGTTCATTGAAAAAACAAACAGCTTTTAAATGACTTTCCATATTTCACGATCAGTGCCCTTTGAAGCATTTCCAATGAAAGTATATGCAAAAATACATTGAACGTCGTTATAATTTGTATGCGTTCAATAAGTGAGGAGTATGTTAAACAAATTGATGAAAATGACAACTCAATCTTTGCTGGTATTATTTGATCTTTAACAGCAATTAATGATAGATTTATATCAATTATTTGCAAGCGAATAATTGCGTAAATATTTAAGCCTACCCCGTATTTTCGTTAAAGGTAGAGACGTAAAACTCTGAAAAGTACCTTAATAAACATTGCGACAAATCCCACAAACTGGTACCGAGGTACCAGAAAATTGTTTCACCTACGGGTGTAAATAAGTCTATTTAAAATAATGTTTTAACGTACTTATATTAAAGTGGGAATAAAAAAGTGTGGTTGCAATACACCAAGGGCAAAGTGAACTCACAAAAATGTTTAAGTATTTGGGCATGGCATTGATTGAGTACATACTATCATTGAGTCTTTTCCCCCTAACTGTTGCCTGTTATAATCTGTTGTACTTATCAACTACATACAAAACTGCTATGATATTATTCCACGTAAAAGGTATTGATTGAACTACCTACATGTTACTTCATCATCAGTAGACAGCTTTGTTCGACCAACTGCTGAGTGTATGCTGCTTATCTGGCAATATTTCAATCCATTACAGAGATTTTTTTTAACAGAACTCGCGAATTAGATTAAAAAAAGAACAAAAAGGTTCAATAACCAATAAAGTGAACAAAACAGGTAATAACAACTTAAGTATAGTCTTTCTACTAGCTATATAATCCACCATGTTTTCCAAATCGACCTACCTAAAACCAAGTCATCATCATCATTTCAGACGAAAGAAGTCCACTGGTGGACATAAGCCTCCCCTAAAAGGGGGTTTTGCAATAATCTCCACGCTTGGCAGGCGGGTTGGCGATTTCAGTATGGCGGTAAAATGGATAGATAACGCTGCTGCCCGTTCTCTAGTAAATCCCTTAGTCGCCTTTACGACACCCACGTGCAGAAACGGGATGATGCTATTATTTTACGTCCGGCACCACACAGAACCAAGTAAGTAAATACATTAAATAAAAACCAAGAAGGTAAATACATTTCCTAATTAATTTACCTACTGTACTGTATAGGCAACACAGTTCGTTTCTTTTGTACGCCCGTATCGTTCTCACTTTATGAGACAATGAACTCATGCGGACTAAATTGAAAACAATTTGCCCTGTACGTGAATTTACAGTCAAGGCTTTAACAAGAGGAACACCACTACCACAAACACCTAGCTCAGTGACGGCTAATCATGTGGCTCACCAACTCCTAGTTAACGGCAAACCACCTAAACGCCTTGGTAGAACGCCCAAATTTAATAACTTCCCTACCACTTCGGAGTCCGTTTGTGACCCATTCCAACTAGTGGACATAATTGTAGCTATTCGAAAACTGAGCTGCGGTAAGGCTTCCGGAGTGGATAACATTTCAGTGGAACAAATCAAACACCTCGGTCCGATATCTGTGACGTGGTTGCTACAACTTTTTAACCACTGTTTGGAGTCTGCTAACATACCTCGCCTTTGGAGGAAATCAAAGATTATCGCTATACCCAAACCAGGTAAACCACATGATGACCCTAAAAACTTCCGCCCTATATCCCTCCTTTGCCATACCTACAAATTATTCGAGAGACTGTTGCTAGCTCGACTCACAAACCTCGTAGACCCAAAACTTATTCCGGAACAAGCTGGATTTAGACCAGGCAAGTCTTGCTGTGGCCAGGTCCTTAATCTCACACAACATATTGAGGATGGCTTTGAAACGAGAAAAGTGACGGGAGCAGTATTTGTGGACTTGTCGGCGGCCTACGACACCGTTAACATTCAGCGCTTGTTGTGGAAAGTTACCAACCTAACGGAGGATCCAAAGTTTACTCGAATTCTGCGAGAACTCCTTAGCAACCGTCGATTTCAAGTAAACCTTCTCGATGACAAAAGTCGGTGGCGAACCCAAAAGAACGGTTTGCCTCAGGGAAGTGTACTGGCCCCTCTGTTGTTTAACATCTACACTAATGATCAACCGGTGAGCCCATATACAACCCGCTTTCTGTACGCAGACGACCTGGCATTAACTTGCCAAGCCACTACCTTTGAGGAGATTGAAGTCAACCTTTCCAACGCCCTTTCAGATCTAAGCAATTATTACGCTGATAACGCCCTAAAACCAAATCCCTCAAAAACGCAGTCATGCGCTTTCCACCTACGTAACAGACAAGCGGGTCGAACACTAAATATCTCGTGGCAAGGGGTTCCAATCATCCACAGTACTCACCCAAAGTATCTCGGCATAACTTTGGATAGGTCCCTTAACTTCCGGAGAAATTGCGAAAATGTCAAACAGAAAGTGCATACCAGAAACAACCTACTCCGTCGCCTAACATCCACTGGATGGGGGGCATCTCCTCAAGTCCTGCGAACAACTGGTATGGCGCTTTGCTTCTCAGCAGGTGAATATGCCTGTCCAGTATGGAGCCGATCTGTCCACTCGAAGTTAGTGGACACCGCCCTCAACGAGACATGCCGGCTTATCACTGGTTGCTTGAAACCGACCCCGTTAAGAATGGTATATCCACTGACAGGGATTGCGCCTCCAGAAATCCGTAGGTCTATAGCCAGCCGCATTGAGATGGCGAAGCTACAGGACGACCCACGCCACCCAATGCACAACTCTAGTCCAGTGCCACAGAGGCTTAAAAGTCGCAGAAATTTTCTTGGATGCGTGAGTCCAGCCCATGGCAACCCCTCCACAGGAAGACGCGACCTTTGGCAAGAAATATTAAAGCCCCCTGATTACTTCGTGGAACCATCAGAGAGCCTACCACCCGGTCACAAGCTACCGTGGCCTACTTGGAAAACCTTAAATAGACTTCGAACCCAAGTAGGTCGCAGCAAGGACAACCTCTACAAGTGGGGATTCCTGGACGGGTCAGATCTCCGGTGTGTGTGCGGCGTCTCTCCACAGACAATGGCTCACCTCCCATCTTGCACCGCATGCCCTATTACCTGCACACGTGAGGACCTAATGGCTGCATCAGCGAACGGTATTCGCGTTGCTGAATTTTGGGCCAAACAAATTTAAAAACTGTACACATTAAGTACATTCCTTAGTTTTATCTTTGCCATCGACACGCTAAGAAGAAGAAGAAGAAGAAGAACAAGAGGAAAACGTAACGGAAAATCGAGTGCAATCGAATAAATTAGACGATACATCTTCAGTGGGAATGGCGATTGGCGAATTTAGCTACTACGCAATATATTTTATTTTTATTGAAATTTAATATCGAGCATGCACATAACTGGCATTTGCAGCATAGAAGTAACATCTGGTAGATATGAACTTACGCCCGGTTTCGGAATGAAAATCGACACAAAAACAATTGATAGCAAATTGTCAGTGCTCGCCGTGTTAACTGTGTTGATAAGTTAATTGAATTATGAACAGCCAATCGAATCAGTTGTCTTGCGTTTATTTTTCACACTTTTCAACTTTTTCCAGTTCCCGAGTGAACAGTTTAGTTTCAAATTGTAGTATTTTGCTATATGTTGCAGAGAGTAGGTCTTAGCATTAGTAAGTTGCACTTGAAATGAGAAGACAGCCCATATTTCCGGGAATTAAATCTACCTATTATCTATATACCTACGAATAATATAGCTGAAGAGTTAATTTGTTTGTTTGTACGCGATAATCTCTAGATAAGCAGGTTGAGTTTGAAAAAAAAATTGTTCTTGACAGCGCAATTGTTGAGGAGGGTTAAAAGTTATTTAACATTACGCTGCGACCATTAGGAGCCAAGCAAAAAAGTAAAAAAGAACGCTAAGCAAAAATTAAGTAATAGAATTCAACGCGGTGACCGGGATTGGACAGGTCCACTCAATTCGTGTACTTCTTTCCTCAAAAGACCATTTCGGACACCCATCCATATGGTCTTCACATGATCTGACCAATATTATGCCTGGACTTTAAAAGAGACTGTGACCTCTGAGTTTGTTTCGGCCTCTCTTCTCAGAGTAGTCAGATAGGAAACGGCGACCTCATCTAGTTTTAAAAATATGATTGACCTGTAAAAGTGTTTGTACAAACCTAGTTACAGAAATAAAATCATTTATCAGTATAGCTCTACATTTTAATTTAACAACATAGTGGCTTAATTGTAAGATTACAATTGTTAAATTAAACTGTAAATGTTAAGTTCCATGTTTAATTTCACAAAGCTATTAGCGTATAACATGCACTAATTGATTGATTTCAAGAATGCATTTTGCATTGCAAGTTATCTAAAGTGAGACAAGAATTGACGTAAGAATTGAGTTGGAGGTTTGTCACATAAAATACATCTAAGGTAATCGATCCTATGTCGCCTGCAGGCTCTTTTCAACAATTTAAACTGTTTATGGAAAATAAACCCGATCGTTATTGTTTTACATAGCTCCAAGCGTTAACTCGCCCATCAGTTGGTGGTTAATATAATAACCACTAAGCGTCTTACAGGGAATTGATTGTTACATTTTATGGTTTTGATAACAAATAGATGTTTAGAATGCAGAAATTCTTAAAAATGCGGGAATAACCTTTCTGTTACAAACACAGCCAGCTAAGCAAAACTAAATAAAAGGTTTCATCCGTTCAGAACTAACTAACCTGCAAACTCGTTAACGAGTTATAGTGTGAATGTGTGTAGTGTATTTAGTGGGGCTTTTTGTAATCAATGCGTAAAGGTATGTAGTTTGAACAGTGACAATAGTGTCATCAGTCAATCATTAGCACTGCTATTTAGCTTGAAAATTATATTTTGATTACCTACATCAAAATCATCGTCATAGTTGTGTATGTATTATTTAATTTATAGCATTATTATTAGTAATAAAGTGATATTTATTTTAGGTGTATGTATATCATGTAAGTATGTATGGTCCAAGTATGTATGTTAGTATAATAATATTTGTTAAATTAATTTAGTGAATTATTGGTTTTGGTTATAAATGTAGTTTATTTTCCCTTTTACTCTTACACACGTTGTCTACATCTCTTTATGTTTTCTCCTATCGCAGGTATGCTGGAAGAGATTTCTTTAGAAATAAGCATCACCTCTGTACCTATTTTTCTGTTCTAATCTTCTTATCTGTTTATTTAGTGTGTACATAAATGGTTAAATAAATAAAAAATAAAAAACAAAATTATAGGTTCTTTATAAGTAATGACGATCATAATACTGTAGTTGTATCACGCGCAAGAGCAGTGGTTCATGCATAAGTAGGTACTTTAAGAGCAAAGTTTTTAATAAGCAGGACCGTCATACCAAAAGTAGAGGACACAAAAATACGGGCTACTTTAATTAGGGAAATTCCGGGGTCCTTTTTATAAAATCTGAGCGTAGATTTTGTTATTTATAACTTATATTAAAGTCTTTCTGGGTTTCCTGCCCACAGAAGGGACAGTTCCTTCCTGTATAATTAAGATTTTTCTTCAGATATAAAAATAAATAATGTGTTATTTCATTTAAAAATATCTGAAGGATAATTATGTCTCTTAAGGAGAAAGCACCAAGGTAGCCCGCGAAATTCAAGTTTGGTTACTTTTTTTGCAACATACAGGTCAGTGTAAGGTTTTAGGTACTGCCAGCGGTGCGGGTTGTTTGAAAGACATACTTTGGCCCCTGACACAGGCAACTGAACGAACACGGGTAGGTTTTAGTCTGTAAAATTCTGACACACCCTCCTGCTCCACCCAGAGCGGGAGAAGTTATTTGATGATTTCCCAACCAAAATAAAAGGAAAAAGTAAAGGTTTTATGTATGTTGATTTAAATATTATTCGCGACCCTAACAAGTATCCATTGCGAAGATCACCCTGAGAACACGGTGGAGCATACGGTGGAGGTTTGCCTGGCTCGAGCGGAGCACCGCCGCATCCTCGTGGAGGCGATCGGTGGCAGCGATCTCTCGCGTCCGGCCCTGGTCCAGGTCATGGTACGGAGCGAAAGTGCATGGGTAGCCATCACCTCCTTCAGCGAAGCAGTGATGCTCGCGAAGAGGGAGGCGGTGCACGTGAGGGAGAGGCAGCATATGCGCCCTCACGGCCCTAGTCGCACATTAGTTACACATTGAATGACTTTCTCATGAAATAGTCTTTCAATGGTCTTTTAAGAACTTAGAGGGTACAAAATAGCACCATCGGATATTACAAAGTATATACCTTTAATTTCGTAGCTCAGGTCATGTTTCCATTATAAAAAAATACTTTTAACAATACTTGTAACCCGTTTATCAAGTATACTAATATATTTTCCACCTGACTGTAAGTTGATAGGTTTAGTACCTATCAACTAACAGTCAGGTGGAAAATAATAATAATAATAAACAATAAAAACATTAAGTAGTATAGCTACTTATTTAAATGCTAGGGATCATAGAGAAACAGACTGATCTGGCTTAAGAAAATGAGAAACACGTGATTGGAATCCTTTTAGCCAGCTACATAAATTGCTACAAATTTGTAATTGAACAGGGTAAAATTAGTTGTTGCAGGTCCATCGACTGTTAAAAAGTGAAGATGTACAATACAATCTTGTGCATAGTTCAATGTATTACAATGGACTCATTAAAGCGAGTTAGTCGCGACGATTTATTGTAATGTGTAGGTACAAGGTTCTAGAATCCGAAAACATGTATATTACTAGTGCGTGATAATCACATTGAGATTTATATCTCATACTTAAAGCGATTAACTGTGAGTGTGGGTCTTAAGAGGAACCACCAGGGTAGTTCGCGAAATTAACATTTTCTAACATTTTTGAAATTTATACAAGGTATAAATTTAGGCTACATTTTGAACATGATTCACGATCAAAACATGTTTATGGTGTCTATTTACAGTACTGAATGACAATTTCTTGAACATGTTTGGTTTGTAGTGCAAAAACTATGATACTAAACAGTTCATTCTATTTATTTTAGAGCAGACAACGCCACAGGAGAGTACAGATTTTGTATCCATCTCAAAAGTAATTCCTCTGTGCGCATTGTGCGACCGAGCATAAATCCAATAAATATAGTAACGAATTTAATATAAAGTAGCTATCCTATCAAGATTATTAATGTCCTCATGAAAGCAATATCTTGTTTTCACATTTTATTGGACATAGAGACATACTTTCATTGAAATGACGCAGAAACAAAAATGTAGTTTTTTTCGTCTTAGGTAATTGCAAAGCTACGTGTTATATTTTAGAAGTAGATGTCAATTGCTTTGACAATATACTTTCTTATTGCAATAATATAAATTATATGATTAAATAGCAAAAATAGTAGCCCACCGGTATTGGGAACAGTGGCGGTCAGGGCTTCTGAGAGAGGAACCTCCTAACGATACGCGCCGTGTCCAGAGGTACAAGTGAAGTGCTTTCTGGATCAAGGTCATGATCCAGCTGCTCAACGAGAACCTCCTTTGATGTTGGTCGAGGCTCTTGGCTATTATGCCGTTGGCCGTCACGACTATCGGTACAATGACTGCTGTATCCACAACATTTCGACGACCTCGTGAGCCAGGTCAAGATACTTAGTCTTCTTTTCATTTTCAGTTTTCACGAGGTTCTAGTAATGCGGGACTAATTAATTGTTTTCGTTAATACTTCTGTTTCAGTACTGGAATAGTAACCCGAGAAAGATTTGCTGGAAAATGAATAGGAAATCAAAAGAGTAAGAGAAAACTTCGAATTTAAGTGATTGCTCTGTAACGATAGCTACTTAAGTAATTTATTTCTTGTTTAGATTATTTTAATACTTTGGCAGTTATTGCCTATGATTTCCCAAATGAGAAAATAAAATCTAAGGAGCTCGCGAGCAATAAAAATTCGACACTGTCTCTGTCCCTCTTTTGCTCACTGGTTTGTCTCGGATGGGGGTGAGGGGATTGGCCCTAGATATGTTTAAAATCTACCTTGATAACCGCTCTCAGGTTGTAAAAATCGGAAACCTCACAAGCGAAGAACAGTTTCTCACCTACGGAGTTCCTCAAGGCAGTGTTCTGGGGCCCACCCTCTTCCTTATCTATATAAACAGACTCTGTGGACTGTCCCTACTAAATTGTAAAATCATAACATACGCTGATGACACAGTGTTACTAGTACATGGACGTGACTGGGCAGATGTGCGCGTTCATGCGGAATCTGCCTTGCGGGAAATTATAAATTGGTTAAATAACAACTTGCTCACCCTAAATTTAGAAAAAACCAAATTCATAACTTTTGCACCACGGCTAATATCACAACCAGATTCCTCCTTCACACTAACTGCTCACAATTGCCTCTCGAATACAAGTGCAATCTGCAACTGTACTAAAATTACACGTACAAATGAAATCAAATATTTAGGGGTCATTATCGATAGCACTATGACCTGGAATGATCACATTGCGTTATTGGTCTCGCGTGTAAGAAAACTTATATTTGTGTTTAAAAACCTTAGAACATCGGCAGATTTCCAGACGTTAAAAACTGTATATTCTGCACTAGCACATTCCGTTATAACTTATTGCATAACCGCGTGGGGATGCTCTGGTAAATGCCTCCTAATTCGTCTGGAAAGAGCACAAAGAGCCGTTCTAAAAGTTATGGCAAATAAACCTATCCGGTTCCCCACGTACGACTTATATGTTTTCTGTACGGTTCCTACTGTGAGACAAGCATTTCTGATAAGCACACTATTGCGTAAGCACACTGATATTGAATATGAGCCTAATCTCAATACTGCAAAACGTAGAGTAAACAGAATATGTCAGACTGAGAGAGCTAATCTTGCAATTGTGAGAAGACACTATAACTTTTGGAGTCCTGTTATTTACAACAAAATTAATGCGAAATTAAATATTTATCCGCTCTCGTTACGAGAGTGTAAACTGAAAATTGAAAAATGGCTCCTAAGCCTGTCTTATGAGGAAACAGAGAATCTCATACAAAGTTAAATTACAACAGTATCACACTCTCCGCATACATTTACGTGCACCCTTCCCACACATACTCAGACGCACGCACCCCCACACCCTCCTCACACTCACTCACTCACACGCACACACACTTTCACTCACACGCACATTCACCCACTTATACTGCTACAATTATTATTATTGTCTAGTTCTAGTTTTTAGTATATTAAATGTTTATGTCTAGTTTTCTACCTATTATGTATAACCATAACAAAATTGTTGTTATGGAACTCAGTTGTCCTTCGCTATTGGGGTGGGCGCTAATAACTGCGACACAGTTACTAAACTAACGCAGTATTAACGTACACAAAAATTGTAATGTGTTTTTTGTTCCAATAAATATTTGTATTTGTATTTGTAATAAGACTTATCAATTTTTTACCCGACTGCGCCAGAAGGAGGGTTATGTTTTTCGAGTGTATGTATGTATGTATATTTCTTTGTGACGCTCTGTAGCCTAAACGGCTTGATCGATTTCAGCTTGAGAGGTGCCGTTAGATTCGTCTTAATTGTGAGAGTGACACTGGCTATATCAAAATTGAAAAAAAAAAGGTTTTTTGGTGCCATAAAGTGCCTCAAAAAAATTTACTTTGTTCCCAAATCCTATTGAGTCGACTATCAAAATAAAAGGTTTCATAAATAGGTCTCCTTAGCGTCAAAAATAATTATATTAACTAAAAACTGTGAAATAAAAAATAATTTACAAAATTGGAAAACCCGGCTGCCTAAAAAGTGAACTTTCATTAAAAAAAGATGGAAACGAGAAACTGTTTTTAAAAGGATGACTAATTAGACTGAATAATGAGGTAATAAAGGTCTTTATTGTTAAATTTAAGATGATGCCTCTATCTAGTAAACAAGATTCAATGAAAGTATAGCGGTTTTGGACACGCCACGATTGCGGCGGTGGGTCCTCTCTTTGAGGAGTGGCTTGAGAGGCGGCATCGCGTCCTCACCTTCCGCCCAAAGCAGGTCCTCACCGGACATGGCTGTTTCGGGAAGTTCCTGTTTCGCATAATGCGGGAGGAAACGCTCAGGTGTTTCCACTGCGTAGATCGCCCTGAGGACACGGTGGAGCATACGGTGGAGGTCTGCCCGGCTTGGACGGAGCTCCGCCGTGTCCTCGTGGAGGCGAACTTTCGCGTCCGGCCCTGGTCCAGGCCATGGTACGGAGCGAGAGTGCATGGGTAGCCGTCACCTCCTTCTGCGCAAGCAGTAATGCTCGCAAAGAGGGAGGCGGCGCACGTGAAGGAGAGGCAGTATAAACGCCCTCACGGCCCTAGCCTCCGCAGGAGACGCCCTGGGCGTCGGGAATCCCAGGCTGATGTCCGGCCACCGTAGGCGGGGGCTTGCAGACGGCGAGTAATGGGCAGCTCGCGTAAGGACCAAGGCCAGGTCGAAGGCTCGTTGTAATCCACGCACGCCTCAAAGAGATGTCAGCACAACCTGATGGGGCCCGCAAGGACCGATGCCCGCCAGGGGTGCGGGTTGTTTGAAAGAGATACCGCCGCCCCTGGCACACAGGCTACCAGGCTGCTGGGGAACACGGGTAGGTTTTAGTCAGTAAAAGTCTGACACGCCCTCCTGCTCCACCCAGAGCGGGAGAAGTTATTTGATGATTAACCACCTAAAAAAAGAAAGTATAGCCGTTTGAACATCTGTTGCAAGTAATTGAGAAGTTTTACCTCTGCAGTCTGTGCAGGGCTTTAGTTTTCAACTTGGCTGACTACGTAAAACTTGAGAAACTTTGCAATAACTTTTAAAATATTCAATTAAATTATAATAAATAGTAAATTCAGGGAAATTACCCATGATCGGTCAAAGTCAGTTATGCAACAGCTTGTGACGAGAGCTCTGATCAAAATGAAGCGAATCTTGCGGGGCCTGCGGGACGAAATGCACTCGCACTGATTGTGTCAACGAACTAGTCGATGTCGTAAATAGTCGATGCGTTGGTTTTGCCTCAGTTTGGCCAGACCCGACTAAAAGGAGATGGGAAATCTTGGGCCCAGCAGTTAACTAGTTGAAATGTGTATTAAAAAAACCGTTATATTTTTCTAAAGGAAATCACAAAATACAGTACCAAGTTTCTATCTAGGAAGCGAGAAAAATGAAATTAAGTTGTGATACTAAATAATCGATTAAAACATGCTTGAATTCTTAGTACTTAATCGATACTAAATAAATCATTAAATTCTCAGAATATGTATGAAAATCGACTGACAAGTGCTAATCGATCGTTTCGTGGAATCGATTTATAGCGAATCGAATTCCTTTATTTTTTCTTCAGTTGGCAACATTGGACACTGACTGATAGATGACAGGCAGAAAAAAACCGTCACTCGTTCGTTTTCTTTCGTTCTGAGTGCTCACGTATATTCCATGTTTTATTGTATAACCCCACGACCTCGGCTTTACATATTATAAAGGACTGTTCGACGGATCTTGCTTCTTTGAACTACCTGGCTGGCTCTCTATTTTGGACAGCTGATTATGCCTATCGATCGGTGACGACATGGATTTCTGCTTGAATTGTACCATTGCGACTGGTCGCAGTAACTCTATTGGCAGAAGAGTCTTGGATGATGAGGCGCTTTTATCAGTTATTCGTCAGTGCCGTGCCTGTATGTATCTATTAAAATCGAGCGACGTATACAATCCCGCCATATACCTAAGTCGCAAAACATATTTCGTTTACATTTTAGTTGACAGCTGTAAAAGAGGACGAGATTCAATATTAGGCTATTATTGTAATTGTATTGTAGATAGAAGGACTATAGGCTGCTATGCCCACGTAATGCGCTTAATGTGGTATCTCAGTTGGGCAAGATACCAAGAAAATATAGTACCTCCTGCCCAATTCTTAGACGATATTCTCATAATTATTGAAGATGAATAATACATATTTTATAAATATATTAATCTTGTATTTTAATTCCCCTTCTCCTTTTTTTGAAAAGTAAGTACCTACTGCTTCCAAGTAAGACTTGTCTTCGACTGTAGCGACTGTCCAGGGCGTGCCAAACGTGTCAGATCTTCGACACGTCGCGCATGGAGGCTCTCTACTAACACTCCATGCCTAAAACCATTACACAACCGAAACCATTCAAAAATAATTCGCAAATAACATAAAAAAAAACTACAATGTATAATGTAACCTCACTTTTACTATACTTCATATGACTTGATTCCTGGATAGCCAAATTTCACCAAATTTTCAGTGAGGCCTAGTTATTATATCCTCTTACAAATAAGGCTAGTTTGATTGAGTTAACACCTGGGCCCAGGAAACTATGGAGTCGTTCCTTTCTCCTTTAATTATATTGAAAGTCAGGAGATTTAAATCCAGTTCTAAACTTTGATGATGAATCGAAGCAATAAATCATACTGTGTATAAAGTGCAACAGTTGTTTGTCGTTCTAAATGTCAAGTTCGGTCTAATTATATGTCGTCATGTCACTGTCCTGAAAGCCAAATTTAAAAGCAATTAACCATCTGGCTTGGAATAAAAAGGATTTTATTAATCTTCCTGTTTAATAAGTACGATGTTACAATTAAGAACATAAATGAGAAACAACGTGTAAAGATAATAAATTCATACTCGTACCTGGAATCATTTAGCTTTATACTTGAAACGAAACGTTTTTAATCTCTTCGCTCCAAAAACTGCTTTGTTTCCGCCGCGGTACCTATTAAAATCCCTCTTGTTGTAATATTTTCATCACGGGTGTCCGTTTCATGACTCCTGAAAGCTTCTACTATTTTATGTTTAAAAGATGACCTCAGATCTTTGGGGTGTACGTAAGTAAGTGTAACGTTTTTTTAATTTGTTGCAAAATTTCACTGAAGAGATAGATACATACTGACAAGTATAAAGTAGGTACGTAAAATACGTACATACCTAAACATAAACTCCCACCTTTTCCCTTGAGGCGTTTTTTTTTTGGGTGAGAAATGATCAAATAACTTCTCCCGCTCTGGGTGGAGCAGGAGGAGATGATGAGATGTCAGACTTTTACTGACTTTAACCTACCCGTGTTCCCCAGTAGCCTGTGTGCCAAGGGCGGCGGTAACTCTTTCGAACAACCCGCATCTCTGGCAGGCATCGGCCCTTGCGGGCCCCATCGGTTTGTGCTGCTATATCTTTGAGGCGCGCGTGGAACACAACGCGCCGTCGACCTGGGCTTGGTCCTTACCGGACAGCGAGCTACCCATTACTCGCCAATCGCAAGCCCACGCCTACGGTGGCCGGGAATCAGCCTGAGATTCCCGACGCCCAGGGCGTCTCCTGCTTAGGGTAGGGCCGTGAGGGCGCATATACTGTCTCTCCCTCACGTGCGCCGCCTCCCTCTTCGCGAGCATCACTGCTTCGTTGAAGGAGGCTTGCACTCTCGCTCCGTACCATGGCCTGGACCAGGGCCGGACGCGAGAGATCGCCGCCGCCGATCGCCTCCATGAGGACAAGGCAGTGCTCCGCCCAAGCCAGGAAGAGTATCACCCCCGAAACAGCCGTGTCCGGTGAGGACCAGTGTCAGGCGGAAGGTGAAGACGCCATGCCGCCTCTCAAGCCACTCCTCAAAGAAGGGACTTACCGCCGCAATCGTGGCGTGTCTAGCACTGGGTTGCGACAATCGCACTCTCCATGTCGCCGTGAGATCCCGCCGGAGCTCTGTCCGCCGCGCCGCGATTTCTCGCGGCAGCGGAGTTACGCCATGGCGTTTGGCCTCCTCGCGCCTCTCCCAGATGTACGCGAGAACCTTTGCCTTCAGATCCAATGGCGGTAATCCGGCATGGAGGCCCGCCGCCTCACCAGAGATCGTGCGGTATCCCCGTCATCTGGATGGTCATGACCCTATGGGACGCCTTCAACCGGCGTGCTGGTTGCCGCCTCAATGTAGGCGCCCACACTGGTGCCCCGTATAGGGCCATGGACCGCACGACCCCGCGTAAAGCCTCCGGTAGGAGGCGTTTGTCCCCTCTAGATTGGGCAGGAGCCGCTTCAAGGCAGGCCGGGCTCGCTCCGGTCTTGGAGTCAAACAGGGGAAATGCTCCGTGAAGTTCCAGCAGCTGTCGAGGACGAGTCCCAGGTACTTCATCGTCGACTCGACGCCGATGTGAACCCCTCCCACCGTTATCTGGGAACTCGTCGGTGGCGCTTTCCGAGGACCATGAAACCACATGACCTCGGACTTGTGCAAGGCCACCTCGATTCCCAGGTGCCGGATCCTATCGACGATTGTCGCAACCCCGTGAGTCCCTAAGTTCTCTTGAGGGTTGGACCGTCTCCTGCTTCGAGCCTTACTTACTCCTTTTGATTCGTCCACGTGCTTACGTCCGGTCTTATCGATGCCTATAAATAAAACAGCCATTCTATTTGTTTGTGTTGTAATTTAATAAAAATAAAAAAATGTTATACAGGGTGTAACAGAAACCCTTTGCACTAAAGATAGCAGCTGGTATAGAATCACAATACATCGTTTCAGCACAAAATAAAATACTCTAAGAACTGATGTCAAATTTTCGGTTTCATATTATGTTTCTTAAATTCAAATCATAACAAACGTGTCATCGCACTATGTAGGTCAATAACTTTCCACGTTACTTGTCAATATCACGATAAATCTCTTCCGAGTGATGTGTTTATTTCAATATAATAATTTGGTTTCTGGTATCAATGTATGAAAAATTCTCATAACTTCCGAAATTGTAGAGATCGGATTACAAAACCCATCCAATATCGTTTGATATCATCCTAAGAAGCCGTGCCCTTGGTATGTACATCCTTTCCGTTACACATTGTATTGTTTTCAGCATAACTATGTTGGTGAAGATGACTTTTTTTGTATTTCCAGTATATAGGTATCTCTGGAATTTCCAACCGAATGAGCAGCCATTCTGGCTAAACTACCTACTCTTAGCTTGCTTTATTTCATCAAGGTAGACTCAAATTCAGATAGAAAGGTCGAATTTTTAAATCAATAATTGTATAGGATTTTGGTGAAAACATCGGTACACATTACTTCAATGAATGGAAAAAAATATAAAGACTTTGTGGCAACATCTGTCATCAGAAGACAGCCGCCATGCAACCATCGATGCGGCGCCTTGGTAGACTGACTCTCACCACCCCGTTTCACTCTTATCCATAAACGGAGTTCCTAAAACAACTCATTCCCGTTCCTGTTCACACTCTATTGAGTTATGAGAAAGTATTGTAAAGAAATTGACGAAACAAACTTTTCTAGACCAACTTCTATACAGAGCCATTAAAAGAGCAATAGTACATTATGGTACAAGTGTATAACGTTGGTGATTACAGCTGAGGCGCCATTGCGACCCGAGCCGTCAGGCGAGGGTCTTAAGAGAGCCGAGGACGGTAATCATCAATAGACACGTGTATCATACGACGTTCTTCAATACACTTGTGAAGAAAATAATACTAAAAAATCATTTTGTCCTTGGAGTTTTTAGGTAGTAAACTTTCCATAACGTTAAGGGCTTCACATCTTATATCGGGCGGTGTTACATCATAAATAATTTTCTTCATAACTAGTACTTGTAGTCATTTTAATGAATAAATAACTTTAATTTCAATAGTGAAAACGAGTTGAGATTTTTTTTTTGCCTATGGCGGGAAAAAGTAATCAGTTTTCCAATGCGCGCGCATCTAACAATGGCGATCGGCCTTATACTAAGGCCGCATTCCGAATTAGAAAAATAACGCTGTGAGCGCTCACATCGATATCGCTCGTGATCGCAATAAAAGTGTTCACTCAACGTTAAAACATATATTCACCATATTAAAGTTGTATACATCACACATTTTTTCTTCTTAGATAGTAGCACTATTTCAAATAAATCTAAATTAACTAATGATTCGCTATGACTTAAAACACATGAGGTCATCTATGACGATTCGCGGGACGTCGTGTGTGAGTGCGGTCAAATCGATATTATTGTAACTCGGAACGTGGCCAAAAAGAATGACGTTTCTATTTTTTTTTCTTTTCCCGGATAGGGCTTTAGCCACGTACAAAATGGGGAATTCAATGTTTTCTTTATTACAGAAAAAAACAAAACTTATATTTGAGTGAAAGTTTCATTTATTAAAAAAAAGCTATAACTCACTAGTGAATAATAGTAATGAAAAAGTCACAGTTTGATAATAGGTGTCATTATGTGCCTAATTGCGGTGAAATAAGAGCCATTTTATGAGCAAGTGTGTTGAAAAGGAATTTTATCAATAAAATGCTTCAGCCTACGAAATACATCCTCATTGATAGAATTACTCGCTCGTTAAAGCATAATTTCGCTCGTAATTACCTTTTATTTCATTTATGTGCTTGTAATACTCAAGTGCCAATCCTCAACCTTATAATGGTACCGTGATAACGCGAATTGACACTAAAAATAAAGAACAATGGCCCATAATAACTTCATTAATCGAAATGATCTTACCTAATTATACCAATCAGTATAATTTCCTTGAGAAAGGAAATCCCTTTGAATGTATTTTCGTTTGAAAGTTTTCCAGTTTAATAACATCAAGATATCGAAGATTTGCACGAATTAGAGTTGCTCATTTTCTTCTTATAAACTTGCGGCTCTGCAGGCTTAGCACGAGCACCGATTTGTCGACGGAAGAATAGACATGACTAAGTACCTAAATGATGTATAATAGGAGAAGATGGCTATGTTTTTCTATTAATTATCAAAGTTACGCGTTCTAAACGAATCATGGTTTTGTAGATAATCGTATATACTTTGTAGCCGTCGAGTAGAAAGTTTGTTGTCAGTGTGATTTTGATAGTTTGGGAAGAAATATTCTTCTGAAATAATCTACATTTATAAGGACCTAGACTAAGATCGTTGGAAACGAAAGACAAAATGACAGATTGTAGAAGGATATCTACGGCTTTTTTAAATTAATTTTTACAAAATTCCGTCGGTTGCCTATGTGCCAAGGGCGACGGTATCTCTTTGGAATAACCCGCACCCCTGGCAGGCATCGGCCCTTGCGGACACCATCCGTTGGTGCTGACATCTCTGACGGCGCGCGTGGAGCACAACGCGCCGTCCCGCCTACAAGGGATATCTCCCCCCCGAGTGGGTTCCCGCATTGTCGTTGCGGGGGGGCTCAGTAACCGTGGATTCCGGCCACGGTGAAGCCAAGAGGAACCCAAAGGTGGGGCCGCTCGTCAGGGCTTTTGCCTCAAAGCCGACGACGTAGCGGCCAAAAAGTAGGTTGCGGTGAGGTGCACCGCAACTGAGGTGGGCCGCGATGTCGAATGGGAGGCATCGCGGCTGAGGGTTACGGGCTGCGGTAGAGGGGGAGTGCCGGTGCTTCTGAGCAGCGCTCTTCCCTTCCGTGGCCTGGACGGGGCCGCCACCGTTTGATGGCGGACGCGGTGGGGCCGCAGGGGAAGAGGAGTGTCGGTATAGCGTCAGCCGCTCTCCCTATCCCCTGCGGCCGAAAAGTGGTAGACGGGACGGCGCGTTGTGTTCCACACGCGCGCCGTCGAAGATGTCAGCAACCACAGGTGGGGTCCGCAAGGGCCGATGCCTGCCAGGGGTGCGGGTTTGTTCGAAAGAGATACCACGGCCCCTGGCATACGGGCTACTGAGGGAACACGGGTGGGTTTTAGTCAGTAAAAGTCTGACACGCCCTCCTGCTCTACTCAGCAGGAGAAGTCATTTGATGATTTCCCACCCAAAAAAAAAAAAAAAAAAAAAGGGATATCTACGGTGCGATGTCAAAAATTAGGCCTAAGCCTGCTGGATAGTATATTGTTAAAATGGTAGATAAGTGTCAAAAAATCAGCCATAAAATAGTTATAAACCCAGCGGGGCAAATGCGCACCACACTAACAGTATGAATGGGTTTAATTCTGACAGTTCAACATGATTCATTTTATTTACGTTGTTGAGCACACTATGGGGTATTTTCCTCTATATGAGAAAAAATCTAAAAATACATGATTGAGATAGCTTAGGCGAATTTCAGGCGGAAAATTTTAGTTTTAGTTCATGAAATAAGTCAAAAATAAATTTTAAAATTTCATTTCATTTCTTTTTTCTGTTTTTGAAGACCAAGAAATAGTAGCTGCCATGTTATTACGTCATACGGCGTGTCAATTGAATAACTTTGTACTTTTATTATTTTCGTAACCAAAGTTATTTTTGCTTAAATAATATTTTGCATTCAGGAACAGCAAACCAACGATAAGTAGAACAATAACTATTTTTTAAAATTATAAACAATTGTCATATAAATATTAGCGCATTTTTCTCTGTAACGAACTGACGTCATACCCACAGAGTAATGTGACGTCCACTGCGTCCAGCGTTTTCATCAAATTACGCGTGTTCGAAAAGGTAAAATTGAAATGCATTTTTACGGCACTAATCGATTTAATAAAAATGTTGTGGTTTTTTTGTGTGCTTTATTAGCACTTTAGAATCTAATTAGGGCACTTTTCAAAAATGGGTGTAATACCATATTTTTCGACAATATGAAGTAATAATGGATTTCCTTAAAAATTATACAGACTGGAAATTATAGTGTGTGCACAATTAGAGTGCTGTTTTGAGCCGGGTCGACTAGCAATGCAGTAACTAATATCTAGAATTGATTTCTAATAATTTTACTACTAGGTTAGGATATAGGATACGTATTATTCCGATAGTGGGTCTGTTCCTGTGGTGATTCCCGAACCTCCCCAACAGCGAAGCTGTTAGCAAAACCTAGTAAAATTAAAATATCATACCTAACCAGTACCTACCTAATGCTGAAATATTTCAGAGGTGTTATGTTGTTGTCTAATAATTAAGAGACATTTTATAGTTTTGACTACTTTATATTTAATTAAATGTAACATTGGTTAAAGACATTAATTAGTACCGGGCGTGACATATAGAAGAAGGGAATGCTCGAGGCTCGTTGTCTATAAGCGGAAGCTATTAGAGATGCCCCACACATAATACAGATTATAATCAATTAGTAAGTAATTGGGTTGTACCAACATCTCCTCTTTTGAGTATTTAATTATTTAAAATGAACATATCCAAACTTGACTTAAAAGTAACTTACACAAATATAATTGAGTGTGTGGTACACAAGTAAACAATCAGCTTATCCACTAAATTTAATAGGACTTTTACTTTTATGCCTTATATAAAGAATAGGTATTTATACCAATAAACTTATGAACTAATAATAACAAAACTTTTTCTTTATCTATAAAGTACTAAGACCAATAAACTTATAAGCTAATTATAACAAGACTCTTACTGTTATTCTTTACTTATAATGTACTTAAAATCAAAATAAACTTATGGACTAATTTTAACAAAACTCTTACTGTTATTCTTTATTTATTAAGTTCTTAAAATCAATAAACTTATGGACTAATTTTAACAAAACTTTTTGGGTTTTCTTACTTCTCTTCCTGACCTAGTTCTATAGTTATTATTGGATGTGTTGTCTACCATCTGTCTTTCACCCATCTTCTTTTCCCTTTCCTTAGTGTTATCTGATGTGACATCATTGAATTGCATGTCGTTGTTGTCAAACTTGTGGCAACTTTCATTACATCTGAACCTAATTTGTATTCTGTTTCTTCTGTACTTATTACCTTTGTTGTCTTGTATTATGTATGATCTTTGACATTTTAATCTTTCTATTACAATAGCTGGGAGCCAGTCTGAATCAGGTTTTTTCTTAAAGTTTACATGATCTCCTGGTTGTAATATTGATAAGGGTTTTTTATTTATATCATAATAATATTTAGTTCGAGCACGGTCTTTTTCAAACCCAGTTTTATATTTACTGAAGGTAACTACTTTTGGTTTAAGTTTCTCACTACTAACCGGTATGTGCATTCTTAAATTTCTGGACATTAATAGTTGAGCTGGTGATGGAAAGTTAGCCTTTGGTGTGTTTCTATAGTGCAATAGTGCCATATATGGATCTGTGTTTGACTCTTGACATTTCTTTAATAGATTTTTCATAATTTTACCTGAACTTTCAGCTTGACCATTTGACTTTGGGTGATATGGGCTTGTTATGATATGCTCAATATCCCAACTATATAGGAATGACTTGAATTCTACTGAATTAAATGGGGGACCTCCATCTGACACTAATGACATTGGTATACCGTGACGAGCAAAAATTGATTTTAATAAAATTATTATGTTACTTGCTGTATGTTGACTGTTAATTATTGCAAGCTCTATGTATTTTGAATAATAATCTGTGACCACTAAATAATTTTTGTTATTAAAATGCATTAAGTCTATTCCAACTTGTTGCCATGGATATTTAGTGATACTATAACTTTGTAGAGGTTCTTGTTGATTATTTGCTTTAAATTTTGCACAAATGAGACATTGATCAACTATATTTTTTATATCTACTCCCATATTAGGCCAAAAGAGAATATTTCTAGCTAGACTTAGACATTTATTTATGCCTTGATGACCTTCATGCACTTTGTGTAACATTTCACTTTGCATAGACTTGGGAATGATCAACTTGTCGCCTTTAAATAGCAACTTGTTGATGACATGAATTTCTCCTTGGAAATTCCAATATGGTTTTAGCCATTGACAAACCTTATTTTTGTTAGTAGGCCATCCCTCTAAACAATATTCTTTTAATAATTGTAACTCACTGTCATTGTTAGTTGCTTGAATAATTTTGTCTTTGTATTCTTGGGTTATTGCTAAATTAGAAAATAAAGAATTGACATGACATTCCAGATCTGACTCATACCTTGGAATATAGTTTTCTTTTAAAGCAGCCCTAGATAATGTATCAGAAATGTACATCTCCTTACCAGGTACATGAATTACATTTAAATCATATGCTTGTAATGCAAGCATCATTCTCTGCAAACGTGCAGGTACATCATGAAGAGGTTTCTTAAATAGGTAGACTAATGGTTTGTGATCTGTATGCACTGTTACTCTGTTACCATAAACATATTGATGAAATTTTTCAGAACCAAATTGAATAGCTAGTAGTTCTTTCTCTATTTGTGCATACCTTTCCTGTGTTGGAGTTAAAGTTTTAGAACTATACGCTATGGGTTGCTTGTTTTGCATGAGCACTGCACCTAGTGCGGACTTAGATGAATCTACAGATAAAACCAGTTGCACTTTAGGGTTATAATGAGCTAAGACAGGTGTTTTTGTGATCTCTGCTTTTAGATTGTCAAGACATTTATTGCAATTTTCATCCCATACCCATGTTGAGCTTTTCTTTAATAGATTTCTTAATTGTTTAGTTTTCTCTGACAGGTTTTCTATAAAAGGTGATAAATAGTTAATCATGCCTAAGATTCTTTGCAAGTCTTTGACATTACTAGGGGTAGGCATGCTGACAATGGCTTTAACTTTTTCCTGGTCTACCTTTGCGCCATTTTTATTGAAGACATAACCTAGAAAACATACTTCTTGGACTGAAAATATGCATTTTGACTTATTTAGTTTTAAATTGGAATCTCTAGCTCTTTGCATGACTTTGAATAAACGTTGATTGTGAATTTCTTTAGTTTCTCCATACACTAAGATATCATCGACAAAAACTAAGACACCTTCTAAATCTGCGAACATATCAGTCATTATTCTTTGAAAAATTTCTGATGATGCATTTATACCATAAGGTAACCTTAAGTAACGATAACGACCAAATGGTGTTTGAAAAGTACACAGATCTGAACTGGCATTGTCGAGTTTTATCATCCAGAACCCAGAATATGCGTCTAGATGGGAAAAATAAGCAGCTCCTTTTAAAATTGACCTTATTTCATCTATAGTTTTAAGTGGATAGTGTTCCCTTATTATGTACTTGTTGAGATTACGTGGATCTAAACAAATTCTTAACTGACCTGACTTTTTCTTCGTTATGACAACAGAATTTACCCACTCAGTTGGTTTTGTGACTTTTTCTATGACTTCCATTTTTGACATGCGATCCAATTCTTCTTTGAGTTTATTATATAATCCAAATGGAACCTTTCTTGGGGGATCAATGCATGGAATGGCATCCCTTTGTAATTTTAGGTGACAGACAGGTGGTAGACAGCCAAGACCCTGAAATACATAATTAAATTTGGTAAATATTTGGTCATCGGTGAAATTTTCACTTTCAAGAGCAAATACTCTTTTTAACACACCTATCTGTACACAGGTAGGTAGACCTAAGACAGTCACACAATTAATATTTGCTATTAAAAATGTCATGACTTGTTTGTTATCATTGAAGTAACAATTTATGTGACATTGACCCAATATTGGTATTGATGAGCCATCGAACCCTTTGACATTAGCTTCTGTCTTGATTATGATTGATTTTGGCAATAATAATCTGTTAAATGTTGTTAATGACATGATATTTGTATCAGCTCCTGAATCTAATATGCATTTTACTTCTACATTATTGACAAATACACTAAGGTACCATGACTTTCCTGAATATTGTGTGTTTTTATTGAAATTTACCATACCAATAAAAAAGTTTTCATTGCTGGCGTCTGCCTGTTTTTCAGAATTCTGCTTTGACTCTAAGTTTCTGACATTATTTTTAGCAGTGAAACAATACTTTGCAAAATGACCTATACGTTTACATAAGTTACACTTAACTCCGGACACTGGACACTTGAATCTATGATGTTGACCACACCGACCGCAGGATTTGTTGCTGTCCTTACGTTGAATCTGTGGGCTTTGACTGCGCTGCCTGGCGAACGCTTGACTATTTTGGTTGGGAGTGCTCCTCCTGGTGCCCGTTGACATTGACTTTGACTTTGAGTTTGACTTTTGAATCTGAAGAATGTTTTCTGTATTTTGCATGTCTATTTTCTGTGCATTTTCTTGTGCCATGACGACGGTTTTAGCTAGTGAAATTGTTTTTTCTAACGATGGGTCTACTTCTTGTAATAATCTTTGACGCACATGTATTAGTTTTGGGCTTAAATTAGCTATGAAAATATCGCGAATCAGCGACTCCCGCAACGTCCCAAACTCGCATTTGTTGCTTATATTAGTTAGATCAGTCAAGAAAGTATCTATGTTTTCATCAGCCTTTTGAGCACGTGTAAAGAATGAATGTCGAATCATGGTTAAGTTCTTCAGCGGTTCGAAGTAGTTTTGAAATTTAATTTTTACTTGATCTATTGTAACTTTGTCCATGTCCATATTGAAAGAATTGTATATTTCTACGCCTTTCTCCCCAATTGAATGTAACAAAATGGCTATCTTTCGTTTTTCGGAGGCAGCTTCATAATTGGTAGCTACTAAAAATACCTCAAAACTTTGCCACCATTTCCTCCATTCTAAAGCATTATTTTGATTGATGCCTATTTGTAATCTGGGTATCTTGGTGAAATTTGCATAATTCTGTGAGCACGCGTCTTTACGTACCTCATTGTCTTCTTCATCATTCGACATTTTTTCAATCTTCATATAAAATCTTCATAGGTTTTTACTTCTGACACCATGTTATGTTGTTGTCTAATAATTAAGAGACATTTTATAGTTTTGACTACTTTATATTTAATTAAATGTAACATTGGTTAAAGACATTAATTAGTACCGGGCGTGACATATAGAAGAAGGGAATGCTCGAGGCTCGTTGTCTATAAGCGGAAGCTATTAGAGATGCCCCACACATAATACAGATTATAATCAATTAGTAAGTAATTGGGTTGTACCAACAAGAGGTTCTTTTTTTTTTGGGTGGGAAATCATCAAATAACTTCTCCCGCTCTGGGTGGAGCAGGAGGGCGTGTCAGACTTTTACTGACTAAAACCCACCCATGTTCCTTCATTAACCCGTATGCCAGGGGCTGTGGTGTCTCTTTCAAACAAACCCGCACCCCTGGCAGGCATCGGCCCTTACGTTCCCCATCATTTTTGTGCCGACATCTCTTTGAGGCGCGCGTGGAACACAACGCGCCGTCGACTTGGGCTTGGTCCTTACCGGACAGCGAGCTACCCATTACTCGCCGTCCGCAAGCTCATGCCTTCGGTGGCCGGGAATCGACCTGGGATTCCCGACGCCCAGGGCGTCTCCGTATCCTGCGGCGGCTAGGGTCGCGAGGGCGCATATGCTGCCTTTCCCTCACGTGCGCCGCCGCCCTCTTCGCGAGCATTACTGCTTCGCTGAAGGAGGTGACGGCTCCCCATGCCCTCTCGCTCCGTACCATGGCCTGGACCAGGGCCGGACGCGAGAGGTCGCCGCCGCCGATTGCCTCCACGAGGACACGGCGGTGCTCCGCCCAAGCCGGGCAGACCGCCACCGTGTGCTCCACCGTGTCCTCAGGGCGATCTTCGCAGTGGAAACACCCGGGCGTTTCCTCCCGCCCTATCCGAAACAGGAACCTCCAGAAACAACCGTGTCCGGTGAGCACCTGCGTCAGGCGGAAGATGAGGACACCATGCCGCCTCTCAAACCACTCCTCAAAGAGGGGACTTACCGCCGCAATCGTGGCGTGTCCAGCACTGGGTTGCGACAATCGCACTCTCCATGTCACCATGAGATCCCGCCGGAGCCCTGTCCGCTGTGCCACGATTTCCCGCGGCAGCGGAGTTACGCCCCGGCGTTTGGCCTCCTCGCGCCACTCCCACATTTGCGCGAGGACCTTTGCCTCCAGATCCCATGGCGGTAATCCGGCAAGGAGACCCGCCGCCTCGCCAGAGATCGTGCGATATCCTCGGATCATCCTGATCGCCATGACCCTATGGGACGCCCTCAACCTGCGAGCTAGTTGGCGCCTCAATGTAGGCGCCCACACCGGCGCCCCGTATAGGGCCATAGACCGCACGATCCCCGCGTAGAGCCTCCAGCAGGAGGCGTTTGGCCCCCCTAGATTAGGCAGGAGCCGCTTCAACGCAGACCCGTCCCGCTCCAGTCTGGGAGCCAAACGGCGGAAATGCTCCGCGAAGTTCCACCGGCTGTCGAGGACGAGTCCTAGGTACTTCATCGTCGACTTGACGCCGATGTGAACCCCTCCCACCGTTATCTGGGAACCCGTCGGTGGCGCATTCCGAGGACCATGAAACCACATGGCCTCGGACTTGTGCAAGGCCACCTCGAGTCCCAGTTGCCGGATCCTATCCACGATTGTCGCACCCCCGTGTGTCGCTAAGTCGGCCGCCGCCTGGTACGACCTCCCTTGCGCCAGGACCAGCGTGTCGTCAGCGTAGCAAACTACATTGACGCCGTCAGGGAGGTCGGCGCGCAGCACCCAGTCGTATCCGATGTCCCACAGATGCGGCCCCAGGACCGATCCCTGTGGGACACCGCACGACATCTCTCCCCGGTTCCACTCTCCGAGGTGACCGGGGTAGATGACGGCCCTGTCCGTCAAATAGGCCTCGACCACACGACAGAGGTAGGTCGGCATCCGTTGATACCGGAGTGCCTCCCTGATGCGACTCCAGGGCAGGGTGTTGAAGGCATTGGCGATGTCCAGAGACACCGCCAAGACGACCCCACCCCGGGCCACAGCATCTCCCGTCGTGAGGGCTCGCACGCGCATGACTGCATCCACCGTAGAACGCCCCCTGCGGAAACCAAACTGGCTCTCCGCCAAATCCGGCCCCACCCGCACCAGCCGCCCGACGAGGCGGTCTGCAAGTACTCTCTCAAAGAGCTTGCCCACCTCGTCGAGCAGCACGATGGGCCGGTAAGCGGACGGAGAGTCCGCTGGGCGCCCCGGCTTCTTAATGAGGACCAGTTTCCCCGTCTTCCAGCGGAGTGGAAACTGGCCCTCCTCCAGGCATGCGCTTAGGAGTCCTCTTAGTCGAGGCCCGAGAGCCTCCAAGGCCAGGACCCAGGCTTTTCCGGGCAAGCCGTCGGGTCCTGGGGCGGTATTCTTGGCATTTAGCCTACGTACCGCCACTCTCAGGTCTACCTCGGTCACTTCTGGAGAGCCGTCGTCGTCGTCGGTGTGGTCCGCATCGGGCACCGCAGGAGGCGGAGCCATGAGCAGGGGAGCGTGCTCCCCTCGCGAAGGGAACAGAGCGCTCACCACGTCCTGCACGAGCTGAGGCCGGAGACTGCGTCAGCGGGGGAGCCCACGGGCGGATTTTGTCCCGCACCGTTTTGTAGGGGCGTCCCCACGGGTCCCTGTTCAGAGTCTCCAGCGACTCCTTGCGGGCCAATATTTCAGGGGTGTAAGAGCTAAATCTGCAGCATTAACATAAATTGCAACGGCCAGGCAGTCTTGGCGTAGATAGACGGTTCAAGATTCTCCTCTCAAGATTTATATATTGCACAGTTTTGTACTGTTATAGGAATATATATTAATGTTCTTTGTAAACTTACTCATCGAAAGTTAAAAGGGAGTTGGGTTTACTTATAAAGACTTTAGTAGAACAATTCCTATGGAAAATTCATGGAAAACGTTCTACCAGAAATCTGTCAGCAGGAGCCCAAATTTTTTTATATTATAGCCTACGTTTAGAACACGATAGCTATCGATGTCTTTTTCGATGTTTCACACTTGGCCCAATAGCAAAAGCGGTGGTTATTAATACTAACCCCGCAAAAATCTTACACAACTTTTACTACACGATGTGTTTTGGGACGGAGCAGTAAGGACTTAAAGAACGTCAGAATTGACATTTTTCTTGCTGACTGTCGGTACCATTTTTCCAGAATCTGTAAATGCAGATGGCAATTAATCAAAAAGTTAAGAGCATTAGCCTAAGAAAGTTTCCCCGAAGCTAAGTAAAACGGTTATGGAATCTGTCCTTATTGGCCTGTCTAAAAAAATCCGGCCTGTATTTTAGAGAAATAAACCTAAAAGTATCTCTTTAATATAGCGTTTCACACATACCCATTCAGAAGAGTCTGTTTGCACCGCTCATCGATAAACATATAACACACAAGTGTATCTAAAGCGCTTTCATCGCTGCACTTTAATTTCCCCTTTCATCTGTTCTCACTCGTTTTACAAATTTACAAAGTTGGAATTATAAGAACAATCTATATAAATAAAAAGAATAGTCCTGTCTGACTGACTGACTCATCAACGCCCAGCCCAAACCCTTGGACCTAGAAAGCTGAAATTTTGCACAGAGGTTCTCTTTATCATATAGACAAGGAATGAGGATGATTTTTTTTAATACAACCCCTAAGGGAGTTAAATAGGGGATGAAACTTCTGCGCGGGCGAAGCCGCTGGCAAAAGCTAGTTTTGAAATAAATCACGGGGAACATAATAGTAACATTTGCGTTAGGTAATTACTTGTTCAATGAATAGTTAAGTCCTTGTGATTGCAATATTTTCCTTATTATTCACGCAATTACTTGTTTCAAGGCTATCCCCCTGTTTTATTATAAAAATGATCGACATCAAGATATTGCATCTAGTCGCCGAGCTTTCTTAGTAGTGTTTTTTTCTTAAACACTACAATGTGTAAAAAAAGGGGCTTGTGGCTAAGTAACAATAGCTGCGCGGGTCGATCGATCAGGTTAAGCTACGCTTGCCGCGGTTGGTCCGTGGATGGGTGACCATCTTTACATACCAAGACCCCTCCGTGCCTCGGAAAGCACGTTAAGCCATTGGTCCCGGCTGTCATTTGTGGATCTTTGACAGTCGTTACGAGTCGTCAGAAGCCCGAAAGTCTGACAACCAGTCTTACCAAGGGGTATCGTATTACCCAGTAACTGGGTTGTGGAGGTCAGATAGGCAGTCGCTCCATGTAAAATACTGGTATTCAGCTGCATCCGGTTAGACTGGAAGCCAACCCCAACATAGTTGGGAAAAGGCTAGGCAGATGATGATGATGATGACTACAATGTGTCAAAACTTATCTTGTAATCTCGTCGTTATTACAAAGAGTTTTATACCGATGACTCAAAAGAGCATTGTTGGGACTTTTCTAATCTATATTTTAACATCCGCTACACTTATAAAAATCCACTTCTTTTATTATTTTCTAAAGCGGTGATAAAAATAGGTCGGACTGAAGTTTGGAGCAAATACGGACTTACGAAAACTAAGTTACACTCTTACTTAGTTACTTTCTCAAACGTAGTTTATTAAAAATCCGAAATTCTAGCAAAGGACCAAACACTTTAACGTGTTCATCCACCCACACACTTATGTTCCAGTGAAATTTTTCTCCTCAAAATATATTAATAACGACATTAGTTATGACGTGCGACCATTATATTTAAATCACTTCGTCTCTCTTCGAAATATTGCGCCCACATGTTCAGAAAGATGAACTTTACATTAAGTACGGACCAAAATAGCCCAAAGCTAACAAGAAATTTCTCCAGCCTAGGTAGGCGCCAGGTGAGCTAAACTGTCAACAATTTAACTTTGGCGACGGACTTTTTATATACAATAGGGTAGTGGTTTGAGTATTTGTTTTTTCTTCTTCTTTGGCAATTGAGCCGTCTACGTTATAACACGTGCATTTCTGAAATGAAATGAAATGTTTGTTTGTGTATTAGATCTTATTATAACACTTCACACAACTTAAATCACATACACGTCATTATTTTGTTGGACAATATTTAAAAAAACTGGATGGTGCCGGCATTTTAAAGCATTCAAAATTTGGACAAGCGGTAACGGCTCAACAAATAGAAAACACGGTTCAGAGTTTTAGGGTTTGTAAACCCCAGTTTAGCCACTTAAATTGATTGCTAATTCAAGACCTATAATTTTAAATAGGTTCAATGCTTGTAACAGTAAACCATCAATGTTGCGATACTAAAACGTAGTGCACCGTAAAAAAAATGGCATCCGCCATGTTACATTTTGATCTCAATATTGGTTTCAGCACCCTTGAAAACGATGAAAACGACACTCATGACGAAGAATTAACATTTTTGCAGCCATTTCATAATTGTTTCATCGCCACTTCTCTTAAAACGGTGAAGATCATGAGGAAACCGGCATTTCTTAGAACCAAAAACTAGAAGACTTGTGACGTCTACCAAACGGCACTAGGCCCGCGTGGTGGATTATAGCCCACTCCCTCTCACCAAGAGGCCTGTGTCCCAGCAGTGGGAACGTTTTAGGCTAACGATGAATAACACCCATAAGATTTATGACGTAAGCTATTGACGGCATCAAAGACGGCTCATGAAGGCCGTCAACAACCAGCCACTTGCCACTCGTAAGCAATTTTAATCCATTTACAATAGTTCAAGTTCGGTAAGGTTAAGGTATAGTCTATGGTTGTCACGTAGGTTGACATTTGAGAACCATAGACATTACGAGATCTGTCTTAGATATTTTCCGGTTAGAAATGCTTTTGGGAGAATTATGGTTTGCTACCATGATGGACGGATCTACCATAATTGTTCGTTCTTCCTCTTCTTGTTTTCTTTCTTCATAAGAAACTGTTGGAAAATCAACAGTTTCTTAAATTACCTACAAAGCGTTACATTTGATTTAGGATAAACTTACATACTCAGCCTATAACCTTCCCACTGCTGGGACACAGGCCTCCTCTCAGTGAGAGGGAGTGGGCCGTAATCCACCACGCGGGCCCAGTGCGGGTTGGTAGATGTCCCATGTCTTCGATTTTTTTGTTCTAGGACATGCCGGTTTCCTCACGATGTTTTCCTTCACCGTTTGAGAGCAGTGGTGATGAAATTATTTATACAAAGTAATGCGCCTGGCTGGGTTCGAACGCACGACCTACAACTCGTAAGTCGCAGCCGTTACCACTGGGCCATCACTGCTCTCGGATGGAGGATAAACTTATGTAAAGTTTATCCTAAATTAAATGTTTGGTGGGTATTAAGATTAATTTGTTTCTAATCTGTTTACCTGTAGAAAATGAAAACAAATGGTTTGATGCGAGCCGCTTGTTAGGTATATACTTTGCCATGAACGACTACTTTTATCGACAGCAACTCAATAACCTTCATTTTTATTCAGTTTTCATAAATGGTCTTTCACTTATCGTCAGATGGCCATATCGTATTGTTGTCACGCACATACATGAAGGTGCTTGTCTATATTTTCTTTTTTCAGGCTCGTCCTTTCTACCATCGCTTCCCGTTAACGCTACCCATTGTACTCAGTACGCACTCAACCCTCATCACTTTACATTTTACATAATATCCAAAGAACATTGTCTCCTCAATATATACGCTCGTAAATGTCAAACGTCGGTGTTGCCAGTTATTTGATGCCAATCAATAAGGAAACTAGAGCTATTTTCTAATAGTTGTTTATCATTCGTTTTCTATTTGAAGCAGGTTCGCACAATGCACGAGAGAAATGAAAGTTACGCTATTCAAAGCTTATTGCCAATCCGTTTATTCAAGCGGCATGTGGGTGAGATATACGCAGCGAGCCTACAGAGCCTTGCGCACGCAGTACAATAATGCGTTCAGGAGGTTGTTGAGCCTGCCGTGGCGGTACAGCGCGTCTGGCATGTTTGCTGAGTCACGCACTGATGGTGTTGATGGCCATCATGCGCAAAAAAGCACCTTCCCGGCTAGCCCGTACACGGGATAGCAACAATGGCATTCTGAACGAAATAGCTGTACGTTGTCTGTCCCATTCAAAATCAGTGGGTCATGTGTTGTGTGGGTGGCCACCAGTCACGGCAAGTAAACTTGTAGCTTGTTAATTAAATGTGTATTAGGTCAAGGTTTGTAAGGGCCTATGCCACCCGAAATAAAATTTTATATTATTTTTATTGAAAGTGGTTTAGAGGATACCACCCCTGCTTCGCTCAGCCTTTACGATATGAGAGAACTTCGAGATTTCTTTATCAAATGTAGGTTTAGTATTAATGTAGGCACTACACAAATAAATCTTCCGAAATAAATTGCCTAAATGATGCGAAGGTGAAAACCGCATCAAAATTCGTTGTGTAGTTTAGAGGCACAACGCTGTCATACAGACAGACACGAAAAGTGACTTTAATTTATAATATGTAGTAGTATAGATGGCACGTGTAGTTAGGGGGTGGGCCATACAAACGTGATTTGAAAGCAATTTAATACAATGCTCCACGAACAGATAATAATAATATAATACACGTGCAATTAATGGCGAGCCTGTTCGCAAATACCCAACTAAAATTCATTGATATTCATTATACATACATCGACATGTCAATTTTGATTAGCATTCATTCACTTTCTAGGCCTCAAGTCTGCTATTACAATAGTGTCAGAATGGTCTATCATTGATTGGAGGCCAGATCAATCAGGTACGCTGGGCCGGGGCTTATTCAGAGTCACACAGGTTGGAGTGCGGGGTGAGGCAGAGGGGTTGAGCTCGCCCACGCTCTTCAATCTGTATGTCAATGCGCTGGTCGAGGCGCTCAGCAGAGAGCGTGCCGGCTGTTACATTGACGGAGTATGTAGGAACAACATTAGTTATGCCGATGATATGGTATTGCTGAGTGCGTCGGTTTGTGGCCTTAGGAGATTGGTGACAATCTGTGAGGTGTATGCGTCAAGTCATGGATTAGTCTACAACGTCACTAAAAGTGAAGTCATGGTATTTGGTGTCAGCGCTCGTTGTACCGGTACTATACCTCCGGTCAAGTTAAATGGAGTATCGCTTATAAGGGTGATGATGATGATGATGATGGGACTCCCTTTTCCGCACGTAGACTCCCATTCGGTCCGTTGTGCGTGGGGATTCTGGCTAACATAGCCAGCCTAGCTCCGCCCAAAAGCACAGAAGCTTCCTGGGAGCTTCACAGGCTTCGCGGAGCGACCTCACTGTTCCGAGGATTTCTACACGTTGAGAAGCCACGGCCTCGCATTCCAGGATGACGTGGGCGGCTGATTCCTCGGCGTCAAGGCAGCCCCTGCAAAGCGGGCTGTCTGTGGCGCCTATGTTAAAAAGGTGTTTGTTAAGTGTGTTATGGCCCGTAATTGTTCCTATTATTATTCTAAGGTTATTTCTACTCAGGCTGAGAAGTTTTTTGGTTAATCGCGGGTGTACAATCGGTAAAGCCAATTTTGACTGTCTACAGTCTGTTGCCCGTGACCATCTGTTGTTATGGAGTTTGGTCGACCGGCTTATAAGGGTATACAAGGTGAAATACTTAGGACATAAATTTTGACCGCTGACCTCAAAGATAATGACGATATTGAAAGAGAAAGAAGGGCGCTGTCGGTGAGAGTTAATATGATCGCTCGCAGGTTTGCACGTTGTTCTGGAGATGTAAAAAAGATCTTATTTCGTGCATTTTGCACCTCATTTTACACGTGCAGCCTGTGGGTGGATTACACTCAAAAATCGTACAGCGCCCTTCGTATTCAATATAATAATGCGTTCCGGGTGCTGATGGGGCAGTTCCGCTTCTGTAGCGCATCAGAGATGTTTGCTGAAGCACGGATGGATTGCTTCTACGCTACGATGCGAAAAAGATGCGCTTCCCTGGTGCGCCGGGTACGGGCCAGCCCCAACATTATACTGCGGTGTATCGCGAGCAGACTGGACTGCTTGTGTGTGAATCGCTGCTGTAAACTCTCCACTTCGGTGTTGAGCTTGTAGCAGGGATTCGCATTGTAACTATAATGGCAGTGTAGGTTTAGTGTGTAGGTTACGTTTACTAACATAGGGTTAAGAAATATTGTTACTAACACATTTGAGTCATTTGTTACTTGTTTTCTTTAAATATAAATAAATAATTGTTGATTTTGACAAGTTTGGTAATCTACTAATATAATGGCGTAATTATGATTTTCCAATGGTCAGCCACTGACACCCCATTGAAAGAAATGGCATTTATGGGTAATCTCGTACATAATGACAAAAGAATGACTGACTTACGCGGTAATCTGCTAAATTTTTGACAGTTCCACACAAACTCTTGTTTTAAACAAAAATCTAATTTAAACACTGAAATGTAAATAAATATCTATCAAAACACCGGCCGCTAGAAATAAAAACAGATAAACGTCTCAGTAAGCTGTAATATCACATTTGACTTTGACAGATAAACAGGTAAAATATTATTGAGTTGTGAGTTTTTTGCTATTTACGAACTTCCTACTACTTCAGATTGCTTATAAACACTAATAAATAATATGTAAAGTTATATATAAATGAAATTTGGCATTATTATATGTTCAAATTAAGTAGTAGTTTTTCGAAAATCATATCTACTAACAGGTTTTATAATAATGGCAATACGACAATGCCATTATAGGTAACACCATTCTATTACGAGACCATTGACCGATCACTGATCGACCATTATGAATTTAGCAGATTACGAACTTTTAGCAAAATGACAATGGAATCGTGTTGGAATGACGAATTTATAAAAATAGTAGACTAAGGCCTCTCGTCTATTGAGTCGAGTAGATTTCTACATCTACAATCGACATCAAAAATACTACCGACGAAACATTTCTGAAATTAATGAGTGATTGCTTTGAAATGTCTCAAATTAACTCCTGAATAGGAAGTTCTCTCTCTTGATTAATTAATTGAATGTCTTCTTAATATTGAAATATTAATGATCCTACTAACGAATATTTATAAATGTGAAATTTTGTGAAGATGTTTGGTTGTTTGTTACTCAATCAAGCAAAAACGGCTGAGCGGATTTAGGACATAGAAAGATTATAACCTAGATTAACACATAGGATATTTTTATCCTGTTCCCGTGGAATAATTTCCGACCTCCACGCAGGCGAAGCCACGGGCGGAAGTAATAATTAATAACCTGCGACTGCCTCGTCTGTCTAGTGGTCGTAAGCGCTACTTCTGAACATGAGGTCCTGGGTTCGATTACCAGGTCGGGCAAAGTATTATTAGGTTATTCTATCTGTAATTTCTCATTAGCAGCTCGAAGTCTGAATTTGTGTCCGGTTGATGGCAATAGGCCTGCCCCTATTACATGGGACTTAAACATAACCTGGTGAAATCGGGGTGTACACCTCTGTCCAACCCTTCGGGAAAATAAGGTGTAATGGTGTATAATAAACAATGTTGGATATGCCAGATCCTTAAAACCCTATTTAGAATTGTTTATTATTATTTTTACATTGTTCTCACATATAGAAGCAACAAGAATAATGTTCCCAAGATTTTGTATTAGCTAACTTGATTTAAAACATTGTCCTTGGAGTTTCTTGCCCGTTCTTCTCCATAGAGATCTACGTTTTGGAGCTTCAACTTTCCAACTGATCGGCTTTTTGACAATTCAAAAGTGCCTGTAAATGGTTTAATTGTAATAAATACTTTGAGTTTGAGTTTGAGTTTGCCTTATCACAAAATTTTCTTTTAAATGGCAGAGTAAATTAAGTTTTCTTACTGATTAGTAGGTACAGTAACTACTACAGTACTAGCCTCTTATCGTCCTCCTGCAGAGCAAAGGTCTCTGCTCGTGGTCATCATCATCATCATCATCATCATCAGCCGAAAGACGTTCACTGCTGGACATAGGCCTCCCCCAGGCTCCTTCACTTCGACCGGTCTTGTGTCATCGGCCCACCTCTGCCATACTGTCATACAAAGAAGGCACAAACATTGATAACAATGCTTGCACCAACGTGTTGGCCAAAAGCGGCCAAGTGCGGGTCGGACTCACACACGAAGGGTTCCGTACCATCAACATTACAACAATCCGCCTATAATGTTCTCACTGCTGGGACACAGGCCTCCTCTATAAGAGAAGGAGTGGGCCATAATCCACCACACAGGCCCAGTGTGGGTTGCTGGATGTCATTTGTCTTCGAATTTTTCGTTCCAGAACATGCTGGTTTCCTCAGTATATTTTCTTTCACCGTTTTGAGAGCAGTAGTGATGAGATAGAATGCACAAATTAAGGGCCTGCCTAGGTTCGAACTCACGATCCGTATTATTCGTTGTTACAGCGGCCATAGGCCGCTCTGTGAAAATGATAAGTATATATAAACGTTTATTGGGAATAAAAAACACACATACAAAGACAAAAAAAATTAAACGATGATAGCTGCAAAAGTTAAAACTGTGGCGCAGCTACCAACGCCCGACTCCTAGTGAGAGGGCAGGTTGTTCCAAGACTAATACATAACAAAGGTATTTAAACAAGAATATAAGGAAAAAACGAAAATATAAAAGTGTCTTCCTATTACGGAAAAAAAAATACGACCCTTTAACAGACGCACGGGCAACGAAGCCGTGGTACTAGGGTCCCGTTGGCACTCGTAGGATATGGAACCCTAAAAGATAAAACATATTTTCTCACAAACGAGATTATGGAGAAGTAATGGACAATAAAGATGGCGAACAAAAGGTTTCTTTTGTATATAATACGGTGGGAACAACAAAACATTTCGAAAGCATTTCCTTCGATGGAATGATATCAGAAACTGCAAATAAATCTTATTTCTCAGCAGAATATGGAGTTTGCTGAGTTCTTTTGAGCGTAAATCTTGAAAGCATGCACAAGTTCGTGTTTCTTGTATTTCTCTTTTCTCAGATATGGATGCAGGCTATGAGCTTCAACATTCAGCATTTAAGTATGAAGTTTAAAGGTGCAAACTTCATAAAGTAATCCGGGAGCAACCATACTTTATTTTTCATTTTTATTATTTACTAGCTGTGCCCGCGACTTCGCGTTCGCGTGCATGTCGGAAAACAATAATGTGTCGCTTTGACGGTGTAGGTACCACTCCTCCGATCTTCCGATCTATCCTGGTAGGAATCTACCACAGCTTTCCATTACTTTTGGCGTTCACGCTAAACGGTACGCCAAAATGTATGGGAATGACATTACCTGCGGAAAGGACACGGTAATGTCATTCCCATATATTCTGGCGTAGAGTTTAGCGTGAACGTTAACAGAAAGGTGTTTTGTCTAGGCCTGCAGGCGTCTTTAGGGGTTATAATGATATTGCGACGAAGTCTCACTCAGATTTTTAAGAATAAATATAGATCAAAGCGCCTGGTCGAGGCTCATTTTATAATAAATGTGCACCTGCCGTAGGTACAGTAAAAGCTCTTTATTCGCGAGGTATACGTTCCGTAAAATACCTACCGCGAATACAGAAACCGTGACTATGGAATGGTAATTTATATGGGATTATAGGGGATACGTTCCTAAGTGACAAAAAAAAAACAATTTAATTGAAGTTTTTGACCTTATTGATTAATTGTATGAGCGTGATATGGATGCAAGCGACTCTCCAAGGCGTAAACGATCAAGCATTTCTATGCGTTAAACAGATTTTTTCGCGTCGAAAATCGTTTTTAAGTAAAAAAAAAATTTCAACATTTTGCAATAAATGGAAAGATGAAACAATAGGTAAAACACGCAAAGCGGCTCGTACCAAAGGATGGAATGTCTATTAAGTCGCAGCATTTATAAATGTGGGGGAGGCCTATGTCCAGCAGTGGACGTCTTTCAGCTGAAATGATGATGATGATGATATATAAATATACTTTATGGTGATGAGGTTGGTTTCATTATGTTTGTTTACATTCTCAAAAAAGTCGGTTGTTATTTTTTTGAAAAAAGTTTTTATTTTTCACTTTTTTGTTACCTACCATACACCAATTCGAAATTTCATCATCCTTTGGGTCAAAACAATGCATACTTATTTATGTGATAGCAACATTCGCGGTTGATTTGCTGTAATTTTTTGAAGAGTTCCGTTGTCTGTTTCCGAAACGCATCATCAGATCTATGTGCAGGGCCCAATCTAAGGGGGGGCAAGCCGGGCAAATGCTCAGAGCGGCAAAAATGAGTGGCGGCAAAATGTATACTTACAAACATACCTACTCTCATGAATTTTTGTATACTTGTTCAGAAGCCGTAGTAGACTAACGTACCTATGTGAATATTATATAGTTAAAAGAATATCACATAATTATGGTCATACCATCTTTGATGGTGTTAGTGCAAAGGGCGGCGAATGTTATTTTTGCCCGGAGCGGCTAAATAGCTAGATCGGGCCCTGCCTATATGAAATTTCAATGGGACCATTTCGGAGTAAACCCCTTTCGAAAAAAAAAAGAATTTTGCAAATCCGTCTATATACGACGGAGTTATGCCTGAACATACATTAAAAATATAAACATGTCGAATTGATAACCTCCTTCTTTTTGAAGTCGGTTAAAAACACCGACCGCGGCGAAGGCGGCTATTGTAGATGTCAAAGGCCGAACCAATACAGCGGCGATATCATTTGACAATGTACTTTAGGAGAAGTTGTAATAAGGTCTATTTCACTTTTTTATAGTCCATCTGACGACGCGTTTACAAAGGATATTGGGTTGGATACCTATTGGAATCCTTTTTGTTATTTGTTAATATGTATGTACCGATGTACCGATTAGACCCGCAAATTAATAAATCTTTAGCCGCGGATATAGGAATTGGGTCGCATTTTTTTTTATCTCGGCCCGTACAGGCGCGTGTCTTTTAGCTTTGTTTATCAAACGTTGACCACTGAATAAAACCACAGCAGTGCTCTGCACGGACTGCGATAGGCCTCGACAGCTAGCAGTGCAGTAACACCTGACGCCACCTGTCAGTTAACGGCCCGTGGGACCTTTGCGTTATCACGATGAAGAAAGATCACGCTGTAAAGGTGGATACTGACCGGCGTCACGGGTCAAAATGCACCTAATATGTTACCAAGCAAGTATTCGTGCAGTCAGTAGTACCTACGGCAAAACATGCGAGCGAGCAACACTGATTTTAGCACACGGCGTAAAGACATGCTCGCTGCGAATGTTACCATTACCTACGCCCCGTAACGTCGGTCATTATCCACATTAAAAGCGCTGTTGAAAAAAAAAACAAACCAGGCAAAAAAAACTATTTAATTGTATAGCACGGGTTTTCTATGAACATAGTAAGTACGATGTTGTTGCTACGTAGTGCCATACCGCGCGCGCCCCCACCTCTCTCCCCGCTGCTGACGCAGGCAGCAGGAAGAGAGAGAGCCCGATCCCGAGGATAATGGACGTAACAGAGCGATCCTCCGCGACTCTCAGTTGCGATGCCTTTTTATTGTAAATTGTAATCAAAAATGTTTCAGTGTTTCTTTTGTTCAGCCATACATTTATTTGTGGACCAATAAATAATTATATTTAAAGAAGCGACTTTAAAATTGTCAATACTTTACTATTGTGATTTCTATTGTTCCTGTGTAGGTAATGTATCCTTTGTTGGAGATGCCAAAAATGGGTAAATAAATACATTTTCAAACTTGTTTTAACTAAGAAAATGCTTCTCTGTAAGCGATGTTGCTCGGAAGAGCATCGACATAACTACAGTTGCCCGTGTGAAAACCTATCTATTTACTCAAATCCACCAGTAGTTATGGTCGCAATTTTGGATTTTTTTTCCTGACTTTCACCATCCGACCTCGCTTGAACCCCTCCCCACCTCGAAAACTAACATCACGAAAATTAGCACATAGGTGAGTATTTACAACTCTTTACTCCCAAAACTCCCATTATTTGAATCGAGTAATGCTGTAAACACGCATTTAAATTTAACATTATCAAATTTCGCGCGAAATCAAGTTGTCTTTGCATGTTTGCTATTCAAACCTAGATGGCGTTACTGACGCTAGAGATTAAGAATTTCTATGGAGATGTTCCTCTAGCCGCTCCAATTTTGCTATATTATGCTAGATGGCGCTACTAAGACTTTTATCACAATTAGAAATGAGATTTATTCCCCTCTATTTGTATTAATTTGATTGATAAAACTAATAAATATTTATCTAACATTGCATTCTAGGTATATGACTCAGAACACCACGTCAGTTAATATTATCACAACTTTTTATTTGAAATTCTTTTAGCTTTTTTGATTCGTGGGAATCAACCACCAACGGAAAGCGATTTTAGTAATCAGTATCATTACTTTTTGAAATAACACAGACACAGTAAGTAACTTAAATGAGAATAACGTGTTAATATTAAGTATTCGTTAGTACCGTTTCACGCCAATAGATGTCGCTAAGTGTTTCAACATTACGAAAATAAATTCTTCTTGAACACTTTAAATTATTTAGATAGGTTGACCGAAGCGATTGCGATGAAACAAAGACTAATATAAACTCTGAGTTATAAACAATATTTGAGTATGAAAGATAACCATATTAGTTTCGTTCTTTTGACGTGATACTTGATCTATTCAACATAGAAACTGAAAAACCGAGCTACAGACAAAAATTTTGATAAGGGTTAAAATGTCATCTGTTGATTATCCCTTACCACCCCAAGCAATTATTTTCGAAATATTTTAAATGTACAGAAAAAGTTCCTTTACAGATTTATTATATGTATTCAGTATCATTACTTTTTGAAATAACACAGACACAGTAAGTAACTTAAATGAGAATGACGTGTTAATATTAAGTATTCGTTAGTACCGTTTCACGCCAATAGATGTCGCTAAGTGTTTCAACATTACGAAAATAAATTCTTCTTGAACACTTTAAATTATTTAGATAGGTTGACCGAAGCGATTGCGATGAAACAAAGACTAATATAAACTCTGAGTTATAAACAATATTTGAGTATGAAAGATAACCATATTAGTTTCGTTCTTTTGACGTGATACTTGATCTATTCAACATAGAAACTGAAAAACCGAGCTACAGACAAAAATTTTGATAAGGGTTAAAATGTCATCTGTTGATTATCCCTTACCACCCCAAGCAATTATTTTCGAAATATTTTAAATGTACAGAAAAAGTTCCTTTACAGATTTATTATATGTATAGATATAGATATAGATATAGATATAGAAGAATAGATATAGATTACTTATAATTTTTTCTTATATTTAAGTATTATAAAGATTGAGTCTTTACCATAGCAAATAGCTGCCATAATCTTTCAAAATAAAAACTATTTCCTGTGTAGTTATGATCTTCATTAATAAATTAAAACCAAAAAAAAATAAGTCATTTATTCAAACTAGGCTGAGAATCAGCACTTTTTGAACGTCAAAACTACATAAGACAGTCCTCCAAAACGACCGCCGTTCACCATTTCCTAGTCCTTTAACTGGGAAGAAGAAGTGGTGCTAAAGATATCCCTTGCCACCAATACAACACTTGATACCTTTTTGTGCCTAGCCAATAGGCAAGGTTAACATAATAACATCCTTGAAGACACGGTGGAGCATACGGTGGAGGTCTGCCCGGCTTGGAAGGAGCACCGCCACATCCTCGTGGAGACAATCGGTGGCGGCGATCTCTCGCGTCCGGCCCTGGTCCATGCCATGGTACGGAGCGAGAGTGCATGGGTAATCGCCACCTCCTTCTGAAAAGCAGTGATGCTCGCGACGAGGGAGGCGGCGCACGTAGGGATAGGCAGTATATGCGCCTTAGTCACCGCAGGAGACGCCCTGGACGTCGGGATTCCCAGGCTGATTCCCGGCCACCGTGGGCTTGCGGATGGCGAGTAGGTAATGGGTATCGCGATGGTCTGACCAAGTAAAAGAAGCTACATCCTCAAGTAAATTTCAGCAGGTGTTGACGGCAACTTTGGACCGGGGTCGTGGAGGTAGATTGTTCACACATTATTCGGGGTCCAGTGTCCACGATCCTTAAGAATTAGGGACTGATTGAAGAAGACCTAACTACCTAATAGTACACGTACATCACCTATAACGTCTAAGTTCCATATCATCATCATTTCAGCCGAAAGACTTCCACTGCTAGACATAGGCCTCCCCCAAGCTCCACCACTTCGACCGGTTCTGTGCTTCCCGCATCCAGCGGACTCCTGCGGCCCTCACAAGGTCATCCATCCAAGGTCCACCTTGTGAGGGTCAAGTAATAACAGGGGAAATTTATTGCCATCAACCGGGCAAAAATTCAAACTCCGGGCTTTTAGTGAGAAATTCCTCATAGAAAAACCAATAATATAATGGGCAATAGCCAATAGGTATTTGGAATAAAATAATAAGGAACAAATAGGAGTGCCCAGTAGTTTTGACAGATTACAGATTAAATACTTCAACTACTGCGCTCAAAACTGTGAATGAAAATATCATTAGAAGTCTTAAAACCAAAAAATTCAGACATGTGTCTTCCAGCAATCCGCACTGGGCCCGCGTGGTGGAATGCCACCAACTCCCTCTCCCAGAGAGGAGGCCTGTGTCCCAGCAGTGCGAATAAATGATAAATGATAAATGATAAATGATTTTATTTCTGTAAGTAGGTTTGTACAAACACTTTTACACGTCAATCATATTTTTTTAAACTAGATGAGGTCGGCGTTTCCTATCTGACTACTCTGAGAAGAAAGGCCGAAACAAACTCAGAGGTCACAGTCTCTTTTAAAGTCCAGACATAATCTTGGTCAGATCATGTGAAGACCATGTGGATTGGTGTCTGAAATGGTCTTTTGAGGAAAGAACCACACAGGTTGAGTGGACCTGTCCATTCAGTGCACGCATGTATCAGTAATCATACGGCTCAACTCAGAACTTGAGGAGCTCAACGATTTGACGAACAATACCAAAGAAAGGACATTTGGGTAGGCCGCATAAAGTACTCAAACTGCCAGATTAACATTAAAAACGAACTGAGAAAGAGACGAAACACGAAAACAAAAATACCACATAGTCCTCACATTCACAATAATTAAAGCAAAAATAATATTATACTTCTCAAAGTAAATATTCATGTCAAAGTGTATATTATAATAATCAAATGTCAAAGTGTAAATAATAATAATCAAATGTCAAAGAGCAAAACAAAGAAAAAACAACATTCAGTATACAAAATTGGAGCAGGTCAATCCCAAGCTTTTTTGTCCTCAATATAATCTTTAACGGTATAAAAGGCTTTCAGGCACAACTTACGTTTGATGAATGATTTAAATTTATTGAGACTTAGATCTTGAACATGGCTTGGAAGTTTATTATAAAAGCGTATACATTGACATCTGAATGACCCACCTATTTTCTTGAGCCTTGTTGATGGTACAACAAATTTGTGTTTGTTCCTAGTATTTATACTATGGATATCACTGTATTTTTTAAACAATTTAATATTTTTATGAGCATATAAAAGATTTTCATAAATATACTGTGAAGGCACAGTCATTACATTTATCTCCTTAAATCTATCTCTGAGAGAGTGTCTCGGACGTAGCTCGTCAGCACTTTTGGAAGCGGTGGTCAACAGAGTACGTGACGGAGCTCCAGCAGCGCACGAAGTGGAAGGTGCGGTGCCGAGAACTAAAGATAGACGACTTAGTCCTAATCAAGGATGATAGGACTCCTCCACTATGCTGGCGCCTTGGAAGAGTTTCGAAATTGTTTCCCGGCACTGATGGTGTGCCACGAGTCGCCGACGTATCTACTTCACAAGGCACCATACGGAGAGCCATCAACAGATTGTGTCTGCTGCCTTCACCAGATCACACGGACACAGTATCTTGAAAGCTTCATAAATATCTTTCAAGGCCCCCGAGGATGTCTACGACACATTTGCTCAGCAGTCTTCATTCAATACTTTCATTCAAATTACTTTCATTCTTATATTCATTTCCGCATTCATTACTTCACTCGTTCAAATCTCTCATCTCAAAAACCTCCTCTAAGCGTTACATATAAAAATCAACGAAATATTGTAAAAACCTAAGTAAACGAATATCAAGAAATCTTTGTTTAATTTATCATAAACAAAAGTGGCGACCGTGACAGGACCTGCAATCATAGGATCGAAGCTAAACAGCCACTCAGATTGTGCGTGTCAAGGGCACTTGAAGGACATCGGCGACACCGGACGAAATCTACCAGTACCAACGGAAGGCCGTGTTGAGAATCCAAGATCGCCGTGCCTGTGGACTGGCATCCTACTTCTACCCGGATCGAGCAACCTTACCTTCGCCAAGCCATTCTGGAAACTTTGCTGGGACTACAGAACTCCGATCGAGCAAGGTCCGCCCTTAGAACGAGTCAGAGGAATCACTACCTACCTACCTACGTGCTCCTGCCTACAAAGGGACTGCTGAGATTAGCTGCCTACCTATTTAAAGTGAGCTCGTTCCATCTTACTAACATACCTATTGTGTTATCCCATAGTCTGTGCATTTAGCGGATTTAGTTTCTCGAAGTCAAGTGAAGTTCCTACTTTCTATTTGTGTCTATTGTGCCTAGCCATAACTATCTTCGAAAGAGGCCTAAATAGGATAGGCAAAGCACAAATTAGCCTAATCAATTTCACATATAGACTTACCGCCATCTTAAATTAATGCACATATAACTACAACAGTTCAATCTGTTACCGTTACTCAAACCAAGCATTTTTATAAAACTATTCCACTATTATCGATTCTTTATCCCTTTTATCACTCAATTCAACTTGTATATCACTTACATAGTAAATACTTCCCGAGTTTAACTGCAAACTTACGAACCATCGTTGTTTCGTCATACGAGTATTTAGTTGTTGTTATCAGTTAACTAAGGCGCACAGAATTGATCTATTCCAGTGATCGTGGTTGTGACTTATGACACGGCATCGCTTGCGCATCGCTGCTACCTGACTGCCGGCGCGTCCCACGTGCATAGCTCACCGCTGTATGCAGTCTACGTGAGCCGCGAGCATCAGCTGATCAACAAAGCGAGGAGCGTATCGTATGCTATACATCTATTTTATCTGCTATACATCTGTTTGTGTTGGTTCATTACGAGTTTACTACAATGACCGAAAAGTTAAAGGAACTAATAAGCAAACGCGGTTCTATTAGAGGACGCGTAACGAAATTTAAGTCAAATCTCGATAATTTAGCTTTATTAGAATCCATTCCAGAATTAGAAATAAGTAAACTCGCATTGAAACTACCAAAATTTGAGGCATTGTTCATCGAATTCGATGAGGTGCAGAATCTGATAGAAATTAATAACGATAATCAAAGTAGCGAGTTAACTACTAGAGATTTAATAGAAAGCGATTTCTACCATTGTATCGCGTTGGTTCAAAATCTTATTAAGAAAAATTCAATAGTTCAGGATGATGAGGATAATTCTCAAAACAAATCTTCTATGGCTACTTGTCGTCACAACGATCATAGTTGTAATGCGTTAGGTTTTAAACTACCGGTGATTAAAATTCCAAACTTCGACGGTACGTATTTTAAGTGGTTGGAATTTAAGGAAACATTTGTTTCGCTAGTTCATAGTAACGATAAAATCGAAAGTATTCATAAATATCATTATTTACAATCATATCTTGACGGAGAAGCTGCTCGGGTGATTGCTAATTTGGAGGTTTCTCGTAATAATTATTCCGAAGCATGGAAACTTTTATGCGAACGTTACGACAATAAGCGTCAATTGATAAATAACCATCTTAAGTCTTTGTTCAACATTAATTCCGTTCAAGAAAATGATAAGTCCTTGAGATATGTTATTGACCACGTCACTAAAAATTTACGTGCACTCAATTCACTAGGGCTTCCTACTGATAAATGGGATGTTCTAGTTATATATATTATTGCAGGTAAATTAAATAGTAGTACATACTTCAAGTGGGAAGAACATAGGAATAGTTTGAGTGACATACCTTCGCTTAAGGATTTCTTCAGTTTCCTTAAATGTCGTGCTGACGTATTGGAGACCGTTTATCGCCATAAAAATGATAATCAAGACAATAAACAAAAACAGTTCTCTAGTAATCAAAACAAACAGAATAGTTCCAAGTCTTTAGTGGCTATACCAAACGATGGCAACACTTCAACTTCCAAAACACCGGAATGTTTGTTCTGTAAGAATAATCATCGCCTTTATGAGTGTCCGGCTTTTAAGTCAAGCTCAATGGAGGACAGGTTAGCCTTTGTTTCTTCAAACAAATTATGTGAGAATTGTTTGAGGTCTGGTCATATTGCTAAACGTTGTCGTCTTTCAGCTACATGTCGTCATTGCAAATCACGACATAATTCTCTTCTTCATAAATCAGAAGAAACTGAAAACTCCAATTCTGTAAACTCCGTCATTATGTCGTCAACGTGCCCTTCTGAAGTACTTTTGTGTACTGCTCGAGTAAAGGTTACCAACCCAGCCACCAACGAGACTATGATAGTGCGAGCTTTGCTCGACAGCGGGAGTCAGTCGACAATTATCACACAGGACGTAAAGCGCCATCTAAATCTGATTCCTCAGCCATCAGACACTACCATAGTAGGCATAGGTAACACTAAACTAAATATTAACACAGAACGCTGTATTCTACGCATTCATTCTGAAACAAGTTCTTTTAATGTAACAGTTTCATGTTTAGTTTTGCCGCAAATTACCGGCAACTTACCTAAATCATATTTTGATTTAAAAAAATTAAATATTCATGGATTTCAGTTAGCAGATCCCACTTTAAATGAACCATCCCCAGTAAATATTTTGATTGGTGCTGACTTATTCTGGGACATCATTAGTGCCCAGCAGCATTCGTTAGGACATGGTTATCCTAAGCTTCAGGCGTCAAAGTTAGGATGGCTCGTTACGGGATCACTGCCTTGTTTTAGTAAAAATAACTCAGTCATGGTCAATTTTGTCTCAAATGATGAGACCTCTAGTAACATACATGACGAGTTGTCTAGATTCTGGGAACTTGAAAATTTTCCTCAAAAAAGGCCCCCGAGTAGTGAAGAAAAATTGTGTGAGCAACATTATCTCGCCAACACTACTCGCACTGGTAATGGTCAATTTTGTGTAGGGTTGCCACTTCGTGATAGCATAGATTGTTTAGGCAATTCCTATAATCTAGCCAAAAAGAGGTTTTTTAATTTAGAGGCTCGTTTCCGAAAACAACCAGAATTAAAACAACAATATTGTCATTTCATAAACGAATACGAAGCATTAGGTCACCTATCTGAATCCCCAGAGTCTAGACCATTTAATGCCTACTTCTTGCCCCACCACCCAGTGATACGGGAACAAAGCGAGTCGACAAAGTTACGTGTTGTTTTTGACGCCTCGGCTCGTACGTCTTCTGGTGTTTCTGTTAACAACCTACAAATGGTGGGACCAGTAGTGCAAGAACCATTGTTTAATATATTAATTCGTTTTAGACAACATAAATACGTTTTAACAGGAGACATAGAGAAAATGTTTCGCTCAGTGCTTCTCAAAGAATCTGATCGCAATCTTCAACTGATACTGTGGCGTGATAGTGAAGATAAGCCTTTAAGGACGCTTCGTTTAAATACGGTTACTTACGGGTTCGCTAGTGCCTCTTTTCTCACTACTCGCTCACTTTGGCAGATAGGTGAAGAGTGTTCAGATCAGAAGATCAAAACTATCATACAAAATGATCTATATTGTGATGATCTACTTACCGGTGCAAGCAGTGAGGAGGAGTTACGTCATATCCGTCTTTCAGTCGCTTCTGAGTTAGCTAAGGGAAGTTTTCATCTGCGCAAATACCGTTCAAACTTACCTGAGTTACTCGCAGACTCCGTTAACCTGGAAAGTGGCAATCTCATGATTAGTAATGCGACTAGTACGCTAGGTGTAGGTTGGACGCCGTCTTCGGATGAACTTCACTTTCAGCATGATGTTTCGGCTTCTGAAAATGTCACGAAGAGAACTATACTTTCCTCAACATTTAAAATATTTGATCCACTTGGTCTTCTGTCTATTTTCACAACTAAACCTAAAATTATACTACAAGAGCTATGGAGTCACAAAATTGATTGGGATGAACCTGTTCCTCCAGAAATAAGGTCTTCCTGGTTAAAGTTCTCTACTAAGTCTTCATGTTTGTCTTCTTTAAGGATCCCTAGATACATTCTGATCGATATTAATTCCTCTGTACAAATACATTGTTTTTGTGACGCTTCGCAGCGTGCCTACGGCAGCTGTATATATTTGCGGTCCATTGCTTCTACGGGCGCCATACAAGTTAGCCTGGTATGTGCGAAATCACGGGTTGCACCTATTAAACCCACGACAATACCAAGGCTCGAACTCTGCGCTGCCCTATTAGGAGCTCAACTAACTGCTACAGTTTTAGCCGCATTACGTTGCCCTATTGAACGTCAGGTGTATTGGACAGACTCTAAAGTTGTATTGGGTTGGCTCAACTCTAACAAATGTAAAACGTTTGTTGCCCACAGAGTAGCTGCTATAAATGAGCTAACAAATCCCACAGACTGGCGTTATGTTCCTACTTCTATCAATCCGGCTGATTTAGTCTCGCGTGGCATCGATCCAGACCAGGTAAATCTCTCTATATGGTGGAACGGTCCATCATTTCTTTTAGAATCCGAGGGTTCCTGGCCCGCTTATACTGCAGACTCTATTGAGTTGCCAGAGCTTAAGACCCACCATACTTTAGGGGGGGAAGAGGCATCTTCCATGCCAGATTTGTCTGTAGATTTAGCAAAATATTCCAATTTAACTACTCTTATTCGGGTTCTAGCTAGAGTTTTAAGGTTCGCCAACAATTGTAGGTCACACAAAATATCGGACAGATTACGAGGTCCACTTCAAGTTTCCGAGTTAGAAAACGCTCACAACGTTTCCATAAAGTTAGCCCAGAAAGATTCCTTGCCTATAGAATTAGGACTACTACAAAAGGGTAAATCTTTAAATTCTAAAGCCGCTCTCTCGTCTCTTAATCCATTTTTAGACGAAAATGAAATTCTTAGAGTCGGAGGGCGCATCGACTCATCTACTTACCAGTACGACAAACGTCATCCTGTCTTGCTACATTCCAGTCATTATTTAACAAAGTTAATATTCAAACAGGAGCATTTACGCTTGTTGCACGCTGGTCCTCAGCATCTCCTGGCATCTATAAGGGAACGCTATTGGCCTATAGGAGGCAGGGCTCTAGCCAGACGTGCAGCGCGCGAATGCGTTACCTGTCGTCGTTTCAATGCTCGTACTATGGATAATATTATGGGAAACTTACCTGCAGATCGCGTGGAAGCTGACTTTCCTTTCTCTACGATAGGTACCGACTTTGCCGGTCCATTTCTTATTACGGACCGCAAAGGACGAGGCTGTAAAATAAGTAAAAGTTATCTTTGTATTTTCGTTTGTTTTCGGTACAAATGCGTTCATTTAGAGTTAGTCAGTGACTTGACAATGGATGCATTTGTACTGACATTAAAAAGATTTATAGCCCGCAGGGGTAAACCAAAGGTCATCTACTGCGACAATGGTAGAAATTTTGTTGCAGCAGCAAAAGAAATAAATTCATTCCTCAAGTCCAACAGCGACTCTATAATTGACTCTGCATCTCGCGAAGGCATTGAATTCCGCTTCTCACCAGCATACGCTCCTCACTTTGGTGGTCTATGGGAGGCCGGGGTCAAGTCCGCGAAATTTCACTTATACAGAGTGCTTAAAAATATTCACTTGACGTTCGAGGAGCTGAGTTCGTTATTTGCTCAAATCGAGGCGATACTTAATAGCCGTCCTCTATGCCCCTTAAGTCCTTCACCACAAGACCTATCTCCACTTACCCCGGGCCACTTTATAATTGGTAGGCCGCTGTCGTCTTTGCCATCGCCGTACCTGCTGGACTATAGCACAAACCGTCTTGATCGTTTTCAGCGATTAGAGCAAGCTCGTCAGCACTTTTGGAAGCGGTGGTCAACAGAGTACGTGACGGAGCTCCAGCAGCGCACGAAGTGGAAGGTGCGGTGCCGAGAACTAAAGATAGACGACTTAGTCCTAATCAAGGATGATAGGACTCCTCCACTATGCTGGCGCCTTGGAAGAGTTTCGAAATTGTTTCCCGGCACTGATGGTGTGCCACGAGTCGCCGACGTATCTACTTCACAAGGCACCATACGGAGAGCCATCAACAGATTGTGTCTGCTGCCTTCACCAGATCACACGGACACAGTATCTTGAAAGCTTCATAAATATCTTTCAAGGCCCCCGAGGATGTCTACGACACATTTGCTCAGCAGTCTTCATTCAATACTTTCATTCAAATTACTTTCATTCTTATATTCATTTCCGCATTCATTACTTCACTCGTTCAAATCTCTCATCTCAAAAACCTCCTCTAAGCGTTACATATAAAAATCAACGAAATATTGTAAAAACCTAAGTAAACGAATATCAAGAAATCTTTGTTTAATTTATCATAAACAAAAGTGGCGACCGTGACAGGACCTGCAATCATAGGATCGAAGCTAAACAGCCACTCAGATTGTGCGTCGTAATATTATAGGCTTATTACGCTATAAGAAAATTATTATTTCATAATCACAGCCCATAGCTACACAAGTTTGTCGCACATAAAGTCAACTATTTGTACATAAACAAGCTTTGTTACGACAAAATCTACCTAAAAACTCCTTAAAACAGTCTCAGTTTAAATTAACGAATACATACCGGTTAATTTACTCTAAAAAAGTACTTTTAAACTACGTACCTACGTCTAAAAACCCTTGCCAAAAAAAAAAAGTTTTTTACGTTCTAGGGTTTTTTTGTCGGACATACGAACCTAGTTGGTTCTTTGAAAAATGTACAAGAAAGCTCGTGTCAATTTTGCGTGGATTTTATAGTAGTATTTTTTTTGAAAATGGAAACAATGAGATGCTTGGAATATTGTTAATTAATGGTGAACGGCCTCAAAGGAAATTTTTTGAAAATTAAAAAAGAACGTGTTCTGTTCTGCCCATCGGATGTTTTACTTTTATACTTACCCTAAAGCATAAAGAGAAAGGTCGTTATTCTGTCTGTCAGGAAAGCAAATATTGAGAAACATATTACTTTTTAACTTAATCCTAAAAAAACACAAAACATTTGTTAATCTTAACATATTTATTTCGCCTCTTACACCTTCGCCTTTGGGCTACATTGTGCCTTCGTCTAAGTATTTAAGATACCGTACGCAATCAATGAAATACTTATTTCATGAACAATTATAACGTTGTGAAATGCACTGACTACCTAGTCATACAGCCTTATTAAAAGTTTAGGCATGAATAAATAATCGATCCGTTGTTCCATGTGGTGCCGGATGTAAAAGAATAGCACCAACCCATTTCTTCCCATGGATGTCGTAGAATGCGACTAAGGGACTTACTAGAGAATGGGCAGCAGCGTTCTCTATGCATTGACTACCATACTGCGATCGCTAACCCGCCTGCCAAGTGTGGCGATTATGGCAAATCCCCCCCCCTTTTTAGGGACCCTTATGTCTAGCAATGGAAGTCTTTCGGCTGATATGATGATGATGAATCAATATGGATTGGACACGTGTCAAAAGCAGTCATTGAACCAAACTCACAAAATACTCCACATAAAACGCTTGATATAAGAAGAACCCTACAACTCAAACACTTTCAACACCCCGATTACAAAGTAGAGCTACTTTCACTTCGCAGCTGTTGTAGGGGGAAGCAATCGCCCAAGTCAAAGCCCTCCCTTCAGACCTTGAACCACTTGCACTTGTTTGTCACTATTTTAAACTCCTCTTGCCCGTGAACAGAATCATGGTCGCGGAAATTTGGTCTCCTTTCGAAAAAAACAGTGCAATCTAGCCGCGTTTTATTTGGTTTCTATTAAAAAGATTATGTAGTACTTTAATGAGGCAAAAAATGTGAAAGTCATTCAGTTCATTGTTCTAAAGCATACCTATCGTCTTATTTCTCGCCGCAAAATTTCACAATTAAATTATGAAAGATGAAGTATGAAGAAGTAAGCCACTTTGTATAACAGTAACCTACAGAAATCGTTTATTATGAAAGATCAATAGACCTGTTTTCATATGTTCGTCTTCGTTGTCACCCGAAAAAAAAAAAAACCTCAAATCTTTTTGTACGTAAGTAGGTAGGTACTAACAGAGTGATCGTAGGTATTGTCCCTGTGGAAAACTTACGTAGGAGTACTTTTTCAGATGTTTTAGACTAAAGTCTAGGCTTGGGAATATTTTCATTTAATCTAAAACTTTTTCAGTCATTCAAATAAGTTTTAAAGCCCTATTCTAAAGAGACAGGTCAAAGCCATTTGTGTCTTCAGGGATTTAAAATTTTGGTCGTTTGATGCTTAAGGTAGTCAGAGAAGAAAAAAATAATCTTGTTGAAACGTGTTGAAAACAATAACAAATAAAACCAGACATAAAAACTTTATGCTTCTGGTGTTAGCCATTCTAACATTTATTAATCTCCACTTTTTATGACAATCTGGAAAGAAATCTTCCTGAAAAGGTGGAACATAAATTTCACGACTGGACGAACACAAAGATAAATATAATTTTCAAGGAGCGAGCATCGATGTTTGTAACGAATACCGATCCGATTCGCTGCTGCATTTCATCGATAAAATCGCGCTAAATTGTTCATTGAAGGACGCAACGAAGTGCCTGTTCACATAAATTAACAAAACATTAAACTGATAGAATTTTCTGAACTTTACTATTTAGTGAGTATCAGTAATAACTAGAACGGACACGATATATTTGTTGAATTCTAGGTCACACGTGGAAAAACTTCTACAAATATTTTTTTATGTTTTCAGGTTTCAGGTAAATGGGACACGTTCCGTCAGTACCACAGACAGTTCTTACGATCGTAATAAAAAGTAGGACGGTAGATATTTTTCAGGCGAATGATTCTAAAATATGATGCTACGTGATTCGACTTGATTCAGATATCGATAACCACAGGTAGCCTCGTCATGGTAATATTTGGGCTCGGCCAAATATTGAGGATTCGAACATATGGAAGGATGTACCTAGCAACGGAGGCATGACGAGCGAATTTGACGAGGAAGATTTAAATCGAAGACCATATCCATTCGTCATACCACCTACATCTAGTCTAGCTGTCTACACTATTGTAAAAGCCTAGGCAGCCTGGATGACAGATGAAATTCGCAACGGATGGTTCTTAACATATGGGCCGTTTGACGTTGTCATTTTTACGGGTTTATATATTTTGATGTATACTGCATAGTTGTGTGTTTATTATTGTTGACATAATAATTAAATAAGCAGGTATTAGTAAGGTGATAAGGTAAGTTGGTTGTCACGCAATCACCCAAAGGTTGACGGACAAATTATTCGATGTTTAACTAAAATGTGACTGCTAAGATTTTTCATACGGTGAAAAAGAACAGTACTGTAAAAAATCTAGTTCTTTTTGTACTGCTTACTTAATAATGCTAATGATATTAGCCTCATCCCCTTTGATACAGGATTTAAACATGACTGGCGCACTGTGGGTGTACTAATAATGAAGCTAAAGTGTTTGTTTGAGTTTTTTTGGCTCCGACACAAGTACTTCTGTAACTCACTAGGGCTGCCTCAATTTATGTCTGACGATGTTTTTTTTTTTTTTTGTTCGATCACGCTTATCTATCAGTTGGATTCGATTTTATATTTTTGCATTCAATAGCTACATTCTTGAGGAATGTTAATTAACATGACGCTATACCCTTAATAGCCGAGCAAAAAGAAAATAATAATAAGAAAGAACGCTAAGCAAAAACGAAGTACTGTATACTTCGTTTTCACTTAAGTGGAACAAGACATTTGAGGTAGACGAAGTGGACGGCCAAAGGTAGTTAATAAGCTTGGCTTGTTGCCGCTACCGTCTCTCTACATTAATGACACATGTATGTTTGTGATGCGGAAGCATAAGGAATTGTTCAGTAAAGCCAATGATTTAAATCCTCGTAACCGACGAGACCCCCGAGGCTTGTACTGGATATCCTTCCTAGACTAGCTAGATATAATAAAAGTTGTGTATCCATGTGTGTACGTATATATAATAAGATACCAAGTAATGTCAAAACTTTAAATATGAGATTATTCAAAAATAAATTGCATGAATGGTTGTGTAGTCATAGTTTTTATCGTGTCAAAGAATTCTTTGACTATAAATGCCATTAGTTCCTGTCGTAATCTGTTTTTTTATGCATATTACTTGTACAAAATAATTTCGATGTTTCACATCTGCTAGGCGTCCCGTGACGGCTCACAATTTTTTCTTTTAATAATAAATAAGCTATAACCTTCCTCAGGTTTGGAGAACATCAAATTTAAAATCTAATCCGACTGACAGTTCCAAAGATTAGCTTATTCAAACAAACAAACACACTCTTCAGGTTTATTATTAGAATATAAGTATGGATTTTCGTAATAATAGAGTTTATTAAAGGAAGATTGTTGAAGGCTGAAGAGCTAATAAACCTTTCTTGCTTCATATCCTCGATGTCAATCACTTAAATATTTTCTGGTTGACATTTTAAAATGTTTAAAGAGAAATAAAAAAAATCTATCGTTAAATGTAAAATTTAAAAGCCATATTATAGAGGGTTACTTCAACTTTTTTATGTGCGTAATGTGTATTTGACTTCTATTTATTTGGAACCGTTATTTCTTCCTTTGTCGTTTATTGATAAAAGCAGCCTATAAGCCCCTATACTATTTTAGTGGTATGAGGAAAAGGGTGTAAAGTTCACTCATACCTATGTTGGAAAAGGAGGATCCTCCGACCAGACGGGTATTGTGTCTGGTGGGCAACTGTCCGACAGTTGATGTCGGGATTTTGTATACGTTCGCCGCTACACTATTAGGTCAATCTGTATCCTCCGGTCCTACGCCAATTAAAACATACAAATGTCAAATATTTGGTTAATTTTGCTCAACAATTAATTTGGCTGACCAACCTAGGTACCTACTTTAAATTATATAAAAATATTAACAACTGATGCAACAAATAATTCACTTTAATTTCGACAGTCAATATAGTCAAATATTATGTTATAAGTAGGTAACTATTGCGTCACCTGTAGGTACACGCATAACAGGTAGTTAGATAGCACGTAATTATGGAGTATCAACTACCAGCTTGGTTTATGAGGTGAGTATGTACAGAGGCCAGAACATCAAGCTACCCCAATCTGTCAAATTTCTTTGATAGGTTTTCAACTCTATTCCGAAGGAATAAGGTTTATGTTCAATTGGGAAAATTTTACAGTTTGGGATAACTTGACCTGCTGGCGACTGTACCGTGAAATATTTCATTCGGTGCGTGTTAAGTACCAACTCATCACGTCACGCTATGCTTACATTAAAAGGGGTGGGCTGCGATATTTTTTTCATCAGAACATGATTGATTCTACATGATAACCAACTGGAAATTTTTACGCTACCTGTAGAAAGTTCCAGTGATTTATCAAAAAAAAAAAAAAAACCTACGTGGTCTCAATGTCTATATTTTACTTTTTTCCCTCAATTTCTTGTTTAAATACATTTGTTATGTATTATAGTCTTGGTACAACCTACCCTGTCACTAGGAGTCGGGCGTTGGTAGCTGCGCCACAGTTTTTACTTTTGCATCTATCACTGTTTAACATTGTTTGTCTTCGTATGCTTATGTTTTTTGTTCCCAATAACCGATTATTCATTATACATATAAATAAAAAGACAAGTCCTAACTGACTGACTGACTCATCAACGCCCAGCCCTTGGACCTAGAAAGCTGAAATTTTGCACAGAGGTTCCCTCTATACCTACTGTATTTTTCGAAATGTAACCCCTTTTTTTTTGGTTGGGAAGTCATCAAATAACTTCTAAGGGAGTTAAATAGGGGATGAAAGTTCCGCGCGGGCGAAACCGCTGGCAAAAGCTGGGTATAATATATGTATGTGAACAGCATTTTTTTAAAATAAACGACATAAGTAATTAATTGTTTGGGAATAATGAGCTGAACCTATGCTAACAGATTGCGCAACTATGTCCTTGCCACCCTATATTACTGTAAGCTACTGTACTGCCTCGTTGTTCTAGTGGTCGCAAGATCCACAAGCGCAATCTGCTAAGCATAAGGACCTGAGTTCGATTCCCAGATAGGTCAAAGTGTTATTGGGTTTTTTATTGGGAATTTCTCAGAAGCAGCCCTTTTTTTTGAGGGTGGGAAATCATCAAATAACTTCTCCCGCTCTAGGTGGAGTAGGAGGGCGTGTCAGACTTTTACTGACTAAAACATACCCGTGTGCCCTCAGTTGCCTGTGTGCCAGGGGCCATTGTATCTCAATCGCCCGCTGGATTTAGTATCCCTTGGTTATCCCAAGGGATACTAAATCCAGTGTTGCTTAACATTATATTAACGTCACTCAAGAAAAGAGACGGAATGAAACGGTGCTACTAATTTACCGATAAAGTATTAACAAGTACTTCATGTTGGACAGTCGTAGCCAAACACCAATTAGCCAATGGGTCAGTTACATTTGTACTTATCTACATTCCTATGAATTCTCGTATATTCAAATACTTTATTACCTCGCGTGATAAGTACCAGTTATTTCTTGTGTTCATAATAATTGAGGCACAACGAAACATTCAGCTAATCTGTACATTGAACTCGCCTATGAGTTTTATGAATAGAAAAAAAAAAAAAAAAAAAACATTTTTATCAAAGGAAATGAAAAACAATAGATAGATAGGTGGTTAAGTGTTCTTTTAGGTATTTTTTGGTACTATTAATAAAGCTGAAGAACTTATTTGTTTTTGTTTGTTTGAACACGCGAATCAAAAAAGAAAATACATTTATTTAGCACAGACTAAAAAGGCACACAATATACAGCAAACTAGCATTAATAAGTGTGCCTCACGGCTGCGCTCAAAAGGCCCAGTACAGTAAAAATGCCAGACAGCTTGTGTCTGACGCTGGTTTTCAACTCACTAACTAAACACTGAAAGTACCAGTCCAATTAAAAGATTGTTTTTGTATTTCATTGCCCAATTCTTGAGATAAACTACTTATAATCACGTTGTACTACCGCGGGTGGGCGATGCGATGCCACGGAGTGTTACTGGGGGACCATAAATTTCTTTCAGATGAATTCTCGGGTAGAAGCTAGTAATGAATAAACTAATTTTTTATGGTGTTTGTTCATCGTCTCTTACACGTTTTACTGACAGGGAGTGCCCGATAAAATTAATCGATAACCTGGAATGGAAGGAACTTATAGCAGAACGGTGTTTCGTAAATCGCACCCTCCAAGATGAACGCCTCCTCTCATATAGGGGAGAAAAATGAGCTTGCAAAGAATGAAAAAAAATATTTGAAGGATTTGAAATGTTTTAAGTCAAGATGGCCCTGTGTTTAAGGCTTCGCCTCTCATGCGGTTGGAGGTTGTGGGTACAAGTTCGGGCAAGTAACAATGTAATTTTTTCAATATATATTTATATGAGTAGCCTTCCCGGGTATCCGCTGGATGTGGGAAGCACAATACCGGTCGAAGTGGAGGAGCCTGGGGGAGACCTATGTCCAGCAGTGGACGTCTTTCGGCTGAAATGATGATGATGATATGATTAGCTAGTTTCTGAGTTTATCTTGGGCATTATTGACATTGCTGAAGGAAAAACATCGTGAGGAAACCTGGACATCGCCAACCCGTCTTGAGCAAACATGGTAATCAATACTCCTGCCTTCTCTACATAAGATAGGCTTTTACTGTAATATCATTATTTATTTATTATGAGTCAAACTTTATGACATTCATTTTGGCAATAAGATTTGTTAGTGAGTGTTACATATAAGCCATACTTGCAGTATTACGAAATTACTATTTTCAGTTTCATTGAAAACGGTTTCAACAAATTAATTGCGCTATTAATCTCATGATGAATAACGGGGATGAGTAAATATACCACGTGAATAAATAATAAACAGTTACGTAAAATATTCTACTCTAAATATGTAGCAATATCTTTTTACAAATTAAGAGCAAAATTCACACAAGACACAATATTATAAATTAGTATAGGTTACCGTGGTTCTCCTGCGGATCTCTTCATTCGTGATTCGATCACGCAGGGAAACTCCAAGCATAGCCCTCTCCATTGCCCTTTGAGGGAGTTTAAGCCTTTTTGTGAGGCCCATTGTGAGCGACCACGTTTCGGTTCCATATGTCATCACTGGCAACACGCACTGGTCAAAGACTTTCGTCTTGAGACACTGCGGTTAATTATCACCGAAGAATTGTCAAACTTAAGTGGCAGTGGGTAAGGCACATTGCTCGCAGAACAGATGGCCGATGTGGCCGAAAAGTTCTAGAGTGGTGACCGCGTACCGGAAGACGTACATTGGAAGGCCTCCCACAAGGTGGACCGATGACCTTGTGAGGGCCGCAGGAGTCAGCTGGATCCGGGAAGCACAGGACCGGTCGAAGTGACGGAGCTTAGGGGAGGCCTATGGCCAACAGTGGACGTCTTTCGGCTGAAATGATGATGATGATGATAAGTACGTGGTTTTAAAGAGTTATCCCTAGTTTAAGTTAGTTGTTGTTGTTATCTACTTCGAAAGAGTAATGATTAATTTTACTACCAGCAGCAAAGTATTTTATTAAATAGCTGTTCAAAATAATGATAAAAATGTCACAGGTACATAAGTTATAAGTAGGTACACAGTCAATAAAAATAATTAATAGATGTCTCTTCGGGTTTGCCCTAATTAGGATTAACCCTCTCCCAATACACGGTGGAGCACACGGTGGCGGTCTGCCCTGCTTGGGCGGAGCACCGCCGTGTCCTCGTGGAGGCGATCTCTCGCGTCCGGCCCTGGTCCAGGCCATGGTACGGAGCGAGAGGGCATGGGGAGCCGTCACCTCCTTCAGCGAAGCAGTGATGCTCGCGAAGAGGGAGGCGGCGCACGTGAGGGAGAGGCAGCATATGCGCCCTCGCGACCCCAGCCGCCGCAGGATACGGAGACGCCCTGGGCGTCGGGAATCCCAGGCCGATTTCCGGCCACCGTAGGCATGGGCTTGCGGACGGCGAGTAATGGGTAGCTCGCTGTCCGGTAAGGACCAAGCCCAAGTCGACGGCGCGTTGTGTTCCACGCGCGCCTCAAAGAGATGTCAGCACAAAAAATGATGGGACCCGCAAGGGTCGATGCCTGCCAGGGGTGCGGGTTTGTTCGAAAGAGACACCACAGCCCCTGGCTTAAGGGCTACTGAAGGAACACGGGTGGGTTTTAGTCAGTAAAAGTCTGACACGCCCTCCTGCTCCACCCAGAGCGGGAGAAGTTATTTGATGATTTCCCACCCAAAAAAAAAAAAAAAAACCCTCTCCCAATCCCGCTTTGCAGTTTCTTCCTTAATCCCTTACTCTTTTATGCAGCAGATAGTAGCTATGAGAATCCCAGCTGATCATCAAAAACCCTGATAAAGCTAAGTCAAAGTCTCGTGACACGAGAAAACCCACAATCAAAATCCCGGGACATCCCCCGACTTTGACCCAAACCTTAATTACCTACAACCCAAAAATTTTCCCATCGTTGGAAAATCAGCATCACGTCCTATAATAATGATCTTTAGGTTCTCGATGTTCGTGAGGACCCTCAACATCTAACTTCCTCATTGTGTTCACTTCCTTTAGTCGAATTCAATTTGGGACTTCAATGGACGCATTTAGCTTAATCCATAATATAAGAAAACAAACATTGGAATGTCTTCCGGAAAATCGTAGGATTTTAGTGTTATGTTAATGGGTTTGGATGTTAATCGGAATGTTAAGTTTGTTAATGATCATTACTTTTTGATTGCCAATGAAATACGCTGCTGTTTTTTGGCTAATTATGGACAACTTAAAGGAACGGATATTTTTCCGAGTTTTTTTTTTCAACACAGGTTTTCAATACAAATTTTGCGATCGTCTATTTTATTCCACGTATAAAAGTTAGGTCAAAGTGACACAGTTCACCGCAAAAACGGAATGAAGCTGTTACTTTTTGCTGTGAACTGTTTACTGTCTGGAAACTACAAATGTCCTTTAAGTATTGCTTCGAGACGCAAATTAGACCCTGATAAAAGCCATCGTACCAGTCTGTAGTCAATTTGCAGTCAGGGTTATCTCGGGCGTTGGGTTAATTGAAATTCCTGTTCTAAATGTACAACATTACGAGAGTACGGAGTATACGTTTATGATTTTCATTTCACAATAAAATGTGGAATTCTTGCATTGTTATTTTCTGATATTTATATGTTACTTTAGAACCAGCAAGATTTAATATTATACACCTACGTAATGTAACTCGCATAATATTAATCATAATATTCATTCTTCAACACCACTTTGTCAAAATGTTTTTATTTTTCATGACATTGAGTGTATAGTCGAAAATATAATAAGTCAAGTGTATAAATTGAATATTATATACTGCGACTGCAGGTATTACAGACTTCGTTTTCCAGAATCCTGTAGTGGATTGGTACCTAATAACTATGGAAGGACTATGTCCCCTGCCTGATCAATAACACTAGTTTACACGGTTTTCATACCCCAGCTGAAAGTTGTTATTTTAGTATTCATTTAGGTAGAAATATCCAGCAAAAAAATAAACGTCTGGTTTAAGAAATATTTATTTACTTAACTGGAATACATTACATTTTTGCCTTCTTTTATAGTTATTTGAATCAGTTTGTCTTATAATGGACCAACAGTACTCCCCTAACAGGTTTTCATCCCGAAATTCTTGATGTCGTTCTTCAAAAACCTTTTATGGTTACTAGGTTCTCTTCATAGCATTGGTGAACCAAATGGAAGGTAAACGTTGTCTCTTGATGACTACTGTAGTAAGACGATTCTACAGCTTTCACAAAACACGTATGGCACCCACTTTTTATCTGGATTTGCAGTAGGAAATCCAAAATAATGAAATTAGCAATTTTTGACGAATCTACTATGGGTCTTCTCTTTTTTGAAAAAATATACACTGTCCACAAACAACAAAAACGATCAGAACTTTGTTTACACTTTCTGTCCGACATTTTAAATCAATTAGAAACAAGATAATTGTCGTTTAAAGCGAACAAATAAACAATGAACTGTCGTCACCATGTTATGTGGTTAAAAAAAACATTAACTGAAGGAAAAATTGTGACGTGATAAAATATTTCTGCCAACTCTTTTAGGTTTAAGAAAGGTAGGTGAACATATTTAGATACATTTATTTCGGGGTATAAAAAAAAAAAATTGTAAACTAGTGTAATTAACTAACTTAATTAGAGTTCAGTTATTTTAATCTTTGTTAGCAAAACTAACTACTAACGAGACTAACAAATATGAACCCAGCACCCAAGTACTTACATAATAATTATCTATACCGTTTTGAGACAGTAAATATTTTGGCACAAAATAATGCAAAAAAATCACGTCAACGCGTTGACGCTTTCGTCACTTTTATAATATTTATTTATGAATAATAATAATGATTTATATAACCTAATTTTATACTAGATTGAGTAGGGTTTGAGACAAAAGTAAGACTAAGTGTTAATATTTTATAGCGTCGGCCTAATTCGTTAACCTGCTAAGTTCATTTTGACATAGTTTACAGGACAAAGAAAAATCTGAATTATATCTCTATTAATTTATCAATCAAAATTCTGAAAATCCCGTTGGTTTCTATAATTTTTCTTGATATTTTAACAATAAATGTAGCAGCATAACTTATACACATTTTATAAAATTTAGAAAAGCAATTATTCAGCAGTTTGTCGAGGTGAAGTTTCAATTTGCTTGAGGACTTAGCAGTTTTCTAAATAAAATAAAAATTGAGTATGGTGTATAGATTAATGAATTGTGCAGTAAAACGAACTTAATCAGTACCTAATCAAAAAATATATTACTAAAAATTTAACAATCAGTCTTCTTTAATAGGAAACATGGTTAAAATATCTAAGATATACTCTTTTCATAAACAATCTGTAATAGTTTTAATATACGTTATTATGTGTTGGTTTTGTAGTATTACGTGTCGTACAATACGTAGGTAATACTACAAAACCAACACATATTGACAGGATACTTCTAAGTATTTTTTTTATAATTATTAATGACAGCCATTTAATATTGTTTTACGACGAGGGTGCGTTTTTAAGCTCGCGGAATGGCGGGGTTGAAGAGGGGTCTCATTAATACGTCAACGAGTTGAGTGATTCACTATTAGTATAAATACCGAGTATTATTACGATGAACTACCATCTACCAAGCAACTTAATCGGGAAGGCAGCATTCACAATGGAAAAAATCGAGCAACGCGCCGTTATAAACTTCCTTACCAAGCAAGGAAAAACGTCCAAACCATTACGAAAGAGATGTTCTCCGTTTATGGAGACTCTTGCCCTTGTAAAACCATGATTTACAAGTGGCATCATCTATTCAAGCAAGGACGAGAATCACTTGAAGATGATCATCGGCCTGGGCGCCCCATCGAAGTGACCACACCAGAAATCATCGCTAAAGTCGAAAAAATAATAATGGAAGACGCTCGTCTTAAGAAGTTAGGTTAGCAGAAATGGAACAGCTTGCAGAAATGGTTGAAATATCCGATAAAACCATTTTTACAAATTCTTCATAACCATCTCGGTATGACTAAGGTCAGTGCAAGATGGGTGCCGAGAATGCTCACACCGCCGCAAAAGCAACAGCGCGTTGAGAGTGCACGTGCATTTTTGGACCTCTGTAACGAAAACCAAAAGGGTACCTTGAGTCGAATTGTGACTGGAGATGAAACTTGGGTTCATCATTATGAAACTGAATCTAAACAAGACTCTATGCAGTGGTATAAAAAAGGCACACCACCACCTAAGAAGTTCAAGGTGTCGCAGTTGGCCAGAAAACTCATGGCGACTGTTCTGGGATACTGAAAGAATCCTGCTGATAGATTATAAAGACAAGGGTTTAATATAACCGGAGAATACTGTGCGTCAATTTTGGAGCGTTTGAGGGAAGCTATCAAAGAGAAAAATTGACAAAAGGCATCTTGCTCTCGCACGACAATGCGCCTGCTCACAAGAGCCGTGTTGCCCTGGCTGCCCTACACAAGTCTGGCATCGAAATAATTAACTACCCAAATAGTCCAGATCTGGCCCCCTGCGATTATTATCTGTTCTCAAACATGAAAAAATAACTTCGTGGCAAGAAATTTTCAAGTGAAGGACGCAGTTTTAGGGGGTTTTAAGGATTTTTTTTTTGTTTTTTGATGATATGCATAAGCTTATTGAAAGATCTGAAAAATGTATTAGGCTTGCAGGTGAATATATCGATAAAGAAAATTAAATATAATAATAAAACAGAAATAATTTTCTAAAAATCTGAAATTAACAATATTTAGAAATCAGTCTGAAAAAGTACATAACTGAAGACCCAACAGGATTTAGCAGGTTTTCGTTGTGGAGATTGACTGTTGTTCAGAAAGCAGTTTTTCGGGCATAGCATTTGTCACCTTTTTTGGGTAATATCGCACTTATTCCTTAAACGATACGGTAGATATTAGATTGAACTTTTTAACTGGTATAAAAAGTAAATTTAGCCAAAAAATGGACTTAGCAGGTTAACGAATTAGGCCGACGATAGGCTTTAATAAATAAACAATTTTTGGACACGTCTAAACCTCACACAAAATAAATAATGTATAGTGTAGTGACTTAGTAATATTGCTAGAGCTAAAAAATCCGCTCACTGTGAAAATGATTGCCTGTGAGAAAAATTGTGTTCATACATCAACCTGTTTTAACAGCCCCTTTTACCTCCACACTATTTTCATATCATAAATATTTAATACTTACCTATGAATACTATTACAGAGGGTGTGAATACCCTTTTTATATACAACAAAGCCCTCAAATAAAGTAATGTGAAATATCACATTATGATACGGCTCCATCTCATGTCTTTGATAAGTACGGTAGGTACTTGTCTACGTTTGTCATTTAGAATTCGTTGTCGGAAAACATTTACCACCACGTACGAACCTATATTAAAAGGCTGAATAATGGAGTTCTGGTGACAAACTGCGGACATGTCTGTATGAAGTGACAGGTTTCAATATGGTTGGAAAATATCGACATAGGCCCCCTCTTTATCTTTCATATATTTAAAGGCTCCTGCAAACCGGCGCAATGCGACTCACATAGAACAACTTCTATGAAAAATTCAAGGAAAATGTTATACATGTGTTGCGTCTCCCCCACAGGTTCCCACACTTCCTCGTGCATTGCTTTCTTCGCCAATCTCCCACAAACGCTTCTAAGTTATCGTGCCAGCGTTCCCTAGGCCTCCCTCGGCGACGACGTCGTCCGACTTTAGGCACCCACTGCGTGTCGACTCTGACCTATTTCTCCATATATGCAGTCTCTAATTGACCATCTGCAGGATATTGTAGGGCTATTGACACAAGAAAGAACGGAAATGCAATATCTGGGTACAAATTCCGCCCCTTTGTCATAGAGATTCCGAATATCCTAAGATAAAAATGATGATTGCATTAGTTACACTCTAAGGGCCGATTTTTCAATCCTCAGTTAAACAAACAGATAGGGTTTATTCGATAGATAGCAAAAAAATCTGTTGTTCAATCGTCAGATAGGCTTTATTGGTTGAGTAAGTCACTTAACTGAGTAATAAATCTATTTACCTCTTTGACGGCCAGTTAACCGCTTATTCCATTGATAAATGACGTAGATGTTATTAAATTTGACGTTAATCTTCGTGTTTTACAAGTTTAAATAATTAATAGTATTTTCTTCCATGAAGATTCTTTGTCTTTGTTTGTCAGCTTCAGTCTTTTTATTTTCTATTATTTGGTATACCTCTCGACTAAACTCACAAGTAATTGAACCTCAGCATTATTAAAGATTACTGAACGCTCCCTCTTTTTGTTTTCCATTATTTCAATCATTTTAAAATAACAAATAAACAAATTTAAAGACCACACGGCCAAACTTACAACCTCATAACGTATAAAAAATGGCATGACGCTGCCATCTGTTTGATAAACATTGACAACAATCAAAAAAATTGTCCGTCCCGTTCTAACCTTCGTTTATTCTGTATATTTGTTTCACCGTCATCCCAGATGAGATATTCGGTCAGATAGTTATACCTAGGATAAATATTGTTTGAAAAATTGACAACCACTTATCCGACGAATAAAGAGTCTAATAACTTTATTCTTCAGATAGCTATTGATACTTTTAACTGACGATTGAAAAATCGGCCCTAAAACACGCTTCATGCATTTTTAAAATATTTTTATGTAGGTTCATAGGTAACTTTTGCCGGGTTTCGTCCGCGTGAAATTACCTGTTTTAACATAAATCCTATGTCACTCGACAATCCAGCAGCTACAAATTAGTGAAAGAATTTTCGGAATCGGATCCGTAGTTCTGAAGATATACTGCATACTGTAACCGTAATCAGCACATAATCCTAGATTGCCTAGAAATCAGCTATTTCATAGAAATTTCTATACCTACGTGGTGTGAAATGAATAGAACAGCATTTTTTTATAACTAATAAAAAATTTGAACTCACGTCGATTTCCCTGCCTAAATACAATATTAGAAATTTAACATCTGTTTAATATTTGTAAAGCATACAAAGTGGCAATTACTCACGCTCTAAATAAGTCAATTGCTGTCACCAACACGTGTCACCAGTTTACCACACGTATTTCCAAGTAGCAAGATCCCCCAAGGAATTTCGTGGTAACGATTTTTACTTGTAAATGAACGAAGGTCATCGAACACGTTTAAGCACTGCACCGGTTCGGCACCACTAATCTTCTCTTCGGCACTTCATTAACCAGACCTAAGCACGAAATCGAATCGGCTAGCACTTCGCAAGGCAACATCGCGCTGCTGGCCAGCGTGTCCCAGACATTGAAGAGGGCGACGACCCTACGTTAGCGAGGCGTCACCGACGCCTCGACGTAAGCTTCGTTTACTAGCTGATCGCGAACTGAGAACCAGTATGGAGTACCAGTTGCAGTAAGGAGTTACTTATAGAGTTATCCAGTGCAGTGCAGCTTTAATTTGCTTTCCTCCCGCTGATACAAGAGAATGTAGTGCGGTATACGTCCCAGGAAAAGCGAATGAGGTTATCAAAATATTTATCTTAAATATATACACTTGTAGTAAGTGTGTGTATGTCGCAGCCGACTAGCTCAATAGCTTTGCCTTTTTACTGAACGGCGCGCTGTCGAACTAGCGGCCTGAATTAAATTAATAATGATTTTTTTTTTTTTTTTTTTGGGTGGGAAATCATCAAATAACTTCTCCCGCTCTGGGTGGAGCAGGAGGGCGTGTCAGACTTTTACTGACTAAAACCTACCCGTGTTCCTTCAGTAGCCCTTAAGCCAGGGGCTGTGGTGTCTCTTTCGAACAAACCCGCACCCCTGGCAGGCATCGACCCTTGCGGGTCCCATCACTTTTTGTGCTGACATCTCTTTGAGGCGCGCGTGGAACACAACGCGCCGTCGACTTGGGCTTGGTCCTTACCGGACAGCGAGCTACCCATTACTCGCCGTCCGCAAGCCCATGCCTACGGTGGCCGGAAATCGGCCTGGGATTCCCGACGCCCAGGGCGTCTCCGTATCCTGCGGCGGCTGGGGTCGCGAGGGCGCATATGCTGCCTCTCCCTCACGTGCGCCGCCTCCCTCTTCGCGAGCATTACTGCTTCGCTGAAGGAGGTGACGGCTCCCCATGCCCTCTCGCTCCGTACCATGGCTTGGACCAGGGCCGGACGCGAGAGATCGCCGCCGCCGATCGCCTCCACGAGGACACGGCGGTGCTCCACCCAAGCTGGGCAGACCGCCACCGTGTGCTCCACCGTGTCCTCAGGGCGATCTTCGCAGTGGAAACACCCGGGCGTTTCCTCCCGCCCTATCCGAATTAATAATGGGTTAGGTTGGAATTGTGGCCAACCACCCGCGACCCAAATTGTCCGCAGAAACTAAGCAGGGGGATACCCTACCAAATGGGTTAGGTTATGTCGGATTTTTGACCAACCGCGAGTTGAGCGAGCTGCGACATGTACACACGGCTACACATCAAGCTATACATTTCCAGTTTACGCTGATCTCGCACTGTACGGAAATCCTATAAAATGCGAGATCAGCTTAAACTGGAAATGTATAGCTTAATGTGTAGCCGTGTGTACATCATATTAAATTGTAGAAATTATACCTATTGCTTTTGTACAGAAATTTTCAGAGTTGTGAATGGATATTTAAGAGAAATATTTCGTATTTATTCCTCAGAATCGCGAAATATTCATGTTTGCAACCAAAAAAAAAAAAAATTGTACATAAATATAATAGGTACCTACTAGGCTAACACTTAAGTATGCATGCAAATTCCCTATAAATTATTTTGACACAGCTAAAGATTTGTTTCCACCGATAAATGTACCCAGACAATCTCAAAAATATTGTGACAAGAATAAAAGCGTGTTAAAAAGGCTCGCTATGAGAATGTATATTCAACGTCAGCTCAATGTAATAAGTGATTTACGAATGCATACGAGAAGACACCGGGTCGGTGCTCAGTTTATGCAAATATCTTAAATGCTCAGGTTTCAGATATTTGCATGCTATTTCACTCATCAATAACGGACGTACTTAGCTGAATTATTGATGTTTTCCCACTTAATCTACAAATTGAGCGTGGGAGCTATTTTAAGTGGGATTGAATCTGGAATTTTGCACGATCCAGTGGCATCTTATATTGCATTTCTACGTGTGCTCACAAGTTCTTCGGCCTTTTATTGCCCGAATCAATTCAATATTGAGTATTTTATTTGCATTCGGAACAAATACTCTCTTTTAAATCCCTATTGCTTTGTCCTGGCTTAAGGCTCGATTTCTAGCACCAGGCTCAGACAATTAGTAAAGTCGTTTAGCAAGATAATACAAAGGTTTTATAAACAATGAACTATCTATACTAATATTATAAAGAGATAAATCTGTGAGTTTGTGAGGTTGTAGGGGGTAATCCCTGGATCTACTGAACCGATTTAAAAAAATATTTTACCAATAGAAAGCCACATTATTTGTGAGTGTCATAGGCTATATATTAACCCGATAAATGAATAGAATTGTTCGTGGTAGTCGGATTTGCAAAGCATGTCGGAGAAAAAACGGTCGAACGAAATCGTTTCTTACGAACGTTGCCTTAACGATGAGAGATATATTATAATCATTGAGTTCTGGAGAAAAGTTATAGAGCTTAATAATGCCAAAAAAAGTTAGCGACAGCATATGTCTAAGTTATATATTTAAGTCACAGAAAGTAGTTTTTTATAAAAATAAAATAAAACAATTCTTAGGTCAAGTTTATCGGTCATTTTATCAACAATTATGAATTCTTACCAAAATAAGTTTAACGTCTCAAGTGTTTAAAACAAAAGGCTTTTCACTTTTACTGCATATAATTTGGACGAATTGCTAAAGAGATAATACGACATTGGTATGGAACCGCGACCGTGTCGTAATCTATTGAGTGATATAAAAATGTTTACCGCCGTGGACACGGAAGTGGAAGTGGGCACGGGTCAGCTTGTTTAATATAAAGATGTCATCGTGTAGGAAACCAAATAATAAAACTATGAAGAGAAAGGCTATATAAAAGTATTCACTACCTTTGATTTATTAAACTTGTGTTCATTGAAACAGTTGATCAAAGCAAATATCAATATGCAGGAATAGAGGAATTTTCAATGAATCGCACCACATTTACTTTTCTACCCTGACATTATAGTGCCTCCGCATGGTAACAAAACAGAAATAAAATAAACCTTTTACGTTACCATGGGGTTTCGTAGTGAGCACACGCATTCAAACTTACACGAGCGTAGGTAATACGCGCGTGGCAAAATGCTTCGTATTAGGGACGGTTTGTAGCCCGTAGCTACGCGTACTACGCGAGTAGCGTGCGTGCGTAGTATTAGATACCCATAGCACACAAAATCCAAAAGTGTTTGTGGTTTAGTTTATAGAAAGTGTATTTTTTCTGTTGAATATCAAATTTTGGAATATTAATAAACTCAATATCATCATCATCATCATCTGCCTAGCCTTTTCCCAACTATGTTGGGGTCGGCTTCCAGTCTAACCGGATGCAGCTGAATACCAGTATTTTATATGGAGCGACTGCCTATCTGACTTCCACAACCCAGTTACTGGGTAATACGATACCCCTTGGTAAGACTGGTTGTCAGACTTTCGGGCTTCTGACGACCCGTAACGACTGTCAAAGATCCACAAATGACAGCCGGGACCAACGGCTTAACGTGCTTTCCGAGGCACGGAGGGGTCTTGGTATGTAAAGATGGTCACCCATCCACGGACCAACCGTGGCAAGCGTAGCTTAACCTGATCGATCGACCCGCGCAGCTATTGTTACTTAGCCACAAGCCCCTCAATAAACTCAATATACTTTCTGCAAATCTATCGAACATTTTATCTTAGTATTTTAAGTCCCTTTCCACTCCAATCAGTCATTTCCGCTGGTTCCATTTCCAATAAGACATCTTCCTTCTATTTATCATTTACTTTGACGCTTAGCAATTAATGGATTGCGCATATATGTGTGGATATGTTAATTTTGGTCTAATATGGCGCAGGATGTGGACAGGGTCAAGGGATTTACGGGGATGGAATATTCCCATAAGGTAGCAAGTGAAGCGAGATACGAGTAGTGATGCGTCCCTCACTCATGAGGCCCCTCATTTGAGGTACTCGTGATCGCAAATTGAAAGAGTTACTCGAATTTCAATATTGAACCACCTCATTCCTCATCACCCCTCATTTGAAAATTGACATTGACATTATTGAGAATAGGAAATCGAGGCAAGCGAGTTCGTGACTCGCGAATGAGGACTGAGTAATTGAGTGAGCTCAGTGAGCGAATGAACCGACTCAAAAATTGTATGGAGAATTGGGAATGAGTGAGGTGAGGTGTGATCTTAAAGTTTGGACAACACCGTGGCACACCGCACAGTAAACATTATTTAAATTATTTCAGCTACGATTAATTATTATGAACTCTAAAAGCATTAGTATTAGATTGGTAAAAAAGGGTCATTGATTCGTTTATTTTGGCGGTCTATTTATAAGCGAAAGAAAATGATGTGTGTGAGAGAGTGAGGACGTGAATAATCGGATTATCGGAGAGTCGTGACTCGTGAGTACTCGTGAGTCGTCGTTGCACCCGCCCGCCTCGCTCACTTGAAGCTTCGTTTGAGTTCGGCTCGGGCTCGCGAGTCGTAAGGCGAATACGCCGTCGTACGATTCCTCACCTCAAATGAGGGGTCCCTCGTGAGGACCTCATGAAGCAAATTGAGGGGCTCCCTCATCCTCACATAAAATTGATGAGTTACCCATCACTAGATACGAGTATATTATGTTTACAGATACCTTATACATGATATTTACTTGCATGTGATACATTTGTGATGCTTTTGGAGGACTTATTATATAAAAAGGTTGATTCGTAATTATGATTAGAATGTTTTGTTTCTATTTGTACAAAGTTTTATTTATAAAATCATCATATATTATATTTCATCATCATTTAGAACCGTTTAGTTTTTTTTTTTTTTGCAAAGGCACAATTGTCAGGCGTTTTAAACGTAGCGATTGGAAAACAATATGAAAACTTGAAAATCCTTAATATATGAGAAATATGTTTTTATTTACCAAAACTCCGATGATAACGTATGCTAAGGTAATATTGGTTTTATTTTCATGAGATTTCATAAAGCTTTCGTTCCCAGGTGTAAGCGCCATGACACTCTGAGCCTCTGGTCACTCCCGAACCCCCGAGACATCAGTCTTCAGCTGTTCCTAGACCGATAAAAATAGTCGACCTTATTTGGAACCTCAACACACAACAGTGGGGCAAACAGTAACCCACAACATGTCACTCACAGCCAGCGTATTTCATTCCCGTAAGTTCTCACATTAATTTCTCAGAAGTTTTGTTTCGCAGTAAGTAAAACTTTTATTTGTTACCTAATTGTACACTTGATGAAAGAATTTGGTATGCAGGCTTGAAAAAATTTATGTGTAAAGCAAATACCTTACTACAATTCTTCCAATAAATACAGGGTGGCAGTGATATCTGTCAACTGTCACCATGACTTCAGCACATGGTTCTAGATCCCCAAGCGTAAACACATCAGCTGTTTCATGGTAAAGTGCAATCCCTACGTGGTCAAAAGTATGGGACAGGAATTACACTGCAGGGGTAGGAGGGAGTTCAGAATCATGTACAATAACAGGTTCGCGTCGATGTCCCAGCCACTGTGTAGGCGCATTCAATAATATTACTTATTACGTCTACAAGGCATAGACTAGAGCTAATAATTTTAGGGTGATACATTTAACCCACCTCACCAACGTCTCATGTCAATTAGAAGCATTTATTTTCTTTTAAATAGTAAAAAGACAAAGCTTTGGCAGGTGTCAATGCTTTATCTTTTAAGTACCTCTCGTTTATTAGGCAAGCTCATTGAGTCTGATAACAATTGAAAAGTAATTGTATTAATTAATTGCCACTTGACAGTTTAAATAAGTTTTTGTATTTATTTGTTTAGTTTGCTGAACGGTATGTGAACTTATGAATGGAAGATGTTATTTTGGTCAACCAATCACAATAAGAAGAAGACAGAAGACAATCATCAGTCTTTCAGAAAAACGAAACGTTGAAAGTCTTTCAGCAGTCTTCTGTTCTTATTTGGAGAACTAAAGTATTTAGAATAGAGTATTCCATGTTACACGGAGTCGGCGCAAAACGTTTTCTTCTTCCCCTCTATCTCGTCAGCCGTCACGGTATCACTCCCTTCTCTTTCATATCATTTCTAACACTATCCATTCATTTTTGCTTTGGCCTTCCTCTCCCTCTGCATCTATCAACATTCATATTCATAACTCTTTTGTACATGTGCTTTTCTTACTTCCTGATCATATGGCTATACCAAGCCAAACGATTTCCTTTCAACTTTTCTGTATCTCTAATCTTATCCATTTCTGTCATTCCACTACATCCATCTCAAAATTCTCATCTCCGCTGCATAGAATATCTCTTTTCATCAGTCTACTTCATGGCCCATCCATACAGTACGATAGGCCCTATCAAAAACTTGCTTTTCACATCTTAATTTAATCTTCATTACGAATTATTATTTTTCTGCAGCCTTTTCTACTGAAGCTGAGAGTAAGTTTTAAGAAACTTAACGACCATGTTAACTATAATATTCATAGTTAAGACAGGACAACGTCTGTCGGGTCAGCTAGTAGTAAATAAATCTCGATGTTCTATCGAAACCACGTGCAGTAGACGGGTCGTTGGTAAGCATAAAAAAGTAGATCAGTTAGGACCAGGTGAGTCATTATTATTGTTATCTGCGCGTAAACAGCGGTGGTGCTAACAGACCACCATTCGAATTGCGTAACACGCTTTCAGTCGTAGTCATCATAGGTAATCCATTGCTTCATTATGTCGAAAAATTTGTCCGGTCAACAACGTAAATAACGAAATCAATGTTGTTGAACTCACCACCCCATTTCTTCCCATGGGTGTCGTAGAAGGCGACTAAGGGACTTACTAGAGAATGGGCAGCAGCGTTCTCTATGCATTTGACCATCATACTGCGATCGCCAACCCGCCTGCCAAGCGTGGCGATTATGGCAAATCCCCCTGTTTTGCGGGAGGCTTATGTTCAGCAGTGGACGTCTTTCAGCTGTTATGATGATGATGATTGCCATCTTTAGGCATTGGAACATTAGATCTTTAATTTCAAACTTCCCAGTTTATTTTTACTTGGGGCGACTTAAAATTCCATTTGGAATCTTCGTGTCTTTTGACCTTTTGTGTAACATTATTTTGTTGACGTACAAAAGTGGCCACTCACGATGCTCCCGGGAAAAAAATAGAATGGCCTTTTTTAGCTAAGGGTATGATGGCAAATATTTACTCATTATATTCAGACCGAAAACGAAATACGCTTTGTATTCTTGTTTGATAGGGCTTAGAATAAATTCTTATCATGTGCAAAACGTACAGTTTCATCATCTTAAGCTAGCCTTTTCTCAACTTGTCTAAGGTCAGCAAATAATCTAACCACCTAAATTTTGGCCGGAAAAAATGAAAACATTTGGCGATGGCTAGTTTAGTCATCGCCAGCGACTTTGCTCGCGAGAAGGCCGGAAAGCATCCCATGGGAACTTACTATTGGCATAATACGTACAGATGTATCCTATGTGTCCTATTTACTAACCTAGGTGATGATCTACTTTGTGTTCATTCACCAAAATCCGTTCAGCATGATTTGTACGGACTGAGATACTTTTTGCATTATTCATTAAAAAGTCAACGTTTAGTCTCAGTAGCTCTTACTTTATTTATAGTAATCGCTTTTACTATAATTATAGTAAATCCAATAACGTCTATTATACGTCAATTACAATGTAACGTCACGTTATTCACGGAAAATTTATTTAAAAAAAACCTTTTTATGTCTAACACGGGCTGTATTTATTAAATAAAAGCTATGGTGAGGTATAAAAGGAATTTAATAAAAATTTGACCGCATTTTTTACGAGATAATTAAACAGTAAATCGATACTGATTTGGCATACCCTGGAGGCTACAATTTGCGTGAAAAGGTAATATTAGGCAAAGGGGAGTCATGAATGACATATTAGATACGTGCCGAATATCACGTTATAAGAGACAAAAATTTATAATGTTGGTCTCTAATTAGGCATTTGAATTTTATTACTGTAGCCAACCCGCATTTGTACCGGTGTGTTTTAAAATAGGATACGCGATAAAGAGACCATTAATAATTTCGTAAGGGCCCTATTGTTCACACACATTTTTCTTGCATGAAGAACTACGTTTTTGGCGAGAAAAACTACGTTAGATTCGCCGCTTGTAGGCACCCTATGACATCATAGGGTGCCTATATGTTTCATAAGTGCCCATGCAGGTTTATATGAAATAAAAATATTTTGATTTGATTTGATTTGTTATCATAGTAGGACGTCTTTGGTTCCAGTTCCATTAATATGACCTTAAGAAATCTCATATGAAATTGGCCATTGAATGCAAGCAACACAATTTTTTATTTTGTTCATGTCCCCAGAGATGCATACCATACCCATGCGTTTTTCCTGTGGCAACACTACAGCTAACAGCTGATTTAAATTTGTTCTCGTAATTTTAATTTTTAACTTTAGATTTCTTTGTTTTAATGGCCTATTTCCAATTACTCTTCAAGTAAACAGAATAATAAAGTGTATTACGTATTAGATTCACGTAACGAGTGTAAAATAAGTGTAAATATTTCAATGTTAATCATTGACAGTTGCCGGCACTAGTGAATTTTTGCATTGTCATTTTGATATCAGGTACAATACTATGTATTTTACGTGCTATTAGTTTGTTTGCGTACTCTTTTTTTACCAGCTATTACATTGTACTCTTTTTTTATTTCGGCTACGTATGCCAGTGACTTTTGAACGTAAACATAACCTTACTTTGGTTTGATGACAGGACTCCTTATTTACATCTAACTTTCATATTTCCACTAAAAATAATCATCTCCTAGACTGCTGGCATAACTACCTTTTCTCTTTCACTTTCTTGTCGCTTCCTTATTAGTTATAGTCATGATTATGACTCGCAGCGCCCGTACTCGCCTCGAAGAGTCCAAACTCAATCAGGCTTTGAGCGAATTACAGGCGTCAAAGAAGTCCTGTGACCAACTCAATAAGGAAATAGATGACAATGAAAGGGTGCTCTTTGATGCCCATGAAAAGAATAGGAAGTTGAAAAGTGAAATGGCTCAGATATATACTCAATACACTGATGCCATAGAAGAACGCGACAGACTTCAGCTCGTTGTGGACGGATTCAGCCAGTGTAGCATAGAGTATGAACAAGCTCTAAGTCACAAACATTTACTACAACAGCATCTACTTGAGGCTCATAGTCAAATAACCGAACTTGAGACTACAAATCTTAACATCACCGCCTCGCCGAATCAAAGTCTGTTCGATGAGTTGATGCCGGTCGCCCCCTCGATGGTTTCTGCCATAAAACCATGTTACACTATAGATTTGACAGGTGATAACGATTCAAAGTCAGGTCACTCAATGAGGGTAAGAACTAGTAACTATAAACTTAAAAAAAAAACATAAAGATCAATAAATACATTGTTAAAACGAAAAAGTTAGTTAAAAGACATAAATTCTTCATAAAAAATGTGAAACTTAATAGAGAACGACTAAACTTGCTTAAATTATTAGATATGTATTCTTCTAATTTGGAGCAAAGTACTAGGAGGTACAACATTGACACAGAGAACTTGCAATCTGAACTTGACCATTTACAGGAGAAACTAAGTTCAATGACTAAAAGATATGATACCTCAGAAGATATCATGAGGGAATACGTGTTGGCAATAAATGAGCTGGTAAACTCACAAAAAAACAACTGTGAGCAGTGTCAAACACCATCCAATGTACCTACACCGGATCTTTCATTGACAACATGCAAATCCACCTTACCACAGCCCTGTGTTGATTTGAGCTTTCCTGATATTTACAGTTCCAAAAAACAGTGTAAGCCAATCGAAAATAATGACATAGTGTTATTCTGTGATGAAATTGGAAAAGAGTTAGGCGATTTGTTGACGGAGGAATATCCAGGTCACTCTATAATAAATTACTGTATGCCTGGTTGTAAAAAATAATAAGTGAAAATAATACCTTTGTTTATATCAGGTAGTATATCAGACCCCTCTAATTATAGACCTATTTCAGTACTACCTACCTTTAGTAAAATTTTTGAGAAATTAATTTTAGACCAATTGCAAAGATTTTTAATAAACATAATTTATTACAGAGCAAACAGTTCGGTTTCACAACTGGTTCAATGTTAATAATTTGCTTCTTAATGAAAAAAAGACCAAATGCATTAAGTTTACGCTACCTCACGTTAAGCAGGTGAAAACTAATGTGTTGATAAAGGGCGAAGAATTGAATCCTGAAGACTGCACTGTATTCTTGGGCTTAACTTTGGATGCCAAGCTTCAGTGGGCCCACATATAGCTAAATTGTCGAAAAAGCTAAGCTCTACAGCATACGCTGTTAGAAAAATTCGTAATTTAACTGATGTAGAGACAGCCCGCTTAGTGTACTTTAGCTATTTTCATAGTGTTATGTCGTATGGTATTATATTGTGGGGAAATGCCGCCGACATTCAGACAATTTTTGTCTTGCAGAAAAGAACTGTCCGATCAATTTATAAATTAAGTCCGAGACACTCTCTCAGAGATAAATTTAAGGAGATAAATGTAAAGACTGTGCCTTCACAGTATATTTATGAAATACTCAATACTCAATACTTTATTGCATTCCATAATGTGTACATATAACAGTTGGTATGTGAAAACATTGAATCAATTATGGACCCTGTCGGGCACAGCAAAGTTAGTTTTTAGTAGGAGAGAGGATGAAGGCCCTTTTTGTTAAGAAAAAATTAAAATAGTATCATTAGAATAGTAACTATCATTAAAATAGTATCATTTAAATTGTATCATTAAAATAGTCTCATTAAAATAGTATAATTAAAATAGTATCATCAAAATTGTGTCATCAAAATAGTATCATTAAATAGTGTCTTTAGAAAAAAAAAAAAACATTAAAGATAAGATAAGATAAGATAAGATTCTTTATTTGTTTAAACATGGTGTACATGATACATTACATGCAAGTTAACTAGGAGATAAATGAAGTTCTGACATGTTCAGCCGCATATAGTGGCGTACAAATTGATAGGAAGAGATGGTGCATAAACCGTGATAATATTAATTAAAATTACATAAAAAAATTGGGTATCATTACAATTCAAAAAACATATTTTTAGATACAATACAATGTCAAAGTAGTCATTAAATAAGTTAGTCAATAAAAATATAAAATAATGTCATTAAAATGTCTATTCCAAACAACAATTATTCAAAAAACTATAACTAAAAATTACAACACATTACTAAAATACAACATTATCATCTCAAAAACGAAGAAAATTATCTTCTTTCATAAACTCTACTATGCTGTAATATGCTCTTTCAGTTAATAAACTCTTCAGTTTACTTTTAAGAGCAGATGTATTTAACATTTTCCATGATTTGGGCAATTTATTAAAAATGGTCGGAGCCATGCAAAAGATGCTCTTACGCATAAGAGCTGTTTTAGCGGCGTGAACACAGAGTTTAAAATTATCACGTCTGTTTCTAGGGACAGCATCAGACAAACGCTTAAATAAATGAGAATACGATTTAATGAACATTACTGTTTCCAGGATATATAATGAGGGCAATGTCAATATCTTACGTTCTATAAAATAAGCTTTACAGCTGTCCGTTGTTTGCAGTCTAAACATTGATCTAATGCACCTTTTCTGTGCCCGAAACGCTATTTCATTGTCCGTGCTATTCCCCCAAAAGATGACTCCATATCTAAGAACTGATTCGACTAATCCATAGTAAGCAGTAATTAACGCATCTGTGTTGACAACCACAGCAAGCTGTTTCAGAGCGTAGGCTGCACTACTTAATTTTTTACTAAGTGCCTCTATTTGAGGTTTCCAATTCAATTTAGAATCTATTATTAGTCCCAGAAATTTTGTTGTGTCAGCTTCTTTGATATTTATATTATTAAATTTAATATTAAGATTATTGATTGTTTGTGTACGTTGTCTAAAGTGCATTACGTTAGTTTTATTTAAATTAATTTTTAAATTATTATCACTTAACCAATTTATAATAGATATTAGTGAATTATTAATGTCATGTTCATAGGTGTTTATGTCATTACAAGCTACCGTCACAGTGCAATCGTCAGCAAAGAGTGTCATCGGTTGTTCAGTTACTTTAGGCAAGTCATTTATATACAAAGTGAACAACGGAGGCCCCAATACACTGCCTTGAGGTAAAATAGTATCATTTGTTTTTATGGTAGTAAGCAAGTATTTATATATTTGATTATAAGTTATATTTCTATATTATTTATTGCACGATTTATATTATTAACATTATAAATTATGATAAACTAAATATTTATAATTTTACTGAGCCTTGTAGAATGTTATTTTAATTGTGCACTGTTTAGAATATTCATTTTGAATTTACAGTATTTAAATGTTTTAAACTAATATAAATATTTAAAGAAAAATTTAAAATGTAATGTAAAAAGTAGTGTTCATTGTTGTTGGAATTTATCTCCAAAGTATTCATCAATAGTATAGTAGCCTTTGATTATCAGAAATTGTTTTAATTTATTGATAAAGATATTATTTGTATTTATAAATACAAATAATATCTTATATGCTCATCAAAATATCAGAAAATCTTTTATATGCTCATAAAAATATTAAATTGTTTAAAAAATACAGTGATATCCGTAGCATAAATACTAGGAACAAACAAAAATTTGTTGTACCATCAACAAGGCTCAAGAAAATAGGTGGGTCATTCAGATGTCAATGTATACGTTTTTATAATAAACTTCCAAGCCATGTTCAAGATCTAAGTCTCAATAAATTTAAATCATTCATCAAACGTAAGTTGTACCTGAAAGCCTTTTATACCGTTAAAGATTATATTGAGGACAAAAAAGCTTGGGATTGACCTGCTCCAATTTTGTATACTGAATGTTGTTTTTCTTTGTTTTGCTCTTTGACATTTGATTATTATTATATACACTTTGACATTTGATTATTATTATATACACTTTGACATGAATATTTACTTTGAGAAGTATAATATTATTTTTGTTTTAATTATTGTGAATGTGAGGACTATGTGGTATTTTTGTTTTTGTATTTCGTCTCTTTCTCAGTTCGTTTTTAATGTTAATCTGGCAGTTTGAGTACTTTATGCGGCCTACCCAAATGTCCTTTCTTTGGTATTGTTCGTCAAATCGTTGAGCTCCTCAAGTTCTGAGTTGAGCCGTATGATTACTGATACATGCGTGCACTGAATGGACAGGTCCACTCAACCTGTGTGGTTCTTTCCTCAAAAGACCATTTCAGACACCAATCCACATGGTCTTCACATGATCTGACCAAGATTATGTCTGGATTTAAAAGAGACTGTGACCTCTGAGTTTGTTTCGGCCTTTCTTCTCAGAGTACTCAGATAAGAAACGCCGACCTCATCTAGTTTAAAAAATATGATTGACGTGTAAAAGTGTTTGTACAAACCTACTTACAGAAATAAAAGCATTTATCATTTATAATCAAAAAACCCTGATCGGTCTATTCCGAATAGCCCTCCACCCTACGCTTGATAACTTTTACAAATAAATAAGTTAATTTGAACATCACTTGACCTGGAAATTAGATTCCGAAACGTGGAAATTCTGCTCCTGAAACGAACTATTGAGGTATTTGAGAAAGAATAAGCCAATTTGACTTAATCTTGTAAGCTGACTCAACAAAACTAGGATTATTCTGCTTAGAATCTAGAGAGATGTTCTCTAAATATATTTTCGTGAAAACGGGTGTTAATGATTCAGAAACAAAGTGAGTAAGTGAGTGAAAGTGCGATTCTTTTAGAATATGTGGAATGACTTAAACGACGTTGTTGACGTCGTTTAAAGCGCACTCAAGTGCGCTTTAAACAAACCAAACCAATCTCACCAAAAAGGTCCACCGCTTACTGTTAACGAAGATTACGCAGTTGATGTATTTTCATACATATTCAACTTATATAGTTCCGACAATACGCTGTCACAGAAATCCGCTGTATCACCGGGGCTCACTGTGAGCCTACTCTAAATTGGTGGCTTACTAAATATACTTACTTTTGGTGCGAACGAGTCCTGGCACTACTGATCCAAGTTTTCCACTCCCAAAAGCCACCAGTCGTTATTTTTTATTACAAGATAACACTGGTGACAACATACATAGACATATCGCTGGTGTTCGTGCTTTTTAAGGTGGCCGCCAGTTGACCAACGTGAGAAGAGGTTGGGACTGGCCACCACAGGACCCCAATGTCATTATTACCTGCGAGTCTGCGCAATCATTCACTGAACCTTGCTACTTGACTGATAAGTTAAATCTTAAAAAATTTCGTTCTTTTTTCTCAATTTCATTGTATGTCGTAACCGGGCATCCGTATTGGATGCCCGTTTGCGTAGATTTTCATTGTTAACACTGGAAATAAATAAGCTGACAATGATAATGCGCCAAAATTACTTACCTACGATACAAAGCCACACATAAATATTCCATAATATTGCGATATCTAATACTATCTTAACCACACACCTAAATCATTTTCTGTTGACACTGTGAATAACCTAGCCTCAAAATATTTTTCGGTAAGCTAAGCCAATATTAGGCATAAAATACTGGTTATCTAAGCCGAGAGGGTTCGCAATAATCCACTTAAGTATATTGACAGAGTTTAAGGAACGAGCTAAGGAAACAGATCATTCTTAGCGAATGCTTACACAACCATGAGTCCCTTTGAATACTGATGGCAAGATACTCTTGATCTTTGCTTATAAACCCCTTTAGGGCAATTATCGTCGAGTAGCGTTGTAGAGGTTGTTCCAATTAAAGTTGGATTCCCATAAATATAGTACAATAAGTTTGCAGTAGGTACTAGGAAAGACTTTTGCGTACTTATAAACCACTTTCTGGTCAGTTGGAAATACACGAGTGATGTTTGTGTTGTTTTCAAATTGTTTGTCACGTGTCGCCACACAGCGAGGTTCTAGGTATTTGCATCGAAATTATGAAATAGCTGGAAAAACTTTGAAATTGTTTTATTGTATGTTCTGGAGATGATTTTGTATTGGAGAGGCTTGCGGCTAATTAATAACAGCCATACGGGTCGATCGATCAAGCTAAGCAACGCTTGTCGCGGTTGGTTTGTGGATGGGTGACCATAAATCCCGTATGTGTCGCCGGGCGTAAAAGAATAGCACCATCCCATTTCTTCCAGTGGGTGTCGTAGAAGGCGACTAAGGGACTTACTAGAGAATGGGCAGAAGCGTTCTCTATGTATTTTACCACCATACTGCGATCGCCAACCCGCCTGCCAAGCGTGGCGATTATGGCAAAACCCCCCAAAAATGACAAGCAGCCCTACAAAACGGCCCCTAGTACCCGGCGGCCCGCCTACCCTTGGCTACGGTAGCGGCCAAGGTAACGGTGAGGCAAGGGGTGCTAAGAATCTCCGGAAGAGATCTGGCTACCAAAACAAACGGAAACTGCACCTGGCAACGTACAACACGCGTACACTCCGGACCGACGAGAAGATTACCGAACTCGAGGAAGAATTGAGCAGGTTACGGTGGGGTATAGTAGGGTTATCTGAAGTCCGAAGAGAGGGGGAGGACTTGATAATCCTCAAATCCGGTAACCTGCTCTATTTCCGAGAGGGCGACCAGCAGTCCCAAGGTGGTGTCGGGTTTATCATCCATAAGTCCCTTGTGACCAACGTGGTGAAGATCGAGAGTGTGTCGACCAGGGTGGCGTACCTTATACTCAGAATATCCGCAAGATATTCGCTGAAGGTCATACAGGTCTACGCCCCGACCTCAACACACCCCGACGATGAGGTGGAGACCATGTATGAGGATATATTCAAAGCCATGCATGGCTCTAAAACTCATTTCACCGTTGTCATGGGGGACTTCAACGCGAAACTGGGCAAACGGGATGATGATGAGCTGAGAGTGGGGCAATTTGGAGTTTGACGACGGAACCACCGGGGTCACTTACTGGCCAGTTTTATGGAGAAGGAAGGCCTCTTCATGATGAACTCCTTCTTCAGAAAACGGGAGCATAGAAAGTGGACCTGGCAGAGCCCTGATGGTGCAACTAAAAACGAGATTGACTTCATTATGTCGACGAAGAAGCAAATATTCAATGATGTCTCTGTGATCAACGCGGTGAAAACCGGAAGCGATCACCGCATGGTAAGAGGCACATTGAATATCAACATCAAGCTAGAAAGATGTCGACTAATGAAGTCTACGCTCCGTCCAATGCCGATCCAAGTCCAAAACCCCGAGAGCTTTCAGCTCGAACTCCAGAATCGTTTCGAGTACCTAGGGAACTCCGTGGACGATTATAACGATGGGTTCGTGGAAACTGTCCATACGGTCGGGTCTAAGTTCTTCAAGACCCGCCGTACTAATGGCAAAAAGAAACTCTCTGATCCTACTCTGCAGCTAATGGAGGAGAGGCGTGAAATGATCCTGCAGTCTTCAGATGACGCGCTAAAGTACCGACAGCTCAATAGACAGATATCTAAGGCGACCTTCGCCGTTTTAATACGGACCGCATAAAGGACGCGATAGAGCGGAACAAGGGCTCCAAGGTTTTTTCAAGAGATCTGTCTATTGGGCAGAGTCAGCTTGCGAAACTGAAGACCAATGATGGCAGGATCGTTTCCTCCAAGCCTGAGCTGTTGAGAGAGATCGAGAGTTTCTATGGACAGTTATACACGTCAACAAGCAACCCCGTTACTGATCTGGCAAACGACCCAAGAGCCAGATTGACCCGACACTATACCGAAGATATCCCGGACGTTAGCTTGTACGAGATTAGGATGGCTCTGAAGCAGCTAAAAAACAACAAGGCGCCGGGTGATGACGGAATCACGGCCGAACTCCTGAGGGCCGGCGGAAAACCCGTTCTTAAGGCCCTCAAGAAGCTGTTTGATTCTGTCATACTCGAGGGCAAAACGCCACAGGCATGGAACAGAGGTGTGGTGGTACTTTTCTTTAAGAAGGGTGATAGTACTCTTCTTAAGAATTATAGGCCCATCTCACTTCTGAGCCATGTCTACAAGCTGTTTTCGAGAGTCATCACGAACCGTCTCGCGCGCAGGTTTGACGACTTCCAGCCTCCCGAACAAGCCGGATTCCGTAAAGGCTTTAGCACCGTAGACCACATACATACGCTGCGGCAGGTTATACAGAAGACCGAAGAGTATAACCTGCCTCTCTGCTTAGCGTTTGTGGACTACGAAAAATTGAGACATGGGCTGTACTGCAGTCTCTTCAACGGTGCCAGATCGACTATCGGTACATCGAGGTGCTGAAGTGTCTGTATGAAAACGCCACTATGTCAGTCCGACTCCAGGACCGGACTTCAAAACCTATCCTTTTGCAGCGAGGTGTGAGACAGGGAGATGTTATCTCTCCGAAACTGTTCACCGCTGCACTGGAGGATGTCTTCAAGGTTCTGGACTGGAAAGGAGCTGGCATCAACATCAATGGCGAGTACATCACTCACCTTCGATTTGCCGATGACACAGTCGTCATGGCTGAGACCATGGAGGACCTCAGTGCAATGCTCGATGACCTCAGTAGAGCTTCCGAAAGAGTGGGTCTTAAAATGAACATGGAGAAGATACAGGTCATGTCGAATGCCCATGTAACACCCACTCCCATGACGATCGGAGGCGCTACACTCGAAGTTGTGGCCGAGTACGTTTACCTAGGACAGACTGTCCAGTTAGGTAAGTCCAACTTCGAGAAAGAGGTCAATCGTCGAATCTGACTCGGCTGGGCAGCGTTCAGGAGGCTTCGCAATATCTTCTCGTCCCAAATACCACAGTGTCTCAAGACGAAAGTCTTTGACCAGTGTGTGTTGCCAGTGATGACCTATGGTACAGAGACGTGGTCACTCACAATGGGCCTTATCAGAAGGCTTAAAGTCACCCAAAAGGCAATGGAGAGGGCTATGCTCGGAGTTTCCCTACGCGATCGAATCAGAAATGAAGAGATCCGCAGGAGAACCAAGGTAACCGACATAGCCCGAAGAATTGCCAAACTTAAGTGGCAGTGGGCAGGACACATTGTTCGCATAACAGATGGCCGATGGGGCCGAAAGGTTCTGGAGTGGCGACCGCGTACCGGAAGACGTAGAGTGGGAAGGCCTCCCACAAGGTGGACCGATGGCCTTGCGAAGACCGCGGGTATCCGCTGGATGTGGGAAGCACAAGACCGGTCGAAGTGGAGGAGCCTGGGGGAGGCCTATGTCCAGCAGTGGACGTCTTTCGGCTGATATGATGACCATAAATAACAAGATCCCCTCGTGCCTCGAAAAACACGTTAAGCCGTTATTGGTCCCGACTGTCATTCGTTGATAGATAGATAAATCGTTTATTTGGTGCAAATAAAAGACACAACACAACAAACAAAGCACAATGACATTAAAATTAATTACATGAAAAGAACAAGGTGCCAATACATTACAATAAAAAAAGAAAACAGGTTGAAAAGTATAGTGATGACACTTTAGGCTATGACACAATAATTTAAACTTTATATTCAAATAAAATAACGTGCGGTGGGAGTGCAAAAGCGAGGTGTGTGTCGGGGGGGGGTCGTATCTATTCGTATTACCTAGTAACTGGGTTGCGGAGATCAAATAGGTAGTGGCTCCGTGTAAAATACTGGTATTCTGCTGCACCCTAGACTGAAAGCCATTCCCAACATACTTGGGAAAACGCTAGTAAGATGATTTCTAATTCTATTTTATCAGTTCAATAACTCGAATATCTATATAAATAAAAAGAACAGTTCTGACTGACTGACTCATCAATGCCCAGCCCAAACCCTTGGACTTTTTTTTTTTTTTTTTTTTTTTTTTTTGGGTGGGAAATCATCAAATAACTTCTCCCGCTCTGGGTGGAGCAGGAGGGCGTGTCAGACTTTTACTGACTAAAACCCACCCGTGTTCCTTCAGTAGCCCTTAAGCCAGGGGCTGTGGTGTCTCTTTCGAACAAACCCGCACCCCTGGCAGGCATCGGCCCTTGCGGGCCCCATCATTTTTTGTGCTGACATCTCTTTGAGGCGCGCGTGGAACACAACGCGCCGTCGACTTGGGCTTGGTCCTTACCGGACAGCGAGCTACCCATTACTCGCCGTCCGCAAGCCCATGCCTACGGTGGCCGGAAATCGGCCTGGGATTCCCGACGCCCAGGGCGTCTCCGTATCCTGCGGCGGCTGGGGTCGCGAGGGCGCATATGCTGCCTCTCCCTCACGTGCGCCGCCTCCCTCTTCGCGAGCATCACTGCTTCGCTGAAGGAGGTGACGGCTCCCCATGCCCTCTCGCTCCGTACCATGGCCTGGACCAGGGCCGGACGCGAGAGATCGCCGCCGCCGATCGCCTCCACGAGGACACGGCGGTGCTCCGCCCAAGCCGGACAGACCGCCACCGTGTGCTCCACCGTGTCCTCAGGGCGATCTTCGCAATGGAAACACCCGGGCGTTTCCTCCCGCCCTATCCGAAACAGGAACCTCCCGAAACAACCGTGTCCGGTGAGGACCTGCGTCAGGCGGAAGGTGAGGACGCCATGCCGCCTCTCAAGCCACTCCTCAAAGAGGGGACTTACCGCCGCAATCAGGGCGTGCCCAAAACCCTTGGACTTAGAAAGCTGAAATTGTAAAATTTGCTGTAGACAAGGAATAAGAAAGGATTATTTGAATAGGGTATACAATATTTTTAGCTACTACCTTTCTGATTTAGTACCAGTTTTTGCAGTTGTTTGAAATCCATTATTTATTTAAAATGCGGAAAATTCGCTTTACACATTAATTTTATCCTGAAGGTCTTAATAAGATTGAAAAATTACCAATTTATCTACACCAATCGTCTAGACTTTTTTCTGCGAAACGCATAACTTTTTGTGAATTTGTAAGTGGGATTCCTAATAAAGTATGGAATTTGATTGATTGAAATAGTGGAGATTTACAAAAATTGCTAAGCCCGAATAATCAATTTATGAAAAAAACATCTGGTAATTTTCGTTTGTAATTATTTAATTAAAATAAATACATTTTAGAGTTTTTAACCTCCGAGTTCGCGACTCTACTCGATCAAGATCAAACGTCAACCACAACCATTGTACTTCTTAAAAGAAGACTTTTAAAATATTTTTAATTGAATTTAAAATTTGATTCCTTCCAACAGGTGACATCCGTGTGAACCAAAACCGTCAACTGACTATCTTCCAAGTAATCCTGATACGTGAACACAACCGCATCACTCCGACAATCTGGCGCAACTCAACCCTCATTGGAATGAGGAGAGTATCTACCAGGAAGCGAAACTCATACACATCGCTGAGATTCCAATTCTATTAGGTGAGAATCCTTAAACACGTTTTCATGCAATTGCTGCTGATAATAGCTCCATTGAATGGCTACACTACGTATATAGGTAGCCCCTCTTACAAAAAATTATCTATCATGCTTACAAATATTCAGGGACTTGTATTTATGTATGCTAGGTACGACTGATAGAAAATGTTTTTTGTTAAGTAATCAATGACTACTAAAAAAGATCTTCCGGTTCCATCTGGGTTTATTATGCAGGCCAAACTTAACACATTGTTACTGACATTTTATAAGCCATGGTTTTTGTTTATTTCTAATTACCATAAGGGCCTTCTTTAGAACGAAACTGAATTTTGTAAGCAATTTATTCGTAAAAAAATCAAAACTGTTTTGCTTATTTTTCCACAGACTTATGTCGGAGAACCGTAATCGTACAGTTGGCACCGTCTGTATGAGTAACTGGTATAATATACCCCTACTTTTAAAATATGATAACGCTTTTGTTCACTTGGCAAGAGGACTCCCAACGCTCAAGACTTATGTGACCAGTTCTGGGAAATGACCCAGTTCCTGTTCATTCAGCCATTCCTACTTTGAAAACTAATAAAAACTTCGAGCTCCAAACTAATGCTACGAGAAACTCCAGCATGCTATATCTAAACTAAATCCGTCACATAGGATGCAGAAGAGACAAAATTGCTTCTAACTTTTAGAATTGAAATTCAAAATAAGCTTTTGAAATCAGAAGAGAAAGGGTACCTAAATGACGACTTAACGAAGGTCGAAATGACGATGATTTACGACAAAAACGGTCGCAAAAATTGTGCAGAAGTTTTACTGTACGGAAGATACGAAGGAGATTTATTGCCTCATTAATATTAAAACCAATCCGAGATGATATTTCGCCTTCAAATTGATATGTCTATAAACTTGAAGATAGGCGTTACCATCATGGATGAACTTATTATTCTAATGATGCTTGGTTTGACAATCAAGTTGTTATTTCGCTACAACAAAGGCAGTGCAATGCCTAGATAATTTTCAGTTGTGTACAAATGTGACAGAATTATATACACGAGTTCAATTGACTTCAAAGTTCCTATTGTCATGTCTTTGATGACACAATTCCTAAAAGTAGTCTCGTAGTCGACGTAATTTTATGCTGATTTGATTCAACTGTTATTTCCAAGATAAATAACTTATATATTGATATCTGTTGAATTTATCAGAGAATGGCTTATTAATGGCTTATTGGTCAAAATGTTTCACCAATAGCGTTTTTATCCGTGTTTTTATTGTACGTGAATTTTGTATGTAGGTAGATCAAGTTCATTCAAACCTATTTAATAAGTAACAAAGGGTGGTCCTTTATGCACTTAAACAAATGCTTCATCTATTTATTTATGGACTAGCTTTTGCCAGCGGCTTCGCCCGCGCGGAACTTTCATCCCCAATTTAACTCCCTTAGGGGTTGAATTTCGAAAAACCCTTCCTTATTCCTTGTCTATATTATAAAGGGAACCTCTGTGCAAAATTTCAGCTTTCTAGGTCCAAGGGTTTGGGCTGGGCGTTGATGAGTCAGTCAGTCAGTCAGGACCTTTCTTTTTATTTGTATAGATTAATCGAAAGGTTAATTATTTTACTCTTAGTTTCAATAAAAGATAGCAAACGCATTATGTTAAGAAAATAATGAAAGTAAGATTTCAGACCTGAAAAGATTTCCTTATTTTCGTCTTGTGGAAAGCAATAATAATCCTTCGAAATAGCTTGTATTATTTATCCTAAATGGCTTTAGTTACACAATTGTTTGTTCTACAAGTTTAATAAAAAAAACTAAGATACTGAACATTTCAAATTGTACTATCTACGATTGTTTGTCTTGCGCTGATATCTCTTAGAAAAAATTATAGCTTCTTTTCAGATGATAAAATGTTTTTTTTAATTTGTCATTTTATAATTTGGTATTAATTACAATTTGTTTTAAAACGTAGAATCAGGTGGGCTCCTTTTTGTTTTGAACAACGTATGCAAAACAAAATAAAAATGCTTCAGAATTAATTAACAAGTTTGGAAAGATTTAAATTTTTTGAATAATCCAGATGTCAGTGAAACTACTATCAGGACGTTCTTAAAAGTTTTGTAAGGACAAGTGATTTGATGAAATAAGACTAACCGTTATTTCTACAAGCAAAACTATAGTTTCGGCGATGACCTACGAGCTACGGACATCAAAAGAAGTCGTTACCACGGCCTGGGGTCTTAAACTGCCACACGAGCTGCTTGCGGCCTTTCCATGATCTGTTGGACTTTTTCTCGGAAGAGGGGTGTTTATATCACAATTACAATAATCCAGAAAAAACTAGAGTCACCGACATAGGAAGTAACCACACTTATCTTCGGCGGTCAAAAACAGCTTTATATATATACAATGACACTATACACTCGATTCGCATACTCTCAGACAGCATGGCTGTTCTACAAGCGCTGAACAGCCACACGGTTGACTCTGGGCTGATATACGAGTGCCACCAGCGCCTCAACGAGGTAGGTAGCCTCAACAATATTACCATTCAGTGGATCAAAGGACACAGCGGTTCGCTAGGCAACGATGCAGCCGATGAACTTGCCAGGAGGGGGTCGAGCATGACACCAGTGGGACCAGAACCCATTGCGCCACTTCCCTTCGGGTATCTACGCACTCTGGTAAGGAAACGAACCAGGGATCATCATCACAAAATATGGATAGACCTAAGTGAGTGCAGGCAGGTAAGGAAGCACTTCCTGCGTTCGATGTCCGCCTCACGAAACAGGTTCTCCGTTTAATTTGTTAATTTGTTAAACGGAGAACCTGTCCTTTGATCCACTGAATGGTAATATTGTTGAGGCTACCTACCTCGTTGAGGCGCTGGTGGCACTCGTATATCAGCCCAGAGTCAACCGTGTGACTGTTCAGCGCTTGTAGAACAGCCATGCTGTCTGAGAGTATGCGAATCGAGTGTATAGTGTTATTGTATATATATAAAGCTGTTTTTGACCGCCGAAGATAAGTGTGGTTACTTCCTATGTCGGTGACTCTAGTTTTTTCTGGATTATTGTAATTGTGATATAAACACCCCTCTTCCGAGAAAAAGTCCAACAGATCATGGAAAGGCCGCAAGCAGCTCGTGTGGCAGTTTAAGACCCCAGGCCGTGGTAACGACTTCTTTTGATGTCCGTAGCTCGTAGGTCATCGCCGAAACTATAGTTTTGCTTGTAGAAATAACGGTTAGTCTTATTTCATCAAATCACTTGTCCTTACAAAACTTTTAAGAACGTCCTGATAGTAGTTTCACTGACATCTGGATTATTCAAAAAATTTAAATCTTTCCAAACTTGTTAATTAATTCTAAAGCATTTTTATTTTGTTTATTAAAGTGTGGTTTTGACCACACTTTAATAAATATCTCTTTGTCATAGGAGTAACAGACAGTCCGCTGTGAAGGGCCTGCATGGAGGAGGACGAGACAGCGGCTCATGTGCTGTTAAACTGCCCGGGGGTCGCTAATTACAGGGCAAAATACTTCGGTATCCCAGGTACCCTACGTGAGATTGTCAGCAACACCAAGGCGTTGCTGGCCTTTCTCGAGGAGCTGAGGTGGATCGAATGACTGATTCTCCCACCCGTACGCAAAATACGCGTTACGCGTTACGCGTTTGACGTGGAGTTGCGGACAACAGCCCGTTTTACCTATATACAATAACAGCAAAAAAGAAAAAAAGCAGAAGCACCAATCGCTTCGTTACGGCGACACAGATGACGCGACTCGACACCACGTAGAATGTAATACCACAAATGCGGAGTGATACGTGATCGGCTTAAGGCTTTAGCCGATTCAGCGTCGATAACTTTGGTCACTCCCATAGCCTGCAGACTTAGCAAACTGAAGAACTGAACTTGTCTAAAAGGACCAATGATCGTTGGAGCAAACCAAACCTTGAGTGGAAACCCACAAATTAACGTGGAAAGTTCTTTGCTAAGACGGACCAACGACCTCGAAAAGGCCGGAACTACCTGAATGGGAATTTCGCGTCAGTCTTTTTAAGAATACAATACAGTTCTTCGTTTCTCGATCGATTCAACAATAAATGAAGAGTGAGTGAGGCCGTTACGTGTAGGTTGTCTAAATATAGCATCACTTTCAGTGGAGTTGCGAGTGATATTCTTGGAATATATTCGTCTGGGTATGGAAACCGTAACATAAATGTTCTACAGACTAACAAGTTGGTATCTAATGTAATTTGTGACTTCAAGTAACATGCGCGGGACACGGTTGTGATATAATTAATTCAATATATTACTTCGACCTCAAAGTTGGTCGCTGGGTATGAAATGTGACATAGTACAGTCACAAGCACAAATATGTTATGTATACACTTAACAAAATCAAAAGCAATTTTCTCCTGGAATTACAATTGTAACTTTAAGCTACGACCAATTTTTTACCCTTTTATCTTGCTCTTATCCTAAGTTAACACTGTTCACCACCACGCCATAATACTTTATAAGTACCTATGGTTAAAAAAAAACATATAAGTTTGTAACAAAATAAAATCACAATCGATACCTACTATAGAACCATAAAATTGTGATCACCATTAGTTTGTAATCTATCTAGCGGGATTATAAACTGTCAATAAATTGTGAACTGCGACGAGAACTGCGACCAACCGCGTGCGAGCCGAGCGAGCGAGCGAAGAGAGCGGTGCCGCGGCAGCGGCCGGCGCGCGCTACTTCCAAGTTAGTGGCAGTTACTTGACTATTTAGTAACAGCGCAAGGTACTATCCGTCTTGATACCAGTTCACAATATGACGGACAGAATAAAAACTATCGAAAAATAGTGCGTTTAATTGTAAATGGTTTTCGCAGTTCACAATTTATCGACAGTTTATAATCTTGCGAGATAGATTATAAACTAACGGGTGTTAACAATCATACGGTTACATAATGAGGATGCTCTAATGTAGCCCGCGAACTTCACCTTTACTTTATTTTCAACTAGCTTTGCCCGCGACTTCGTCCGCGTGGAATTTAACAAATTTCTAAAATAAAAGCCAGTCCAGCCGTTTCAGAGATTAGCTGAAACAAACAGACGATCAGACAAAAATTGAAAAAAATGTTATTTTGGTACATGTAACGTTCCTTATGCATTCAATAAAAAGCAGTTATTTTAATATTACAAACAGACACTCCAATTTTATTTATGTGTGTAAGTATAGATTTGTAGGTCAGTGTCAGGCTGTATGTTGAACAAAATATGATTTCGACCATATTAAATGTGGCTTTATCGATATAAAATCAATAAAGTCATCAATCAATAGAACCCTCTAAGTTGAATTAGTTTCATTGAATGACTTTTTGATGAAATAGTAATTTGAATGTTGTAGGCTACACGCTCGTGACTGTACCTACCTACTAGGTATGTACGTGGTGCCAGCCGGTACCATAACTTTTATCAAACTGTATCCTTCATGCCCAGGAGCATATCTAGACAAGTAAAAAGAACTAAGAAACAACAATAAATTCTGAATAACGACAATAACTTGACAAGTGAGACATCTTGCTATATTTCCTCAGATATAACGTCATAAAGCCTAACAAGTTGGTACCTAGACCTACGTGATATCAAAATCAAAAAGGTATATTTTTATATTATTTGCGTTTACGCAGTAAAACACAGCGATATATTTTATTTATTTATTACGGTTGAATTTCATCTGACGGGTGATATCTTTCGTGGAAGGGAAAACTGGCTCGACAAAACAGTCTCAGTTTATTTACCCACTTACATTTGATGTGTGGTTACACACGATGAGAGTAAAGGTAACTTGTTCCTTCCTCGTGCTATTTTGGGTATTGTTTTGTCATCAAATTTTATTCAAAAATAGCTCTAAAGGAGTCGAAAGTTTTTTATTCGTGTATCAGTTTTTGCACGTATCTTCGCCCGCGTGTATATCAGTAAATACCCAGAACTTGCCACCGCAATCAAAAGTACCATGTATGTGTTAACCAGATTTGAAACTACCTATGTACCACATTTCATCTTTTGACGGCACGGTTGGCGCAGTGGTTAAGCGATTGACTGCTGCGCTGCGTGTCCCGGGTTCGATTCCCAGGGGACCTTTGCCTCCAGATTCCATGGCGGCAATCCGGCAAGGAGGCCCGCCGGCGCCGCCTCACCGGAGATTGTGCGGTATTCCCGGACTTGTGCAAGGCCACCTCGAGTCCCAGTTGCTATCTTCTAATATACGTCCAGTTAACTGTGGCTGATAAAATATTTAAGGTCACTGATGATGGGTTTGGCAGAAACGTTTAAATTGAAAATGGCTAGTTACCAAAACAATATGGATTCACTTTCATCAGATAGATATGCTGTTAAAATCTTTAGTCGTTAAAAAATTGGGGATTATTAATTCGTAATTATTATAAAAATTACATTTGCACTTTAAATGCTAACAAATTGAAAGGATACGATTAGAATAATATAATTTTGGTCCTAGCTAAAACGATTGTAAATAAAGGAAATACTGAAGACTTTTACGAAACATAAATATATCACACTGCAGCAAACTTCTAATTTAATTGTCAATTTATTAAAAAAAATGTCTGAAAGCCTTTATGTGACATAAATAAAAACGTTGGCACGAAGAACATTAACCCATTTAGACCCAAATACAAAATAACGATAATTTTTTGAAAAAATCTTTATTGGCGTAACTATTAAAGACTAGTAAGATTTATATTATTAGGAAAAAACTAAAAAAAATAACTTCCTTATATATAAAAAAACACCGTCCTCAAATGGGGACAATGGGCGCTTACGAGTGGTATTTTTCAAAGCATCATTTTCGATGCACAATGTTTTAAAGTATTTTTTACATTGCCAACGTGCTTTCATGTGGCATACTATGCATCGTAGTTGGCTTATCAGTTTCTGAGGGAAGTCTTGAACGCCGTCTTGACTCATACTTGGCACCATCAATGAAGGTTTGCGGCGTCTTCCATCCGGTCTCTCTGTGGTTACATACTTCAAATAAAATCGGCGAAACTGGAGCTGATCTATTTTATCTTTAGCGGCCAGGACGTGGAGACGCCAAGCATTAGCCATAGCCAAATCAAGCATGTAGGTAAATAGAACCCACCACCATTTTTTTCCTCGTATAGCTGTCCAGTATACTGCGATTGATTGTTCAGTTTGATCAACTCCACCCATGCCATTATTATGGTTCAGGAACACAAAAGGGATGTCCACATCTACCTTCCTTCCTTCCGTACAGCTCCATCTTTTTACCTTACCCAAAGGATGAACAGTCATAGTTTGTACCCGTGATACAAACACTGTTGTCAAGCCAACTCACGAATAAAATCTTATTCCCCGTATCGAATCTGTAATCAAGTTCTGCTCTGTTCTTCTTCATGTTCCGGACCACAAAAACTTCAACTTGACCTAGAATATCACGTAGAAGAATATTTTGCTGGACATCATCTTATCGCCTTCTTCTTCATACGTCAGAACACTCGGGTCGGGAGGGATGGCCACTATATCAAAACTGACATCAGGGTCTACCTCTTTGTTCAAAATATTTTCGATAGCTTCCTCCAACCCTCGATACTCATTTGCAACATCAAACGACCGATTATTCATTGATTATGCCAAAACAAACCTGCAAAAAAAATATAAAGAAAATTTACCCATTAGCCCATTGGACCCATTTGGGGACACCATACTAAATTACCTATTCTCGCTGTCAAATTTAAGAAAATACTCAAAAAAATGTGATTGGTTACTAGTAAAAACTATGACCTAATTAAAAATACAGGAAATGTAAAATAAAACTCAATATAAGTATAAAATGTTATGACTTACCTATGGTTAAACACCAATATACTAAATGAAAAAAATTCAATGCCTATTTTTGGCCACTTTATCCATAAACTAACAAAACTGCAATTTTTATTAGTAAGCCACACTCGTTGACACTACAAATTCGCCTTTAAACCAAACATAACTAAAATAAATTGAAAAATGTGGGTACTTAAGTAAATGTCCCCAAATGAGGACAGCGGGCATAAATGGGTTAAGTAGATTTAGAGTCAAACTTGAGGAGCTCGGAATACTACAGTTTATCAATACAGTTTAGGAAAGTATAGAACAAAATTAGGAACAACTACATTTTGTTACTGAACAGACTGCTGAATTTAGACTCTTTTATTCATATGAAAAAGATAAATTTCTGGATATACCATAATTTGGGGTTTGTTTATTTAATCTGACAGGCGCCAATCGCAGCACAGATTTTTTTTCGTTCTGTGTTCGGTACTTGGCGTGAAAATGTATCAATGATGCCATTTTTTGACAAATATGGCGCATTGTAAGTTATATTAAATAGAACCCTCCATTTACTTACCATTATGTAAAAAATAACCAAAGGTACAGATTATTAGTTAGTAGTTTCATCAAATGGAGTTAATTTAGGGAATCTTTTTTATGAGTATTAAAAAAACGAATCTTAAAAACGAAACAGCAAAATAAGCTTTCGAGCTGCAGTCCTGCGATTGCCGATTTGTTGTCATGTCATTTGCATAGTGCAATAACTCGTATAAGTTACCTCACCTTTACACATTCTCACAATACGGAAGATTTTTTCTGTTGGACAAATTCATATGGAGTTATTAATACGCTGTATTTGCTTGGTATTCTTACTTTTCTAGAAATGTTGTAATTATAGAGGTATGAGGAACAGGGTGTAAAGTTCGCTCATCCTCTATTGATAAAAGAGGATTCTCCGACCAGACGGATATTGTGTCTGGTGGGCAACTGCCCGACAGTTGATGTCGGGATGTTGTATATATTTGAGTATCGTGGTAAACTCTGACTGCGCGATGTAGGATTTCCTTACGTAGTTCGCATGTGGCATTGTAGATGGCGCCACATCACTTTTTGTGTTTCCAGATATTTTGTTGCGAAGTAATTCTCTGTAGTGCCGCTACATAATAAAGTCAGGGAAACTAATTGTCATTTGCCTGCTTAGCCTTTTCCCAATTTCGTAACAATTGAAAAATAATCTTATTTCTGTAAGTGTACAGATTAAATGGTTTATCTTTCTATCTATCTATGTAAATCAACTTGGTAACTTGCTAGTAAGGAGTAGGTAATGGTAGGCTTTGTAACAATAATCCGTTCTTACACGGTCGTGTTGGCGTATACATGTGGCTGAAATAACTTAGTCGAAGTTTGTGATAGGACATTAATTAACTCTGAAATCTGTTGTTAAGAATAGAGGCTATTGTAGTGGGACGGTGTAGTACCCACATGTTGTGTAGGTATCTATTATTGGTACAGTTAAATAGATTTTACTGTCCATCGTGACTAACAACGAAAATTGCTCGTATATGCAAATGATTACTTTCATTCTTTGACAGTTGTATAAAATGTCTTTCTTACACACAGCAAAATGAAAGGTATAATTTTTTAGTAATTAATTTTCCTGACAGTACATAAAGATGCCATTGTGTCTATACGTACCAGGCTACCTTCAAATACTGATGCTTATTATTATAATTGTTCGAAAGTACGGAATTGGAAGCTAATTACAGGAGCTAAGGAAAGGAGCTAAATAATTGAACTCCCTATTTTGTATACCGAAAATATTTATTTTCTGAATCCTAAAAGGTTTTTATCCAAGAGAATTAGGGCATTTTTCGAAGAGACAGGAAGATTTTAATGTAAGGGAACATAAACACTATATTTTGTTTGAGAGGGAAATTGTCATCATATTTGGTCCATCCAATAAAGATGATATATATTTCTCGAGTCGGAGATGTCACGTACACGCCTGGATAATTCGTTCTGCGACTTCATTATTTAGTGGACTACTACAAAATACTTGCTAGTAGGTCCTACCAGCAAGTACTTTGTAACATTATGCAACACCAGTGACATATTATGCGATATTTAAGAGATTACTTGTGTTTATAGTCCATCGTATACTTGAGCTCATAATACCCTTCCCACTTTTGACAACCAATCAGGACCCGAGTGGGAGACAGTTACTTTAATGAAAATGGAACTGATCCCGATACTGATTTACGCCTAGTAAGTAGGTATCATTTGTATAATTATGTTCAATCTATTCATTCCTTAGACAAACGGAAATATTTTTTGTTTAATAATAAAAATTAAAAGGTGTACATACCCTGCAAAAATTCAAAGAAAAGATAGAAGGTAGAATTTACTTTTCAAAAGGAAACATGACTGGCGGTTTTTTTTTTTTTGTTGGGAAATCATCAAATAACTTCTCCCGTTCTGGGTGGAGCAGGAGGGCGTGTCAGACTTTTACTGACTAAAACCCATCCGTGTTCCCTCAGTAGCCCGTATGCCAGGGGCTGTGGTATCTCTTTCGAACAAACCCGCACCCCTGGCAAGCATCGGCCCTTGCGGGCCCCATCGGTTTGTGCTGACATCTCTTTGAGACGCGCGTGGAACACAACGCGCCTTCGACTTGGGCTTGGTCCTTACCGGACAGCGAGCTACCCATTACTCGCCGTCCGCAAGCTCATGCCTACGGTGGCCGGAAATCGGCCTGGGATTCCCGATGCCCAGGGCGTCTCCTGCGTATCCTGCGGCGGCTAGGGTCGTGAGGGCGCATAGACTGCCTCTCCCTCACGTGCGCCGCCTCCCTCTTCGCAAGCATTACTGCTTCGCTGAAGGAGGTGACGGCTACCCATGCACTCTCGCTCCGTACCATGGCCTGGACCAGGGCCGAGAGATCGCCGCCGCCGATCGCCTCCACGAGGACACGGCGGTGCTCCACCCAAGCCGGGCAGACCGCCACCGTGTGCTCCACCGTGTCCTCAGGGCGGTCTTCGCAGTGGGAACACCCGGGCGTTTCCTCCCGCCCTATCCGAAACAGGAACCTCCCGAAACAACCGTGCCCGTTGAGGACCTGCGTCAGGTGGAAGGTGAGGACGCCATGCCGCCTCTCAAGCCACTCCTCAAAGAGGGGACTTACCGCCGCAATCGTGGCGTGCCCAAACATGACTGGCGGTTAGACCACGTTGGTGGAACGGACATAAAGACGTCGCGGCGGATTTTTATCGCGCGCTGAATTTTCGACTCTAGGTGTTAAACGGAACATTAAAAATCCAACAGAGTGCATAATAGCGCATCGAAAAAAAAACTCTGTTCTATTTTCAACTTTTGGCGCTAAGCAGTGAAGATCCCGTCCGCGAAATAATCCTGCCGCGAATATTTTTACGTCGGTGTCGGTGGGAATGTGGACCAAGAATAGATAGTTGACATAGTCTCTGAGTGCTTTTGTGGATCACGGATTTCCTCACAGGACAAATATTTTTGTGTTCTAAAAAACTAAGATCTAGCTTTTTATTAAGCCATAACTTGAAACAAATGGTGATATTTAAGCACAGTATATTTGAACACCGCTTGAAATCATGCATAGATAGTTGCGTTCATTTACTTTTGTCCAAAAGCCTAGCAGAAAAGGCAGATAAAATAATATTCTAACCAGAATACTTACCCAGGATTTTATTACCCGTAAATTCCCTCTGACGATATAGACTAATTAGGCTATCCGATAGTTGATGGATTTGTGCCAATCAGTCTAGTTTGTTGTTTGCCTGGTTCCTAGTAAACAAGTACCTATGCCATATTTATTATTTGAAAGAAAGAAAGAAAAATTGTTTATTCTGCGTAATTAAAGGGCACATTATGAAAAAAATTACATGAAATGCACACATACAAAGTAGCCGAAAGCCCCGTATTCCAGTAGAAAAAGTTTACAATTTTGTCAATTACTAATGTAAAGTTAATGTCAGGGCTAGTGACCAAAGAAAATAGAGATGGATCTGCGTTACGACACTGGCAATTGTTATATAATAACAATCAAAACAAAACCACAATGCCGACTGGAGAATTTGCAGAGTGCATTAATGAATACTTTTGCAACAAAAATACCACAATAATAAGAAAAATTAAACCGTGCGTCTCACCTGTGCAAGAACAGGTCTTTGTGAGCAATGATCTGTTCTAGCACAGATGCGACGCAAAATGCTGTGACTTCAAAAACCTATCGTCAACAGCGCTGGTTTTCAGCAAAATACCTTTAGAAATGACGAAACGATGACAATGTATTTAGTGAGAGTAAATACCACAGGATAGTAAGTCAATACACCTTCCATTATATATAAACACCGACGTCCACCACGGCCCACGCACGATGGTCCACCTGAAGGACTAAATGCAGAAACCAAACCTGCCTGCCTGTTATGCCTGGAGTAAGTTCTATTTACGTTTTTATTTATTTCTACTTGAGTATCTATAGTTTTCAATGTTTTGTTGGTAAATTGGCGTGTGCTAGCTGACATATGGCAAATTTAATTATTTTAGTGTTTTGTAATGTTAATTACCTACTATTGTATAGAATCAAGTTCTTCTAACTTAACAGACAGCTGTGCTGCTGGAGAGTTTGTTGCGCCACTTCTTCCCAGCTAAAGTACTAGGAAGTGGTGAAAGGCTGGCGTTTTCGGGGGACTCGTAGCCCCCTATCTAGCTATTACTTTTAATAAATGTGTTGATTTAGGATCTCTTCCTGACCTCATGAAGAGTAGTAAAGTCATACCTTTATTTAAATCGGGCAACAAAAATAACGTTGGCAATTTCAGGCCTATTTCTATTTTACCGGCTTTTAGTAAAATATTTGAAAAGCTGATACTAAAGCAGTTGCTAAGACATTTTAATTTAAATAAACTCCTTCACGATGAACAGTATGGCTTTACAAAAGGTCGTTCGACTACCGATGCAGGTGTTGCTCTGCTGAAACACATTTTTGACGCATGGGAGAACTCGTAAAATGCTATTGGAGTTTTCTGTGATCTCTCCAAAGCCTTTGATTGCGTGCACCATGACACGCTTTTGCGTAAACTACGTCATTACGGTGTTCAAAACGAAGCACTGTTGAGTGCTTCGTTTTGAACACCGTAATGACGTAGTTAATAATAGTATTAAGTTCTTATTTGCAAAATAGGCATCAATGTGTAGATGTTAATGGTGTAAAATCCTCCGGGCTACCAGTTAAATTAGGTGTACCTCAAGGCTCAATACTGGGTCCATTCTTGTTCTTAGTATATATTAATGACTTACTATTCTATTTAAAGGGTATCTGTGACATCGTACTGTTTGCTGATGATACCTCTCTTATATTTAAAGTAGAAAGGAATAGACAAGATTTTGACGACGTAAACAGTGCACTCGCAATGGTTACGGATTGGTTTACAACAAATAACCTAATTCTCAATGCCAAGAAAACGAAATGTATAAAGTTCGCCTTACCGAATGTTAGGAATCTAGGACCGAACATCGTCGTAGATAATGAGGTACTTGAAACTGTAGACTCGGCAGTTTTCCTAGGCATAACAGTAGATGCCAAACTTCAGTGGGGTTCACATATATCAAGCCTAGCGGGAAGGCTCAGTTCGGCCGCCTACGCCGTCAGGAAAGTAAGACAATACACTGACGTTGACACAGCGCGGTTAGTCTATTTTAGTTATTTTAATAGCATTATGTCCTACGGCATTCTGCTGTGGAGCAAAGCCGCAGATATTCAAAATATTTTTGTTCTTCAAAAACGAGCTGTTCGAGCAATTTATCAACTAGGTGCTAGAGTTTCTCTTAGAGATTTTTTAAAGATATTGGTATACTCACCGTGGCATCGCAATTCATCTTGGCCAACATCTTATATATAAGGCAAAACATACACTTGTACACTAAAAAACAGTGATTTTCATAATATTAATACTAGAAATAAGAACAAAATACGTGCTCCCTTTCACCGGCTTCATAAGGTTCATAACTCATTTATTGGTCTTGGTATAACCTTTTATAACAAGCTTCCCTCTTCTGTGCTAGATTTGAATTTTAATGCGTTTAAAGCTAAAGTAAAATCCAACCTTTGCGCAAAGGCATACTATTCTATCAACGACTACTTAAACGATAAGAATAGTTGGTCGCTGTGATTAACTCAAGACAATGTTTGTGTTCTTTCACCAGAGTTTCCTTGCCTACTGACAGGTCATATCTTTATTAACATAATTGTTTGTTTTTATTTGACTATATAAATTCATTTGAATTTACTTAGTGTTGACATAATCTACTCATTGTTTTTTATTTTTAATAATGAGTTAAATTGCAAGATGTAGCTAGCTAGCGACCCCGATAATGGATCTATTATATCTAGAACTAATATCAGTTTTGATATTCCGTAACCTACCATTGTATAAAATCAAGTTCTTCTAACATAACAGACAGCTGTGCTGCTGGGGAGTTTGTTGCGCCATTTCTTCTTCCCAGCTAGGCTAGCAAGTGTTGAAGGGCGGGCGTTTTTGGGGGACTGTCTTTTGTAATTTTTGACGTTCAAAAAGTGCTGACACCAGCCTAGTTTGAATAAATGACTTTTGATTTTGACTGTCTTATGTAATTTTGACGTTCAAAAAGAGCTGACTCTCAGCCTAGTTTGAATAAATGACTTTTGATTTGATTTGAAACCCTTTTACATAACATAACATTTACCTACTTCCCATTATTTATGCTGTCAAATGAATATACGTTTACAGAACGAAAATTTTGATAATATTTTAGTTGGCTATATAAACTGCGATTATTAATTGTTTCAATATTAAAAAAAATAAAAACTGTAAATCATGTTCAGCCATGTTCAAATAATGCAATTTTCGTGTATGAATAGCATTCTTTCGTCATATTTTTCACCAAATCACACAATAAAATGGGGATAAAGGCAATTATTCACCAGGTTCAGGGTACGTGGCTCAAGGTTATCAAAACACTTCCCGTGTACGCGAGTACACACAGAATCTTATTTTCCTCAACAAATATTGGTAATGTGTATGTATAGTGCAGCAGTGATCAAATGCCACGTCACACAAATAACGTTTGCTAAGCTTGTCAAGGTACCTTATTTGTGGCAGATGGAAAGATAACTACAATTACAATGTTCCTTGACGGATAATTACTATTGAGATCATTTTTGCCGTGCCTACAATGATAAACAAAAGTAAAGAAAGTCATGTGTGCCGTGTGTAAGGTTTATTCCGCATAGCGAGTGCCTGACAAAATTTAGTACAAGTTGTAGAAACTATTATCTACCAAATAAAAAAAGGCCATCATAATTCATCAACGGCTGATGAGTTGAAATATCCTTTCGTAGATCGGTTAAGAAGTAAGTGAAGTTAAGACATATGTTCATGACGGACGTTTCAATATGACGATAGTACTTTCCTAGAAACCCCTATTACTCGTTACCGTTGCACCGATTCAAGTCAGCTCATTATATTGGCTTGCAATTCTATAGTTTTTGTGACAAGCGACTGTATTGTGTGTAGTTTATACATAGATAAAACTGAACTTTTATAAACAGGATAGCTCGAAACGATACGAAATGGCTCGTCTATGGTCTACTCTGCGACAAAGGTGATGGCGTTCTAGTCATGCAGCCTACAGCATTTCAATAGATATCGCACGGGTACTTGTACCGCCATTACTAACAGTCCCGTCTGTGACGACTAATATACCGTGGAGCCGAGAAACGAGAATGTTCCCATCGAAGTATACTTGCGCTGAAGAGTTATTGTGATAATGTATTCGTTTTCGAGGATGGATGTTGGTTTGATGGTGATTTTATGGGACAATTATGACAATACTGTCTTCGCCAATCTTTCTTAGTTGAATAAAGATTAATGAATTGAATTTGATCGAAAAAGTGACCACATGACAACTTATAGTGATTCATTTAAGCATATTGCCTTTCTTCGTCCAAAAGAGTTGGAAAAGTTTGGGATCAATTTAGCAAAGTCCTATTAATATAGTCTAGACGTCTACGTATCTAACTAGACTACAATGAAATAGTGATTTGCGTACACTCATTTAAGCAAACGACTCCTTTTAAAAACATGTGTGTACCAATTTTTTTTTTCCAGGCTTCGGGAATCTCAGGCTGATTCCCGGCCACCGTAGGCGTGGGCTTGCGGACGGCGAGTAATGGGTGCTCGCTGTCCGGTAAGGATCAAGCCCAGGTCGACGGCGTGTTGTGTTCCACGCGCGCCTCAAAGAGATGTCAGCATAAACTGATGCGGCCCGCAAGGGCTGATGCCTGCCAGGGGTGCGGATTGTTCGAAGGAGATACTGCCCCTGGCACACAGGCTAGGGAACACGGGTGGGTTTTAGTCAGTAAAAGTCTGACATGCCCTCCTGCTCCAACCAGAGCGGGAGAAGTTATTTGATGATTTCCCACCCAAAAAAGAAAAAAAGGTCACATCTAAAGGACATGTCGCTTTTCTTTTAAAAGTTGATACTATTTACACAAAGATCCTTCGTAGAAAGGAAGCATCACACGGTCGATTTGTCCTGTACAGTTTATATAACGCTATTGATGTGTAAATGTGTATCAGCTGGCTGTATAGCAGCAACTTCTTTTCAGTCAATACAGCGCCGCGCCGTCAAGAAAGCTTTCCGGTGCAAATGTTTAACTAGCTAGTACTTACCTTATCCAATCTTAAACGCCCTTCTAGCTACAAGGTAAGGTACTTACCCTATTTATCTGTTTCCTCATAGCTCCTTGACTATTCGTATATAGAACAAACGCCAACTCATAATGACGGTGTAAACAAAACATTGATTTCGATTTTAAGTATTCGGTTTTCGTAAGCCCCATGTACACGTAATCTGTTAGATAGTTGTAAATAACGTAGGACTCCGTTTATAAAAAATAGTTGTTGGAGTTTTTGACGTAGTTTTTAACTTTTTGTTTTCTAACAGCGTGTCAATCAATATTTTGCACTAGAGTGTTATTTAATCATCTCATTTTAACTCTGATTTTTAATTAGTTGGAACAAAATGACATATGTTGATATGTCACGCTTATATGCCATGTATATTATAAATTAGAGTGTAGATGATAAATTAATCAAAATGGTGAAATATGTGCAATATTGCCAAATTTCATGTTGTGCTCATATCAGCGTACAGTTTTATGGAACTCCACATGCAAACATCGATTTAACACTAGAAAGACCATGGCCGTCAATTTGACCGCACTGCGATTTTATTCTCAAATATTTTACAAACTATGTTTTTGTTTATTTTCATATTTTATGACTTTTCCTAATTTAGGCTTAATTTATATAAAAAATATTAAACTATGTGTTGTTTATGAGATTCCTTTACAAATACCTACTAAGACCGCACACCGTCAATGTGACGGCATACCAAGGCAGCGTAAGAATATTAAACAACGATTTCTTCAAACTAATGAAGGTACTTTTGTTTTTATTTATGTTGAATTCTGATTATGTTGTTACTGTCTAGCTTGTTTGCATTACATTCAGTAGACTTGGTTTCGTTTTCGAAAGGGCCGAAACGTTACCACTGACAACTTTTCCACGTCTCTAAATTTGGCTAAAAAACGAATGGTCGAAAAAACTAGTATTGTTGGAAAAATGCGGCGTGCAAGACGAGAAGTACCGCCGATGTGTAGAAGTATTCGTACTACAAGATAATTATGAAACTTTTATATGAAAACCGAGACCGATACAACCCTTACAGTCTATCAAGGAAAACCAGGATTTTTTATTATTATTTTGAGTACTCTGTAATACCCCATGTGTAGTAAACTCCAACGTGAGAATAAGTACTGATAAAAAAAAGCTACCTGAGACAATTGAATTTTATAATGGAACAAAATTTGGTGTCGACATCATCGATCAAATGGCACGCAAGTACACCGTAATCCGTATCTGGAAGTCGGAGATGGCCTGTTCACGTTTTTTACAATATTATTGATTTAGCAGCTATAAACTCTTGGATTCTGTACCGAAAAGTCACAGGAATAAAAATTTCTCGGCATGATTTTATCCTTCAACTAGTGAGCGATCTACGGCATGATTTTATCCTTCAACTAGTGAGCGATCTACGTGCAGTTCAACTGCGACTCAAAGCCAAGAAACTAGTTCTGAAACAAGTGAACGATGTACTACAAACAATAGAGGCGGCAATGCCAAGTAAATCGTAATTGTATAAAAAAAACGTGTGAAAACTGCACTATCTTTATAAAAGCTGTTTGTGGAAAATGTATAAAAGATTTTTTTTTTAACTATTACTTGTTACAAATGTTACTCAGTTTAAGTGCTAAAATTGTTTTTTATTAATAAAGTAATAAATTGACATTATTTTGATTTTATTTAAATGTAATATACGCAATAATTTTATAAGTATTATGACTAAATCTTTAGTACCGTCAAATTGACCGCTGCGGTCTTTGAAGGTATAATAAGAAGCCCGGCCCTTCTAGTGTTAAAAAGCAATAATATACCTACCCATAAGCCAACGTATTCCAGGGAACGTGCGTATTGCAGGAAAAGATTTTGCATACGCGCGACCACGGTAAGCACAAAAGCCGTTGCTCATATAGTTAAAATGTGATAGAGTATCGTTACTTTACACGTTGGTTGCAACATAACATTTGTTCGCAGCTATAAACAAACAAAAAATGTATGACTCCAAACCAAGAAGGCGAACTGAAATAAACTTGATCAAATTCAATGACACGGAAACTTTGTAGCTTGCACCGCATTGACGCTAAAGTTGTACAAAAGGCAGTCGAATGAATGCGACTTACAGGCTAGCGCTTTTCGAGCCATTTTATAGCGTCTGCTATAAAACGGCGCACGTGTATCTCCCTAACTTAAGAGGCCTACGTACAATGAACTGTCCATACATACGTAATACCTAAATCATTTGCAACTTGAGCATATTTCCATCATATTATGATGATATTCGGATTCAGACAGTATTTATCTAGGCTCGTAGGGGTTTTTTTTTCCAAAATACTTTCCTGAAATGAAGTTTAATCGAATTGCATTTCGCACATTTTTACAGCGTAAATGACATGTTTTCTCACTGTTTTTTTGGTATTATAACCAACAATTTCCGTAATATTGTTGACTCAGAAGCATAGCTCATATTATCAAGTTGTAAAATGTCGAAAAAAATATTAAAATACAATAAGTTTTCATTCATCATTTTTGGTATTACGGAACACATCCAAATTCATCATAAATGGTCAGTAGCTAGTAGCGCTATCGCGTCAAGCCGTTGTCAATGTGTGTGTGATCGTACTGCTCACTGTAGGTATGTATCCTCGACAGGTACTAACACTAGCGCAACGATAGCAATTTTCAGACGAAATATTGTCTCCGCCCGAATCCTAGTTGCGAGCTTCGGTCGTAGGATTCTTAAGTAAAAAGACGCTTATTGATGCTTAGGGTAAAACACAATGACGGGGTATACAAGTTCATTGTGTTTTATTTTTGTACTGGTCCGTACATAGCAACCTTTTGGTTACAGAGATGTTGGAGGTCCCACTTTTGTAATACTTTTTTTTTCACAAAAACCATACATAAGTGCTATAGATCAGCTAGGCACCGTGCACCGTGGCATGCTTTTCTGTGCGTCACGTGGCGCGCTGCCGTAAATAGAGATTTTTTTTCACCAAAAGTAAAATTTGTTTCCCAACAATGTTTTTTACTCAATGTTTCTTAATTTGATGTACAGAATGAAAAAATAACTGTAATGTGATAGTAGGTCCGCCGTAAGCTCGATTACTGCTCATAACTAGCCGATCCCGAGCCGTGGCGATGCCGAATACTGACGCCGTGGCTCGAATTGAGGCGATGCTGTTCCTGTGCAGTTGTTATACGTGTGAGTTAATCAAAAGGTGACACTTGTCCACATTTTTTCCATACAAACTTCGGGAGGGTTTTACTCCACTGTTTGACTATGTACATCAAAAATTAAACATGGTAAGGTTTTGTCTCATTATTAATATTGGCTGTACGGAAACAGAATACTAAAATAGAAAGCTAATATAAAGTTATGAGCCAACAAATATTAATTTTTCTTGCTAATTTAACCTAACTTTGAGCGTGTTTACGTAATAAAAGGAGTGTAAAATCTCGAAAACCAAGTCGATACCGATAAAGTTCAATTAAGTATCTAAAAGTTCAATAAACTTAATCGGTCATTGATTTATGCAGCGGTTTCTTCAGAAAACCCGATCTTCTGAAGGAATTTTCTTAATCTTTTACGCGCCTGTTTTACTACAACTGATCCTGCAGCTCACTCAATAATGTTGTGTGTGTAGACTAGCGTCTAACTGCTGATCACTGATACTACCTCTGTCGGACACGAAGCCTGGTGAGACAGCGTGCTTTTTAGCCAGGCCCACCAGTGAGTTCGAGCCCGCGACTAGTGTACCCTTAATAGACGCGGTTCGGGCCTCGTAAGAGTTTGTAGGTGACGAAATAATGTATAGTAATTTACAATTCGTCCTTGTTGCAAATAGATTAAAGAAAATTTCAAGGTGCTGAGTTTTGAATGGATGTTTTAAGTAATGTAGTTTGATATAGAAAAGTTAGTAGTTGTAAATTTTAATCAGTAGCACTTGAAAAAGGCGAACTATATAATTAATTATCTTAAAACTTGAGGATTTGTCTTCGTTTATCTGTGAAAGTTCTAAAGCTACAAACTTTCGTCGCTAAAATTGTTGTTCTGTAAAATCTTAAGTTGGGATTAGCACATCTAATTACTTGGTTAATTACGTAATAAGATTGGTCTGATAATTTTCTTTAAGCTGAATGCTGAAAGTAACATCAAAAAGTTTTTATTTTATAGTTTTTTGAAGAGATGTTTGCATGGGAACTACTTCGTCTATAGCTTAATAAATGAAGAAGTTATAGAAATACTAATTTATAAACGGCTATTAGATTAAAAACAACCGATCAAGTGCGTATCGGATAATTCGGATTACACACAATACAGGGTTCTGAAGTTGGGACGAATTTTTCCCGAAATCAAACAACTTTGTACCCAGTTGAAAAAATGATTTCCCGTATGTAAATACATTGATATACCTACGTTGCGGTCAATTCTCCAATTGCAAATGATGGCAAAAAGTTGTAGTCCCAAAAACGAACAATTAAGTAACATAACTAGAAATTAACTATTTAACGTAGCTACATATTCCTTCACTTGTGCTCTGAGACATTGCTTCTTGTCTAACTTCATGACTGTAGGTCCCTGTAAGTTGTAATTTATACGTTGCTTAAGTGACCGTATATTTTATTGCGTTGATTTAGAAGCTTGACTTTTAGAGCTCTACAAACGGAAAGAAAGAATACCGTTAATTTAGACACAGTTCGTGAAACACAAAATGCAATAACTAAAGTAAATAAAGTGAAAATAAATAACAACAGTGTTTGCCTCACGGCTGCGCCTAAAAGGTTCATTTCAGCATTAATGCCAAACACATGCCCCCTTATTACAGAACAAGGTTTTTCTTTAGGTATGGTTTAAACCATCGAACCTGTTTTTAAAATAAGAACTTGGAACTGAAATAGAATTACAGTTCCTTTTCCAAAACTGACAATTTAGCACTGGACTAACTTGTCAGTTTTGTAAAAGGAGCTGTATTTCGATTTCAGTTAGGTTCTTATTTAAAATACAGGCTCGATGGTTTAAACCATACCTAAAGAAAAACCTTGTTTTGTAATAAGGGGGATGCTGTCTGACGCAGGTTTTCTAATGAACCATTAGAAACAAGTGACGAGCAGTATTTAAACAGTTTCAACATACGGACCTAATATTTTATACTACTAAATATATCGATAAAGTTGTAGTCATAAAAGGGACCGTAGACCATCTTATTTAATATTAATTTAGATTTCATACCTCCACGCGTTTCTGAGAAAAAAATGTCGTAATAGACAAATAGACGGATGGACAGACCGCGAAGTGATCCTATAAGGTTTCCGTTTTTTCTTTTGAACATACGTAAGGGATAAATATTAACCATTTTATTCTATTTCACACCTGCCTAGCAAACAGCTGGTTTTGTAATTAAGACTCCGCCCGCTTGCATATAAATGTTAGTATTTTACACACGTGTAATTTCAACTACAAAAGTAGGTACAAAAGGGACAAGGTACTTAAAATGCTATATGTACGGTGGGCTGCATCAATTGGGTGCCCCAGTTGTGTTAAAATTTTAATACAACTGGGGTACCCAATTGATGCAGCCCACTGTACATTTATGAGGGAAATAGTTCGAGGACACCTTGAGACCAGAGTTACCTGTTGCCTCCATGTGTAGAAATAACTTGTTTCCTAAACTCTAGATTACAGTTTGCTAATGGAGGCCAAACGAAGCCCTGAATAACTTTCTGTACAAATAACTTACTTTGTAGAAATACATCTACACAATAAACTAATAAAAAAGGTTTGACTTTAATGGGGCGCAAACCATTTTTTTATAGGTATTTTATAAGTTTAACTAAGCTTAAACTAATTATGGCGATTTTCAAAGTAAATAAAATGTTTCACTTAGTTAATAGTTTATTCTGTTGTAAACCTTACTACTTAGATGATACTTAAAACTTACTTAACGAATTTAAAAGCTATAAAGAATAAAGTCTTTTTATGAAAGAGCTTCAATAGTTCTCAAAAACTTAAATTGTTTTAAAGATAAAAATAAACTCGCGAGGACTCAAAAGCAATATCATTTCGTATGTCAAAGAGATTGAGATGTTAGATATTCATTTGTTTGTGGCTGTACCAAACCTTACTAAACCTGTAGAGTTATTCTGAAACACAATTCTATTCGGAATTTCGTACGGTTTTTTTTTTTAGAGGGACCGGGCCTGCGTGGAGGCCCCGTCCCCTTACTCTCTCACAGTAAGAAAGGATATGTTCCAGCAGTGGGAACATTATATTATGTTGATTACTATGCTGCTGCTGGATGGGGGCTTGTAGTTAAATAACAATAGGTGCACGGGTCGATCGACCAGGTTAAGCTACGCTTGCCGCGGTTGGTCCGTGGATGGGTGACCATCTTTACATACCAAGACCCCTCCGTGCCTCGGAAAGCACGTTAAGCCGTTGGTCCCGGCTGTCATTTGTGGATCTTTGACAGTCGTTACGGGTCGTCAGAAGCCCGAAAGTCTGACAACCAGTCTTACCAAGGGGTATCGTATTACCCAGTAACTGGGTTGTGGAGGTCAGATAGGCAGTCGCTCCTTGTAAAATACTGGTATTCAGCTGCATCCGGTTATACTGGAAGCCGACCCCAACATAGTTGGGAAAAGGCTAGGCAGACGATGATTACTATGCTGCTCTGCACCCATGACCATAGAACTTGAATATTCGACTGTACTCATAGTGCTGATAAACGCTGTTTAATGCCGAGTTCTGCAGTATGGAGACGTCTTTTAGAGATGACTGATATGATATAATATTTTACCCGATTCGGAGCAAAACATGTTGCTTTATCGGAGGTGTAGAGAAACCTTATTTAATTTTGTTACGTTATCGACCGTTGAACCATAAAAAGTTATTGTATAGCAATTTAGTTCCATTAAATATGAATATTATTTCTCACAAATTACTCTCATATATGCAGTATCATAATGTAGGTACACTTTATTTGTATGAGCTGCATACAAAAGGTCCCGGGATATGGGCTTTATTGTTCTTGCTGTAAAAGTATATTAGTTTTATATTTATAACCATACCACTAAGAAAGCAGTTTTTTTTTTGGTGGGTTATAATCAAATAAATTCTCCCGCTCTGGGTGGAGCAGGAGGGCGTGTCAGACTTTTACTGACTAAACCCCACCCGTGGTCCTTAGTAGCCTGTATGCCAGGGGCTGCGGTATCTCTTTCGAAGAAACCCGCACCCCTGGCAGGAATTTCATACAGTTTTGATGCAGCGTGAAAGCGAGCGTAGTACACGAATAAGAGAGCAACAAACATCTTACTAATGGAGACAAGGAAACTAAAACTAAACCACAGAATGCAATAGTCTTCTCATCTACAGGAATTGTATACCTACAGGGCAAGGACATTGGCGCGCAACCTGTCACCGTTGACTCAGTACATAATTCTGAACCTCAATACGTTGAAGTTTTTAGTCGGTAATTAAAAATAATAATTTGCTGTTAAATAAATATTTTTTTAAATTGCTTTTTATTACTAGCGAAAATTTTGTACGCTAGAGGTTTCAAAAGCATGTGCTAAATTAATGGTTATAGTTTGCACGTCTATGGGATATTACTCTGAATAGATTTAGATTTAGGAGCTGGGGTGGATCGAGTAACTGAGTCTCCCACCCGGACGCAAAATACGCGCTTTGACGTGGAATTGCGTACAAAAGCCCGTTTTACCTATTACTCTGAATAGAATTCGTATGGATAAGAAGATCGTTTCATTCGGTATTCTTTTAGCTTTAAGTGTAACAGTTGCACACAGTAAAGTTTTTTTTTTTTTCGTAATTGCCAGACCTTCCGAATGGAATTCTAGCTAAAACGACATTCCATTCAGAAATCAAGAGTATTACGCATTTAGCCTGCTATCCACATTTCAAAGTCAGAAAGCCTAGATAACGTAAATTCCTAAAGTAATTAAAACTTGAAGGGGCCTTTGAACTTTTTCCGTTTCACGTTCCTCTCGCCTCGCAGTCACAAAAAATTTCTAAATGCGGGTCTGTTAAGAGGAATAAGGTTTTTTCTATAAATAAACCACAAGTCACTCTTTTCGTTGGGTTCGTTTGGATCGTGTTATATCACTATTTTTAGCTTTACATCTGTAAGGTAAAAATCGGTTTCCGACTTTCCCTTTCAATCTAAATATTGATTCTTTATAAATTTTTAAATTATATTAAGGTAGATGTTGGTGAGTTCTGTTCGTCAAATAGCCTTCAATAATAACGTAATAGTATGTGTATAGTTTCCAATAATAAATAAAACTGTAGGATATTTGACGAACAGAACATACAATTACAAAATAAAGTTTCATAGTAATTAAAGTAATCAATTATTTTACCATATTAAGAAGTTTTCTATGGGCGTGTCCCGTGTGTGTTGCCGGGCGTAAAAGAATAGCACCATCCCATTTCTTCCAGTGGGTGTCGTAGGAGGCGACTAAGGGACTTACTAGAGAATGAGCAGCAGCGTTCTCTATGCATTTTACCACCATACTGCGATCGCCAACCCGCCTGCCAAGCGTGGCGATTATGGCAAAACCCCCCCCAAAAATGACGAAGTGGAGGAGCCTCGGGGAGGCCTATGTCCAGCAGTGGATGTCTTTCGGCTGAAATGATGATGATGATTAATAAGAGGCTTTCTATTCTAAATAAGTAAAATATTTTATACTTATTTAAAATTTATTTGATACAACACCTTTTATTTTTCTGAGGTACCTAGGTATAATTATCTTGTTTAAGGACAAGTCTAGATGCAGAAAGCTGCTATTCTAAGGAATTTTACATGGAAATAACGTGCTTTAAACGACATCGGTTCGCATACAAATGTGAGTATAAATTTAAAAGAATGTAATTTTAAACAGACGCGGCATTTCGTAAAACATTTTACATTATGCACATAACATAACTTCTTATCTTGTTTTTTGTTGTTATAAATTCCACATCGCTATATAATCTTAATCGGTATTGTTGTTCACAAGAATAACGATTTATTTGCCGAACACGTTTTTTTTTTTTTTTAGATTAGCAACGTAACTTGTACTATAGCTAATATGAGTGTCAATTTTCCTTTTATCATACTTAAAACGTGAGTTTTATGGATGTTTGGTGACGTCCTAAATTGTTTTCTGCTTGACTAGCTAGTATTCGAACCAATAATAATTTTGCTCTACTACGCAGCAGACGCGTGTTACAAAATGGTTGTAGGTCTTTTGACTCAAAGGAGACGGATGATAATGATGGATCCTGTCTGAATACACAATTTAATTTGAATGTTGTCTGCCTATTCTTGCCCGTTTCCACTTCTGTAAAGTTAAGTTACGTTTAGTTGCAGCTTTCAAGGATCTTTAGGCGGGTGGCCAAAATCGGAATAATGCTGCCATCATGTGTTTTGCCCGACTACGGTAAGCACAGAAGAGGGTTATGATGTTGATCAGTATGTATGTATGTGAGAATGTATGTAATTATGTATGTATGTTCATCTTTTCACTCATAACTTCTTAACTACTTATCATAATATGACAAATGAGTAGTATCATTGGAAGCATCTTGATAGTCCGATGGTTATAGGCTATGTACCAACATGTGTTGAATGTGGCACCCTCTAGAGGACACACAGTCATGAACTATAAAAATACATAAATTGATGCCGTGTTGGGCATCAAATGAAAGGGCTTAATTAGCACACATCAAATATAAGGTCCAACTTGACGGTTTACCGTAACGAAGTTTTCTCAATAAGTTTCATTTCATACAGACGCTCCCTATTTAATAGTGCAAACAATGTACGCCTATAAAGCTCAAAGTGTTTAGTTTTATATAGTGTTCAAGATTTAAGTTTACTGGACACACTTTTATCTTTTCTTCTTGTGTCTAATTTTCATTACCTATGTCAATTTCATGCATACCTGTTATTTGTACGGTTACTGAGATCCCATCTTAGGTGTAAATTCATTTGAAGTGTAAGTGACAGTGCTGTTGGTGTGCTTACCACTAGCACACCTAGCTACTCACACGCGCACACGCACGCACACACACACACACACACACACATACACACACACACACACACCCCCCCCCCCCCACACACACACACACTAGCACAGCTAGCTAGGTTTCTAGCTTAGTACTGTTAGCAAACCCCCAAAATAATTTTAAAGAAAAGTCAGTTTAAAAACGTCGTAGTCTTTAGTAAACAATACAAAGACAAAGTGGCATAGGTACGACCACAGCTTTCAGATGACAATATTTTCTGGTTTCAAACTTTTTAGAGCGTGATTTTTCAGTAGTCGGGTTATTTCAATACAACGTCATTCAACAATATCACAAATGTTTAGTTAGCACCAGCGGGGCCCTGAAAATGCCATTTCAGCGTCTAAACATCCTTGTAGGTCTCCTCTTTGGTATTGCATAATACAAGCAGATACCTACGCAAATACGGCTGTTTCTCGGTGATTATGCTTTGTAATTTGCTTTTTTTGTCTGTGGGTTTCAGGTCAAGTTCGGTGTCTATCAATTTGTCGATGTTGTTAGAAATCCGTTGCTGGGCAACTCGTTAAATTTGCCCAAACATTACGCATCATAGAATCGGTGTCGTCTTCCCTTATGTTAGTGGAGGATTAAAGTACCAATGTGACTCAAAACGTATTTTCTGAGTTTATCTTGGATATTACTGATAAAGATGAAAGAAAAACATCGTGAGGAAACCTGGACTTAGAGTCTCCGCCTCTGTTTCGTAAGGTTTTACTTCATTCGAAAAGGGAATTACAGAAGGTATTGAAAGCAGACAAGTTCAGTATTCGTAACACATTGCTATCTCTAGAGAGTAACTGTAGATAGACGAACTGTATTAATATGGAAATGCCTATTCATTCTCTGCTTCGGCTTACGTACAGTGATATTACTGAAGTGAAAACTTCTTTAACTTCTAAACAGCTCATGTAGTTAACTTAAGAGCTATCGTCGTTTTAAGCCCACGTGGCCGAAATATGCGCAGGCGCATTCTTAGTGTTTGACAGTTAGACCGAACTTTGACACTAGTTCAAGACAGCCGAAGAGTTAAGCGCGTTTGGCATTTTTGAAATGGAAAAAACAATTAAACTCGCGACACCGTTACCTACATCTGCTTTTTAGTAGTGGTATTTAAATAATTTAAGCCTCAAAAGATAGGTTTAGGTCCAGAACTAATATTCCAATTGGAATTATGAAAATCGGATAACCCGTTTAGAAGATATTACCAACATTATGATTATTAGCATAACCCTTTTTATTATGAATGATAATGATTTCAGTATTTACTAACATCATTTTAAGACATTTGTTATCAACAATTTTAATATGGACAAATAAATGGTTTGAAATTTAGGACTTTAATTTAAATTTATAATATGCAGAAACATGCTATAATTAATAACTGCTTGGCACTGGCCTGTTCTCTGTTAGAGGAAGTTGGCCATAATCCACCTCTGCTGGCCCAGTGCGGGTCAATGGAAGTCACATATCTTCGAATTTTTAGTTCTAGAACATACCAGTTTCCTCACGATGTTTTTCTTTACCATATTGTTTTAGTTGTTGAAAATGCAAGCCTGCAAAGAAAGTGTGCAGAAAATATAAGCACGTTGCCGTTGTGCAGGTTTCTTTGCTTTGTGCATAATGCTGAGTAAGCTATGCGATCAAGGCATGCAGCCTCTTCTAATCCACTTAGCCTTGTTTGCTTTCATATCCAAGATGTCTTTGTGGTTTGAGTCGTCTGAATGTAAATAATTTCTGTAAAATCTATCTAGGAACAAATAAATAAAATTGAAGTATCTGTGGAGTTGAAATGTGTGTGGGACGGTGGAGTTTCTTGCCTATTCTTCTCTATATGAAACTAAATTTTGGAAGGGGCGACTAGAATCAATTCTATTTTAATGTAAATGCTGACGTTCAACTGACGTTCAAAAGTGGTTTTTATGTGCCTATTTGAAATAAATGCTTTGACTTTGACTTTTGTAATGTCAAAATAACAGCTTTTTTTAACTAAATGCTTAGAAAAAATAAAAAAAATATATTTCAAGTTTGTCTGTCTGGCTGATTGTTCCGGCTAGTCTTCAAAACGGCTGAACCGATTTCGAGGAAATTTGGTTTAAACCTATCTTGAATCCTGGGGAAGGACAAAAGGACGAAGGGTATTTGTACAAACCTATTTACAGAAATAAAATCATATATCATAGGCAACTTTTTAAATACCATGCGGGCCGATAAATTTTATATTTCGTAGAGATGGGTAGGTAATACTTCCAAGTGTAACCCTGTCTAAACTACATTTTAACAGGTTCAAGTGGTCATCAGGTCGTGTAAAATGAAAGATGAAAGCTAAAATCACGATAACCTTTTATTATCGAGTGGAGGGTAGAACTCATAGGGAGGGTTTTGTGTTGGAATTTGGTATAACTTTATTTTGTTGATAGAAAACCTCCGTACTAGAACATAAACGAACCTTTTTTGTATTGTGCTTTTTCTTCTATTTCCGTTTTGCAAACAGCTCACGTTTTTTCAACTTTTCATGGCAGCAGATAAATTGCACCAATATGTGAAGATTGCGTTTCCAATTTAGGTTTTTATGTCCAAAACGATATTTCATCATTGTCACTGTTAAATGCATTTATTTAATCTTATAGCCAGGACAGAACAAATAATTATTCATGGAACAATGATTGTCAGTCTTTGAATCCATAATATTTCGGAAGGGTCTTGGTATGTAAAGATGGTCAACCAACCACGACAATCGTACCTGATTGATTGGCTGTTATTACGCCACTGTTTCTAATCATTATAAGTATTTATCACAAGGATTATCAATATCCTACGTAACTTTTAACACATAATTGACGAAAATCAATAACAAAAACCTCAATTTAGTTTCAAAATCTGTTTTAAAATGCTTCAGTGAAGTTACAGACCTTCATGAAGTAAGTGCCTGAAAGCTGATTGAATCTTTCTCCGCTAGAAATGGTTCAATATCTATTAGCTCGAGTACATTGAATGTGGTTTCCAGTCTTGTCATAACAGGTCTTTACAGCTAAGAAACTACTTGCCTCGAGGACTCTTTTGAAATCAATATTTATTTTGCAAAGAGAACAAGACTTTTTTCATGTCTCAATGGAGGTTAGGTTTAGTTTATTTTTGCACAAGTATGTAGGAGAAGGTAATACATAATACTTGCTTTTGCCAGCGACTTCGCCCGTTTTGAAATCGGAATCTATCCCACGGGAACGTACTACTGGGATAAAAAATATCCAATGCTATAAACAGTCTTTCTTAATCCAGCACCCTAATTGCGTAACTCACGATTGATCATAATTGGTTTCGTCTTCACAGTTAAACAATATTCATTGCGTTATTTATGTTGTCGAACAGACACATTTTTCGAACATATGAAGCAATGGTTTAACAATCTGTTTCAAAACGATACAGATTATGATGAATCGTGAGTTACGCAATTAGGGTGCCGGTTATAAACTATCTTTGTGCCAAATTTCACACAAATCCGTTTGGCCGTTTCTGCAAGATTAAGTAACAAACATACAAACTTTCACATTTATAATATCCTACTCTATACATAAAATAGGGTAATAAATAAATAACAATATTGAAACGTATTTAAACATTGTAACAATTATTACCTTAAAAGTAGTCTAACATAATATTTTTTACTGCAACTGTTGATGACATTAATTTTGTTATATGTGATGATGCCCAAACTAGGCGGAGCTGGGGACCTGAGTCGTGATACACAATTCTGTTTTTGACCTTAAAAAAAAGGAAGATTACAGTTGCATAAATTGCGGAAAAAAATTGTAAAAGACTGTGTTTGATGAAGAACGCTTTGGAATGGGCAACTAGCTTCATCTTGCTAACTCACCGACCTTGACAATTCAAAAGTGCCTGTAATTGGTTTATTTGAAATAAATGCTTTGAGTTTGAGTTTGAGTTTGATCTGGCTTTTCTGCTAAATTTTCAGGAATTTTTTGAAACTTTTCCGAAAACCCCCGAGCGGTGATGTTCTTCAGGTACGTAGCACTTGCAACCAGCATGCGTGAATGCGCTCTGATTGGCTTTGGGTTGGCGAAGGGCCAATTAGAGCGCCGAACGCGGTCGATGCGTTAAGTCGAGATGGTTACAAGAAACTCACACTAGGAACTCCGATCGATGAACGTAGGTACACGAAGCAAAAGGAGTATGTTAGGAACGTAGCAGAATGCATTTGTAGTTTCTGCCTATCCCCATCAGAAGAAGGCGTGAGTTAATTATGTATTTTCTTAACCAACTTCAAAAAGAAGGAGGATTGATGTTTTTTTTAATTCGGTCACATTTAAATTTCACATAGATCTGGTAATGATTTTTGGAGACAGACAACGGAACTCTTCAAAAAATTATAGCAAATCAACCGCGATTGCTGCTATCGCATAAATATGCATTGTTTTGACCCCAAGGATGATAAAATTTCGAATTGGTTTGGAGTAGGTACTATATAACGCAAAGTGAAAATTAAAGAAAATGTAACATTTAATGGCGTCAAATATTTGCAGCCAAGTCGTAATTTGATTAAGGTGAAATATTTTTCCAAGCTTATTGATGAAAGAATATACGGGTGATCGTTGTATTACAAATTAAATTAATGTATTAGTGCCTCGAAAAAAGTGGTATTAAAGGCAACCGTCGCAAAAAGGGATAAATATCGTGGAAACTAAACAAATGGAACTGATAGTGTGAAAGTCACCTTGACATTATACCAGGGTGGATAGTTTACCAATATAATATAAATAATAATTTACAAGAAGCTGAGCACTTACAACATCAATTAATATTCAAGATCTTATAGCGACACTATTTATAGTCTTAATAGCTGGACCCCACGGTTTCACGCTCGTAGTCTCGATCTCATTGGAGTATGAAAATAAAACGTATCCTTTGCCCTAACTGAGGTCATGGTCTACCCATGTGCCAAATTTCATCGAAATCCGTTCAGCCGTTTACGCGTCAAAGTGTACCTAACAAACAAACTCACTTTCGCATTTATAATAACACTAGGTTTCGCTCGCGGTTCCGCCCGCGTTGATATCAATTATCGCATAAAAAAGTAGCCTTTGTCCTTTTTCAAATCACAGGCTATATCTCTGCCAGACTTCATGACGATCGGTTCTCCGGTTAAGGCGTGAAAGCGTAACAGACAGACAGGACAGAGTTACTTTCGAATGTATAATATTACTACCTTTTGCCTGCGGCTCCGCCTGCGCGGATATCGGTTATCGCTTAAAAAAAGTCTGTCTGTGTGCCAAATGTCATCCAGATCTGTTCGCCGCTTAATACTGAAAGCGTAACAAACGAACAAACTCACCTTCGTATCTATAAAATACTAATTAGGTTAGCAAGACTACAGACTGGCACGCGATAGTTTGTATGATTTGTATTTTGGTGAATGTATGTATTAAAGGTTCTATGAGTAGAAGATAACACCACAAACAAACATTCACATTCACATCCGGAAATATTTCCGCTATCAAAAGTAACCTCATTTGCTAAGCCCCCATAAAGCTAGGGGTCTGCGCCCTCGCGACCCCAGCCGCCGCAGGATACGGAGACGCCCTGGGCGTCGGGAATCCCAGGCCGATTTCCGGCCACCGTAGGCATGGGCTTGCGGACGGCGAGTAATGGGTAGCTCGCTGTCCGGTAAGGACCAAGCCCAAGTCGACGGCGCGTTGTGTTCCACGCGCGCCTCAAAGAGATGTCAGCACAAATAGTGATGGGACCCGCAAGGGTCGATGCCTGCCAGGGGTGCGGGTTTGTTCGAAAGAGACACCACAGCCCCTGGCTTAAGGGCTACTGAAGGAACACGGGTGGGTTTTAGTCAGTAAAAGTCTGACACGCCCTCCTGCTCCACCCAGAGCGGGAGAAGTTATTTGATGATTTCCCACCCAAAAAAAAAAAAAAAAAAAAAAAAAAAAAAAAAAAAAAAAAAAAAAGCTAGGGGTCCACGAACTTATATAAAACGACTTGAAAGCCATAAGGTCAATTGCCCACTGAGGCAATAGCCGGGCGGAAATAAAGCGTTATCATACGAGCAAGTTCACAAGAATTGATAAACTTCGCGAGTGAGTTTTGGCTTTACCTAAGTTTCAGTTTCTGGTACACAATAATAATTGAATTTGTGCCACAGTAACAAGTTTTGATTATTATTATCTTACTGAATAATGATTTGCATAATTAATATTATTATCAGAGGGGAGCACACGGCCACATTCTGTGCGCAGTTTAAGTAATAGGTATTTAGCACTGGTGATAGAAACGGTATGAATGGTTGTAAAAAAATACTACCTTTAAAAATAATAATACAAAAACACGTTGTTTCATGATATTCTACCTATAACTGTTATTATTACTTTACTTTATTCCTTTACTTTTTTTTTTTTACTTTTTTTTTACCTACATATGCAGATTTTAAATTTAAGTATTTGACGGATTTCATGCGGTTTTCACCATCATTTAGCTAAAGTATTTCGGAAAGTTTAGGTGTCATCATCATCATTTCAGCCAAAAGACGTCCACTACTGGACATAGGCCTCCCCCAAAAGAGGGGTTATGCCATAATCGCCACGCTTGGCAGGCGGGTTGGCAATCGCAGTTTGGTGGTAAAATGCATAGAGAACGCTGCTGCCTATTCTCTAGTAAGTCCCTTAGTCGCCTACTACGACACCCACGGGAAGAAATGGGATGGTGCTATTCTTTTACGTCTGGCACCACACGGAAATGTTTGTTACTCTGTCTGTTACGCTTTCACGCCTAAACCGCTGAACCGTTCGTCATGAATTTGGGCATAGCCGCGGGCAAAAACTAGTCTTATATTTTTCAGATAGATAACGACACATAATATGTACCTACATAATGTTTTAATTTATTGTATATGTAAATAATACACTCAAATTCATCCAAATTATTCCAAAAGTTGTCTTTAAAATATAACTTTTAGCAATAAGACCGCCCATTGTGTAAGCTTATGTGAAATTTATATCTGTAATTTTTATGGTTCACAATAAAGAGTGTTTAGTCTATCTATCTGTCCATGGAAAAATCAGTTTTTTTGTGTCCTGTCGGTTTAAGACAGAACAATTTCAAGTCTAGTTTGCGCATTGTATCGCAGGAGTTATAAGTAGTTGTACAAACAACATTTCTTCACAGTTTGAAAGTTCACTGGATCTGTTACACGTGCTCACCATTATGAAAAATTGGTTTAACAATGTCTAACTTTGTAACCGACTTCAAAAACAGAAACAGGTTCTTTGTACGTCTCTATGTTCTTTTTTCAGTGGCCGCGACTTACGAGTATAAAAGTTCGGACCTCGACAGGCATTTTACTTTGTGTAAATTATTGCATCACCACTGCTCTCAAAACGGTGAAGGAAAACATCGTTAGGAAACCGTCATGCCTTAGAACCAAACGATTCTAAGACATGTGACATCTACCAAGCAGCACTGGGCCCGCGTGGTTGATTACGGCCCACTCCCTCTTATCGAGAGGAGGCCTGTGTCTCAGCAGTGGGAACATTATAGGCTGATCATGTTTGTTTTTTGATGTAGTTTAAAAGCCGGTTAGTTGCCACACTTTTTTTAAATCACTCAACGGCTGTTGATTATTAAATTAGCCATTCACAACAGAATACGGGCATTTCACATAATCAAATATTTGTGATGATTTTCGTTCAGCGCGTAAAATTCATATCTACCATTTATACTTGTATACTGCAAGTAGCAACTAGGTACATGCCCACTTTAAATTTCAATGGAAATTGGAAACCTAATCGCAATAAAGAAATTCGCCAATCGCCATCCGCACAAATGTATCGTCTAATTTTTTCGAATTCACTCGATTTTCCGTCACGTTTTCCTCTTGTTAAGGCCTCGCCTGTACATTCACGGAAAATGTTTTTTAATTTAGTCCGCATGAGTTCACTGGCTCCTAAAGTGAGAACGATACGGGCGTATAAAAGAAACAAACTGTTATGCTTACACAGAACAGTAAATTAATTAGGAAATGTATTTACCTTCTTGGTCTTAGCTACATAGAATTGCAAACATGGTGGATTTTTAGATAGTAGAAAGACTATACTTTAGTTTGTTTTGTTGACCTTATTATTGGTCATTGGGTTCAATGACCAATAATGTTTGTTCTATATAGAACAAAAGTTATGGTCGAATTATGCCAAGCTTGAAATCTTGAGCTCTATCTTATACAAATCAGCACGATATTGAGGTTTCATTTTTAGAAAATCTCTTTAATGCCCTGAATTATTGTTTGGCATGTAGAATATGTCTACCTTGTACACAATGTATACCTAGACCTAGTGAGGGCCGCAAGAGTTCGCTGGATGCGGGAAGCACAGAACCGGTCGAAGTGACGGAGCTTGGGGGAGGCCTATGTCCAGCAGTGGACGTCTTTCGGCTGAGATGATGATGATGATGATTATGTTGTAGAATAATATAACCGTTCTCAGTAGTAAGTCGTGGAATCGAACCAAGGCGTACCGGTGGCCTAGTGGTAACGGTCGCTACTTATGAGGTTGTAGGTCGTAGGTTCGAACTCGGACAGGCGCTTTACTTTGTGTAAATAATTTCATCATCACCACAGCTCTCAGAACGGTGAATAAAAACATCGTGAGGGAATCGGCATATCCTAGAACCAAACATTCGAAGACATATGACTTCTACAAAGCCGTACTGTGCCTGTGTCGTAAATTACAGCTTTTTGCAGATATTATTAACCCTATGTCCCTGCAGTGTGAACTTTATAGGGGCTAATTATGGAGAAAAATATACTCAGCAGTGAGTGGAACAAGGCTTCTAGTACTGATGATGAAGCAGCAATCAATAAATACCTTTTACGTGAGATTTAATATTGTCAATTTAATATACCGGTATTGTGTGTAGGTGATAAGTACAACAGCTTATTACAGGTTACACTTAGGTGACAAAAGCCTCAATGATGATACGCAATCAACGCCTAAATAAAACATTTTTCGAGTTCACTTTGCCCTTGTTGTACTTCACCCACATTTTCATTGCCAGTTTAATATAAACACATGAAAACATTATTCTAAATGGACTTATTTACACACACGGAGGTGAAACAATTTGCAGTGTACCTCGGTGCCTGTTTGTGGGACTTGTCGCAATGTTTATTAAGACAGTTTTCAGAGTTTTGCGTCTAGAGTTTTTTCTAAAATACAGGCTAAGTTTAAATATTTAACTACGCAATTATTCACTGGCAGAGCTACTTCAATTAATCTTTAATGCTGTTAAAGATGAAATAAAACCAGTAATTATTAAGTTTACATTTTCATTCGATAATTTGCTAACGTACTCATCGTTTCTTGAACGCATACATGTTGTAAAGTTGTTTACTGTATTTTTTTACATATTATACTTTCATTGGAAATTGTTTTAAAGGGCATCATTGATCGTGAAATATGGAAAGTCATTGAAAAGTTGAAACAATTTCATATTACATTGAACATCACAACACCATAATAAGTGCCTACATTATCATAAAGTTTATGATTACAAAGGTTTATAAATAGTGGACTACCTATTTTTATTTTATCTATTTGTTTTAGTTAAACATCGTAGCTCTGGTGCTCCTAGGTTTGGCAAGTCAAACCTTAGTAGGTCTGACAAGTGTTAGTCGAAGTGCAAACCAATTACGGATTTATGTTTAATCTTAAGAGAGAACCACTAGGACAGTCAAACGCCGGAACTTAAGGCTTCTTCAAACAGGCGCGACGCGACACCGCGACACCGTGATTCTGCGATAATCGCGACGCAACCCCTTTCACACAGGCGCGACGACGCGTCGCGTCGACACCACGTGAGAGCATAAATAGCGGTACATTCCAAGCTGAGCTCAGTACTAGACGAATTTTCGTCAGAGGACAAAGGTAGGTCTGTGCCCGTTTGCGACGTGGGGTTAGGTTAGGTTAGGAAGACTCTCCGAGGAGGGTCTCTCCTCTGAGGAGGGTCGTCCCTCTGGGGAGGATATCCCTCCGAGGAGGGCCACCGCTGAGCAGAGCAGAGCTGTTTGTTGGTATACTAACTATACGAATTTCATGAAACATAGCTGAGAACAGGCAGCAGGATTTAAAGGGCTAAAATGATACGACTAATTAATAAAAATCTAAAATTTAATAAAACAACACGAAACGTCTAATAAATCAAAACCAAAAGTCATTTATTCAAACTAATCTGGTGTCAGCATTTTTTGAACGTCATAATTACATACGGCAGTCCCTCAAAACGCCTGCCCTTCACTACTTCCTAGTGCTTTAGCTGGGAAGAAAAAGTGGCGCAACAAACTCCCCAGCAACACAGCTGTCTGTTATGTTAGAAGAACTTGTTTCCATACAAATGGTAAGTACGTAATTAACTAAACATAAAATTAAAATATTTGCCATACGTCAACTAGCACACGCCATATACCAAAAAATCATTTAAAAAATGTACTCAAGCAAAAATAAACATTAAAACATAACAGAACTTAAAACTTAAACTAGAGCCTCCATGCATAAAGGGCGTGGCCGCTTACGTATGCAATGCGACATTATGTTCACATAGTTGTACGAGTAGCTGGAACTAACAAATGTTAAACTAGGACCTTCGAAGTCAAATAAACAAACAGTTAAAACCATTAACAATAACAAAACCATATTCAGCAAGACGACCAGTCACCCATTCACGAGCATAACGCAAAGATCAGTCATAACCCCCATCGCCATATTTGGGGGAAGGAGGCAACCCGACCCCTGACGCTACCGCAAGCAGTGACATCTAAGAGAGCATGACGAACTTGCTGCCAGTTGCTCAGACAATAATACATTCACGATCAAATTTGAATGCAGTAAAACCAATATAAAGTTAGTCTAAAGCATCTCTAGAGAAGTATGAACGAATTGAAAACTGTGAAAGAGTTCCTTCTTGATTAGTCAGTGCCAAAGGAAGGTGAGTATATGGTATTGTTTGGTGACTGTGTTTGTTCGGGGTTGCTGTATGGTGTGTGTTGTCGGGAGATTGAGGTGTAAGAATACAGTGTCTGTGTTTGTTCGGGGTTACCATATGGTGTGTGTTGCTGGGAGACTGAGGTGTAAGAATGCGGTGTCTGTGTTTTTTCGGGGTTACTGTACGATGTGAGTTGTTGGGAGACTGAGGTGGAAGTCTGCGGTGACTGTGTTTGTTCGGGGTTGCTGTATGGTGTGTGTTGCTGAGAGATTGAGGTGTAAGAATACAGTGTCTGTGTTTTTTCCGGGTTACCATATGGTGTGTGTTGCTGGGAGACTGAGGTGTAAGAATGCGGTGTCTTTATTTGCTCGGGGTTACTGTATGGTGTGAGTTGTTGGGAGACTGAGGTGTAAGTCTGCAGTGACTGCGTTTGTTCGGGGTCGCTGTATGGCGTGTGTTGTTGGGAGACTGTGGTGTAGGAATACGGTGTCTGTGTTTGTTCGAGGTTACCATATGGTGTGTGTTGCTGAAAGACTGAGGTGTAAGAATACGGTGTCTGTGTTTGTTCGGGGTTATCATATGGTGTGTGTTGCTGAGAGACTGAGGTGTAAGAATGCGGTGTCTGTGTTTGTCCGCGGTTACTGTATCTTGTCAGTTGTTGGGAGACTGAGGTGTGAGAATGCGGTGTCTGTGTTTGTCTGGGGTTACTGTATCTTGTGAGTTGTTGGGAGACTGAGGTGTAACTCTGCGGTGTCTTTGTTTGCTCGGGGTTACTGTATGGTATGTGCTGCTGGGAGACTGAGGTGTAAGTCTGCGTTGTCTTTGTTTGCTCGGGGTTACCATATGGTATGTGTTGCTGGGAGACTGAGGTGTAAGAATGAGGTGTCTGTGTTTGTCCGGGGTTACTATATGATGTGACTTGATGGGAGACTGAGGTGTAAGTCTGCGGTAACTGTGTTTGGTTAGAGTAACCATATGGTGTGTGTTGCTGGGAGGCTGAGGCGTATGTCTCTTTATGGCCGTATGGAGTGTGTCGATGTGAGTATGGTGACTGTGGTCGGTTATTGTTGCTAGATGCAAGGTGTGTTCGTTTTTGTGAGTAATGGGATAGCTCTGATACAGAGATAAGAGAATGGGAGGGTGGTGGAGTGGTGGAGTAAGGAAGAGGTGAGGGAGAGCAGCTGTACGATGGGGTGGTGTCAGTGTATGTTGGGGTGGTCCTGAGTGGTGAATAAGACGATTCAGTAACATATGATTCTTCTAAATGAGCACGCTCCTCCTCCATTATAAATTGAGCGATTTTAAATTTTATTTTCATCTGCCGCCAGGGGGAAAAGGATTTAATCACGGACGCGTATCCCAAAAAAATTAGGTCCATGGCATCTGCTGCTTTGTGGTGGTTGTTTTTTACAGATAGGTAATCCATGACTCGATCCATATTGGAATTTGGGGTTTCAAGCACAGTTTCTGAGGCACGAGAATTTCGTCGTCGCGATACTAATGCTTGGACTTCTGGTTGTGGAGTCGTGGCCGTTTCTTCAGTCAAATTACTAGCGTTCAATATTGTCCGTGCAAAGCTTAAATGGGGTTTCATAAACCCCATGGACTCTGCCCACTTCCAGCTTACGTTTCTGACTCCTTGGCCAGTAATGGTTTTTTGAGACCTTAAGTAACACGAGTAACTGTCACGAAGACCCTTCCACTTAAGTTTTACCACGTCAACTAAAAAAGAAAAGAATGTATATTAATATTGTTTTCGAAAAACGCCACATTTGTGGTTGAAAAAGCAATGTATTGAACACGCTTGCTTTTAACTTTAGTGTAAGAAAGTCATGGAAGGTACGTAAGTATGTATGCTAGTTTGCGTTGTGCGATATTTTTTAATCACAACAAAGAACTTTCTTGCCTTTTACTGTCTAAAATATATAGTAAATATAAACCGAGTGGGTACGTACCTAAATAAATAAATATGATTTCCTTGGCAAGTGTGTTGAAAATCGTCGTTTTTTTTCTTTCAAATCGAATCCAAATATTTTATTTCACATAAACCTGCATGGGCACTTATGAAACGTCAGAAGCTAGGTGCACGGTTTCAAATGGTTGTTTCCTATAGACAAGAACCGGTAAGAAACTTCACGGTTACTGTTTTAAAAATAACTGGCTGTTACAATGGTTTCAAATTACAGTGTTAGGTATTGGAGGACAGTGCATGTTTGATACTGCGGCTTGCGCTGCAATCCCCTCCGAGTGCAATGATATTTTGTCACATTTTGCCTACGAGTATAAAACGATGATTTTTAACACACTTTGGTCACTTACTCCAAAATGTAGGTACTATTTCTTTATTCAACAGATATCTAGCCACAGGGGATAGCTTATCTACTATAGCGCATAGCTTTTGTGCCGGAGTGTCAACTACATCACAAATTATATCCGAAGTTTGTGGAGCAAAGTAGAAAAAATTGAAGACACAGTATATGCCAGAAGTAACAAAAGCCCACCGAAAAAACAAAAAAAAAGGGCATTCCTTAATTGTATCGGGGCCATTGATGGTAAGCATGTGACAATAAAGTGCCCTGATAACGCTGGATCGGCATATTTTTCATATTAAAAAAACACAGCATTATCCTTTTAGCTGTTGTTGGCCCAGAATATGAATTTATCAGTATTGATGTCGGAGGCTATGGCCGGAACAGCGACGGAGGAGTGTTCGATGAGTCGCTAATTGGACAAAAATTCAACAGGGGTGAATTTAATATTCCCAATGACAAGGCTTTTTTTTTTTTTTTTTTTTTTTTTTTTTTTGGGTGGGAAATCATCAAATAACTTCTCCCGCTCTGGGTGGAGCAGGAGGGCGTGTCAGACTTTTACTGACTAAAACCCACCCGTGTTCCTTCAGTAGCCCTTAAGCCAGGGGCTGTGGTGTCTCTTTCGAACAAACCCGCACCCCTGGCAGGCATCGACCCTTGCGGGTCCCATCATTTTTTGTGCTGACATCTCTTTGAGGCGCGCGTGGAACACAACGCGCCGTCGACTTGGGCTTGGTCCTTACCGGACAGCGAGCTACCCATTACTCGCCGTCCGCAAGCCCATGCCTACGGTGGCCGGAAATCGGCCTGGGATTCCCGACGCCCAGGGCGTCTCCGTATCCTGCGGCGGCTGGGGTCGCGAGGGCGCATATGCTGCCTCTCCCTCACGTGCGCCGCCTCCCTCTTCGCGAGCATCACTGCTTCGCTGAAGGAGGTGACGGCTCCCCATGCCCTCTCGCTCCGTACCATGGCCTGGACCAGGGCCGGACGCGAGAGATCGCCGCCGCCGATCGCCTCCACGAGGACACGGCGGTGCTCCGCCCAAGCAGGGCAGATCGCCACCGTGTGCTCCACCGTGTCCTCAGGGCGATCTTCGCAGTGGAAACACCCGGGCGTTTCCTCCCGCCCTATCCGAAACAGGAACCTCCCGAAACAACCGTGTCCGGTGAGGACCTGCGTCAGGCGGAAGGTGAGGACGCCATGCCGCCTCTCAAACCACTCCTCAAAGAGGGGACTTACCGCCGCATGACAAGGCTTTACCTGGCCAAGTGGAACCTTCTCCACATGTACTAGTGGGAGATCAGGCGTTTGCTTTATCGACTTATTTAGTGCGACCCTACCCTTACGGACAGTCTAGAGATGGTTTACGGAAGGATACTTTCAACAAACATGTATAGCACGTCATGTTGTAGAAAATGCATTCGGCATTTTATCTATCGAAATTTAGGATATTTTTAAGGCCTTAGAATTGAAAGCAGATAAAATACCCCTTATTGTGTCTTCTTGTTGCGTTCATCATAACTATTTAAGATTGCAAAATTGCGAAGACATTTACCAATAGGCTTTGATGGCAGAATGTTCAGATCATCAAATGATTAATAAAATAAAATAAAAATTGTTTATTTTCAGACCACTACAGTCCATAGGAGAGGTTAGTGACATAAATCTTAAACACTATGTTAGTACAATTACACACTGGAATAAATTGGAACAGTATAATTCTTCACTAACCTGCACCTGTCTGGGCACGCCACGATTGCGGCGGTAAGTCCCCTCTTTGAGGAGTGGTTTGAGAGGCGGCATGGCGTCCTCACCTTCCGCCTGACGCAGGTCCTCACCGGACACGGTTGTTTCGGGAGGTTCCTGTTTCGGATAGGGCGGGAGGAAACGCCCGGGTGTTTCCACTGCGAAGATCGCCCTGAGGACACGGTGGAGCACACGGTGGCGGTCTGCCCTGCTTGGGCGGAGCACCGCCGTGTCCTCGTGGAGGCGATCGGCGGCGGCGATCTCTCGCGTCCGGCCCTGGTCCAGGCCATGGTACGGAGCGAGAGGGCATGGGGAGCCGTCACCTCCTTCAGCGAAGCAGTGATGCTCGCGAAGAGGGAGGCGGCGCACGTGAGGGAGAGGCAGCATTTGCGCCCTCGCGACCCCAGCCGCCGCAGGATACGGAGACGCCCTGGGCGTCGGGAATCCCAGGCCGATTTCCGGCCACCGTAGGCATGGGCTTGCGGACGGCGAGTAATGGGTAGCTCGCTGTCCGGTAAGGACCAAGCCCAAGTCGACGGCGCGTTGTGTTCCACGCGCGCCTCAAAGAGATGTCAGCACAAACAGTGAAGGGACCCGCAAGGGTCGATGCCTGCCAGGGGTGCGGGTTTGTTCGAAAGAGACACCACAGCCCCTGGCTTAAGGGCTACTGAAGGAACACGGGTGGGTTTTAGTCAGTAAAAGTCTGACACGCCCTCCTGCTCCACCCAGAGCGGGAGAAGTTATTTGATGATTTCCCACCCAAAAAAAAAAAAAAAAAAAAAAACCTGCACCTGTCACATGCAGGTCAGTGAAGCGACGCATGACCGCCGAGTCCACTCTGTCCGCTATCATTTTCAAGATGCCGTTACGGCTCCCCCTCATATTGTGCACCACAGACATGGTTTTCCTACGCATAATTGCATAGAAATCATCCATGTGCGCATCTGCAAACATGCCTTGTAGGCGAAGCCCAATAAAACAAGCTACCTTAGTCATGTAATGTTCCTTTTATTATAATAAGTTTGTAGGCAAAGCTCAGTAAAACACGCTGTAGGTAAAGTCCATTAAAACGAGCTACCTTATACATGTAACGTTCCTTTTGTTATAATAAGTTACTGTATACTCACCTGTGTCGTTTGCCTTAAGCACATTACTTGTAATTTGTACCCATCCGGTAGTAAAAGTTAATCTAAAATACCTAAACTATTTTATATAGGTAAAACCTTGTAGCGCAAGTAATATACGTTGCACCCCACTAACGGTCTCGCTAATCCAGTAAGAATCACAAAACCTTGAACTTCCTTACACGTGTTGACCGGAACTGGACAAGTCGAAACCTGGTCCCCGGGAAGGCCATGGTTTCTCGGCGCTGATTGGTGGAATTAGCCCAAAATTAGTAATTACGTGTGCAACTTGCGCTAGGGGTTGGAGACGATATAATAAGCATGTTTTGTTTTGTAAAGCACTAGTCATCAAATAGTCATCAAGTGAATATGAATAATCAGTGAAATTGTGAAAATAGTGGCTCCGCTGCCCACTGTTAAGTCGCGATGTACCCTTTAACTAGCTAGCCAGTCTCAGTATTAGCTTAGGATGTATTTTATGTGAATTTCCTATTGTGTTTTTGTCCTAAATATGTTGTGCTCGTAATAATATTCTGTGTAAATTAATGTGTTGTGTAATAACGGGATGCGTAATATCCTATTGCTCTGTGTCATCACATGTACCTCGCTTAAATGAAAATGACTGATACGTGAATATAAGAGTTTTTAATTCGTGTGATGCTGGTTTACTTTCACTCCTTCGTCAAGGGAACACCGTTACCCCCGCCTACATCACCTGACTCCCCGTATATCTAACATGCCTGAAGCACTACAGTACCGCGGAAGTCGCACCAGAATCCTGAATATGTTATTGTATTGGACGCGGAGTGCATTAAAGGCCCGCTTTGTGAAACTGGCCCATAGACCACCCGTGTAGAAACTTTGACAGTAGGCTTTGAATAACGTTAATTTAACGTCAACTGTACACCGAGCAAATCTCTGGGCCAACATATTTCCACGGACCGATAACGCCCTGCGCTCTCTTTCTATATCCTGATCATCTGTTAATTTTTCTGTCACAATATGACCAAGGCCTTACTGATCAACCTGTCTCAAGTGAACTCCATTTAGGCACAACGTAGGAAAACTATTTGGTTTTTTGTTTTTACCCACAAACACTTAGCCAGCGGCTTCGCCCGCGCGGAATTTTCATCCCCTATTTAACTCCTTTAGGGGTTGAATTTCGAAAAATCCTTCCTTTTTCCTTGTCTACATTATAAAGGGAACCTCTGTGCAAAATGTCAGCTTTCTAGGACCAAAGGTTTGGGCTGGGCGTTGATGAGTCAGTCAGTCAGGACTTTTCTTTTTATTTATATAGATATAGATAGATAGTGTAAGCCAGAAGACGCCAAAACAAGGAAAAATTGGGTGCATTCTTTGAATAGTGAACTATTCATTTTTTACGCGCCACAGCCACGCGACCCGCACAGGAATCTGGGAACAATTGCTTAGCGTGCTTTCGGAGACACGGAAGGGTCCAATCCCAATACCGAGGTATTGGTTAGACATTGGTCTCGGTATGCTATGGATGGTCATCCATTAGCGGCCTGAATTAGGCAAACATTGCCTAATCTTGAAGTCCGACCCGCACGGCTGTTGTTACTTACAACACGAGCCTTTTACGGTTATTTTAGGTACTTTAATTTACCGTTATGAGTTATAACCAGAGGTCGGAGTAGGTAGATTGATTTTATATACTTGCGTCAAGATATTATAATATGGACATGCCATTTTATCCATAATGTGCGGGAAGTACCGGAAAAAGTTCCGGAATTGGAATTATGCAATGAAATGAAATAAAAAACATACAGATAGGCTAACAAAATCGTTTAATATACGAATGTCTAAGTTTTGTCTCATACTGTCAAGCGTCATTTCTAATTCAACAGTAAGGGACAAAATACGGTGTAACTATTCCAAGGTATTTTTGTATAAAATAAAATATTGATTTCTTTCGCCATTAGCTAACACTGGTAGCGTAGATTTATATTATTAATACGTTTTTCACCTTAAACACAAATTCGTGCTAATTTCAAAATTCTGGAACAAATATCACAATAATATGAAGTTCCGGTATTTTGGAGGCATATCCATATTATCCTCTACGTTTGACGTCAACGACCTTAAATCAATCTACCTACTCCGACCTCTGGTTATAGGTAACATTATAAACCTGAATATCATTAAAAATCCAGCGGCCTTTTCTAGTTTGTCCAACAAAATACCTACCGACCAGCTATCAGAGGGCCTAAGTGAGGTACCTAAGTGGTAGATAAGATACCTACATTATTACCACACACTTATGAATAGGTTGTAATTCGTACAAACGTACTTAAAAGTTAAAACATATTAGGCATGCAGTTTAGGGAAAATTGTAACGAAATAGGTAACTACCCTATATTGCTCAGTTTACGGTCACTATTTATTTAGAGTTGACAAATTGAACCGTGCATGTGGCTTCCAACGTTTTATAAGTGCCCATGCAGGTTTATGTGAAATAAACTATTTTGATTTGATTTGAGTTTGCATAAATCACAGAGTATAATCTCTTTGGACTGTTTCTATGGAGGTTTTTCCTAACAGACCTGACCTGTCACATCTTTATTATTGTCAATGAAGATAATAAATATCGATATAATGTGCGTTCAATCTCGTGTCTCATTAGCACCATTAGCACCACATACTGTACCCAACTTGGTACCAAACTATCACTATTTCAGATTTAGATCATTGTAATCTAAAGAAATAAGTACTTACTTGTTGAATTTAATTCCGTTGCAATTTGCCCCCATAGCCTGTCTTTTAGTCTGTTATTTTTGTCGGAAACACCCCTCACATCGTAAAGTACAGATCTGGCCTGTGCCAAATCAATTAAACATTCGATGTTCATTTTCTCTGTTTATTTTTTCGTAGGTATGCCAATACTCAGTGCCAATCGTAACGGCTCGCGCACAATCTTACTGATCTTAGCTTAAGTAGTTCGGCCAAAGAACACTATTAATTACTCCTAGCGGAGAAGAACGTCATCTTCATACAATAATGTTGGTATAAAAGTATGACTACTAGCGCCGCCCTTTGGCAACTTAGACATGGCGCGAAATTTGAAAGTTTTCTTTGGTGATTTTAAATTTCATTATGTTTATCATTATGAGCTCGTTCTAAAACCAATTACTCATTCATATTATTAGCGAGTTTTCGATAATAATAGGAATCAGTAATCTCAATAATCTCCCCCTGAGTTCGGCTCATCTCGGAAGTCGTCGGCTACCCTAGGTATAGACCGTAGACAGAGAAAGCATTCTCTGTCTATGGTATAGACCTAGATTGGATTCGTTCGTCGGTTAATAGTTTTGGTCAGGAATAAAACACGTAACGTAACAGACTTATAACTTTTATTTACTCACCGCAATACAATTTTCTCTAGCAACTTTCGCTCAGTGTTACACCACATTTATTTATATTAATTGTTTTGTTCGCAATGGCAACCCCTAATGGCCTCCGTCACGGCGTTCGCGCCATCGTGCCCGAAACATTAATCAAATTAGTGATTAACAATATTTACTAAATCAAATAAAATACTTACACAAAATAATAAACTACTAATAAATTCATAACATAAGATTATTTAGGCAAATTAAAGAATAAGTCGCTAAAACATTTTAAATAAACAAATTCACGAATGCATGACTTCCTGACACATCAATAGCCTAACATTATTTTTAATACGACCAAAGAGTAGTTTATGCTAATACGACCTAACAATAGTAACCGACAAACATTGACATATATATATAAGGACTGGGCGAACCGCATGTTACAATGACGCCTCGAACTTGGTCCCAAAATGGTCTTCCCTATAGCGAAGTGAACTAGAACGCGAGCGGCTGTCTTCGGAGCGGACGTAAATTTTTGCAAGCAAAAATGTTGTGCCGTGAAGGGTTGCGTGAACTACGACAAAATGCAAATTAAAAAAATGATAAAATTTCATATCCCCGGTAAGTTAAAAATATGTCATTAAATCGACTTCTAACATTATTTAAAACAATTTTCTTTCTTCTTTGTCTCAACCTTTGGCAAAGACGACGCGAAGCCGCGTAAAAGTGCGACATAACTTTGCAGCGGCGCTCGTTGTAGCCGATGAAATGAAAAGATTTAATAATATTACATTAAGATTAAATTTTGTACAAAATTGATTTTATTGTTTAAAAATGTCCAACGTCAGAAAACACTACGAATCCAAATTGGAAAATATGTCCAGAATAACAAAAAAACAAGAAATAAAAAAAAATGTTTTATTCGAAGGCCAATGAAAACTTAATAACACAAACTGCAACAAATATAAATTTTGAAAAATTAAAGGTTTTTATTTTATTTCTTTGTACCTCGAAAAATATCACATCCCGCTCTTACAAGGTTACGTCTAGGAGCAGACACGCCGATTGACATCGTGGTTCTAATAGATGGCGTTAGCGTTTTTTGTAGGGCGACCGCGTCTGTCAAATGTTCGGACGACCGTATCTTTACTATTTAAATCAATGCCGACAAACGAATCCAATCTTGTAAGAATTTTACGAAACGCAATCATTTCCGCACAAATAGTGCTGAAATAAAACAAATTGGTTTAAAGGTGTTCTTACACGGGCAATTTCTTGATAATTCATTGATTGGATCAATTAAGTGGAGCAATCTGGAGCAACAACAATAAAATGCGAAAATTGATTAGGTAATATTGCTTCCGATTCCTCCATATATTTCACATTTCTCAATGTAGCCAAAATTAGTTGCCGAATATCTAATCGGTTTGGAAATGTTTAGTCAATTTTCTTTCTATCTTGTTTGTACGAGAACCGGTAGGCGGCGGAGGCGGCGGGGGGGGTATCGCCTAGTTTTTTTAAAGTTGCTCCATATTGCATGGTATTGCGTGGCTGTATCTCTAGCAACAGGTTGCTACATTTTGCCATTGCCTAAAATTTCTCAATATAGTTGTGACGTCATAGTTGACGAGAATTGGCCAGGATTGAGCAATTTTAGTTGTGTATGATAAACATAAGTATGAAAAATATACCAGCGTATTCCTTTACTGATTAGCAAGATTTTATGTGATGAAACTTTAAATGATAAAACTATTATTTAATAAGTTCTTTGCAATTTCTTTTATTTTTGTATTGAGCTGAACAGTTTTATTATGTTTTCATAGAATATAAATTTCCGTAAGATAAAATCTGTCATTTTAAGCAATATTGTCACTAATGCCTGAATCTTGGAAACCCTCGGAACATTGTAATTTTTAACGTTAGCATGTAAGAAACACATTGAATTTCCAAATAACGTACCTTCATTTTCCCCACGATAACATCAAAATGTCTGTTACACTAAAATATCTTCCCTCACATCTACGGACTCGTTTACACCTTATTAAACAATTTATGTTATTTACTAAACGTGTATAGCTCCAATAAGGATTTGTTATAACACCATTTTAGTGGTAAACTAAATCCAAGGGTTGTTGTTGAAACATACATTAGCGTTTCTAAATCAAACGAAAAATAATTGCATTATTATACGTAAGTGAATAGTCACAACTATTAATAGAGTCACTATAAATTCCACACCTGGTTATTAACTTCTTTTTACTATCTAGAAATTTCGGTAGGGAATTATTACTATGAGATAAGTCTCTATCTATGATTAAATCGGTATTTCAAGACACCGGACTCATTTCTCCATCGATCGAAGGCTCAAAGTAGGTCGCAAAACATTTTTTTTTTTCTTCTATTTTCATAAATTCCGGTGGGATCTAGAGTATCAGTAAAGCTGGGTTCAGCCTTCAATGATATTTATAACACGTGTAGTTTCCCTAGATTTTTGCTGTTGTATAAGCACATATAAAATTATCGTAACTCATTCTTTGGTACGTTGACGGATTTGCAGGGATATCCAGAATATTCATGCCTTATTGGGTTGGCAAACATCCAATTGGAACGAGTCGCGAATGATGTGTGATTGAGAACTGCTTACAGAAGTTTTACAACTATTAGGAACGAGTTTGGGTTTGTCTTTTTCAAAAAAGGTCAATATGGGGATATTCAATTCATGTAAGTGGACTTACTATGGCTCGTCAACTTTTATTTGTTGTCGAATTTATCAGATTACGAAATAGGCCCGTTATTGAATTCATCCTCCTTGTCAAATATTTATCTAGATGCTTGGATTCCCAGAAAATGCGATGAAGCTTTCTGTTTGACATGACTATTAAAAAAAAAAAAAAAACATAATGTCACCAAACGTCAGCTTTTTTTCAACCGCATTAGTGAAGTAAATAAATATCGAAATTTCATAGTAAGGGGCGAGGCTTGTAAAATATTGGTATTTGGTTAAATAGGAAGTCCACCTGATTTAATAAAGATTAACCTGTATAAAATGATCGTTAAGATTCAATTGGATCAATAAGATTATCGATCAGAAACAGTAGGTTCAAAACAATATATTCACTTGATATCATTCTATGATAAATTCTCAAATAGTCCAAACAAGGTTGTTTATGTAAACAGTAGCCCACGTCAATAAAGTTTGAAATTAATGTGAACCTAACACGCGAGTGTCCCGGGATACGAACTTCGTAGGTAATAGGAAGTGTGTGTTATATGGCTCTCTGAAATAGTGAAGATCGAATCTACTTTATGTCTATAATCGTAATTATTACGTAGACACAGTCATTCTAGTGGTCGTAAGGATGATTGAACTAGATTAGAGCAATCTATGTCGGCATTATCGTAAACGCCTTGCAGAATGACGTCGATGTCAATAACAGCAACATAATTCGGTGTTTCTTTGATAAAATAAAAGTTCTTTTTATTAGCGCTTAGTTCAAAAATTAAAATAATTACGATCCTTGGTTTTTTTTTTTTTTCATTAAGTCCCATAGTTGCTTAAGGCTTGTATACACGCCAAGAACCTTCAGCATTTGGGCGCACTAAATTTGTGGACGAGTGCGGGTTGATGTAGCCGTGCAGTCTTTAATCGGTCGCATTTTTAATTTAACATAACAAAAATAATGCATATTTGTAAAAAGTAACAAAATCAAATCATTTTCCTTTGTATTGCAAAGCAGAATATATTTGTTTTACTCTTTTGTTAATAAATGTGAGGAGAGAAAAATGATTTCATCTCAACGATTTGGAGATGATTTGGTGACTTTTTTCTTATTATTTGATACCCATAGAAAAGTTATGCCTAAACCAAATGACGTATCATATTATGTAGATTACTATTTTTTTCAAATGTAATTTCTTTGTAAATGCCGACTAAAAGTGGTTTCATCTGCATGCTCTTTTCAACCATTTTTTGAGAGGGCAGCCTTAAGGCAAGGGGCAGCTCTGGCCCCATAGCCGTGTGCTACACGGTCAGGTGACACGCGTCTTGTAAAGGCGTGGCGACTGCGAAGTAAACAAATGAAAAAAGTTGTTTAATGCATGCCACGGGTCACCACTGTGCGACTTCCGGAGCGACGCGGAGACGCGTGACGAATGGAAAAAGGGGCGCGTGCGATTCAATTTACGCAAAGCGCGTCGCAAGTCGCATCGCTCGATGCAGTGATCGAGACCTTCGGCTAAGCATCTTGTCATCGAAAAATTGCGGCAATATTTTGCTGATGTTGGAACCGCTGTATACTCTCATTTTTTGCGCCAAGATGACCCGTGTCCAGAACATTTAATCTGTTGCATTAGTGCGTTTTTTTTTTTGCGCGATTTCAGCATTTTTCCGCTCAGCCAAATATGATTCCTAAATAAAGATAAACGTTAAAATTACGCTCATCAAGTATTTTCCCAGCATGTTTTATTTGCTATCTAAAGAGTTTCAACTTGTGTTATGGGGTCGCGACTATAATAAAACAGTTAATATAAAGAGAACAATATTAGTAGAAAGACCAATTGCGGCGTTCACCTATAAAAACAACCGAATAAATCTGCCATCATTATTCGCAAAAAAAGCCTTCATATTATTTGCCAGAAAACTCTTCTGCATATTTTCAAGACTATAGGCGTTTCTACTTATGCATATACCAACATAATGTATTTATTATGAGTGATAGGTACAGTTTATATTCACATTATCGTAGAAGTGACCAAATTAAAACTTTTTAATAAGTATAACTAAATGGGGTGCTACTAAGTTTTCCCGAGTCACCTACTAAACTTCGACTGGTTCACTCTAGGCACTGAGCCCCGCTAAGAATTAAACTATGGAAATTATATCTTATAAAAGCAGTGGTTTCAGTATAGTATAGTGGCATCAGCCTCGAACTCCGAGTTGTAGGTGGTGTGTTCGAACGCAGGCGCCTCACTTTCCTTAGTGTATTTAATTTCAACACCACACTCTCAAAACAGTGAAGAAAAACATCGTGAGAAAACGTGAACCTGAACCAAACAAAAATGTGAACCTAATATTCGAAGATATTGTGATATTGTGAAATAAATAAACTCTCTCTCACGGAAAGGAGGGCTGTGTCCCAGCATTGGGCACATTATAGGCTGATAATGCATGTCATAATGTGGCAAAGGCGATTTAAGGTATCTACCTACTTTAAATTGGTAATATGCAATTACTCAGGGAAAGGAATCGTCAATCAAATTGGCTACCAACTGAAATTCTCCTTATATTTATTTAGCTAAATTGTTCTTATGTAATGGTACGGCATAAGATACATGGCACTGCCTAACAGTAAATTTCCCTGAACGTACATAGTTGGTCCTAACTCCGTAGTACCGTAGCCAATAAAGACATTTTCCATCGCGCTATTATAATGGGAATGTTAATATTCCCGAAATAGTTCCACCGCAGTACAAACATAATGTACTCCCTATCGTGGTAATTTCCCCGGCATAAGTAATGTCTAACATTTTAGTTGTTATTGCGTTGAGACGGAGACAGGTTTTAATTACGCATTGCTCCTAGATTTAGTGGCTAAGTAGTTAACAGCCGCACGTTTACCGCAGTTGGTTGATGGGTGACCCATACAGGATAAGTTTTTAACCAGTGCGTAGGTAAACTGTAACCAATGAATTCAAAATATCATTTTAGACCTCCAAGCGCAGAAATTTTTCGTCGGTGCTAAAAATAATTGTCATTCGCAAAGATCCGTCGGGGTCTTTCTCAACTGAAACTTTATCTGTCTACCCTGGTTTTTTTTTTTTGGATGTGAAATCATCAAATAACTTCTCCCGCTCTGGGTGGAGCAGGAGGGCGTGTCAGACTTTTACTGACTAAAACCCACCCGTGTTCCTTCAGTAGCCCGTATGCCAGGGGCTGTGGTATCTCTTTCGAACAAACCCGCACCCCTGGCAGGTCGACCCTGGTTAGTTATCTCTTTTGGTGACTATACATAATCTTCTTAAATTCAAAATCAGCACCCTAATTGCGTATCTCACGATTAATCATAATCTGTTTCGCTTTAAAACAGGTTGTTAAACCATTGCTTCATATGTTCGAAAAATATGTCTGCTCAACAACGTAAATAACGCAATGAATATGGTTGAACTGTCAAATTGAATGGGATTAAGATTAATCGTGAGTTACGCAATTAGGGTGCAAGTCACGTCCAAACAGACACAACCTTGTCATAAACCTGAGCTCGTTGCTGATGTTAAATATCATAAAATTAGTTTACTTCTTATGTCATATTTATTTCATTTACAGCAGTTGTCTTTGAAGTTATCTACTGTCTACGCAAGCATGTATTATTTAGATGCTGAGTTGTACTTCTGTAACTTTAAAATTGTATAATTGTATCTTTTATATGTTATCGTAGTTCTAGTACAAATAGCCAGCACATCAAGCTACCCCAATCTGTCTAATTGTTTTGATAAATTTTCATATTTATAACATGAGCATAAGGTTCATGTTCAATTGGGAAAATTTGACAGTTTGGGGTAGCTTGATGTGCTGGCTTCTGTACATTTTACTGCAGTATTATGAATCTTTACAATGTATGTAAAGACGCCAGCATATCAAGCTACCCCAATCTGTCAATCCCACTTTATAACATGAGCATAAGTTTCATGTTCAATTGGGAAATTTTGACAGTTTGGGGTTGCTTGATGTGCTAGCGTCTGTACAGGCTTTTTCTGCGTAAGGATAGTTGTGCTTAAAATATAATCTTGTTAGAAGAACAGCATTCTAATTGCCTAACACTACTAATCATAATCTGAATCATTTTGATAGATATGGCTTATTCATTGCTTCATAAGTCCAAATATTTTTCTGCGCAACGAATGTTGCTGTACTGTCAAAATTAAAGCCATTCTTGCTGTATGTTAGTGTGTCCCTCAATTACCCCATTGTTCGAATCGTTAATCCAATAAACGAACATTAGTTAAAAGTTTATTATTTGTTACAATCTGCCTTCTATCATTACAATCTATATCTATATATTTAAATAGAAAAAAAGTGTTCACTAACTGACTGACTGACTCATCAACGCACAGCCCAAATGCTTTGACCTAGAAAGCTGAAATTTTGCACAGAGGTTTCTTTTATGTAGACAAGGAATAAGGAAGGATTTTTCGAAATTCAATCCCTAAGGGAGTTAAATAGGGGATGAAAGTTCCGCGCGGGTGAAGCCACTGTCAAAAGCTAGTAATACATCTAACGCAGTTTTGGCTAAATAATGCATTTTTTTTAGTAGTTATTTACCTACAGCCAATATCATATTCTGTGCTTACCGCATCCAGCGGACTCCTCCACTCCAGAACCGGGCGAAGTGGCGGAGCTTGGGGGAGGCATATGTCCAGCAGTGGACAATTGAATTATGAACAATATTATGTGCAATTAGACACGGATTGACAGACTTAATTATGGTCTCTCAGTACAGAATATCTATAGCATACAGTCTTCGTAATTCTTACATATTTCACCCCAAAACAGGATTATATAAACCTTTACCATTACCTTCCTAAAATTTTGTATTTCCTCAACGAGTACCTATCACGCAAATAAGGCATATAAACACGAATGTTACCATTACTTTCAGAAACATGTCTATCGTAAAAGTGGGTCTCTAAAACTGACATGTCGGAATGTACGATTACGGTATTCTGGGAACGATGTAATGGAGTTCCATATCATCACATCGTACAGTTACGTGCAAAAATATGTACATATCTGTGGTGATATAACACCCGTACGACCAATCAATGCCCATTTTGATTGCCGATTGACTCTTGATCAACGATACATGACGTAACATTTTAAGCTGCGGACCCGCGACCCGTAACTGACTGGTCACGCCAGACGTTGCCACGTCTGTCGAGCCCTGTCGCGGCTCAGTGCCGAACATTTTCAAGGCGTGTTTCGTCCTGGTGCGGCCGCTACTCGAACGTGATACGGATATGCAGCTAAAGGCTGTGGTTGTTCAGTGGTCAAAATTGGATCAACAAATCGAAAAGAAAGCAGAAGAAACGCTGCCTCACATTATGCGACAGATGACGATTGGAAGGGTGACGACACACAGTGTTCGAAATGATTAAATTAAGATCTACTTTAATTTTTCATATGAAATGTTTACTTTAAATGTAGTATATGTTGTATATAGTGTCTACATACACATAATAGTCTATAAATAAAAAGTATTTTCTAGCGAAGACATTTTTAAATAAGTGGCCCTAAAAAAGGCCTTTGTCTACTCGCTGTTTGCCTCATCATCGAATGAGTGCGTTTCAGGAGCTTTCAATAATTGTAATACTCCTGGCGCCAAAGCACCCGATTTTCTCTTAGGCAATGGTCATTCGAAGTGATTTAGGTGACAACACAGTTACTGCTTTTATAACGGTGGCCATGGAAGCCCTGGAATCTCTGTAGAGCTATAGCCCACTATCCGAGCAAAATAAGATCCCTTATTCGCTTAATTGACCAGTTGATGACGACATAAAAGGTCGAAAAGGTAAAGGCGTGTTATTCCCAGAGTAACACCTAGTGAACGAAAAACTTACATCACTTAAAAGTCGAGGCGAGTCGAATATTGAGACTAGATTCTTTCGAAAGCTAGATAAATACTCAAGTTTCACAAAAAAAACATGGACGGCTGGAATTGGCTGGGAAAAAGATGGAGTCTATTAAACGCTTGAACTTTTTGCAAAATTTGGTAATTTTTTTCTATTCATGTTTTATTTATTTTCTCATAATACGAATTTATATAAGATTAAAAAACTAATCTATATCTTACCTGTGGATGTGAAACCCATGATAAACTAAAAAAAATATACAAAAGCCTCAAAAACAGTTATATGAACAGAGCGTAAACACATGCGATGATTAGCGGCTAACAAAAGTGACTGACCGGTATTGTTATCGTGTGGGATTACTGCAGTGCTGAACGGTGAACAAGTCCTGGAATCCTCAAATTTGGCATGGGAACGACTTGTACGACTAATAATGTACCCTAATCACTTACAAATTTCAATTTATATTCTCATGATTTTATACCTAAAGTGGCTCGTAATATAAGAATTTTGAACACTGTGCGACAGGCCACCACGCCTTAACGGATATGACGGTTCACATGGCCTTTCGGCCTGGCTTGGCGCGATCTGGCTTGTGAAAAGGCGGGCTGTCTCTTCATCTTCCTGCAGATTGCATCAGATATCATTATATATTTTTTTCATCTCATACCTACACGAGAAAATCGTTGTTGAATCGTATTTATTTTGCACGTGACTGTACAGGTGGGCTGTAATGTCGTGCAGACGTGTCATGTTGGGATTTTTGCCGCGTCACCTATATTGAGTGAACTCCAGGAAAATGGACGTTCAGGTGCCGATGAGACTGACACATTATTTTTCTATGTTTTGGATTTCTTAGATTACTGTTGTCTAAAATGTACTCTCCTGTAAAATACATACATAGGTAGTCGCTACTTGGTACAATTTTAGGTATGTAGTTATTAGTATCAAGTATTATAATTTTTTACAGACCTGTTTTCGAAAGATACATAAAATTCATCATACAATTCCATGATTGATTGGAAAACTTAATCAAGTCTCAAAATATTTAAGTAGTGTATAAGCCACTAGATAATTTATTAATGACTCTTGAAAACCTAAACGCAATCACAACGCTATTAAAGTTAGGTGAAGGCCAAAAATGAACTGCTTTAAATGATAGCTACTATTATTTAGTTGGTGGTTCCTTAAGGAACCACCGGGACGTTAGCGGTGAGAATGTTATTTGAGACTATTAATTAGTTTAACACAATATTTTCAAACCAAACCAACGGGATCGGTAACTCCATGGTATCGGTACCACAAGGTAAAAAACGCCGAAAAAAACAGGTTTTTTTTATGGAGACCCCTTTAGTTTTATTTACCTTATTTTATTTGTATTATTTGTTATTATAGCAGCAATAGAAATACACACTCTGTAAAAATGTATACTATCTGACTATTACGGCTCCGTTGGCACCTTAGAAAGCTTTTGTTCGTAAGATTCCTTAATCTTCCATATTATCTACTTTACTTTACTTCAAAATTCAGTAGGTAGGTACGTAGGTAACAATGAATAATGAATTTGAAGATTGTAAGTCAGTCAGAATCACGAAATACCTAATGTTTAAAACGTTTTCGTTACTTTTAATTCATTTAGCGTTAAATACTTGTGTACATTTTGGTATAAGCGGGCTTTAGAGTGCTTTGTAATTTAAATAAGCTAGTAGAACCCATGCTTTGAAAACCAAATTGTGCTCGCGACAATTTGCTTTTTAAAGTGTCGTCTGCACAATTCTTACACGTGAACGCTGGAATACTGTTTGCTTTTCATTTTACAATAAGTACCGATCACGCTTCGTTTTTGTCCTCCCTTTAAAGTGATTCGATTGTCCATTTCGATGATATTGAGCTTCATGAGATAAAGGATAAACTTTGTGACCTTTGACATGATACGAGTAGGTACAGAGACCAAATTATTCTTTGAAAAATTGAAAGAGGCCTTTGAAGCCTACTGTAAACTACCTAGTCAGATCAGATTTAGAGGCTATATCAGTCTAAATAAATTGTCAAAGTGCGAATTTCGTCGGGCTTTATAGAATAGAATAGAATAGGGTATTTTCCAATTTATTGAAAAGTATTCTAAATTGAAGATTGGGACGAAATATGTAACAGAAAAATAAAAGTAAATTGATTTATATCCATTTTCTCAATTAAAAACGATTTAAATCAAATTTACTTTTCGTTGTTTTGAATTTACCGCCAATACGCGCGTTACGATTACTTTTTATCACGTGATGTCAACTTTGTGTAAACCAAAGTAGTTAGTAAGTAAACAAGTGAATGTCGAGTTAATAATTAACAAGATTTTTAATAATAGGTCTTTACCTATGAAATTGCCGTTTTGTATGAAAAAATTTAAACGAATTTTTTTCATGAATTTTTTATTTGTATTAATCGAAGTAATCACCCATGCAATCAATGCATCTTTGCCATCGCAGTGGCAGTTTATTGATGCCCTTCTTAAAAAAATCAGCTGGACGGGAGGCAACAAATTCTTCAAAGGCATTTTGTACTGCCTCTCGGGTATTAAATTTTTTTCCCGCCAAGAAGTTATCCAAATTCTGGAAAAAGTAGTAGTCTGTAGGCGCAAGGTCTGGTGAGTAGGGCGGATGACGGAGAGCTTCCAACCCCAGTTCTTGCAACTTGGAGACCGTCTGCTGTGCAGTATGAGGTCGCGCGTTGTCGTGCAGGAGCAGCGGAGACGAGCGATTGACCAATGCTGGTTGGAGATGCGCCAGCTTCTCCATCATTGTGTTCAGTTCTTCACAGTACACATCTGCAGTAATACTCACCCCGTTTGGTAAGAAGCTGTGATGAATCACACCGGCGCTAGACCACCAAACAGTGACCATCACTTTTCTAGGGGTAAGTTTTCGTTTAGGGCATTGTTTAGGTGCTGAACCAGGATCCAACCAACTTGCTGAGCGCTTACGGTTATCAAACAGAATCCATTTTTCATCGCAGGTAACAATGCGGTTCAAAATTCCTTCATTTGTGTGTCTGTTGAGCAGTGCAAGGCACGTCTCGACGCGTACTTCGCGCTGGCGATCATTGAGTTCGTGGGGCACCCATTTGTCAAGCTTTTTTACCTTGCCAATTTGACGCAAATGGACCAATATTGTTTTGACGCTAACGTCGAAAGCTGCTGCTAATTCAGCCGTAGATTGTGTATCATCAGCTTCCACAATCGCCTTTAATTCGTCATTGTCGACCAAAGTCTTCGGACGACCGCGAGGTTCATTTTTCAGGTCGAAATTTCCAGAACGGAAGCGAGCAAACCAATAACAGGTGGTGCGTTGGTTTGTAGTGTTAGCTCCGTAAACGTCGTTGATGTTGCGTGCCGCTTGTGCCGCGTTGCTGCCACGACGGTACTCATATTCCATAATTACTCGAATTTTTAACGTATCCATGATGACGAAAAAGATTGAAATGCGATGAAAATGTAACACTAATCAATAAAGAAATGACTACTTTTAGAAAAAAAAATCCATGTTTTTAAAATAAAATTAATTTGAAATTAGAATTCTTAGCCAAACAAAAATTATTTTGATTTGAAATGGCCAGTACTGCAGAACGGCAATTTCATAGGTAAAGACCTAATATAAATAAAGTGGAATAACTGGCGTACGGTGCTTCTGTGCACAAATACTTCTAAAACTGCGCCAAATTAAGTATTTGTACCGGTGTCGTTTACACAAAGCTGGCGTCACGATGTCACGTGATAACAAGTCATCGTAAGGAGCGTTTTAGCGGTAAATTCAAAACAACAAAAACGAAATTAGATTGTAATCTTTTTTAATTGTGAAAATGGATTTTAATAAATTTATTTTTATTTTTCTGTTAAATATATCTTCCTATTATTCAAATTAAAATAGTTCTTATTAAATTGGAAAATACCCTATTGTTCTTTATTTGCACAGAAAGTAGGTACATGTCTCAGATGTTCAGTTTAAAGTGATCCTTATACTAACTACCTTATCGGTAATAATAATAAACTTTATAATCTTAATTTTATGTAATTTTTATATATTAAAATGCTTTTTTTTTATGTATTTTGCAAAAATATTTAAAAATGTACTTAACAGGAAAAAGAAAACAATAACGAATTTAATAATTAAATGGTCCAATGACAAAAAGCGTCATCTGTGCATGAATGAAATCTCAGTGGTTGCCTTCTTTATTTATTCATATCTAACCCTGTGTTAACGTTCATAAACAATTTGTGACACTTGTTTAAATATTGATTTTTCAAAAACTTATCGTGAAAATCTTGTATTGTTATATTTCAGACAAGTCTTGTAAACGATTTTATTGACCTTTTTTCACGCGTTTAGACAAGTTTAGTGTACCTACAACTAGTCTTCACAACATGTTTAAGTTTCAAACGAAATAATAGTCACAACCTTAGCTTAGTCTAAACGCAGGGTAGGGTAGTGCAGGTGTTTCATTCATCAGTAAACATCCCCATCCCCAAAACTTTCCTGTGTAAATTTCTATTTCATAAATAACAGCCTTATAATTTATTATGAAATTTTTACACGACGAATGTTTGAAGAAATGTTTGTGAGGCAAGGTTCGTTTGAGAAGAGGACCACTTAAAAGATGCTTGCTTGAGAACAAACAAAGGTGACTGACTCTTTTATGACTAATGAACGAACACCCACCTTAAACCCAAATATAGAAACGTAAAACCAACAACTCCAAAATTGCAAGAATGTTTCATATAATAAGACTCTAAAAGAACGTCGGGATAAATAAACTGTAGCAGTTGTTCTTAAATTGTTGGCTGGGATCCCTAGTACATCCATTCAATCACCTTCATTAAATTGCGTACGTCCCTTTTCACACGTATTGGCAGAGCGTTGCTAACTTTTTATAAGAAATAAAGTATATATCTTATTTTAGGTTAAATACAGGGTCATAAAAGAGAGTACTAGTGAATGTTATTTTTAACACAGCATATTTTGAACTTCTAGCTGAAAAAGAACACTTTTTTCAAATTGCGGACCCCACCGCTTGGTGCCAACATCTCTTTGGGGCGCGCGTAGAACACAACGCGTCGTCAACATGGGCTTGGTTCTTACCGGACACCGAGCTACCCATTACTCGCCATCCGCAAGCCTGCGCCTACGGTGGCCGGGAATCAAAATGTCGTGTTCAAATTGAAGAGTAGCTGTTATTATCAATTTCAATAAAGCTCTGTTGTTGTCTTCCCGCTACTTACCTGCTGGAGGTCCAGGGCACTTCAGGATAAAGGGAGAATGAAGGATGCAAGAGCGAATGTAGCAACCTCAAAAAAATTGGGATGCGCGCCACCTTGGACAAGTAGATTTTCTTTTGACCATTCATACGAGTTACTTTGTGGGATACAGAAAGGTTTGAGAACCCAGAAAATTTAGGACGTGTCAGCTAGTAAAGCGAGCTCAAAAATAATAGCACCCAATCTGTTATAAGTTAGGTTTTCTTTTGACAGCCTCTAGGACGCTGGCAGGAACTACAAGGGGCCTCATGGATCGTAGGGCCCTGGAAACTTGCCCAGAGTGTCCAATGCAAAAGGCGGCGCTGGTCGAAAAGAATTCGATCATTTTAAAGTTAGAGTCAATATAAATACACTATTTAAGGGTAGATACTCAATTGCTTCTGTAGATCATAAAGTACGCCTACGTGATATAGAGTACAAAACTCTATAATAGAGATTGGTTGGTAACCGTACAAGGTGCCAGGTACCCGGGTAAACCCAGGCGAATTGTGCTACTACGTGTAAAGCTTTTCAATTAGTAGATACTTCATCATCAGGTTGCCTATCAGGTAGCCAGAGAACATAAAATAGTACTTACGGGTGGTACAATGCCTGTAACTCAGAAGGTAGAAAACATAGTCGCGACACTAACCATTTCATTTGTATGTACCTACCTTTTCTGCTAAAGCATTCTAGTTATTTACTCCATAAAAATAACAACCAGCAGCCGCTACATTGTTTCAAAAAAGGTCCATTTCAGACCGTCACAAAAAATTCAGACCTAGCAAAAACATAGTACCTAATTCTAAATTATTGTGGCACACTGTTGTTTAGTACACCCTTTTGTAAGTTGTGGTCGCTATAAACATGCGCTGCTCAAAACAAAAGAACATTCGTCCCACTTGTGTGGACGTCGTCACCCGTATTTTTATTTAATTCCGGCCTTTATTTCAAGCACAATAAGATCTCCTTGTATACATTCTCAACTCTAAGTGTGGCCATACTGGCCACTAACATAAATATGAAAAGTAAATAAAAAAGAAAAAGCTAACTTATTTTTAAACATGAGGTCAGCTTGTTTATGAGAGCTACGTAAAGTCTATTATGTATGCATAATACATATTATAGCATGCGAAGGATGTTCTGCGGAATTAAGTTTCCCTTTGATCCTTTCAATTGAAAAAGAAAAGCGTACATAATGTAGGCAGGTACACCTACGTCATACTTTTTTATGAGATACCTATAAAATAATTTACCTACGAATTGGATGACAGTTAGTAATTGTCTATGGAATTAAGTCCACCTCTGATTTGTGTGCCACAATGTACAAAAAATCAAATAAAAGTTAGGTTGTAAATTAAAACTCATCGTATAGCTTGAAACAGGGATATCGCTTTGAATATGACTTTTCCCTGTTTAATATAATGTTTTCCTACTGCTCATTTTGTTTTCTGGCTTTTCATGTATTTTTTCATTTAAATCAAGTGAAATTTAACTGACGGGAATATGGTGATTTATATTTGTTTAGTTAACAGTTTTATTGACAGTCGACACCCCGTCGTTCGAGGTTGTGAATGTAAATAATGTACTCTCTATGCTGTCACTCAGATTTAACATAATATTATTAATATTTTGAACAGTGTTGAAAAATAACGTGTTTTGTTTATTTTTTACGTTCAACAATTTTTCACGTAGATGTGGGAATACGAACAGTGTCTATAAAATTATGAAGTTATAACCCAATTTTAGGGAATTACTTTAACCAATTTTACGAAAATGGGCTGCTACCCATTCTCTAGTAATTCCCTAAAATTGGGTGCTCCACTACGTTGTCTATGCATTTCACCACCATTCTGCGATCGCCAACCCGCCTGCCAAGCGTGGCGATTATGGCAAACCACCTCCTTTTAGGGGAGGCCTCTGTCTAGCAGTGGACGTCATTCGGCTGAAATGATGATGATGATGAACCCAATTTTGCGTGAAAAGTTTAATAAGCATATACATATAGACACAGGGTAAAAAAATATATATCCACAATGCACAGGTTTATCAAAACTACACGAACCTATTTCCCCTCAGCAGCTTAACAGACAACTTCAATGTCAGTGACCCAAACTACAAATAAATAAACTACGAAATACGTGGTTATTATCAGCTGTTCATCTGAAGAAATATTACCCCTTTGGGAGTTTATTCTGCTTCCCCGGAGAACGGTAAAATATTAGGGAACTGGCGGTGACCTTTGCGACGCTATACGAAGTGGCATGGACATGCGCAGAAACTGAAATGAATTCAACACGTGATAGAAAAGGGCAATACCTAAAATGTATGGAACGGCATATTTTTTGAAATAACTGTCTAGAAGTTTCAGCGCAGGGGTTTCAGAATTATGTACTGAAGCCATTGTAAGGATACAATATTATGCCCTGCCACCCTGTGTTACTTTTTTTTTGGAAACCATCAAATGTCTTCTCCCGCTCTGGGCGGAGCGGGAGGGAATGTCAGACTTTTACTGACTAAAACCTACACATGTTCCTTCAGTTCCCTACGCCGCCGCCGCCAGGACCACGGTAACTCTCTCGATCAAATTCACGACCTCGGCAGGGATTGGCCTTAGCGGACTCCTTCAATTGTTGCTGACATTTCTTTGGGGCGTACATGGAACACAACGCGCCGTCGTCGATCCGGACATCTTACCAGACGGCGCTAGCTACCCATTACTCGCCATACGATTGTGGCGGTAAATCCCCTCTTTGAGGAGTGGTTTGAGAGGCGGCATGGCGTCCTCACCTTCCGCCTGACGCAGGTCCTCACCGGACACGGTTGTTTCGGGAGGTTCCTGTTTCGGATAGGGCGGGAGGAAACGCCCGGGTGTTTCCACTGCGAAGATCGCCCTGAGGACACGGTGGAGCACACGGTGGCGGTCTGCCCTGCTTGGGCGGAGCACCGCCGTGTCCTCGTGGAGGCGATCGGCGGCGGCGATCTCTCGCGTCCGGCCCTGGTACAGGCCATGGTACGGAGCGAGAGGGCATGGGGAGCCGTCACCTCCTTCAGCGAAGCAGTGATTTTCGCGAAGAGGGAGGCGGCTCAAGTGAGGGAGAGGCAGCATATGCGCCCTTGCAACCCTAGCCGCCGCAGGATACGGAGACGCCCTGGGCATCGGGAATCCCAGGCCGATTTCCGGCCACCGTAGGCATGGGCTTGCGGACGGCGAGTAATGGGTAGCTCGCTGTCCGGTAAGGACCAAGCCCAAGTCGACGGCGCGTTGTGTTCCACGCGCGCCTCAAAGAGATGTCAGCACAAAAAATGATGGGGCCCGCAAGGGCCGATGCCTGCCAGGGGTGCGGGTTTGTTCGAAAGAGACACCACAGCCCCTGGCTTAAGGGCTACTGAAGGAACACGGGTGGGTTTTAGTCAGTAAAAGTCTGACACACCCTCCTGCTCCACCCAGAGCGGGAGAAGTTATTTGATGATATCCCACCCAAAAAACAAAAAAAAAAAACCCTGTATTACCTCACGTTAACATCAAAGGTATAAATTATGTATAATTTTTTGTTGTGTCTACTGTTTTCGATCATTGTTTACACCTAAAACAAAAAAGACTAATTGTGTGACTGTCTGGAACAACATTGATCCATGTATGAGACGTTAATTCATGTTTTATTAACGCATGTTTTTTTATACATTTCACACATCACGTTTTTATTTTACAATCGCAATTAGGAAACGATTGATCTGAACGGATAGTTGGAGGTGGGTCTGATATCCAAACATCGTTTTTCAATATTTTAGCTTTCTGACACTCAATCATTATATAAATCTTCCTTGCAAAAACTCTTTTAGTCTTCAATAAAATATTATGGATGCTGTAAAGCAACTGTTTTTCGCTTATTTGGGATCTGGATACTTCCTCCTCATTTAAACTTTGTAACTCGCAAAGGTTTGCCCTAGTTGTGTTTTATTTTGCTTTTACCACCAATAAACTGTTGATGTGAAAATTTTTAAACAGCATGTGAGAAGATTTTATGTTTGGACCATTTAATACAGTGGATAGGTACTTTAAATAAAACTCCTGGCATAGAGAAGATAAACTGAAGAAAAATGACGAAACCGACTAATAAAACCTGGTATCTCGAAATACGAAATAATAAACGAAAAACCAATGTTATTTTTTATTACGCATCTTACAATGTACTATAATATCAAAAACGAAGGAAATTGCGTTACTATCTACGGTAGATCAGTTCCGTATATTACTTTCCTTATTAGGTACAAATACGTAATCTATTTCATAAACTCACAAGGATATACCTAAATTCATACACTTTGAAAACATGACATGTGTTTCGGTAAATTGAGACTAGTGATAGATTACCGAAGTAATATTATTGCCTTGGGTACATCGGTACTCGTAAATCTTCTCGCAATTGCCATTTCCATTATATCATTATTGTTATAAGTCTTCTGTGTATTTTGTTGAAATGTGACTGGAGTGGAGTTTCTATAGGAAAGCATCCGCCCTGACCAATGGATTGATCATGGTTAGAGTAAGTTGTTATTACAGAACCAAACGGTACTGCTTACCTTTGAGCCAATATCCCTTTTTGAGAAGCCATGAACGGTCATTGCAAGTTCTAAATATCAATGAACGTTTCGCAAGTTCTAAATATCAACGAAACTTTCACTATAACGTAGACGATAAAAGTCCTAAAAACTTCGTCCTTAATTGAGAATTACACGTTTAACACTTTCTTACTAACCATTTTCTACGTAATCGGGTCAAGTTGATTCGATTTAGTTGAAAACATAGACGTTCACATTCATGCAACGTTTATTCATGTATTTAACATTCCACATTTGCTTCCCCTATTTGCCGCTTTAATTTTTTTCTTTGATGTTATTCTTTTTTTGTCTTGTTTTAGGAGAATGGCTGTTTCTCAAAAAAAAAAAAAAAAAACATATAAACCTGCACGGGCACTTATGCAACGTCAGAAGCTAGGTGCACGGTTCCAAATTGTTGTTTTCTATGGAGAAGAGCCGGCAAGAAACTCCACGGTTACTCTTTTAAAAATAATTGGCTTTACCAATGTTTTCAAATTACAAAGATAAAATGTATGGGAGGACAGTGCAGGCATGTCAATAAGTACCAGGTACTTAGACAAATACAGAGAAAATCGTCTACAAATCTACAGTCTGTAAGGCCTACAACGTTCTCTCATTCACATTCTCAAAAGATTTCATCGAGATTTTTAAGGCGTCTAGTTATGAAATGTCGGTAGCATCTTTTCTCTTATTTCGTTTGATGATCTACAATTTAAAAAAATGCGGGTGAATGTCTCTTAGTATTCCATTTTAGGTTCATTTGTTACCCAGGCTTTGTATTTAAATGGCTGAGCTTATAGCGTCATTATCTTCAGACAATGATTTAGTTGATTGTGTCTCATAAAATACAGCAAACTAATTACTTTTCATACCAGAGGCTTTATTGTTTTGTTTCATTTAGATGTTTTTTAAAGTTTACTGCCGTGATTAAGGTCATTTATTTATTCTTTATGCACACACATGTACAGAGGCGGACTTAATGCCATAGGCATTTTCTACCAGTCGACCTTTGGGTGATGCAGAGACAAACAGTGGTAGGTGCAATAAATGAGAAGAAATTAAGTGCATAAAACTATTTAAACTATAAATATAATATATATACCTAACTATATATAAATATAAGCACAAATAAATATACATAAATAAACTAATTAACTAAAAACAAATGAGTAAAACAATGAGAAAACCAACTTAACCTTCATTTACCTATTTTTAAAATAGGTGGGGATAACTTTTTCAGTGTTTATCGAGTTGGCAATCATTAAAAAGCCTTTCCCCGACTGTGATTTGGTCGGCTGTCATATTTTCGGACTACCCGTAACGACTGTCATATCTTAGTACTGTGGCCCTGGTGTGAGTTTTATTTAACCATTTCGATCAAACGCTTCGAGCGCGTTTGGCTCCCCGATTGGTCCTTCACCAAAGCAGGGCTAATCGGAGCGCCAAACGCGCTCGAAACGTTTGATCGATGAAACTCACACTAAGGCCTCAGATGACAGCTGGGACTTACAGCTTAGTTAACGTTTTATCCGTGGCACCTAGTGCGTGGGTAATGGATGGTCACCCATCCTCAGACCAACCTCGGCAAGCGTTGCTTAACTGCTATTGCTATTTAGCCTCGAGCACGAGTTAAATTCGAGATTCGGGACTGAAAATCGTTCTAGTGTGGAACACCATCACACGCCTCTACGAAGTATTCAGATGACCCTCAAACATACTGAGGGCGTAATTTGAATATCAAATGTGTTTACCAAAGCTGAAGTAGTTCCTAAAGACTAGATCGCTGCTCAGTCAATAAGGACAAGGTTTTATAATTACAACGCGTAAGTGCCTATGAAATTACTAACGTTTTTGTTATTAGATGGAAGTAATGTTAGAAGACCTAATGAACACAGAACCATATTGAAAGACGCTAAGGGAGAAAGAGGTCAATAAACTCTGCAGAAACGTGTCGAAAATAACTAATTATGACACTATAGCTTCTCAAAGACTTAATTATCCTTTTTTTGCTAATGAACTGTTTCCGTGTCAGGGGTAGCATATTAAGTACGTATGTATTTCATGAAATTAAACAAACATCCAACGTCTCCTTAGTGGAATAAAGTATTCCTTTTTAGGATAGTCACAAAGCACGTTAAACTGAATACATCGTCAGATTTGCGGAAAAATACCTGCTAAGAGATGCACAAAATCATGGAAAAATCATGAAAACGAAGGTAGGTCGTGTACTAATTCTGTCAACGACGCGTATCATCGTTGTCGGACCGTCCGAAACTACAAGTTGATCCGTCAAAACAAATCTTTTTTTTTTCAAACGGGCGAAAACACATCGCGATTACTCCCGATGTGTTTTTGCCCGTGTTTGTGTCTCTACGGACAACTGTGAAATCGTGTTGTCATTCATTATTAGTTCGGGACTAATATCCGAACTAATATGATGTCCATAAGTGACACGGAGTTGGAAATTCCCGTAAGTTCGGCTGAAGCTACGGATTTTGTACTCATAGAGTCGACCTCGTGGGATCAGCAAAAGGTAATTCTGGGCTGAAATGTAAAAAATTACGTCAGCTCAGTTTCACTTAGTTACATCATAAGCGCCACATACAACTTGTAGATAGTGGGCCTCTGATAAGCACAATTTAATTCTTCAATGAGCAGCCAAAACGTCAGTGAGGGAAATAATTCATTTAACTAAATAGATTTACTAAATGCCTGTTATCTTCACCATGAATCCTTTGTAAGCAATCGCTGAATGGACCTTTGTGAGCACTAAATTACCATTATTAGACATAACTACATCGAAAATTATCAGACCCAGATCTAATTGTAAATGGAAATTAATATTACTGATAATATTCTGGTTTAAATGCATAATAAAAATAATTAAGCAATTATTATGGACATAGAATGAATGTATGTTATCAGTTTCGCTGTTGTTTGATCATATCAGGCCAAAAAACAATTGTTATAATGTATGTACTATGCTTGCACAACGTGTTTAGCGCTTTTGCACAACAAAACGATGCGTTTAGCGCTTAAATTTAAAACGAACTTTGTTACCGTCGGCTTTAAACGATTGACAGAAACAGAGCTTTGTTTTAAATTACTTTAGCGCTAACGCCGGTCACCACAAAGTCAAGCTATTGCAAAGTCAATTGCCACCAAAACCAACATAGTCTTATTTAGTAACACAGGTTTGCCTATGATACAAATATGTGTTTTTAGGATAAGGTTGGTATGGGCCAGAAAAAAAAACGTACCGAATTTTTATACATAGGCTCACGCCTTTTTCTCATTGAAGTAGGCAGAAACTAAAGAACGCCACCTGCTAGCCCACGATCCTTACATCTCCTTTTCACTCGTTTATGTTCATACAATTGCTCGCAGAACAGATGGCCGATGGGGCCAAAAGGAGTGGCGACCGCCTACCGGAAGACGTAGAGAAGGAAAGCCTCCCACAAGGTGGACCGATGACCTTGTGAAGGCCGCGGGAATCCGCTGGATGTGGGAAGCACAAGACCAGTCGAAATGGAGGAGCCCGGGGGAGGCCTATGTCGAGCAGTGGACGTCTTTCGGCTGAAATGATGATGATGATGTTCATTGTATAACGAGCCATACACGAACGCCGCCGCTGGTTATTTATTTGTGTTGCAAACGGGTCATTTATTACCTACCTAATTGTTATGAAAATACCTATCAATTAATTACAAATCACTGTAGCTAAGTCGGTATATTTTGGAACATGCTTCAGAATAAAGTGAACAATAATTTGCATATTTGACTTTCAAGATAAACCCCTTAGAATAATTATTATTATTGTTATCAGTAATGACGCAGTTACTAGGAAAATTAACAGAACTCACAGTTTCAATATTGACGAAATTTCAACCAAAAGGAATCGAGAGTTTGTAATAAAAACAGGTTCCATAAGAAATCGCTTAGTTATGAAATTTTGACTATGACTCGGATATTTTTTCGTTTTTAATAAAGCAGTTGGACGAACAAAATGAATAATGAAAAGGTACCTATTATTAAAATGACTGACAAACTTCTTCACGTTTTGTTTTCATACGAGAACGTTTTATTAACCATTGCCTTCAATAAAATGCCTTGAAGCTTCATATTGTTTCTTATATTTTTGTCGTTTGGTTTCAACGTTTATTTATTTTTAAGCCTTGCCTGCATGGTTCTTACAAGAATGTGTCGACTTACACAAGATGGCAAAGACATCGTCGCACTACGATGGACATGCACTCTGAGGGCCCTGCTTTGAAGTTTTTTGAGGCTTATGAGAAGAAATATCTGCTGTTTTATAGAAAACTGCAATACCTATCTAGGCGGCCAAATCGGGCGGTTTATTAGTCGGTTCCATCCAAAGATTTAAATCGTTAGATTAGCCCTCAACTTCCTTTAGCCGCACGAAAAAGGGGACATACTGCCAAAAAAAACCTCACACATCCCACATAATATAACGACTAATACAATTTTCAGTATGAGTGGGCAGTTATATACAAAAAGTTCAGTGTGAACGAAGCGGATACGTGGCCGTCTTTTGACGCAATCGGGCGAAATAAATCTCAGTTTCCACCTAGTGAGGACGCACGTACGCACCCGATATATGTTGAAGAGTGGCTCGTGCCTATAACTTCAACAAAGAAAATGACTGGAACCATTCATTTATATAGTGATTCGAAACAAACAAGTCGCATTAAAATTATCTTTTAAAATATATAACTTGTATAATAAATACGTTATCTTGTAATGCACACTTAGGTAATCATGCGAGTACTTCTGGACACGTAAACAAATCCTACCATATCCTACTATAAAATCATAAATGAGAAAGTTTGTGAAGATGTTTGGATCTTTGTTACTCAATCACGCAAAAACTACTTAACGGATTAAGATGAAATTTGGGACACAGATAGATTATAACCTAGATTAACACATAGAATACTTTTATCCCGGTAGTACGTTCCCGCGGGATAATTCCCGACTTCCACGCGGGCGAAGCCACGGGCGGAAGCTAGTTAAGAACACATTAAAAAAAAAGTTTTTTTTTCTCTTTATTTAATTTAGGGACTTTTATATAAAATACATGACAGTCCCATCGTACCTTATTAAATCTACAAAACAAAAAAAAAGGAACTAATTAACCTCTTACAACAATTAATTATGTACACTTAAAACGAAGACTAAAATAATTTACATGCTACTATGAACAGATGGGCAATTCTCGTAATTTATAGAACGTTCACAGTCTGATCTCAGTCTCAATCTGCCAAAAATACCTCGAGTTGCCATAGATTTTTGACAATTTTTTGACGTTTGTTTGTCGCCGAGATGACACTGCGACTAGATTTTGAACGTTTTTAATTACGAAAATTGACCTGATGTACAGTCGACAACACATCAATGAACAACAGTTAGACATATGTATATCCTACACACCCACATACAAACATAAATAAATACATACCGAACAAAATCATAGGTAACCCTCCTTTTTGCTTCGTCTTAGTCGCGTGAAAATTACTTAAGTTAATGCAATATAGTCATGGTCCTATAAATAATGCATAACGAATTTGCCACATTTTAACTAAATAGTTGATATCCAAGAACCGTGAAGTATGAAAATGGAAAATTGCCAAAAAAAGATTCATACATTTGAATCAACCACCCTATATAAGATAGAACTCGCATTATGCTGTCATTTCGTTTTACAGTGTTCCTCGGGGTATCGTCAATAGAGACTGAGATGTTATCACCGGGATAGTAACAGCATCCGTCATCATAAACTTACTTAGCTACCTAATGATTCTTCGGTTATCACTGAGAAGTAATTTTCATAAAAGAGAGATATTTTCCTTAAGCTTATATTAAATATACTTACAATATACATTACATGTTACGCAAAATAAAAGTAAAGGTACCTAGTGGGTATTCTTCTTTTCGAGTCTAAATTAACAACCTAGAAAAAACGAACAATTTCATTTCAGTTTTGTTCATTCGATAAGAGCATGCTTTGATTTTCACTGGACAATACAGTTGTTTGTTTGGCAATTTAGATCACTGTTTGCCTCAAGGCTCACGCAAACAGGCGCGACCCAACCCTCTTAGAACAATTTCTATGAAAATTTCATCGAAATTGTTCAACAGGTTCGCGCCTGTCAGCGGGAGCCTCTATTCCCTGTTATTGTAAGCTACATTAAATACTTTGTGAAATGACATCGGCGATAGCAGAGGTTAGTAAACTAATAGGCAACCTACGTAGGAAAAAATGGGTAGCCATTGATCCTTCTAGTCAGTGAACAAAACAACAATGATGGGTGCCATTAAGATAAAAAAATATCCTCTGCTAGAATGGGTCAAAGGAGAAGTATAAGGCCTGTCATAAATCTACAAAAACGTTATTCGCTTGAACAAGATCAGATAATACTTTTATTGACTTTGGTAATCGATTTTATACCATTCGTTTATTTCCAAAATTTGAATGTATAAATGAACCACGATTTTGTAATTAACTTTGGAGTGGTAAAAAAAATTAAAACGACTTTAAAGTATCCTTCTGTAAAGGTAAAGTAAATAAAAAGTTGACAAACCGCGGCTTACATAATTATAATTTTACTAACTAGTATTTGTCAATTCCGACACATTTTTCCAGCGCGTGTAAAACAGATTGCTCCATTTTCAGCTTTCAAAACTAAGCAGCTTTATGTCATACTTTAAAGATCCAGCGAGTGAAAAAGCGTGGAAATACACGTAGAAAACACTTCTGTCTTAATTTTCATTCAAAGTAAAGCTGCAGTATTCTAACAATAAACATTATGGAAACAGAAAAATGTAAGCCATAAAATTAAGTGAAGGAAACCCATTCAGCATGTCTGAAACGGAATTAGGGATGAAATAAGACAAGCACCGCCCACCATAAATGAGACAACAGTGGGCTAGATTACAAGGAAAAAATACCAAAAGGAATTGCGTGCTTTTGTAGATCAGAGATATAGATATCTATAAAGGTATTATTGATCAATACATCAAATGATAGATTTTTCTAACTCCTGCCTAAAATTTTATAACAAACCAAGACTGAAAAAAATTACAAGATTCTTCTTTTGCACGAAATATGTCTGATAGTGTATTAGTTCGTTTGTATGCTTGAATTGATGGTTAAAAACCCAGGGCTGATCCTGTACCATCATAAAAACCAAGAAACTTCGCATCGCCAACGTAGGTAAACCCTGAACCGACAATGAGTATTGTCAATCCCACACATGTCAGCGGCACGAAGTTACACTTGGGCATCAGAAAACAGGTAATTATAAAATTAGTAGATTTTCTACCGGTTGTTAGTGAAGCGAATGTAGCCAGATGAAGATAATGTCCTTAAGTTTATTGTTGCTTAATTTACGTATAAAATTAACCCTATAACGGGCAGTACGAAATTGTTTTAATTAGTGTTGACATATTTCCCCCTACATAACATTTCTGAACAATTTCACCCCCCCCCCCCCAATACTCCTATTTACTTTTATGGGGGGTGGCAATATGTTTGCCTATGCCTGCTATTAAATTATAGATTAAAATATTATTATTTCAAATTGATTACGTGCCAGATTCAAAATACGGCTGTGGCAAATATTTTGCCAACGCTTGCTAAAGGGTGCATCAAGATTGCCAAAAATTCAAGTATTAACAATACAGTTAGCGTTAAAATATTAGGTACAGAAGCTAAATGTAAAACTTGTGGAAATTATAAAAGTACAGCTGTCCCAATAATATAAATATCACAAAATATTAGGTACAGAAGCTAAATGTAAAACTTGTGGAAATTATAAAAGTACAGCTGTCCCAATCATATAAATATCACAAAAATTGAAGTGTGTTGGTGTCTTTTAAAGTGTCATTGCCATGAAGTTACCGTTGTTGACATTATAAATGTAATAACTAGCTACGCTGTCCGAAGAAGCACTTTTTTATTTAAGGCACATTTTACAGACTCCGCATTTCATTTACTAAAAGACCTGCAACTTCACATTCTGCTGCAAATTTTTTACCAACTAAAATTAACGAACAATAAACTGCAAAAGTAGGTAATTTTAATGATTGTAAAGTAATCAGAACTATTTTACTCACTTTGTGTGGGGTTTATGACATGAAAGATTGAAATTCAGTCGTTTACTTTTACAATAATTAATAAAGTAAAATTATGTGAGCACCATATTTATCACATTCAAAATGGCAATACATAATAGAAACCTAATAAGTACATATCTAGGTAACTTGAAGATTGATTTACAACGAACACCTTCCCACGAAATGGACGTATTAAGGCCCTGGTAATTTTGAATGTACCTACTCGTCGTATTGTCGAAATGAGCGATAATAGTTCTTGCTGCAATCCGATACGGGTTAAAATCTGTTGTAATAAATTCGAATAATAAATGAGCAAGCATTGTTGTAAAACTGCAAATGAATTAGATATTACCTTTTTGAAAATAAATAATCCAACACTGGATGCAGTTCGGCATTTGGAATTTTATGGTATATTTTTAATTATAATAATAATTGTAATTGTCAAAAGTCAACAAGACGTCTCGTTTTTCATATTTGCAAATTTTAACATTTAATAATAAATTCGACCCTTATCAAAAGTCATTTCCGTGATAAAACAAATATAAAATCGGAAGAATCATTGGAAATAAAATAATTAATAGACCAGAAAAACCGAATATGCAAAAATACAATAATTTAAAATTACCGAATCGGAGGTGACATCTGTCATGTCACCTCCGATAAAATATCAAGAAAATAAAAATTGGAAATGATGAAAATATGTTAATAAAATGTTGACAAGATCAGCCGCAAGAAAAGCACGCCCACCACCTCCGGACTCGTCGCTCAGCTCCGCCTCGCCGCTGCCGGTACCCAGCCCCACTGCGGGCGCTGTGATGACACCGGCCGCGGTAGTTGCGTCGAGCTCGAGCGACGAGTATTTCTCCCCGCCAACGACGCCACCACCTGCTCGCCAACGGGGAGGACGCCGGCCGCCGGACGGCTTAGGACCTCGAAGCCCACCGGCCTCTGATAAGGTCCCAGCTCCCGGCGGAAGTGTGCAGCGCATGAGATGGACAAGATCCATCAATGAAAACGTCATGCGCTCATACTATGGGGCTACAGAAGGAGGAAACAATCTGACCGCGTACCGTGTTCGGATGCTCTCTCTTTTTCAGGTGCTTGAGCCAGCTGTCAACGTTTCGGCACAACGACTGTCGGATCAGGTGCGGGTCATTCAGCGTAATCATATGTTGGATGACACTGTACTTGATCGCCTACGAACTGAAATGCGGAGTAGCAATGTCATCGTCCCCCCGTTACAGGCTGTTATGGTACCACCACAGTTTAACACAAGTCAAGCTGACGAGGGGAGTGATGACAGGGCTACAAACGTAAGTACCCAGTGCAGTGAGGAATTGAGGAGTGCTTTGGAGGGTGCGATTCGGGAATATCGGTTCATGTCGCCCGAACTTAGGCCACGCTTACCTCGTTTGCCCATGCATAACAAAAATAGGGCGCTGGTGGCGGCTTTGGATTCGCAGTTATCAAATTATTTTGATGACTGCGAAGACCTCACCGATACTCATTCGATTCTGTACTGCGCGGCTGTAGCGGCATGTCGTGTAGCTCATGTCAAATTCGCAAATGACTCTAGAGCTACGCGACCGAAACCAGCCGTTCCAGCTTGGCAGTGCAGGATTGAACGTCGTATTGGTGGGGCCAGGGCCCTCATCGGCAAACTAATCTGCTTCAGGGAGGGCAACACTCGCCCTAGAGTGATGCGCTTTGTGAGGCGGGCATTCTCAGGGACTGATACCAGCCCTCAAGATTATATGTCCCGTGTCACAGAGCGCATAGACTTCCTGAAGCAGAAAGTGTATGCATGGGCAAACCGTATTCGTCGGTATAAGAGGCGAGTAGACCGATACACTCAGAACCGCACCTTCCAGAGTGATGAAAGGTGGGTTTATAGGACTTGGGAGCGACCGGACCAAGGTGTGGCTGATACGCGCCTACCGGATGATGACACCATGTGCTCTTTTTGGCGCAATATCTGGTCGGCGCCTGTCAGTCACACCGAAGGTGATTGGGCTCGAGACGTCGAGCGAGCCTGCGATCCCATACCAGAAATGGGAGCTATTACCATCAGCCCCCAAGATGTAGCTCGTGCAGTCCGTCCGCTGCCCAACTGGAAATCTCCAGGGCCGGACGGGTTGCACAACTTCTGGATCAAATGGTTCATGGGATCGCACGCTCGCTTGGCGCTAAAATTTACAATCATATAGACACTAACTCCATCATGTCTGTCTCTCAAAATGGATGTCGGAACGGGTCCCGCGGTACTAAGGAGCTGCTCCTCATTGATATGGCCATTAGCCAACAGGTTCGCCGTTTCCGAAAGGATCTTTCGACATGTTGGATAGATTACAAGAAGGCCTATGACTCAGTGCCACATACATGGCTCATGAGGGTGCTGGAGTTGTATAAAGTAGATACAACTCTACGCACCTTCCTGGTGTCATGTATGGGGCAATGGAGGACGGTCCTTCGATATCCAGGATGTCGAAACATCCAGAGGAATAGCGAACCGATAAGGATTGAGCGAGGTATATTTCAGGGCGACAGTTTGAGTCCGCTTTGGTTCTGCCTGGCCCTGAATCCTCTAAGCACACTGCTGGAGGATTCAGGTATAGGCTATCGGCTGAGGAGAGGTGGTCAGGTTATATCTCACCTCCTCTACATGGATGACCTAAAACTCTTTGCCCCCAACAATTTGCAACTGATGGAGCTACTGAAAGTAACTGAAACCTTCAGTAGCGCCATCAGGATGGAATTTGGTGTGGACAAATGTGCGGTCATGCATGTAAAGCGAGGGAAGATTGTGGAATCCGTGGGAACCCAACTCTCGGATTCCATAAACCTTCGAGCTCTCTCCGCAGCCGAAACCTATAAGTATTTGGGTATGTCGGAAGCGTTGGGCATCAATGTAACTGACATGAAGAAATCGTTGACGGAGCGCTTCTTTGGCCGCCTGAAGAAAGTATTTAATAGTCTTTTATCAGGCGGAAACAAGGTGCGCGCCTTCAACGGTTGGGTCATGCCGGTTTTGATGTACTCTTTCGGCATACTCAAATGGACTCAGACCGAACTGGAGGCCCTGGCTAGGAGGGTCCGTACGCTGCTTACTGCATATCGAATGCATCACCCACGGTCATCGGTAATGAAACTGTATATCCCGCGAAAATGTGGAGGTCGAGGCTTTTTAAATGCAAAGACTCTCCACAATCGCGAGATATGCAGTCTCAGGGATTATTTCCTAGCAACTGACGTGGGTATGCATCGAGATGTAGTTGCGGTGGATAAGGGCCTCACCCCGCTCTCCTTGGCTAAAGAGAACTGGCGCAGGCCTGTAGTGCTTGACACTAATGATCGCATGGAAGTATGGCAGAGTAAGGAGCTTCACGGACGCTTTTTCCGGGCTCTACATGAACCCGATGTAGACTTTTTAGCGTCCGTAGCCTGGCTACGTTTTGGTGACCTCTTTGGGGAAACCGAAGGTTTTGTCTGTGCAATTATGGACGAAGTTATTATGACGAACAACTACCGGAGATTTATTGTGAAAGACGGCACGGTTGACATTTGTCGGGCATGCCACCGTCCGGGTGAATCAATCAGACACATAATCTCCGGGTGTTCTCGTCTAGCTAACGAGGAGTACTTGCATAGACACAACCTTGTAGCCAGGATTATTCACCAGCAACTTGCTCTGAAATATAGCCTTGTGGATTCAGAAGTGCCATACTACAGGTATGTGCCCGACCCAGTTCTCGAAAAGGGACATGTCACACTGTACTGGGATCGATCCATCATCACTGACAGGACTATTGTTGCCAATAAGCCTGATATAGTGGTGGTGGATCGACTAGAGCGGCGTGCAATGATCGTTGATATAACGGTCCCGCATGACGGGAACCTCGTGAAAGCCGAGAAAGATAAACAAATCAAGTATCTTGACTTGGCTCACGAGGTTGTCGACATGTGGGATGTGGACTCAGCGATCATTGTACCGATAGTTGTTACAGCCAATGGCATTATAGCCAAGAGCCTCAACCAACATCTGAGGAGGCTCTCGTTGGGCAGCTGGGTCAAGGGCTTGATCCAGAAAGCGGTACTCCTGGACACGGCTCGCATTGTTAGGAGGTTCCTCTCTCTGGAGCCCTGACCGCCGGTAGCTTGGACCTTGTTCCCGATGCCGGTGGGTTACTGTTTTTTATATTTTTAAATGTTTTTATATTTTTATACTAATATTTAAAAATGTAATTTATATGTGTTTATGTTAAATAAAGGAGATTATAATATTGTAATTGAAGGGATAAACTGGTTTTAAAGATAATTAAGAGGTGATTTTGATGATTTTTTTGTTGCACTAAACTATATTTAATTATGTTTTGAGTTCCATCACTGTATGCAAAAGAGACTTGAAAATTTCATATTTTTTACTTTCAAAATTATTTACGGTTACAGAGAGACACTGGTTTAAAAAACCACCTTTTTGAGCGTTTTCAAGAAATCTCCGCCTTAATTCGTGACGCAAAAATACCCTCAAGTTTAATTGTGGGTCTAGACATCCTCTACTTCAAAGGCTTAAATAATTCGGTATATTTCTTGGAACAATTTACCAATAGATGCCTATTACAATCTTCTAGTGTTTCTTCAAAGTGTTCAAGAGTTTCACTATTCAATTGAACGGTGAAAGACTTCAGCGAAAACGTAGAATTGATTCCGCCTATTATAACCAGAAATAACTTAACGTTCGGTTAAGTTATTTCTGGCAACTTTAGGTAGGCGTTAGAGCGGTTCTTATTAATTACGCCAGTAATGCCTGTAATAAATTAATGAAAGCAACAGGTAAAAAACGTAAATCTGAAAAGCCTGAATTGTGTTTGTTAGGAGTTCTGAAAACTTTACTCGTAAATTAGTGACATTTGTGGTTGTTCTTATCATACCTACGAGTGAAAAACACAAAGCAAAAACCGTGGGAAAATAAACACTTATTATTGCTTATTTTTTGCAGTTATTTTCGGCGAAAGCCTTCGGAGTTCAGAAACACCAACATAGTAAGTTACATGTATTATCTACTTGTTGATTAAATGTATGTTTATACATTTAATCAACAAGTAGATAATACATTGAATTTGAAGAAACTTTCCATCTGGATAGACTAGCTAAGAAGTAAAATTTTGAAAGATTCTAAGCAAACACTATTGAAAAATCTTGCAGAGTCGTGGCCAACGAAGATCGACTGTAGGTCCTTTAAATTATCAAAAAAAAAAAAGATTAAACTCGGCATGGATTTTTATTTTTAACACTTGCTTGTAGGTTAACTTAAAAATAATGACACTGAAAATCGATTTATATATACTCTGTAATGATTTTTAACTGCTCACTTGATACTTAAACTATTAAATCTGATAACCAACTTGAGGGTATAGAATATCTTCTTTCAGTTATTTTGAAAGGAAACCTAGAGCCTAATTATTTTATTAATTCCCATCCAAGGCTGTTAATACTAATTTACTCGTAATTAAAGTGTCAACGGAACACCAAGTGTGCATAAGAAAAAGTGCTCGAAGTGTCAACGGAACACCATGTGTGCATATTGTCGGTATTTTAAATAAACGTAAAATACCGTCGTCCAATGGGAGCCGGGACAATATGCACACATGGTGTTCCGTCGACATTTCGAGCACTTTTTCTTATGCACACTTTGTGTTCCTTTGACACTTGAGGGGTTAACAATACAGTTAGCGTTAAAATATTAGGTACAGAAGCTAAATGTAAAACTTGTGGAAATTATAAAAGTACAGCTGTCCCAATCATATAAATATCACAAAAATTGAAGTGTGTTGGTGTCTTTTAAAGTGTCATTGCCATGAAGTTGCCGTTGTTGACATTATAAATTTAATAACTAGCTAAGCTGTCCGAAGAAGCACTTTTTTATTTAAGGCACATTTTACAGACTCCGCATTTCATTTACTAAAAGACCTGCAACTTCACATTCTGCTGCAAATTTTTTACCAACTAAAATTAACGAACAATAAACTCAAAGTAGGTAATTTTAATGATTGTAAAGTAATCAGAACTATTTTACTCACTTTGTGTGGGGTTTATGACATGAAAGATTGAAATTCAGTCGTTTACTTTTACAATAATTAATAAAGTAAAATTATGTGAGCACCATATTTATCACATTCAAAATGGCAATACATAATAGAAACCTAACAAGTACATATCTAGGTAACTTGAAGATTGATTTACAACGAACACCTTCCCACGAAATGGACGTATTAAGGCCCTGGTAATTTTGAATGTACCTACTCGTCGTATTGTCGAAATGAGCGATAATAGTTCTTGCTGCAATCCGATACGGGTTAAAATCTGTTGTAATAAATTCGAATAATAAATGAGCAAGCATTGTTGTAAAACTGCAAATGAATTAGATATTACCTTTTTGAAAATAAATAATCCAACACTGGATGCAGTTCGGCATTTGGAATTTTATGGTATATTTTTAATTATAATAATAATTGTAATTGAAGGGATAAACTGGTTTTAAAGATAATTAAGAGGTGATTTTGATGATTTTTTTGTTGCACTAAACTATATTTAATTATGTTTTGAGTTCCATCACTGTATGCAAAAGAGACTTCAAAATTTCATATATTTTTTACTTTCAAAATTATTTACGGTTACAGAGAGACACTGGTTTAAAAAAAACACCTTTTTGAGCGTTTTCAAGAAATCTCCGCCTTAATTCGTGACGCAAAAATACCCTCAAGTTTAATTGTGGGTCTAGACATCCTCTACTTCAAAGGCTTAAATAATTCGGTATATTTCTTGGAACAATTTACCAATAGATGCCTATTACAATCTTCTAGTGTTTCTTCAAAGTGTTCAAGAGTTTCACTATTCAATTGAACGGTGAAAGACTTCAGCGAAAACGTAGAATTGATTCCGCCTATTAGGCGTTAGAGCGGTTCTTATTAATTACGCCAGTAATGCCTGTAATAAATTAATGAAAGCAACAGGTGAAAAACGTAAATCTGAAAAGCCTGAATTGTGTTTGTTAGGAGTTCTGAAAACTTTACTCGTAAATTAGTGACATTTGTGGTTGTTCTTACCATACCTACGAGTGAAAAACACAAAGCAAAAACCGTGGGAAAATAAACACTTATTATTGCTTATTTTTTGCAGTTATTTTCGGCGAAAGCCTTCGGAGTTCAGAAACACCAACATAGTAAGTTACATGTATTATCTACTTGTTGATTAAATGTATGTTTATACATATAATCAACAAGTAGATAATACATTGAATTTGAAGAAACTTTCCATCTGGATAGACTAGCTAAGAAGTAAAATTTTGAAAGATTCTAAGCAAACACTATTGAAAAATCTTGCAGAGTCGTGGCCAACGAAGATCGACTGTAGGTCCTTTAAATTATCAAAAAAAAAAAGATTAAACTCGGCATGGATTTTTATTTTTAACACTTGCTTGTAGGTTAACTTAAAAATAATGACACTGAAAATCGATTTATATATACTCTGTAATGATTTTTAACTGCTCACTTGATACTTAAACTATTAAATCTGATAACCAACTTGAGGGTATAGAATATCTTCTTTCAGTTATTTTGAAAGGAAACCTAGAGCCTAATTATTTTATTAATTCCCATCCAAGGCTGTTAATACTAATTTACTCGTAATTAAAGTCTCATACTTAAATTTTAAGGAATTATTCGTAAACTGAAAGTAATCGGATAGGTATTAACTAGTTACGGATTAACCGAAATGCCCTAAATAAATATTGGCAGAAGCATACCAAGTAGGTTGAAAGGAATAATTCAAGGATGAACAGTAAAGTGCTCAATCAAAATTTGATCTATGACAGTCGATCGATCGCTCTATGGAATAGAAGAGTAGATTTCACAAAAGGATCGGAAGTAAAAAAATACATACCTAATTAATTCTAAGAGGATAGTTCATGAAACGTCACAACAAATACTCCTTTATGTCGCATAATAGCGCTAATCAACCTCAGAAATAAAAATATTTAACTGATCCTCTTTAATATAATTGCACTTCTAATGATGGACAGTATTTGTAATAATACACCTCTGAAAACCTTTTGCATAATAATTATGAGTTATTAAAATTGTCATGATCAATATTGATGATGATGCAGTACCAGTTGTGACCATATTTTGGGCTCTTTGAAATATTTACATACATTTAAACGTGGTGCTGTTTTTAAAATGTAACGATGCATCATTTGTAATTATCATGAAGTAATTGGTAGGAGACACGAGTTCTGGAACGTTGCTAACCTTCGATTGTGGAATATTGGTGCCGATATGGTACGAATTATAATGTAACTCCTACTGTGATGAAATGTGTTATTGTGCTGTTTGAACCTTTTATAACTATAACGATTATGCTACTATTAATATTAAACTTTATACATCATTCGGTAATTCAACAGACAACGTTGAAAATAACTGGTAGGTAACCCATGAATTATTTGTGTCATTTTCTAACTGAACTATCAATTACAAATTCGTGGAAGGTTTTCCTGCTCACTTCTGCATGTCATGTACATTAGAGTGTAATTCCGATATGTCGTGTGTACAGTCACGAGCAATAATATGTATACGCTTACCAACTTTTAAAAGTTATTTTTTCCACTTTTACTAATTGTAATCTCATTTTATTATGAAAATAATATTTTTGGAACCCACACTATATTGAAATACCTAAGTTATCTCAAGGTTACAATCGCTATTTAAAAGAAAATCGCTTTTGGATTTAGCGATGTGTATACATATTGATGGTCGTGACTGTACCCTACGTTATATTTACACATAAATATAGGGTAGGTACCATCAAGTTATGTAATATAGGTTTAGTAATAACGGGTTTATGGTTGTAGTCTACATCCGAACTCATTATTTTGTTTTGAAAATACATTCAACTAAAATATATTTTTATCGTGAGTACTCAAGATATTTTTTTAAAGATATGTTTATTCCCAGAAAACTTCACTATAGACTCTAGGTGGTTAGTGGTTCCAAATGTGGAGCAAACTATAATTGAATTGGAAAATCATGGACCAACATAGACCCGAATTTTGGAAACATGCCAAATGTGAAGAGGCTTTGCCCTTTATAATTAAAGTATCATAATTTTTCATACACCGGGCGCGGTAAGGTGCCCACCTTTTGGCCTGGATTATTTGATTCGCCTTTGCTTTGTTTGTTGTTTAGAAGATAAAGTCAGGGAAATTCAATGTAAAGCAAATCGACGTTGAATGTCGATTTGCTTAACAATTCAACATAGCTAAACAAAAGACAACGCTCTTAGTTTGTACACATAACAACAGCTCCTAAACGTAGGAGCTTTTATAGGGGTGTACCCGTAGATGTAAGAAATGTTTAGGGGTACCTAATAACGTCTTCAGTGATCGTACTGTGCCCCACCTCTTGTCGTGATCCCTGTGCACTAACACCTGCACCTTTGTGAAGCCAACGATAACGTTGTCGAAGTGGCCGAATTCTTGTCGAAGCTTCGGTAAATAAACAAATCGATCATCGACGCGACGACACGACGAAGAAAAAGATCGGCGTTAAATGAATGTAAAACAGTATTTCCTCAAGGATACATAAATTTTGAACGATATAATTATGTCTGAGAAAAGGACACTTCTAATCCACTTAATAAACCCGTAACTCCGGAAAAAGATTACGGCCTGAGATCGTTACAAACCCGCAATCCTTAACCCTATTTTCAAGTAAGCGTTTCCAAGCGATGAAGTGTTATTGGAATGAACCTTTTTGTGATCTTATCTGAGTCTCACAAAATCTTTTATTTAATAATAACAAAGTAAGAACTGCAGACATAATCTGTTAAACTCTCACTATAAAATCTTAGGTTAAGTTGAGTTTCAAGTGAGTTGTTAAAAGTGTCAATCCCTAACATTAGGTGGAATGGCAGCACATTTCAACTAAGCTTTAATGGTGAGTTTATTAACACAATACACTGTTTGCTTTGTCATCCAATCACAGTCTCGTAACAAAAAGAAAAATGCTCAGATACTCTTTTATCTATCGTCGTGTCTGATTTATCTAGATCTTTTTTTATCGAAATCTCATCAGTATTTTAACTTTCCACGCCAAAAACACCTGCCTTTTATTAGGTTACTACAGTGCCTATATTTTTATTTTGTCCTTCCTTACAGTTCTCAACAGGCGTAAGAACTTTCAGTAGATTAGTATCGTTCTATTATAAAATGCCTCTCTAGCGAATAATTTATCTGACAGAATACTTAATATCTCTAATCCATTTTCAGCTACAATAGGCCTTCTGGGAAATTATAGGTCGATATTTTACTTTTATAGGCATGTTTTAAATAGCATCATGTTTAAGGTGCGTTAGATTAGCCAGAAAAAGATCGCGATTTCCCCATGCACTATTGACTTGACGTTCTTTTCACAAATAGTTAAAAGGGTATATAGCAACCCGCAGGACATAGTAGGGTGAAAGAAATCTTGTGAGAACTTGCGGCCTTGAAATATTGTTCCTATCAAATAATTTTGCCGAATTTACCTACTATTTTAAGTGCTTTTTTGTTATAAAGCAAGATAAAGCACATTTCCAGACAATAACAAGCAAAAAAAGCGATATCTTATTCTTTTCTTGCCAACAGGCATGATAGAGCCCATTTTTTCCTGTGTATAATATGAATGAATAAGTAGGTACCTATAGATTTGTATTCCATGTTATTTCACTAATAATAATTCTCAAATACCTACATTCTACATACATCTCTTTTTTTTTTTTTTTTTTTTTTTTTTTTTTTTTTTTTTTTTTTTTTTTTGGGTGGGAAATCATCAAATAACTTCTCCCGCTCTGGGTGGAGCAGGAGGGCGTGTCAGACTTTTACTGACTAAAACCCACCCGTGTTCCTTCAGTAGCCCTTAAGCCAGGGGCTGTGGTGTCTCTTTCGAACAAACCCGCACCCCTGGCAGGCATCGACCCTTGCGGGTCCCATCACTATTTGTGCTGACATCTCTTTGAGGCGCGCGTGGAACACAACGCGCCGTCGACTTGGGCTTGGTCCTTACCGGACAGCGAGCTACCCATTACTCGCCGTCCGCAAGCCCATGCCTACGGTGGCCGGAAATCGGCCTGGGATTCCCGACGCCCAGGGCGTCTCCGTATCCTGCGGCGGCTGGGGTCGCGAGGGCGCATATGCTGCCTCTCCCTCACGTGCGCCGCCTCCCATTCTACATACATCTTACATCTTGAAATCTGTATTTGAATGGTAGAACAGCTTCGGGAATAGCTACTTAAATAGTTTGAGGAGATTCTCTTAGAAGTCTGGCTCTATTCCAATTGAAACAAGATCCTACTTCAAATAACTAGGTTACGTGATGTTTTGACACACTTATGAAACATCTTATTGGTATTTACCTCCCTACCGTCTATAAACTAAAAGGCTTGAAATATAATACTTATTAAAAGATTTCTTGCGGGTATGTTTTGTAGGCTGATGGACCTTTTGTGTTGTATCCAAGCACATCCTAATCTCATTAAAAATAGCAACTGGGTGCATTCTTAAGAGCCTTACTAGTGACTGAATGATCGTGTAGTACAGCCTGGAGAATCGGCCTCGGTTCCAGGCAGCTGACTGCCAAATCTTCGGCCACAACATAAACTATTATTGTTTAGCTCATCGATCGACTCGACAGGACAGAATAGGATGTCTGCAACATTTATATAACTACGTTAGCCAACAATTGTTTACACAATACATTAAAATAATTTAACTTATGATACCTACGTTCACAAGTGCAACAATTACTTATAGGCTAACAAGATGTACAATTTATGGTTTTTACTTAATAAAACATAACGAAAATAGTTATTTATGATACTAGTGCGGTAAGTTGGTTTTTACAAACGAGTTGACAAATGTAAGCCCGAGACGAAGTCGAGGGCTTACCATAGTCACGAGTTTGTAAAAACCAATTTCTGCACGTGTGTCATACAATGTTTTTCAACACATTTGCGAGAAAACAGTACAATATGTAATTAAACAAACCTATACATCATTAAATAGCGCTCTCCAATTTTGGCGGCAAGAGACCGTTTCCTGCAATTTGCGCCTCATTCAAAATATCAGGTGGAGTAGATTCCATATTAATATCAGTTTCCTCGCTTGAACTCATAATAAAAGTTTGTTTATAAATATCAGTCGGAAACTCGCAACAATCTTTGACGTTTCTAATATGAAAATGGCGCGAATTTACAAATGGCGCCACATGCCCGTGGTGAAAATTAGAACTACATCTTTCATCTCATTTACTCTTTATTATTAAAGTGAGACAAACGTATTGAGCAAAATCGTTTCCAAGGAGGTTCGATCAGTCAGCTTATTTATTCTCGTAATGTGAAACTCCTTGGACGAAATTCTTATAATATTTTATGGAAATAAAAAAAAAACCGTAAAGAATACGCACGGTGCCTTAAAACGAGGTATGCGGTAAAATAGGTACTTAGGTGAGAGTACCTATACCGCACGTTCCGTTGTATTAGTGCGTAATTTTTAACTTTCGAACCATGTATACAGGCTTCGTAAATGCAGTTTTTGAGCAAATGTGTTGAAAAGGATATTTACAATAAAATTAAATTAAAAGTTTTTTTTTTTTATAACCATGCGTAACAGTAATAATTGTAATTAAATAATTGAGCAAAACTAGAATTGATATCAGTAAAAAACAAATATTAATAAATATATCCTTACAGAATAAAACGTAAAAGAAATATAGTGATAAAATTAAAATTAACATTTAGTAGTGAGATTGTAGTGAGGTTGAGAGTAAAATGTTCAATCACAACTTTATAATAAATATGGACATTCACTGAAGTTCTGGTTGGTAACCATTGAATTATAGAATTAATTAGTTCAAGATGCAGAGCGAAATATTCCGCTGGATCTTGAGATAATCGGACAATGTCCACTGCTACACCTACTGAAAATTCCAATATCCGTGTATGTAATTCATTAACAGCCCCGTAACACCCTAGATTACACGCAAAACCCAAATAGATTTAACCTTCTCCTCCTTATAAGAAATTAATCCCAGACTTCTGGCTTGGTCAAGACGGTATGGTACTGTAGCTTTAATGTGGTTTACGGTTGTCGCAAATTGTCCACTGTAATTGTTTCAAACGGTGCCCTAGCGAAAGCAGGAAAATTCCAACTGACCTTGAGTGTCCTTGTCCGAGGTTTCCTTTATTGCTTTATTGCGTACTTCAGTTGTTTTGTTTTTTTGTATGAATCGTGATTATTTTAACGAGTTCTTTTAATCGACTCTAATAAATGTGTCTAAGGTGTTTCAATGGTTGCTTAAAAACATTTTTCCAAATAATAGAATCTCGGGTATTATAAGATTCATTTGCCAATAACTTATTATCAAATTCTGATGGTGATTTAATTCCACAACTAGCAACCCGATGTTGTTTAATAATCTTTTACAAAATAATTGGAAATTTCACTTCATAAGTAGATTTTCTATAAACAGTTATTGTTTCACTTAAAAATAGGTTTCCTATGGTAGACTATGCCTCCATTTATTTTCTAGATTAGGATCCACTGAATCACGAACATGATGGAAATCGTTCTGACAGTTATATCGATTAGAATTTTAGATTCGATATCAGCTTTTTTAAATGAGGTAGTATGGAAAAATAAAACGAATATTATAAACAACAACATTTTATTTGAAAGTGAAATGAAGATTCTTATTGTTATAGTGTTATATTTAAATGATATATATTCCATGAATTACAAAATGGTTACATTTACAAAAATGTTTTACAGTATTGTCTTTAATATGATCTATGAATCATGGATCAAAATATAATTAGGGTATGATGCCAGGTGTTGCTGACGGTACAACATAAAAGTTGCAGTACCTACTGCAACTTTGATTAGTTGCAGTACCTACTGCAACTTTGAATAGTTACAATTGTAATTCAATAGTATAGTCACAGGAATTTGCTGACAATTTTTTACAAAGCTAGGTGCAGTGGCCTTCGTAATGGTTTTACCACCCGTTGGATTAATGTCTACCGACAAGCGGGGTAGTTCTGTAAAACACAATTAAATAACAATTGATTGAAATGTTTTTCAATTTGGCAGTTCAGCCACTTCATTGCGTTATTTATTTACATTCGATGATTTTTTTACATAATTATGAAGCATTGGATTAGGAATAATCTTTTGAAACCCTCAGATTGTAATTGAAAATGTGTAAGTCAACAATCACACGGACGTAATAATATCTCAGCGGGACTTTTTCGCGCCGAGAGTAGAAAATCGAGCTTTGTTAATAATTTTCGACGCGCTGCGATGCACTCTTAAGAGTGACCGAAAGTTGAAAATTCCAGTGCGCAACAAAACCCCGCCGAGATATTTTTATGTTGGTGTGAACGTTGATTTACGCAATAAGATAAATGTCTATTTTTCTGTGACAAGTAAATAGTGTCAATTTTAGTGAGGGTATCACTGGAGATAGGTGTCAAAAGTGAAAGCAATTACAAGGTGGAAATGATCATCACGTAAAACAGATAGGTAGGTGACAAAAGTTTTCACTACGATGGCGACGTCACTTTCATATAAAGGGAAATTTTGGGTTGAAAATATCATGCTTTAAAAAGCTTGTCTTCTTGAGTAAGTATAGTCAGGGACATTGATAGTGTATTTGTCAAATTTTCTACCAGACAAATCTTCCGTTAATTTGAATCACTAAAGTTTATCTTTGACATTTATTTGAAATGGCATTAACACGGCAAATTCAATTTAAATCGTGACAATTGGATAAACAATTAATTTCTGGACAACACTTGCAGTGCCACCTAATATAATCCCTAAAATGGGAATATCTTTGCCCACAGTGAGACAATACAGGTAAAAAAAGAACAAATCGTAACATCAATCATTGACTTAGATGGAAAACAGTTTTCTATATTATCAAGCAAGTAGGTACTTTAAAGTTATTCTAATATCAAATGACCTTATCAGAAACCCCCCCGAGTGGGTTCCCGCATTGTCGTTGCGGGGGGGCTTAGTAACCGTGGTCTCCCATCCACGGTGAAGCCAAGAGGAACCCAACGGTGGGGCCGCTCGTCAGGGCTTTTGCCTTCAAGCCATTGACGTAGCGGCCAAAAAGTAGGTTGCGGTGAGGTGCACCGCAACTGAGGTGGGCCGCGATGTCGAATGGGAGGCATCGCGGCTGAGGGTTACAGGCTGCGGTAGAGGAGGAGTGCTGGTGCTTCTGAGCAGCGCTCTTCCCTTCCGTGGCCTGGACGGGGCGCCACCGTTTGATGGCGGACGCGGTGGGGCCGCAGGGGAAGAGGAGTGTCGGTAAAGCGTCAGCCGCTCTCCCTATCCTCTGCGGCCGAAAAGTGGTAGACGGGACGGCGCGTTGTGTTCCTCACGCGCGCCGTCAAAGATGTCAGCAACCACTGGTGGGGTCCGCAAGGGCCGATGCCTGCCAGGGGTGCGGGTTTGTTCGAAAGAGATACCACGGCCCCTGGCATACGGGCTACTGAGGGAACACGGGTGGGTTTTAGTCAGTAAAAGTCTGACACGCCCTCCTGCTCTACTCAGCAGGAGAAGTCATTTGATGATTTCCCACCCAAAAAAAAAAAAAAAAAAAAAAAAACCTTATCAGAAATGAGGTTTCATGAATGACCCTAACTGTTTCAAAGTTTATTCGAACATAAGAAATATCTTGCATATTTTAATAGAAATAAATCAAGGAAATTATGTTAATTTGGCATACAGGGCCAATTTAAAAACACCTCGACCTCGAGAGAGGTGTCATATTGCTTTTGAAGCCCTATTTATATAGGAACAGAATAAACTTAATTTGGCCTTATTATTTATACAGATCAGTAATTAATATTAATAGAAAATTATAAGAAAAATACTTTAATGATTTTGCATCATCACGCAATAAATTGGTTAACAACATGGTAGCAGACAAGCTGAAGAAATTTACAAAATGAATAACGTTATCATCGGCAGAGATTTTCCCATCCACTTTGGGTTCCAGTCTAAACGGAGGCAGCTAGAGCTGCAGACCAGTATTTTCTATGAAGCGAGTGACTATCTGACCTCCACAGCTTAGCTAATTACTGGTTACCCAGTTATCGTGTATTGTTTTACCACAAAACCCCCTGGTTAGACTGTTAGTCAGACTTTAGGGCTTCAGATTATAAGTCATCATCGCCATCACCATTTCAGCCGAAAGACTTCCACTGCTAAACATAGGCCTCCCCAATAAAGGGGGCCATAATCACCACGCTTGGCAGGCGGGTTGGCGATCGCAGTGTGGTGGTAAAATGCATAAAGAACGCTGCTGCCCATTCTCTGGTAAGTCCCTTAGTCGCCTTCTACGACACCCACGAGAAGAAATGGGATGGTACTATTCTTTTTACGTTCGGCACCACACGGAACAGATTATAAGTAACGACTGTCAAATATCTGCTAATGGTAGTTGGGCCAACAGCGATGCATACTTTTCGATGCATGAAGGGTCTCAGTATGTAACGGATGGTCCTTCTGGTAAGCTTTGCTTAACCTTGATGATCGACCCGTGCGGTAGGTATTTATTACTACAAACAAAAAAGGAGAGGTAAACAATGGATCCTTCACACAATAGGTGCCCAAATGAGTTCCCCGAAAACATGACTAATTTCGATGTATCGATTACAGCGCTAATTAAGAGAGTTTATTCTGAAAGTTGGCAACGTCGCAAATAGTTGTCAAATATTTACTAATTTGTTATTATTACTGTATGAAAATATGAAATATCGCTAACTAGTGACCTGCAATATGAATAATGATTTGCAATTATAACACTGAATTTCATGTTGTAACCGGTTTAGGTGTAAAAAGGGCATTTGAAAAGTTTCCAAGTTCTTTTTTTACATCTAAAACTAAATATTCGGTGTTAAGATATTAATTATTGCATTTTATAATCAATATTTTTAGGTCACTAGTTAGTGATATTTCATATTTCAATAGGTACAGTAATATTGCAAAATTATACAAATTTGCGAGGTTGCCCATTTTCAGAATAAACGCTCTTAAGAGATTCAATAGGTATCATATTAAAAATCGAAAATCGTTATGATCATATCATCGAAGTACAATATAAAATCTAGCGTCTTAACATAATTCTCGTACAAACTTCCTACGAGATCATTTATACTTAATTTACAATCAATTGAGTTTTTGTAGAAAACTAGTCCATATTTTGGATCCGGACCCGTGCTTCACCTTGCTTCTCCACCTGGGTGAAGCACGGAGACCATATAGGTCCCGTGCTCCAACCAATGACGTTATTGTACAGTGATGCAGTAAATTGTTTTCCCTATATGATTGAAAAGATCCAAACAAATATTTAATAGGAGTGAATTTGTGTGTACAGTAATAGAATTAGTCAAATTAAAATTATGAATTTCTGATATTCAATTTATATTATTTAATTACATATAAGCCTCATTGGTGCACAGAACAGTTTGAATATTATTTACAAACCTTTGCGGTGCATAAAAAAATGAAAAGCAAATTCAACGCATCTGCTTGAGTCTTTTGTTTCTGTCATTGCTAAGAAGTTTTAAGAAATAATTTTAGAGTTATGATATCTCAGGAGCAAATTTTCGAGAGTACAAGCTCCCAACAGCCCATTATTATAAAAAGAAAAGGTGGAATCGTACTAATCTATGATGGCCTACAATATTATAAGCACAAGACATAGGTATAAAAATGGTAACCAATTTTGGGTGTGCAGTGAGTCGAAAAAGAAGAAAGGTGTGAAATGTCTTGGTTCAGTCACTTTACAGGTTAGACTTATCTTAATTAGTATGTAATCATCTAAAGCTATACATGTCGTGTTCGCGTTGAAATTTTCCACCTGTTTTAGCATCTAATATGCGTAAAAAATATGTACCTATGAGTTACATATAAAAACTAGAAAATATTTTTTCTTTCTACTTTTAAATGTAAAATAGTAATGTGTTGAAATCTAAGCTTTTTTCAGTTTCAGTTTTAAAAAACGGGGGCGGGGTAAGGGGCGTAAAATACCCCTGTGTGTGGTTGTAGTAGTTCTGTTGTTAGTCCAGTTGATTTAGAGCACCAAACTAACGATACTCTATACTAGTGACAATGATTTGGTTTAGGGTGTGATATAAATAAAAATAGTCAGGTATTGTAAATTAGAAGAATTTACATTTATTTTTATATTCCACTATTTCAATTGTGTTGTCCAATAATTGGACAACTATATAATTATTATATATTATTTTAGGACGGCAAACTAGTTAAGAAAATGGAACATGGAACAAAAAATGGTGATAATAGTTGCTGTATACCGGATCATGATAAAACAGAAGTACTGTTAGATAGCTAACAGAAAAGGCTAAAACGGAAGCTACTACTTCCAATGAGCCTTTAACTAGAATTTATAAAAGAGCCGTAGAACCACTGTACCGTAAAGGTCTCGATTTAGTTACCCCAGTTTCTTCTTTTTCGAGCAAAAAGAAACATTATGAATACGAAAAGAAAAGAAGGTTTCAAAAACACATTGTTCAAAGATATTTGGGATGTTGAAGTCCCCGGCAATTTTTTTCATTTGTTGTTAGCCGATTATACAAATGACACTGAACAGACGAGAATAATAGTTTTCTGTTCTGAGGAAGCACGAAAAAAGATGGAAGTCATTGAAGAATATTTCTTTGATGGCACATTTTATAGTGCTCCAAAACCATTTTATCAATTAGTTGTATTGCATGGTGATGTTGGAAGTAATAGTACTAATACAAATACTGTGCCTTTGATTTACGCTTTGATGAGCAATAAAACAGAGAAGTCATACTGTACTCTATTTGACCTAATAACACACCGTATTAATAACTGGAAACCCAAAAAAATACACGCAGATTTTGAACCAGGGCCAACAAACGCTTTAAAACTTTTTTTCCCAGATATAACAATCAAAAGGTGTTATTTTCATTTTACACAGAATATATGGAAGAAATCCAAAAATATTAGCGTCAAAAACAAAATTTACACACGCATTGTCGGTCTATGTTCCGGCTTACCTCTATTGCCCCATGATCGTATTGCAGAAGGATGGCAATATATTTTGTCAGAGAGTTTAACTTTTCAAATGCGAAGATCCGAGAATTTATTCAATATTTTGAAAAAAATTATATTAGTAAAAATGTAGATGAATGGTGTGTATTCAACGAGAGGCACCGTACAAATAACGTAGCGGAGAGTTGGAATTCCAAACACAATAAAGAATTCAAGAAGCCATATGTTACCCTAAATAAATTGCTAACAGTGATATCGCAAAATACCGATTCTTTAGACTTAACGCCGACTAAACGCCGTAAAGAACACTGTGAAAAAGACCATTTAATTTCAGATTCGCAAAAGCAATTAATTAATAACAAAATTTCATTGGGCCATTTCTTGGAAAAAATGCGTTAAAATAAACCCTAATTTACTCGTATAATGTATTTTTCTTAATTACTTGACTGTACTGATCATCAGTTGGAGCACGGGACCTTATATAGTACCCGTGCTTCACCCAGGTGGAGAACCTAGGTGAAACACGGGTCCGGTCCCCATATTTTACACTTATTTTATAACTTATCGTCGCACATATGAAATTGTCTCTCATCGGGTTCTCCCCTCGGATTCATTCGCACTGCGTTGCCGTTCGTTATCAGTTCTGTAGCATTCGAGTGATCTGTCAACAAAAAGAAAATCGGTTACCATCGTAATACATAGATCACCGCATTCGTGAATCTCCTTCGTATCGGTTCAATTCACAAGCCCTTTGTTTGCAAATTGAATCGCTTGGGATGTTACGTCTATCGATGTTATGTCGTCATGCCCGAATATACTCTCAGTTTCACAAGCTCAACTTCGTCAATGAACGGATTACAAACTCTGAATCAAAATTCGGATGGCAAAATTTTCTGATGTATTTCGTAAAGACTAATTAAATAATGGGTTCATAAGAGCTTTTAAGGCTTTCGGAACGTTATCCTTCAGTTTATGATAAAATAAATTCATTTCAATCTACTTCTCTCGTGAAATTATTATAAAATCATTAATATTCGTTAAGAATTTCAAATAAATAGCTTACTCTTTTAATTCTGAAAGTAATACTAGAATTTATTGTATTCATAACTCTTGAACAGTAGAAGAAAAAAAAAACACCTTTGTCGGACAGTTTTAATTTGACAAGGCAGCTAGCCTCAGTTCGTTTAGATACTACTATCTACAAAAAAAATAGGCTTTAACTGACTCAGAAAATAAGAACTATAAAGATAAGTAATAAAAGGCATTAACATTTTGTGAAGATGAAATTCCGTTTTTTTTAATTAACTAAGATTATTAATTAATTAATCAACCATTAAATTAACCATCTATTAGTTTTTTACATGGTTGTCATCACGGAGTTCTTTCTAAACTCCGTGGTTGTCATCGACAGGGAACTCCGTACGTTTTTTCTGCCACTCATAATGAAAACCAATTTATCATTCATTGAATTCTTCTGGTTTAAGTTTTACGTCAAATAACGAACATAATAACTTTTTTTTATGTCCCCAATTTTAAATTCATAGAATTATCTTCAATCTTTTACTGCATACGCATAAACTTATTACTTAATTAAATATACCTAGTGAAAGAATTTGATTAAATATTGTTTACTTAGAAAACATGACGGCTTCACGCAACAGGTACCTAACCTACCCACATAAGTAAGTGTCTATATATCATATCGTAAATGGGCACCATTACGGGCTGCTAAGGTACCAAATTGACTTGCAAATTAGGTTTACCAAAGTGTCTACACAAGGTTCAAGGCCTGCTTTAGCTCTTAAGAAAACAGCTTGCAGATGAAACCACTTTTCGTCGGTAATTACAAAGAAATTAATTACATAAAAAAAATATAGTTAGTAATCTACATAATGATGCTTCATTTGGTTTAGGCATAACTTTTCTATGGGTATCAAATAATAAGAAGAAAAAAAGCACCAAATCACCTCCAAATCGTTGAGATGAAACCATTTTACTCCTTCATTTTTTTACAAAAGAGTAAAACAAATGTCTACTGCTTTGCAATACAACGGAAAATGATTTGATTTGGTACTTTTTACAAATATGCATTATTTTTGTTGTAATAAATTTAAAATGCGACCGATTAAAGACTGCACGGCTACATCAGCCCGCACTCGCCCACAAAATTAGTGCGCCAAATGCTGAAGGTCTTTGGCGTGGATACAAGCCTTAACGTGAAATATCTGCCGTTTTTGGGTATCTAATATACACCAAGCAATCTAGAAAAATTAAATAAAGGCTTCTGTCTAGTGAGAATTTTATTCTTTTCTTATTGAAATTCCGTGTATAGGTATAGAAACAAAAACATTCAGAATTAGAAATGAGACTTTTTATGGTCTCTTTAATAAAGTTAACAATAACGCGTAGGTTTATGTATCCACCCATATGTAACTTAAAGGCCTACGTTTTTTTTTTTCTTATGTAAGTAATACATACGAGTACATGGACAAAGACGTGGTTATAAATATGATTACACGGGCAGTAGAGGGCTGTTAAGGGCTGGGCAGGGTCACAACATAAGTATTTAATAAGATACAATAATACAGGGTGGCAGGGAACATCGACGTGCAAACTGTAACCATGAATTCAGCACATGATTCTAAACACCCTTGCTTAGAAAATTAGAAATTTTTCGTCAGTTATCAATAAAAACTGCTGTAAGAAAATTGCAACGCCTACGCGTTCATAATGTAAGTGAAAGCATTTTTTCGAATCCGCGGAATCGGCTAAAAAATATTTCGCAGGTTGCGCGTCGATGTTTCTGCCAGCCCTGTATAAATAGAATAAAGGCTGATGCACGATTCAGCAGGTCACAAGGCTTTAAAAAAATCCCACAGCACTCTCGAACATTTTGTATAAACAATCGCACACGACGCGGTTATGTGCGCTTAACTTTATCTGACCGCAATGTTTTTGCAACCCGAGTTTGCAGCTTTGCGTTGGTGTGGTACCAACGAAGTGGAAAACGTTGCGATAGCAGAATAAAATGTGTGAAAAACTAATTAGATTCAATACGAATTTCACAGTACAGACACAGTAGTAAAAATCACAGTATTAAATAAAGCTGTAAATATTGAAATAAAATATCCATTCAATTACTTATCAATGGCTGAATGTAAAAAACAAAAAACACTATTTACTTTCAAATTCACGCTTGAATAATTTAAGTTATTAATCATACTGTAATCATGGGTGGATGAATTTCAACAGATTTCCACAGAGTAGAATGAAATGTTGCGATGAGTTAATCATGAGCTTGCAGAACACTGTAAAGGCTCATGTAGATAGGTAGCAACGCAACTCCGGTACAACAATTTCTATGAAGTTTTCATAGAATTTGTTCTACGTGTCGTTCTGCTGTGAAGAGGTTTCAACTCGATTAAATCTATTGTATTGGTGGACATTTTATGATGTGTTGATTATGGTAGATATTTCATGATATTATAATTATGATTAAAAAATCAATCGGTATTTGTGTTCAGCCCATGTTTCAGTTATGTATCTCTTGTTGGTACCCATATTATTTTTATTTCAGCCAATAACGGCAGACGGCAGAGCCGTTTGAAAAATTTCATAGAAATGACCCTATGAAATTCTTCAATCGGCTCAACATGAATCGGGAACAGTAATGCAATAGATACACTGAAACTCGTAATATATTTTCATATATTCCTTACTTACCTACCGGTTCCCTCTACAACAATTCCGTTATATCATCTAGCGATATTTAATTCTCTTTTAGGCTACATTCAGATACGCGCAAAATATTATCAGCGGCTCGGGGTATTGAACCTTAGCGCATTTCAACGTAGCTTTATAGGTAACAAAAACGTTTATCTTTGGGTGCACGACCCCTAAGTATGCAAATCAATATGTAGCCTACGTAATAACGGAATAGTAATAGATAGACATAGTACTCTTAGTTTCATTAAACGCCAAAGTAGCTCGTGAAACTCAATTTATTACTTTTTTAGCAATTTGTGGGTCAGCATCAAGTTGTAGGTATGTTGATGAAAATATAATTCACGACAGTAACAAGCATTTAGATATTTCATTTACAAAATTATAATAATCAAAATCATGAATTAAAACTCTGTAAAAACATATACAATATTTAAAAAAATATATCATTAAATCATCAAAACCACCTTCTAGGTTCATACATCACCAATTGAATTAAAACCATTGAAAGATTTTTAAATTAAATACGTTATTATAGGTATTATGAATGGGATTATATGAACTTAGTTTATACTAAAAAAAGAAAAAAATATGAAAAAAAAAAACAAATGATTTGCAACAATAACATGCTCATACCATATTTTATTTTTCATATTTATTCGTCTCAACATACGGCCTGACACTGACCTGCAAATGGCGGAAATTTTTAGAAAATATATCGAAATATAATTTCGAATGGGAATGCAAATTCAAAAAGGCAAGTGACAGGGCGCTTCTCCCTTAATGAAACACTACGCCAAAACGTAAGGCATACGTTTTTGTGAACCGGCTTTGACCCCCCCCCCCCCCGAGTGAGTTCCCACATTGTCGTTGCGGGGGGGCTCAGTAGCCGTGGTCTCCCAGCCACGGTGAAGCGAAGACGAACCCCAAGGTGGGGCCGCTCGTCAGGGCTTTTGCCTCAAAGTCGACGACGTTGTCGGCTTTCGGCGAAAAAAAGGAGCTCGCGGTGAGGTGCACCGCAACTGAGGTGGGCCGCCATGTCGAATGGGAGGCATCGCGGCTGAGGGTTACATGGGAGGAGGAGTGTCGGTAAAGCGTTGGCAGCTCTCCGTATCCCTTGCGGCTGAAAAGTGGTAGGCGGCGGGGCCACTGTGCTGACCCGTCGCAGGGTGACCAAGGGGTCCGCAACGGCCGATGCCTGCCAGGGGTGCGGGTTGTTCGAAAGAGATATCGTCGCCCCTGGCACACGGGCAACTGAGGGAATACGTGTGGGTTTTAGTCAGTAAAAGTCTGACACGCTCCCCTGTTCCACCCAGAGCGGGAGAAGTCATTTGATGATTTCCCAGTAAAAAAAAACCCTGCTTTGACACGTCAATAAGTTATGTTCATTATACCCTTACTTGATGAAGTACCGGTACTATGATATTCTTGCTGTTTTTTTAGTAATGTTCCAAATTTTTGAGGGTGATAGTACCCATGAAATTGAACAACTTTCTCAAAGGAACATGGGTTGAAATATGAAAAACAAAATTGGACCTCCCATCCAAAATCGATCAGCTGACTATTGATTTTGCATGGGAGGTCCGATTTTTTTTTTCATATATCGCCTATATATCTATCGCCATCATACTATCACCCTGAAAAATTTGGAACATGACTAAAAAAACAGCAGGTACGAGTATAATAGCAGTAACCTATTCTCTAGAGCTTGAATTACACTCACAGTCAAATGAAGGTCTAGGTATTGAAAACCTTGACCCGACTTTAAACTATGTCATATTACGTCACATTTACACCAATAAACAGTCCGGCAGGGACATTAACGCGTAACCTGTTACCATAACTTTAGAAAATGATTCTGAAGCCCCTATGAGAAAATTGATCGTCATTTGTTAAAAAAAATACCTGTTTAATACATTTTCACCGGTTAAGAGTTTTACAGAGATAAAATATAGCCCATGTCACCCGGCGATAGTGAAGCTTCCCAACAGTGAAAAAAAATTTCAAATCGGTTCAGTAGTTTCGGAGCCTATTCAATGCAAACAAACAAACAATCAAATCTTTCCTCTTAAAATATTAGTATAGATGAACGCTAAGGGTCTCATCATGTGCTGAATTGATGTTTTCACTTTGCACGTTGATGTTTCTGCCACCCTGTACCATAACCTTAACTACATATTCTACATTTTATGACAACTATTTTCATTTAACCCCAACAAATTGCAAAGACTAAAACTTGTCCATCAATGTGAACACAATAGTTAACAAGACATTCAACGTTGATGTATGTAGGTAGGTACACAACATGTTTTTGACAAGTCTGCTACAAGATTTGTTGAAAACAAGTATCACAACTTGAAGTTATTAAATGTACCCTGGATACTTGCTAAGAAAACCAAGAACCCAATGAAAAGTAAAAATCAGATATATTTTTATTTTGTTATATTTCTAACAGAAATACTCAGAGAACGAACCATTAAGTATTTTGACCTTTCTTGCCACGTTTTGGTAACTTTTACTTGAAAATTCAAGAAATATGTAGAAACATTTTATTTTAGGCATATACTTTCTGAGCATTCGGAATGTTTTTATTTAAAATTATTAAAGCTATTCGGATAAAAAACAGATTCATCTTAAACTACGCGGTTTACTCTCTGAGATAAAATATTTCGACGGAAAACGTCGCGAGGAAACCTGAATTTAATGGCCTGAAATCACCGACACGGACTGATCAATACCTACTTACCTACTCGTTTAATTTTATGGGATGGAATGAGTATTCAGTATTTGACCTGGCGGTAGAACAAGAACAAAGTGATCTGATCCGATTCCATCGTACAAACTAAAAAACAAAAACATCATGAGCGTATTACCCGAAGGAGAAGGCTAAAATAAATTGTAAGTCACATTAAGTCAATCATATTTAAGCATTAACATACGTGGACTTAGTCCATTTAAGTCCACGTACGCATGAATGTAAAAATATTGCCGCGGGATGTTTTTGGCGCACTGGCTCTTCTACTATTCAGCGACAAGAGTTTGGGAATCGGGATGCACTCTATTGGATTTTCGATGCTTATTTCAACTCCGAGAGTTCAGAATTCAGTTCACTATAAAATCCCAACCCGTATTTTTGCGAACGCGCATTATAGGATTCATAGAGAGCTAGACTATTACCATTAACGAGGTACAATTCTAGACTATCGAGAAATTCCCCAAAAAATACCTACTAACGGATTAAACCCAGAATAACGCTCAGCAGAGCCACTGATCAACGTTACGGACTTGAGAAACATAGAAGATTACGCCCATGAACAAAACTCATTTCGGCCATAACAGCTGAAACTTCTGAAAGCAAAAACGACAAATCGTTTCTAGCTGGCGTCCCGGAAAACGATTAATTACAAATAAAAGAGAAAATATCGATTGTCTCTTCAACTCATTGGTTCGTGTGAGAACTGCCAATAATGTTTGGCAAAACGATCATTAAGATAACAACGCACTTGGTCACAACGAGGTCAATTAGAAAAGCCACGAGAAATATAAATAAACATTCCCGAGTCATTAGTTCGAGTCATATAAAAGACATTTTATTGTGTTTTCAGATGGAAAGTTTTCTACTTCTACTTGTTAACGTCCGATGGAAATAATTTCATATGGTATGAAAGAGAATAGACGAAGCAGGTACCCTTAATATATCAAAGCATTAATTATTATTTATGTTAATTATTGGAGGCCGTCGTCGTACATAGATCAAAAATGTTTCAAGGATTCACTCATTCGTAAGCTAGGCTTTGCAATTTGCCAAGAAACATAATGAATAATATTTCTTTGTTATGTTACAGCTGTTTTTGCGGGGAACTGCAAACAACTTGATCTCCTGTCCAAACCAAAGTAATCGTCCCGTTCCTATTAACGTAACACATTTTTTTGGAAACCGGATAGGACTTCTTTGCTCGCGTCTATATCGAAAGCTACAGTCGCGCGAGTACGCTATCGACGTGATTGTTTAAATATAGTTTAACTGTTTACATACACACGCAACTTGATAGATCGCGCGAAAACGTCATATTCAATAAAAGAGCGTAACTATCGTGTGAACGATTGTTTTCGGTTAAGATACGGCCTTTCGCCAAAACAAAATGAACATAACGGTCGTGTTTTTGTGTGCAAAAGTTTTGCTCCTTACCGTAGCGATCATCGAGCGAGCACTCGATGCTCGCTATGGTTAGGAGCAAATCTTTTGTACATACGTTTGTTTAATTTAAATGTCTTACCATGCTGCGGCGTCGAGCGCGAAGTGTTGCTCCGTCTCTTTGAATGTCATGCTCTGCTAAAAGACGATATGTCGCGATAGTTTCTCTGGCTTACTGTAACAAAAACGATGAATAAAATAACTTTAATACACACTCGCAAAAACATTTTACTGCAGTTACACTGAAAACTGTATTCTGGCTGTCTTAATCAAAAATACACGTAACCTAAGAACTGAAAACCAAAAAATCTTGTGGCAATCTCATCTTGCTTTGCGGCAATTGCTGACAGATTGGGATTTAAATTACAATGCGAAAAGTTTTCGTTTAAATTGCCGTCGATCGTATCTTAATATAATTGCTAGTTAAAAGCTTTTCAATCGAGTTGTTGCAGCGAAAAGTTATTTAAAAGAAATTGCATTGAAAGTTGAAGTGGTGGTGGCCAAACTTTAACCACGACTTACGATTTGTATGTTGTTGGGAATCGAACCCAACACACGACCTTGCGCGCGACCTACACGCGCAGGCGTCGTGGCTGACGCGTCATCATCGGCACGCCGAGGCGCGGCGCGGTGGCAACATGGCTCGGCCCAACGAGCACTCGCTTCAACGGACTCCACCGCGACGGACGAATCACCTCTCTAACCTCATTTTTATTGTTTGTCCGGGAAAGTTAACTATTGTTAATAAGCACGGCAATAAACCATTGCCTATATATATACAGTCCACTTTTATTTGCTCCACCCGCTAACATATGTCGTAGGTTCGAACCCAGACAGGTGCTTTAGTTTGTGTAAATTATTTCATCACCACTGCTTTCAAAACGGTAAATGAAAATATCGTGAGGAAACCGGCATGTCCTAGAACTAAACACTCAAAGACATAAGTCATCTACCAACCCGCACTGGACTCGCGTGATGGATTACGGCCCACTCCCTCTCATCGAGAGCAGGCCTGTGTCCCAGCAGTGGGAACATTATAGGCTGATTATGCATTCAAATCACCATACACATTTTAAACGCAGCTTACCGTGCTTAAATGTAATCATAAATAACGTTATTGGCTAAGCATAGCATACCGTGTTTCGTGAAAAACAATAAACACTTTTTATTTTTTGGGTGGGAAATCAACAAATAACTTCTCCTGCTCTCGGTGGAGCAGGAGGGCGTGTCAGACTTTTACTGACTAAAACCCACCCGTGTTCCCTCAGTAGCCCGTATGCCAGGGGCTGTGGCATCTCTTTCGAACAAACCCGCACCCCTGGCAGGCAACAATAAACACTTGAGGGACAGAAGTTTGCGAAGCGTCTTTTGTATTCAGTCGTTTTAATTGTATTGGCTAGCAGTTACAAATGTTAAGTTTGTTTGATTTTGGTAAGTTATTGTTATCAGTGATCAGTGCAGTGTTCGATCGCCATTACTTACTACCTATAGGTACGATATCACTGCTGATCATCAACTTTGGCGCAGCTTTTTCCTGTATGTTGGGAACGGCTTCCAGTCTAGATGCCGTTAATACAAAACATATTTGCTACTGCCAAAACAGTGGCTTAAAACCGACACAGAACAATAATCATAACTATTTTCGAAATTCCTGGAAGAGGGGGGCAGAGGTGAGCTATATTGTAACAATGTTTCGATTATATCGAGTAGGCAACAGAGGGAAAACTGAAATCCCGATAACCGTAACAATTTCAAACTCGCCCGGAGTTTGAAATTGTGTTTCTGAGAATTTTCCTAATACTATAAACCCAATAATGCCAAATATATAGGCCACAATAGGAGGACCTCGGTACAGATTAAGCTCACGTTTTCTTTAGCACATTGGACTAATCAATGTTTTAGGTAAGTCAGGGAAATTCATTGGGCAATGAACGTCAATTGGTCGTGTTATAGGCATTTCAAAGTATAGTAATGTAAATGCGATTTGCATATACGGACGGTGTAAGTTGGTGGTCAATTTACCTAACAATTATTCTACTGACGTGATGTAAACAATTTGTAGGTTAAAATATTGCTACAGTCCTCGAAGCATGTTGTCACTGTAAAAGGTGGCAACCGCATTAGATCAAACTGTATGTCCCTTAATCTCATTGTCCATTGAGTATCGGTGGTCCCACAATGGTCTCTGACTCTTTTACACAGGAGGAATAATATTTTTATTTACCCTACTTTAGCTCGTTGCATTTAATCAATGCCTTGAAGATTTGGAAAAATTGAAATTCTATTAGAGACAACGGATGATGAAGCCATAAGCTTCTGAAAAGCTTATGTTAATCCCGTTGAAAGGTACTGAAGAAATATGCAATGCTTTGAACGTTATTTGCCCTCACGTTTCCAGGTACACAGGTGTCTAAGATATAAAATTAAAACATGTCAAATTAAAATGTTTAATTTAATTGATTTTACTATAATATTATTCACAACTACTCATCTACATTTATATATACTCGTACACTCTTACCAACTTGATCGTCTACGTATATCGAAACATTTCAGAATTCCGGAAAACATCGAACGTTCGATAAAAGTTGGCATTTTAATAGCAGCCAATTAATTAGAAGTAAAAGCTTTCCAATTGTAACATATGTTACGAGTGAGAATGATTAACGTTCTGTTTCTATCGTTTTCATTCCAAATTTCCGAGTTCAGCTTTGAAACAATATTAATCACAAGGAAAATATTAAACTTCGTACTGAACTTCTAAGTTTATTTTGGAACGACTTTTAAGAATGCGAACGTTACGTATGATTATATGAAATAATTGAATGTGAGATACGTAAATTTTAATTAAAAGTATAAAATATTAATTCGAATGTTGTTCAAGGATAATTGATGAGAATAATATCACTTGCTAAACAAAGTCATTATTATCACAATATATTGAAGGCTTTAGCTACGTTTTATGGCGTCCGTTAACGACGATATTTTACACAAAAAACGCCTTCTATCCTAGTATCCAAAGAGATACCACGAAGCCATTATCGAGCTCGAAACTTGGTAAAAGTAGATTGATTAAAAACTATGGCGACAAGCTAAACCATTATTACCTTATGTAAAATATCATTGAAAATAATAACGAAGATTACATAAGTCAACAAAGGTCAGCCTTCCAAAAAACTGTCTCTCGTTTCACTATTTCATTTATTAAATCGCGAAAGCTCTCAATTTATACTTAGGTAGTATTTTTTTCACCAAAGTTTGTGATCGTCCGTTTGGGTTTATTAATGTAAGTAGGTAAGTATGTAATATGAAGGAATCTGGATTAATTCATTTACCTACTTTATGTTTTCTGGCTGAAAGTTTAATGTTTCTCATTCAAATGTGATTATGTTGTCTTTTTATCACAGTATTGTCGGTTTGACTTTTACACTTCCAATATATGCAAGGCTTTTTTTTTTTTTTTTTTGGGTGGGAAATCATCAAATAACTTCTCCCGCTCTGGGTGGAGCAGAAAGGCGTGTCAGACTTTTACTGACTAAAACCCACCCGTGTTCCTTCAGTAGCCCGTATGCCAGGGGCTGTGGTGTCTCTTTCGAACAAACCCGCACCCCTGGCAGGCATCGACCCTTGCGGGCCCCATCACTTTTTGTGCTGACATCTCTTTGAGGCGCGCGTGGGCGTTTCCTCCCGCCCTATCCGAAACAGGAAACTCCCGAAACAACCATGTCCGGTGAGGACCTGCGTCAGGCGGAAGATGAGGACGCCATGCCGCCTCTCAAACCACTCCTCAAAGAGGGGACTTACCGCCGCAATCGTGGCGTGCCCAATTATATGCAACGTCAGTTTTGTAAACACAAAGATTTTCCAATATTATCTCCACATCTAGATGCACAGGAATGCAATCAGTCCTTTGATAATACAGAACTTTTATCAAACGAATTCGCTGTGATTTGCAGTGCGTAGAAAACAAAGCACCGTCGAGCAGAAAACAAAGGAAAGCACACAGTGTATGGAAACTAAGAGATAAGTATTATTCCGTTACTTTCTGTCTTTATATTGTCGTGTGAAGTTGAAGCGGTCTTTGAAATACTAAGCTTGAAGTGTACTCGAGCGAGTTACTTGATAGTATGAAACGAATTATACCGTAATCACTACATCCTTTATGTCTTCCGTGGTTTTGTGCCCTTGACGTAACCAAGGAAGCGTTAGCAAAATTAATTATTCTACTCTCCGATTGTTTTCCACGAGTATTATCATGGAAATGGCTGAATATTTATATTACAGGAGGTTCTTACCAGAAAAAGATTTATTCATTTCTAACTTCTTCAAGTCCGTTGATGTTGCTGTTTTGGGAGTCCAACACCAACATAACACCATTTGGAAGTAGATTCGAAATCTGTGAACAAACAAAATTATTAAAAAACCATACTTACTACGTAAACTACTTAACTACTCTTCTTAATATTATTATTTTAAATGAAGAAAGTAACTCTGTATGACTTAGTGTAACCTTTTCACATCTTACCGGCTGCTTAATTTAGCACACAGGTGGACCATGACCTATAATAATCTATGATGATGGGTAAAGGACAAGACATATTACTTAATTAAGGCGCTCCCCAAACGTAGGACAGTGTAAAACGCTTAGTTTTTGTCGCACAGTTCGTGTTGGTACATATTACAAGCCAGAAAAATACAGTTTATTGTTAAATGTTCATAGCAAAGACTACGTAAAAATATTTTATAAAATACAAAAGTATCATGGTAAAAACTTGACGGCACGGTCGGCGCAGTGGTTAAGCGATTGACTGCTGCGCTGCGTGTCGCGGGTTCGAATCCCGCACGGAACACATATTTGTATGACCTACAAGTAGTTGTTTCGGGTCTGGCCGTTTGTGTATGTGAGTTTAAATGTTTGTAAACGCACCCACATTACAGGAGAAATTCCTAGTGTGTGAAACGTTCTTTAAAAAAAAAAAAGAAAAAAGAGCTGAAAAAAATATTTTGGTCACATTATTTTCAAAATATTGAACGTAAGCTCTCATAATTTTATATAAGGATATTAAATGGAATATAATCAAATAAATAAATATTAATAAATGATTCCACTGAGCCGTGCGTTCATTTTTTTATTAAATAAATCTGCAAAAAATTGCTTCTAATTACGCCTTAACTACTTTTACTTAAAAGGCTTTTCTAATATTAAGCAATGATCATTACAAGATATTAAGCGAAATAAATAGTTTCATTTAGAAATAACTTATGCTAGTTATTTATAGTTTCATTTAAAATAATTAGTTGGTAATCTAATTATTTTCAGTATCAAAGCATAGATAAGGACCTGAAATGAAAGTTTTCACTTTTATAAGTTTTAAATCATCTCCACTGAATAAATGTAATTCATTATAAACTTGTTTATCTTTCATAATATTTTACGTCGGCGTTGGCTATCTAGACCATTGAATTTTCTGAGATAGATATGATAGAAGATACTATAGAAACTTTTTTTTGTGTAGTAAAATCATCAAATAACTTCTCCCGCTCTGGGTGGAGCAGGAGGGCGTGTCAGACTTTTGCTGACTAAAACTCACCCATGTTCCCTCAGTAGTCTATGTGCCAGGGGCCACGTTATCTCTTTCGAACAACCCGCACCCCTGGCAGAGCTATGAAAACGTTTTGTGTTACGTTTTAGAGTTCCGATACACAACGATGATAAAAACCGAACTATTTTTTTAATTCTCTTTAAGGTCTCAGTAGGTACCTATTGATTGTTTACTCAAGGAAAATAATTCCCAACTATTCGGTTACCCAAAGAAAAACGTTCATAGTAAGAACTTTTATAAACTCATAAAGTGTGATCATTCAAGTCCAACTGTCAAACTAATATTCAACCACATCGTAATGGCTGAAAGTTACAGGCAGAAGAGGCGAGTGCCTGAATTAGTGTGTGACAAAGTGGAAAGCGCAGTAAGGAAGATTCAATTTAGTTTGATACTCGTACATTATTTAACAATACTGTCACCAAAAGAGATTAGTAACCAGGGTCGTCGGATGTATGTGAAGTTTAGCAAAAAATTAATAAATGTTTTGTTGTTGTTTATGTTCCGTGTGATGGCGGACGTAAAAGAATAGCACCATCCCTATTCTTCCCAAGGGTGTCGTAGAAGGCGACTAAGGGACTTACTACAGAATGGGCAGCAGCGTTCTCTATGCATTTGACCACTATACTGCGATCGCCACCCCGCCTGCCGAACGTGGCGATTATGACAAATCCCCCCTTTTTGGGGGAGGCTTATGTCTAACAGTGGACGTCTTTCGACTTATATTGTTATTATCGATATTATGTGATGTTTTCAAATATTTTTATTTGATAAATGATCTGTTTGTTTTTTATTAATTGCTAAAATAAACTTTAGCTATATTGACCCTGGTTACTTATCTCTTTTGGTGACAGTACATATAAGTTTATTCCCAATGCTAAAGTTAGTGATGACGGTAATTGATCACTCATATATAAAGGGCTAAGCAGTTTTGAATCAAATTTGGCACACTGATAGGGTTATCCTGGGTTAACTCTAATACTGAACATGCATCTTGTGCGAGTATTACCTACTATTAATTTTAATCTGTTTTGTCTGGCTGTAAGTACTAAAGAAAACACAAAAATTAATAAGTTGCTCAAGAATATTCAAACCGAGGTCAAGAGCTTGTTCCTAATAAATCATTTACAACTTCGTACATCTAACGAAGTGAACAGTTGAAACGTTGGAAACATTCCAAGCAGAATGTTTACAGAAGAGCTCCAAAGTTTCAAGACATTCATTAAGATTTTAATGCTTTTAACAGATTTCAGTAAAATCTGTGATGTCACGAATGCTTGTATTATTCGATCCTGTTTTCATATGGTAGTGGTAGGTAAACAAAAGACTATCGTAGGGTAAGTTAATGTTCTTCGTCGAATGTTGGCGTCTGGTTTACCCCACTCAAGGGTGCACTACACGCCTAAGCTTACAACTTCTTTGCCTTCTGTAGTTAGCTTACTTTTACTGTTCCCTTTTCTATCGTGTCAGCAGTTTGTATGTTTAGATGTTTGGATATTTCAATCACGCAAAAACGGCTTAATGAATTTCGATGAAATTTGGTACACAGTTAGTTTATAACCTAGATTAACACACAGGATACTTTTTATCCCGGTAGTTCGTTCCCGTGGGATAATTAGCAACTTTTTAACACGAAATTTAGCACATTTTCAGTCGATAAACTTAACCCAGCTTCGAATAAAAACCCGAATGTTTACCATATTCTCTCCTATTTCGGTCACATAGTACGCAGAGGCGATGAAAGTTTGGACAAACTGATTGTGGATGGAAACTCCGAAGGCAAACGATGGCGCGGTCGTTGACCAACACGATGGACCGTGTCCTGTCTACCTATCCCTAACAAATGAAAAGGGTAAAATCACGGAGTAATGCCTTTCTCCGTGGGTAAAATAGACTAGACAATTAAATTTAATGTAACATAAAATATAATATAATACAAAAAAATACAGAAGTAGTTTAAAAAGGTATCTGCCTAAAAACGCACTCTATGGGTGAGATGAGGTCGTTTTTTACATACTTGCAATTGGCGTTAGGCCAGGTCTGTGGTTCAGGCGTCAAGGTTCAGGTGTCAAACTGATTAGATGTACTGAGTCTTGAGATGTGAATAAATCCAAGGAGTGTAGGGATGCGCCAGAGCGTCGGCAACCATCACACTTGTTATCAGGTGTCAAACTGGTTAGATGTACTGAGTCTTGAGATGTAAATGAATCCAAGGAGTGTAGGGATGCGCCAGAACGTCGGCAACCATCATACTTGTTATCAGGTGTCAAACAGGTTAGATGTACTGAGTCTTGAGATGTAAATGAATCCAAGGAGTGTAGGGATGCGCCAGAACGTCGGCAACCATCATACTTGTTATCAGGTGTCAAACAGGTTAGATGTACTGAGTCTTGAGATGTAAATGAATCCAAGGAGTGTAGGGATGCGCCAGAGCGTCGGCAACCATCATATTTGTTATCAGGTGTCAAACTGGTTAGATGTACTGAGTCTTGAGATGTAAATGAATCCAAGGAGTGTAGGGGCGCGTCAGAGCGTAGGCAACCATCATACTTGTTATCAGGTGTCAAACAGGTTAGATGTACTGAGTCTTGAGATGTAAATGAATCCAAGGAGTGTAGGGATGCGCCAGAGCGTCGGCAACCATCATACTTGTTATCAGGTGTCAAACTGGTTAGATGTACTGAGTCTTGAGATGTAAATGAATCCAAGGAGTGTAGGGGCGCGTCAGAGCGTCGGCGACCCTAATACTTGTTATCAGTCCTCGTGAACCACAGAGCATAATCCCGACTTCCCTACTATATTAATACTATAAATTCGAAAGTAACTCTGTCTGTCTGTCTGTCACGCTTTCACGCCTAAACCGCTAAACTACTCGTCATGAAATTTGGTAAAGATATAGCCTGGGATTTGGAGAAGGACGTAGGCTACTTTTTTTCGCGATAACCGACTTCACAGTAGGGGAGGGAGATGGGGGTTGTCCCCATCTCCCCCTCCCCCCTCCTGCCAAATGATACTAAATTTTAACCCCACATGGAACCGTAAAAGGAAACTAATACATAAAGATGACGTGGATGAATGAAAAGGAAGCGTAAGTACAGTATCAGTAATAAACAGAGACTATAACCGATCAGGTGAAGGAATCATCGTCCTCTAAATAATACACGGTGGTAAGGGATGCGCTGGACAGAAACCGGTGGAGGTGGATCATCCGCTCCAGGTGCAACTCCGAAGCTGACCACGATCCTCAGATATGAGGGACCGACTACAGAGAGCAGTCGATAAAATATAAAAAACCTTGATGAATTGTGAGCATAAAACCTCAATTCAATTAATATTGGTGACGTTCGTAACGAACACATTCAACTCTGTATTTTGAGTTCCGTAAAATATTGAATGAATTCATTTATTGAGACTACCATAGGACTAGAGACTTATCTACGCAGCACAAAGCTTGCTAAATATTCCAAAAGTTATATTGACAAAATTTTCAAGATTAACTGGCTAGTCTGCTTGCTTTCCAAATCTATGAGCGTAAAATATGAATTAAGTAATCAAATTTAGCCATGTGCCACATGTTTGGACTAGGATATGAACTGGGTCGTTGCGTAGAATTTCTGTGCCAGCTTTTTTAAGATCCCAAAACTTACGTGTCCTAAGGTGACTTAGTTCCAGGTTTCTGCTTAAATTTTTAGTAACAAATATTCTAAGATAGAGAAGAAAATAATGTTTATTTTTTTTTCTTCTGAACAAACAAAACGCACTAAAACAATACACACATACATAGTAGCAAAAAGCCTCGCATTCATCTAATTAGAATTTGGCACTTTGTCCATTGATTGATGTCAGTGCCAGGGACCGAACACCTATCATCACCGACCGACAAAATAATGTTGTTTTATTGGCAAAGCTCCTTGACTATTTATTCTAGTAAGTACGTATTCTTCTTTACTGCATAATAATACAGAACCCCAATTTCGCATGTATGTTTGAACAATTCGTCTGCTCGATAATGTAAATAACCCGATGAATATTCCAAAATTAAAGACCATTGTTAGTATTTTACGCAATTACTCCACTGGTTTCACAGAATCAAATCGAATCCAACCTTTTTGAATGTAGTTGTTTCCAATTTGTTGTATTGTTTACGAACCGGCTATGAAGCCAGATAATTCATTGTACACAATACGATTGCTTCTTTTAATGTTTCTCTTTTGTATAAAGAAGTAATGGTCTGTTTGGATCTTTTAATCAAATTCAAGACAAGAAAATATTTCAATTCAATTGACATTTTATATCGCCAGACATTTCAGGAAGCTTATTTTAGTAATGTAATGGAATAAGTTACCCTATTCTATAATAATCTTATGCATGTAAAAACGTGTCACTGATTTATGCTTATAAACTGTGCAGGTGCACCTATAGTTACAAAATTATGTATAATTGAAAGACGAAATAAGAATGCAGAACTTGCAGCAGATGCTGGACGGCCTAGTTGATTCTTCAATACGCATTGGTCTCGGAATGATTATGTTCAACGAACGCGGTACTCTCAAAGTTGTTCGAAAACCCCAGTAGGGTGACGACGGTTACAAACTGTAATTGCGGCTCACTCGAAAATTTCACATAACATCCATGTACAGGCATGACGCATCATTTACTCAATAATAGTAGAAATTAACGATATTGGAACCGAAAGTGACATAGTATCAGCGATAACGATTATGGTAAAGTCAAAAATATATGGGACTGACACTAGCTAGGTACATTATGTAGGTAAATCACGTCGAAAAGTGCTGCTGAAATATGAAACGCTTTGAGAGCGATTGCCACTTGTCTACGCGTTCAGCTATATTCGCAGTTTCGACGACGTTCATTATTGATTTTGCGAGATATACTATGGATTTGGATTGTGGATTTTCCGGCATAGAGCGATCTTCTTAAGGTGTTTTGTGCAGTATTACAAATGATTTCAAAACGAAAAATGTTTTCTATTTGCTTTGTATATTCTTCTAATATAGTCAGCAAATGTTCCGTGTTATATTAAAGTTTAAAAAAAAAATCGTGCATACTTTTATATAAGTACTAAAAACGTATTTATTAGCTGGTTTAACATGTATACCATCAAAGGGCCTCGTAACTGGCAATTAGTTCAAAACTGTACATGGCAAGAAAGGAAAACTGGGCAAGACAGACATGGAAATGTCGCATCCCTTCAGCATACAGACATACACAGACCTACCTAAATATTTTACGATGACGAATGACGTCACCCTCCTTTTATAAACGTTTGTCATATTATAACCCTCTCTAATCTATTCAACATAAAAACACTCACCCTTCCTGTTTTTTATTGTTATTGCAGTCTTCACTGCAGGGTTAGTGATAATAAAGCAAAGGCTCAAAGATTTCCAGGTAATATCACTGAATTAAATTGCATGCGATTTTATCAGCACACCAACCAATGGTCGGTTTCCGCGAAACACTAAACAAGAAAGGTGTCAGCTGTCACATGTCTTCGAATGTCTAGTTTTAGGACAAATGTTGGTTTCCTCACTACGTTTTCCTTCACCATCTTGGAGAAGTGGTGATGAAATAAGTCACAGAAAGTAATATGCTTGCTTGGGTTCGACCCCACGACCTACAACTATAAGTCGCGACAGTTATCACTAGGCCAACTGCTCCTCAAGCTCCATCTCCTAATAGTTCTCATTAGACCCACTAAATTCTACACGACTATTTGCTTGAGTTGTTTGCTAACGACTCCTGACAAAAAAGAAATCAACTCTTACTGGCAGACTGTTGAATTATAGGAAAACGTAATTTTCGGCCACCTTATGAAGCCATTCATGCATAGTAAACGAACTTTTATGTAAACCTTGCCATTTCAAAACACATTACGCCCGCATAATAAGTGCACAAATTACATGTGTGTATGTGGTTCAATTGCGCTTTGTAAGGATAAAATTTACAACAACCTACGTAATACGTGGCATAAAATTGCACTGTACTGAGTTTTGGGATGTTTTTAGGATAGATAAATAAAGTGTAAAACCAAGTATGCAGCTTCAATAGACCTGTGCTAATTACCCCTTTTAGAGGTAGGTATAACTTCTAAAAGGTCTGTTGGTGGTTAACTTAAAGAGGTCCGAAAATTTCGATGTTTATCGAGCCCACACACCAAGTTTTTGACGTTTAGTCCACTCTCGGCCCCTCGACCCCTATTAAAAGATTTATTTCGTCTCGACCCTTACACATAGTTCACACTCGACCCCCAGTGGGTGAGACTGAATTTTCATACAAAGGACAGGCAATACCTTGTCCACTTTCAACCCTTAGTTCGGTTAGTGCCTAAAATTAATATTTTGGTACAGTTAGGTACTTTGGGGGTCAAAAAGAAACTAAAACGTGGCTGGAAAATAAAACCCACTAGGTATCGACCCCTGAACTATAGTCAGGGGCCCAGTGGACACATTATTTTGTGGGGGTTAAGGGGCCGGAGTGGACTTAACGGTATTTGATTAGTCCTGAACCTCTTACTCATGGCCATAAATAATTGAAAAAATAAAAAATCTGTAAAGTACTGAGCATTGTTTGAGATCCACGATGTTTTAAATGACTGGACTATTAAGCCTGTACATGACCGCATAACCCGTGGAATGCAAGTGTTAGGTGCGGCTAATATTATGAATGATTCAATAAAAAACGTACAGATGTCACATGCGGATACAGAAAATATAGCATACGTGGCAATAAACATTAAGATAGATTCAAATTGATATGGTTTAGGTCCGTAGAGAGCTGTAATAGTAAACAATCTTAATGGAATTTCGAACTTTGTTAAAATCTTATGGTTAATTCGAAATATTAGAGTGAAATCTTGAAATAGGTATTTATTGTCGAATAAATTATTAGTCCTTTATTTTACACAGCGAAAAATTGGGATTCAAATATGAATCATTAGAAGATTATTCGTAACTCCTATTAGTCTAAGAAGATTAATAGGTAGGTAGTTCACGTCTCCATGAACCACTACTACTGTAGATATCAATAAGCTTAATTAATAGTTTTATCAAAAAAAAGTTTCGCAACATATAATTTTGCTAATCAGTAAAGGAATCCGCTGGCATTTTTGTTTTTTCAAAATTAGCTACTTGACTTTTGAGCGACGCAAAGTCTATACTTCATTATCAGCCCTCTGTGCGTCGGGATTTACATGTTAAATGACATAACGATTTTTTCAAACATACCTGAAGAAACGCATACTAACTATATAGTTTTATATAAATCGAGAACACGCCGTGATAAACACGCGCATCTTTCGTCTTATGTTTTAAATATACAATTTCTTAATTCAATTCAATACGCGAACTATCTTTGGGGCGACGTGGTCCTATTTAGTTTAAAATTAGTTGAAGCCAATGACGCACCGAGGGAAGCAATCAGTGCGTCATTCATTTCAGTGAATGGATAAATAAGTACGACTAATTGTTAGAGACAGCAATGAGTTTCTGACAGCTCTCGCAGTCTAAATAAAACTAATTTATCCATGCACTTAGGTAGGTACATTACTTGAAAGTTTATTTCGTCGTAGTCGTAGCCGTGGTTGCCAATCTTGGTGAGAATTAAGGTAGCTATTTTTAAATAACTAGATATTTGTGATCGTTAGAAACGAAGATGCCTCTCTAGAATTTCTAGAAATCTTTTAGTATTTATATTATGTAATCCCAAACATATTTCAAGTATTAGAGAGTGGGTGCACCTCGCAAATAGTTTGCTAAACGCTCTATTCAAAGTATTGGGTGCGAACACACTATATTTCGACCTGTTTTTACGACCGAAAACTACAGAAAAATCATAAAGGAACCATGAGCTTTGATATTAAAGAAAATTATTTATATAATTAGTTAAGCCTATGGTTCTTTATAAGACATTTCTTTTAAGAATCTTCACGGCTTGAAAAATAATCACCCTTAAGGCGGGGATAGATGATTTTTAAGGACTTTAAATTGAAGATCACGTCTAAACGGCTTGTCTCGTGTATTTGGAAAAAATATAATTATGTTAAACCAAACAATTTTCTTCGTCATTTGATTTGTGAATATTTTAAATAATATTTTTATAACATAATGTAATTAATTGGTAAAGTAATGTCTATCGCGGACATAAAAATGTTAATCACGCAAAAACGATCTTTCCATAAAACTTTCACCATCTAAAAGACAATTTAATCACCCAAAGTTTAGTATACGGTTTTTCTTTGAATTGTGTTTGATAAATCAACATGGGTTGTTTTTCGAAAAACTTGATGCGCGTTGAGGCGGGGTCTCTTGCGCGCGACGGGCGGCAGTGCATCGCTGTAGGTAACTGTCATCTATCGTCGCCTTAATAACTAGACAAGTTTAAGTATGCCCATAGTAAAATCCCTACAACGTAAAAAATATTTCGTTTTCTTACCTCACGGCTGATTTTCCCGGTGGACCGTTACTGAATATTACACAAGAGAATTCGGATGTACTTATGTACTCGTGGTTTGCCGATGGCGGTATCAAATTCCATGGCAAGGCAAAGCTTACCTACGTTATTTATTGGCGAAAATCCCAAATCCAAGGCCGACACGTTGTGGAAATTCTCTAACCGGAAAATCCAATAACCCTTTTTACTTACGCACGACGGCCACACTTGACACCAAGAGCCAAACGATAAGAATGAAACTAAATTGCTTAAATATCTGTAACGTTATGTAGTAGTCGCAAGTGCTACAGCCGAGCATGAGGTTCTGGTTTCGATTCCCAGGTCGGGCAAAAGTTAAATGGGTTTTTTTCATTGACAAAAGCGGATGTAAGAAGGTACACCTCTGCATAATCCTTCTAGAAAAAGTGAGTGACGTCACGGACGGATTACGGTACACATCAGCTGTTCGTGTCTCCACTGATAAAAAATAAAACACCAATAAATTCACCGTAAAATTCATGTTCACATTAGCACTGTAGTGTTCCTCACGCGTGTGGTTCTTTCTAAAGCAATTTATTAGCAGTTCGGTAGTGTAAAACCGCAAAAAACAATTCACAATTTTATCAATTATTTAACGTTGAAGTGACTTGTCATTTACTTTTTGCCACCGGTACCCTATAAAAGTGTAACTTTTTACCAAAATTTGACAACATTGCCACAGATTGTGTATATAAATCTATAAATTGTTGAGTAGTAGGCGCCATCTATTGTCGCAGAGGATTGGCGAGAAACGCGTGCGACATCTAGTTGCTCCTAGCCATACTATGGTGAAGTGTGCAGCCTGCGGTAGATTTCTTTCGGCAAGGGGTGGCGCTGCGTGTGGCAACTCGGCGTGCCACAACAGGTATCACCTCGCTTGCTTGCTACTGCCCGATCCTACGCAGATAAGCAGTGACTGGCTGTGCCCAGAGTGCAGGAAAAAGTTGCCCAGGGGAGACAACAGTGCCACACCCGTCAGGGACCTGGGTAGTGCTCCCGCTTTTACTCCGGTAGCAGCGTCAGCGGCGGCTGCAGCCGCTGTTGAGTTAGCGTCTGGATCCGCAGCGGACCCTGTTGCGGCAGCGGCTGCAACTACGGTTGCAGCGCCATCCAAAGGCGCCATGATCAGATCGCCCGTCGCGGCGACTCAGGTTCGGGGCAATCTGACCAAGCCCCCAGTTGCTGAGGCTAAGGTACTGTATCGGGCTGGTAGTGAGCAGGGTGCTGATGGGGAGCCTTCGCCAGATACGCAACTGACCCTCCGGGAGGAGATTAGGCTCTTCCGTTCTGAGTTGCGGGAGGTTCGCGATGAAATGCGTGAATTTCGTCGTGAGATGGCCGGCCTGCATTCGTCGTTGGGGGTCTGTACCGAGCGGGTTGACAGCCTGGAAGCCAGGATCGAGGCACTGGAAAGTCGGCAAAGTGCGGCAGTGCCAGACGGTAAAGTAAGCCAGCTCGAACGCGCAGTTCTAAAACTGCAGCTTGACCTAAACGACCGAGAGCAGGATTTACTTGGCTCCGACCTTGAGATCGCCAACATCCCGGAGACTCCGGGTGAGAACGTGATGCACACCGTCGGGCTGGTGGCAGCAAAACTTGGGGTGACTCTCGACGAGCGGGACATAGTGTTCGCGCAACGGGTGGGCCTGCGAGCCGAGCGAGAGGCACATACGGGCTCTGCAGGCGGCGCGAGTCCCGTCGGAGGAGCGAGCCCTGGAGGAGCAGCGGCGGCGACAGCGCGCGGGCGGCGCATCGTGGTGCGCCTAACGCGGCGCGCACTGCGCGACGACTTGCTGCAGAGCGCGCGCGTGCGACGCGGAGCCACCACTGCGGATCTAGGACTATCCGCTCCCCCGCGTCGCTTCTATCTAAACGAGAGGCTCACCAAAACTAACAAGTATTTGTTTTACTTGGTGCGTGAAGCTGGCAGCCGTCTCGGGTGGAGGTATACATGGACGAAATTCGGCCGCATCCTGGCTAAGCAGGGTGACGGCAAGCCCACGCACTGTATTCGCTCAGAGGAAGACATTGCCCGGGTTTTTGGGTGTGAGGTGGCTACTGCAAAGGATGTCTAATTTCCTGACCCCTGACAATCACAGTACCCTGTTTAATGTTACTGTTAACCAGTCCTTATTATCTTTATCTGTTTTATTTACACTTACATTTTTAAGTTTGTTTTTTGCGAGGCTAGCTGTTTTCCTGTCTCAGTATACTTTGGTTTCTTTTAGTGGCCCAGCTGCCCTGCGTTTATCTATTTATGTACATTTTATACGTATCACACTTCCGCTCAATATCGTCACGTGTTCAATTCTTATTATGACATCTTTATCTTTACGGACTTCCTATAATATTACAATTTGGCTGACTACATCTTTTCTTGCAATATATTCAACACTTGAATTACGAATTACACCTAACACTATGTATTTTATTATATTTACTCATCGCATTATAATGCAAAACTCTATTATACAAAACTCTGTAATGCATAATACTACATTCCATACAATCTACGATAAACATATTACTGTAATACACTTTTATTTACAAAATTCAACAAAACAAGAAATCTAACAGTTGGATTATTTAATGCAGGGTCACTAGGTTCACGCCATGAGGAGTTCTTAGTTGCTATGGATAGCCTCTCGGTAGATATCATGGCAATAAACGAGACGTGGCTCAGGCAGGGAGAGGAGGGTCGCGCGCCGACAGTGCCGGGCTACCGGCTGCGACACGTGCCGCGCGCGCGTACCGTGCGCGGCGGCCGCGGGGGCGGCGTGGGCTTCTACGTGCGTCGCGGGGTGCGCGTGCGCGCCGTGCCGCACCCGCCGGCACCGCAAGTCGAGCAGATGTGGCTCAGGCTTAACATTAACTCGCACTCGGTTATCATCGGCACTGCATACAGGCCGCCGTGGCTTGATGTCAATGTATTCTTGGACGCGATTACTGATTCTCTCTCCTCCTTTGCTAATGCGGACAAGGTTATCTTGCTTGGCGACTTCAATATTAACGTTTTATGTCACACTGACAGCAAATCGAAACTGTTAAACGATTTTATAAATTGCTGCAAGCTTAAACAAGTAGTTACTGAGCCAACCCATTTCACAGACCATAGTGAAACTCTAATTGATATAGTGTGCACTGACGCCCGTGTGTGTGGGGTCACAGTATCACACATACCGGAACTCGGGCACCACGCAATTATCTGTGTCGAACTTAATTTTAAAATAGAGAAGCCTGCTCCATACTGGACTACCTATAGGCCACTTAAAGACATCCTTCCAGATATTTTTAATGAAGACTTAAATAAGATGGACTGGGAACATATTTTAAGTCTGGAAGATGTGAACTCCATGGTTGTAATGTTTAATCAATACATTTTGACACTATTCGATTTGCATGCACCCCTTAAAAAAACCTTAATTAAAGAAAAATCTTATCCATGGATAACCGACACTGTCAAAGAAATGATACGGCTGCGTGACAAATGCCATTTGAAGTCAAAAACAACTAAATCCGAACATCACATTAAATCCTACAAAGAATTTAAATACCTCGTTAGAGCCGCTTTTGACAGTGAGAAGTGTGCATATTTTAAAACATACATCAATAATAACATTAAACAACCAAAGAAGTTATGGACACATATTAAATCAACAATAGCCATCTCAAAAAAACCAGAGCATAGTCTACCACATTTCTGTAACAACCCAGAATCTATCAACCAACACTTTCTGGATGTGCCTGGCAGTGGTAAGGTCACAACTGCTGACTTAACATATTTTGAGCACCATAGACACAGTAACAGTCATTTTCGGCTTGAGCCCGTCCAACAGGATGTGGTGCTGAAGATCTTGCGTGGTCTTAAGTCCAATGCACAGGGCGCTGATCATATTTCACTGGAGATGCTGATGTTGACACTCCCTCGAACACTTGCAGTTATCACAGCTATCATCAACAAGTCTATAGTCACCTCTTCTTTCCCTGATCTGTGGAAAATGGCAATAGTTAGACCAATCCCAAAAGTACCTAACCCCACCAGCGTGAAAGACCTCCGTCCAATAAGCCTGCTGCCATGTCTTTCCAAGATTTTAGAGAGAGTTGTCTCGGACCAGCTTAGGGCATATCTTGAGCACCACAGTATTCTGCCTCTGGCTCAGTCCGGATTTCGCAGGGGACATAGCACAGCTACAGCGCTCTTGGATGTAGTCGGTAATATTCTCGAAGCTAGAGACAAGGGCATGGGATCCATTCTTGTCTTACTTGATTTCTCACGCGCCTTTGACTCAATTAATACTTCGCTTCTTCTCTCCAAGCTGGCGTTCTATGGATGTGATGTAGAAACGGTCAAATGGTTTGGGAGATACCTCAGTGACCGATCACAATTCGTCCAGGTGACATGTGACAGTAACGGAGATACCATATCCTCTGGTCCGAGGCGCGTTGTTAGGGGCGTACCGCAGGGATCAATCCTGGGCCCGCTTCTCTTCATTCTTTACAGTGCTGATATCATCAACTGTTTGATCAATAGTAAGTTCCACCTGTACGCTGATGATCTGCAGTTGTACATCTCCTTCCGCTCCCAGGATACTGCTGAAACTGTACAAAAAATTAATGAGGACTTGGAGAGGATCTCTGCTTGGTCCAGAAGAAACTCCTTGGTCCTGAACCCAAGTAAGTCCAAGTTCATTGTGATGGGATCCAGGGATTTCCTGAACAAAATGCTGGCTTGTAACCTGGGCCTCAGGATTGATGGTTGTGATGTGGAAAGGGTTCTGGAGGCTCGTAATCTTGGGCTAGTATTTGATGGGCAGCTGCACTTCGAAACTCACATCTTGGAAGCTGTACGCAACTGCTTCTACCGACTTAAGCTCTTATATCGTATCCGTCCCTACATAAGTGTGGATATGCGTGTCATGCTGTGTGAGTCACTGGTTCTATCCAAGCTAAACTACGCTGACACTGTGTATGGGGAGTGCATTCTCGGTAGAAGCGAAAAACTGATCCAGCGGGTGCAGAACGCCTGTGCAAGATTCTGCTACAATGTCCCACCCCGATCCCATATCACTCCATTTTTAAATAAGGGTAATTTGATGAGAATGTCAGCACGCAGAAAGCTACATCTGGCTACCCTACTCTTTGGCACTATTCTCACAAAGAAACCAGACTATTTATACAAAAAGTTGTCCTGGTCGCGCGATATTAACAAGATTAAAACTAGAGCATCTTCGTACCTTTTGTTGGCCTCATCGCACAAAACTGCTGCATTCCGTGGCTGTTTCAAATTCGCTGCCTCTCGTTGCTGGAACGATTTGCCACCTCCTTTTCGTGCTATAAAGACAGTTGGCACATTCAGAACTAAATTTAAACAGCACTTACTGCAACTTCAAAAAGATACCCTTTGAACTTACCCTTATTCTGCACGCAGCTGGCAATAGTGGCGAGCGTTTGGCGGCGATTGTACTGGCCCAACAGCATCAGTTTTGCACTTTGTTTTGTTTTATTTTCATCGATTTTTGTTTTTCTTGAAATCGGAATTCTTATTCCTCTGAAAACCGTAGTTTATCTTCATTTCTCCAATTGCCAATCATTTTCTGAGTTACAATACAGCCGTAACACTTTTAAATTTATATTTATGATTTTTGATGTTTTTAATTGCCACAAAACGTCGGCGCCTGCGTCTCATTACTTGTCAAAGCGGTGCCATAGTGTGATAGTCACTAATGGCATAGATAAGTAATAGATGTTAACGTAGGGTGCACACACGCGGATTACAATGCTTTTACTATTTATGTTGTTACATATTTATTTTATTTTTCAGTTACTAGACACATTTTATCTTATTTATATCTATTTCCTTTTTGTTGCATATCTGTCCGTGACATCACAGCGGGCCCTATCAGAATACCAGCGCTGCGACACTTTTAAATGTCGCAGCATCATGCTGAGATAGTGGCCTTTTGGCTTCGTACAGGACTTTATTTTTTTATATAACTGTTTTTTTTTTTGTTTTTGTATAAATCTTATGTTAATTTTAATAGTAGTGTAGCATAGTAGTGTTTTAGTGTTTTCTCTTTTATGTGTTTATACTGTAGCAAGTTTGTAAGATTCCTGTGCAAGTCCAATAAATATTTTTTTCTTTCTCTTTCTTTCTTTCAAAAAAGGCGTAACTTATGTACTTAATTCATATACGTAACTATGTACTTACTTATTGCTCATCCAGTAATATATTAACGGGTTGAACATGGAATTAGCCATGGCCAGCCAATAGAAGAAGAGGTATATGTGCTGCGCGAATGGCGCGGAGGCTAGCGACTGGTAGTGGTACGTCAGCACGAAGTATGCATGGTACGGCAGCCAGCAGAGCGCGAATACCATTACCACCAAGACGAACATCCTCACCACCTGTGAAGACATTAACTTGGTTATTTTCATATAGCAAAGACTGCCATAAAGGGTTACAGATTCAAATATGTTACTTTCTTTCTATTCGATTTAATCCTACATTGTAAAATTATATTTATTATAACAGACTGCCACACATTAAACAAAATACGATGGAATATTCGGCAGCGCAAATACGGGAAATTCTTGAATGAACGTGTCGTAAAATTATACAGGCACAATTTGTACCGTGTGGTACCGGACGTAAAGAGTAGCACCATCCCATTTCTTCCCGTGGGTGTCGTAGAAGGCGACTAAGGGACTTACTACAGAATGGGCAGCAGCGTTCTCTATGGATTTGACCACCATACTGCGATCGCCAACCCACCTGCCAAGCGTGGCGATTATGGCAAATTCCCCCTTTTGGGGGAGGCTTATTTCGAGCAGTGGACGTTTTTCGGCTGATATGATGATGATGATGATGCACAATTTAGCAATTGAATGGAATAATTGCCTTGCAATTTAATTACTTTGGTGTACTCAAAACGGTGAAGGAAAACATCGTGAGGAAACCGGCATGTCCTTGAATCAAAAAATTCGAAGACATGTGACATCTACCAACCCGCATTGGGCCCGCGTGGTGGAAACAGCCCACTCCCTCTCACAGAGAGGTGGTATGTGTCCCAAGCAGTTAGAAAATTATAGGTTGAGTATGTAAACAGTAACTGCGTTCAAATATTGAATAGTGAAAACCTTGCATTCCGTTATAACCCAATGAATCTTTATAAACTGTCAATGAATCTTTATAAATTGTAACCGTACACCTAGCTTCTGACGTTTCATAAGTGCCCATGCAGGTTTATGTGAAATAAAATATTTTGATTTTTGTTAATCGAAAATAATACCTACTGTTAGTGTTTACGCAATTACCAAGCAGGTTAGGAGGCTAAGAACGGATGATAAAACAAATGTTTTTTTTTAGAGTCCAGGTATTGATTTTAACGTGCAAGCCCACTGGCTTCTGTTCTTGTTTTCTTAATCTTTTCCCGTGAGAGTGTTGGTACCTATAATAAAAAACCGGTCAAGTGCGAGTTGGACTCGCGCACCGAGGGTTCCGTACAAACCTGTGGGTATATAAGTAAAAGTTCAAAATTGTCAAAAATATTTTTTTTTATATGACGAAACTAAAAATTTTCGGTTTTCGTAATTTTTCCTTTAACTGTACTATAAGACGTGACTTCGTACAAAATTTCAAGATTCTAAGTTCACGGGAAGTACCCTGTAGGTTTTGATTCCCGTGCGAGTTTCGAAAATTTGCGGAATTTTGCGGCCTAAATGGCTGTATCTTTTGATTGCGTTGACTTAGAAGGTTGATTTTTCTACAGCTTCCAGGGACAGTAGAACTAAGTATCATATAGAAATTTCAGTTTGATACCTCCACGCGTTCCTGAGAAAAACGGTCTTGACAGACGGACGGACGGACGGACGGACGGACAACAAAGTGATCTTATAAGGGTTCCGTTTTTTCCTTTAGAGGTACGGAACCCTAAAAATAAGGGATCAATATCATATTATGGACTGAGATCCACCCAATATACGGTGGGCAGCTTTTTCATTACAAAGTTTATGTATGGACTTTAGCGTTATCCAGGAAAACTGGTCCTGGGAGTTGATTCAACAACATTTTATAACAGTTCCAAAAAAAGCACCTATTATTCCGATATTGAAAGCCGATATTTGGGCTTGTAGCTACGAACTACGCATACAAACTGACGACGCGCGACGTCACGCAAAATTTAATCCTGCATCGCACAAGCAGGGTTTAAATTACCACCTTTTATGTTGCTCGTGGTTATTTTAGTCTAATCACATTTTGATTGACATTTTTATCACATTTTCGAATGATAAACAGCCTTTTACAATATGTATTTAACCAGAAAATTGGGCACAGTCTGCAAAATAAACAAGACTTTGATAAATTGACCACGTAATAATAACTACCAAACCTAAAAAGCCGACTGTCATCCGCGGGTCTCGTAATAAAAGACCTTTTAATAATTATCTATATTAAGAATCATAATTGCGCGAACCTACACAACATTCTAAGACCATATCTTGTTCGCAGACTGTCGTTCTGAGGATCACAATAGGCCGACTACAAACGAAACTTCGTGTTTTGTGCTTTCCTGTAAGTTTTAGAAAGTTCTAAGTTATGTGGTACGAAGATTAACGGATCAAAAGTCTCGTGTTTGCCTTCTTAACTAATTTGAACTTGGAAAATATGGTAGCTACTAGCCCGCGACTTCGCTCACGTGGAAGCCATAAGACACGACAATATACTAATTAACAGCCACATTTTATAAAACTTTCTTGGAGGTATACTGCGTTTGTAGTAATGGTCTTAGCAGCCACAATATGAAGCTAATCAGGACTGGTGATTGGGAATAAGCAACCGTCAGTCGTCCCTGTGAGAATCAGCGCGCCCTGAGGTTGACACCCGCAGCCTGCGGTAGTCATTTTCCATTGCTTGTGAAGTTTTTAGTAAATTAATGAACCTTGCCTACGTTCTTGTTTATACTACCTAATGGCAAAACACTGGCAATGACTAATGAAGTCCTGACGAACAGCTATCAACAACGACAATTACTCATTTTCTTGCCGACTATTTTTTTTTTTTTCAAAATCTGTGAATGCAGACCAAAATGTTTCAAAAAGTCAAGAACAGTCTCCGAAGAAAGCTTTCTTTAGCGACCACGATTATTATAAGCCTTTAAGCCCCATTTCAAAAATCAAGCTTATGTCTTGACTCTTCTTAGCTCCATATAGGTAGGTATATCGTCATGATAATGAACAAACTTGTAAGGGAGGCGCCGCTGACGCATGCACTCCGCACGCTCAACCTCATAGCGGTTGAGACGGACTTATTCTGTTGTTCTCTGAGTGAATTCACAAGGAATGCATTGTTCGTAATTTTTCACATGTAGATACATGAATGTTAGTAATAAGGATACTTAATTAAGTTAAGCGCATTTATCGCATTGGGTTACCCTGTAATGATAGATGTAAGAAGAAAATAAATAAATAAAAATAAATAATTTAAAAGGTTAAATCTGTAACTATCTGTAATATTTTGGCTCGTCTTTTTAAAATTGGCGGTAAACTTTAGAAGAATATGAATTAAAAGCAATATTTGTCAGCCCCCTTAGCAAATAGCGTGATAATTTATAGTATGTAGGCTAATGTGTAGTAGTTTTGGTGTAATGCGGAATATACATACATTCCAAACAACAAACGAAAATCCAAAAAAAAAAAAATCGGCTTTAGAACCGTTCCCAGGCCTCGCAAGCATTTCGTAAAAAAAACAATAAACAATTTTGACTTCGCTACGATTTTATAACTACGTCTTTACAGATTACTTTCATCCATAACGAAGCTTTGGCAACATTCGAAACGGTACCTAACATCAAATAATTTGGCGCGAGGAGGCCAAACGCCGGGGCGTAACTCCGCTGCCGCAGGAAATTGCGGCACAGCGGACAGAGCTCCGGCGGGATCTCATGGTGACATGGAGAGAGCGATTGTCGCAACCCAGTGCTGGGCACGCCACGATTGCGGCGGTAAGTCCCCTCTTTGAGGAGTGGTTTGAGAGGCGGCATGGCGTCCTCACCTTCCGCCTGACGCAGGTCCTCACCGGACACGGTTGTTTCGGGAGGTTCCTGTTTCGGATAGGGCGGGAGGAAACGCCCGGGTGTTTCCACTGCGAAGATCGCCCTGAGGACACGGTGGAGCACACGGTGGCGGTCTGCCCTGCTTGGGCGGAGCACCGCCGTGTCCTCGTGGAGGCGATCGGCGGCGGCGATCTCTCGCGTCCGGCCCTGGCCCAGGCCATGGTACGGAGCGAGAGGGCATGGGGAGCCGTCACCTCCTTCAGCGAAGCAGTGATGCTCGCGAAGAGGGAGGCGGCGCACGTGAGGGAGAGGCAGCATATGCGCCCTCGCGACCCCAGCCGCCGCAGGATACGGAGACGCCCTGGGCGTCGGGAATCCCAGGCCGATTTCCGGCCACCGTAGGCATGGGCTTGCGGACGGCGAGTAATGGGTAGCTCGCTGTCCGGTAAGAACCAAGCCCAAGTCGACGGCGCGTTGTGTTCCACGCGCGCCTCAAAGAGATGTCAGCACAAAAAATGATGGGGCCCGCAAGGGTCGATGCCTGCCAGGGGTGCGGGTTTGTTCGAAAGAGACACCACAGCCCCTGGCTTAAGGGCTACTGAAGGAACACGGGTGGGTTTTAGTCAGTAAAAGTCTGACACGCCCTCCTGCTCCACCCAGAGCGGGAGAAGTTATTTGATGATTTCCCACCCAAAAAAAAAAAAAAAAAAAACATCAAATAATTTGTAAGAGGAACTCAATTGTTTAAATGCCCAAACTGATATTGCACAAGCCAATCATCGTTTTTAGTTTTCTACAGTGAAATAATTTTCATAATAGAATAAGCAGTATCCGAGAGTTTAACAAACAAACATCATCAACATCATCATCTGCTTAGCCATCTCCCAATTATGTTAGGGTTAATTTCCAGTGTAACAGCTGAATACTAGTATTTTACATGGAGCGACAGCCTATCTGACCTCCTCAACCCAGTTACTGGGTAATATCCTTTGGTAAGACAGGTTGCCAGACTTTCGGGCTTATGACGATCCGTAACGACTCTCAAAGATCCATGAATGACAGCCGGAAACAACGGCTTTACGTGCTTTCCGAGGCACAGAGGGGTCTTGGTATATTTATGATGGTCATCCATTCACGGACCAACCACGGCAAGCGTAGCTTCCTGATCGACCGACCTGTGTGGCTGTTATTATTTAGCCACAGAGCCCCTCTTACAAGCAAACAACCTATTATTATAGTTTGCATTGTTTCTTTTGTTTTCGTTTTGTTTTTATATTTATACATAATTATGGTGTACAATTAGAGGGGCTTGTGGCTAAGCAATCACAGCCGCATGGGTCGATCGATCAGGTTAAGCCACGCTTGCCTCGGTTGGTCCGTGGATGGGTGACCATCTTTACATACAAAGACCCCTCTGTGCCTCAAAAAGCACGTTATGCCGTTGGTCCCGGCTGTCATTTGTAGATCTTTGACAGTCGTAACGGGTCGTCAGAAGCCTGAAAGTTTGACGAACAGTCTTACCAAGGGGCATCGTATTACACAGTAACTGGGGTGTGGAGATCGGATAGGCAGTCGCTCTATGTAAAATACTGGTATTTAGCTGCATCCGGTTAGACTGGCGGCCGAACCCATCATAATTGGGAAAAGTCTAGGCAGCGGTTGTATATTCTATTATGTTTTGTGTTGTTGTTTTCTAGTTTGTTAAGTAAGAATACATATACATCGTGTGCCACACAGCGGTGAACCAGTTCATCAATCAATCTAGCTATACGACGTGTGTTTAGAATCCTTACAAATACCAGGTACCACGACGGTCGTGCTAATTAATACTACAACTTGGCCCACACGGTCTAAGCAAGTTTATAAACGATACCGGGTACATGTGTTGAAAACTTTTTGGAAGTCGGTTGTTTTTTTAAAATGAAAAAATAACTTTAATTTCGGAAGTGGATATGTATTTTATTATTTTTTTGTCATGGAAATTTAAGTTATGGTTGGACCGGTTGGAGTCGGTTGTTTTTATTTGAAAAACGTAATTATTTTTCACTTTTTAGTTATAGCTACCTATAACTAAAAAGTGAAAAATAATTACGTTTTATAATAATTACGAGTACCTACCCCACACCAATTCAAAATTTCATCACCCTCGGGGTCAAAACAATGCATATTTATGAGATAACAGCAATCGCGGTTAATTTGCTGTCATTTTTAAGAGTTCTGTTGTCTGTCTCCGAAACGCATCATCTTATTTATTTACTTAAAGGTTCACCCACAGCATATACATATACATAGAAACACTAAGTAATACGGTTATATTCTAATATATATGCCAATTATAGGTAAACACAACATTGACAACACAAGACGCCAGATTACCGCTTAGTTGCTAACTTAAGTCTAATGTACAATTGTTTAAGAAAATGAGAAACTAAATAAAAATTAAAACAAAAGTTAAAATTATTAAAAAAATTAAAATAAGAGACAGAGTAAGTAATTAGATTGGGTAAGATTTGCACTATTAATCAGAAATTACGACTACGTTTCATTGGTTCGTAGAGAGGCTAAGATTCTTGATATTAACTTCACCTTTGGGTCATTAAATATATCTGCTTCGGGTACGGACTTAGTAAATGAATTAAGGTTGTCACACATCTTACTGAGTGGTGAGTTGAGACCTATATTTGTAGAGGTAGTAGAGCGCTGTAAAATTGTGGTTATGGGAAAGCGTGGAATTCTAGGCGGAACTTTTAACGAAATACGCGATAGCAGTTCACAACAATATATGCAAGCATTCACTAGTTTGTGAAGAAACATAAGGCTATGCATGAATCTTCGTTGCCGTAGTGAGATCATCTTAAAAAGGTTAGACGGTGTTGATAGGGACACCTATGAGATAAGCCAGGGGATGTAAATGCGAGGTGTTTGGTGAAAGCCCGTTGTATGCTCTCTAGACTCTGAGAATGTATTGCGTAAAAGGGGTCCCAGGCAACACTGGCATATTCCAGCTTACTACGCACCAAGGCATTGTATAGGGCCATTTTAGTTTTAACCGATCTAAATTCTCGCGTATTACGTTTAATAAAACCTAACAATTGAGCAGCTTTTTTAACGCAACGGTCTACATGTTGCTTGAATGTCATTTTTTTGTCCAAGATCACTCCGAGATCCCGAATTTCATCAACCTTAGTCAGTATAACGTTATTGATTTTATATGATGTTACACTAGCTTGTTTCTTTCTCGTGAATGTAATGTGGAAAAAAAATTGACGTTTAAAACCATGCCATTTTTATTGCACCAATTTTGTATTCGATCTAAGTCACTTTGAATCGCGACCGAGTCGTTCGGTGACTTTATTGTCTTATAAATTTTTAAATCGTCAGCGAACATTAAAAACTTGCAGTTTTTGATTTGATGTGCTATATCATTAATGAATAGTGAAAATAAAATTGGTGCTAGATGGGATCCTTGCGGTACTCCCGAGATAGAAACATATGGTTGTGATGTGTAGCCATTTAAAACAACAGTCTGGCACCGTTGTTCTAGGTAAGATGAAAACCACCTCAGAAGTGATCCGTGCACGCCGTTGGTTGCTAGTTTTGACAAAAGTAGTGAGTGACTCACTTTATCAAAAGCGCTGCTAAAGTCTGTGTACACTGCATCTACCTCCAGACGTTTGTCTAGAGATTCATTCAATATGAAATTTAAATGGGATCATTTCGAAATAAACTTCTTTCGAACAAAAAAAGAACTTTGCAAATCGGTATAAATGACGGAGTTATGCCCAAACCTCCACCTAACTCCTAACCGTTAAAGAGTTGTACCTTCCTTCATCAGCTCAGCCTCATGATATGATGATAACCATACGCAAATGTCTCAATAGCTTTAGAAAATGTATGAAAAACATTGTTAATACCTATAACATTTGAGGTTTGCCCTCGATTTCCCTAGGATTCTATCATCAGATCCTGACTTGGTGCCAATGGGACCACTTCAGGAGTATACTCTTTCAAATAAAAAAAGAATTCTGAGAATCGGTTTACAAATGGTGGAGAAATCGGTGAACATACATTTAAAAAAAAATACACACCGTCGAACATATAACAACCTCCTTTTTTTGAAGTCGGTTAAAAGTGTTTCACACACAAAAGGGACCAGTTATCTATGTTGCACGGCAAAATGTCGATCGGAAATGCCGTGTTAGAGAATCAAAGGGGATCGTGAGAAAATCACTGACTATGTGTAGGTGGCGTTTTTATTTCTTCTACGGCTTTTTATTATCCTATGAAGTGCAACGGAAATACGGACGTTGTAGTTTGTTCATTCCGATTCGTAAAGGACACAGGATGTGCTCAACTGGGTTGGTATTCAAAAGGCCAATTGACATGTAAACTTTTGGTGATTTACCGCCGGGTATAAAGTTAATTAACAACGTTAACAATAAACGAACGGTATTTAATTCGATTCAGGAATTTTCGAACATCGTTGGTATGAATGAATATTTATTGAAGATTTTGCTGGCGGATATTACGATTTACTTTGGACATTGGTTTCAATTTTAAGAGAGAATATATTATGAGATTACTTTTACGTAATTCAAACTTAATAACAAAAAAAAGAAAATATCCACGAAAAGTAATATTTCAGAAGGCAAATTTCAAGATATGTGATCTAATTTGAATACCAGGAAGACATTGTCTTTTTGCATGTTTCAACAAAACTTCATAATGATTGGCTTGATTCCAACGACGGGACATTTACCAACAAACAGAAATGTCAAGCAAGTTTACCAGTAGAACTAAATATTGGTGTTTGCTTTTCATATGAAAGTTTTATCAGTAGTTCAAACAAATAGATTTAATGGTCGGTAGTCAAACATTAAGGCGACATGTCGAGAATATTGTTCATTCTTAGCTATAAATGCGTAACGACACTTCGGTGAACAACGATTGGAGTTGACAGCGCCAAAAGTAAACTCAATGTAATCCGTTTTTCATGTTCTCTTCATCTCGTAATCCTTGAGATGTGGTAACAAATGCAAAACGGTAGGTACCTAATGTATGAATACATATAACAGGAAAACCTTATTTTTAATATCGCATTAGCTCTAAGAATATCTTGAAAACCTTGTGAATTTCGCTTTGGTGAATACATATATGCGGGCTGTACATGGTACAGCAGCTTATAATATTGCCAAATGTAAATAGGCTCTATTATTACTAGCATACGGGCCATCATAAATCGATAATCAACAATGCCTGTACCACCTATTGTATTGCCATCAAACAAGGCACGCACAGTTACACGTATAAATTAAAGCTTGTACTTGTAATTTCGGATTAATATTTTTTTAGCTTTAGGCAACGTACTCCATAATAACTCCCAAACGCATGTGAATGAGAGCGTGAATTCTATACTGATATCACTAACACCACAATAATACCAAGTCCCCCCGCCGCGCCTGATTGTCATAAGCTCTAAAACCACCGAAGATTTTCATACCGTTTTTACCAGAGGTGAACACAGTTATTCATAAGGAATGTTTAGGTGTGCAGTTCATTAAAGTTTTGTGTAAATGAGCAGAAATATGACGATGGTGGTAACGGCGGTGCTGTATGGTGCCGGATGTAAAATAATAGCACCATCCCATTTCTTCCCGTGGGTGTCGTAGAAGGTGACTAAGGGATTTAGGTACATATAGAATGGGCAGCAGCGTTCTCTATGCATTTTACCAACATAATGCGATCGCCAACCCGCCTGCCAAGCGTGACGATTAAGGCAAATCCCCCTTTTGTGGGAGGCGTATGTCTAGCAGTGGACGCCTTTGGCTGAAATGATGATGATGACGATGCTTGATGAAGATGTCGGAAAAAATTATGCTGACTGGGAGTTTTATTGCCATGCGCCGCGTAAACCAATAATTGCAGTTTGCTGAACACACCATGTAGTTTAGAACCTGGATTGACACATAGAGTAAGAGTAGTTTGAATCCCAATAATACGTACACCGTGGAATATTTTCCGACATTTAAGCGTGTGAAGCAGCGGGCAAAAGCTAGGTACTTATACATGCAATAAAACTGAGTTTGAATGAGTGACTTCTTTTTTTCGCAGGTATGCTGGAAGGGACATTCTTACAAAAATAAGCATCACCTTTGTACGTTCTTTTTTGTTCTTTTCTTCTTGTCTGTTTATACAAGGTGTAACAGAATTAAAAATATGCTTTTAACTTAATACTCTAATAGGGGTGAATGAGGTCTCGCCTCATTCACCCCTATTAGAGTATTAAGTTAAAAGCATTTTTTTTAGCTAACTGTTATTATTATGAAAAACGTGTTGACTCTAGCATTACTTAATGGATTCAAAATTTAGTCTTATTGCTTAGAAATTAGATTTAAAAAAATATTTGGCTCAGTCGGCGGTAGGTATAGCAAAATTATTATATAGTTTTTGAAGAAAAAAATACCCATATTAAAAGTTACTGAAATCGATTCACTTGTCAATTCAGTAGGAATATACTACTTTCGGTCTTGTGTTAATTCTGTATAGGATATCTACACATACAGGCTGTAAGAATAAACACCGTTATCCTTGAAACGAGTGGTTTGGTTTCGTTTATAGAAAGTAATTTCAATGAAAAAAAAAACTTTAACTTATTTTTCCACAAGAAAATTTCACCCTACGCGCGAAGGCAACAAACTTGCGTCTCAATACGGGAGGGGGCGCAGGACGCAGGAACCACGCCGCGTGACCCGACTCCGACGCACAAATCACGACCCCGGTCAGTCAGCTGTCAGTCTCGCTAGCGAGCGCACATAACGCCGCGTCTTAGCGTCGCTCATTTCTCGCGCGTAATTTTTTTCTTATTTTTAACTCGCCCGTTTCTGTCATATTTAAGTCAACTACTAATTTAAATGACAACGGTGTTTACCCTTACATCCTGTACCTATTTATATGCTTATATTAAAAAGTGTTTACATAAAAGTAAAAGAAAAAAAGAACCCACCTATAACTAACTTTTCCTGAAAAAAGATATAAGTGCTGCCCCATTTTATATTAGTTTTAAACTAGAATCCTTCAATCGAGTAAAGTCATGAATTGAGAACGTACTCTTAACTTTTAATTAAATGCAAAAGCATGACAGTCATGAAATGCCAGGCTTTTTACCAAATAAAAATAAATAAGAGACTTAAGGACTGTTCTGAAGCAGTATCAACAGCCCGTCAGAAGTAGAAGTTTCTGTAGCTCATCAGCAGTTGTAACGTTATTAAGGTTCCGTAGTAACAAGAAACCCTTAAAGTTTCACCATGCCTGTCCGTCTGTCTGTGTATACATATTAATCACGATCACGATATTAATCAATATGCACAGTGGACTGCATCAATTGGGTCATCATCATCATCATCATCATTTCAGCCGAAAGACGTCCTCTGCTGGACATAGGCCTCTCCCAGTGGGGGGGGGGGGGTTGCCATAATCGCCACGCTTGGCAGGCGGGTTGGCAATCGCAGTATGGTGGTAAAATGCATAGAGAACGCTGCTGCCCATTCTCTAGTAATTCCCTTAGTCGCCTTCTACGACACCCACTGGAAGAAATGCGATGGTGCTATTCTTTAACGCCCGGCGACACATACGGGACCCCAGCGACACATACGAGACTAATTGGGAACCCCAGCAGGCTTAGCACGAGCACCGACTTGTCGACGGAAGAATAGACAACACTATTAAATAAATTATGTACAATAGGATAAGATACCTATGTTTTTCCATTCATTATCACAGTTATGCGTTCTAAACGAATCATGATTTTGTAGATAATCGTATATACTTTGTGGCCGTCGAGTAGAAAGTTTTGTTGTCAGTGTGATTTTGACAGTTTGGGAAGAAATACTCTTCTGAAATAGTCTACATATAAAAGGACCTAGAGAAATATCGTAAGAAACGAAAGACTAAATGACAGATTGTAGAAGGATATCTACGGTGCGATACCAAAAATGTAGGAACGAAATATCACTTTGTATTGAAAAAACACTGTCTATTCTTCGTAGAAATACAAAGCGTCATGCTAAGCCCGCAGTTGTATAAAAAAAATATGCAACTGTGGTACCCAATTGATGCAGCCCACCGTACGTGTATTAAGTAGTAACAGAAAAATTTTTAGAGAGATGCAAAATTAACACGTTTACCAACCAATTTGCTATATAAACTTCTATTAAAGATTCTCTAGGTTCTATTATTTAGAGACAAACACTAACAACATCCGTTAATAGTATCCTAGCAAGAACAACCCAAGTTATCCGCAAGTTTGCTATGATTCCTCCATTATTATGTTTGCCACAGTCGCCGTCAGTTCCAAGTCTAGTCGGTAATTGAAATTCTGTTGGATGAGTTACACAAACTTTAAGAGACCAGATTCGTACAACGATTATGAAAGTTTATCTTTACTGTAAAAAGCATTTAAATATCGATGAAATGTGCCAAGTGCGATATTTTTATCATTTACCACTCATTTTTCACCTTTCTTATAAATCGCGGGAACCCGTAAAATACGATCATTCCCAATGGTTTATATACCTAAAAATATTAAATAGAACAGTATCTACTCTACTGAGATATTTTTGCAATTATTATTGCATGTAATATTTTCGGCGACTTTACAACCAGAAAATACCGTCCGACCAAGCGCGATGCGCATTTCTATGGCCAAGGTCTACAACGTTATTCAAGCCCACCCTTAAGGAATGTCCCAATGGACTCCTTGTACCCGCAGACACTAATTTATTTTCATTGTTTTCCAGGCTAATTTGCTTACTTCCGTTACTTTTCATGAGTCATCATCATCTGACTAGCCTTTTTCCCAACTATGTTGGGGTCGGCTTTCAGTCTAAACAGATGCAGCTGAATACCAGTATTTTACATGGAGCGACTGCCTATCTGACCTCCACAACCCAGTTACTGGGTAATACGATAACCCCTTGGTATGACTGGTTGTCAGACTTTCGGGCTTCTGACGACCCGTAACGACTGTCAAAGATCTACAAATGACAGCCGGGACCAACGGCTTAACGTGCTTTCCGAGGCACGGAGGGGTCTTGGTATGTAAAGCTGGTCACCCATCCACGAACCAACCGCGGCAAGCGTAGCTTAACCTGGTCGATCGACCCGTGCAGCTATTGTTATTTAGCCACAAGCCCCTCGTTACTTTTCATGAGTATCTTTACAATTTTAATTGTAATCTGCTCCTGTCCGAAAAGTCAGTCATTTAAGGCGCGTTTTTATTTAATTATGAATTCATAAAATACCTACCAGCAATGAATTTATTAATCTCCATTACTTAGCGTTTGTTCTTAAAGACAATCAATTTTCTTTTAAAATAGAAATTAAGTGAGTGGCTTGAGGTATGTACTCTTGGACATTAATTGTCCCGCGGTCCGAGGAGGGTAAATTTTAATATTATGATTTCATGGATATTCATACATTAATTTATTCCTTTAAATCAGTTAGGACACTTTATTTACCTTAAGAAATCCTGAAACACGTACACTGCCCCTTTTCACAACCTTATCTAAATTAAATTATTAATGAGAACATCACATTATGTACACAGAAAACTAAAACTTTGCCTTCATTTCCCTGGCTAAAAGGATCGGGTGTGGTTTCCCTACTAAGGGCTTTTCTGCCCTACTTTAATTCCCAGGTAAATATTTATAAGAAATTAAGTTTGTAACATGTTGCCTCAGTTTTGGGTTGACTATTTAATTCCAAAAGGCTGAATCCCCAATTAGGTAAATTAACAGAAGTCTCTGTTTTCAGATATTCACCTTTCTGTTTATTTTATGTGTAGGCTGAGAAATCGTTATAAACAAGGAAAATGATATTTAATTACTAACAAGCTGTCGGCACTTAGGCACTACACGTAAATACCTACAGCTTGTCATCAACACGTACCTGCCAGTTTATCTTGTCCATAAAATGCGAATAAAATTATTGTAATTTCCGTTCCTCTTTTGTTACATATAGGTGCATCGGACACAAAATAAAATCTACAAATATGGTGCCATGGAAATTTCTCGCTCATAAAATGCGATATTCAGAGATCTTCAAATATTTTCGTCCGTTTTCAAATTGAACGGAAACACCGTTCGCAAACCCAGCTAAAATACCTTTAGCTATATGATAGGTAAACGAACTACTATTTCGGTACGGAAAAGTTGGTTTGTTTAACAAAAGTCTATCGAAAAAGGCAGCCTAGGAACACATTTAACGACTATTGGGTAGCGAATTCGACGTATGTTGCCTTTTCTTAAATTATACGTCTTACGTGCGTGCGTGAGGGGAATGAAGATCATAAGAGAGGCATAAAATTAAATCGATTTTACAATATATGAGCAATGAATTATCTTGACACCATTTTGCCGTTCTCACACGCCGACGATCCAATTGTCACACGCAGATTTCCCAAATTATGTAGGTAGGTAAGTATGCATGTTTTTGTATGCAAAATAATTTCCTGTTCCAGGAATAGGGAAGGCTCCAAACTGTTCAAAAGGCATTACTCTTCACTTGGTTAATGTTCTGCCTAATAGATTTGGTGATCGCAGAACAGATGGCCGATGGGGCCGAAAGATTCCAGATCCCGGAAGACGTAGAGCTGGAAGGCCTCCTACAAGATGGACCGATGACCTTGTAAAGGCGGCAGGTATCCGCTGGATGCTGGAAGCACCGAACGAAGTGGCCGAGATTGAGGGAAGCCTATGTCCAGCAGTGGACGTCTTTCGGCTAAAATGATGATGATGGAGCAGTGGTGGCCCAGTGGTAACGGCCGCGACTTACGAGTTGTAGGTCGTGCGTTCGAATCCAACCAGGCGCATTACTTAGTGTAAATAATTTCATCACCACTACTCTCAAACGGTGAAAGAAAACATCGTGAGGAAACCGGCATATCCTAGAACCAAAAATTCGAAGACATGTGACATCTACCAACCCGCACTGGGCCCGCGTGGTAGATTACGGCCCACTCCCTCTCATGGAGAGGAGGCCTGTGTCCCAGCAGTGGGAACGTTTATAGGCTGAGTATGTATGATGATTAATAGATTTGTGTCCCGCTCTTGCTTCCCACATGTGCAATCAACGATGTCGTCAGTATATCAAGATGATTATGATATTATCTACGTTAAATAATTGTGTATGATACCTACACATTAGCCTTCTGGGATCAATCTACCTGACCATAGCCCAACTATATTGGAGACCTTCTAGTCTAACCAGATGCAACTGAATTTAAACCTTCAGGAATAAATTCAGTACGAGATGAAAATTAAATTTACTGTGTTGTAGAAGAACTGAAGACATTCAACAGGCGCCAAACGCGAGTTGTTTTAAAGTGTAGTATTTATTTATAGATTTGGTTTTGTGTAACTGCTTGTGTTCCTGGAAATTATTATTAATTTATGTTCGCTCTAACACCTAAAACTCACCTTTCTCTTAGCCCTGACGACTTGCATCTGATGATGCGTGCACTCGCCAATAGCTCGCCCTCTTAGAGCCGCACTCATGCGCGCATACGCCCAGACCATGACCGACATAGGCACCACGTACGTCACAGCCAGGAACACCAAGTTATAGCTACAAAGAAAATCACAAGTTTAAATACACAAGATCATCATCTGGATAGCCTTTTCCCTACTATGATGGGATTGACTACCAGTCGTAACTGATTACCAGTATTTAGATAACCTATCAGAAGGCCAATTCTCGTAATTAAAACCGTTCAAAATCCAGTCGCAGTGTCATCTCAGCGACAAGCAAATGTCAAAAATGTATGTAAAATCGAGGTATTTTTGACAGATTGACACTGAGATCAGACTGTGAACGTTCTTAAAATTAGTAGAATTGCCCCTCTGATCTTTATAATTCAGTTGCTGAGTAACGCGATACCCCTTGATAAAAGTGTTTCATCATTTCAGCCGAAAGATATCCAATGCATGGCATAGGCCTTCTCTAAGACTGGTTGTATTTATTTAAATACACGGATGCAAAAAGCTTCTATACCGGGTATTGGACACGCTGCTTGGAACCGCAAAAATTCGAAACATGAAAATATATCGTTCTAAACCAGACAGCGATTAGTTAACAAAGGAGAATTATTTTCACTCAAAAGAAGGCAATGATAGGTATTTAGTCGGCAAGTTGCAATAAGAGCCATTATATTCATCGGGTTTAAGTGCTAAATCTTTCACGTTTTGAAAAAATCGAGGGAGTAAATTAGGCTTGAAGAGGAGAAACCGCGGAGTTATTTCCGCTGTGCTATAACTGGGTTATACAAAATTGATTAAAAGTTTTAGAAAACTTTGAACCTAGATGCGCTCGGGTGAACCAAACATCAAGCTTGATGCTATTCATAGCAGCAAGCTTAGCACGAAGCCGTAGAGAAGCATTTTGTCGACGGAAGAGTAGACAAAAATGACGTTTCCGTGTAGACAGTTGACAGTTTTGTACCAAGAAATGTACACAAGCGATTTCTATTCTACGGTAGAGTAGAAATAGAAAGCGTCATGAATGCTAAGCCTGCCGGAGATAAAAATAACTGTTGCTGTATGTTCAACCTCTTTCTTAAAAATGTAAAATCCCTGTCTCGTCTGGATTAGACTCGTGTATATTAGACTAAATCAGTTTCTCTGAATTCAATTTTGTTTCCAGAACAGCTAAATTACTTTAAATTTAAATTTACGGTATTTCTTAGAAGGTTTTTTTTGCATTTCAAATGAAAAACAAACACCGTGTCTAACAAATAGTGATGTTCAACGCAAAAATCGAAGAAGTTTCAATATACATTCTTTAAAACAAAACGCGCTTTCGTGTAGAAGTCAAGAATTCCAGCAATATATTACAATATATCGGTGCCTGGGCTCCTAGGTACGATCTTTGATTCAGTGAATATTTTTCCTTGGTACCTACCCCGGCCCCGGATTTAAAACTGTGTATAAAATATTCAATGTAGGTACTCAAGGCTGGTACCCATTCATTCTAATAAGATAGTCTTATAGGCTAGGAACCCTAATAAGATGTATTTATTGTTCGGTCTTAGCTTAAATCCAGCTTACCTAACCTTTACGAGAATTACAAAAAAAAAGATTTTCTTGACTTCTACTCGGCGACTGTTTTCGTATCACTGAGAGAAAATGCCAGTTCTCAGAGTAAATTTAGACGTTTTCTGATAGCATACAATGCATGAATTTTAAATTTGGAAAAAGTGCTTCTCTCACTTTTGGAGAATAATGTTTTCGTTGCCATTTATTGACGTTTATCCTGATTACTCGTTAATATTTTAGACGTTGTTAACTCTATTCCACGGCAAATTTTAATTACTGAATTGTTATTTTATTTTTGTGTTAATTACGGACGCTTTTAATGTGCACATCTTTTTAAATCGTTCTCACGTTAATAATAATTTCCACACAATGATGTAACCAACTTTTTGTAACAAAATCATGATTTTAAAAGAGTGTCCATGGAGTTTCTTGCCCATTCTTCTCCATAGGTACCTACGCTTTGGAATGGGCAACTAGCTTCATCTTTCTAACTCACCGACCTTGACAATTCAAAAGTGCCTGTAATTGGTTTATTTGAAATAAATGCTTTGAGTTTGAGTTTATTCGAAACAAAATAATTGGTCTTAGAGACTTACTAATACGTAGATTTGTAATTCGTTCGCAAGACACTTACAAGTGTTTCAGTGCAGAATACAGATGGACTAGTTTCCGATTTAAATATACTAACGACATCTTGATGAATTGTATTCCAAATAATAGTTTAGGTACGAGAGACGCTTATTCCCAGTGTATGAATATTTATAAATGACCTTAATCAATTCAAATACCTAACATAACATCACGCCTGTAATCCAAAAAGGTTTACGCAGAGGTGTACCTATTGTACCCCTCCCCCATATTTCGCCAGTTCTATGTAAGTCTCATGCAATTACCTGCACACTTAGTTTATTATACTTACACATAATCAGTTCTTGATGAGGGGTAACTACCGTCAGGCCACTTAATAAAACATATTTCTCTGTCACCATTCACGTACCTGGAACAAACAAAGAGAATACTTGTAGGATTTTTTTAAATGAAAAAAAAGGTGCAAAATGTATTGGCAAAAAAATCGAACTTTGTAAAGGTAAGTAGTCCTATGAAATATCAGACAGTAGAACAAACTTTCTCAAAGAAAGTAGAATAAAAACACCTAAACTCAAATTACATCTCAAATTCCGTGGACAGCATATCAAACATCCTTCGGATACCTATCTATAAAACCGTAATAACTTGTGACATAATAAAATGCTAAATGTCACGAACAGTACTTACTTTGTTAGAGCCAAGCTTTGTTTACAATCAAAACTTTTCAACGGATCGATACGCCTTGTGGCGCCTAAAATGTGCTGTTCTACCATGGTTTTATGATTCAACTTTGACTATTTGGCGTCATTTTATCCCCTATGCCGACTGTTGCTTAACTAAATGGAAATTCGAGGGTGCATTTAGCTAGCCTCCACAAGTGCCTATGGTTAAACAAAATAATAGAGTCAGGGACATTAATTGTTAAGCGACATCGAAGTAGGTAGGAATAGATACGATTGAGTAGTGGCAAAAAGAACGGGCAGGCCTTTTTGTTTTTTTGTTTGGGAAATCATCAAATAACTTCTCCCGCTCTGGGTGGAGCAGGATGGCTGTCAGACTTTTACTGACTAAAACCCACCCGTGTTACCTCAGTTGCCTTACTCGCATAAGTCTGAGAAATTAATTTGCAAATTGTCTATCGATTTAAACTGTCCGTATATTCAAACCGCAACTGTCATTCTTTGACATTTGCATGTACTAAATGCTATAACACGGCAAATTGATGTAGGGTGAACATTTAATAAACAATTATTGTCCCTGACTGTACATACGTAGGTATGTCACACACTGAGCAACCATGATACTCGTACCATCTTGGTTACTGTGGTGGCACGAACATTAGCAATTCTCTTATAAAAAGATGATATTGAAGTTTTCTACATGATATTATTTACGTTGCCTTTTCATTTACCAAGCGTGCATTTAACTTTCGATTTTACAACGTTAATCTGCTGTAAATTGACGATGAATAAAAAGGCTTTGCTACAACGTAAAATAAATTGATAGTTAACGACGGCAGGCGTTGCAATAGTTGTATAATTCGGATAACGAGTTTGATGACATGGAGGGTAGACGAACGGTGCTTGTTTACAAAGAAAGATTTTTAAGTAAAGTTCAGTCAGTTTTCGGTAACAAGATAACGTAGTTTATTGAATAAAAGTAGAGGTAGTTTTTTATTAAATTTAAAAATGGATTGGATAAAATACTCGAAAATATCTGAGGCCAGTCAACTGTCAACCTTTTTCATTTGTCACGCATGTATAGATGTTGTATGTTAAGTGATGGAAAAATTTATATTAGTAACTTTAACATTGATCAATGCACACACTATCTGTGCTTGACGATAAAGTAAACCTTGGCAACAAAAATCGATTACATATTTTATTTTCATTTGAACTAAATTAAAATCAAAAGTGCCTGTAATTGGTTTATTTGAAATAAATGCTTTGAGTTTGAGTTTGAGTTTTTTCATTTTTCCTTTCGCAGGTCTGCTGGAAGAAATTTCTAAAGAAATAAGCAGTGCCTTTGTACTCACTTGTTTAATTATGCCGTATCTCCTATGTATTTCACTGTGTGTACATAAATAATAAAATAAATAAAAAGTTACTGCGCATTTGAATAGAACATACATAAAATGTTGAAAATTTATGTACCGAATCATCTATAGGATTTGATACAATGCTTTTCCAGATATAAAAGATAAATTAGGTACTATTTATAGATCTAAAGAGGTAAAATTTGTATGTTTGGAAGTTTGCATACAGGGGGTAATCTTTAGAACTATCAGTTGGATTAGATTTTTTTTTTTTTTGTATTTCATAGCCTTATTCTTGAGAAAAGAAACAAACTGGCTAGAAGGGCATCTTTTGACTTCGACACCAAGCTGCCGCCCGGGAAGCTATGCCATCCTTGGATGGCAGGCTGACTAGATGTCTACAACGCCTGGACAGGAACGGCGTGCGTCTGGTGATGGGGATCATCACGGAACACTGCTCGCTAAACAAAAACACTCTTACACAATATTCATAACGGGCAGTCCTCTATGCAGAGCTTGGATGGAAAACCATTACGCATGTACTCTTTGAATGCTCAGGCATCTCCCAGATTAGGACAAAAACCCTCGGGGCACTCAGATCTTGCACGGACGTTCAGGATATATAATCGACTTCTGGAGGGAGGAGAGCTGGTCGAAATTACTACCGATGACAGGTCATGGCTCACGCAAAATGGTCCACTTGATTGAAGGAATAACTGCGGAAACCAAACCCTTTAACAACAGTAACGTCTATTGTTGCCAACTGTACCTTTAAGTAACGAAAACTTAAAAAAAAACTGCACCCTAATTGCGTAACCCACGATTAATCATAATCTGCACCATAATTACGTAACTGACGATTAATCATAATCTGTTTCGTTTTGAAACGGATTGTTAGACCATTACTTCACATGTTCGAAAAATTTGTCAGCTCAACAATGAATATTGTTGAACTGTCAAAATGAAACCGATTATGATTAATCGTGAGTTACGTAATTAGGATGCTGTTTTTTTTTTGAAACAGATGGCTAAACCATTGCTTCATATGTTCGAAAAATATGTCTGCTCAGCAACGTAAATAACGCAATGAGTATTAAAATAAACTTAATTTAATAATCATTAATTTATTTCAGGAAATTATTCTGTTATATTGTTGAACTGTCAAAATGTAACCGATTATGATTAATCGTGAGTTACGTAATTAGGGCGCAGGTTTAAAATCTATTCAACCAATGTTTTTTTATATTTAAACAACAATTTTCTAAAATTTTAACAAGGTCTTTAACATCGTACAACAACGAGTAAACTCCCAATAATTTGTGTTTAATCAGGGAAATTAATTGTTTTTCAAAATAACTACTATCTAAAATAGTCCGTATATTCAAAACACAACATAGGCCCAGTTATAGTAATTTAAAAAAAAAAATATCATAAATTGTGTGGTTTATGGAATTATTTTTGGTGAATTACTGTATGAAACATAAAAAAATGAATTGAGCATTCCAAAGAACAAGGTATAGTCCTACCATAGACATTTTTATAAATTACTAAACTATTATTTATGTTTCATGTAATAAAGCATCTAAAGATGCCCAAAAGTACAATTTTATGAAACATCATTTGCCGAGACAAGGATTTTACTGACTTATGTAAACAAATTAAAATATTTGTTTAGAACACTCCCTAGACCAATAATGAAATTTTCTAGGACATATTTTCGTTTTGAATTTTTGGCTATATCTAAACCATAATCACTCATCAAATATCGAGTAAAACGTTCAAATTCAAGCGAAAATGTGATAGCGCCCTGAAGCAAGTGGACAAAATTGCACTATGGATTGTAAAGTCTTGTAATCTTATTTTCCGTTTTGTTATTAATCTTAAGTTCACAGAAACTGTTGGTGTACCTTCATGAATAAATAAATAGTCCCCTTTATTTTGTAAACGTTGCTTAAAGTTAAGTAATGATTAGCGACTGTTTAACCATACATTTTGACGTTTAAACATCTCTTAAGTTTAATCGACGTTTATGATTATACCCCAGTATGTATAATGATTAACTACGTTGTTTAAGCAGTAGAAATTATTTTAATAAAACCACATGACAGTTCTTGAACTGGTCTACAACCACGTACTTAACAAAAGGGTTCATTAAGCTTTCGCTTAAATTACAATCTTGATTATTCTCCTGCCTTGTTCCAATTAATTTGGGGTTGGCGAAACTTTAAATAAAAGGTTTTTTTTCCAAAAGTTCAGAAATAATATTAAATCTGCTACAAAGCTACTTTTTCAGGTTGACGCTGCTTTCAAGGCTTTTATTAAATGAATTAACTGAGAAAATCCGATTATTTTGACACTGTAGTCGCTGAATGCCGTCTCATCGAACACCATTTATAAATTGCTTACGTCACACGAATTTTATGATTTTTAGAGCCTCGTCATCCTTGTCATCCTTGTCAGTAGTCAAATTTTGCATTCTTAAATTGACAAGTTATTAAATTAAAAAGCACTTCCGGTACTACTTATATATACAGTTTTTTATTTTATAAAATGAATAAAATTATTTATCATTTATTATTAGTTATTACTATAATTTCTCCTTTTACAAAACTTTAAATCAAATGAAATAATGTATTGTATAAATTAATCATCTTATGTCCATGTACATACTTTGAACCCAAGGAATTTAAACCTTCTAATAATAATAATTGAGTTGAAAGCTGAGCAAGATAAGAAAATCAAGTATCTTAACTAAGCTCACGAGATTGTCGACATATATATGGGACGTGGACTCTGCAATCATTGTACCAATAATCGTTACAGTAAATGGCCTAACAGCGAAAAGCCTTGACCAACATCAGGAGGCTCTCATTGCGCGGCTGGATCAAGGGCTTGATTCAGAAAGCAGTAGTCCTGGGGCCCAAGTCTGCTATTTTTATAAATTCGTCATTCCAAGACGATCCCATTGTAATTTTGCTAAAAGTTCGTAATCTGCTAAATTCATAATGGTCGATCACTGGTCGGTCAATGGTCTCGTAATAGAACTGTCTTATAATGGCATTTTCGTATTGTCATTATTATGAAACCCGTTAGCAGAAATGATTTTCGAAAAAACACTACTAAATTTGAACACTTATTCATGTCAGATTTCATTTACTTATATAAATTTTAACATATTTATTTTTTAAATATTATTTTCGGACTGTCAACATTTTAGTAGATTACCGCCTAAGTCAGTCATTAATTTCTGATTTTGTACGAGATTACCAATAAATGCCATTTCTTCCAATGGAGTGTCAGTGGCTGACCATTGGCAAGTCATAATGACGCCATTATATTAGTAGATTACCAAACTTGTCAAAATCAACAATTATGAAATTAATGATAGACCATTCTAACACTATTGTAATAGCAGACTTGAGGCCCTGGACACGGCACGCATAGTTTTTTTTTTGTTTCTTTTTTTGTTTGGGAAATCATCAAATAACTTCTCCCACTCTGGGTGGAGCAGGAGGGCGTGTCAGACTTTTACTGACTAAAACCCACCCGTGTTCCTTCAGTAGCCCGTATGCCAGGGGCTGTGGTATCTCTTTCGAACAAGCCCGCACCCCTGGCAGGCATCGGCCCTTGCGGGCCCCATCATTTTTTGTGCTGACATCTCTTTGAGACGCGCGTGGAACACAACGCGCCGTCGACTTGGGCTTGGTCCTTACCGGACAGCGAGCTACCCATTACTCGCCGTCCGCAAGCTCATGCCTACGGTGGCCGGTAATCGGCCTGGGATTCCCGACGCCCAGGGCGTCTCCGTATCCTGCGGCGGCTAGGGTTACGAGGGCGCATATGCTGCCTCTCCCTCACGTGCGCCGCCTCGCTCTTCGCGAGCATTACTGCTTCGCTGAAGGAGGTGACGGCTACCCATGCCCTCTCGCTCCGTACCATGGCCTGGACCAGGGCCGGACGCGAGAGATCGCCGCCGCCGATCGCCTCCACGAGGACACGGCGGTGCTCCACCCAAGCCGGGCAGACCGCCACCGTATGCTCCACCGTGTCCTCAGGGCGATCTTCGCAGTGGAAACACCCGGGCGTTTCCTCCCGCCCTATCCGAAACAGGAACTTCCCGAAACAACCGAGTCCGGTGAGGACCTGCGTCAGGCGGAAGGTGAGGACGCCATGCTGCCTCTCGAACCACTCCTCAAAGAGGGGACTTACCGCCGCAATCGTGGCGTGCCCAACGGCACGCATAGTCAGGTTCTTTTTTCTAGAGCACTGACCACTGGAATCTTGGACCCTGCTTCTAATGCCGATGGGCCACTATTTTTTTGTATTTTTAAATGTGTTTGTATAATTTTCATAAAAATATTCAAAAATATTTTTAATAAGTATGTATGAAAATAAGTAAACGAATAATTGAGTTGGTAATGTTTAAAGTTTTTCTTTACATTTGGAATTCAGAGTAGTCCTTTAGATTTATAAATACATGTGATGACATAGAGCTTATGACTCGTCTCAGCCCTTGTCGCACGACATCACATTTTGTTAACCCGTCCCACCCTCTTAAAGCATGACATAACTTATGAATGGCCCCTAATAACTTCTGTAGTGTTGGGATCGTCACTTCTGCTGAACTCGGTGTTTGAGTGGTGCAACACAATCAGTATCGGCTTTTGAGTACAAACAGCACCCTAATTGCGTAACTCACGATTGATCATAATTGGTTTCGTCTTCACAGTTAAACAATATTCATTGCGTTATTTATGTTGTCGAACAGACACATTTTTCGAACATATGAAGCAATGGTTTAACAATCCGTTTCAAAACGATACAGATTATGATGAATCGTGAGTTACGCAATTAGGGTGCAGAATAGAACAGTTCCTACTGCGGTGCAACTTTCACCGCACCATAAAACTATTCCAATAGTATTAACTAGCTTCAACGTTCTGATTGACCGACCACTTTATAAACCAATAACCTTTTTTCAAAAAAATAACAACCGACTTCCAAAAAAACACTACAAAGTGCAAAATAACTTTAATTTCGGAAGTCGGTGACTTTGGATCTGTATTTTAATTATTTGTCACCGCCTTCCGAAATTAAAGTTATTTTGCACTTTGTAGTGTTTTTTTGGAAGTCGGTCGTTATTTTTTGAAAAAAGTTTTTATTTTCACTTCTTAGTTACCTACCCCACACCAATTCGAAATTTCATCATCCTTGGGGTCATTCGCGGTTGATTTGCTGTAATTTTTTGAAGAGTTCCGTTGTCTGTCTCCGAAACGCATCATCAGATCTATATGAAATTTTAATAGGACCATTTCGGAGTAAACCCCTTTCGAACAAAAAAATTTGCAAATCCGTCAATATACGACGAAGTTATGCCCGACATACATTAAAAAAATATATGTAAACATGTCGTATTGATAACCTCCTTCTTTTTGAAGTCGGTTAAAAAGAGCCTGTAATTGGTTTTATTTGAAATTTATGTATGTAGGCAAATGTTTTGAATTATCTATTGGTACATAATATTATGTATTGTTTTTTTTTTTCGTGTCTCTCTATATTATAAATTTCGAAACGGATTTTGATGTGGTTTTCAATACTAGTTTGAGAATGTATTCTAGAAGGTTTACGTCTCTTAAATTAGTATTTAACCTAGAGATCATACAATCTTCATGTTTTGTAGAGCCGTACAACCGTGCCAAGCAGAGTCGGGTCGCTAGTGCCTAGTTGTAACTATTAGCATCTACGCTTTATTAAGTGTTTTGAATAGATAAATTGAATATATTTAAGTATCCCTTTGCGAAGTAATAGCTATTTCGATTTTAGCAAAACTACTTAGGGCTTAGTTTATTTCAGATCGAGGCACCTTTCAAAGGAATAATTAATTAATTTCATTCGTTTTAATAATAGCCTGCAACACAATTATTTAAAATAGTTTTGTTATAAACTAATTATTCGCACTGTAAAATAAATAATAGCCTGCAACACAATTATTTAAAATAGTTTTGTTATAAACTAATTATTCGCACTGTAAAATAAATACGTTTTTATTTAAATTTTATGTTGAAAAAAAAACCATGAAAACAACAATAGGTATGTGGCGGCAGCTACAACATCGTAATCATCCTATAACTTTCCCACTACTGCAACTGGAGCACAGAGAACCTCTCCATGAGAGGGAGTGGGCCACAATCCACTACGCAGGCCCAGTGCGGGTTGGCATCTACAACGCCACATGCGAACTACAAATCAAAGACACAAATCCTACATCGCGCATTTACCACGTGACTCGTACAAACAACATTATTTTTAGATTTAAATGCGAAACTTGAATAAAGATTGATCAGAATTAGTAACTGAATCGATTCCAATAATTTTTACACCATGTAAGACGCGAATTACACAGTAACGGTGTAAGGTGAAGGCGCGGCGCAGGCGCAGCGTACGCAGTACATTTTGTATGAAAACGTTTAAAAGCGGCATCATGCGTACATACAAAATGTACTGCGTACGCTGCGTCTGCGTTGCGCCACCCCGACTCACTGGCGAATCACCGCAGATAGTTCCGACTCACCGAAGACTTGTTGCGCCACTTCTTCTTCCCAGCTAAAGCACTAGGAAGTGGTGAAGGGTGGGCATTTTGGGGGACTGTCTTAAGTAATGACGTTCAAAAAGTGCTGACTCTCAGCCTAGTTCGAATAAATGACTTTGATTTTGATTCTGATTTTGACTATGCGGTACCTGGTTCCGATCCACTGTAACCACAACTGGCCCTAGCAAGCATCATAATGTACTGCCTTAGCCCACTATCGACCTCCGGTCTCCAGAGGTGAGTGATGTGGCGGCATCTACAACGCCACATGCGAACTACAAATCAAAGACATGACGTTACACAAATCATGCATTGCGTAATCAGCGATTAACGCGTGACTTGTAACATACAACATCCCGAAATCAACCGTCGGGCAGTCGCCCTCCAGACAAAACCCGTCTGATTGGAGGATCCTCCCTTTTCCATATGGGAGAACTTTACACCCTGCTCCTCATACCTCTATAGGTACAATAAAAAAATTACGTCAGTAACTATTGGCGCCTAGTGTGTCTGTACTGTAACTTCGTCTGTAACATGGTGAAATGTGGGTGTTCTATTCATAGTACCACCCCTACTTAACCCTTCGAAAGAATAGAGCCAAAGTCAAAGTTAAAAAAGTTTCGCGCGTAATTACTGTCACTATCGATCAACTCAACAATTACGAGTGCAAGATGGAGGCGGAAATATGACAAGCCAAAGCACGAGAACAAGCCAGTTATGGTTACATATTATCAATTTCGGCTTTAGTGTCCTTCTAAAGTATGCTTTGATCTGGCAAAGGTCCTTTTTATGTATGTTTAGGTCCAGAGGCAATAAAATATGTCAAATGACTAATGAAGTACAACAAAAGTCCATCAGGTGTCCAGTTTTAATATTTAATGTATCCGCACATAATTTTCGTGAACTTTATTTACCTAAAACCTAGTAACACGGAACACATTTTAAAGCTTTGCGTTCACTAAGTAAACCTTAACCGTGATGTATAATAGTGGCAGTTAACAGGCCCTTGAGAATACCCGCCGAGTGACGGATAAATTATATTTAGGGCTCCTAGAGTACACACGGGTTTTGTAGGTCAGGAGATTCTTAAATATTCAGTGTACTCGGTATAATAATGTTAATATAAGATGGTTTCTAGAAAACTACCTGAGTTCTAAGTTTCTAGATCATACATGTTTACGCGAAGAAGGAGTAGGTACGTGTACCTTCCAGTTTTGACTGACGATTACGTACGCTTTTTCTTTTTTTTTTTGGTGGAAAATCATCAAATAACTTCTCCCGCTCTGGGTGGAGCGGGAGGGCGTGTCAGACTTTTGCTGACTAAAACCCACCCGTGTTCCTTCAGTTGTCTGTATGCCAGGGGCCATGGTATCTCTTTCGAACAATCTGTACCCATGGCAGACATCGGCCTTTGCGGACCCCACCACTTGATGCTGACATCTCCAAGTACTAAACTTAAGAAATGTCTCTTTAATAATATTTTCTACAATGTAAGTGAGATCTGAAAATAGAAGCTAATTTGAAATAATTATTTATCGTGTCTAGGTTATTAAATTAAATCATAAACACATGATAATAATTGTACAATTTAATTTTAAATTAGGTATTTTAGGTCACATCATATCACTAGTAATATATATGTAAAATTATACCTTAATTTAAGGTTTTAATTTGCATGTAAATTTTCAACATAATTATTTGGCTTGAAGTAAGCAAAATATGTGGAAAATTTCGATTTAAGACCTTCTATTCTAATGTAGTTTAATTATTATATTAGGTCTTTACCTATGAAATTGCCGTTCTGCAGTACTGGCCATTTCAAATCAAAATAATTTTTGTTTGGCTAAGAATTCTAATTTCAAATTAATTTTATTTTAAAAACATGGTTTTTTTTTTCTAAAAGTAGTCATTTCTTTATTGATTAGTGTTACATTTTCATCGCATTTCAATCTTTTTCGTCATCATGGATACGTTAAAAATTCGAGTAATTATGGAATATGAGTACCGTCGTGGCAGCAACGCGGCACAAGCGGCACACAACATCAACGACGTTTACGGAGCTAACACTACAAACCAACGCACCACCTGTTATTGGTTTGCTCGCTTCCGTTCTGGAAATTTCGACCTGAAAAATGAACCTCGCGGTCGTCCGAAGACTTTGGTCGACAATGACGAATTAAAGGTGATTGTGGAAGCTGATGATACACAATCTACGGCTGAATTAGCAGCAGCTTTCGACGTTAGCGTCAAAACAATATTGGTCCATTTGCGTCAAATTGGCAAGGTAAAAAAGCTTGACAAATGGGTGCCCCACGAACTCAATGATCGCCAGCGCGAAGTACGCGTCGAGACGTGCCTTGCACTGCTCAACAGACACACAAATGAAGGAATTTTGAACCGCATTGTTACCTGCGATGAAAAATGGATTCTGTTTGATAACCGTAAGCGCTCAGCAAGTTGGTTGGATCCTGGTTCAGCACCTAAACAATGCCCTAAACGAAAACTTACCCCTAGAAAAGTGATGGTCACTGTTTGGTGGTCTAGCGCCGGTGTGATTCATCACAGCTTCTTACCAAACGGGGTGAGCATTACTGCAGATGTGTACTGTGAAGAACTGAACACAATGATGGAGAAGCTGGCGCATCTCCAACCAGCATTGGTCAATCGCTCGTCTCCGCTGCTCCTGCACGACAACGCGCGACCTCATACTGCACAGCAGACGGTATCCAAGTTACAAGAACTGGGGTTGGAAGCTCTCCGTCATCCGCCCTACTCACCAGACCTTGCGCCTACAGACTACTACTTTTTCCAGAATTTGGATAACTTCTTGGCGGGAAAAAAATTTAATACCCGAGAGGCAGTACAAAATGCCTTTGAAGAATTTGTTGCCTCCCGTCCAGCTGATTTCTTTAAGAAGGGCATCAATAAACTGCCACTGCGATGGCAAAGATGCATTGATTGCATGGGTGATTACTTCGATTAATGCAAATAAAAAATTCGTGAAAAAAATTCGTTTAAATTTTTTCATACAAAACGGCAATTTCATAGGTAAAGACCTATTATAATATAATTTATCTTAAGGTAACAAATTTTACGCAAACCGATAAATTAATAAATAAAGGAAGCCTCGAAGTGAGGGTAAGTAATCTAGCTGCCTCCTAATTCACAACTACTTACACGATAACTTATTTTGCGGTTCGTTTTCGATAGCGTAGAACTAGAACCCTATTCGTTCAACTCGGTGCGTTAACGAAATGTTCACAATCAGTAATAGATTCAGTTGAGTTAGCTGGCTACGACACACATAATGACAGAAAAGGTTACAAAATATTTTTTCGACTAGGTGCCATCCAGAATTTGAGCGTGTTGCCGAGTCGAAAGTAATGGCAAATCAGTCAAACGTAAAAAGCTAGTAAGTAATCTACACGAAAATTGAGCTTCAAGTGGGCTCTCAATAGAGTCTATCTCTGTATCAGGTGAAATGACATCATACTTCAAGCTCACTTCACCTAAATTTTCAGACTAAGATTTTTACAGAATACAACGGCTGATGTCAGTCTTTAAAAATGACATTATGGACCTGATCTACCCCAAAAAAGGACATTATGACAAAAACCAGTTTATTTTGGTTATATGCATTTACTATTGTTAGTATTTATTCTTATATTTTATAGTTACTACCGATCTATCTCTCTCGTATGTTGCAGCTGCCATGTTTTGGCTCTGCATCACCCTAATGTGTCAACCTTGGGGGAACATGCCTCAGGTATTAAGTCTGCCATTTTACAGTAGGTATTGTTTCACTCGTAAAAAAAGTTTAATAAATAAATAAAAGAAAGCCCGGCCCAGGTCGCAGAGATAATGTTGTTAATAAATAATTTAATAGGGTACCGTCAGCGTATTATGTCATACTATGAAAGTTTAGTCCCTAATGTAATTAATTTATACAGTTACTCTGTTCAACTGTTTCTAAGATATAAGTTAATGGATATTAATTAAAAAGTATGGAAGAATATCGTACATTTTAATTAATTATATCTATCACAATTTTTTTGTAAGTTAATTACAACTAAACGAAAATTATAAGTTGCTTCATACCTAGTTTTTTTTTTAATTCAAAAACTTTGTCTATCAGCCGTCACATTAAGATAATTTGTTTTTATATATTATTATTTTTTGCGATTTTAATTTACTGTAACAGTCATGATAAATTACTATGTCAATATCGTAAAAAGAATGAAACTCTCTTATAAATAGAGATGGGCTCGAATATTTAGGTATATATTCCTCAAAGGCCAACTGCAAATAAAGCCCATGTTTGGCCGTTTGGCGACCTGTGTAATCTACCTTTATAGGTAAGTACCTACCTATAAAGGTAAAGGATTACACAGGTGCGTGAAATCGTGATTTCATCCAAAGCCTGCAAATAGCCTTATCCATTAAGCATTTTTATTCTTTATTTAATACTAACACTTATTGACTTTTTCTCTGAAATATTGTAGATGGCCTAAAGATTAACGCTTCGCACCAAACGAACCTACTTACAATAATTCCACTTGTAGATTTCTTACCTTATCTACGACATAACTATTTTACGGATGGAGAAGCACAACTTCGTTGCAAAAATCTGAATAAGATGTACCTATCCGGTCAGAAATTCAGTAAGTATTTAAGTTAGTTAAAATATAGAGGACGGAGGAGAATACAGGCAAGTACCGATGAGGCTTTCAATGCATAATATGTACTTTTTGAGTTTATCTTGGACATTACTGACATCTTTGAAGAGAAACACCGTTGATCAGCGTGGTGATCAATGGTTGTGATTTCTTAGTACCTACGAGAAGAGACCTTTGCAGTGCAGTGGAACTAAATAATAGGCTAAAATGTATACTTACTGTTTCTTATAAGTGTCAGAGTAGAGAAGACTGGGCAGCGCAAGCAATGCGCTTGCGCACCACACGGAGAAAAGCGCCGCGCGCGCCACTCGACGGCTCAATCTATGTTGTAGAGGCTTCACTATCGCCACGTACCTGCACACATTAAAATAATAAGGTAAATAAAGAGTTGAATAAAATTTAAACAGATGGTCTCATTGAAAAACCGTTACATTCATTCAATAAATTGTGCAGACACCTGAATTATGCGGTTCAAATACGATTAACTTCGAGAACCCTATTGTAGTTCTATTAGGTCTTTATCGAAATATTTATACAGAATCGAAGTGTACAAGTGTCCGAAGGCGAATTCATTTTTAGTTATGCCTAGTAAATTTTTGACGTCTGACACTTTTTTATGAAAAAAAAAGGTAAAAAATTCAAGGCACTTATACTAGTTATAAAACGTTGATCGAAATTTCCCTTAGCAATATAGGAAACATTTTCCAGTTGAATACAGATAAGTCGTGAATAAGTAATCGCCTTTCGTAAGTACAAAAGCTTCGTAGGAGAGCAGACATCACGTGGCACTCTTCTATATAAACTTTGGTAGTAGACGAACTTTTTGAACCATTAAGTACAATATTCTTGTTTTTGATCAACTTTTGCAAAAAGCACCAAAAGTTTTCTAGGTCAACGAAATTGGCTAAGAACCAAAAAAGATGGCGTACAAATTAACTTCAATCAGCATTAGAGTTTTATTTTTAAGTTGTAATTAATTGCCAAACGCGTTAAGACAAAGACGTTGGCAACCAGAAACTGTCTACAGTCTACACAATATAAGGTTTATATTAGAATATGTTTGTTTTGTGCTGCGTGCAGTTCTGTAGCTATCTAGCTATGCGTCACCCCTTTCCCACCCCAGGTCATTAATCGACTAAGGGATTACTTAGAGGTTGGGCGTGTTACTATGATGAATGTGGTAATTTTGACACTCCTTGATCACTGTAACGGCCATTAGAAGAGCCTCAGCGAGTGACGTTTTGTAAAAAAACAGCTTTTGCTCGCGGCTTCGCCAATATGGTACTCGGTGGCCTTACCCAGTAACTGGACTGTGGAGGTTAGATAGACAGTCGCTCCATGTAATATATTGATTGGTATTGTATTCAGCTGCTTCCGATTAGAATGGAAGTCGACCCCAGCACAGTTAGAAAAAGGCTAGGCAAATGATGATGATAGATTATGATAAGAATAAGTTCTTTTCAAACTCATCAAGGAAGGTCACTTGAAGAACTTAATAAACGGTCATTTTTCTTCCCGTGTAGGTACAAGTAAAAGAGCCAGATCAGTGTGTCAAAAGATACGACATCGATTATATTGAGACATTCTAATAGATGGACATGGTGTCAGAGACAGATAAGGACGTTTAAAGGAGCAAAACGAAGTGAACAGCGATAAGAATAGGGCTGTTACGTCACAAGAATTGACGTCATAATGCTGCAAATGAAAGCTTGTCCGACAGGCTTTTCGCCTCTACTCATTACTTAGCCAAATAAAGAATTGAATATATCTAAGCAGGGCATCTGATTAGTCTATGACCTTTTTCTTCTTTGATATATAGTGATTATGATCACCAAGGACACAAAAAGAGTGTAAACAATTTAAAGCCATATTACACTACGCGATATTCGATATTCCCTAAATCCGGATGTAGGATCCCTATTAAAAAAACACATCAGCTAAATATCGTGTAGTTGTAATATGTGTTTTACCTGACAGGCAATGCTCAGCGTAAACCGCGGTCATAGAAGCATGAAATCTTGTATAACAGTTCATTAAGAGCGCACCAAACTTCTGGCGCTAATTGAACAGTATATAGCGGCTCTGGCTAGAATTTTGGTGTACGAGTAGTACGAGCGCTAATTAAGGTCTTTCCTTCATATTATTAAAATAAATAATTATACATTTTTAAACTGAACAATGCATACGTTTTAGAAAACATGTAATTTTGTTATTCATTAAACACTGATAACCTTTCGTGAAGTATTTACGCCGCGTAGGTACTGATTTATTTTATTTTTTAGAGATTACTTAGGACTGTTTCTCTGTCGAGGAAACTACAATTTAGGTAATCGTGTTTCGAAAGCATACGATTTATAGAATGAATCTTTAAATATCTTACATATTATTAGCTAAGTTGCGTAACTAAAGGTTAAGATGGTGCAGCAAGGGATCAAACGACCGCAATTATTTCTGTATCGTTTCCTCGGTAAGTTCTTAGATAAAACATTTAAAAAAATCCTCGTCAAATTCATTTTTGCCGATGGTATTCTTGTCTTCATTAGCTTTTTTTCTTATGATGACATTACTTTTATATTTGCTGTTAAGTGCTGTTTGATACGAGGATTGTTATTTACTTCAGCTTCTAAAGTGTTTGGTTGCCGATGGAATCACAGACGCGTGAGAAAACCTATTCGGTTTTGCAGATGTCCATGAAGACGGCGGCGTGAAACTGTTTGGAATCAGTGAGCGGTCACTGCGACCCGATCTGTTTACTAACCTTTTATATCAAAGAGACCTTACTTTTTATGACTAGGTGGATAACACAGAAATATTGTAGTTTATGATTGTATGTAGCTATTTCAATATGTGAAAATTGAAGAAAAGATCTTATCCACGGACCTACCAAAGCTTCCAAACCTATATTTACCTAGTTACAGTTCGGAATCAATTTTATTATGAAGTAAATAAATATTTATTTTTAACTAAATATTCATGATCAATGTTTACCTTCAACATTAACCTTCTATCTATCAATCAATTCAACCCTTGCGTGCAGAAATAAATGGTTAACCTTTCGATATTATTGTTATTTTCGTTCTTCAAATAAATTCTATTAAATATTTAAGACTCAGAGCGTTCATAATACATAAGTTATGAAGAAAGAATACATATTTAGGTACATTGAATCTGATTAAGAATCAATAGGTACCTACACCTAGAATTACGTAAATAAATGTTATAGTACAAGAGCTCGTGAACAATTTGGGTGCCGAATAAAATGCGAAATTTTATGGGTACTGGGCCTCCACTCCGCCTAACGAAGGTACTCCGTATTAACGAGAGGCTCGTGGTTTGTTTGTGAAATAATTATATAAAACAAATATTATTTTAGCCATTACGTAGGTAGGTACGTAATAAATTATTATTTTTTCATTTTAACTTCGTGGTAATTATTATATATTCAGCGATAGCGTGTCCAATAAAGTAGCATATCCAACTGGAATCTAAATAAACGAATACTGCTTATATTCATTTTATTACTGGTATAGTAAATGCAAGTCTTTACTACATTATGTGCCTACAACTGACGCAACACATCGGAGAGCAACGTCGCACGCTATGTGCTGCTACAGAATCGCTCTGTGGCTTTGTATAAATAGTGCATCGACAAGCGCGCAAGATATATCATACAGAATATTTTGTGTTATAAAAGTTATATTCAAATGCGTTACTTCCTGGAACTTACCTACACTAGGATTCCCAGTGTCGTGAGATCAAGGTTCCTTCGTTCCGTTTACATTTATTACTTTATTGCTATGCATGTAAAAGGTAGGTATATCTACGTTACAATTAATTTCTTCATTTCTTCTAATCTACTGGTAATCAATAATAAAAAATATACAGTAAAACTTAAAACAAAAGAATAAAAAGAGAATAACCTAAGTATGTTATAATGTTGTTAATGTATGTTGTGTAATTTTATGGAGTGCGTGTATGTGTGATGGTGCGTGATTGTGTTATGAGTTAAGGTAGTTATGTTGGTGTTGTGGGAGTTTGTTTGAATGTTACACCTGAGGATGTATATAATTCTGTGGAAGTTTATGTAATAGAATAATAAGTATATAAATATAAATATATAGGTAACTGTACCTATCAAAGCGCTCCATGTTTTTTTTTTGTACAATAAGTTTTCAGTCAGTGTCCAGTGTAAGAAACCAATTTGTCCTAATCTTTTATCTATCGGGTAAAGTCAAGGAAATTTTATCAAATTGACTATCAATTTCTATTATCTGTTTACACAAATTACAACTGCCATTCCTGAACTGGTATATGAAATGGCTTTTAGAACAAATTGAAGTAGGTATGTATGCTTTGTCAATTTAATAAACAATGAATTTCTCTGACCAGACTTGTATATTATCCAGGGAGAACTGAAAACTTGCTTATTTCCTAGTCCTCTATTATTATTATTTTGGTTCGTTAACTTCGGAATTATTCGAATGCTTAGAACCCGTTCTAAAGCATTCGAATCATTTCATTTTCATTGCCTTACTTTATTCTCGTTTTTCTGGTTCAGCGCTCAATTGATTCTGATTTACAGGAATTGCAGTCGTTTCGGATTTTGTAATAGGGTTGCACAACGAAATAAAAATAACTAACGACCCACACCTGCTTCTCAGAGTTTTCATGTCTTGACAAAGCATCGAGATTTTTTACACTTAAGTAAATATGACGTAAATATCAATTCCAGAATAATTTTCTAAATTGTGTAATTTAAAAGACTTATAAACTATATAATTGTGGTGAAAACTATAAAGTCGCTTTATTTTAAACTACATATAATTACTGTAAAATAAAGTCGCTTTTGGACGTTGAGTTTGTATTCTTGTCTACATAACTTCTAGCCATATCGCTTTCAATGTAGGCAAAACAATAGTAAGTAATAATTATGACATAGGCAGGGTTAGGTTTCATTAATTAACCAAGCAATAGGCTTATTTTATTGCAGACTGGAGCCTAGCTTATAGGACCCAAACCACCATTAATTAATATTGAAACGAAGGCATTTACATGTAATTGGTTATCTTTTATTAGTTAAGTCGCCTATGGGAATTTTAATTAAGGTCAACAGTGAAATAACAAAACTGAATTTAAACAAATTTTAGAACTCAATAATTGTATCTATTAATAAAGTGTTGACAAATTATAAGATATTGCTCGATAAATTATTCATACGGTTTGAATGATATGAGTAGGAAGAATTTCAGTAAGAGCTCTAATGAAATTCCTTTGTGTATTCAGAGCGTTAATTAAAAAGCTTAATTTTATTAAAATTTTAATGTTTTCTCTGTCGACAAACGACACTATCCTGTATTATTCGTAGAGTTTAATATGAAACGCTCTATGTGTCTGTTTGTTAATTATTTTTTAATTATCGCTAACGGCTGAAATTGTTTTTAAACCAGTCAAAAATTAATGTTGACGGATTTTTGACAAAACTGGTTTTGACTGTGTTATATATTTACGTACAATATTTTTTTATGAAAGTTCAATAAACTGTTGAGTATTAAATATATTAAATGTGTACCACTGAAGTCATAAACAATTTCGTATTCATCGTTTATTGTCGTCAACACAGGGCTTCACAGGAAGAAATCAATCAAGCCTATCAAACGGCCGAGGTCAACACAGTTCATCATTTGCTTAGGTTTAGCGGCGAATCACTCGTAGTGGGTCACGAACTCACGACCTAACAATGTTTTTGTTATCCTACTGTTTTGTTAAGTAAAAACAGAGAAAAAAGAGAAAATTTGTTTATTGTGCACAAACAAAACGCATAGTATAAAAATAGACATAAAAAAACACACATAAAAAATAGCGAAAGCTCCGTTTTCAACACAGAATATTTTATATACCACAAACGTTTAAAAAGTTTGACAATTATGTTCATTGCTTGTTGATGTCAGAGCTAGTGACCAAAGACAATACAAAACATGGGATTTCCCGTGTTTTGTAATAATAGCAGATCCTTTCCGTGGTTTATTCGTTAATTGAAATAATATTTTCAGTCAGTACCCACCTCATATGTGGACAAAGTTGCGTAAGCCAAAATTATCTATACCCATATATAATCAGCCTAAAATGTTTCGACTGCTTGAACACAGGCTCTCTCTCTGTGAGAGGGAGTGGGCCATAATCGACCACGAGAACCCAGTGCGGGTTGGTACGTAGACGTCATAATTATGTCGTCGAATTTTTGGTTCTCGGACATGCCGGTTTCCTCAAGATGCTTTTTATCTTTACCGTTTTGAGACCAGTGGTGATGAAATAGTTTACACAAAGTAAATATATTGTATCTAATTCCATATTATGAGTGGAATAGATGGTATTACCTACTTTGAAAAAATCTTACCATTTCAAGCTATGCGATAAAAATGATCCTACAGAGAGCATTCCTTTTAAAGCCAAATAAATCGACTTTCTAGATACCTGGAACCACTTCGAAAGACGGCAAAAAGAGACGGTCAATAACGTCCATTTCGTTACGTAGAAAGATTGGAGATATCTTCAATCTTTTTCGATTTAAACAGTTTAAAGGGAAATCCAATATAACTTGACTTCTACTTTAATCCATCACAGCAAAAGAATAATAAGTTTTCAGAATCTTTGGCAGGTCGACGATCCGATTGTGCCGAGATATATACTGTTTTTCTGCGTCTATATAATACCGTTATCAACTTTTCTGAGTCTGCATTTCTTAGAGGGTTTATTATGATTGCCCAGGACGCGGCTCGTGGAAAGTTCAGATGGGCGATTGTGTAACACACTAACAGTGGGAATGGATTTCGTTTTGACAGCTGAACAACATTCATTGCGTTATTACGTTGCTGAGCACACAAACTTTTCGATTATATGAAGCAGTGGATTAGCAATATCTTTCAAAATGCACCAGCTACAAGAAAGTAAAGGCTATGAAGTACAGAGGCTAGTAAAATAGGTATATATTTGAATATTTTGATTATTACGAATCTAAAGCATTAAAATTTCTGGAAATCTACTCTGTTCATAATCTTAGACGATAAATTGTACTTTTCTTAAATTATTTAAACGTAGCTACTTACCACATTTTTCAAAGTGAACTTACTGGTCCCTAATTGTAAAAATCTTAAAATTCATAAAATATACAACAGAGATATTTTTTAAACGTAGAAACACCGTTAAGTGACATGCAAGTACCGCTGCTCTTAGCAATAGATATATCAAGTTCTAAAGTGTTTAAGTTTAAAATGTTTTATTTTAAATTGTTTTACTTCTACAAGACAATATTTCTGCAGAAAGATAGAAAAAGTTCTAAAAAAAAAAATTCAACAAACATTTTCAGTGGACCTTAGTGGAATATTAATAATTTTAGTTACAAGGCTAGGGCTTATGCCACAGAGCACGGAGTCGCCTCTCCTTATCCCAATTGATTTGAAGCCGGCGCAACATTTCTTTTTCTTCCACACTTCTCCAAGTCGTCATCACGGTAATCAACCCGTTTCTAACCCTATCATCATTCCCAAAGTCCCTCCATCGTTTCTTTGGTCTCTCCTTACCATTATTTCCATCTCAATCCATACTCAAAACTTTCTTCACGACATTTTCGTCATTCCTCCGTAGCACATACCATGACATACCATACCATTTATAAGTAGGTTGGTACTGCCGTCTCCAGACGCTACCGGTGCGGTGATTCCATAGTCTGCGGCTTATACAGATCATCGACCCGAAACTATCGACTAATGGAATGTCTTAAATTTACTAATAAAAGAGCAATACTCTTGAAGAAAAAAAAAACTTTGATAGACACAAATCAATCAAAGTTTTTTTTTAATGGTTGTAAATCATCAAAAACTTCTCCCGCTCTGGGTGTAGCAGGAGGGCGTGTCAGACTTTTACTGACTGAAACCCACCCATGTTACTTCAGTCGCCTTACTCGCCATCAAGCAAGCCAAGCGCAAGCCCGCGCCTACGGAGGCTGGGAATCAGCCTGGGATTCCCAACGCCCAGGGCGTCTCCTATGGAGGCTAGGGCTAGGGCGCATTTACTGCCTAATCCTCACGTACGCCGCCTCCCTCTTTGCGAGCATTACTGCTTCGCAGAAGGAGGTGACGGCTACCCATGCACTCTGACTCCATACCATGGCCTGGACCAGGGCCGGACGCAAGAGATCGCCACCGCCGATCTCCTCCACAAAGACACGGCGGGGCTCCGCTCAAACTGGGAAGACCCACACCGTATGCTCCACCGTATCCTCAGGGCGATCGAGGCAGTAGAAATACCCGGGATAAAGATAACGTTTAAACTGTAATTGTATCAAATCTAGATTTTCAGCTAGGGATGTCTGTATTTTACGCAGGCTACTTACTGTTCAGAAAATAAACAAAATTGTCCACTATACACTTTTCAATCTGTTCCCTTCAAAATAACCATAAGTCTGGATCTGTTACAATGATTGATTGATTTATCAATATATTGTTTACGAAATTTTCAGACTTCACTTTATAATAATATCAATCATTCCATAAGACGTTTATATAACTACACCAAAAGCCCATACAACCACAATCTATTCAATAATAAATTGCTTGTATCTTATAGCTATGTGAGCATCAATAGGGACATATATTATGGACTTCGAAATGGGGAGACATAACATTTAAATCGGTTTCCGAATCCCTCTTTTACACGATTTTTACATGACTCGAATTTACAAGTCATTAGTATTGCAGATGGATGTTTCTATTAGATGAATGTAACTTCACATTGCTTTTGAGGCACAAATCTTTGGAATTAGCGTTTCCATTTGTTTCTAATGCCTCACGATTTATACAATGTACCTATACTTATTATGGGCACGCCACGATTGCGGCGGTAAGTCCCCTCTTTGAGGAGTGGTTTGAGAGGCGGCATGGCGTCCTCACCTTCCGCCTGACGCAGGTCCTCACCGGACACGGTTGTTTCGGGAGGTTCCTGTTTCGGATAGGGCGGGAGGAAACGCCCGGGTGTTTCCACTGCGAAGATCGCCCTGAGGACACGGTGGAGCACACGGTGGCGGTCTGCCCTGCTTGGGCGGAGCACCGCCGTGTCCTCGTGGAGGCGATCGGCGGCGGCGATCTCTCGCGTCCGGCCCTGGTCCAGGCCATGGTACGGAGCGAGAGGGCATGGGGAGCCGTCACCTCCTTCAGCGAAGCAGTGATGCTCGCGAAGAGGGAGGCGGCGCACGTGAGGGAGAGGCAGCATTTGCGCCCTCGCGACCCCAGCCGCCGCAGGATACGGAGACGCCATGGGCGTCGGGAATCCCAGGCCGATTTCCGGCCACCGTAGGCATGGGCTTGCGGACGGCGAGTAATGGGTAGCTCGCTGTCCGGTAAGGACCAAGCCCAAGTCGACGGCGCGTTGTGTTCCACGCGCGCCTCAAAGAGATGTCAGCACAAAAAGTGATGGGACCCGCAAGGGTCGATGCCTGCCAGGGGTGCGGGTTTGTTCGAAAGAGACACCACAGCCCCTGGCTTAAGGGCCACTGAAGGAACACGGGTGGGTTTTAGTCAGTAAAAGTCTGACACGCCCTCCTGCTCCACCCAGAGCGGGAGAAGTTATTTGATGATTTCCCACCCAAAAAAAAAAAAAAAAAAAACTATACTTATTAGCACTACTTACCTGACTCGCTTTGCTGATCCGCTTACTAAACGCAATGTAAATTCGAATGATTTTTGCGAAAACAAAATGATCGTTTATCTGTTTTTAGAGCAACAAGAACAATAAATAAATCACATCACCCATAGATATGAATCACAACAGCCAAATAAATCAATAAACAGCAAAACGAGTGAGTCTATTTCAAAACATATCGTTCGAATTTACGTTACGTATAATTACTCAAGCTTAAGAATGGATATTAAAAACGACGTACAGGACACTGTCAACTCGTTAGAGGCAAAAATAACTTCGAATATTCTACAAGTGAACGATAAAATCGACGAAAAATTTTCCTCTATACAATTCAACATAGAAGAACTTAAAGAAACCGCCTCATTACAGAACAAAAGACTATGCCTGCTCGAAAAACAAGCAAGGGTAAGGAACCTCATATTTTTTGGAATAACAGAAGGAGAAAAATCATATGAAGAGCTAGAAACCAAAATTATCACGCTACTGGCAAGTACTTTGGAAATAGAATGTAACAAAAATGAAATAGAATTTACTAGAAGGATGGGAAAGAAAGGGGAAGGAAAAATACGGCCAATAATCGTCACGTTTACGACGTTCGGCAAGAAACTTTGTATTCTTAAAAACAAAAAAACTACTTAAGGACTCTGGCATGTATATTAAAGAAGATTTTCCACCCGAGATTCTAGAAACTCGAAAGAAATTACAAGAACAAGTAAATAAAGAAAGAAGCGAGGGAAAAATAGCCTTCATCAAGTACGACAAAATAATTATCAAGGGAAACACCACCAATTCCCCACCTAAAATACCTAAGAACATTCTAAGTTCAAAGAAACGAGAGCTGGATATCTCACCACCTACCCAAATAGCAGAAAATTCACATAAACCGGGTAAAAAACATTCACCCAAATATCAGGCTGCCAAGAAAAACAAAACGCAAAATGAAAATCAAAGATCGATTTTGAAATTCGTTCAGAAACAAAGCGATCAACAGAAAATAAGATCAATTTCTACTACTTCGATTGACGAGAGCGACGCCGAATAGCAACTAATAAAGCCTCCCTTCACAACGGCCCAAAAATCAAAAAAGTTATGTAATCAAAAAGAACACTTACCTACCCCAATACGGTTGGTCACCGCGGGGTCAGTAGACCAAAACCCTCCAAAAAACGAAAATAAAATCTACATTGCTTCTTTCAACGTCAGATCCTTGGCAAATGAAACCAGAATAGCTGAGCTAGAATATGCACTATCAACGATAAAATGGGACATTCTAGGCATTTGTGAAAGCCGCAAACAAGGGTACATCGTGGAAGACAGGAACGAGTACCGACTCTACTTAATGGGTGAAAGCAAGGGAAGAAATGGAGTAGGATTCAATGTAAAAAATCAAAAACACATAGAAGTACAGGATTTTATAGGCTTATCAGAAAGAGTAGCACTGATTCATGTAAAAATTCACGAAAAATCTTTTACCATAATCCAAACATACGCACCCACATCTACTTCTGAAGAAAATGAAATCGATAACTTTTACGAAACTTTAAGAAAAGCAATTGAGAAAAGCACAGCCAATATAATACTCCTGGGCGACTTAAATGCCAAAATTGGATCACCAAAAGAGGGAGAAAGTCGTGCCATGGGGAAATATAGTTACGGAAAAAGAAACAAAAGAGGTGAAAGGTTCATACACTTTTGTCTTCAACACAACCTTAAAATAGCAAACACAATGTTTAATAAATCACCTAAGTTAAGATGGACGTGGATGTCACCTAACGGCACGGTGAAGAATGAAATAGATTACATCGCAACGAATAAACCACAATTTATCGAAGATTTCAGCGTTCTTAGTAACTTTAAACACCCAAGCGATCACCGTATCATCAGAATAAAATTAAACACAGCCAGCAACAAGAAAAAACGCTCCAACTTCCAAACTAAACCCAACAAAAATATTAATTTCAAGAAATACACAGAAGAACTAGCCAAGTACGAAGAACACGAAACGAAATCTGTTCAAGAGTATTACGACAACATCGAGAGAAGTATACTGAAAAGCTCCACTTGCGCTATCCTACCCCAGGAAAGAACACGCAAACAAACAATTATAAACGACGAAATCATTAAACTTAAATGTGAAAAACATAGCCTGAGAAATAAGGAAAATAAAACCAACCAAGAAAAAAAACATCTAAGCAAACTCTACAGAGTGATACATAGAAAGATAAAAAATAACACCAAAAAATATAGACAAGAAGTCCTACAGAACTACCTGGAAAAAACTGGCGCTGTCAAAAAAGCATATAAATATCTAACGAAAACCAAAACACTTATGAATCAGCTACAGGACAAATCTGGCCACCTTATAACAAACAGAAAAGATCTAATAAAAGTAGCTACAAATTTCTACAAAAATCTATATAAAAAAGGCAGCGATCCCACAGAAGAAGCACAAACTAATCCTGTAAATACAGACAACGTACCAGCATTCTGTACGTGGGAAACTGAACACTCAATCGACAGACTCAAGTGTGAAAAAAGTCCAGGCCCAGATGGCATAACAAATGAAATGATAATACTTGGAAGAAATAATCTAACTAAACCACTAACATCACTTTTCAATTTAATACTAGATCAAAAGAAAATACCCAGACAATGGACATGCTCAAACATCGTACTTTTGTTTAAAAAAGGAGACCCGAAACAAATATCAAACTACAGACCCATTAGTCTCATGTCAAATCTCTACAAAATATTCTCGGCAACTCTACTAAGAAGATTGAAAAAACCAATGGATGAAAATCAACCAGTAGAGCAAGCAGGATTTGTGAGTGGTTTCTCTACCATAGACCACATACACTCCCTGAAAATGGTTTTGGAAAAATACAACGAGTACGACAAAGCTCTATACCTGTGCTTCATCGACTACAGCAAAGCGTTCGACTCAATTTCTCACAGCTCTATATGGCAAGCTCTATCAATGCAAGGAATCAACAAAGAGTACATTGATCTAATAAAGGTAATTTACAAAAATAGTAACTCTAGGGTTATGCTCGAAAAACCAGGAAATAGTTTTAAAATCGAAAGAGGAGTAAAACAAGGTGACCCACTCTCCCCTAAACTATTCATAGCGGTGTTAGAGCAAATATTCAGAGCGATGAACTGGGAAAACAAGGGCCTAAACCTACACGGAAAATACTTGTCTCACTTAAGATTCGCTGACGATATCGTGCTGATGTCAGAAGACCCATATGAAATGCAGTCTATGTTAGAGTCGCTATTTGAAGAGAGCAAAAAAGTGGGCTTAGAAGTTAACCAAACCAAAACAAAACTTATGACAAACAGACACAAAGAACCAATAATAATTTCATCTACCAACCTAGAATACGTTGAAGAGTACATCTACCTAGGACACCTAATTACTTTTAAGAACTGCACAGAAAAGGAAATAGAAAGAAGAATCAAATCTACCTGGAATAAATATTGGACTCTAAAAGAAATATTCAAGAGCAAGATGCCAACCAAAATAAAAACAAAAACCATGGAAACATGCCTACTTCCCACACTCACTTATGCCTGTCAAACATGGCCCCTGACGAGACGAAACATAGAAAAAATCAAAGTGTGCCAAAGAGGAATAGAAAGGAGCTACATGAACCACAGACTTAAAGACAAAGTAAAAAACACTACAATTAGAAGTAAAACCAAGGCAAAGGACGTGGCCATAAAGGTACTGGGATTGAAATGGAAATGGGCTGGACATTTCCAAAGAGTGCCAGATGAAAGATGGACGAAAATCACCACCAACTGGTACCCACTGAACAAAAAGCGCAGACAAGGTCGACCACAAATGAGATGGAGTGACGATATTACAAAAATAGTAGGTAAAATCTAGAGTAGAGTAGCTCGAGACAGAATAGCATGGAAACGAATGGAGGAGGCTTTCACCGCTATTGCTAGCGGTCCTTGTACATAATATTTACAATAATGGAACAATAAACATACAACAAAAACATATTATTACTAACATTAAACGAGTCTTTGTAACAATAATCATTAGTTAAGTCAAAAAAAAAAAATTGTAGAAGGAAAATAAAGCTATTTTATTTTATTATTTTATTATAATTACTCACTACACATGTGTGTACCTACACCTACTGCAATAAATAAAATTATGTATTAAAGGTGTCATTTTAATTTCGGAGAATTATAAACGAGAATTCTCATCGAAGTATTCTATTTTTTTTTTTAAATAGAACGTTTCTTTGGTTTATACGGAAAAACACGGTTACTAACCGTCGAAAAAACCGAGGAGGTTAATATTTGTAAAAGATTCACCAACTTTTATAACGTACTTCACTGGTGGAACGTTATTTTTCTTTATACTCCGCCTACCCTTTCAAAGATTCTTCGTTCGTGACAGAGCGGTCCTGTTCACTTTTATTTGTATCCAATCGCAGGTGTAGTCGTTGCTGGCTTCACGATCTTTCTCCGTTTAGTTTTATTAGATGACAGGTTGGCATGAGCCAAACTCAAATTTATTTACGTTACGTCTGTTTTTGGGTTACAGAAATTCATGTGTGTACCAAATGTCAACTTAATCAGTCCAGTAGATCCGGAACAAATTGGCTGTGACAGACAGACACACTCCACAATCGGGATCCTATAAGCATTTCGATTTACAGTAAGACTTTCGAAACCCTAAAAATAAAATTATAAAACCTGATTTTTGTTAACTAGCAAAAACGTGCTTGATCCCTAGACAAATTTGATGTGTGTATATTTTACTGTATTTTATTGTACTGACTAAAACCCGCTGCTTCATCGGAGTGGAGGTGAAGACAACCCTTATTTAATTTGCTACGAATTTCACACATCGTAAACCTATGGAACGCTGAACCATAAAACGTTATTATATAGCAATTCAGTTCCATTTTATAGCAAATTATCCTCATAGATGCAGTTTCATAATGTACAATTTATTGTTAAAACTGCTTAAAAAGGTAGAGTAATATTACTGAAAGCGGTACGCCCGCCATATGGTTTATTTAATTCACAAAACAACACTGGGTCCAACGTTGTAATATTGTTTAGTGTATGTAAATAACTTGATATAGACTAAATAATTTTAAATTAGGTACCTAGTTTTGCATAAGGTTTCTTAAATTATCTCTTAAGGAGACGGGCTATATTATTGTTATTTACAAAATATAACATGACACCTGTAAACCTCGAAGAGTTAGGCAGGGATGTGCCTCAAGTTCTTCCACATTTCTCAAGTTATTTATAAGTTCCATATATTAGGGGGCGAGCCTATTGCCATCAAATCCACAAATCCAATCTCCGGGCTCCTGCGACTGAGAAATCCTTGAGTAACAAATCCAATGATCGAGGATATCATGCTCAGCCGTACTTAGTTTGCGACCACTATACCAACGAGACAATGGCACTATTTACACCTATTCGTACTAGAAACACCTTCCGGGAATTCGCCAGGACCGAAGTTCCTTGCGCTTTTTTTTTCAACTTCGAATGTAACATTGTTAACTCTTTCATTAAATTACTCACAATTAATTATTAAGTATAACCTCATTATTGGCTGATGCCACAAATGCACCCTTGAAAACCATGAAAACGATACCCATGATGACAAATTGGAAATTATTTGCAGATGCCATCTTAGATTTTGATTTTGACCTCACTATCGACTTCAGCACCCTCAAAAACTATAAAAACGACACCCATGATAAAAAATTGAAAGTTTTCACATCCACCATATTGGATTTTCATTTAGACTTACTATCGGCTTCAGCACCCTCAAAAACCATAAAAACTATGTCATTCCGCCTTTGTTTTGTTCTATTATAGGTAATAAAAAGTGGCATAGGTAACGCTTTTTCGTTACGTAAACCTTTTTTTCTCTACGTGACAATTACTACAAATTTACTTCCACCGCATGCTGCGTTAAAGAACTTCGTTTCAAAAAATTCTGCCGAGCCTTCTCCTAATGTTGGGCTCTGCTTCCAGTCTTACTTACTGCAGACTGATTCTAGTATTTTAGATGAAGTGACTGTCTATCTGGCCTCCATAACCCAGTTATTGAGTAACACGATAGTCCTTGCTAAAACTTTTGGGCTTCTATCAAAACAATTTGGTGTAAGTAGAGCTAAATTAAGATAACTCCTACCTACACGTGGCACTCATTTATGTGCCTTAGAATGACAGCGCCAGAACATTTTAGTTTCCCACACGTGTTCGTGTATAAACTTTTATATACTTTATTGTCTGGTAGCTTTAGCTAAACTTTAGCAATCTAGAACTAAGTTCCATAGAGATTGAATGAGTCTCGTTTTCTTTACTGTGACACATAAAATGTCTGTAGAAATGTCTCAATCAATGGATAGCTTCAAAATATTGTGATGAATGAGAAAATTAATATAGGCAAGTACAATTACGGTTTCTTAGAAAAGCGGTTTCAACGTATTGTAATGGTTGTCATGAAAATCTGTCATTTTCAAAAGTTTATTTTTCTTTCCTTTTCTGCAATATGCAGGTCATTAACGAAGCGCGCGCGTGCGTTGGTTGTTGTCGTTACCTTGGCGCATCCTTCTTAATGTGTCGATAACCACTCTAGATTTTACAGCCATTATTGTGTGACCGTTCACCGCTGTCTTAGGAAACCTAAGCTTTAGTGCAAAATAACTAAAGTCCGATCGATTTTTTTATTTTTTTGTAGTCGAAAACTTGTTTTGCCTATCGATAAACAAAGTTTTATTTAACAAAAAAAAAAAAACAATTTTGGCTCGTACAGGGTCAATCGTTAAACCAAATCATACGTTGATTTACGTCAAAATCATGACGAATATTAATAAATGATCTGATTCACAAATACGATTTTATCTGCATTAAAAATAACAGTATTGATTTGTCAGAACCAAATTGTCTTTGGCCACAGCTGAAAATGTTTTTTCCGAAAACGTAATTCGAGCCGACTCTAAAATAACACAAGTTTTGAAGTAAAGTACCTATACTAGAACTAAAACAATGAACCATCTTCACATTATAATTTACAGTTATTAAGAAAAATAAAGGTATTATTGGGATGAAATTATAGTAATTATCATATCCGTTACTAGTTAATCAGACGAAAGGAAAATTACCACAAGGATCAATTGGGACATGGAACTTTATATGAATCCTGAAGTTTGAATTAATTAATGCTTTCACTTCTGCGGTCGTAACCTTACACCATATCTATTAAAATATCGGTAAAGTTATCGACAGATTAATGTATATGTCGCAGATGGATTGTCGAATCCGCTGTTTTACATAACCGCTAGCCGTTTTACAAAACAGCTCCACGTTGTCGATTGCTTAACAAAACGGCAACCCACGTTTAAAGGTTATGTAAAATGGCTTATTTGTAGTCACAATAAGCGTTTTGTGTAACTTCTAAAGCCGAATCGGTCACAGTAACTATGCAAGGACACCCTAACCAATTGGTTTTCGTTAGGTTAGAACTGTGGCCAACAGCGCGTGAGACGCGCGAGCGCAGTGATCGGTGCCACAGTAGCGGCCAGCGAACGAAACAATTTCCAATTTGGTGGCAGTTACTTGGCTATTGTCCTTTGTTCCAAACATGAGTTAGGATCATTTTCACTCATATTACTCGTTTTATTTATTTCTGTTTCGTACGCCACTATTGTTGTTATGACACACAGAGCCACGAGCGTCAAAATTTAGAACGAACATCTACAATATGACGTTTCATTTCACCCTGCTCTACATAAAGTCTAATCGTTGATCCACTGCATTGATACATGCTAATAAACGTTTATGTAATGCTCCGTGTTTGAAGTTCAGCAATTATGTAAAACTGCTAAACGTCGTTCAGTTATTTTACACAACGGTGCTGTTATGTATAACAACTAGTTTTTTGTAGGACAGCGGATTCGACAATCCACCTGCGACAATACATACAACACACACAACATAACAACAACAGAACTACTATCCTACAGTTTTGAACATAAATAATTTGCGCAAGATACTAAAGCGATTTTCTCCTAACGTATTGATAGATATTTTATTGTGTTCAGAATAATAATATCAAATCACACTTTTATGAAAAAGGTCTTTTTTCAAGTTGGAATTTAATTTTCACGAGAAAAACACTTCAGATTTTGCGTAACTGTGCATTACCTAAAGAGTTAGCTACATATTGATGAATAACTATAGAATTATATTAGTACCTATTTAACGAATGAATGCGTTACAAATATACCTAATAGGTACAAATTTGATCATTTCAATGCGATTCACATGGAATCACTGCACGTCAGATTATATTGTCTACAACAAGTAATTTAGGTTAATTATTACTCAATTAACCATTATTTTATAGCGGAAGTCATGAATTATACTCGTGAATAGTGGTTTTCAGTGTAGTATGGCTGGATACCCTAAGCGAAAAACCTTTAAATATTTTTTTTTAACTATTTTGATTACCAGTTTAGTAATTGCGAGTTTTCATCAACGTCAAGTTAAGCAACGGCTGGTCAGGTAGAGCCTGACGTACAAGCAGATCCCAGCAGCCACACCCGTTTCGTCATTCATTTCTACGTAAGCAACTTGATACCTTCGTTATTTTTTACTGCTAGGCAACCAGTAAAAGTTGATCACCGCCTAGTGGTTGCTGAAAGGTTTTCCGCGGTAAGAATACTGCTTTATGTTTTCGCGATAGGTAAGTACATTTTGTACTCGTCTAGAATTAGTATACAGAGTGGAAGAGACATCGCGCAAACTGAAACCATGAATCAAGCACATGATTAGATAAGAGTAACTGTGGAGTTTCTTGCCGACTCTTCTCCATAGGAAACAACAATTTGAACAACAGTTATCATAAAAAACACCCGTTTCATAGAAAAATTTAATACCTAGGCGGTCAAAATGTATGAAACAGCAATTTTTTAATATGAAAACTTCTTTAGGCGCGTTGGGCATTTTATAAGATGGAAAAAACAACTGAACTAGGGACACTGTAACCGTCAACACGAACGTGCGAACGAACAACGTTGAACGTAATTTTAACGTTGAACCTGACAATTCAAAAAATATACACGTAATTGTTCAAGTTTTCTGCCGGCACTCCCGGAGTGCCTCTGTTTTTTTTTAATTATTATTTGACGAACAATTTAAACACAGGAGGATTCAGAATCATGTACTGAATTTATGGTTTCTTTTCGCCCCTATGTCCCGTGTGTTCTAGAATAAGAATTAGGTCAAATATCTTAGCAACGAATTTCTAAGGAACGCAATGTCGCTGACGTCACCCACAAGCCCACAATAGCCCACAGAGCAGCCAAGCATAAGTGGCACTGGGCTGGACATGTTTGCCGCTTGTCTGTCGCACGCTTACCCCAAAGGTACCAAGACGCTTTCTTGGAAAGCGTACAATGGCACCGTACGAAAATTTCAGATTAAATGGCGGGAAAACAGACATCTTAATAGAGACAAGATTGAAAGGAGTGGAAAAAATCTTCAACAAAAACGACTGTCTTCTGGATTTTCACTAAAAGATTTTCTTTTTAGTTGTTCCCAACACAAATTCTTGATCACTTACGATGTTAAGGTGACTACATTATCAACACTGGTTAAAGCCTATTAATGAAGCTAACTCAAAAACGAATCAAGGTAAGTTCGTAAAATTTATATGGGATCCTAAAATGAGAATTACATTTGATTACTTAGCCCAGTTATCACTGAGAAATAGGTACGAAAAATCAGCCGATAATGTTGCCACTGCTGGGACACAGACCTCCTCCCTGTGAGAGAGAGGGGCCATAATCCACCACGTGGGCCGAGTATGAGTTGGCAGATGACACACGTCTTCGAATTTTCGGTTCCAGGACATGCCGGTTCCCTCACGATGTTTTCCCTGACCATTTTGAGAGCGTGTGTGCGTGTGAGCGTGCGTGTTGAAATAATTTACACAAAGTAAAGTGCGTGCTTGGGTTCGAACCCACGACTTAAAACTTGTAAGTCGCGACCGTAACCACTGGGCCACTGCTCTTACCGTAAATCGAATCAGAGATCGAGAGAAGTAGGTAAAAGTAAAAAAAGTGCTCGAATTCATTACGATTTTTTTTAAGTCGGTTAAAAAGAAAAGAAGGCCTTACAATGCTACAACACGGACCCAAAAAGATTAACAAAATCGAAGTCTACCTTACGTTTTATCACAAAGCCATTAATTGGAAACAAACAAGGAATAAAAAATAATAAAATCCAGAGCTTTTGTTCGAGCACACCTGTCAAGCTGTCAATATTAACGTAGGGAGATGACTTAACTGCCAGTCCATGCATGTCGTTAGTCTCTGCACGTGTACGTGACAAACACACAACCCTACCATCTATATAAACATACTAATAATAAAACTGAAGAGTTTATCTGTTTGAACACGCTAATCTCTGAAACTACGAGACGAGTTATTAACCGACTTCAAAAAGAAGGAGGTTATCAATTCGACATGTTTTTTTTTGTATATATGTTCGGGCATAACTCCGTCGTATATAGACGGATTTGCAAAATTCTTCTTTTTGTTCGAAAGGGGTTTACTCCGAAATGGTCCCATTGAAATTTCATATAGATCTGATGATGCGTTTCGGAGACAGACAACGGAACTCTTCAAAAAATTACAGAAAATCAACCGCGAATGTTGCTATCGCATAAATATGCATTGTTTTGACGCCAAGGATGATGTTATTTCGAATTGGTGTGGGGTAGGTAATTAAAACGCGAAAAATAAAAACTTTTTTCAAAAAAATAACAACCGATTTCCAAAAAAAAAAACACTACAAAGTGCAAAATAACTTTAATTTCGGAAGGCGGTGACAAATAATTAAAATACACATCCAAAGTCACCGGCTTCCGAAATTAAAGTTATTTTGCACTTTGTAGTGTTTTTTGGAAGTCGGTTGTATTTTTTTTTTATTTTTTTTGCATATGGTAGCCGAATTTTCAAGAAAAGCAACTTTAAGGATACTTTACATTACGCTAACAACTTTAGGAGCCAAGAGACAATAAAAAAGTTTGACAGAACGCTAAATGAAAAAGAGCAGCTTATAAATTCCGATCCCGGAAAAAGCAACTCCATTTTCGTTGTTTAGATTTCAAGAATCTACGATGACAGCCGAGACCAACGGCTTAGTCTGGGTTTTTTTTTTGGGTGAGATATCGTCAAATAACTTCTCCCGCTCTGGTTGGAGCAGGAGGGCGTGTCAGATTTTTACTGACTAAAACCCACCCGTGTTCCCTCAGTAGCCTGTGTGCCAGGGGCCACGGTATCTCTTTCTAACAACCCGCACCCCTACAGGGCTTAGTTTGGGTTAGATCACGAAAGATAACTTGGTTAATGAGAAGTCTATTATTTTCAAAGATCATCTAAAGTAGAACCCGCCTTCACCATCATATTAATAAACTAGCTTTTGCCAGCGGCTTCACCCGCGTGGAACTTTCGTCCCCTATTTAACTACCATAGGGTTTTAATTTCCTTATTAAGAAAAATCCTTCCTTATTCCTTATCTACATTACTAAGGGATCCTCTGTGCAAAATTTCAACTTTCTAGGTCCAGGGGTTTGGGCTGGGCGTTGATGAGTCAGTCAGAACTTTTCTTTTTATTTATATAGATTAATAGCATCAGCTTCGAAATTAAGCTTTATATAAGTACTAGCTGTTGCCCGTGATTCTGTCCGTGATTCAGGATGAACAGCCTATGTCATAAATCCGTTAAGTAGGTAAATTATAAGTTAAGATTTTTACACAGAGTCACTTCCTATCTGATCTCCACTAGCTAGATATCAGTCAACATGATAGCCCTTGGTTTAGACTTATAGTCAAAATAACTACATTTCGTTTTAACACAACACATTTTAGATTTATTGCAAAGACACAAACCGTCCTAGCATTATTGCTTCTGAAAACAGGAAAGTTCTCAAACAAAAAGTAATTCAAGGCTTGTCCGTCTTGTGTACATAGGACTTTTGAATACCTACTCGATCGATCTGGCCTTATTGCTCAAACATTCGGTGAAAACTTATTTTCAAGGAACTTGGGAGACGTCAATATGTAGATCCGAGGCTTGTTTAGGCCAATACCAATATAATCACAATCACAAGGACATTTTTATGACGGACAAATTACATAATATAACGCCTGTATTGCCTGAGGGGTTAAATAAATTTGAAAGTGACATAAGTTTGATAATAATTATTCCCACCTACACCGTTCACAAAAATATACCTACCTGCCGTGATTATCCATCCTTGGCTTTTGACATGTAATTAAAATCTCGTTTAATAAGGCGAGCAAGTAAAGTAATTTACGACCCACGTTATCGGGTTTCAATTGTCCTGAAATAGAATGATTAATTAAACTAACTTTGGGTGGAGCAGGAGGGCTTGTCAGACTTTTACTGACTAAAACCCACCCATGTTTCCTCAGTTTCCCGGGTGCCAGTGGCGGCGGTATCTCTTTCAAACAACCCGCACCCCTACCAGTTGGTGCTGACATCTCTTTGAGGCGCGCGTGGAACACAACGCGTCGTCGATCCGGGCCTGTTCCTTACCGGACAGCGAGCTACCCATTACTCGCCGTCCGCACGCCCGCGCCTACGGTGGCCAGGAGTCAGCCTAGGATTATCGACGCCCAGGGCGTCTCCTGCGGCGACTAAGGCCGTGAGGGCGCATTTACAGCCTCTCCCTTACGTGTTCCGCCTCCCTCTTCGCGAGCATTACTGCTTCGCAGAAGCAGGTGACGGCTACCCATTTACTCTCGCTCCGGTACCATGGCCTGGACCAAGACCGGATGCGAGAGATCGCCGCCACCGATCGCTTCCACGAGGACGTGGCGTTGCTCCTTCTAAGCCAGGCACACCTCCACCGTATGCTCCATCGTGTCCTCAGAGCGATCTTCGCAGTGGAAACACTCGGGCGTTTCCTCCCGCCTTATGCAATAGAGGAACCTCCCGAAACAGCCGTGTCCGATGAGGATCTGCGTCAGGCGGAAGATTAAGACGTTGTGCCGCCTCTCAAGCCACTCCTCAAACAGTAGACTTACCGCCACAATTGTGGCGTGCCCAGCACTGGGTTGAGACAATCGCACTCTCCACGTCGCCATGAGATCCCGCCGGAGCTCTGTCCGTTGTGCCGCAATTTCTCGCGGCAGCGGAGTTACGCCCCAGCGTTTGGCCTCCTCGCGCCACTCCCACATGTGCGCGAGGACCTTTGCCTCCAGATTCCATGGCGATAATCCGGCAAGGAGGCCCGCCGCCTTACTTGAGATCGTGCGGTATCCCCGGACTATCCCGATGGCCATGACCCTATGGGACGCCTTCAACCGGCGCGGCGCGGCGGGCCGGTTGGCGCCTCAATGTATGCGCCCACACTGGTGCCCCGTATATGGCCATGGACCGTACGACCTGGCCCACTGAACTTAATCCTCCATTTTTTCCGCTCACTTGTATCGACATTATACTAGCCGGATAAAAAGTACTAGAACTTTTCAATTTCCTTTGATGTTATTTTTCTTACGTTAGCCAGCAAGTCTAAGATTTGCCAAGGAATGTATTCGTGTAGTGAGAACTAAATTTTTTGGCACTCCGACTGTCGGGGTACGTAGCAAGGTGTCGGTGTTTTGAGGGGAAACAAATGTTTATGTTGAACACTATTTATTAAATCACTCGCAAACTGTTCTTAATGTTAAAATGTTAATGAATACACCCGGCTAACGTGGTAGACAAAAGTGCACTGAATCTAATATAAATTACATGAAACAAGTACCTAATAAAATTAGGTCAACGCGTCACGCCGTAATAGCAAACTAAGGTGTTCGGTGAAAACACCTAACATATTCCGGGCCACGAAAGATAGGGATGCTGAGATGTAACAATGTTATGTTAGTAAAATAATGGAATGATCATGATACTAATGTTTACACGGTGAAAACAAGCCAACTTAAGATTAAAATGTTAGTAAAACAACAGTAAAAAGATTTGAAATAAAATTAAGAGCTTAATGTTCCTAAAGGATTCCTAAGCACGCGAATACACGCCCTATTCACCATTGTATTGTTTAATTCACAATCATGTTGTGTCGCACTAGATTGATGTTCAGTAATGTTTTGCCGTGCACTAACACTATGGACGTTCACATCCCTAAAACTTCTGGTGGGTTGAAGCTCCATGTCCGACGTGATGTGGGCGCGGCGCGCTCGCAGCCGAAGCCACCTGTACAGCAGCGCTCCCGCCGCCAGCGCCAGCGCGCCGACCAGGATGTAGCTTACTGCATACTGATGGATGTCATGAGTGGATAATGTTCCTCCCACTTCCACTTGGCTTTGTTTCATGTCGTCGATGCGTTTGTGTAGCTTTTTTAAGGCGAACTTCATCTCGCCTGAATCTGTTACGTCTTGTACGTCTTGAAAAGGCATAGTGCTGTTTATGATGAAGTTTAACTGGTCCATCTCAGGTACAAAAATGTCCGGACTTATGTCAAGTCTGTTTTTCTTTTTACTCTGAATGTTCAGAGTAAAATCCTGACCCTTCAGCAGGCAACCTGGTTCTAAGTAAATGATACCAGATTTTCTCAATTGTATCTTCTGTATCTGTTCACCGCAGATTACTTTGATGGCATAAATGTTGCAGCAATAGTACAAGAATAGTGACGGATTTGTTAGTGATGTCCATTTGTTTCCACAGCTTGATATTCGTACCTTGCACTTATCTGTGTCTCGGTCGAGATCACAAAAATTGTTCTCGTTGTTAAGATGGTATATCGGCTTTTTCCAATCGCACATAAACGTATCATCTTCTTGTTTACATAGTGAAAGTTCTTCTGACGTAATTGTTAAGTATGAGTCTCTTTTTAGATCCGTAGCGACGTATTCTGACGACGGAGTAAACTCTATCATAGTGTTGTTCGTCTGGTGTGGTATAGGATGTATTTTATACAACTTATATCGATCTCTACTGATAAGTGGGAATGTTATTTGGAAGAGGAAGTATTCTTCGGTTATTCGTGCTTTAATGCTTATCATCGAATATAGCTTTCGAATATCGTGCGGTTCAATAGGCAATGTTAAATCATCGGGCAAGTGCCCAGAGATAATGTTAAGGTCCTTTTGAAGCCGTTCAGGGGTAAGCAGATGAATGTTAACCTGTCCATGATGGACATTGGTAAGGATGTCAAGTAAAATATCTTGAGTTCTTTTTAAGTTATGCAGTAAGTTACTAGCTGTTAGGGCTGTCATGGTAAATTCTTGAAGTAAGGATATGTTATTTATCTCTCTTTGTAAGTTATTTGAGATGTTATCCAGCGTAATCAGATGTTTATGAATTATTTTATGTTGTTTTGACATAATTTCTTCTGTTCTTTTCAACAAATTGTACTCTGATTCGACAATCGAAGTCTGATTCTTCCATAAACCGGCTAAATGTTTTTCATTTTGCTGTATCATGTTGATGTCTCGGCTGTATTTTTCCGCGAATTTTTCGTCTAATACGCCGAATAGGGAATTCGCAATGTTTCCAACTGCATTGATAAGTCCCCGCCGCCGTCTGGAGTGTCTACTTACATGTTGCGTCATCAGAAGTTCATTGTAGTATTTCAGTTCATTACACTCATGGATCAGCTGAGGGACTATCATGTTACACTGTTCGCTGCCTGTTGTTTGGCAGGTTTTGTCCAGATATGAAGTAACTTTTTCAAACGCCTGCATTCCTTCCCAGTACGGAGACATGTTATAGAATACGACTAGGACCCAACTGTCTTTTATGAGACTAATTTTGGATATCGGGTCAAAGTGAAAAGATTGATTATTGTTTAGTGACGTTATGTTGTAGCTGCAATTTGCAACGGTGCAGATTGACATAAAAAAGGTTAATGCCATGGCGACATACGATAACGTGCCTGGTGTCGATTTCCTTGTTGTAGTTGGTTACCTATACTCCTCTTGTAGCATCCTGTTAGCTCCGATAAAATTGGTTCCTTGGTCACTATACAAGTTATGTGGTGTGCCTCTGCGGGCCGCCATTCTCTTAAGTGCAGCTAGGAAGGCTGAACTGGTAAGGTCAGACACCAGTTCCAAATGAACTGCTTTCGTGACCATGCAAATGAATACTGCCACGTAGCCTTTCATTGTTCTCACCCCTCTCCCCTTGTTTGCCTTGATGTTCACAAAACCTGTGTAGTCCACCCCAGTATGGTAGAATGAAGGAGCAGGGTTGGTCCTAGCTGCGGGAAGGTCACCCATCAATTGATATTGCTTTCTTTCTTCATGCTTACGGCAAGTTACACAATTTCTTCATTGTTTTTTGGTCGTACTGTATCCGCTAGGTATCCAGTATTGTCCCGACAGCAATTGTTCAGCCTCAATAATTAATGTTGGTCTGTCTAATATTTCATACCCCCCAAATACCCCCAGAAATCTACTCAAAGACATATACATAACGTTAATACAGTCCGTTTTAGTGTACTGCATCCCCATATGAGGGGTGCCAAGACTAAGTTCATAGACCTTGAGCGGGCACAACGAGCTCTAATAAAACGAATTTATTTTAAAAACCTTAGACATCCTACACAAAGTCTTTATCAATTGAGCGATTTACTCTCGGTGCGAAAACTATATGTAATTAAAACTGTTCTAAAGAAACAGAAAACTCTTTCTTTTGACCCCAGCTTAACCTTAATAAGAAGAAAATATATAGTAGCAGAAGTTCCCCAAACTAAAACGAAATTCGCTCGTATACAATACAAAATACGCTCAGCTCAACTATACAAAAGAATTAACAAATCACATTTCCACTCTCACATTCACACACTCACATTCACACAACCTCACATTTACACACTATCACAGTCACACTCACGTTCACACACTCTCACATTCACAGACCCTCACATTCGCTTAGGCGTGCGTGCTGTACTGCATGTTTAGCTTTATTATTTCTCTTTTTACTCTTTATTTTTCACTACTACTTTTACCTTTACTTAGATACCTATATTTGCATAAAACAAGTAAAAGATATTAATTTAAGTTATGGAAGAGCGGATTCTCCTAACACAGGCTTATCTGCTTAAAAGGAGGCTCCAATCACTAGTTGTAAACTTTTACTTGTTTAAATAATAAAGCATTTTGAATTTTTTTATACAAATACCCTAAATAACAGTTCCATGAAAACACTTAAAATTCTGTACTTTTGTTATGCTTAGTTTGTTCACGAACAAAGATAGTGGCTACCTTAGTTTGTATTTATATTAGCTAGACAACATTTTAGACCAGTTAAATAAACGTCTACGTATAGACGTTTACCTTGTGATCCCACAAGGTGACATAAACAAATTGTTTTGGTACATTCGTGGTATTCATGAATTTATTCATATAACACAGCTATGTCTTTAATCAGAAGTACCCGACAAGACAAACAGTTCATGTTAAACTCAGTCACAAAACACGAAAACGTAGGCGGTATAGTAATGAAAGACAATTTTTCGGTAAAATCGTATACATTGCAAGAATCTATGAAACTACCATAGAGTTTAGAGTTGTTCCTGGTATGCAATACACGCCTGACTGTTGAATTTCAAATAGACTTCAGCCGCCATACAATCATTTTACAATATGAACTCTACAAGTGTCGCGTCATCTATTATACTCATGTGCACTAAGGAACTATTCAAACCATATACTGTATGATATTACTAAGGCTAGAAATAGAACTTCAAGTATCTAACACCTACACCTGTGTCTAACCTTTCAGATAACTCTGAAAGGTCATACCTGGTAGGTATTACACATTATCTGCCAGGAGATAAACGTCCATCCGATATACATTGATACTAACATAACTGTCGGTCAAAACAACCGCAAAATGTCCAGAGTTACGTTACGCTGCGGTTACGTTTACCAAACACTTATCTATACCATCTATACCTACGTGACCTATGCTGTCACATTGTCACAGCGGTGCCAATTACTGCCAATTTATTACGTTTGTAAGCCCATTAGTGATCGTAATATGATATCACTGAGCAAAAATTTTCATGTTATAATAACTAGGTCAGCAAAGAGAAATATAAATGCAACAGCAAAGAGTTTGTTGAAATTAACTTAAAATTGAAATGTCTCGATCATTGTCATGAAAGTACAGGATTATCATTTTTCTGCTTCACATAGATTCTAAATACATAATAACACATTAACAAAGTGTTTATAACTTCATCATATCAGACTCTAAAAAAGTGGAACGGACTTGTGTAAAGTACAAAGGACACTATTCTAAGTTTTAAAATAATCGTCATGTATAAAATTAAGTTAGATTAAAATTGCTTATTAGTTTTATAGACTAGATTCATCATCATTTCAGCCGAAAGACGTCCACTGCTGGACATAGGCCTTCCCCCCTTTTTTTAGGGGGGTTTTGCCATAATCGCCACGCTTGGCAGGCGGGTTGGCGATCGCAGTATGATGGTAAAATGCATAGAGAACGCTGCTGCCCATTCTCTAGTAAGTCCCTTAGTCGCCTTCAACGACACCCACTGGAAGAAATGGGATGGTGCTATTCTTTTACGCCCGGCAACTTAGACTAGATTGTAATGAATTATTAAGAACCGGGTTCTTTTAAAAAAATAATAAAAATAAAAAAATGATTCTAAATGTGGATTCATGTCAGCCAACAACGAACTCGTTCCAATCATACCATGTTTAGTATGCAGGACACTGTATTTTATTTATTATTTATCTTACAAAGGGCACGACGCGCGACGTGGTGACTTGATTGATGAAAGTCGCACCCAAAAGTAACTTCAGGACTGTAAGCTGAACTCATCTTCTCTCTTTCAGTAAGTAGTCGTAACCAAAGTTAGGGTAAATAAGGAAGTTATTAGAACGTAAAACTTGAAGAAAGTATTTTGTTGGCGGAATTTGTCTCCGGCTGTTTTAGAAGGGATAGTGGGCGTGGGCCCAAGTTTACGACTGAACGTGGCGTCTTGAAGAAGACATCACTGGAATTGGGTGCTTTTCTCTCATAAAACAATACGAGCCTTTTAACAAAAAATTAGACTCTGTTAAATAGGGCCTAGCGTTATTTTGTTTTCACAAAAAAACATGTTTTAACTTTTTTTTTCATGCTTTCGACATAGCGTAGGTATTTCAAACAAACGAAAATAAAAGGAAATAACAAAAGCGACTACACCTTTTGTATTATGTAAAGCTTGTAACAAGGCGAAACAAGTTTAGTCACAACAAAAGATTCTGAAAAACCACTCATTTGAATTTTAAGGGTAAAAATATTAATAGATTCGAGAGAAAACAAAACGTAAGAAAGATCAAAGTTGAACCTTATTTATCTATTATTATAATGAACTAGCGGCCCGTCCGGGCTTCGCACGTGTGGGATAATGTTTTCTAGTAATAACTATAGCCTATATTACTCAGGCATAATCATCATCATCAGCCTATAATGTTCCCACTGCTGGGACACAGGCCTCCTCTCGGTGAGAGGGATTGGGCCGTAATCCACCACGCGGGCCCAGTGCGGGTTGGTAGATGTCACATGTCTTCGAATTTTTTGGTTCTAGGACATGCCGGTTTCCTCACGATGTTTTCCTTCACCGTTTTGAGAGCAGTGGTGATGAAATAATTTACACAAAGTAAAGCGCCTGTCTGGGTTCGAACTCACGACCTACAACTCGTAGGTCGCGGCCGTTACCACTGGGCCACCACTGCTCTCTATAATTTTTCTAGTAATAACTATAGCCTATATTACTCAGGCATAATGTAGCATTCTAATTGTGAAATAATTTTTGTAATCGGTCCACTCGTTTTTGAGTTTACTCGTTACAAACATACAGATCTTTCCTCTTTATAATATTAGAGTAGGAGTAGGATTGATTCTAATTAAAATAATAAATTGTAGGTTAAATTAAATTTATTTTCTTATTTGTTTTCATAGTAGTTAGGGGGCATCCATTAATTACGTGAGGCAATTTTGACGATTTTTCGATCCCCACCCCCGCTCTGGTGAGATGTCGTGAGATTTGGTTCGACCCTACCCCCCTCCCCATAATCTCAAGTGAGATATTTCAAAATGTGTATTTTGATTTTATTATCTCATTAAATGTCCTAGACAGGTTAAAAACGTTAATCTGTGCTTATTTGCTTTGGATTTATGAGTTGCGTTTGGCTGGCTCGACTGGCTGGTGGCGGTTTAATAATCGAGGAGCTACTGTGCTACTTTGTGACGTTCGCATAACCGCGATAAATATTATTTTGTAAGATTTAGCCATATTGGTGGAAAAACATGTTTTACAATTTAACCCAGTTTTCTCGTAATTTTATTTTTTTGATTTGCGGAATGAAATATAAATTACGTGATATTTGCCAAGACCCTTCTCTCCCCCACGTGAGATTGGGTGAGATTCGACTCGAGCACCTCCCCCCCTAAACGCCTCACGTAATTAATGGACGCCCCTTATTATTGTTATGTTA